>JAQJVK010000008.1:38441700-39848579 GCA_035578135.1 Flexamia atlantica | reverse complement strand
TATTGAGATAATTAACACTTTGTTAGACATTTTACTTAAGGGGCCATCCATGAATTACGTAACGCTAAAATCGGCCTTATCAGAAACCCCTCCCCCCTTTTAACGGACTAGTAACGCTGGCAGTAAACCCCCTCAAAAGTTACGTAACACTGTACTATCACCCCCCCCCCCCCACAAAAAGTCAAAGCTTTGTACTTTGAAAATAATTTGAATTTGTTGGAATAATTTATGGAATTAATTATTAAGGTTTAATAGGCGCTTAACGTTGCGTTGAAGCCCCCCTCTCTCCTTTGTAACGGCGTTAAGTATTTATGGACGGTCCCTAACTTAATGATTATATAATTTGTTCATTTTTTAAATAGGACAGGCTAAATGAACTCCAACTTTGTTATGATTGTGCGTTTAGTTGAAACTACAGTATTATGGTATAGTCCAAATAAGAATTGAATGCCAGATAGTATTCAAACGGATCAATCACTTACTCGATGGTCTTGGTAATAATAAAATTATTTCAATCCATACACACAGGAAATGAGCGCTAATTTCATAATAAACGTATATTGTTTCGTTTTCGTCATAAATAATATTTTCCAAACCCAAATTATGGCGGCAAACATGGCCATCTCTAGTAATAGAGATGGCTATGCGGCAAATCGTGACGCGCTGCCAACCTAACAACTTAAAATGTCTCCTACTATTAATATTGAACAAAAAATTTAAGCTTGAATTAAGTGTACATAAGTAACAATTATATAGAAATAAAAAAGCTTCGTCTTCGAGAATCTTGTATACAACGGCTTTTCCGATATTGGCTCAAAAATGATTTCATATACACAAGAATGAATTTTAGTAAAACCTTGTTTGAAATTAAAAAAAAAAAATCGGAGTTCTCGGGGGGGGCCATGGCCCCCATGGCCCCCCCCCTGGAGCCGCCCCTGGGAAGACCACGGAAGTTAAACAGTTACTAAACTGACAAAAAGTTATTCATTACAAATCCGAAAAAATACATTGCAAAGTGGAAAATTCAGAGAATAGTTCCCAACACAAAGATCATGAATAAAATTTATCAAGCCAAGGGGGAGAGAGACATCAAGTAAAAGCTGCGCTATAATAAAGGACAATGAACCCTGCACAGTCCAACAGCCTTGGAATGAGCAGCACATTAATTCATCTGACAGAAGCCGCTGGAGGGAGTGGCCTGGCCGGCAGTGTGTTTGTATGAGAGGGAACACTGTACTGGTCACTTAATTTAAACTGCAGGCAAAACCAACCTCTTAACCACTTTCATTACTGATTACCCTTTGATTCTAATATAATTCCAATTATATTAAAATAAATTTAATATAGAATTATTTTTAGCCAGCCAATGCAAATATGTAAATTACTTCTGAAAAGTGGTATTGATTGTTTTAGTATTTGTTTATTTTTATTGTATTTGAACAGAGCTGAATACTAATGTTTATTTCATGGTAAAAAAGTAGCATGTTAAAAGAGCTCATGTGCCAATGTAAGAATCAGACTAAAAAATATATCTATAACCTCAATAATTATTGGCCATGACAGAACTAATTAATC
Organism: Flexamia atlantica; assembly: GCA_035578135.1. Lineage (NCBI taxonomy): Eukaryota > Metazoa > Arthropoda > Insecta > Hemiptera > Cicadellidae > Flexamia > Flexamia atlantica. The sequence continues at coordinate 39,847,004 of JAQJVK010000008.1, read as the reverse complement.
ATGTTAACAGCTTTTGTGATCACTGAGTGTGAAAACTAGAAAGTGGAGTGCATTGTCTGGGCATCTTGTGAATTGACCCAAACACATCAAATAACCTATTGTTTCAAACAATTTAATATAGCCACAGGCAGATAAGTTAACCATAGCTTTGGGAGGGTACAACCTACCAGGAGATATGGGAGGAAAACTGTTGGTTTTTTGCTCTTAAAACAGGGGTTTTAAGCCTTTAAAACTGTGAAATATACAGAATTTAAAAATTAATTCATTTTTGAGTTTCAAGGTTAATTTGCAGGAAAACTCAAAATTAGCCTATATACTATTTAGATTTTCAACAAGTGACTGTTGAAGAACATCTTATTATGTTTACCTCAAAACCATTTCAGTTATTGTTTTATTTGTTTAAAATTGGCGGTCGAAAAACAACTGTGTTATTCATAACTGTTCTACTTTCCTGGCTGTTTCTTTGCTGTGAATGTCATTTTCGTGGCATTCTCGACTGCAGCTTGCAGGTTAAACTCAATAAACTATCTAGCGGACAGTCAGAAAACTATTAGTTCAAGATAAAAACAACACCCAACTAAATGATTTATCCAAAATAAGAAACAACGTCGGGACAAAAAAACTAAATGCTCTAGCCAATATATTTGGCGGGATCTTGCAAAATAAGCTCATAGATTTTCGTTAGTTTACGTTAGGAACATGCCTGTCACTGGCGAAAGATAAATTAGTGAGATTTCCCTCCCCCGCGGGCTTCATACAAGTAGTTGTATTATACTCTAGCAAGCTCATGTTCTGGGACCAAAACTATGCAAACCACACCCACGCAACGATATCATTGGCTTTTGCCTGGTACCTTCAATCTCAGTTCCACTCTCGTGAGCTCACTGCAGAAGCCGACTAGACAAAGAAGAGTGGAGAGTTGTGGTAGGGGAGTGGATGACAGAATGACAGGTACAGCGCATAGGGTGACCAACCTTCGCCCAGTCAAAGAATAAAAAGATGGCGCATACTCAATACGAATGTGTAACACTTGTCCTACCTCTTTATAGAGCCAAATGATTTATCTCATATAAAATGAATGTAATAAAGATTAAATATAAAAATAAAGTGAATGTTAACAATTAATATGGTAAAAATAAACAACTTACTTTTAAAAAATTGGTTTAAATGACTTGTGAGTAGAGGAACAATTTTAGAAAATAGTAGAAAATAATTATATGGATTTTTATTGTTGGTTGGCGGGTGCAAAAATTAACTTTTTTATGTTGGGGAGCACATGCCCCGCCGGTGTGACGCCTATGATAATAGCCAACATTATAAAGGTTCCAATAACACGAGAGTTTTTTGTATGAAGAAAAAACTATGAATGATTACAGGACTCTAGTTCCATCTGCAGTTTGTCGAACACAATTCAAGAAAAAAAAAATTTTAACTTATAGGCTTTATTCTCTCTGGAGAACTTATATTTTAATATTCTGTTTTAATAGTTAGGTTGATTGTATTATGTACTAGCCTCTGGTTTTTTTATTTTAGAGAATATATGAGCATATCTTATCTGTTGACAACATTCTTGTGTATGTATGTGACGTGAATGCAGAAAGTTTGAATTGAATTATATCCAGCCGCTCTAGACCTTCCAAAATCTTCATAGAATTGTTCTAATTTAGGAGAAGGAAAAAGGCTGTTAACAAATACAGACACATTGAGTAGCATTAAGGTGACACTCCATGACAGTAATAAGGGATAGTGTAATTGTACCCCCGGAATTGTAAACCCATGAAAAAATCACTGTGTCTCTTTAACCCCCTTTCGTTGATTTACACTACCTAGTTAATAAAAAAAAAAAACACAAAAATGAATACTGACCGATACTCAGTGTAGCAGACAAAGCCGTAGCCAGGAAAAGTTTTTTTGTGGAAGTAAATTTTCAGGGTCGGTCAAAATGGATTTTGGGACCCTGGGTAAAATTCTAGGTGTACTCATCCAGTGTCAGACTGAAAGACTCTGGTTTATTGGGATTTATATTAATTACAACTGATAAACAAACTGTAAATGTCAGTTAATTTAAATACATAATAATATGTCCGCTCTAAAAGTTTGTGGCCTGAATTGTTCCCCCAGACCTGTGACGTCAAAGTGATGTACGCCTTTCTTATGATTCCGGCACCCCGGTTATACGTAAACTACTGTTGCATTAAGCCATGAAGTGATTGCCAAGCATATGTACTTCTTCATGAGTAAGACTTTCCTCCTAACTGTAACTAGACTTTCTCCTGAATTTTTGCTGGAGCTGTTAACTAACTGGTGATCAGGCTCACTTCAGTAAAGGGTAATAAATACCTTCATTACAAACTTCACTGCAATGGGTTCATTTGTTCAAGAAGGGAAGATGCAGCAGTCAGAAATTCATGTGGAAAATGACAAATCATAGGTGTGTCTATTTTTTGTCAAGTACGTAAACGGCCCTGAAAGATTTCATAAGATTTACCATGACATAGATTAACAGATAATGGGAAAACAATGTAAGTAACTTTGCAAAAGGCATGAGCCGCCGTGAAAAAATATTTTATCTCCAGTAGTGAGCTCTCGTTTGTGGGACTAAAACGATGTGATCTACAGAGCATCCCATGATCATTATTATTAGGTATGGCTCCTAGTGAGTACCTTTAAATCATTCTCCCATCCAAGTGAACTGTCAGTTCACTTGGATGGTATCACTTGTCAGTTCACTTGATGGACAGTTCTCCGGATAGTATAGTTAATATACTTCCAGCAAATACACAGTCCTTACAGGATAAAATCAATGAAGTTGAAGTTTTATTACAACTAAATGATATTTCGATTCTCTGTGTTTGTGAGCACTGGTACTCAGACTCAAATAAAGACCTTGCTGTTTTAAATGATTATTGCAGTGTCGCTATGTTCTGTCGATCTGATAAACTGAAGGGTGGTGTAGCCATATTTACTAAAATTGGCATTAGCTACAGCGTTATTAACTTGGAAAAATTGTGTGTGGAAAATGACTTTGAAGTTGTTTGTGTCAAGGTGAGCTTCACTAGGCCTAGTCTGATGGTCATAATCGTTTCTTTGTACCGAATACCGAATGGTAATCATGAAGTTTTCCTATATAGCCTTGATAGACTTATGATTATTTTAGAACAATATAGACTACCAATAATTGTGTGTGGTGATATTAATATTGACGTAAGGCTGAAGGAAAGCCTTCCTGTTAGCTTTTTGGACATTCTTCGCTCCCATAACAGCCACTGTTTAAACTTTGAGCCTACAAGAGGTGAGGCATGCTTGGACAATGTTTTAACCAACTTTCCTAGATCCGAAATAAAGACTGTTGCCCTGTCACCACCACTCTCCGATCACAAAGCTCTCCTAACCTCATTTTCTGTGAAATTTCCGCATGCCAATGAAATAATGTCTGATAAACCCAAACAAGTTAGGAACTTCAACAAACTTAATATTGAAAATTTTAAGTTCATCTTAGCGGGTACAACCTACCAGGAGATATGGGAGGAAAACTGTTAGTTTTTTTGCTCTTAAAACAGGGGTTTTAAGCCTTTAAAACTGTGAAATATACAGAATTTAAAAATTAATTCATTTTTGAGTTTCAAGGTTAATTTGCAGGAAAACTCAACAATAGCCTTTACACTATTTAGATTTTCAACAAGTGACTGTTGAAGAACATCTTATTATGTTTACCTCAAAACCATTTCAGTTATTGTTTTATTTGTTTAAAATTGGCGGTCGAAAAACAACTGTGTTATTCATAACTGTTCTACTTTCCTGGCTGTTTCTTTGCTGTGAATGTCATTTTCGTGGCATTCTCGACTGCAGCTTGCAGGTTAAACTCAATAAACTATCTAGCGGACAGTCAGAAAACTATTAGTTCAAGATAAAAACAACACCCAACTAAATGATTTATCCAAAATAAGAAACAACGTCGGGACAAAAAAACTAAATGCTCTAGCCAATATATTTGGCGGGATCTTGCAAAATAAGCTCATAGATTTTCGTTAGTTTACGTTAGGAACATGCCTGTCACTGGCGAAAGATAAATTAGTGAGATTTCCCTCCCCCGCGGGCTTCATACAAGTAGTTGTATTATACTCTAGCAAGCTCATGTTCTGGGACCAAAACTATGCAAACCACACCCACGCAACGATATCATTGGCTTTTGCCTGGTACCTTCAATCTCAGTTCCACTCTCGTGAGCTCACTGCAGAAGCCGACTAGACAAAGAAGAGTGGAGAGTTGTGGTAGGGGAGTGGATGACAGAATGACAGGTACAGCGCATAGGGTGACCAACCTTCGCCCAGTCAAAGAATAAAAAGATGGCGCATACTCAATACGAATGTGTAACACTTGTCCTACCTCTTTATAGAGCCAAATGATTTATCTCATATAAAATGAATGTAATAAAGATTAAATATAAAAATAAAGTGAATGTTAACAATTAATATGGTAAAAATAAACAACTTACTTTTAAAAAATTGGTTTAAATGACTTGTGAGTAGAGGAACAATTTTAGAAAATAGTAGAAAATAATTATATGGATTTTTATTGTTGGTTGGCGGGTGCAAAAATTAACTTTTTTATGTTGGGGAGCACATGCCCCGCCGGTGTGACGCCTATGATAATAGCCAACATTATAAAGGTTCCAATAACACGAGAGTTTTTTGTATGAAGAAAAAACTATGAATGATTACAGGACTCTAGTTCCATCTGCAGTTTGTCGAACACAATTCAAGAAAAAAAAAATTTTAACTTATAGGCTTTATTCTCTCTGGAGAACTTATATTTTAATATTCTGTTTTAATAGTTAGGTTGATTGTATTATGTACTAGCCTCTGGTTTTTTTATTTTAGAGAATATATGAGCATATCTTATCTGTTGACAACATTCTTGTGTATGTATGTGACGTGAATGCAGAAAGTTTGAATTGAATTATATCCAGCCGCTCTAGACCTTCCAAAATCTTCATAGAATTGTTCTAATTTAGGAGAAGGAAAAAGGCTGTTAACAAATACAGACACATTGAGTAGCATTAAGGTGACACTCCATGACAGTAATAAGGGATAGTGTAATTGTACCCCCAGAATTGTAAACCCATGAAAAAATCACTGTGTCTCTTTAACCCCCTTTCGTTGATTTACACTACCTAGTTAATAAAAAAAAGAACACAAAAATGAATACTGACCGATACTCAGTGTAGCAGACAAAGCCGTAGCCAGGAAAGGTTTTTTTTGTGGAAGTAAATTTTCAGGGTCGGTCAAAATGGATTTTGGGACCCTGGGTAAAATTCTAGGTGTACTCATCCAGTGTCAGACTGAAAGACTCTGGTTTATTGGGATTTATATTAATTACAACTGATAAACAAACTGTAAATGTCAGTTAATTTAAATACATAATAATATGTCCGCTCTAAAAGTTTGTGGCCTGAATTGTTCCCCCAGACCTGTGACGTCAAAGTGATGTACGCCTTTCTTATGATTCCGGCACCCCGGTTATACGTAAACTACTGTTGCATTAAGCCATGAAGTGATTGCCAAGCATAAGTACTTCTTCATGAGTAAGACTTTCCTCCTAACTGTAACTAGACTTTCTCCTGAATTTTTGCTGGAGCTGTTAACTAACTGGTGATCAGGCTCACTTCAGTAAAGGGTAATAAATACCTTCATTACAAACTTCACTGCAATGGGTTCATTTGTTCAAGAAGGGAAGATGCAGCAGTCAGAAATTCATGTGGAAAATGACAAATCATAGGTGTGTCTATTTTTTGTCAAGTACGTAAACGGCCCTGAAAGATTTCATAAGATTTACCATGACATAGATTAACAGATAATGGGAAAACAATGTAAGTAACTTTGCAAAAGGCATGAGCCGCCGTGAAAAAATATTTTATCTCCCGTAGTGAGCTCTCGTTTGTGGGACTAAAACGATGTGATCTACAGAGCATCCCATGATCATTATTATTAGGTATGGCTCCTAGTTAGTACCTTTAAATCATTCTCCCATCCAAGTGAACTGTCAGTTCACTTGGATGGTATCACTTGTCAGTTCACTTGATGGACAGTTCTCCGGATAGTATAGTTAATATACTTCCAGCAAATACACAGTCCTTACAGGATAAAATCAATGAAGTTGAAGTTTTATTACAACTAAATGATATTTCGATTCTCTGTGTTTGTGAGCACTGGTACTCAGACTCAAATAAAGACCTTGCTGTTTTAAATGATTATTGCAGTGTCGCTATGTTCTGTCGATCTGATAAACTGAAGGGTGGTGTAGCCATATTTACTAAAATTGGCATTAGCTACAGCGTTATTAACTTGGAAAAATTGTGTGTGGAAAATGACTTTGAAGTTGTTTGTGTCAAGGTGAGCTTCACTAGGCCTAGTCTGATGGTCATAATCGTTTCTTTGTACCGAATACCGAATGGTAATCATGAAGTTTTCCTATATAGCCTTGATAGACTTATGATTATTTTAGAACAATATAGACTACCAATAATTGTGTGTGGTGATATTAATATTGACGTAAGGCTGAAGGAAAGCCTTCCTGTTAGCTTTTTGGACATTCTTCGCTCCCATAACAGCCACTGTTTAAACTTTGAGCCTACAAGAGGTGAGGCATGCTTGGACAATGTTTTAACCAACTTTCCTAGATCCGAAATAAAGACTGTTGCCCTGTCACCACCACTCTCCGATCACAAAGCTCTCCTAACCTCATTTTCTGTGAAATTTCCGCATGCCAATGAAATAATGTCTGATAAACCCAAACAAGTTAGGAACTTCAACAAACTTAATATTGAAAATTTTAAGTTCATCTTAGCGGGTACAAACTGGGGCGATGTTTTGTCTGGGGAGGGAAATGATTTTTCCTTGTTCTTCTCATTCTTTTTGGATAAGATGAATGAGTGTTTTCCATGGATGACCTTTCGACATAAAGCAGGAACTTGCAAATCTAAAAATGTGCTTAAATGGTTTAATAATGAACTGTTTGAAAAACGGCAGGAAATGCAAAAACGTTTTGATTTCTGGCAATGGGCCATAAAATACAATCCTCTTCTTGTTGATGCTTGTAAACAAAGGTATTTAGAAGCCAAAGCCAGCTATAGAAGAGCCCTAGCCCAAGCTAAATTAAACCACAATGCAGACTCCATAGCTTCGGCTCCCAACCATTGCAAAAAAGCGTGGGAAATCATAACCAAGGCAAGTTCGGGTAAAACCACACCATCAGATGTCTCGCTTACTCCGCAGATTTTCTGTGACCTACTTCACCTCTTTAGTGGAGAATATCAGCAACCAGGTCCCACCTTCCATCACAGAGGCTACCCGTCTAGTGGAGAAATGTCCCATAAATGTTCCTGACTTCAAGTTGCAGCCAGTGTCAAGTGAGGAGGTGTGCAGGATTGTTCAGAGTTTAAAAAATGGCAAGTGCCGTGATATCTTTGAAATAAGCAGTGATCTTGTTAAATCTGTGCTACCAGAAATCATATATCCTCTCAGTGTGTGTATCAACGAAAGCAGAGCCTCTGGATTGTTTCCAGAATTTCTCAAAGTGTCCAAAGTGGTGCCAATTTTTAAGAAAGGTGATTTTCTTTGCCCTGGGAGCTATCGACCGATCTCCGTTGTACCCATCTTCTCAAAAATATTGGAAAAAGCTGTGATACACCAGGTAAATTACTTTTTTGAAGTAAATAATTTGTTTTCCAAATCCAAATTCGGCTTCAGAAGAGGACGATCAACTGTGGACGCAGTCGAGAGTCTAATTGATTGTGTCCTAAACGGTTTCGAGATGCACAAGAGCACACTCTCCACCATGTGCGACCTCTCAAAGGCTTTCGACTGTGTTCCGCATGACGTCCTCTTAGCTAAATTGAACCATTTTGGTGTTCGTGGTGTGGAGCTAGAATTTTTTCGGACTTATCTGGCTAATCGCACACATCAAGTGTTCTATAACAATAGTCACTCTGATGTGGCGGTTTTGAAGAGCGGTGTACCCCAGGGATCGGTCCTTGGCCCATTCCTATTCTTAGTGAGCATAAATGACTTGCCCTATAGTATATCCGGCTCAAGCAGATGTGTAATTTTTGCAGATGATTCAACATTTTTCACTAGTAATTGTAATTTTAATTGTCTTTTAGTTCAAATGTCAAATTGCCTTTCTGAATGTTCCTCATGGTATCAAAGCAACGGTTTTCTACTTAACAATAGCAAGACTCAGTCAATTTTGTTTACTCTGAGCAATAATGTACCTAGCCTACCTGACATAAATAATTCTGTTAAACTGTTGGGTATACACTTGGATTCCAAACTGAATTGGAACGTTCATATCCAAAATGTCTGTAGTAGGCTTTCTAGAGTCATTTATTTACTTTGAAGTTTGAAAAAATGTATCCCTGGGACCTACTTGAGAATGGCCTACTTTGCTTTTATTAACAGTATATTAAGTTATGGCATTCTATTATGGGGTAGTGGTGCTGATATAGATAAGGTACTTTTGCTGCAAAAAAAAGCCATTAGAATAATTACGTTCTCTGGCTACAGGGCTCACTGCAAACCTTTATTTAGAAGAGAAAAAATTCTCACTGTCATAAACTTGTTTATTTATGCTTGTTTAGTAAATGTAAAATCCAATCTCGACTCAGTCTCTTTGAGAGGTGACACTCACTCTCACTTTATTAGGTCAAGGAATAAGATTGATTTACCTCATGCCAGGCTAACTAAAACCCAAAAATCACACTCTTATGTTGGTCTTAGAATGTTCAATAAGCTACCTCATGAAGCACACCTAGTCACTCTTAAGTCTTTCAAATCTCAACTTTTAAACTAGTTGTTGGATAACCCTTGTTATAATTTAGATGAATTTTTTAACCACACTGATTTTAATTTAAGTTTTAATGTGTAGCCTAAGTGTTTTAATCGTTAGTTGTTCTAAGGTTTTGTAATATGGTCATAGGCCGAGCCTGAGTCTTAATGTAGGTCATTATGTCAGTTTTACCCTTGTTTGTATTGTAATTGTAATTGTAATGAATATGTCATAGTGTCAGATTATTTTACTTATCGTTATTTTAACTCATGTTCTCAAGTTCAACTTGTTAATTAATAAGTTACATTAGCCTAATCAGCATTTCATAATCAGCCTATGCAAGCTGTTTGGCCCACACAAACTTTTTATTATAGCCTACTATTTTGATCACTTGGCAAAAACTGACTTCAACTATACAGATTGTACAATTTGTAATTTGTTACAATAAATTCTTGATTCTTGTCAACAGTATTATTGGCTGAAACAGTTCACTATGAACTGTGCTTTCGCAACTGATTTTTATTCCTAATCATGGAGGTAATACAAATTATAAATAATAACTCTTTTGTCCAATTATTAAATAAAATTAAAATTCCGAATTTTTTATTTCTTAAAAAAGTGTTGGGTTAACGAAGGCACTTTTTGCTTACATTTTTTAATTCATCCAAAAATATACAAAATGGAGAAAAATTGAGTTGAAATAAGAGCTTGTACTCACCTCAGCCCAGAAGCACACGATGAGGGACGAGCCTGACAACAGTAGAGGGTAATAGGCGCTCATCAGGCTGTTGGACCAGCCTACGTCCTCGGTCCCCGTCTGGAACATTCCAGAGAAGAGAATAGAAATGAAAAAAAAAACGTGAGTATGAACAGTAGCAACAGCAACCTACAGTATCACAATTTTTTTTTAATTCGCAGACAAATAGATTAGTAGATCATATGTTCCTTTCATCTTGTCACATTCGTTTTATGTTCAACTTAAACTTAAAAAGTAGCTGCCTTTGTAGCCAATGGATTCCAAGTAAGCATGTATTTTGACCAATAAGAAGACATATTTACTAGTAACACTGACTTTGTTGCAAAGAAAATGCTAGTAATCTGGTGAAAAAACCTAAATTACCCCGACGCAGCAAACCTGCGTACTCAGCGAATTTCCAGTTACCTTATATTATTTTAACTTATAGATTATAAGTAATCATGGTTTGTTTGGTTAAATTGTTTAACAATCAGTATTTATACAACATTGTACTTGTAATGACTGTTCATTACTTTTATTCCTAGCTATACTCAAATTAATTAACTATATTAGAAGGAAATGTTGTATTGACAGTTCATCTTATATTGTATGAAGGATTGAATAAATGTTCAACTACTCCCTTACAAAATATTGAATTATATCTCCTTCACAGCAAACCTGCGCACTCAGCAAATTTCCAGTTATCTTACATTATTTTAACATACAGATTATAAGTAGTCATGGTTTATTTTTTGCTTGAATTGTTTGACAATCAATATTTATACCACAGCATTGTACTTGAAGTTACTGTTTATTACTTTTATTCCTAACTATACTGAAATTAATTTATTATATTAGAAGGAAAATAATTAAGAAAGCACCTTAATTATTTTTTTTTTTAACCATGACCTATCTATATAATTAATACGCCAACACGAAATTTGTCTTATGAACTCCTCCGTCATTTCTTAACCGATTTTGATCATTGACGGCTCATTGGAAAGAGCGTGTCACGTAGATTTGCAAACTGGCCTTACATTTTTGAAAAAGTCCCTTGGGCTCTGCCCCATTGGCTTTTAAAGTTCCCATGTTATCCTTATGAAGAACATAATTGTTTACATTTTGATCAGCTGGATAATTTAATTGCTGTTATTTTTTAATTTGTGTAAACATAACCCTCAAGACGGATCGTGTTAGCATGATTGTGTTTTTAATTTGTCGCCATTTGAATTATCGCTCTGCTAGAGTAGCGCACGATTCCGTGCGCTCGGATCCACTAGTGTTAAAATAATGTAAGATAACTGGAAATTTGCTGAGTGCGCAGGTTTGCTGTGAAGAAGGTATAATTAAATATTTAGTACAATAGATCTTAACTAGAAGAAGCCATATAGGCCACCAAGTTTTATCAAGATACGTTAAGAAATAAGGAATATATATATAAGTACAGTAAAAATAAGAGAAAAATTCCGTAAACGCAAAAAAAATTAGCACAGGCAAGGAATTTGGTACAGATGTTGGATATATCTTCCTTTTGAACATACTAAAAGTCCCCTAAAATTGGAGCTGTGCTACGGCCGCCATCTTGGAAAATGGCGGCAAATTTCTTTATTTTCGCCTTTAGCTCCTTTATTATTGGAGATACGGAAAAAAGTTTCGAATAAAAAATGTAGCCCATTTAAAAATACACATTTTTAGTAATTATCATTTTTCCTCTAAACCCAACGGTTTTTGAGTTATTTGCGAATAAATATAGTTAAATCGTGGCTTTTCCCATTATACAAAAATTTTAGAAAAAACTCACTCAGCTGCAGTTTTTATCATTGTTTTTTTCAGCCTATCATCTTTGAATCGCTACCCATTATTGTTGGGTGAATGGTTCTTAATTTTGACAGGGTTCTCATTTTTTTTTGTTTAATATTGACCGCCATCTTGGATCCGCCATCTTGGATCCGCCATCTTGGATCCGCCATATTGGATATAAATTATTTTTCCCAAAAGTAAAGATGGTGTTATGATATATCATTACAGACTATATTTTTGGCCTAAACTCAATTCTGAAATCCGTATATTCCGTAAAAAGATATGCTCAAATAAAAATTCAGCCCTATATGTTTTCTTATGGATATTCCGTACTATGAATATTATTATGTATTATTTATCTTATATCTCCGGTTCCAAATAAGATATGCTGCAGGTTTTTGGACTTAATATACTCAGTGATTTAACGGCTTTTGAGTGAGCTATTGATCAAAACTTGCAGCATATTTAGAACCGGAGATTTAAGATAAATAATCCAAAATAATATTCTAAGTAAGAAATATCCATAAGAAATGTATGTGGCTGACGTTGTATTTGAGCATATCTTTTTAGCGAATCCAAATTTAAAAAAAAAAATACCCCCGTTGCAGCAGACCTGCATACTCAGCGAATTTCCAGTACAAAACAACATATATCAATCCAACATAGTGAGATTTTACAGGTTTTTGAAAGCTCCATAAGAATAACATGGGGAATGAGTATGCAGGTTTGCTCCTACGGGTATATTAAAACTGGGTGGTTTTAATTCAATATTTAGTAGATCTGAACTAGAAGAAGCCACTTACCAAGTTTTATCAAGATGTGTTGAGAAATAAGCGAGATATAGAATTTTACTTATTTCCCATAAGGTTAACATTGGGACAACGTACTGTGTTTACCACTTTCAATATCTCGGTAACCAATGGAGATAGAGCAGTGATTCAAAATACTAAATTGTTTCTTTTTTTGAGCTGAATTCAATGGTGCCAACAACAATCGGATTATTTTAATTTTTCTATGTAAAAAACTCAAAAAACCCATTTTTGGGGGGGTCCCCCTTTGGGGGAGCCCTTCCGGTAGTCGGATTGGGCTGGATTACGAACTCGTCCGAATAATTACTACTCTACACATCCATGCCAAATTTCATTAAGATTGGACCATTTTTACACGAGTTATCGTGCTTAAAGACACACATATATATATATATAGATATATACATATTTATGAAAATGAACGAATAGTGTTTTTTGCTTCTGGGGGCCCCAAAACTAAAAGTTATCATGATCTCGGGCTTAGGTCTTACCATGAGTACTACGGTAACAGCTTCTTCCCTATAGGGGAAATTCGCTAAAACGGATTTCAGCATTGAGTTTAGGGCAAAAATCTAGTATATAATGATGTATCACAACACTATCTTTACTTTTGAGAAAAATAATTTACATCCAAGATGGCGGCCAAATATGAGAACCCTTTCAAAATTAAGACCAATTACCCAAAAATAATGGATAGTGGTTCAAAGTCAATAGCCTGAAAAAAAAACATTGATAAAAACTGCTTTGAGTGACTTTTTTTTAAATTTTTGTTTAATGGGAAAAGCCACGATTTAACTATACTTAATCGCAAATAACTCAAAAACCGTTGGGTTTAGAGAAAAAATGATATTAACCAAAAATGTGTATTTTTTAATGGGCTACATTTTTTATCTGAAACTTTTTTCTGTATCTCCAATAATAAAGGAGCTAAAGGCAAAAATACAAAAAATTGCCGCCATTTTCCAAGATGGCGGCCGTAGCACAGCTCCAATTTTAGGGGACTTTTAGTATGTTCAAAAGGAAGATATAACCAACATCTGTACCATTTGGTACAGAAAAAAAAAATAGAAAGCAACCCCAACCAAGGCAAGGTAGGTGTTTTTTTTTTTTGGTACAGAAAAATTAGCACAAGCAAGGAATTTTCCTTGCTTGTGCTAATTTTTTTTGGGTCAAAACTTAATTGTACTGTACGGAAAAATGCAGGATTGCTGTCACAGAAATGTGAAAATGAGGTACAGGGCTTGTAACAGTTCTTGAGGTTGAAAAAAATTAAAAAATAACTAAAATAAGAAAAAAAATAACCAAAAAATAACCTTTTGTAAACAAAAAATGTTGCTGAAAATTAGAAAACCGGCGTTATATTGGAGATAACACATTCTTAACCCTGGTAAAAAAGAAAATCTCGACAGACTAATCACAAATCAGCCTAGATTTGATGGCGAGACTTGGTTTTCACGCAACAAGACTTGGTTTTCACGCAATGTAGGATGACGAGATTCGTCTGCTGCGATGCTGCTACGAGATCGTCTGACAGACGAACAGTGTGAACAGGGCTTGTAGCAGTTCTTGAGGTTGAAAAAAATAAAAAAAATAACCAAAATCCCCAAAAAAATAACAAAAATAACCAAATTCCAAAAAAAATAACAAAAAATAACCAAGAGTGAAAAAAATAACAAAAAAATAAAAAAAATAACCTGTTACAAGCCCTGGAGGTATTATAAGCTACAATCCAATATATCTACTAAACTATATGAAGCCACATAACATGTTTTATCAAGATATGCTGAGGAATAAGAAAGCTATCCAATTTTATTTACCTCTCATTAAAGGTTAACATTGGGAAAGAGAGTACGCAGGTTTGTTGCCTCAGGAATTTGATGATTTGGGTATTTTAAGCCATAATCAAGTAGATAACTGTATGAAGCCTCATGCCAGTTCTTATCAGTATTTTTTGAGAAATGAGCGAACTACATAACTTATTTTATTACCCATAAGGTTAGCATGTAGAATGAGTATGCAGGTTTGCTGCCATGAAAATGTAAAAATAGGGTATTTTAGGCTATAATCCAGTATATTACAACTAGATGAAGCCACATACAAAGTTTTATCAAGATAGGTTAAGAAATAAGAAAGATATAGGATTTTTTATTTCCCATAAGGATAACATGGGAAATGAGTATGTAGATTTGCTGCCATAAAAATGGAAATGTCGGGGATTTTAGACTCAAATGCATTAGATCTCATCTAGATGGAGCCACAAACTAAGTTTTATTAAGATACGTTGTGAAATAAGCGAGATTTAGAATATTACTTATTTCCCATAAGGTTAACGTAGGGACAACGTACTGTGTTTACCACCTTCAATATATCGGTAACCAATGGACATAAAGCAATGATTCAAAATACTAAATTGTTTTTTTTTCGAGCTGAATTCAATGGTGCCAACAAAAATTTGATAAATTTTGTTTTTCTATGTAAAAAACTCAAAAAACCCATTTTTGGGGGGTTTTATCCCCCTTTACCCCCCTTCCGGTGGCCCGATCGGGCTGGTTCACGTACTCGTCCGAGTGATTACCACTTTTCACGTCTGTACCAAATTTCATTAAGATCGGACCATATTTACGGCCGCTATCGTGCTCACAGACCTATATATATATATAAATATATACAGTGCTTGATTTGAAGAAATTGAGGTACCGGAACTGTAATTTTCTAGGGGAAGGTGTATTACCCCTCACCTCCCCTTCCATTTCTCTCTTCCTCAAAAATTATTTTACTATATGAATAGTAGGTTAGGTTCTAAAAGATACATTTTATATTAAACCCAAACTTGTGAACAAAGTGAAAATCAAATTATCATTACTTTAGATTAAAAAAAGACTTTAAAATAAATTTTAGTTTACTTACTAGCTTTGTACGAGCATTTAGATCTTTGAGCTTTTTCATTGAGTTTTCAACATTCAGCTTAGCTCGAGACTAATCAAACAGGCGTGACTTTCTTGCCAAATTTCATGTGTGCATAATGTGCAATTGTCACTTATAGCCAATTTACTTCCGTACACCACACACAATCGTCATTCACAGCAGATTTACTTCTGATGACTAAACGTTGGAGTCTTTATTGTATTATCGACCTTAAATATAATAAAATCACAGTAATGTTTGAAAATTTACTTTCGCTTATTACATACGATCGTCACTCCCAGCAATATTAATACAGCTTTTACACACAATCGTCTTTTGTGGCAGCTACCTCCAATTATGCACTATCGTCTTTAATGGCAGAAAGAGGTACAATCCGCCACAAATCAACCACGCCTTATTAATGAATAAACTTAATGTATTTCCATTGCATACAATTCCGATTTTAATGTAATTTTTATAGTGAACCAAGATGTTCAGATTATGCTATTTATATAAAGGATAATTTTAAAGGTTTTTATCCCACTTGTTTACACGTTAAAACTTTAGTCTACAAGTGGCTTAGTATGATTTTTAGTTACATTTCCAAGCACTCGAAATTCTCTGAGTTCACAGGTTGACAGCAATAGAGGTATTTATAACTTATTGTTTAGCCATCAAAATATCATCTGTGACTTACAGGAGAAGTAAAGTATGCGCCGCGAAGAATGGAAGCGAGGAAGACAACAAAGTAGAGCAGTTTCTGCGTGGTGACGCGACAAGCATGAATCAGCGAAGGGGCTTTCATCCTCTGCCACTCCGCCAACACGCACATCACCAGCTGTACCAGGCATACCAACGCGAGGGTGTAGAACACGCTGGCGAACCCCACAAAGTAACTTGAGTTGGCCTGAAGACACTCCTCCCCCTCAAACTGGATCTGAGGAATAAAATTGGGGATATAATATTTTAATATTTTTTTTAATGGCAACCTCCGTAGGTGGTAAGTATTTTAAGTCATGGAAGAGTGAGAGATGAGTGTGGGGTGGTTGTGGCACGATTTTGAGGTCTTGTTACTGACTAAGGCCGACATGTTCCTTAGGTAGGGCTGTTGATTAATAGTTCAACAGCTAATGGCAACTAAGGGACCTACAGTTTACCATGGGATCTAAACCACAATTTCGAAAATGAATTACGAGCCGACCTAGTTATGAGGATGGCCTTGGGGATAAACCTAGTATTCACTAGTGTGGACGTTAATCCCCATCAGGGAATATTACATCCAAAAGCCATTGCTTATAACTATCCACAGTTTGTGACCTCCAAGTAGCTGGATTACAAGACACGCCATCATCTCAGTAATAAGTCTGTGTGTTCAGTATACAAAAAATTGAGTGATATGAAAAATTTGATGAGTGCTAAAACATTAAAATGCTAAAATGTTCCTTTAAAATTGATCTCAATATCAAAGAATATAACCATTTAGGATCAATAATCTGCTAAAGAGAAATGTTATATCGGTTTTCTACATCACAAACTTTTGAGGAATGGACTTAATGTTTATAGTACCCTATTATTTTAAAATATTAAAACCATACCCACCAGTAATTTATTCAAAAACATTTAAAAATATTCCTAATCAATACTTACTTGACGATAGAATACAATTGACGAGTTTTTCCATTCTTTAGAAAGTTAAGTTATTGTAAAGTTAAGAAAAATTACTTTTTAAATGCTTGGTTATAAGACTCAATGTAATGTTGATTGACACCATTCTGTACTATTATGTGCATTATGAATAAAGATATTTTTGATTGACTGATTGATTGACAGTACACCTCATATTATCCGGACCCCACATTATCTGGATCCTAGTCCATCCAAGAAATTAAAAAATTAAAATTATGGCAAAAACATGAGATTAGCGAGTTTTCGTGTAAAATGCGCCTTCTAAAAGTAAAATTCAAATGTAACACATTACTGTATGCATTTGGAATCACAATTATTGAATGAATCGCATTGTCTAAACAGTACATTATAGCATTTTCATGAACGTAGTTTTCTGCATTGCTTAGGGTGCTAGCAGTAATCAACAAAGGCAAAGCCTACGGCAATTTTGCGAGTTTGTTTATTGCTGTCATTTGATGTGTTACGTAATTTCTTAATACGTTCGCGGCGGCACAGTTTTTTTAGTACTTCACTGGCATCCTGAAAGTTGTAAATGCATTACAATCTTACTTTGCAAGTCCCCCATCATGTCTTCAGGTGTGGAAATTGACGCCTATTTCCGTGGGAGCAATCCCACCCACCCGCACCTGGCATTCGGGCTGCATTCATGTTAAGTTGAATAATAAATACTACTGTTTTGTATACAACAAAGATGTTTATTTATTGACATTTGTTACTTAATCACACTAATATTGACTTATTAGTGTATTAATTTTAACTTTTTTTAGAACATACAAGAAAACATAATTTTTGTGGTAAGAGTCGCACCCACACTCACTCGACACTCTTATCTTATTATAATGAAACAAACGACTAAAATGAAGTCCGGATCCTCCGCAGCCAATATGTCAGGAGAGCAACGAACACAAAAATCACCAAAACAGAGATAAACAGAGATAATAACAGTCACGCACGTGCTCCATCTAGGCAATGACTTAAGTTACTAAAATTGTCACGCCCACCGTGGCAGCAGCACTTTCCAGTAGAAACCCACGCAGTCACAGAATACAATATACTGTTGGGCAGTGATGAATGAAGTTTCAGGTTTCGAGCTCAGATCCTGGCTTAAAAATAAATCATATTGTAGCACAATGCAGCTTGGGAGCAATCACACCCACCAGGATGGCATTAGGGTTGCGTGTGGGAGTGGTCACTGCCATGCTGCCACGAACGTGTTAAGAAGGGTTGCTGTAATAAGATCTGAGTTACTTTGAGTTTAGACATGATTATTTCAACTTTGAATTATTTTTAATTATGATTATTTAATCTTAATAAATTAAATATTTTTATCTGGCGCTTTATTCCGTTCCTAAACCGTAAGTACGGTAAAAGTTAACATTACATTTGTATGATTAATAATATAATTTAGTTCTTAAATTTGTTTCAAAATTAAACCCCCGTAAAATTTGAAAGACTAACATGTAGTACAGTCTTGACACCCCATTTGCAGCATCAATTTGGCAGGGGCTAAGGTAAACGATCGCTATTGAGGCGAGATTATAATGATCTTGGACTATCCGGATTTTTTGTTATCTGCATCGGTGTTTTGCCACATTAATGTGGATGATCCGAGGTGTACTGTACTTTATTTTATAGTTTTATTTCCAAAATATAAAATGAAATGGAAGAGAAATGTTACTTGGATAAATTTAAAAACATTCTTTACACAAAGTAGTTTGTTTGCTATCTTTAACAATTGTCTTTCCTGTTTTTCGGTTTGAGACCTGTTAACAACTTATTCAGTTTGTTATGAGTAAAATTTCTATCATTTTCCACAATAGCTGGTAAAAGTTTCAGTTTCGGATTTTTCAGATGCCTGCATAATCACACAACTACAAGTGCTGATTCAACTATTGGCACAACCTTGTCTGGTAACAGTTGAACTCAGCTCAAAAACCTACCTTTATTATTGCAGAGGTTCATATAAATTTAATTCATCTTAAACACAAATTTCTCTACTTTCAGCACATTAGTAAAAATGAATGAAACATTACAGCACTCCTGGATCATTATAAGATCTTTCTTTTCTTTTCTTGAACTCAAGTATTTCTTAAAACAACTACCGGCTGACAACATTTTACAAGGTTTACAACAACATTTACAAGGAAACTTTTTTAAGGAAAGAGATTAAGATTTCTACAATTATCAATTTTGACTTAAGTACCTACCTCACAAACGCAGACACCGTTGATACACTCGCCATGGCCGGAGCAGTTGTTGAGACAAGATCCGTTGTTCATTTCTCCAGAACCCAACTGGGAAAGAGGAGTGACGGTAACCTCCACTAACCGCTCCATTCCCTAAAACAATAAGTTTAGGTCACTTTATTGTTTTATATGTGCCACCTAACTGACTAGGTAGACCCAGTAGGAAAATAAGTTTAGGTCAGGTTATTTTGTCCTAACTACATTCATCGATGGACTGCTTAGTTTTAACTCAACCTGACTTCCCTTCCATAACATATCTAATCAAAACCATTGCAACGAATTTCTACACTAAAGACCCTTAAATCCAGATATCTTGAGAAGAGACCCTCGTCCAGGTTCAAACAATCTGGACTATGCAGCAGTAATAAAAATATAATACGCTTTTATCACAAAAACACAGGTGTCAAATGAATTGACTTTATTTGTTTATACTAAAGCAAAATTTAACTAACAACAGTAGACACTATTTTAACCGACTCCGCTTAAATCGTTGATCGGATTAACCGACCCTACTCAGCAAAAGTTACAAAACAGTATAACTCCTATTTTTAATCTCTAATTGAAACAAATTTTAAACTTTAGAAATTTCGAGCATAACCAAAGCCATGATATGAAGCAATCTATACAATTTCAATAACCTAACATTCAATAATAATTCAAATTATAGTGAACATAAAACATAACCTAACATTACTCACAAACATTTTTAGAGGTGAGCGTTGGTGAGTTAACTACCATATGGCATAATTTCAGTTACACAAGTTAGAAGTTGAAATTAGAAGTTGTAAATAGCCGGTGCATTCAGTTGAGGGGCTTCAGTCCAGAATGGTCCGTTCAAGTGGAGTGCAACGTGTTTCTGCCGCCCGATACTTATCATCTCTACTTCGACTCACAAATCCGTTGACAAGTAGTGTTATATAAACTCTGCCTTACATCTAGCAGGCTTTTATTTCCCAACATTGGCATATCTATTTTTTTTGTTCATTCTTCTATTTAAATTACTCCTATTTAAATGACTCGAGGTTATGGGTATTTAATGATGGCCTCCATTTATGACGATGTATGATGGGGATATTACGTAAATTTATATAAAATGTCAAAAATATGAGATCAAAAACAAAAACGTTTAGAAATAAGTTGTTTCAACAAAGTTTTTAAGGTTTTATAGAAGACTTGCAGAAACCCACGGCTTCGCCGGCTGAAATGATTTAATGGTTACAAATTTTTCATTAATTTATTCATTGATTGTAAGACTTTTTACAAATTACTAAATAGTCTATTGATTTTAACCGTATATTATTTCTACACTGTAAATTTTAAAGCGTTTTATTATTAAATTCTTCAGGTTGCAGATAGTGATTCCACCCCTGGTTGGAATGTAAAGGTGAAACGTTTCTGATACAGATTTTTCTGTTTCCCTCACGACGGAAAAATGCTATGAATTGGCTACCACTTGCCAACCTTCTAATTTCTACATTTAGACCTAAAAATACCAAGATGTCCTACTTAATCCATTATTAAACATAAAATTGGGTTTCTATTAGTGTTTGAACGAAAAAAATACAATGCCACTCCAGTGCTTTGAACTCTAATAACTTTCGCCGTACAATGCACTCGCCTAAATCCGGTCGGCCAGTTTGACTCATGAGAACATGAGGCATGACCCCAGATAGAAAAAAATAATACAAACAACAATAGTGAAATCTTTGAATTTAGTCCTTTTTAAATTAGACAGGATTGTAAGAAAAAAAATGAATGCAATCACCAAAAATTGAGGAAACCAAAATCCCCTAATAGTTTCTTAGACATTGAAAATTGGATTGCTCATGTGCTAGAGGTGAAAATGGCCGGTAGAGATAGTCCTTTTTTAAACAAATCCAAGCAAACTCTTCTAAAACTTTTAATTTTGAAAACTCCATTTCTAGAGAAAGCTTTATATTCTGCATGGGATGTAGAGTTTCAAGAATCTAGTTAGAGTACTTCAGGTGGTGGTCAGTAGTGTGGTATTTGACAAATGTATAGTAAATGGCCATAATACTTTTGTACAGCTTTTTTTATTCTTTTAGTAAATTGATTTTTTATCTTTTTTCCTTTTGAAAATATTCTACAGACCATAGCGAATTTCCCCCATAGGGAAGAAGCTGTTACCATAGTACTCGTGGTAAGACCTAAGCCCGAGACCATGATAACTTTTCGTTTTGGGGCCCCCAGAAGCAAAAAACACTATTCGTTCATTTTCATACATACATACATATATATATATATATATATATATATATATATATATATATATATATATATATACAGGGTGTTTCACGATAACCCTGACAAACTTCAGGATATGGTTCCTTGGGTCAAAATGAGAAAAAAATGTCCAGTAAACATAGGTTCTAATCTCAATCGTTTTCTATCTATTAAGGAAAATAGGATTTTTTCGGATTTCAGTGTACCTATTCAACATTTTGACTCCTAGAATGAAAAGTTGACAAAATATTTTGATAAAACCTTCATAGCTAGATAGAATATTAAATTTGAAAGAGATTTCATAACTATTTTATACAAAAAAGATTAGTGTGACTGAGAAAACGTTGTCTAAAAAGCAAATTTTTCCTTAAAATTCAAGAACCTTAAAATATTTTTTGTTTTTGACAGTGCTTCATACTGTAACCGTTCGAGTGTTTTGCTTGCAACTTTACCAAAAATTTTAGAATTTAATGGAGAACAAAGAAATATCAATTTAAGTATGCTTTATATGGGGATTATTTTTGTCAAAATCCAAAATTTCGTGAGGTATCAAAAAATACTAAAATTTGGTGAAACTTATAAAAATGTATACTTTGATTATTTTTTAACATATTTGAATCAAACTTGGAATGTGGCTTTGACTAGCTGAGAGGTAATGGTTAATAGCCGAAAGTCCTCTCCTCTTTTACTTTAGGGCAGCAAACCTGCATACTCATTCTCTAATGTTATCCTTATGGGGAAATAATTTAATATGATAATTCAGTTATTTCTCAACATATTTAAATAAAACTTCGTATATGGCTTCATCTTGTTGGGATCTACCTAATTATGGTCTAAAACCCTCCAGATTTATATTGTTATGGCAGCAAACCTGCATATTCACTTTCCATGTTATTCTAATTAAAGAAAATTTTAACTTGCTTATTTATGGATGTAAGTTTATATTCCTTGATATGAAGTTTATAATAATTATTAAATAAAACATTTCAAAATCACTGAGTATGAGTAAGTAGCAAAGCGGGAAATATTAAGGTGTATGGAGATAAGGAATAGTGGGATATTTATGTTTTTCCCATAAGGTTAACAATGGAAAATGAGTATGCAGGTTTGCTGCCATAACAATGTAAATCTGGAGGGTTTTAGACCATAATTAGGTAGATCCCAACATGATGAAGCCATATACGAAGTTTTGTTTAAATATGTTGAGAAATAACTGAATTATCATATTAAATTATTTCCCCATAAGGATAACATTAGAAAATGAGTATGCAGGTTTGCCGCCATAAAGTAAAAGAGGAGGGGAGTTTGGGCTATCTCAGCTAGTCGAAGCCACATTCCAAGTTTGATTCAAATATGTTAAAAAATGATCAAAGTATACATTTTTGTAAGTTTCACCAAATTTTAGTATTTTTTGATACCTCACGAAATTTTGGATTTTGACAAAAATAATCCCCACATAAAGCATACTTAAATTGATATTTCTTTGTTCTCCATTAAATTCTAAAGTTTTTGGTAAAGTTGCAAGCAAAACACTCGAACGGTTACAGTATGAAGCGCTATCAAAAACAAAAAATATTTTAAGGTTCTTGAATTTTAAGGAAAAATTTGATTTTTAGACAACGTTTTCTCAGTCACACTCATCTTTTTTGTATAAAATAGTTATGAAATCTCTTTCAAATTTAATATTCTATCTAGCTATGAAGGTTTTATCAAAATATTTTGTCAACTTTTCAATCTAGTCAAAATGTTCAATAGGTACACTGAAATCCGAAAAAATCCTATTTTCCTTAATAGATAGAAAACGATTGAGTTTAGGACCTATGTTTACTGGACATTTTTTTCTCATTTTGACCCAAGAAACCATATCCTGAAGTTTGTCAGGGCTATCGTGAAACACCCTGTATATCTATGTGTCTTTAAGCACGATAGCGGCCGTAAAAATGGTCCAATCTGAATGAAATTTGGCACAGCCATGTAAAGTAGTAATTGTTCGGACAAGTTCGAAAACCAGCCCGATCGGACTACCGGAAGGGGGGGGTAAAGGGGGGTAAACCCCCCAAAAATGGGTTTTTTGAGTTTTTTATATAGAAAAATAAAAATAATCCAATTTTTGTAACCTCCATTGAATTCAGCTCAAAAAAACAAACAATTTAGTGTTTGAATCACTGCTCTATGTCCATTGGTTACCGAGATATTGAAAGTGGTGAACACAGTACGTCGTCCCAATGTTAACCTTATGGGGAATAAGTAAAATTCTATATCTCGCTTATTTCTCAATGTATCTTGATAAACTTGGTAAATGGCTTCTTCTAGTTCAGATCTACTAAATATTGAATTAAAACCACCTAGTTTTAATAAACACGTAGCAGCAAACCGCATACTCATTTCCCATGTTATTCTTGTGGAGCTTTCAAAAACATGTCAAATCTCGCTATGTTGGATTGAAATATGTTGTTTTGCATTTGAAATTCGCTGAGTATGCAAGTCTGCTGCAATGGGGGTATTTTTAATTATAGGCTTGCAAAACTAAAAAGTCTGCCATTTTGAATTTTGTAATGTAATCTACTTTACCATTCTGAGAGAAACCATTTAAAAATCCTATCTTAGTACGTATATAGAGCTTATAAGGAATGTTTGTACCAAGTGTCTTGACCCAAAATCTTAGTCTGTAAGAAAACAAGCTTAGGAAACTAAAAAATGGTAGCAATTTTTAATTTTATAATCACTCAATTTTGGGCTTTTGAGGGAAAATATTTTAAAATCCTTTCTTAGAACACATCTAGAGCATTTGAAGAATATTTGTGCCCAGTTTCATGGCCTTACAGTTTCTGAGATATTGTGATCAGTGAGTGAGTAAGTGACTGAGTGAGTCGGTCAACCAATTTGACTTATAGGCCTATGTGAACTTATGTGCGGTGTCCGGAAATTATGGTAAAATATCATGGTAATATAATGATAGTGGGGGAAGAAATGAGAAAAAAAGGTTTGTGTAAAAATAGGTCCTAAAGTGCTTCGTTTCCCATACGTGTGTCTGTGAATTTTTACATATTTAATCATATCTCACGAACCTCAACTTTTATTTTTCAAACTTGTTATGTGGACAACCACTATTAAGAACTACTTTTGTACGAAGTAGGCTACCAAATGTATACTTTGTAGCACTTCAAAATGGCGACTGTTTCTTGTTTTCAAGGCTAAATAACTTAAAAACCGTAAATTTTAGAAAAATTATATAAAAGACTAAAAAGTTGCAAAATTAATCCAATTAACGCGGATATTAGGATTATGATAATCGGACAACTAGTAACGTAGAAACTTTAAATTTTCTACATAAAAACATGGTTCTTTGAACAAGCTATCTGAAATATGCATGTTTTATTCGGAAAATTTAAAATTTCCCCATTATTAATTGTCCGATCATTATAATCTTAATATCAGCTTTAATTAGATTAAATTTGACAACTTTTTTTCTCACTTGTATAACTTTTCCAAAATTTACGTTTTTTAAAGATATTTAGCTTTGAAAACAAAAAACAGTCACCATTTTGAAATGGTACAAAGAAGAAATTTGATACTTGTTATAAAAATGGTTATCCATATATCCAGTTTGAAGTTTATACGTTTAGAGGTTCGTGAGATATGATTAAATATGTAAAAAATTACAAACAAGACACACATACGGAAAACGAAGCACTTTAGGACCTATGTTTATATAGAGAACCAAGGAAATTAAGATACATTAATATTAGGAATGGAAAACTGATCAAATTAAGTTTATCCGGGAAAGGTATTATAAAATTATTGGGAACAGTTCCACGCTTCTGTAAAGCACCACGCATCAAGAATCAGGATTGCTTTAAAAGTGAAAATCAGGTTTGCAAGTCAAACTGTTGATCAAGCAGTTTACACACCTGCTGCATGTGTTAGCCTTGAACTTAAGCGCTGACCCGCATCGAAGATTATATTAAAGGGTAGACACGCAAACACAACCTTGATTTCTTTTCAGAATGTTACAGTGTTTGAGTTAATTTCAAATTTTAAAACCTCTACAACTAATGAGGATGAATAATTCAAAAGTTCCTTGTTGAAACTTTACTGCAGATGGTAGTTTAAAAGTTAATATTACTTCATTTTTCTCTTTGATTTAAGCTTTAAGAGCCGTACTTGCTTAACTTGCTTCTTATTAATCAACTTCTAACATCATTAACCTAAATGCTCGAAAGTTTAAAGAACTTTTCTTAACATGTCTTTTTCATAAAATTAATTATGAATGTTTGAGGTTCTACACAGGTCTTTTCAAGAGTAGTTTAGAGGACTAGATTACTGGTGCAGCTTGGCTTTACTTTTTTTTTGCTTTACTCCAATCAGTTGATTACTTGAAATTTCTATTCCATTACACTCTGGAGGTTGCAACAAATGAAATGGACCAATCAATGGCAACAAAAATGTACAGCTGTATCTCAACAAACATTTTAAGAAATTTTACGATTATTCAATCTACAGACAGCCATTCAGCGATCCATACACACAGACAAGAATTCTGCTTTATTTATATCAGGATTTATATCAGCTTTTTAATCAGGGTTGTTTATGATATCAAAACAATTTTTACAAACTATTTCATTCAGTTTACTATTCCAAACCAATCTAAGTTTAGTACTTTTCAGCATTTTCAACGTGTACTCTACCAATTTAAGTCATCTGTTCTAAATCACGAATACTGTTACTAATTCAAAATAAAAAATAAAATCCTTGTCAACAAAGTTTCAATCAAAATTATGCAACGATTGGTTGCACAGAAAACACTTGTTCCTCAAATGGTGCCTCTCACTATCAAAAAAAACTTGAATTACATGCACTGTGCACTCATAATTAGGTACAATCTGATACAACTGCATTTAGTCACTTTTAGCAAAAAGAATATGGCTGCTCAAGGTCACACAAGCTCCGAAATCATAATGGCACATAAAAACCAAACACCAAATGTTTTTAAAGTGTTAGGGGCAACGACACCTAAATTATTAAAATTGGTTAAGAGCTGTACGAGATACTTTGATCACAAGAAATCCATTGAGTGCATTAAATATGAATAGATACTCCAAGAAAGTAAAGAACCATTTACACATCACTTCCAATAAAACAAGAATTATAAAGAGATTTCTAACTATTAAACACTATTAACAAGTAATAGTGTCATATAACAGGGTGATGTATATTCAATGTAGACCGGAGCATTTGATGAAATATAATAAGAATGCCTTCACCGGTTTTCAAAGGTTTATGCAAAAGTAATCATTGGGTATTTGTTGTATGAGGACCAATGAATAATAATACTGTAGTGTCAAATGATCTAAAAAGGCCAATACTGCAAGTAGTCCAGGTAGATGAACTCCCAACTTTCACTTCTTCAAGGTTGTCTGTGGTTTCACATGTCTAGACTGCAGGAGACAACCTTCTATTCTTAATGTTCCTGATGTTATTGTTTAAAACATGCAAAAAAACATTCTTAAATATATTAGAGTTCACTGTGCATAGTACTATAAAATTGCGTTATCCATAGTACAATAAAACTGTTATTCCTAAGACAACATATTTTGTTCCTTATAACTTTATCAGATCTTCAAGTATGCAGCCACTTTATTCAATGTATCAATGTAGCATTTATCACTATCACAGACTAAAAAATATTGGGTGTTATTCTCAAAAAGAATAACACCTTCAGTTAGGAATAACAATGATTCGATAAGGTAATCTTATTTTATTATTTCTATATTCCAATCTATATGAATATATATATTCACAATGAATGATTTAGCTATACACAAACAATTAAATCTTTCCTTGTAATTAGTTGGGTTTTACATTGTGAGCCATAACCATGTTCAAGCAAACCAAAACTCTTTCAGTCATTCTTAATTTTCATTCTTTAGTTATAATAAAAGTGAATATTAACGGTTCTTAATGATATGATATTATGACACCATGAAGTACTTTAGATAAATTTTTAACTTTTATTTTTTCAATCATTTGCTGACTGGTTAGTCATAAAAAAAAGGAAAACAATTACTATTCATATATTTTACTTCCGACTCATAAAATACCAAATTAAACAATAATCTGTAGGTACCTGTCAACAATTATTTTAAAATCTCAAGGGCTTTGTACAAGTACAATTATTACACTCATAATAGAAGCAGGTCTCAAAATGACAGAGAAATTTGTTATGCAAAACACTAAAACGCATAATGTTTACAAAAGTATCGACAGGTGACAATGACTCACACAAGTGGTCATTAGTTTAAGTGAGTCAATTTATTATTTACAAGAGGTCTTGTTATTATTGATTATTAAGTTCATTGTAAAGTTAATTCTAACATTGTTACTAACCCGCAAGGGACCCTTGTGGGGTTTCCTATACAGGGAAAATTGTTAAGTAATTAATAAAAAATATTTATTGGCTCAAAATAAAATCTGCTAGTTATTTTATTTCATGCCATTCTTAAATGCCCCTTGACTCATTTTTACCCAGTCTTATAAGTTATCACATATCAGTAACATTTTGGAAACAAGTAATCAGTTTAAGGCACTGGAGTGAAAACAGAAGAATGTTGAAGACAGTTGAATTCACGTCTACATTCTCTATTCCAGTGGTTCACGACAACAATACTGGACTGGTTTCTTGTGCATTGATCCCGGATCCATCACCAGACTATCGCCTACATGCTGGTTCACGGCTAGGGAATCCAATCCCAGGATCCCGCATCCTGGGATCCCGTATAATTTTAGGGTTTATTCAATCCCGGGATTCTCAGGCTCAATCCCAAGATTTTCGGGATTATCTAATTTACGTGCAAAATCGATGTTTACTATATTCCCATCAGTTATAACAAAGCTAAAACTATGAAAAACCAGTTGTATGTCATTGTTGACCAAATAATCATGGTTTGATGAGTTATTTGTCTTATTACTTATCTGTATGGGGGATTTTCAGTTTATATTATCTACAAGAGTTGAAAAAATTTATGAGACATTATTTTTGGTATGATGTAATTGCTGCTAAGTTTCATTAAGAAGTTATGATTATATTTAATTATTTTTATCTTACTTCAAGTTTTTTAATTACACCTTTCCAAGCAAGGTTTAACTTCTAGTTCTGATATTGTTTGGTCAAGTAACTAAACTAAATATATTCATATTTTGTGTAAGACTTTCTTTAACTTATATTTGAATACATATTTCTATAATTTTTTACTCATTTTACAGTTATATAGGGCCTATCTGACAGTGTTCTGTTTACACTCTGATTTATAAACATTGAGTGTTTTGTGATAAAGCTAGCCATGTCGCATGTCTATACCGATATATTTTTATATTTTTGATAAAAAATAAGTTTAAAACTCAAAAATAAACAGAAAACTGCTTAATGCGCAGCACTATAGTTGCAATACCATGTATATCTCCGAAAGTATATTAAAACTTTCTTTTTGTATTGGTAAAACTTTCTTCTTCCATGTTGGGTAAATCCTGGAATTAAATTTTTTAGTCCTGTAATCCCGGGATTGAAAATATCCAGGATTAGATTCCCTAATTACGACAATAACATTGCTATGGTGTGCATCCACCCTGAGCCCAGCCCCACACTAAAAACACCAGAGTTTAGAATGTTCTTGTATGGAAATGTTGTGGAGTGGAATCAGCCGAAAAATTGAAAACAATGATGCCAACACTGTTGCCGAGGGGGTCTTTTTGGTTAAGCAACTCTGTCGGCAGCACCGTTTACAAAAATTTTGCCAACTTAGATAAAGTCTAAACCAAACCAGAAGCATCATCAGCAATACATGATCTTAGAGGCCACTATTTTACTAGTGGCTAGAAGGGGTTAAAAGCCCCAAATCATAATAAGGGAAACTTTAATTTAAAACAATCCTTTTTTGCTAAAGTACAAAATACCTTCATAGTAAACTGGCTTATAGATCTACCATTGGTTAATATCTAGCAATTGGTTTTGAATCAAGCAAAGCAATATTTGTTTCAATGTGAATAAAGCTGACGATTTTAGTTCCCCATGCTTTTAAATGATAGATTTTACATAATTTTTAGTTTTTTTGGTGAATTTATAGAAATTTTATGTGAGTTCCTGGCATCAAAAGTTCTAATATGAACCCTCTTGACCCTCTTCCATCATCCTACAATTTGCCAAACGCCCATATCTTCTATGCAAAAATTGCACTTAATGTAATTATGACTGTAGGTAATGAACATGCGCTGCTCAGCAGCTTTTGTTTATTATACTCAGCTGTACCTTGTAATTTTTATTTCCATGTTAAATGTTATAATCCCAGCCCTTTTCCTTATTTTTGGCCTTAGGGAAGATTTTATCTTTCCTCCAAATCACTCACCAAGACCAATTTGCTCATTCAAATATGTGATAGTTTTCTCAAAAGTTCTGGGATAACTGGAGCAATATGTGAATTTTTACATCCATCATATAGAATGCAAAATGAAACAATAGAGAGATGATGGTATGGCACAAGTACTGAATAGATGAAACATAATTTAATTGTTATTCTTAGTTATTCTTGTTATTCTTTCCACTGTCGTGACCGTGTGTGATGCACACGTATAGATGGAGGTGATTGATAAATAATACAGTTGATACATTTTGACAATAATATTTACCATCTGATCTTTTCAAAACATTAATATCTTTGAAAGTTGTAACATATGATTGAGACACTATAATTCTCCCACACTTATTGAAAAGATAAAAATTAAATTGAACAAAGAGAAAGAGATAAGTTAAAGATCTACACTTAAGCTGTAACAAAGTCTTTCAAGTATCCAGGCTGGCGATGGCTTCTGGTCGATCGACGAAGAACTGGATTTTCATTTCCGGTCTCATGTTGGGGTTGTTTGTTGATCTTCGGGTGCTGAACAGGGATCGTAACCATGTCTTCAATCGGTAAACGTTGCCTTGGTTCCTCTGGAGCATTTTCTTGTAAGTCAGGAGAAAAAGTGACTGTCTTTGTAGGTGTTTCACCGAGTCGCAATTGATCGATGTGTCGTTTGAAGGTATACCCGGTGTCTAGTTTGATGAGGTAGTGTAAGAATCCATATTTTCGTATGATGGTTCCAGGTTTCCATAGGTTCTTATTGTTTGAGTAGTAGCGGGCTTGGACTCTGTCTCCTACTTTGTATTGTCTTGCTTTGCTGAGTCGAATGGAGGATTTTTGAATTCTGGGTGGTTTCAAAGCATCCAGCTTGATCCTTATTTGTCTGTTTTAGAATATTTCTGAAGGTGTCTTTCCGCTGGCTAAAGGTGTAGCTCGATATCTGAAGAGTATTTCCATAACTTTTTGTTTCATTGTCAAAGGCTCGTCAATCATTGATGCAAGTCGGTGTTTGAGTGTTTGTACGTTTCTTTCAGCTAAACCGTTGGTCGCTGGATGACCTGGAGCTATGAACTTTTGGGAAATTCCTGCTTCTTTGCAGAAATGCTGGAAGATCTCACTGGTGAAGATTGTTGCGTTGACCGATACCATCACATCTGGGAATCCGTAGCGAGAGAATACATTCTGGAGCAATTCTATCGGCGATGATGAAGTTGGAGCTGTGTTACATACTCCTATTTCCGCCCATTTAGATTTTGCATCCATAATGACCAGAAAGTGGTGATCCTGGAATGGTCCAGCGTAATCGATATGAATTCTCTGCCAGTTGTGTTCCGGTTCGTCCCAGGGATGAAGAGGTGCTTTGGTTGGACTGTTTCTGGTAGAAGCGCATGCTGCACAAGCTCTTTCGATGTCTTTGTCGATTGACTTCCAGTACACGTAACGGCGAGCAAGTTGTTTCATTTTGGTCGATCCGATGTGCGTGTGATGGAGCTCTCGAAGTACTGAGTCTTGAAGGCTGGCTGGTATGACGACTCTTGAACCTCGGAAGATGACGTCATTAACGATAGTGAACTCTAAGTCTTCCGACTGATCTTGACGCAGTTCCCTCAATAGTTTGGATAGAGTTGGATCTTTTCTAGTTTCTTCTTGAACAGTTTCGTATGTTAAGTCAAGTGTTGAAATTACTTCAATTACTGATTCACAAATTTGATTTACTTCTGTATTGATTGAGATTTCTGCTTGTGGGGATGATTCGATTGGAGCCCGTGACAGGAAATCAACATTGCTGTTCTCTGTTCCCTTTTTGTAGATAACTTCATAGCTGAACCCTGATAGGAATGCGGCATATCTCTGGAGTCGAGCTGATGTCATTTGAGGTATTTTAGAATTTTGGTGAAAAATTCTTACAAGTGGTTGATTGTCCGTTATCAGCTTGAAGGGTCGACCAAACAAGTATTGATGGAAATGGTCCACTGAGAAGACGATGGCCAAAGCCTCGCGGTCCAACTGTGAATAGTGTTGTTCCGCAGGAGTTAGTGACCTTGATGCAAAAGCGATCGGACGTTCTTGTCCGTGGATGATGTGTGACAGTATTCCGGCAACACCTTGAGGGCTGGTATCGCAGGCGAGTTGAACTGGTAGTGTTGGGTCAAATGGAATGAGCACTCGTTCACTTGCGATTTCCTGCTTGAGTAGATTAAATGCATCGTTGCATTTTCTATTCCAGTGGAACTTTGCGTTTTTGACTAGAAGTTGTCGCAGGGGTGCTGTGAGGGTCGAAAGGTTGGGAATAAACCGAGAATAACAGGTTACCATTCCCAGGAAGCGTCTAACTTCCTCTATTGATGTGGGTTGTTTCATGTTTACAATGGCGTTTATTTTCCCAGGTGATTTTGATATTTTATTGTATTCCACCACATGACCAAGGAACTTGATTCGTTCTTGGAAGAAAGAACACTTGGATCGATTTACATGAAGATCGAACTTTTGTAGCTGGTGGAGACAAGCGTACAGGTTGGATCTGCCCTCTTCCATTGATGATCCGTGGACTACAATGTCATCAAAGTAGTACTCAGTCTTGGGGACGTCTCGAAGAATTTGATCAATGATAATGATTGAATTCGGATGGTGCCGTTTTTATACCGAAAGAGAGCCTATTCATTCTGTAGGTTCCTCGGTGAGTTGTAATTGTCTAAATTTCGCTGGATGGTTCATCAACTTGAATGTGTAGATAGGCCTTTTACAAATCTAATCGGCAGAAGTACTTAGAATCTCGCAGACTGTTTAATAAATCTTCAGTTTTCCTGATTGGGTAGTGGGAGTTTGTTAATCTCTCGTTCACTCCTACCTTGTAGTCGACGCAAAGCCTCACTCCGCCATCTGCCTTGGGTATGATGACAAGAGGTGAACCCCAGTCGCTGGTGTCGATTTTTGAAATTATTGCTTCAGCTTCGAGGGAGTCTAGCTCACGGTCTACTTTTTCACGCAGTGCGTAAGGGACATCACGTTCACGATGATACACAGGCTTAGTACCTTCTGGAGCTTCAGTGATACTTTGAAGTTAGGTACACAACCTATCTTTTGTTCAAAAATTATTGGAAAGTTGGATACAACATCATTTTTGTTATTAATTATGTGAACAGGTTGATAAGTGTTGTTAGATTGCTGGTTGTCGACTTCAAACAAATTGATTTTTAGATTTCTAATCCATACTCGACCTAGTATGGGTGGATAATTGTCTGGTACGATGTAGATTTCACCTTTGAAAGCATTAGTTTCATAACTTAAACAAACGTCTACTTTTCCATGTGGAGAGAAAACATTTTGTGTGTAAGATCTAAAAACTATGTTTGTAGGCTGGAGCGTAAGATATAGATGTAACTGATCAAACCTTTCTCGTGGTAAGAATGTGTATCCTGACCCGGAGTCAACTTCAAATTTTACAGGTTTACCTTCAATATTTACAAAAATGTGGAACCGCT
Organism: Flexamia atlantica; assembly: GCA_035578135.1. NCBI lineage: Eukaryota > Metazoa > Arthropoda > Insecta > Hemiptera > Cicadellidae > Flexamia > Flexamia atlantica. Next base: position 39,813,878 of record JAQJVK010000008.1, on the reverse strand, counting down.
CAGCATCTTTTGATCGTTCTGTAGATTAGTTGATTGTAGTTCTGTAGTTGTAGATTGTTGATTAGTAGTAGATTGTTTGATAGATTCATACCTTTTTGCCATGAGTTTGGAAATACAAACTTTGCTAAGATGACCTAGTTTAGAGCAATGGGAACATTTTAATCGATTTTGGTCCGTGCGGCAATCCTTAGATAGGTGGTTTGATTTCGCGCAACGTAAACATAAACCGTTTATACCCAATTCTTCGTAATTTATTCTTGAACTAGATTTAGAATTGGATTTGTTGTTGAAGTTGCGTTGTTTAGATCGGGAACAGGAATGGTTACGTTCTCTCAATGTGTGGGAAACCTTATTGATGTCAGGTAGACCAATTGATGATGTAGGATTATTTTGGGCAATCAACTTGGAGTTAAGTCGAGAAGCTTCTAAAGCTATCGCCTTTGATACAATATCCTTGAAATCTGAAATGTCGGATTGCAAAAGATGTTCTCGGATAGAATTGTCTTTGATTCCCCAGATGAACTGTGTACGGAGGAAAATATCAGCGATGGATGTTTTACATTCGCAAGGAGATATGAAGTTACAATGAGTTATCTTACTTTGTAGGATGGTGACAAAATCTGAAACGGATTGATTGTCTGTTTGATATAATGATAAAAATTGATACTGGGAGACAAGGATGTTCTTTTTAGGTTCTAGGTGTTCTAAAAGTTTTATCAAGTCATCATAGGGAAGTTCATTAGGTAACTTTGGAGCACAAAGAGATGCAACTACCTTAAAATTACTTGGCCTGATAGAATTTAGTAATAGCTTGGCACAATATTCCTGATTTGATTCGATATTTTTCATTTGAACATAATTATCAAAACGTTGTTTGTAATTTGTAAAGGATTCTTTTTTGGGATCGAAATTGTCAAAGTTTGGAACATAGGCTACATTTTGTTTAACCTCTGGTTCGTCATTTCGATTCGAGCCTCGCTGTTTTGATGAGGTCGAAAGTGTACTTACTAAAGTATTGATCATTGATTGCTGCATTTCTAAAAACTGTTTAAACTGTTCTGGCTCCATTTTGGAATAAATATAACACACAGCTTTTGATATATTGTAGAGATGAATTGAATTGAATTAGTTCTAATTTGATAGTCTAGTTGGTAATGTTTATGGTAACCACTCACATCAATGTTCTAGTAGTTTATTCGTCGCCAATCAACTTGTCGTGACCGTGTGTGATGCACGCGTATAGATGGAGGTGATTGATAAATATTACAGTTGATACATTTTGACACTGGTATTTAATTACATGCATAAAACAAATTGATAGAGAAATAAGTAAGTTAACCATCGTTATTACTACATAATTCGAGACAACCAGGAACATAATATACACCATCTGATCTTTTCAAAACATTAATATCTTTGAAAGTTCTAACATATGATTGAGACACTATAATAACATTTGCATAATGGTATTACTTTTTAAAACGATGGAAGTGAAACAATATTGAACTTTATGGAAAATAAATAGGAAAGGATTTTTTTTAACATTAATTCTAAACATAAAACAACACTATTGTCATTAAACTATTGTCACAATTCCTGTTGCCAGATAAATACAAAAAAAATCAAATAAAGTTAGACCACATGGAATTTTAAACAACTAATGTCTAACTAAGAGTAATATTTACAAATAAAATCACCAAGCAGGCTTAGGGTTTAAAGAAAATGTAAAAGAGTAAACTTCTATAACTAATAGGCCTATACTCTTTAGTTTGGCACAATTTTTAAGAGACTCTAAATTCCTTAATTTCTTAGCCTGCTTAAAATTCTAAAAAAAAACCAACTTTATATTCATCTGAAAAATAGGTATTCAAATGGTTGATTTCTTAAAAAATATTAATTACCACACATGTAAATAAATCTTTGACCCACTGCTTTATTTTAATAACTAGGGGCCCCATGCGCAAATTGCACATTTTTATATTATTTCTGTTTTTTGGGAAACTCGCCTATAGTTAAAATAAATTGTATGGCTTGAAACTCACCTTTATTAACCAAATTAACCTTCTCATTTGAAATTTAAAGACCTCACTTAAGTAAACACCTGACTGAACAAAACACACACAATTTTTATTTATTGCCCTTGCACTGTTTTTTATTTTGGTTGTCTTCTCGCACAACAGTAGGATAACGGAAGTTTTTCTAGGAAGCCCATGTGCAAATTGCTCATTTTAATATTTTCTCTGGTGTTTAATTAGTCTTTTTCTCTCAGGAGTTCTATGTTGTTGCCAAAGGTTACGCATATTTTTCTTAATCACATCGAGCCGTTTTTCTCTATGCCCTCTTCTACTTTATGTTTCAGGGTTCAGTTTGCAATATATTTATAATCTAACGATTATGGATCTTCACCATAAAAAAAATGATTTACCTGCCTCAATTTTGCTAAAATTGTCAATGACGTGGCCCAAATTCATTTTTCTAACCTGTATTGGATTTTGTTTACATTAGCATTCAATCTTTTTTTGTTTACAATGTGACTGGTTAGAAATTCGTCTCAAGGTAATCAGCTGTTAAATTACAATCACATTTTAAAACCGTTATAACGCAAGTTGGTCAGCACTGAAGTGTTGAAAGCGCCCTCTATAAATAAATTAAAGCCTTGGGGGTTGAAGCCCAAAAAGAAACATATTAACTATTTTAACTATCTGTCGCAGGTGCGCTACATTATAAGCTTTAAAATGACACCTCAATCGTAAAAATCGGTTCAGTAGGACGCCTGAAAAAGGGATCTAACAGAAAAAAACCTTATTGTAGATTGTTTTGGATAAGTCACATTTACAAAGGAGAGACTAAAAAAACAAGTTATCACAGAATTGCATCATTAAAAAATTACTGAAGCCTACCTTCAAGAAATTACAGATTCTGTTCATTTTGTTGGTGTGAACACAAAATACACTCTAGCAGATGTGAAGTTAACACTTCCTTGATAGATTGGATATCAATATTATTGACGATTGCCTTGACAACTGACCCACTACAGATCTCATGGTCGCAACTCAAGTGCCAAACAGAAGGGTCGGATATGTGTACTTAGCTCTCTATTTCGGATAAAAAGCAAAAATTTCATAGTTAGCAGCTAGATGATCATGGTAAGGATTTTGTAGTATCTTAGGTTATAGAATTTGTTCTCTGTTTACATTATGTAACATCACTCTTTTTAATTATTTAGTATCTTCTGAAATTAAGATTGGCCTATTAAAGATAAAATTTAATATTATACACGATTTTTATACTTCCAAGAAACTAATCCAATACATTTTTACTCCATACAAAAGGGGAAGATTTTACAACTGTTTATTCAGGTGGTATCTCAAGTAGTTATTGAAGACTGAATTTATGTTCGACACAAGATCCTGCCTATTGTTTTTAGGACCCTTAGGGCCCTTGGTGAAATACAAAATAAAAAGTCAAGGTAGAGTTTAGGGAATTTTAGAAGCATATGATGTAAACAACCTGTTGCCCTTTTACATATTTAGAATCATGGCTGAAACATCACTTTGACTCGCACAAAACATTCAGCGAGCAACTTGTGAGAGCAACATAGATCAAGTTACGTATACCTATCACACCAGTACACACTCTATTGCCTGGATTCACCCTGTTTTGGCGATGGAAAACTTGAGTTATGTCAATTAATTCAATTCGAAATACAAAGGCAAAAATATATAAATAAATATAAAAAAAGTTTGAAATTTTGAAAAAGATGTTGAGGATAGTAATTGTAAAACCATACAAGCTAAGTTAGAATAAAATTTCCAACAACGGTATGTAAATGAGCAATATTGAAACAAACTTCTTTTATTTAAACAAGCCAAGAAATACTGTCAAAATGATAGTAAGCTTCTATATATGAGCAAATTAAAATAAGGACCAAAGAGCTCAAAAATATTAATTCTGACTTTATACAGTAGAATCTTGGTTACAGGCGCTGGATAAAATAGATATACTGGATAATATACTTTTTACTATCCGGCAAAGTACCGGATACTTAATTATGTAAATGAAATTCGAATGAAAAATGAGAGGCAGCTACTCTCCCACAGTCAAAGAGACAAGTTCATACTTGTCTTACTGTGAATCACTGCTAAAACTCAACATACACTATTTGAGCCAGATATCCGGTAGCCGGATATTTGGTGCTCCGGCCTAATACCTCGCCAGATATCTGGTATCCAATATCCAACCAAAACGACTATCCGTTACATCCCTTAACACGACAACCTCTATAATACGTCTATTTTTCAAATCCCCTTGAAATTTTCATAACACTCTCCATTAAATTAACTTATATACAACTTCTGTGACTCAGCAGTTTTGTCCAAAAAACTTTGATACGGGTTTTTACCCGATTCACATTATATAGCTCATAGCTCTTAACTCAGTTTGTAGGAATCAAACTCAAGAGGTGATTGATTTCAAACTTCATATTGCACAATTTTCATGCTTTTAAGGCCAATGGATTTTCACAGTGAATCAACGAATCAGTGAACGACCAGTGCAATGTTTTGGGGTAAAGAATATATGTCCTTTCGGACAGTCCCCTAGTTCTAACTTGTAATCAGCAGTTTTGTCCAAAAAACTTTGATACGGGTTTTTACCCGATTCACATTATATAGCTCATAGCTCTTAACTCTTAATCCCCACTCCCCCTTCCCACCCTTGTCTGACATTTACACCACTTACTTACACTGAGTGTTGATTTTAAACGCAAAGTAATTAAAATAGTTGAGGAATATTTGACAAAACTAATCAGAATGTATTATTGTGTTATTATTATTATGTAGTAGGCCTATTAAAGAATTTAATAGGTAGCCTACTCTGTCATCTACACTTCATAAAATTTTGAAAAATTCATCAACCATTTTTGTTTGTAATATTAAAAAAATAATTAGTTGCTAATTTATTTTTGGAAAAAGAATAAGATAAAAAAAACTACTTTACCTAGAACCAACATTTTAGCAAGGGCTACTCCAAAATACGCTCATCATAAAAGGTTCCGGAGATTCCAGTAACCTTGATAACATGACTGTTATCCAAAACAAACAGATATCATAACCCTCTATAAGAAGAGCCTCTCGATAAGAAGACTGTTTTCCAAATCCCCTCTGTGAGTCGTTAAGGTTCTAATATATTGTGGTTTTATGCCGAGGTGTTGATTTCAATGGTAATTCATACAATAACCCTTTTCTTACTTATATTTTAAAACCACTGTAGCTTTCATGAATAAAGATCGGACCTTTACGACGAGGAGTAACCATGGGGACCGACATAAATACATATAGGCTGTATGTATATGTTTTATATGTCGTCTATGCCCAGGAGTTATGCACCGAGTTTAGGCTGATTACTGACCAATTATACTAACTTAAATCTAGGTGATTCCAGCGGTCATGCTCTATCTTATCAAAAGAGTCAAGAGTAGGCAATAGTAGGCCTATATTTCACCCTACTTTCAAACCAAAAAAATAAAAATATAGGCTATAATTTCATAATGTAAACAAAAACAGCTTTTTTTGTCATTTCATCGCAAGTAGGCAATTAAAATTAGTTCAAAGTTAGGCTATTGGTTATTCATTTTTTTAAGATACCTGTAGGCTATTGGTTTTTTTAAAGGTACCAGTAGGCTATTAAAATATGGAAACCTCTATTTATAAAAACCTAAGCTGATAACCAACAAAACAGATTACAAATAGGTTTTATAGTTACGTTTAAGCAGAAACCTACAATAGGTAACAGATATATTGGTAATCAATTTTCAAGTTACGTTTGGGAACATTATATACAGGGTGTTTTTTTTTAAACGCAACCCATTTTTAAGATTGAATAATTTAAATATAAATATGAAATAAGTATTGTTTTATGGTTCTTTACGTTTTATACACTCTATTATTTTAATTTGATCACATTTAGTTCACTTTATGTGCTCAAAAAATCCGCCAGTGGCATTTGTATGAAGTTATCCTCTCTCTATCAAATTCCCGAACACGTGTTGCTAGGTACCTCTTTGCATTACATTTGTTTTGTTTGTTTTGGGGTACTGAATATGCTGTGACTTGTTTTTTTAGGCCTTACTTTGTATGTATCCCCAAAGAAAATAAAAATATAGTGGCGTCAAATCAGGGATATTGGGGGGAAATAATCATTTACAGATAAAATCAAGTTTTTGGTTGCGTTTTTAATGTGTGTGTCTTTAAGCACAATAACTCACGTAAAAATGGTCCGATCTGAATGAAATTTGCCACAGACATGTTAAGAAATATTATTCTACGAAAACAATTCATAATATATTCAGGACCTCAAAACAAACATAACAAATTTAATGCAAGAAATTCAAAGAGGTACCTTGCAACACATGTTCGGGAATTCGATGGAGAGAGCATAACTTTATACAAATGCCAATGACGGACTGTTTGAACACATAATGTAACTTAAATGTGATCAAACTTAAAGAATAGGTTGTATAAAATGTAAAGATCAATAAAACAATCCTCATTGCATGTGCATTATTCAATCTTTAAAATGGGTTGCGTTTTAAAAAAAACACCCTGTATAAGAGGTTTCTTAGCAATCAACAATGGTTCTTAGCAATTAGCCATGGGCGTCACTAATGGCCGAATGCTGTAGCTTTGAGTGGCGCTAGCAGCAGCAGCGGTCAAGCTTTTAGAGGAAGGAAATTTGTAGTCTGGCCAAATTCCCAATATGGGAAATTTGCAGCCTGGCCAAGTCGTTAACAATCGATTGTTCCCCACCAACAACCCCGGTTCCCACTGAACCCCGTGGATAGTAATGTGAAGTAAATCGGTGAGCTATCGATAGCGAATGTCGATATATTAATCGTATGAGTGTTTGACTATCGATAGTTCCCCACCCAATAACCTCGATTCCCACCTAGTCCCCTAGATAGTAAGGCGAAGCGTGCACCTTCTACGGAACTATAACCAATAAAACACCATGATCCACTGACTCACTCAGTGGGCACCATGATTGACACACAAATGTTCACATGATGCCAATTAGTTTTTTCCATTTAGGCCTAACTATATTTTTTCTAATTGGCCAATCAGTTAAGTTGTTTTTTGGCTAACAGCTTAAAAACAAATACAACTGGTTATAGAAATTAGGGTAGGGGTAGAAAAGGACAGAGAACTTCATTTAAAATTTACTAAATCAAAGTTTGGTTTCAGGGCCATTAGGGACCTACCCACTTACGTTTTATAGTATAACGAGCAAGGTTCTGGTAAAATTATTACAGAAACTTACTTTAAACTGGCTCCGACTTGGAAGACATCCTCCATACACAGTGAACAGACATTGATAAACATTTCAACACTGACAACATCAACCATCCCCTAGAGCAATGTAAATAGAACCCTTTGCCTAGTGTCTGTCGGATCTTATTACAGCAAACTTAGTAAAATATGTAAAAACTTGGCAGATATATGCTTGGCAATAACAAAACTTTGACAATGCAGGAAGGGAAACCCTCAGCTGCGCATGCAGATGCAGCTCCAGCTGATTTTGATTAGCAGTGTTGCCAAAGCATTGCTGGCGTTTAATCGTAAATAAACAGTGAAATTACCCTTTGACATAAAATTATAAAAATAACGTAATTGTAATTTCTTTTTTGAATTGATCTAAAAATAAACTTACAAAGCATCCTCAACAAAGCTATATCAGATCAAATATGTCACTAGCTTACCACACAAAATTATAAATAATAAAAACAAGCAGAATAAAATAAACAAATATTAATCAAAGGATATATTCTTCAAAGGCCCTCCATAAATAATATAAATTGAAAATAGAGAGTCAAATTGAGGATGATGATCGAGGACTATATTATGTGTATATAGTCCAGGCAGTAAAAAGGTATAGAGGGAAATATTTGGAAAACAATTTTTGACTTTGCAGCTTTGTTTGAACTAGTTAGGAGGTGAACATTCTGAACATATCAAAAGTCCCCATCCATAGCCCTTGAGTGGGAGGGAGGAGGGCGTTCTAAAGGTACCATTTTTAGGTTTTTTCATAAATATCTGAAAACCACCAACTTTTTAGTATTTTCTATTAACATTAACATTAATATCTAAACACCTTTAATTGTCTAAAATAAAGGTGTGGACGACCTCACTTAAAAGTTGTGGTAATATTCTTGAAAAGGGTAAATATTACTTGAAGGGTAAATATTCTTAAAAAGGGGTAAATATTCTTCTTACTACTTGAAGGGTAAGGCCGTCGGCCTTAAAAGGGTTATTAAAAAGGGTAAACATTCTTGAAAAAAACTTTTTTTGGCTCACCAAGACCTTAACTTTTGACAAATGTTTATAAATGAAATAAATGTCTAATTACTGTACAGGGAATTTTTTCACTATTCCATGAATTTTATTAATTTTATTTCTTATAGGTGTAAAAGTGTTGCCTCATTGGGTTTGTCACACAAAAATTTACTTGCATTTCTTAAGGTAGGAATATTTGTTTGTAAATTAATAAAATTAGTGCTTGTCCCGTAAATGATTGGACCAAAATAAACATATTATACTTTTATTATAGGAAATTTAGTTTTCTTTAATTTTCCAGTTTATTAGGGAACCACAAAAAGTTGATACTTTTCAAGATATTTAGGAAAACCTAAGAATAGTACCTTCAGACCCCCTCCCTCCTCCCGCTCTAGGGCTAGGGACGGAGACTTGATATATTCATCTCCTAATCTCGTAACTAGTTCAAACAAAGCTGCAAAGTCAAAAATTGTGTCCCATGTATTTGCCTCTATTCCTTTCATTTAGCGTTTGTTGCCTGGACTAATTAATAGGGAAGGGCTCAACTTTGAGGTAACTTTATTTGTTTGAATATGTTTTATTTCTAGTTTTAATAGTAAAAAAATAAAATAATTTTCTGTTGATTGAATCTATTCAGGTTAGATAAGAAACTTATTCATAAAATATGCAAATGCAAGTTGTTTGTCGTCGTTTTGATGGTCATTTCAGCTTCAGGTCTCTAAAGCCAAGAACAGATTCCAAGATAAATATGTGTTTGTACTCACAGTGGCATAGCAGCAAAATGTTCAGTGGGGTAATGCTAAATAATTGTTTACAAAATTTAAATAAAATTTTATTTTTACATCATTTTCTAGAATGAAATTTAGTAATATGAAAAACCTTTGAGGGACGGTGTTCCTATGATGTAATTCATGGACGGTCCCATAGCTGTTGGCTTGCAGAGTCAATCCATATTTATTCTGTTTTTGAGGATTTTCAATCCCCCTAAGTTTTTTTCCATGGTTTGTTTGAAAAGTGACTCAAATGAAGAGTTCACAAAGGGTTTTTGTTTTGGACTCTAAATAAACCAACGATCAAAGAATCATTTTATTATTTGGTCACTGATATAAATTAAAATGTTCACTCTGAGTCACACTCATCGTGAGACTTACTTTATTGTACAGTTTGAAGAAACGAAGCGGTGCTTCAGGGCTGATGCTAGCATTTTCCACCCTCTACTCATCCTCCTTTCGTCCCACCCCACCACCCTCCTGTTGCTAAAAGGTGGCTCAGGGGTCATGTGGGGGGAGGTGCAAGGGAGTTTGGGGAAAATTTTAAAATTCAGAATTGTAAACTGACATTTTTAAGCAGTCCACATAGACATAAAGAGGAACTCCAAAATCTAAATCAATTTAACTATCCTGCTAGGTTTTCAGATCCAGGAAGTCCACGTTTTTAGTATAGTGAACCAATTTTGATGATAGAGGTGTCAAATAATTGAAATTTTTATCAGAATTCTATGGATATAATGTATTATTCATAAAAATCAAAGGGATTCGCCCCCTTGGGAATGCATTTTTCAACAAATGTTATATGTATCCATTATGGCAGGGACATTAGGAGACCCCCTTATAGCAAGATTTTAGGAAATTAATTATATTAACAGTTATTTATTATTAATATTTCTTGTAAATATTTATGCTCATTTTATTGGAAATTTTATTTTCTTCAAAAAACGCCATTTCAACTTTTTTCTTTTCTCTTATGGGTTTTCCAAGATGACAGCATGTTTCCCAAGTTGGTTTTTTGGGAATTTTAGTATGATGATCCCAGCTGTATGTATGACATTTCAACTTTTTTCTTTTGTCTTATGGGTTTTCCAAGATGTTGCCCAAGTTGGTTTTTCGGGAATTTTAGTATGATGATTCCAGCTGTATGTAAGACCTCTCCACCAATTTTCAGCCTGTTAAATGAAAAATTCCGCGATTATGCTACTTTTTTCATTATTTTCCTGCAATTTATGCATGAAGTTCCTTTTTTTATGGCTTTTCATTGTTCATCATTCTCGGATTTTTTACATTCTGGGATGAGGGGTGTTTTGAATTGTTTTGGAATTTTGAAATAATCTCCTAAAATCTTGCCATAAGGGGATCTCCTAATGTCACTGCCATAAGAGATACATGTAAAATTTGATGTAAAATACATTCCCAAGGGGGCGAATTACATTCCCAAGGGGGTATTTATATCGGTAGAATCCTGATAAAAATTTCAGTTATGTGACACCTCAATCATCAAAATTGGTTCACTATACTAAAAGCGTGGGTAAGCTCACCACAAAAAATGAATTCCTTTAGGTAATATTTGTGCAAATTCTTTAAAGAATATTGTGATTTTACCCACGTCTTTATATCGTGAACCAATTTTAATGATTGAGGAGTCATATTGAAATTTTTATCAGGATCCTATAGGTATAATTTATTATTTATAAAAACCCAATATAGAGACTCATTTGTTATCAATTATTATTGGTAATTACACCCTTCTTAAATCCTGTGTGTAAATCTGACGTTTTCAGTGTCTGGGGTTGATTCATGGTGGGGTGAAATTTTATTTCCACCACGGGGTTGACTCTTTAAATTGTTAGCCCAGTCATATACATCCACACAACCTCAACCATATATGCTTATCTGTGAGAAAAACATACTCTGCAATTGAGCTATAGGTGGTGAGCAACATGTTGACCTTGAGTTTGAAGTTTCGACAGAGGAGGGGAGGAAATCATTGATGACGCGGAAGTAAACAGAGCCATGTGATAACGCTACAAGTCTGCTAGCTAAAAAATACTAAACCAAAACAAAGAGTGGGTTAATTTGGAAACAATGTTTTGCTCTTTGAATAACAATCAATAAACAGGTGAAATGTTTTTGGTTTAGCATGTAATACATAATTGACACAAAAAATTCATTCTTTCTTTGAAATTCATTGTTGGTGGTGGTGATTTTATATTTTGATTATGGTTTTTGAGGACATTTGCCATCACTGATTAGTAAAAAACAAGTTTCACGACGTTTCAGGATCTGGAATCTGATCCCGTCTTCAGGTGGAAGAAAACCTAGAACATAACAAGATTAGTAACACATAGCCAGGAAAACCTGGACAAAAAACACAGCTAAAACAGAGAACTGTAAAAGCAGTCACGAAAACACTAAGCTGAAAAGAAAAACAATAACACAATATAACACAGGAATCACAAGTATCAAGAATCACCAGACAGGAGAGAGCACGTCCACACCCAATCAGAGCTGAGCTGAGACTGGTGAGAGGAAAGCAAATGGCGGCGGCCACAGCCAACCAAATCACAGCGCGCTACCGGTGGCGAAAACCTGAAACAGAGACATGTGATATGCAAATTCCGTGTGTCTGTTTGTGTTTTTTAGTTATTTTTAACCTGATTTTGCCCCTTGGCCTTGCTACAGGTTAACATGTTGTGAGAATTTTGAACAGAATTGTTAGTTATTACCCTATTTGCTGACACTTTATTTTCCCTGTCTTTCAATTCTTTGTTTAATATTGGTAGCCATACTGGCCTTATTTCAAATGAAGATTGACTGATTGTTTGGTCTGCTAGTTTTATGTATGAAGCTTCAATTAGTTTTCTTTTGAAAAAATGAGGTTCGCGGTGTACTTTATGAGGTTAGCTTCATCAAAATTCATCTGGTGATTTTCAGTCCAGCAGTGTTGAGCAATTTTTGATTTATCCACTAAGCCCTTCCTCGTGTTAAAAAAAACAAAAAAAATCATAGTTGAATCAATTAATCATCAGTTATTATAGCTTTTCCCTCCCCTAAAAACCAAAATTTATCTGGTTTTGTTTGTAAACACACATGCTTCTTCATGTCCCTCACAACCTATACCACTGAGGCAGACACAAATAGCGTTAATAATGACAGTGTAGTACTGCAGTCCACATATGCACACTATAGCTTATGGCGTTGGCACTATTGGCAGGGGGGATGGCTACCCAAAAAGAGAGGTGGAGTGGCGATAGAGATGATTAAACTGTAGGTGCACCCTCTAACCAGCTCTATGGTTTATACTCTGCAGTGGCATATCTCTGTAAATGTCTTTACTATAGTTCAACCTTAACAAAAATAATTCTTTTGTTTATTAGCTGTTAACTAGCTTTTATTTAGTTTTATTCCTTACTTTAGTCATCTGGGACCGATTTTTTTTCTCTTCAACCTCCAAAACCCTTGAGCCCTAAGGCAAGTGTCTTTATCTGCCCAGTTATGGAATAGAGCCTCGCAACGTTTTGTCAAAAGCAAATAACTCGTCTATTTACAAATAAAGCAACCAGGTTGATCAATAAAACTACTAATTTGATTTCCAAATGCTACAGTATTTATTTTCAATGTTATTGTTTGAAGTACTAAAATACAAATAACCCTAAATAAATCGAATATATATTGTGAATTCTTATGTTCAAATTACAATATCTGTACAGACAAATTATACAACTATATTCATTTCACTTTGTTCAAAAGAAAGTCCGTCTCTAGGGAAAGGCTAGGAAGTGGCTATATACATTTAAATATTATATACAATGCTGTGGTGCTATATTTATATATAATACGACTCTTATACATATATTAAATTACGGTTGAATACGCTATCGCTCTAATATACAAATAATATGTCCAACTTAAAACACTAACAACTATAGATCAACAACAAACACCCAGCGTGTTAGAACACGTCTCTTTTTTTACAATTAACTTACACTCACCTAGACCGGAGAAAATGAAAACTATAACAACGTGAAATGCACATATCCCCTCACCGGCGTGCCAAACCAAAACGTCACTAACTTGCATCGACACACACGAGTGGAAACTAAACAATAGGTGGTAGAAGGAACCGGGAACTTAAAAATAAACAACAACGGTTACCAAACTACTAAAACACTCTCCCATGAGCTGACTCACAAATGAAAATGGTAAATGCCCTTTACGAGGCTATACAGACACTTGTAACACTGAGCTGGGTTGGAGTTTTCAAGGTTGACAATATAATATATGCAGGTTGCAGCTTCATAAAATGGTTTTGTTAATTGATTTTTAGAATCTACAAACATATTAAATTGCTTTGCTATTCAAGGCACTAACAAGAATCTTTGAATAAGGTGAAACAACTTAACTTGGGACGAGGTTTTAATCTATGTTTTTTCTTCTAAGAGGACAACTAGCATTGAGATATATAAACTGATCCAATTCTAAGACATTTAAGTGAGACTAGTTAACACCAAGACTTTTTCCATTAATTAAACAAAATAGTAAGATACCCAAGATATTATAGGGCATAAAGTTTTTCACAAAAATGAAGTTCAAAAACCTCCTTAGCCATCTGTATGCTTAGATTGATTTTTTTTTTAATTTTGATGTTTCCCCTGTCAACTAATCATATTGCCAACATTGAAAATACCAAAGTTGGGGTGGGTGTGTGTGAAGCCGTGACTAGCAAACAGCAAGTCTAAAACACATTCACAGGAAGCTTTGGTTATCACAAGGTGTAAACCCCGTTCACGTAAACTACTATATTTACAAGTATGGTCCCATAAGGCATATATTCTTGCAAAGTCCCGATTGATTGATTTTTCGCCAGTTAAAGCACAAAGAAAACTTGTTTTCAAAAGTACATTTTGGAAACAAAACGACTGTGAGCATTAAAAATTAAATGTAAGTGAATCAATTTCCTTCCTTTTATTAAAACTTTTTTTTAACTGAAAATGCATTTGACTTCTACCGGGTATTTTTTAAGTTCAAATAGAGCACAACTGAAAAAAACATTTACACAGAGTTACTTGGGCGAGCAACATTTTACCATTACAACACTTACTCCCATTAACAGTGTAAACATTTGTACTTGTTCTACAAAATGTTACTTTAACAAAATTACTAAGGAAAAGTCAAGTATAAACACCATGTTACTGAATGAAACAAAGAAGAGAAAAATACCTTGCTCTTTGCACAAACATGACTAAGTTAAAAAAAATAAAAAACCTTGAAAACGACTACCCTTCTAAATACATTATTCTAGAACTTTGATGTTACATTTAGTTAAAATTTGTTGCTTAGAGAGGTTACAGCACCAAACTTTGACACACTTGTTATTCTCACTCAAAAATAATTTGTAGTTCATAGAGAATCTCCACTGCACCTGGATAAATTTCTTGTACTAAATAAAAAATTGGTGATTTATTGCTCAATATTAAACAACAGATCCATCTTAGTTTTTTGTATGAATCTAAAAGTGACTGACTAATTGTAAAATTATTAATACACTTTGTACAAAATAAACTATTTCCGGCCTTACTTAAATTTTCTTTGGTTTAGTTTTTATTTGATAGTAATGTATTTATATGTTCTTGCTGACTTCAATCCTAACTAGGCATAGTCTGCCTGCCTAAAGATTGCCAACATAATAGAAATAAAATAAGTTTTGCTTGTAGTTTTTGACTTTTGTTGTTTTCATTAATGGACCTCAGAAAACAATTCATTGAAATGCTTTACAAAAGGAAAGATTTGCCGATTTATTACTTGTATATCTCGGTTTAAAGTCTCAGGTTTGACCTTTAAACTGAAACTTTAAATTAATTTTCCTACAACTGTATGAAAAATGACAGCTTGCTCTCTGGAAATTAACTAACTGTGAAACAGATGTTTACTGAGGAGTGAGTATTAACAAACTTTCTCATTTGCCAGCTAATTTTTTTACTGAAAAGTGAACGAAAAAAGTACTTTACCAGTTGGTACATTACAGCTTGCTACATCACTATTTTATGTGCTCCAGCTGATTGCTTTACGCTTCCATTTAATTTGACTGAGTTTAGTTGTGTTATGTAACCTCAAAAAGGCGAATCTAGCTACAATGAACATGAGCGGTGATGAGGTGAATCGACTCAGCCAAATTTTATTACAACTGCAGTTGTTGGAATAATGTAACTCACATGTAAAGCTTCTTATCGTTTTCACCAAAAATAACCTAACTGTTTCACTCAAGCAATGAAGACATAACTAACACTAAAACTCAACTATTGACAAAATATTTTCCTTTTAAACTTGTTTATAGTTGTATAAAGTTAATCTTTTAAAATTAAAACCGAGTTCTATGTGCCCAAATTGACAAAGAGCGCTATTCTCCCCCAAAATAACTTAGTTTAAAACTCTGTACTGACGGTTAAAGCAACATATAACTGTTATAAAAAGAACTGATGGAAATTCATCGTAAAGTACAGGAGTGTAACTGAATTACTGTGTGTTTTATCATCTACACTTGCTACTTAGACAGACTGACAACAAAAGTAAGGCAGGTCATGGTCTAGCCACGGCTTCTGAGACGGGAACGAACAACGATCAGAGTCTAAGACACTAACTTCAACGATAGTGTAAAAATAGAGGCAACAGTTCATCAACGTCATAAGCTTTATTTTATATAATATATATTATTTATATTGTATACAAATATGAAATGAAACACTTTGTAATTACATTCATACAAATGAATTCATACAAAACCATTTTTTAAATACATTTGTACTTAAGGTCTATTGAATGGCTGAACCAGCTACATCCCTTTTCATACTCCAAACGTGATAGACCCTATTAAAGCTTAGGGAAGCTAACCTCCACTACACTACCCGACATTAAACTACCTTAATGTTAGCTTAGAAATATTGGTGATAACTTTCAACTCTTGGAGCGATTCAAAACTGACCTATGAAAATGATTAAAGCTCTGTATTCCGTCTAAACATTAATAGTCATGGTTTCTTTCTTTCCACCAGAAAAATTATGACTTTTTATAAAATATTTTCAACTTATTTTCAATTATTATGTTTAAAATACTGATAACTAGTTGTTTCAGAAACATTATAAAATGTTTCTGAAACAACTTAAACCTCCTAGATGTGAGTTATTAAACTTTATAATTTTCAAAGTTTTCATATAGTGTTAAAAACAAAAGCCTCATTTATACTCACATTACTTAATTAATCTCCTAGTTAATTATTAATAATTATGGTCAGATTTTCTTTTACTTTAAAACACTTTAAAAACTTTTCTATCTTCCTATAGGCTACCACATTTTAAAAGGCCTTATAATTTTAATTTCACAAATATAAAACATGGCTGAAAGTTTGGTAAATAGCATTCGAGTAATGTGAATGTAATAATTGAATACAGCGTACAGTGGAGCATTGATGATCTGAAGAGCTATCAGGAAGGGATCTTTATACCAATCACGAGTAAAAAAAATGTGTCTTACCAAAGAACATAAAAAGCCTTAAATTTAGTTGTGTGTGTTTACCGATGATAGGGAATTCAAAGTAGGCTAACTTATTATTGTCACAATAACATCTCACACATCAAGCGCAGCTGGTGAAACGAGAGAAATTTTCATAATATTCTTAGTCTAAAAATATTAAACAAAAAAAACTTAGGGTGGAACTTACTCGATGAATTAACATGATGTTTACTAATCAAAAGTAATCAATAGGAATAACTAGAAACCAACGACCATTAAATTAAACTGTGCGTATTTACTAGTTGCGGGTACAATTCACGTTGGTAATAACTCTGTGACAGACGATAATACCTGTTAATCAACTGCGAAGAAATGATGATATCAAAACTGTGAAAAACTTTTCAAAAGAAGCATAGGCCCAAGGCCACAAAATTCATTGTATGTATTATCCGACTGAAAATAAACAGCAGAATGTAATAATTCAGCTAATGTATTGTACATTTTGTTTTTAAGTTTAAGTTTATTTTAGTGATGGCTCTGCTTAATCCGAAATATTTGTTAATCCAAAATGATTTTGAGACCAATGATTTCATACTATTGTGATTCTGTAATAAATAGAAAATTTCAATAGTCTGGCTGATAAAAATTAGCGAAAAAAAAACACCATGATAAATATTTTCACAACTCTGCAGCACATTCAATGGATTTAAATATTCATTTATAATAATATTTTCGTAAGACTGGCTAAATTTTTTAACAAATTTGCAATTGAATAAAAATATTTTTATTAACATTTTGAATAACCTATAAAATTCAATATAATGATAAACCACTACATAAAATATAGTTAGGGTAAGAGGTGGGGGACTCTTTTTCTTTCCTTAAAGAAAAATTAATATATTCTTAGCTATAATATCTGGTTCCACTCCCTTAATCTGCTGCAAATCTAAATTTAAGGCCCCTTCCAGAATAATACTTGACTTGTTTGGAATTGATGTGAAAATTAAGATAAAAAACCTAACCAAGAAAAGGAGTTGAGACTTAATTATGGAGAACTGCTTCCTATTATAATTTTATTTTGATAAAACAACAATAGAATTAAAATATGTGTAATTTAATTAATTGATCTTGGCAAAAAAAAAACAGTTTATAAAGGTCCTAATATTTACTTATGCCCATTCGTAAAACTTAAATAATTTCTTGCCAAATTTAAACTTGAAAAGCTCCAACAGTTGAAAATAATGAAATCAAGAGAGTAGTTTTAAAACTTTTATTTAAGATATTTAAGACACAGAAGCATTAACCTTAAACATAGATTTTATATATCTTAATAAGGTGGTAATATTTATCTTTGAGAATTGACTTTTATGTTTAATATAAATAACATAATTTGAACATTGAAACTATACTATAGAGAAGCATTTTAACATAAACGAAATCATGGAACTCAATATGGTAATCAATATAACAGGAATATAACCGACAATCGGAGGCAAAAATCAATCCTCAAAATTAATTTCGATATTAAATCTAGCCATCGTAAAACAAAATACCATTATTACTCTATAAATTGATTTATGTACATTTCAACACAATATAATTTGTATAACAAAAATTAGGGCTAACAACAATGTACAGACGAATATACAAAAAAACACTAGTTTGTGTACACAAGTGTATTTACAAGACCCCACACTGGATATTTACACCAATTTATACATATCAATTAAATACACAAGACAAACTTCTTATGGTTTTTTACGCAAAATCATTAAAAACAAAAATATATAATATATATAGAATCTTTTTCCACTAAATATATTCTGCAGCATCTTATCATTTGTACAATATTACAAAATTTACAGGTTAAGTGAAATCTAAGGCGTTTTGTGGTTATGGAGAACCAACTCTTCTATTTCGCCCATCCAAAACATCACGTAGCTGCTTGAAAACTGAGATTAAAATGGCCAAATTCAAATAAAAGTAAAAAAAAGTTATCCAAAACTCTTTACGGCACATAAGGTTCTACAATAATCATGTAACATTTCTCAAGTGTTAAAAAGAATACAAGGTTGAAATATAAATAAATACTGCGAGAAAGTAGTTTGTAAAAACGAGTAAAGCAATAAAATAATGAAATATTAAAACCTCTGATCTACTCAACAAAATTGGCTAAAATTATAATATCACAATACCGAAGTGAATAATCATAACTAGAAAAATAATCGACGAAAACTTGTACAATGTCAACAAAAACGTCCTAAATGATCATAGCTTACTCGAATCACAAACAGTAACGTATAAGACAGTAAAATAAGACTCGCCTTACTAAGTACTTACAACCGATAACCATAAAATTTAAAAAAATAAAATTCAAATGATCAACAAACAAAAGTAACTAGAACGAGACGCATCCCGGATAGTTTATCAAGATGGGCGTCTATCATTTACTGTCCCGAGAGGGGCGTCGTCTTTTGGCCACATCCAGATCCCCTCCTGAAAAGAACACAAAAATTTGTCAACAAACACTTTCGAGCACTAATTCTGATTTTAAAATGATTCAGGATTCAATCTATTCCAACTAAGATTATAATCAGCAATTATTGTTGTTTTAAATTTATCAACAAATCTAATCAAAAGTAAAATTAGTTCATTACTCGGGAAAATTTAAAACCTGTATTATATTATTAAATTGTGGTTTGAACACAGATGTTTTGAGATTTACAATTAAATGAATAAAAAAATTGTCACAAAAAGAAATAAATCCTTTTAATTACTTCCCTAATGGATGTAAACCACATAAATTAGTCAATGAAATATGATTTAACCCTTTGCGATCAGATTGGATATTTGCCACTATTCCTTAGTGATCATGCGGCCAACTATACTGGCTGCCATTATTAGCGCGTGGAAGTAAGATTTTTTCCACAGCAGTTGTCATATGCAATTGGATGGCAAGCAGTGCTGGCCAACATGAAATCCAACGAACGCTCCAGCAAGAATCAATCAATCAATCAATCAATCAATCAATCAATCATTTATTATCATCCGACTGTAAACAGCATTGACAAACGTCACAAAATAAATGTTCACAGAACATTAAATACAAAGAATTAGTACAATAGAATATAAAGAAAAGAAAAGATAAATGCGGTAACTAAAACTAACTTGTATCATTTAAATAATCAGATACACTGTAAAACTCCTTCCTAATCAAAAAGGTCCTCAGAAGCCTTTTAAAGGTGACCGGATCAGTAACAGATCTTAGGTGGGATGGGAGTGAGTTGAATAATTTGATTCCAGAATAAAATGTTTGGTTTTCGAAAAAAGTGGTGTTGTGTTGGGGAATAGTTAGGAGATCTCGCCTACTAAATTCATATATAGATGAGAGATTGGACTGGAAAAGATGTTTATTTTTAACAAGAAATGAGAGGCATTCGAAAATATAAATGCAAGGAAACGTCAACAAATTATTACCAGAAAATACACCTTTGCAAGTTTCAACCCTCCTCAAACCAAAAATGAGTCTCAAAGCTTTCTTCTGTAATATGAATATCCTCTTCGTTCTGACAGTTTCGGCTCCCCAGATTGGTACACCATAACACATATGAGGATACACACAAGCGAAATAGGCAGTGAGAAGAACCTTCCTATCAGAAAACAAAGCTAGCCTGCGAATAGTGAAAATTCCGCTATTCATTTTGCTTGCAACCTTATCAATGTGCTTTGAGAAGTTAAGTCGAGAATCGATTATTAGGCCCAAGAAGTTGGTTTGATCACAAGAATCAATCTCAGTATCCCCAATGATGATGGTCGAAGATCTACTACCCTCATCCCTAAGTTTGAAATCAATGAGTTTAGTTTCCAGTATTTACAGAAAGATTGTTATCCTCCAGCCACTGCAGTAAAAGACTACTATGAATGAAAGCCTTCATTTCAGTTCCAGTTATGGTGTGATCATTGATACACAGGGAAGTATCGTCCGCAAACAAAGATCTGAACTTGGGACCTTGCTGGCAATGTCATTAATGAATATTAAAAAAGAATCGGTCCAAGGACCGACCCCTGAGGGACACCGGAACTTGAAGACTGGCCGATAAATGCGATAACATATATTATTGCTTGTTTTCCTACATTTTGCATGTTCCTGTAGAGAGCTAGAACCCAGTGAGGAGTTATTTAACTGTGATCAGCAGGCTTATATTATTGAATCGTAAAAATCCCCTGCGATAACATTGCAGGTTTTCTAAAACCTCTATGTTTAACTCTATATGAAAAGAGTCCCTTATATATCGGCCTGAAAATGCACAATGAGCTGCCAGAACTTTTAAAATCTATGACCCCTAATCAATTTAAGGATGCTTTTAAAAATATTCTTAACAACAAGGCCTTTTATAGTAAACAGGAATTTTATAATCATGTTCTAATCTAGTATTTTTGGTTTTAATGTAGATGATTTTTTTATTATTTATAGAATTTAGTTTAGTTTTAATACATGCGGCGATACACCTATTTTGTATGTTTTTACATGTAAAAGAATGTAATGTGCAAATAAATCATGTCTATGTCTATGTCGAAGAAAAAAATTCTGAGTTGCAGGGTGTGAAAGCAATTTCAGTCACCATGATGAATGCTGAGCTTATGCGGAGTGAGGCTTGGCCAGTAGAGCTGACCGTCCAACCATCAGAACCAAGCCATACGTAAATTAATTCCGACTCTCTGCTGACTACGTTGTGCCCACTCCTGCTGGCTTTATGATTGTAAGGGTTAATATGTAAACAATAGGGGTCTGAGAGTATTCGATCATCCATTTTTTTATCAGAGTATACATCACTCAACTTTTTGAAAAATACTCGAAAGTTCAAATCAAGTAGTTACTCCCGCCCTTCAACTGAAATCAGTAGATGGGATCGAATTTTAATTTTTCACTGTGTCAATCCATCTTTAATCACTATTAGTAAAACCTCGATTGTTTTACACACTTGAATTAGAAAGTTCCTTTTGAGCTAAATTAAGATGTATAAATTTATATCACCCTACTACATTTATAGTAATTTGAGGTCATTTCTTATCCCTCCTCATTATAACAGTAATTTCTATATTATTTTAGAAACTATAACAAATAAATTACAAACCTAATTTTTAATTGAGAATAATTACATGAACACAAGTGTGTCTGTGTAAATATAAATCTAAGCAAATATTTTAATCAAATATTGTGTTAGGCTAAGAAGGGCTGTGTTAGAACTTCAAAACACAGGTAAGCCTTAAAAGTTGGGCTTGAAATAGATATTAAATAGGCCTATGGAAATTCAATTTCCATAATAGTTTTCATAAAATCGATAATACACATGAACAAAACCAACATTTTGAATTTTGAACCATTAAATAAATGTGTTTCTTCAAAACTCCCTGCAAATTATAAATTGGCCGACAAAAAACATGTTTAAATATCAGATTTATACAATTTAAGGTCAAGAGGTAAATATAGTAGGCTATTCAAACCCCGTGCATGGGAATAAAATTAAGGAACTAAATTAACCCAGGTAGGCTGACGAGAGATACAGCAAACCTCCAAATAAATGTTATTGTGCAGGCTAATATCATAACAAAGTGAACTATAAAGCCTCCAACACATTCTTATTATTTCAGCTAAATTGAATAAACAGTTAAGCATAACATTAGAAGCTTTGACTTCCGCATATACTACAGAAACAGAATTTAGAACTGTTCCAAATGTTTATTTAGAATTGAACAATGTGTATAAGAGAAGATAGGATCAAAGTAATATTTTACTAAATGGAATTGAAATTGCATTTAACTAATTTTTCTCATGACGCTTCCAAAATAATATCAATGACAAATAGTACTACAATTCATACATTAAACATCAAGACTTTATTTAAAATGTAGGAATAGTTGTTCAGATCTTTGACATTCCAAACGATACAAAAACTCAATTAGTATTATTGACCGATTATTTCTAAAGAATTTTATTTTCTGGGAGAAAAAAAGTTTAGGAAATAAATATTTAATGAAAAATTGACACTTGAGAAATAATGATCTTGTTAGTTTTAAAGAAAAGATACCAAACACATTAGTATTTATTTAACGAAGTAACTTTTAATGTTAATGCAAGATCATCATTAAAAATATGTGACTAGTAAAAAGCGATTTTCAAAATTAATGGGCCAAAAGAGATTCAATGGTTTATCAGTGCCTTACCAATTTCACATAGCATGCTGCAATATTGCGCACTTCTTCCATAAAAATTACTTTAATGTGACCTATTTTTAATACTTTGGGCATTATAAAATTGTAATCCTGATCCACATATTGTTTCCGCCACCATCATGTGTAGTAATATGAAAATAAACATCAAGTAATAGTTACTACAACTAAACTTCTACAGAAGAAACCAAAAACCGGATTACCGTATCTACTGACCAACGACAGCTCCGCTGCGGGTCTTCCGTCGAGTGTTAATTTCATCCGTCACAGGAGTGGCGGTGGAGGGGGGCGAGCTCTGATTGGTTGACGCCTTGCCTCTCGTGGCCGCGGCACAACCGTTGTTGCCGTTCTTTGCACTAACACTAGCACTGATTTTTGCATTGCTTGTCACTTGCGTGTTTACTGAGATCACTTTATCACTGTGTTTCTTTTCGTCCGTCGCGGTCGAGGTCGGAGGGTGTTGCCTGACGGAGCGGCGGGCGACGGGGGTGGTACTGGGTGTGGGGGTGGTGCTGGGGGCAGCGGCTGGGGGGTGTTTGGGGGCTACACTGCCTCCGCTAGCAGGCAACTTGTTATTGGCTCTCGGCGTGCTGCCGGCCCCACTGTTGTTGGATCTGAAACATGTGATCTTAGTTGACTAATTTCAAATATTTTAACAAAATCTCCCACAGGAATCACAGCAAGATGCAAGGCTCACTGAAACATACTCCGTTTGATAGTCCTGAAAACATAAACAAAGAAAATTGTGATTTTATCATTTTTATTGGTTTGAAGAGATTAAAATAGTATAAAACACTATTCACTGGATACAACACAATTTTTACAAAATCTGTTAAAACAAAACTAGAAACAATTGAGTACACATGTAAAAGAGCATGACTGACTGCTGATATGGCCAAAAATTAAAAAAATTAAACCGTTGTAAAACCATCATGTTTTTGGTAAAAGTTAATGATGTTTCTATGATTTATTTTAAGTTATGGAAGAAGGAATTATAAACTAAGTGGTCATTTGAAATTGTTGTTTCGTAAGTTTACAATGTATATGGAAAAAAAAACTTTCTGTATTACGAGTTATTTAAAAAAATAAATTCTCATGTACACATGGAATTTTATTAAAATTATACTATACTGCAGAAAATTTGGTTTAAAACCATGTTAGGCTATTGAGAGGATATTAGTTGCAGGAAGGGAAAAAACTGTGCTAGACACGATTTTCTTGACAAGATTCCGTCAAAATTAAATTTTTACAGAAACATAAAATATTGACGAGATGTGATTTAGAACCAGATAAAATAAATTACAAATTAATGAAAAACATTTTTTTTTGTATTTGCATTAAAATATAGAGTAGTAGGAAGAATTTTTGACACTTAGTTCAAGTTTGCTTTACTGTAATCCATAGAATAACAGTTTTATTGATTGGCTGCAACATCATTCAAGAGATTGATAACACAGAGATAAAAATTTGCACGGGTGCTGATTGTTGGAAGGGATTCTCAATTGAACAGTCTAATTTACAAAAAAAATCCCCAAAAACTGTTTTAGCAATTTTTTCCAAAGTGTCTATTGTCTTTGATATGTCAAGCTACATGTTAGATTAACATTAACTAATTTCAGTCAAAAAACTATTTTTTTATGAAACCCATTGAAAATGTTGCAATTCATTATAGTAGTATTAAAATTTATTTTACTTTGCTCAAAGTCATCACATCTTCAGAAGTTTACAAAAATTAAAACACTACATAAATAACAGAAAAAGGCTGAAACACAGTTTCAATATAATTAACTGTATGTAATTCAAACAGACACTCAACATCTATGAAAGGAATTAAACTAGTTACAATAAACAATGCCAAGACAAACGAGGCCGAATCTAGTCTAGCATTCGCCCAATAAGATGAATGAAAAACAAAAACTACCATTCCTGAGGACAAAAATCGTACAAAAACATGCATTTCAAAGACGACTGCATCAATTCAATTGCAATGAAAATTATATCCAATGAACTTCATACTAAAAAAAAACTGTTGGGATATGAATAATTAGCCTTATTTACTCCCATTTCAGCTCCATGGAAGACCAAATCTGGTACATTAATTATTTTTACTTTTTTTACAAAATATTTCTGTCCCTGTAAACATCTCTACAGGGGGAATTACTTTGGCTGGCTAAACAAACTAAGTATTAGTGGGTTTCATTTAATTAGTGGTCATTTGCAGTCTAGGTGGCAAATTTTTATCAAACAATTTGAGCGATGTGAAGTTTTAGTGAGTTTCCCTTACAGAGAAGAAGCTAATACCTCTGGTCTCATGGTAAGACCTAAACTTGAGACCATCAAAACTTTTTCATTTGAGGGCTCCATAGGGAAGAAAAAATACCCGCACAGTTAATTCTATGTGAAATATGATCAGAGTGCCCTGCTTTTTAAATAGACTTTTATTGCACTTAATGTCATTTGACCTTAGCCCACGATCACAATATTTCTGTTATAAATAACCTTAGAATTTACAAAATCTAAGTTTACTATTTTTTTGAAACATAAGTTAATACATGTATATAATTCATTACATTCCAAATTCTCTAAAACAAGCTCTGTTTGTATGGGCAAAATGTTTTTTGTCCAAGGATTTTTTATTTTTTTAAATGGGGGTATTGGCCAGGAGGAATCAATGGGAGCTGTCAGAAAACTGAGAAAAATCCTGTTTCCACCCTAAATCCCTTTTAATTGCCCATGTTATCGTTATATGAGAAATAATTATCATTCTATGTCTTCTTTATTTATTTCTCATTAACTTATTACGATAAAACTTAGTTTATGGCTTCTTCTAACTCTACTAGACATAGATTAAAAACCACCCAATTTCCAAACGCATGCACATCATTTCTTATGTTATTCTTAGGAAGGAAATGAAAAATGTCATACTGTCTTTTGCCTTTTTGGGATTTAATATATTTTTAAGCATTTTAAATTCACCAAGTATGAGGGTTTACTGCAAACTGATTGAGTTTTTAATTATTTGTTAGTCAATGATGAGGAAAAGGAGAAGAAATATTTACAATGAGACCATCATAAAGTATATAGACTCCATATTTTGAAAAGGACTGATATTTTCATATTTTTCCTCTAGTTAACTCACAGAGGCCTTTCTTTCGAGTGTGGGGTTGATGGGTGTTGGACTTATGCTTTTCTCAAAAATTCCTGGATAAATGAGACTTTGTATATAGATATTTGAATAAAAAGACAAAAAGAGATATACTAACACAAAACAGCTAAATGTAACAAAGTACAGCAGTTCACACACACTTCTAGAAGCACAAAATACGAAGCAGCTCAATTTTGGAAAATTACCATGCAAAACCCTCACCTATCTGATCAAAACTATAAAAAGTTCAACAAATAAGAACAGAACAACTTCAAAATGAATACATAAATGTTTAAATTTTGCAAAAATAATACTTTGGATATATGGGAAAAATCAGTTTTAGGATACCAAGAAATTATTAGTCATTTTACGGCCATGTCACTTAAAAAAACAAATTTTAGGTAGAAAGCTATAGCAATAAATCAAGCCTTACCCAGGTAAGTTTTTTAGTTTTCTTTACAGTTCTTTAAATTCAATTGGGAAATTAAACTGGAATGTATAACATTGCAACTTATCATTTAAAGTTTAGGTGCCCCAAAAAACCTACTTCAAATGACCACTCTTATATGACAAAACCGAAAATTTTGATTACCTATAAAAATAGCAAAATAATTATTGATGCGAACAAACTGTGTGTTTGAAGGTTGTTTCAAAAGCATTATTTTGGCAGTTGTCAGTTTGTTTTACATATAAAAAAATTAGGCTTCATTTGTTTTGATTTGTTGTCCAATAAATTGGCCAAAAGCCATATTTTGCATTTCTATGACTTGGGTATTAACTGATCCTACAACAATAGGTAGGATCTCTGGTTCGCTCCATAGATTACTATCTACGAACCGAACTGAAACCCTTAAAAGACACATTTTAACGTTTAGGGCTTTCGAAGAACATGTACATTGTTAATATTGGCACAGTAGTTTTGCCATAATTTTCTGCACAAAAATTGTCTTTTCTTTTTGTATGGCCTAGATAAAAAAGATTACTTATAGTGTTCAGTGTTCAATGAACAAAATACTCTGCTAAACGGAAAGGGCATTGAACTTAATTTAACATGATAACTATAGTCAAATTATTAAAATTGATTAAGCTAAAAACGACTAAGATAATCTATAAATAAAAACATTAAGCTAGAAATAAATAAAAGAGGCCTTTTCATGCTTTTTAACAGAGTAAAAGGTTATTTCATAATTTCCTAACTTGTTAGTTTCAGGCAAAAAATACCATACACAACAGATTGTTCTTGGATAATCACATGTAATTAAAAAAAATTAATATCTACCTTTTTTTATCAATGAAAATCTTTAATATTTTTAATACTTAAAAACCAAAACTATCACCTGTTACAGGATAAAAAGCATGAAAAGTATTCGAATAAAACGAGAACGTTCGGTGACAACATCCACAAAGAGAGAGAGAGATCAACCATTGTACCTGTAACCAACGAAACACAAGGTAACGTTACGCGCCCAAGGTGCACACACTGAAAAGCGTTGGCTAGTGAGTGAGAGAAGAGTGCTGCGGGGCTTACCTTGGCTACTGGAGGCATACAATCACAAACACACGGATCTGACCCCCACCTCCAGCAAGCTAGAACCAACAGCAAGATTACACCCGGGCCGAGTGCCAGCGTTAGTACAGGGGTTCCAGACAAGGACGACTTCCCGCGTAAAAAGAGGGCAATTTTCGGGATAAAGGCTTAGCTTTAAGACTGCTAAAGAAATTTAGACTGAAGCTCCAAAAATTCAAAAAATCATAAAGACAAACTGTAAGTTTGTAATTAAAGTAAAATTAACTGGTTTTAAATCACACATTTTATTCTAAATACTTTTTCCTGGATATCTTTTTCGGTAGCCCAAATATAGGTATTTATTTAGAGTAATAAATATCCTAATACAGTAGAACCTCGTTTTTCCGGATTAACTGGGACCGGACATGATCCTGATAAACGAAAATCTGGATAAAAAGGACATAATAGGAATATCAATAAAAACAATACATAATGGAAAAACTTACCATTTATTTATCATGACAACGTCTAAAAACACGATTCACTTTAGTACTGTACACCAAACAATAGTAATGTACACACACGGAAGTAATGTACAGTACAGTATATTCAGTTTTTATTAAGGCCTGTAAAAAAATCGTCTATCTTCTTTACCCATACTGAGCAACAATAACACCAGTCAACGCGAAGGGTGAGGGATGCGTCGACATGGAGAGGGGGGGGGCTATTTTTAGCATACGGGCGGGGTAGGAGATGCCTCAAGGTCATTGCCTCCCGTGCAGGTGCAGTCGCTCGGTCCACAATGAGTCATCACGCATCGGCTGTGGCGGGCGGCTATAGCTTCACATACAGTACTCGCGTCCCAATTAGTCAACATACAAACACAGCACAAAACAAACTCAGTTATTATATAAAATACAGTTATCGCGATTTACAAAACATTTATATTTTAAGTTTTTTGTAAAACAATATGAATGCTGTGTCTACAATTTTTATTTTTGCGTTGAAAAGTTTAATTTATCACGGTAATATTGGACAAGATTATTGATCCGGATAAACCGGAGAGCCGGATAACCGAGGTCCGGATAAACGATGTTCTACTGTAGTTGATGCAATTTAAAAGACCTCATCTGCAGTTAGAGCTGTAAAAATCTCTACACATATGATCCCAATTAAAAATGTCGGTAAGAAAATCTCATTATTTTGAAAGTCCTCTGGAAACCCTGTGTTAGTGGGGAAGAGGCAGAGGTGCAAACAAACACGACCTTCGGCGCACGCCACCATTGTCGTGCGGAAAATGGTTAGACTTGTATTAGAAATAAAAAATAAAAGATCCAGATACAGAACCAGGTTGACACAGTTTAACACGATCACTAAAGACATGTTAAAAAAACACCATAACCAGCAATAACAACAGATATCAAGCAAGAGATTCCCTTTAGACTGGTAGTTCTGTTGATGTTGACCTGTTCTGGTTATGATTTCAACACTATCTAGTCAAGTTTATGAACTGTGTTGTTATTTTCAGTCATTTGAGCTAGAGGCAATTTCCTCTGTTTATTTAAAAACATGTTTCTAGGCCTAATCCAGTTATTCTGAGAAACTCAGCATACCAGCTTTCTAGTTTTAAGATCCTCAAGTCAGCTATCAAGACAATGAAAATAATGTCCTTGTGCAACAAAGAATTAATCGCCATTCTAATATCCCATGAAACTCTCTCTGGCCAAGGGTGGTAAAAAAGAAACGGTACAACAAGGTTTAAATTGGCTTTTACTCAGAAGAAAAATTTTAATTTACTAGTTTAGTCCAACCAACTGATTAACCAAAGAGGAATAATGAAATTGAATAGAAAAAGAATAAAAAATGTATGAAAATTATTTAAGGGAATTCAATCCTGATATTACAATACGAGGTGCAACAAAGAATAATAATTCAAAGGAAACCAAATTTAGAGGACCGAAAAAGGACATATGTAGATATGAATACATAAATAAATTTATAATTTAGACAGGAGTTAGTCAAAATACATTTGATTGAGTAGCACTTAACATTCAAGCAAATAACCGAATTAGCATTTTTAAAGAAGCCATTAGTTTGACATGTGTTTAAAATTATTTGTTTCTTGCTCAAATTATGTAAATTAATTTTGACTTACAGTAGACGCCCTCTAGTTCGGCCACCTCGGGTCCGGACCACCGGTTGGACTACATAACGGCCGGACTATCCGGATTTACTATTAAAATGTAAAATAACCCTATTAAATTCATTACCTATGCTTTAAAAATCAACAAAAAAAGTTATTTAAACATTTTTACATTGTTTAGTTACAATCATATTGACGTCTCCATGTTGAACTTTCATATTGTGTCACTCATAGATAGGTACGTTTTTTAACACATATTAAAGATTTAATTAATACCGATACCATACTGAGGATATAAACTGAACAGAAAAACTCTTTACGTACTGTAAAAACACACTGGAAATTTATTTGAGCAAATTAATTTACACGTACTACTTGAGTCATGAACTAAAAAAATTTTTAATAAATCTATTTTCTTTGCTATACAAAACTTAAGATACTTTGGTATAGCATTGTCACAAACGTGTGTTTTTCACCCATTTTAGAAAAAATTTTCCCAAAGTAAATTCGTACACGTAAAACTTACACTTACTCGAAACGTTGACTCCCGAAAACAGCCCTCATACTAAACAGCAAAAAAAACACACTCGAAATCCCAGATTAGATCAAATCACAAGTACAGTCCTTTGTTTTAAGAGATAACAAAATTGTCTGTTAGTTAAGTGTGTCCGATCAATTTCAAGCTTGCTCATAAACTAAACTGACAAAATAGTTTACTTTAACGGCTGCCCCGCGGTGCAGCGAGGCAATATGGTGGATATGACATGACTCACCCTCCTAGGGCCGGCCGGACCATCCGGTGGCCGATTCAACAGAAGCCTAACTAGAGGGTGTCGACTGTACAATTCTTTAACTGAATCCTTTTTAATTTTAAGCAACACTTACTTGAAAGTCATGAAGGTTTAAGTATTTAAAGAATAATATCAAAAATAAAAAAGTTAATTTTTTTATATAGAGAATCTTTTTACATGCTTATTTTCTTTGTTTCCAACAAACTCGAGCAACACAAATAATTGCTAAAAATTTGTTGCATGTTTTGTAAGACTTTGTTTTGTATTTGAAAAAAAAAACACCTTACAGAAGGTAAAATTTTCTTTATTGCGTTGAAGACTGTAGTATAGCACAATTTAATCAGTTAAAGACAAAACACATCCACACTAAAGACAAAACAAAGACATAACACACACATACATAATCCAACCCTCTGAAAATTATTTTATAGACTCTAATGAGAGTTAGCTTGTTATGTGGATTGGAGCAAGTTGTATACAAATATGAATACTAATACTGTGACTATGTTATTGCTTAGTGAAAATGTAAATTTTGCTATACTGATACTACTAGACATTATGTTTGCTACCCCCGATGTTAAGAAATAATTGGCAGTTATTTTGCAAAACCACAATAAAAATAACAAAAAAAGCAAGAATAAAAATAACTGTTTTTAACTCATGTACTTGCAACCTCATCAATTAAGCCCTTTAATATCTTAAGTTCATTTGTGCATGAAACTCCTTAGATAAATAGAGCATCTCATATCCAGCCTCTGTTTCACTGGTACTAGGTTTATTTTCAGAAACAAATATAAAAACATATTTCCCATGGTGTGTAGATGTGTGTTTCTTTGACAATCTTTCGCTATACCCTCCCTGTTTGTTTACATTAAATTATACATTATACCTCTGTTCTTTTATGTTGTCTGGTGTACACTAGTCAGTTGAGCCTCTAAACAGATGGTTGATTTTCATTCAGTGCAGTTAGCAATTTTTTTCGTCAAGTATTGTGTTGTATTAATTTTACTAAGATGTAGTTTTGTTAATAACACAAAGAGTTAATTTATTAGATATAAGTTATTGTTTGATAGATTGATTTACCCAGCCACGGCTCAGTCTCGTGGTGGCTGGAAATGAGGGATTCGACTGTAGCAGATTGCCGACATTTGTACTTAAATTGTAAAGTAGAGAAAATATTTGTAATACCTTCAGTTATGCGTAGTTTTCCGAGTTTACTTTCTACAGGTTGGTTGAAAGGCTATTTAATTTGAACATGGTGATCATCAGCAATGAAAAAATAACATCTAGGGTCATGGAAACACCTCATTTCCGTTTTGTATAATTTTGAATATTTTCTAGCTATAAACAAAGTTTTTGGCAGTGTAATTGTACTAAATTTAAATAAACATATATTCAAGAGTGCAGATAAGCTTTTTAAGTTTTTGTACATTTTATACAAAGCATTTTTGTTACTGCTAAAACTAAAATAAAAATTCCTTTTGAAGACCATACTTTATTGGGTAGGGCTGGTCTTGAGTGATTTTTATTTGCTGTATCCTTTGTACATGTCAATATACGTCTTTTTTTCAACGGTTTAGTAAAGTTTATTGATTTATATTCAGGTCTTGAAGTAAAATAAATCAAGGAAAATGATTCTGACAGTATAACTAGCAATTAAGCGAAAGTTAAACAAGAGTTCTGCAAGGAAAAAGGAACACCCACGATTTTATGATGAAAATAAGCAAAAGTGTGTACATACCATAAAACAAACCGCAGAAGTAAGTAAGACCTACCTTATTTGGTGAGAGATTTAAAATGGTAACAGCTATAAATAGAACTGAATCACCACCCCAGAAAGCTGAAAGAACAATGAAAACAAATCTTCCACACAAGTAAAAACCAAAATAAGACTTAAGAAATAACACAAAAGCACTGAAATTGTTTATAATATGTATAAATAAAATGAATGATGAAATAAAGCTCGAACCAACTTTCACTGAATAATGTGGGCTTAAAACTACTAAATGTATACAAAATGTAAACCCTTCCCTTGCTCAAATCAAGGATCACAGTTGTAGATTAAAGAAACTAATGTTTTAGCTTTATTTCTCCACTTAACACATTATAAGTCCCGGGAATTGATACAAAAAATTAATTTTAAAATCTTACTTTTAGGTAAAAGTAAAAAAATACATAAAGAATGAAATAAAAACATTAAAAAAATTCAAAACCACAACACAAAAATCTTTAATTGAAAAAATTATACCTCACATAAACTAAGATTTTCCCCAAATTACCGCAAAAGTTAATTTGAATGTTAAGCACTAAATTTTTCTGCAGGAAGTTTTCTTAGTTAATTATTATTTTCAGTTATCTTTTTTATTTCATTGCATTGTGGAAAGGTTGTGACATTTTAATTCAATAATTGAAGAGCAGTTCAAAGTTAATTTATACTTTACAAAATAACTTATGGCAGAGAAAGGCAAAAATTACATTTTTATCATCTAATAACAATATTAACCCAGTGAATATTTCACACCATGATATTTCTTTGTGTTCCATCACAATGTATTTACTTCATTCAGGTAAGCCTACTGACCCTCTTAAAAAAATCTTTATTTTTCAGGTAAGATAGCCTCCCTGTTGCAATAAAACTTAAATGACTGTTAGAGTCTAAGGTATCAGCAGGCGCCAGCATTGCTCCAAATGGGACTGCTCTGATACTATTTTTGGAACAGTGTGTTTCGGAGTTATGCTTGTCAGTGCAGTGCCAATTGAAGTTACGACTTTCGGAACAGTGCCTTTCGAAGTTATATCTTAAATTTGTCTGGTAAATAGTGATTATTATAAAAATTTTCAAAGAGAATGTCCATCTTAAGAGACTTACAATGTCAAACGGCACAACTCCTGCAGTCATAACTCCGAAATGCACTTTTCTGAAATTCATTACTCCGAAAGTCATTACTCCAAAATGCCGTGTTCTGAAATTCTTGACAGAAATTCACTTAGAAAATTTTTATAATAATCACAATTTACAATGTTAATTTAAGATATAATGGTACTTTGGTATTATACGGAGGCCACTATTTTTAGAGACGGTTTTTTAACTGTATACCTAAAGTAACTGCATAATTGGAGAGGACATACTTTGATTGACTTACTGTCCAAATTTGACATGATTACGATGAGCGATCTTTGTGTTCTGCCTCCCAGAAGGCAGCGTGTCTGCAGGAAAAGCGTCTCCGCCGCTAGCGACAACACCTGATCGCCACCCTTATACAGCGCGCTGCGGCGGTTATGTTAGGTTAAGTTATCATAAATATGTTAGTAGGACTTTCCTCGTTTCATTAGAAA
The DNA here is from genome assembly GCA_035578135.1 of Flexamia atlantica. NCBI lineage: Eukaryota > Metazoa > Arthropoda > Insecta > Hemiptera > Cicadellidae > Flexamia > Flexamia atlantica. The sequence continues at coordinate 39,780,116 of JAQJVK010000008.1, read as the reverse complement.
TCAAACGATACCGGATGAGTCATACTTTCGCCCGCCAAATCCTGTAGGCAAGTGATGCACACACTCCGGTCAGAAACCTGACCTAGGCCTACTTGGAGGGGATTTGGCGGGCGAAGGTATGACTCATCTGGTATCGTTTGATTCGTAACAAAACGAGGAAAGTCCTACTAACATATTTATGATAACCTAACCTAACATAACCGCCGCAGCGCGCTGTAGAGGGGTGGCCTCCATATAATACCAAAGTACCAATATAACTTCTAAAGGCACTGTTCTAAAAGTCATAACTTTGAATGGCACTGCTCAGACAGGCATAAAACCGAAATGCACTGTTCCGAAAAAAGTGTCGGAGCATGCTATTCCAAGTATGACTTTCCCTACAAAAGCCTATACAAAAAGCTATAAGTATATACTGTGTAATGCTACAATGCCGGCGGTTGCGACATTCATAACTCCGAAATGCACTGTTCTGAAAGTCATTACTCCGAATGGCACTGCTCCAACAAGCATAATTCTGATATGCACTGTTCCGAAAGTGTCGGAGATATGCCTGTCGGAACAGTACTTTTCAGAGTTATGCCTGTCGGAGCAGTGCTATTTGGAGTAATGACATTCGGAACACTGCATTTCAGAATTATTATGCCTTTACAAAAACGTATTTTTTGTCGTAGTTGTGCCTTTCAGAGTTATGACTTTCGGAGCAATGCACGGATCTCAGGTGACAGTTATCTCCGATGTTGAAATTATTTGCTTCAAGGATGTCGGTATCTTTTTTTTTAAGTCGGTACTGATACCAGTTCTTGACAAGATCAGATCTCGGTACCGGTAGCATCGGTACCAACTGTTTGTTTTAAGGTGTTATGTTGTAATGTACCTACAAACCTACATGCAATCTGTTGTGCATTATTGTTTTATGCATGTTTTAATTTTCATGTATATGTTTCAACTAGTTAAAAAAATACTGTCTTACTTTTTATTTTAATTATTTAACCTTCTATTAATAGGACAGATGTAAAAATAAATTATAATGTGAAAAAAGAACCGAGTTGAAATTTATGACTAGTAATAGTTTTAAAATTCCTAAAAACACCCAACCTAAATTATTTTTAAAATTAGAGTAAAAAAAATCATTCAAAAAATTTAATATAAATTTAGCTAGCATTTTCAATCAGCACAGCGTCCGTGGCAATATGCTATTGTCTTACGCGACTGGTGGTGACTCCCACTGATTAGCATGGATAACGACAGTAACGACATTATAAGTACCAGTAAAGACATTCTCAGCACTAATGATACGGAGAACCAACTTAGGGTACTGTAACATTCCTATTAGCTTCTTTATGGAGATGCGGTCGTATTGAACAAAAACTAATCACTCCCCCCATTAGTTAACTCTCAATCACGTGATTAAAGGCCTATTTTCTCCAATCTTAATTGTCAACTCTGGCAATGGGGAAATAAACAATGAGTCTGAAAGTGGAGTTATACTGCCGAGTTTAGATAAAAAATATTGCAATTTATCGAAAGTAAAATTTGTTATTACATTAAAAGAGTTTTATTATTTTTAATCAAAAAGAAATCTACTTATTGTAAACATCATTAAGGAAAAAACAGAGTTAAATGTCAAATCAGAGCATTTGGAATAATTTCAATTAAAGCTGTGAATTGAGGCCATGTATTAAGCTTAGTAAGATCACAATTCACTAGTACAAGCGCTGTGTTTTAACATAAGGATAGGTAAGGGTAAGTGAAATTGGATGTCATTAGTAAGAAAATAAAGGTGCTGTGTACAGTCCATTTTCAAAGTGTATACTCTGTGCATATGCAAATGGGAGCGGCTTTACTGACATCACGTCACTGCCAAACTCAAATTTATTGGTATACAAAATACAACTTTTTATAGATTACAAGTTAATATAATTACTGTTTTAAAATATGATTACCAATTTGAATAAAATATTAAACCAGTTAAATGTTACTCATAATTAGGAGCAAAAATGTTTTTTCTATTCTGTTTTTCTACAAAATGAACCCCACAGATATAAAATTTGGTTTTATATACATTGATATAGAAAAAAAACCTGTATGTAATCATTTGACCATTGCTTACAATAGTTACATATAAACCTAGAAAACACCTTTTTTTAAAGAGTGTAGTGTATTTTTAAAATTTTGCAGAAAATCAACATGGTGCACACGCTTTTTTCAAATGTAGACATGCTGTGCAAATGCGAATGTTTATCCAATCCCCTCTGAAATAACTGAATATGGACTAACGTGATGTACATCTATTTATCAACCTTAAGGTGTTGAATGAAAGTTAATTTTTCAGTTCTGATGGACAAAAACTAACATAACTGGTCCCTAAGGCAGTGTCGGTAAGGATGCCCTTATTGTCTAATATAACATTAGGACGGACGTATCCTTTCTTTAATAGCCGATCCCTTAATAAAAAGATATCCAAACAAAAACATTGATCACTTATCATTTTGAAAACACCTTCCTATCTGTACCATAGGCTTTTTGGGTTCTCATGTCAACCTTAAAGAGTTACATCAAGCTTGCACACGTGACTTTGGATATTTACAATTCACAGAACATAAGCATGTAGAGCTGAGGCTTTTACCACATACCCTACTGAATCTATCGTGACTTCTTTTAAGTACCGACCACAATAAATAATTTTTCAAAACAGATCCACGAAAAGGGTAAACAGAGAAGATACAAAAAGGGGAAAAAATCACAAAACCTATCCGTGGCAAATGGCAAACCCTGTGCGAACCCCCGACAAGCTACACTATGATCCCCGACCTGAGACAAGGGCCGACATGACTACACAACTCACTTGCCCTCCTCGTCCTTGCTGCCGCGCGAGGACCGCGGCGACGGACTCGGCTGCTCCTCCGACACCGAGTTGGCCTTGCTGCGGCTCTTGCCCACCATCTCGATCAGCGGCTCGTCGTCCGACGACTCCGCCCCCTCCACCGACGTCGAGCCCGAACCTGACGAAAGACAGTGGAAATTAAACCCTTTGCGATCAGATTGGATATTTGCCGCTATTGCATAGCGATCGCACCGCCAGCTCTACTGGCTGCCACTATAAGCACGCGGAAGTAAGATTTTTTTCCACAGCAGTTGTCATTTGAGATCGGATGACCAGCATGGCTGGTCAACATGAAATCCAACGAACGCTCGGGTGTCCAGCAAGACTGGCCATTAAGTGCCAGTAACATATGTTTTTGTTTGTTTTTCTAAATTTTGTTTGATGCCTGCAGCCTAGTGCTGCTGCCTAGTGAGGAGTTATTTAACTAAATGATCAGCAGGCTTGTAATATTGAATAGTAAAAATCCCCTACGCTAATATTGCAGGTTTTCAATGAAAACAGATCCGAGCTGCCAGGTATGAAAACAATTCCGAACTGACGAGAGTGCACCGCCATGATGAATGCCGAGCTGCCGTGGAGTGGGGCTTGGCCAGTAGAGCTGGCCTTCCGACCGTCGCCATATGGGAATTAATTCTGACTGGCTACTGACTGCGTTATGGCCACTCCTGACTGCGATGCCTTACGATCGCAAAGGGTTAAGTTAGTGTATGGTACTTCAACGATGTAGGTAGCAACATTCGATATGCTACAGACAGAACAGGGTGTAGACTCTGTAAACAAGGAGCCCATGCTTTAGGGCATGAGTAAAAAAATGTAATTTCAGAATAAAATATAGATAGTCCTGATTATACGAGGTCTTCAGGACTGAGGCTACCTCAATAATACTTAAGACACTTAGATTTTGAGGTTAGGCTGCACTGTGGTCATTTTAATATTGTAAAATGTTCATAACTCTTGAGCAATAAAGAGTTTATAGCGTTATTTTTTAGATGTCCATGATATAAAAACCTACTGAAATCAGACTGCTTAATACAATCAATCACAATAAGCAAAAAGTTCGCTCAATTGGACTGCTTTGATTGAAATTTTTTGATACTTAATACCAAATAATGTTAAGGATGACATAGTGTTCACATAACTAAACATCATGAGGGTTGTTCCCTTATTGCTTCAAGAGGACAAAAGCAGTGAATGCCACCATGCTCATATAAAATGAAAATAAGGTCCGGGAGTCACCAAACGACCATTCACGTTCAGCAGACCAATTCAGTTCTTGACTGATTTGACACTCCCTGAATTTTTATTCAGATAGGTTGTTGTCAAATACTTAATAGCCTGTGGTGAAGACTATCTCATTCTACGTTTACATCACATTTGCAATATTAGCTTACATAAATCAACAATATCCTCAGGTTGTTCTTGAATGGAAAATTTTTTGTTTCAAAAATTCTGAATTTTAGAAAATGTTTGAATATTTTAAAAATATTTCAGCTTAGACTCGCTTTGGATAACCCAAAGTCTAGCATATTAAGGGCTCGGATAATCAGGATGATTATAGTTCTAAATCCAAATCTACAATTTGAAAAAAAATTTTTAAGTAATAAAAATTATTTATTTTTAAATATATTATTATTTAATTGCAATAAGTATTACTGTACCATTATATTAAAAAACTGTCAGTTTTCAGTGCAGTTAATAATTAGGAAATTTAATCTTTTTGCACTAAAATTTCTAACTAGTGATAAATTCTTTGCTTCTTTATAAATGTTCATATGATGGTAAAAATTTAAGAGTCCTTACAAAAACTAGAGGAAATTTCCTACAACCTACCTTTTTTCGGTTTGGTAGGTTCAGTCTCAGTCAGTTTCTTTCCTTGGTACTCCTCTAGTCCCATGCACACTTTAATCATCTCCGCAGCATTTTCTGAGCATTTCCGCTTGCTTGGCCTAAACAAAAATAAAATTCTTTAAGTTGAAAAAAATCTGTCTGTAGAGTTGAAAAAATTATAATGAATTAAAATTGGGGCAGCCAAAATGTCTACTGATACCTTGACAATAATTCTGGTTGTCATTTATAAACACTTAATGATTAGAAAATCTAATTATTCTTGCGGTGAATTTCTAATGGGCACTTCTATAGCAGAGAGACACTTTTATGTCTTAAGTCAAATGCCTGAAGTGTTATCTATTGCTCTGGCTGGCCGTATTGATGAGTGGAATCGTAGGGGAAATATTCTGTTTTAAAAATCAGCATTAAACACAGCATTGTGTACCTATATAGTATTAGGTAGAGAATCAATCATTCATATCATCATGTGTTTAAGACGTACATTTACACTATAAAAGTTTGTGTTTGAATCAATTTTAAATCCAAATAAAAAGGCCACATATTTTTTACTTTTCAAAGTTAAATGTGTCAACTATGAATTAATAAAAAAATGTTGTGTGACAAAACATATGTACCATTTTAATTTTCTAAATGAGAATTTACAATTTTACGGGATTTATAATACGAATAAGAAAGAAAACTGATCCTGTGTTTTGAGCACATTTTATATTTTTCACAAACATATACTATCCATACGACAAAACCAGATAAAAGCTTTGGTTTAAGTAAAAAACACCAGGTGTTCACATGATTGGGTAATTACACTGTAAGATATCTGTTGTTTAATTATTTAATACTAAATTATTGCAGTGAACACACCTCTATGTAGGGCACAACGTCTGGCCCTGCACGTCAGCCTCATATATTATTTCCTCAAATTAATCAATGTCAAATTTCATGTTTTGGATCTTATCATATTGAAAGAAGAAGTAAGAAGTATCTCCTTGATTACTTTACATAAAAAAATGATATCCTCAAAAAGGATCTTATTTTAATATTCAAGTCTTTGGTAATTCTTACATTAAAGTTGGCTGACATACAACTGAAGTTCTCAACTTTGAGATTTCAGAGTTCCTTCACATTTAAGCACTGAACAAGCCAAGATCTGTACCTTGGCGTGGAGGAAGGCAGATCGTCGTGAGAGGCGTTGGAGCTCTCCGAACCTCTCCGGGTGCGTTTAGAAGGCTGGCGGATCGCCGGCGGCGTCATGGAGTTGGGACTGACCTTGGGTGTCCGGGACCCACTGGACCCCACGTCCGGGCTGGGGTGACCCATTCTGGACACAACGAGAAATGTGAGTGGTTAAAGCTAAAGAATACATTAAAGCTATTGGCAGGAACTATTTAATTTAGGTGTTGAATGCAGACTTGAGACTTTCATTATTTTCAAACTTTTGAGTTGTATATTACATAACTATTGCTTATATGGTGTAATTAGACTGGCATCACGTATCTTGGTCTTCAAGGACAAATATTAACTGCATGTGAAAACCATACATCTATTTTGAACATGCAACAACAAGCACTTTCAAAGAGAATGTTTGTCGTTCACATGGAATTTTATGACATTTCACCATAACACAAACTATTTTATTAAAAAAGATTATGCTCGAATAATAGAGGTGTGCGGATATCCGAAAACTCGGATCGGATTCGGATCGGATCGGATATCCGAATCTGATCTGAGGGTTTTATGACTATCCGGTAAAACTGACTAGATATCCGACTCTTTCGGATAGACTGCACATTTTGGGGTAAATTTTAAAAAAGGATCAAGTTTTCAAGTTTGGAAAGTCTTCCGAAAAAATAAGTCACTGCCGACGAAAGTACGTAGGTGACAGAAAACATCGCGGAGCAAAACCTACGCTTTGAAATGCGACGGTTGCGATAGCGGCTAGAACAACGCCTCAACACGATGCGATTAAGTAGTGGTATGCATCAATCGATGTATTTCGATTGCTGATATTGCGACTCGTGATTAGATCGAGAATTTGAGATCATTGTATACGATCAGAGAACTGTACAATACCCGACACGATAACAAACATTTTCCTAAGGCAAATTCTTGTATCGTAGCATTAAATCAGTTAACAAAGAGTTCTGTCTCGATCAGTATCCGTTACCGACGAAACATCATCGATTGGTATGGGAGAGAATCGCAACCAAGACGCATCAGGGTTCGCCATTGTCCGACATTCGACAGTGTCGACCAATCGTCTTCAATTGCCATAATGATATATCCCGTAAATCCCCCATAAATAAATAGTCGTGTTGATGTTTCGCACGACTATTTCAGGCCGTAAATATCTTAAGCGGCCTGTTGATACGATAAAATAAAAAGCCTACAATAATTTTGGGCTGCCAATGAGTTGGCGAACCTGTACATTTCATTGTTTATGTTGTAATCTCATTTCGTTTTTGATTTTGAATGTCGTCGTCTGCCGTCTGCTCTAAAATTGACTAGAACGTCTTTTTAATTGCCAGATTACTTTATTTTTCAGTTAAGCAATTACCTACCTAGAAATTGAAAGTTGAACGATCAAAAATAAGTTTTTATTTTGCTGAAATATTAATCTTTGTCAAATTAAGTCGAGTCAAAGCCGGCCGGCCGTATTTTCAATACATGATTAGAATGGAAATTCTTAGATAACAGTACAATGCTGAGTTGACAATCTACGCCTACGAAAATAATTAGTGAGTTTGCTTGTTGTTTGTTATATAAAACAAATAGACATATGTTCTAATTAAATTAAATGCCCAAGCTTTAATATTGAAACCTACAACATTTGAAACTTATCTTGAAATTTAGGTTAAGTTTACTACTCAGGCGTATTATTTTGTTTTTAAAGTAGCCTATTTATTGTAGTGAATCAAAATCTTGGTTGTCAGGCATTAATGCATAAATAAAAATGTAAAGCTTTCTTAAAATATGGAGTGATTGGTGAATCAAGTTTTATAGGCTATTTAATTCTTTTGTCTAATCACACAGGCCTAGTCACTGATCAAATAAGGAAAAGAATAAAAAATACAGAGGCCAAATAGTGAACAAATTTAGGTTGAAAAAGGAATTTTTAAGTTGCAAGTCCTGAAATTGATTTAGGCCTAATAAGCTTATTCAATTAAATACTACCTATGCTTAAGGGGAATCAATAAATTTCTATATTCTTAACATATAATAAGTTGTTGTGGTACCTTTGCATACTTTAATAATTGACATCTTGCCTATATTGGAAACAATATATCACAATAATCAACAATTCAAGCATATCAAGGCAAACCTTATCTTACACATAAGGATAATATGGTAGTTCCTTGCAATTACCTTAGGCTTATGAGAAAACCTAAATCTGCTCATTACGCCGCGCCGTAAATATCCGAATCCAGTATTATCCGATCCGAACCTGTTGTTATCCGATCCGAAACCGATCCGAACATAAGCTATCCGATCAGAATCCGATCTGATCCAAAAATTCACTATCCGCACACCTCTATCGAATAAAAATATGTCTCGAGGGAAATAAAAGCGACTGAATCGAGTCAAACTCAAAGTGCTTTCAGGGAGCACTTGATGCAAAAATACCCCCGTTGCAGCAGACCTGCATACTCAGCGAATTTCATGTGCAAAACAACATATTTCAAACCAACATAGCGAGATTTGACATGTTTTTGTAAGCTCCATAAGAATAACATGGGGATTGAGTATGCAGGTTTGCTGCTACGGGTATATTAAAACTGGGTGGTTTTATCTCAATAATTAGTAGATCTGAACTAGAAGAAGCCATTTACCAAGTTTTATTGAGATATGTTGAGAAATAAGCGAGATATGGAATTTTACTTATTTCCCATAAGGTTAACATTGGGACAACGTACTGTGTTTACCATTTTCAATATCTCGGTAACTAATGGACATAGAGCAGTGATTCAAAATACTAAATTGTTTGTTTTTTTGAGCTGAATTCAATGGTGCTGATAAAAATTGGATTATTTTTATTTTTATATGTAAAAATCTCAAAAAACCCATGTTTGGGGGGATTTACCCCCTTTTACCCCCCCTTCCGGTAGTCCGATCGGGCTGGTTTACGAACTCGTCCGAATAATTACTACTTTACATGTCCATGCCAAATTTCATTAAGATTGGACCATTTTTACGCGAGTTATCGTGCTTAAAGACACATATATAGATATATTTATGAAAATGAACGAATGGTGTTTTTGGCATCTGGGGACCTCAAAAAGAAAAGTTATGATGGTCTCGGGCTTATGTCTTACCATGAGACCTACGGTAACAGCTTCTCCCCTATAGGGGAAATTCGCTATAACATTTTATTCTTTGGATGATTTTTTTTGTCAAATAACATTTTTAAACTAGACAATAAGGCTAATAATTTGTTTGACGCTAGTTTTTTATTATATGTCTGAAAGAGAAAATCAAGATATTTTGAAATATTTATCCATAGAGTTCATACAGAAAGATAAAATAATTCAGGGAACATAGCATTAACAGTGTTATAAGAGAATTACAATTATTACAGAGGCAAATAATTTGTTGTCTAGTTATTATGCTTCTGTTATAAGGAGTTATTAAGAGAAAATCAAGATATCTTAGTTGCCATTGGCTGCTGGGCTATTTATTAATAGTCCTGTCAAAGGAAAGTGTCGGCCTTGGTCAGTAACAAGACAAGATTGCGCCACAATCATCCTTCACTCATAGTCACCTTAAAATATCCCTTACTGGTGGTCTTAATGGTAATGTAATGTAATTTTGATATTTGAATCTATATAATTCATGCAGAACAGATCAAACCCAGCAGAAAACTAAACAGTAGCAAGCTGAATTACAAGAAGGTTCTTGGAAAAATTAAGTTTGCCTTGCAGAAAACTTACTTCCTAAAACAGGCTCCAACTAATTTAATGTTGAAAATTGGACTTGACGGTCAGGGCAAAATAGCTAATCTTAGTCTTGAGTCACTTCTATCAGTTCCAATTCATAACTTAGATCAATTTATGAACTAAAGAAATGCAACGTTGAACCACCTCCAGGAATACGTCAAATAACAAGACAATATTTTATGCCGCTTATTCTAACGGCAGTTTTACTACAAAATTCTATCCTTTACAGATTCCCCTAATCACCTGTTGGAGTGAGATCGTGTGTTGCGCGTCCGCCGCTGGTCCAGACTCTGCTCCGACGGTATCTCGATCAGCAGCTGCTCCAACAGAGACTTGCCGCCCGCCACTCCCCGCGCCGGCCGCACCGCCTCCGCTGCACAACCAACCATCACAGAATCTACTTTCCTAACTTTTCTAGTGTGATTTTAATTTGCTCTCTTAATATGAATAAAGAATTACAAAGGAAAACCTTTCTTTTCGACATTACTATTAATCTTATCCTTTTACAATCAGGCTAAACATAAGGGTTCAATATTCATGATTCAAGATTTGATATTGGTTTTGGTTTTGAAATTTCAAATTCCTGGTTTTGACCATCCCTAATTCATAATGTAATTGTTTGACAAATATAGCATATTTCATTACTAATACCGAAAGTGGCACTTTCTGGCGCGCTCAATTTTCATGTGTGAGGTGAAGCGGAACACAGGAACACCGAGTTTCAGGTGTGAGGCGAAGCCGAGTATGTGAAAGTGAGCACGGGAATAATTTGAGCAAGTGCCGGAAAATCACTTTCGGCACAAGTTATGAACAATACTTTTCATCATGACGCAAAATACACACATACAGTATTAGAGACAGTTTTTCATTTTACTGTTATATTTCTAAATAAACAATTTTTAATAAGGAATGTTAGACATATGTGGAGGAAATCCAAACACGCGCTTTGGTAACACAGCAAAACTAGCTTGTGCTATTTATGTTTACATTTAGATTGCTAATCAGTAAGAACAGCTATTTAATTTATATAAATAAATAGTGAAGGAACATTAGTGCACGTAGCGGACAAATGTTGTTTTTCCCTTACTCTAAATTGGAGCTTAGGAAACAATCATTCCCGGAAATATCAGCTGTCATCAAAAATAGCTACTTTAGGTACAGTTATGAAAAAAAATTATTAGAATATTTTGTGGAGTTCTTCAGTCTTCTTGTTTAAAAAAACCCTTTAAAATAGTAGGGTCTAATAAAATTAATGACAAGGTGAAATTAATCAATTTTTTTTATCACCATTTCTAATTTTCTTTGTTTAAACTTCCCCAATTTTTTTAAATTATAAAAATATACTATTCTCGACCCACTTTTACATCTTCTAGGATTGCGAGTGATAACATTTTTAATAAGCCACTACTAGTTGCACTCGTCCTTCACATGGGTGAGAAAGCATGTAATCAATGGTATTTGTATTTTGATAAGCAATAAAATTTCTATAAACAGCTGTTTATACAATTATTTGATGTCAGTAAACAAAGTTTTTAAGTAGTCTTAAAACAGATTTAAATGGGTCAAGTTGGCTGGTGAGGTGCTACTTTTCCGATTGACTCACCCAGTGTTAACGGAGTTAGATCTGTTAAATGGTGGGTAAGTGATACAAATAACCTACTCGACTGCTTACTCAGTCATTTTGACTCGCCTAATCCGCATTCTTGAACAGAAGAGAAAAGAGAAAATATCTTTTTCAAAGATAAAGTATGCTTAAGAATCATCTATGCAGGTGATTTCACAGCTGTACCCCTTGAAATGTTTATTTTCTTTAGATTTAAATATAATCCCGAGTGATAGAGCCCAAACAGATTTTAGAAACAAGAAAAAAACTAAAACCTACCCAAGGATATGTATGAACATCTTCCAAGGCAACATGGACAGCTTAGTATCGCATTAAGGACAGGCAGACGGCATAGATGTGTATATTGTATAGGTTAAAAGTATATCCAGCTGTTTACCTGCTGCAGGCTTCTGTTTCTCAGGCGTGGGCTCAGTCACCGGGTCTGCGGTGGGTTTGACCTCCTCCACCCGCTCCTCCAGGTCCTGTTTCCGTTTTCTCTTGGCCCTCGCGGGAGGCACGGCGGCCGGGGGTGGCTGCACTGCGGGGGGAGAACTCTCCACTACGGGGGTCGATGGTTCCTCCTCCGCTGGACTAGGGGATGGGGTGTCTTCTCTATGCTTCTCGGGGTTTGAGTATGTATACAGGGCAGGAGTGATTCTAATGGGTTGCGGGTCTTCTAACGTGGGCGAGTTCAGGACAGCCGGTTCCGAAACGGTTTTACTCTCCAAACTCGGGCCTTCCTCTTTAACATTACCGCTATCAGTCTGTTTTTCAACTAGAGTATGTTCACTTTTACTACTTATAGATGTATCAACAACGGGTACCGGTACCTGGGATTCGGTTCGATCCGCACTTTTGTCCGTGACTCCGAGACTATCACTCGCGCTCTCGACCTTAACAACACCAGCGACGCTGACAGGAGGTGGAAGTTCCCCCTCGCCACTTTTAGTCCGAGTTTTTTCCAAAGTATTAGAATTAGAATTAGAGGCAGGTACTATTCCACTAGGATCTTTTTCGTCTTTTCGACATGGTGATTCCCCCTGATTCGGTGACTTTTCCGACAATGCGTCCATGGATTCTATCCCCGAATCTTCCCCTTGCGTGTTGCCCTGCTCCCCTCCCCCCGCCGGACTCTCTCCCCCACCCCCCACCCTGGCCGTTATCTCCGCTGTGACCGGTTTCACCGCACAACACTCCACTTCATTCTTTATCTCTGTCTGCACCACTTCACTGGGTTCCACCTCCACTTTCTTCACCACATCTTCCTCCAAAAGCCGTTCTTTCACCTTCTTCTCCGAAACATCCAGCTCGCTGACAGGTAAGCTCGGACCCGGCTGTTTGGCGGGATTCGGCGTTACCCTCGGCAGCAAAGGTTCAATCACTTGAACTCTGTTCACTGTTAAGATGTTAGGTTTCCTATCTTCTGACACCTGAAAAAATGCAAGAATAAGTTGTCAAATATACATTCATTAGTAAAGATTCATATTATAAAGATGATAAGGCATGTGTACAGGTGAAGAAATTTCAAATTTAATTTGAGAGAGCAAATAAATTTTTATGTTATTTTCACCAAAGCAATCAAGTTACTTTGAAACTTTACATTTGAGTTTAAAAACTATAAAGTGTTTCGAAATGTTAGTTTATCTACGACCATTGCAATAAGCACCAATTATGGTATTACAATAAACATTATAATGATATACATTAAAACACCAAAAACCAAGCAGTACTCTAATGTCGACTTTAGAGTACTGGTGTCACTTTAGAGTACTGGTTCTAGACCAATGAGAGCTCGGCATTTGACGGAAGTAGTGTCATAATAACAATTACGCAATTCGCACATCAGCTGATTGTTGCATTACGATTCATGTCTGAGTTTACTTATCCCATCAGCTGATTGTTCCACAACGATTCATGGCTCAGTCTGCTTATTTGCCTAACCTCAAATTTTAGTTGACCTATTCCATCATTAGTAAGTCATGAGTTTTGATTAACTTCGGGGGAAATTTTGTCGTATATTCTTGGTCGTAGATAAAATAGTGTATGCAACGATTGTATTATGCCTTTAAGCCAGTCGTGAGATATTTAGAACACTCGCTTCGCTCGTGTTCTAACTTACATCTCACTCGTGGCTTAAAGGCATGCATTATACAATCGTTGCATAAACTACTATTACGAGTTTTTACACAAAATTACATTATACAAAGTATTGTTACAAAATTAAAAAAAAAAACAAGGACAAGTAAAAATCCATAACCTCCCTCGATATTCAGGAATATTAATAAATCTATCAGACAAGATATTTTAAGTTACACTTTTACCAACGGTACGTACATTTGATACCTGACCTAATTTTTTTCAATGAATTGATTTTTACAACCATACACTTGACTCATTTAGATTTTTTTATATGTTTATGTTATGGTTGTAATGACAACTAGATCATATAACAGAATACAAATAATCATTTATAGCTCTATTGAAGCAATATATGTAAAAGTACAGGGAAAAAACTGCCCTTTGCAGTAACATCATGGTACACATTTTGAAATGCGTTAAAAGTGAAACAATGATATGGAATTCTTACTTTAGTTGATTGTGTGTACTTTATTTGTCAAACCAAAAAATGACAGTTTTATCACTAAATGGCATCCACTCATTTGCCCTACAATCAGTAAACAGAAATAATTTGTTTTGGCAATTTCTATGAACTGCATCTGAACAATTCACTTTAAATTACATCGAATAAAACTGCAAGGCTACAATGGCGATCTGAGACTGGTTTGACTCCCTTTGTGATGCTTTCTCTTCTCCTAATTGTAATTTCATAGTTGCAAGTTCATAGTTCATCCACTGATTGAAAGCATGGAGACTGCCTATTTGTTTAAATGTGAATTCTTCCTTTAATTTACCATCAAGATATGCATTTTAATTTGGATTTTTGCGGACATTTGCCATCAATAATTAGTAAAAAACAAGTTTCACGACGTTTCGGGATCTGGAATCTGATCCCGTCTTCAGGTGGAAGAAAACCTAGAACATAACAAGATTAGTAACACAAAGCCAGGAAAACCTGGACGAAAACACAGCTAAAACAAAGAACTGTAAAAGCAGTCACAAAAACACTATGCTGAAAAGAAAAACAATACACAAAATAACACAGAAATCACAAGTGTCAGGAAACAGGAGAAACATCAGACAGGAGAGAGCACGTCCACACCCAATCAGAGCTGACATATTTGGTTGGCTGTGGCCGCTGCCATTTTCGTCGCCGACGCCATTTCCTTCCTCCCACCAGTCTCAGCTCAGCTCTGATTGGGTGTGGACGTGCTCTCTCCTGTCTGGTGATTCTTGACACTTGTGATATCTGTGTTATTTTGTGTATTGTTTTTCTTTTCGGCATAGTGCTTTTGTGACTGCTTTTACAGTTCTCTGTTTTAGCTGTGTTTTTGTCCAGGTTTTCCTGGCTATGTGTTCTTGTTATGTTCTAGGTTTTCTTCCACCTGAAGATGGGATCAGATTCCAGATCCCGAAACGTCGTGAAACTTGTTTTTTACTAATTAGTGATGGCAAATGTCCGCAAAAATCATAATCAAAATATAAAATCACCATCACCAACAATGAATTTCAAACAAGATATGCAGTTTTAACAGTGTAACCTTAACAACAAACAATTTTAAAACTTCATTTGGCTATATTTGAATTATTTTCTCAACTCAGATTAACTGTATTTCTGCTATCCACAGACCCTCTCCCCCAGATAATCCTAATAATCAAGGTCCTTCTAAACATGTTAAATGCACACTCAAACAGCAAAAGTATACAGCAACAACCCACCTTCTTGGTGAAGTGCGAGACCTGGTTGTTGCGTTTGGCGTCGAGACGCTTGCTGGTCTTGTACGTGTCCTTGCGCGCCGCAGCCGCTAGCTCCGACACACAGTTGTGGCGGAATGGCACATGGGGTGAAGTGGGCTGCGTCGTTGGCTTCACGGGCAGCAGTGCTTGCGAACCTATCAAACGCAACAATTTTAGGCCTCGTACATGCAATATACATTAGCCCTTCAGAGCAAAAAATAAAAGCAGTAAAAAAAGTTTTTAATTTTTTCAAGGAAAATACCACATATTTTCACAATAAATATTAGATCTGATCATGGTTTTTATTCTTTAAAATAGTTAAGAGTTTAAGTTTGTTACTATTTTACACTGAATTTATATTTATATAATATCTCTCAAGAAAATATGAGGGCCATACAGAAAGAGTCCTTGGCTCATACATAGCTTGGGAAGTAGCTATCACAGCTTCCTAATTTACACATTATTTACTTATGCAGTGCCTCCATATGCTTCTAGCTATGTGGGGTGAATCATCGTATTGCCGTATGCTTGCTTAACATATCCTAAAATCGTGTCCCTCACTTGGAAGTGTGCTGCCAATTTGAAGATGAACAGAGCTATAAGATTTGATGGTCTTAAAACCACTGAGCAGCAAGATTTTATCCTGAATTCATTTTAGAGAATGGTCCTTTCATTACGAGTGAAGGTGTTGGTGATCAATGGGTACGTTTATTTTCAAGTGGAAGGATAAACATTCACAATATTGCCTGGAGTGGTAGGCCTTTTCTTCTCAGTGATGAACAAAGTGGATAAAAAATCAAGATAAACCTATCAAACACAAGGAGATAAATGTCAAAGGTAAGAATCATATATCTAAGGATTATTTTACCAAAATCTCTCAGAGTATTATACACAAGACAATTCACTAAACAAACTACAAAAAAATCAGCTGCTGAGTGTTTCCTGGAAAAAAATGTTAGTCCTTATGGCACAGCGCATCTCCAATTAGGCGGCACTTCCAAATGAGGTGTTTATGTTTTGAATGTTTTTGAGGTTTGGCTAACTCTGACGTACTACTCAGAGCTTACTCAGATTGTAGCTTACTCAGACTCTTAACGTACTGAGTCTCTGCACTAGCTGATATCTGAATTACGGCAATATCACAGCTATTTTCCAATACTACTCATTAGCATAAATTACTTACTAGTCAGCCCTCGCACATCAAATTATATGGTATAAAAATAGGTATCTGTTTTGAAAAATCTCTTTATTACATTCAATGATTAGAAGTTTAGATACTGACCTGAAAAGCTGATATCTTTGCTGTCTGTGGCAGTATTGCTCGGCCGCCTCTGCACAACTCCATTGCCTATGGCAGAATTGGCATTGGTCATCCGTTGCCGTTCACTGTTCAGTTGACTGTTCATGTGCCGGGCAGCGGCCATCATCCGAGCTTCTTTTGAGGCAGTCTTCACCACGCTCTTTAATAATGATACAGAACTATTTTTACCCGTTTTCCTTTGTACACTACCCTTAACCCCACTACTTCCCCCACTTCCCTCTTCCGATAACTTCCCTCCCGTTAACAGCCCCCGTTCTCTCGGATAAAGCTTCTTTTTTGAGTCCCGCTTTTTAACTTTTCCACTTAAACTGAGTTTATGATGGCCTCCTGTCGAAGGCATCGATCTCAGTATCGAAGCCACTTCCTCTTGGGTGGGGAATGTCCTCACAGGAGTCTGCAGCTGGTGTTGATTGCACGGTAAAACTATCTCACCGGGTTCAATGATCCGCGAGTCGGGTACCTCGTCCTCGTTGTCGTGGTCACAGGCCGTCCTTCCTTTGGACTTTGTTCGCACTTTCACTTCGCCCGGTTCGAATGAACTGGACTTGATGACTGCTTTTGTCGATACTTTATCACCGATGTTACACTTCTTGACCGTTGTCGTACCGACGCAATCTTCAAGCAGATTTTTGGTTTTTAGTTTACTGCTAGATTTCTTCCCTTCTTTGGATTCTTTTGACGAGTACTTCTTGTCCTTCTTGGACCCGACGACCACGGCCGCTCTCCCCCGCAGAGAGATGTGTAGCGGAGGCACTCTGGGTTCCTCCCCTGGCACTGAAGGTCCAGCAACTCCTGTTCCTGAAAACATTCTAGTCACACTCTTATCCGCTTTCCTGGCTTGTGGCACATTTACAAAATCTACTTTATACGCTGAAGTGACGGGTTCGTTCTTTTCCAACTTCAACCTCAGCTTGATCTTTTCACCCGGTGCAGGACTAGCTGTCGCTTTCACCCGATGCCTAACTACAGATGAAGCCTCGCTATTGGTAGACCTATTCGTCGCTTCAGAGTCTGACTGATCTGTCGTGGTGGTATCTGCTCGGCGAGACACGGTGGAACTTACGTCGTCATCATCGTCCGAATACACCGAGTTGGACCGGTCATTCAGCGGCGACGGGAATGTGAAGAAGGGATCGTCCAAGTTAGACTGAGACGTGGAATTAGGCACATTTTCCTCCTGTTCACTATCCGAGCTGCTCTCACTAGGCATGGGTTCTAAATGCCCTGTCAGAGGGTTTATTAAGTATTGCCGTTTCTTGCCGTTGGATGTCAACTGAGGCGATGTGGGTGGTGTTGGCTCCTTTTCTTCTTTCACAGGCTCAGGAGCCTTCTCCTCGCTGCCAGAGACTTTCTCCTCCTGTGTGGCGGGTGGGTCTTGCGTCGTAGGGAACCTCAGCACGGGGTTGGGCATCCTCGGGTAGGGGGGTGGGTTGGCCGCAGGGGCCGGGGAGGGAGGGGGGAAGTTCACCACAGGGTTCTGTGGCTGCCTCACCGCGTGCTGAATCACTGGCAAGGTGGGTTCTCGCTGCTCCAGAGTTTGCCTCGATTGGAATATCCTCTGCGGCGGCCTCACCACTAGCCCCGTCGTCGTGGCGATCTGATTTATGAGGGGATTATGTAAGGAATTTGAAGAGTTGGGTAAAGGCATTTGATTTTGTTGAGGCGTGAAAAGCCTCTGCTGGTTGACGACTGTCTTGATGGGAGGCTGAGGCGTCTTGACCAGCTGCGGCGGCTGGTAGGGTTGAGCGGGCGAGTTGGCGGGGTAGCGTACGGAGGCTTGTTGCGTGTTGTACACTGGAGACTGCGGAGTGCCCGGGGTCACTAGCCTCTGCGTCAGTGGGACCGTCCGCTGCGGCAACACCACCGGTGGCTGCCCCGTCTGCATCGGCATTCGGCTGATTATCTGTAACACAACCAAGAGAGATGAGTGATACTGTCAAAAATACACTGACACAATCAGCAAGGATTAGTTATAAAATAATCAGCTATTACATAACACTGCCAGCCAATCAGTATCAGATAATCAGTAATGATTAGTTCATAAGAAATTACCATCATTGATGATCATTTCAAATTCAATTCAAATTGGCAGTACTGAATCGTAATCCTCGTGGTAAAGATTTGAGACGATGTAATCAAGTCTAAATCAAGAGTATTGGGTTCTAAAGTTCAAATTCAAATATGTTCATTTTCATGATACACAATGTACATAAAATAGTGCCAATATTTATTTACAATCAATAGCCTAGTTACTAATATGCAATTTTACTTTGAAAAATGGAAATTCCTTCATTGTTTCTTAGTGTAAAACTCTTCCAACGAGTAATGTGGATTATTTATCAAAAATTGTTTTGATTTTCCCTTAAAATTAAGATGATTATCTGTAAATGGTTTTAATTTTCCCTTAAAATTGAGATGATTTTGTATATCCCTTATTTCTAATGGTAACAAATTCCAAAATTTAGTACCCATGTAGCTGGTTTTCTTAGTAAAAAAAGAAAATCAGTGTTTTTGTGTCTAGTGTCATAGGAATGACATTCAGAACGGAAATCAAAATAATGAATGTTGTTTTTTATGTATAGAACACAATCAAGAATATATTGATGATATACTGTCAAAATGTCTTAATCTTTAAAATGGTCCCTTACATGATCATCCCACAGTATGCATTAGATTTATAACTTAATATGTTGAGCGAACTGTCAGTTTAATCAGAAAAACCCACTATCCAGACGGGTTTTGATCCCGAGGTGAGCGGATAAGAGGGAATCTACTGTAGTAATTAATTTTTAATTAATTAAAAATAAATCAAAAAGTATATTTAAAACCATCAACTGGTGAAAAATCAATAAAATATGTAGGAGGTTGAACTACATTTCAAATTAAATTTAAACCTTTCAATGTTATAAATTTATTTAGGTCCCAGTTATCTTTCATAGAGATGAAACGTATGACATTTAAGAAATAATCAGGTTTCTGGCAAATGAAAATACAATCTGCCTTAGGCTGAATGAGACATTTTTGTGGGTGGGAGTGAAGGCAAGTCCTTTTGAGAATACGGAAATTTCAGATTCAGAAAATTTGTGTGAGGAAATTTTCATTACGACTGGTTTGGTACCAGGCCTTTATCCTCCGAGACATCGCTACTGGTTGGATGGTTTAGACAAGGCTCGTGGTAATGTAGGTGTTCATCCAGTAGGGATGGGTAGTTTGTAGAGGAGGCTTGAACCATGTCTAGCCTCCCTCTACAAACACCCCATCCCTACTGGACGAATTTCTACACTACCACGAGCCCCATCTAAATCGTCCAACCGATGAACTAGAAGTCATCTCGATGACTCAGAGAATAAAAGCCCAGTTCCAAACCAGTGCAACAATGAACATTTCCTAACACAAATTGTCTCAATCCAAAACTTCCGTACCCTCACAAGGGTTTACCTTCACTCCCACCCACAAAATTGACTCATTCAGCCAAGAATACAGTGTGTCTATAAAAGAACTCCGGGATTTTAAAAATTCATATCTTAATAACTGCATAAGATAGCAAAATGTAGTTAATTTCTCTGAAACGAATAGCTCATTAAGTTTTTCTCTTAACAATTGGGAATGTTTTTGTTAAGAGATGGCAGCTCTGCGGAGCATTGATCTCGAAACAACGTAGCGCGTCTGTCAGTGCTATCTGGATTGCCGCGCTAATGCAGCGCCACAACAAAAGGCTCAATGTTTTATTTGCCTCATAGAAACTAAATCAGTTGTTATGATGCAAAGAAACTTTCGATAATTCGTGATGTTGACCATCTCAGGCAACAAATGATCAATTCTGTGGCAACTGTCCCCCCAGAGATGCTGACTAGGACATGGAGAGAGGTGGAATATTGTTACGATATTGCCGTGCCACTCATATTGAACTTCATTAAATTGCTAAAAAAAAACTTGAAAATGCAACCTTTCCAATCATGTATTGAACAATTATACACGTTTTTTACTTCATTAAAATATTTTGTCTCAAAACCCCGGAGTTCTTTTATAGACAACCTGTATATTAATCAATTAAATGCCTTTAACCAAGAACGTCCGACTCACCTGAGGCGTACTGAACGCCTGCACGGGCTGCGGCATGGCCACGGGCGGTCGCTGGGCGTACACGGCCGTCTGCGGCTTGACGTAAGCCGCCTGACCTGCAGGCAGCCTCTGGCACGGGACGAAGGCCGAGGGCGCAGGGGCGGGCTGCTTGCTAGCGGGCGGCGGCATCTTGGAGGTGGAGGGTCCCGCCCCCGGCGAGCCGTCGTTCTGCAGCAAGTTCACCAGCAGGGGGCTGGACAACGCAACGTTGGGGGCGGCATCCGGGTACGGTGGGGGCGGCGGCGGCGGCGCGGGGAAGTGCGGTTCCGCCCGACTCTGAAATACAGAATATTCAATGAAATCAAGTGAATCTTGAATTATTTCATTTAAATTAACGATTCCTTACAGGACTCTGATTCTAAATGGAAGATAATTTTGGTGAAAAGTTAGTCACAATTCAAAGGAAGTTTTTTTTTTGGTCAAGTTAAAAGTATGCACGGTTAAGATTTGATAATGGGGATATCTTCACTTTTATTTCCAACAGTAATTAGATTTGGTTAGTAACCATTTTCATAATGATTGTTCTTTAGTGCCTATCTAACAATTAATCACATCTGTACTTATTTAACTCTGTATCTGGGCAATGGTTCCCAAATTTGTTGACTGTCTGGGTAAAATTTTGTGACCAACCAAAATAGTATAGTTATTTGTGTTTAATTAGTTTTTTCAAACCAAGGACCAAGCTTCATAATTTTCATGGACATGCACTGCAGCTATATGCAGTTATATTCACCCTCATAAATTGTGCACCATGAGGGTGCAGTGCAAGCAGTGTTACCACTTAGAAAATTTGCAATTGTGATTGGTGGGATTTGAAACTGGGGACCCTGTAGACCAAAGTTAGCTAGTTACCACTAAACCAGGCCGCTTCCCTTAGTTTATGATGGTCCATAATCTAAATCGATGTGAGATGTCATTTCAAAATTGATTTTTTTTTCAATGCCACAACATTAGGCTTTAAACAAACATAATGAGTTGATAAACTATAAGAGCCAGCAGCTTCCATTTAAGGGAAGCTAGTTTTTAGAGGTGTGCGGATATCCGAAAATTCGGATCGGATTCGGATCGGATCGGATATCCGAATCCGATCCGAGGCTTTTATAACTATCCGGTAAGACTGACTACATATCCGACTCTATCGGATAGACTGTATATTTTGGGATAAATTAATAAAAAGGGTAAAATTTTAAAGTTTGGAAGGTCTTCCAAACAGAACAAGTCACTGCCGACGAAAGTACAGTAGTCACTGAAAACTTCGCGGAGCAAAAATGACGCTTTGAAATGCGACGTTTGCGACTGCGGCTAGAACAACAGAACAACGCCTCAAAACGATGCGATTATGTAGTGTTATGCATCATGCGATGTATTTCGGTTGCTGATATTGCGACTCGTGATTAGATCGAGATCGTTGTATACGATCAGACTACTGCGCAATACCGACGCGATAAAGATAATTTTCTTAAGATCAATTCTTGTATCGCAGCATTAAATCAGTAAACAAATAATAGCACATCCTTTATTAGTTTTGTCCCGATCGGAATCCGTTACCGACGAAACAGTTGGCGATTGTCAACTGGTATGGGAGGAGAGAGAATCGCAGTCAAGTCAAATCAGAGTTCGCCAATGACCGACAGTGCACACAATCGTCTTCAATTATTGCCAAAACGAAATATCCCGTAAATACCCCATAAATAAATAGTCGTGTTGATGTTTCGTACGACTATTTCTGGCCGTAAATATCTGAAGCGGCCTGTTGTTACGATGGAATAAAAAGACTACAATAATTTTGGGCTGCCAAAGAGTTGGCGAACCTGATTATTGTTTGTCTTTATCTCAGTTCGTTTTAAAATGCCATCGTCTGCTTGAAAACTGAATTAACTCAAGAACGTATTTCTTTCATTTGCAATATTACTTTATTTTTCAACTAAGCTTTTACCTACCTAGAAAAAGAAAGGTGAACGATCAAAAATAAGTTTTATTTTGTTGGAATATTAATCTTTGACGAATTAAGCCAACTCAAAGCCTGCCGGCCGTATTTTCAATACGTGATTAAAATGGACATTCTCAGACAACAGTTCAATGCTGAATTGACAACTTACGCCTATGATAATAATTTAGTGAGTTTGCTTCTTGTTTATTATCTAAAACAATTAGACCTTTGTTCTAATTATTAAATGACTAAGCTTTAATCCTGCAACCTACAACATTTGAACTTGTCATGAAATTTAGGTTAAGTTTACTGCTCAGACTTATTATTTTATAGGTAGTATTATTTTGTAGTGAATCAAAATTTTGGTTGTTAGGCATTAATACATAAATAAAAATGTAAAGCTTTCTTCAAATATGAAGTGATTGGTGAATCAAGGTTTATATTTAATTCTTTTGTCTAATCACTTAGGCCTAGTCACTGATCAAATAATTTATTGATTTATGAAAAGGAAAAGAACAAAAAATACAGAGGCCTAAAAGTGAACAAATTTAGGTTGCCATGAAAAGGGAATTTAGCCTAATCCTGAAATTGATTTAGGCCTAATAAACTTATCCAATTAAATACTACCTAGGCTTAATGGGAATCAATACATTTCTAAATTCTTAACAGATAATTAGTTGCACCTTTTGATACTTTAATAATTGACTCTTGGCCTATGTTGTAAATAATATATCACAACAATCAACAACTCAAGCCTATCAAGGCAAACCTTACCTTACATATTAGGATAATATGGTAGTTCCTTGCAATCACTTTAGGCTTCTGAGAAAACTTAAATCTGCTCATTACGCCGCACCGTATATATCCGAATCCGGTATTATCCGATCCGAACCTGTTGTTATCCGATCCGAAACCGATCCGAACATAAGCTATCCGATCCGAATCCGATCCGATCCAAAAATTCACTATCCGCACACCTCTACTAGTTTTATCTCTGTTTAAGCAACTTAGCCCCAACAGAGGCGGATTTGGAAATTTGCCGCCCCTGGGCTATACAGGCGGAGTAGGGCCGGCGGCGGGATTTTTTACTCGCGCGTGTGCTTTTTCAACCTGTTGTGGTCGTTTTGGCCCGATTTTACCTGTTCCGGGCCCTACGCAAGGCTATTTCTAGGGGGGTTTGTGACTTCTCTCTCTAATTTGCCGCCCCCCCAAATTCTGCCGCTCTGGGCTATAGTCCTTTAAGCCCATATGTAAATCCACCCCTGAGGGGGCTTTGAGGAAAGCTCTTTCATCGTCGTTTCATCACCAAGTATTTTAGTTTTCAAAGTTAACATGCCCAAGTCTTGGTCGCCGAAGGAGAACAAGCGCACATGAATAATGTTCTCCGGATTACAGGACCCTCGTCATGTCACTGGTAATCAAAAACAAAATGTGAAAATAAGCTAATACTTTTCCTATCCGAAAACTTTCTAGATTAAAATATACAATCCCCGGTTCCCGCACTCACCTGTATGGCCGAGGCGGCGTGCGTCATACTGGCGAAGGGGAAGGTAGAGGGGGGAGAGCTCTTGTTGGCAGAGGGGAAGGGAGGGATGGGGTCCCCGTCAGAGGGAGCGACAACATTGGGTTGGAACGTCGGTTGCGTGGTGGAGGGGCCGGCGACGGCAGCGTCTGCACTCGTGGAGGTCGCAGTCGCCGAAGCGTCCGTCGTTCGTAACACGATCTCCTGCGCCTCCCCACCAAACCTGCCTGCCAGCCGCAGCGAGATCACCTGTCACAGGATCAGAGTTTAGCTACGTTTGCGGCACCTTACAATGTGTAAAAAAATACTTAGCTAAAAAACTTCATACTTTCAGTGTAAAATACATTTAGATTTTCTAGTTGATCTTCAATTGATTCAATGCATTTAGGAATACATACAATATACAAACCAAATTTTTGTCCCTGAATCCTCTACTATGGGGAAAGGTACTTTAGTGGGAATTTACACTATTACTTACTGTAATAGGAAGTAGGGAAATGGAGGTAACCTCTGATATCACTGAGCATGTCTTCAATACATTATACTTACTTACTTACGTACTTACTCAGGATAAACTACTTGCAATATACTTTTTCAGACATTAATCAACTATATATAAAAAAGATATACAAAACTAATAGAAGAACTACTCTTTGAGGACGTAGTGACAATATGATATCAAAGAGACATTACGTTAAAGAAAATACACTGTACCTGTATAAAACAAATAAATTAGTTTCAAATAAAAACAGGAGGCAAGTTTACCTGGTCTCCCTCGACCTGGACGCTGAGTATTCCCATCTGGTGCAACGCGGCGTCGCCGGCCTGGGCCAACTGCCGCAGCCGCTGCGCCGCGTCCCGCGGAATCGTGAACGTCACACGCACAGAGTTCCATGGCTCTACCTTAGCCACTCTTAGTGATTCTCCGTTACCTGGCCAAAAAGGAAAACCTCAATGTAACAGGTGTAGAGAAAGTCTTAAGAGATTAAAGTGTAAAGTAAGTTAGTAAAACTGTAACAGAGTTACATGGCTCTACCTTAGCCACTCATAGTGATTCTCCGTTACCTGACCAAAAAGGAAAACTTTAATGCAACATACGTAGAGACAGTCTTCAGAGATTAAAGTGTAAAGTAAGTTAGTAAAACTGTAACTGAGTTCCATGGCTCTACCTTAGCCACTCATAGTGATTCTCCGTTACCTGACCAAAAAGGAAAACTTTAATGCAACATACGTAGAGACAGTCTTCAGAGATTAAAGTGTAAAGTAAGTTAGTAAAACTGTAACTGAGTTCCATGGCTCTACCTTAGCCACTCATAGTGATTCTCCGTTACCTGACCAAAAAGGAAAACTTTAATGCAACATATGTAGAGACAGTCTTCAGAGATTAAAGTGTAAAGTAAGTTAGTAAAACTGTAACTGAGTTCCATGGCTCTACCTTAGCCACTCATAGTGATTCTCCGTTACCTGGCACAAAAAGGAAAACTTTAATGCAACATACGTAGAGACAGTCTTCAGAGATTAAAGTGTAAAGTAAGTTAGTAAAACTGTAACAGAGTTACATGGCTCTACCTTAGCCACTCATAGTGATTCTCCGTTACCTGACCAAAAAGGAAAACTTTAATGCAACATACGTAGAGACAGTCTTCAGAGATTAAAGTGTAAAGTAAGTTAGTAAAACTGTAACTGAGTTCCATGGCTCTACCTTAGCCACTCATAGTGATTCTCCGTTACCTGACCAAAAAGGAAAACTTTAATGCAACATATGTAGAGACAGTCTTCAGAGATTAAAGTGTAAAGTAAGTTAGTAAAACTGTAACTGAGTTCCATGGCTCTACCTTAGCCACTCATAGTGATTCTCCGTTACCTGACCAAAAAGGAAAACTTTAATGCAACATACGTAGAGACAGTCTTCAGAGATTAAAGTGTAAAGTAAGTTAGTAAAACTGTAACTGAGTTCCATGGCTCTACCTTAGCCACTCATAGTGATTCTCCGTTACCTGACCAAAAAGGAAAACTTTAATGCAACATATGTAGAGACAGTCTTCAGAGATTAAAGTGTAAAGTAAGTTAGTAAAACTGTAACTGAGTTCCATGGCTCTACCTTAGCCACTCATAGTGATTCTCCGTTACCTGACCAAAAAGGAAAACTTTAATGCAACATATGTAGAGACAGTCTTCAGAGATTAAAGTGTAAAGTAAGTTAGTAAAACTGTAACTGAGTTACATGGCTCTACCTTAGCCACTCATAGTGATTCTCCGTTACCTGACCAAAAAGGAAAACTTTAATGCAACATATGTAGAGACAGTCTTCAGAGATTAAAGTGTAAAGTAAGTTAGTAAAACTGTAACAGAGTTACATGGCTCTACCTTAGCCACTCATAGTGATTCTCCGTTACCTGACCAAAAAGGAAAACTTTAATGCAACATATGTAGAGACAGTCTTCAGAGATTAAAGTGTAAAGTAAGTTAGTAAAACTGTAACAGAGTTACATGGCTCTACCTTAGCCACTCTTAGTGATTCTCCGTTACCTGGCACAAAAAAAAACCTTGGATGTAAAAATGTTGAGACAGAATGAAGAGACTGAGGTAAAAAGTGTGTTACCTAGTAAAACTGTCAACGCTATTGCCAATCAATCATGTTGCTTCTAACGGCATAGTTCAGTAAAGTTTTGGCCAAAGATAATAAACAAATAACTATACATGATAGAATTATAACTGCCATAAGGACCAAAACAAATACGTACTTCCAACTAACTGCCATAAGGACCAAAACAAAAACGTACTTCCAACTATTTAAAAATATAACAATTAACTCCTCAAAAAAAATGAACAAACCATTGGCACTCTCTCATTTATAGAATTTGAAAACTGCTCAATAGCAAAAAGGTGCAAAACAATTAAACTGCCTTTTTTGATATGAGAAGGGCCTCTTCACACTGTGAGTGTTATTTCAAGATTGATATGTCTAACATCGCGTTATCAAGGTAACTGGAATCCCAGCAAAAAGAGAATAAAGATGTGTATAGCAACCTTCGGTTTGTATGTGAAATAGAGTAATGGTTGGTGACATTTTCAAAATTGTGTGGATTGCAGATGACAGAATAGTAAATCCCTTAGTGATATATTATATTTATTTTTTAATGGATTTTCTAAGACACTACCTACACACCACACCACTTTGTGTTTTAAATCAACAGTCCGGGGTTTTTCAGACATTGTTCTGTTAGGGTAACACCTAAGACAACACACATTAACAACTACCATATCAACATGATCGATAATCACTTATTTGTTTTGACAGTGAATGCTTAACTGACATATAAATTGTTAAAGATGTCTTACAAGAGAGTGAGAAGGAGGTTGCGCGATTTCCTATTAGATTTGTTTCCGAACAGTCGTTGTTCGTTATTCGCCCCAAAATCTGTTCTGGTGAGTCAATGAGAACCATTGCCAAAAATTATGAGAACTGTGCAATATGAAATTTGCATTTCTCATAAAGGCCATTTCTTTAAGAATGTTGTATTACAGAGGTTCACAGCTGTGATGGGAATTGGGGAAAAATGCATAATCAAGGTTGTTTCGACTAAAACAACAGTCAAGTTATTAACTGAATGCTAAAACAACTGTTTACTTTAATTCACATCACTCTCTAGAAAAACAAGTTGTATGAATTCATTTACAGTAATACCTCACTAACTCGAATATTTGTGGACCCAGAGGTTGTCGAGTTTTGGGGTTGTCGAGTTATCCAGAACACTGGAATTTTCAATGGGTTTTAATACATAAGCATCATTAACTTGTTTTGGGGATAAGCTTTCTAGTTTTGAGCTGGCGTTCACTTAAGGTATGCAAACATTAGTCTATTGCATCTTTTAAAATTAAAATCAAGCTTCATAATTTGGTGGTTGTTAAAAAGCTCGGCTCGAAAAAGCTCGAACTCGAAAACTTTTGAAAAAGCTCGGCTCGGCTCGAGTTCAAAAATTACTATTCGCACACCCCTAATATTGAATAAACAATCTTTGAAGAAAAGTCAGATACTCAACTATTAAAACTAAATTTTCTGAAAAAAAGCTTAATTGAATATTCTCCGACAGCTGTGTCGAGTAACGTGGTCTGTTGAGTTATCAAGTGTCAAGTTAGTGAAGTTTTACTGTATTTAAAAATATTTACAATAATGGCCCCATAAGTCAACACTGACTTAACAACAGGCACCTTATTTTATTAACTAAAATAAGGATCCAAAATCCTTATTAGTGAAAGATTATCCAAAATCTGAACATTTTCTGACACACCATGGAGACCCCCTTAAAAAAAGCAACTCAACAACAGCTTGCTTACCGTCACACAGCAAATTGCGCAGTTTCTGAACGATTTTCTTGAACCTGAGTGGGAACAGGGGGTCTGTGATGTCGCCTTCGCATGTAACGATTGTTTCAACCAACTGTCCTCCTCCGTCACTGTCTGCGGCCATTTCTGCAACAGTCGAGGTACATCAATATATAAACGAATAACGAATCAATAACACTTGATATTACTTAATACTGAAAAGTCCCCTATGATTGGCACTCAAAAACTTGACAACTCGGATATAGCTACATTCCCACTAAGTCATCGCGGCTGGGTGGAATGCGGGTTTTCGCGGGAGTGCCGATTTTCGCGGGTTCGCGCGGGAGTCCACTTCACTGTCACGGTCAACAAGGGCATTCCGCACCTTTGGAATGTACGATACAAAGTCCAGTAATACAAAATTCTGGCCATTTCCAAGGCAGAGAATTCATCTGCCTGGTCCACTGAGTGTATTTTGGATATCCTTTAGCACAAGACTTTTTTCATTCTAATCACGAGAATTTGTTTTTAACCTTACGAGCAAATGAAACAGGTGTGCCCCCCCACCCATTCTTTTTAACACATTTTCAATTTTTCATGCCCAGAATTGAAACTGTGACCTCCTGAACTGGAATCAATATCTTAACAATCCATTTGTCAATATTTGCAAATAAATAATTTTAAACTGGCCTACCCCAAAGCCTGACTTAGTTTCAAAATGAACCTTGTTTTCCAAGTGAAATGATTCATTATGGAAAATAACCAGATCAATTTCAACAATAACAATAACATCCCCAACAAGTACACCATGTAAATATTTTATACCTATTACTTTATTTTTGTTCATTCATTTCAAGAAAACAATCTAACTACTAATAAATATGCTTTAAAAGAATACACCAATATGAATTTGAGTTGGCGTACCAACAATGGTTTTTGCTTAGGCCTACTTTCTATCCACCAACAGGCCTCATAAAATCTCAAAGTTGGCAAAACTTTTGCTTTTAACAAATCTGTAGAAAGCTGCAATTCAAAAGTTTAAAAGCCAATGCAAAGAACAACAACAGGTGATTTCCTATAGTAATAACTTGAAGCTACCTACACTAAGAAATGTATTGTTATTATAATACTGAATTTTTATTAAAATAAATCAGAACTGATTAAGAAAGTTAATTTTGATACCCCTGAACTGCAAATAAAATGAAATACACATTAGAGTACCTTAATATTCTGTTGACACTATGTCATCAGGATTACATTGGCACATATTTAATTAAACACAGCACCTCCGTTTGTTCCAGTTATTGTCATACGATTCAAATGACAAACACATAAACAAGTATAAAAAAAAATAAGTTGACTCTTGATGATATGACACAGGACAGTCCCACACACTTGGTAACCCTATAAAGTATTAAATGTGACGTCTCTACAGTACTGAATTAATGGATTTTAATTTATGTTGTGGCAGGAGTTTCACGTCTTTCAAATCCCAGTTTCATGGTCTTTATTTCATTTGAATCAGTAGCAAAGAAGACACTCTGCACAATTAACTCTCGCTGGGATAGGGTAAGTGAGAGGTGCAGTAGAACGAGGCTTGCCAACATCGACTACCTCACCGAGTACAGTCCCGCACTCACTAGGTCTCGCCTCCCCAGCGAAAGTGTACTAGCACCTTCAGCCATGACGTGTCGGCTGCAAATACACTTATTTGACTGCTTAGCATTTTTATGTTGGGCCTAAATCCTATTCATGGATGTTATGTGATAGGCTGTTCAAAGAAGAAAACCATACGCCAACACAAGATGTCTTTTCTCAACATAAACTCGATAGGCCTATCACACACCGGGTATTATATGCACGGCTCAGGAGACAGACTTACCAGTGCATTACTTCCTCTCAACCTTCAGCATAGGATGCTGACTCATACACATTATGATTGTTATCATGATGTTATCATAAAAGCGTTTTGAGTTTAATAAAAATGTATTTCCCCTGTGTACATGTTTGTGACATGTCCATTAAGTCTGTGTTATTTTAATTGTTCTGAAAATTATTGGTACAACAGGCTGTGTTGCATTTTTGTAATATGTCCATTAAGTTTGTGTTATTATAATAATTGTTCTGACAATGATTGGAACTACAGGCTGCACTTCATTTCGATAATTTATTCATTGAACCAATTCATACCAATGTAATCCTTCTCACATCTCAAAAATTGACCTGCTGAAACCTGTAGAGGCTTATTCATTGAGACATTGAAGAATTCTATTAACATAATTTTGATAAGAAAAAAACTGAACAATTGCATTGTATATAAAACTTAATTTTGTTTCTTACTTGGCCCAAGAGAATTTATTTACAATTATGCACTTCATGCAGAGCCTTGAATAATATGACACTCATAAGCGAAGCCACACCATGGCAAACAGTTCCTTCTTCTCATTCATAAGTGCTAAAATCCAGACTTAGTATAAGGTTTAGCTCACTAATACGTATGGGCACCTGAACTGTGTATGTATTTATAATTTTGTTAATTTTATAACAATTTGAATAACTTACCAACAGGCCAACATTTCCTCACTAAAATAGGCTACTACTGGATATGAAGAAACAACCTGTAACAGAATCAAATTTCTAGTTAGTGATCAATAAATTATTTGTTACAAGGCCCTACAATAAAATCTTAATGTTAAAGAGGATATCAAAGCCAAATATATTTGTTAAACTCAGGCGTTTGCAACCAAAAGAAGTGCAATATAGCTGTCCCTTTATACACAATATAAAGGTACTTAATATGCAAAGGTACCTATTTTTTAAAGGCTAACACTATTTAGTTATTTTTGTTTGAAATACAATATAAAAAGGCTGAACCAGCATCATTACCGTAGTCATGTCGATCGTCAGTGACAGACTGCCGAATCGGCTGACCACTAAGCTGACAAGGCCCAAACCTAGGGCCAAATCCTCATGGGAAGTCACAAAATATATTTTTTATTTTATTCAATAAATTTAGTAAAAAAAAAAAACAAATCTATAGCATTACAGAAAGCTTAGATTTTTTAATTTGCTGTAAATATGTCATTACATGAAGCGTCTCACAATAAAGACACTGCGCTATTCACCATTCTCCAACTCATAACCCTGAGATGAGCATCAAGACAGACAAAGAATCAAAGACAGCAAAGTTATAATACACATTGAAGGCAAGAAAACTTAAAACATACTTTCAGTAAAATTTCACCCTATACACAGGATTTTGAATTTTTTAATTGCCTTTTTGCATTCTATATCATCTAACAAAACTCAGGTACCAGTAGACTAAATTTTAAACTGATAACTTTATTGAAATTTTTGTGATAAAAAAATAGTTTACATTACAAGGGGTAAAAGTAGTGTGCAATCATGTTTCAAAACTGGGCTTTGAAATTCTTACCGTACCTAAGTTGATTTTTAGGCTACAACACAATTTACAATGTTTACATTTCTTTTGTTTTCAAACAACACTTTTCACCTTGCGCACAGAGATTTCAGCATACATATATCAATGAAACATACAATATCAGCAGACATATACAATGTTTAAGGTTAATGCATCAAAAAGAATCACGGCTGATTTTATTGTCCTAGTACAAGAAAGTGTGATTTTGCGCTCAGTTTGGAGGATAAAAAAGGCTGATTTTTGTGCAGATTTATAAAAATAAATAAAAGGCAGGCCTGATTTTATAATAGTTATTTCCCTTATTAAGTGAATGGCTCTTACTCCTCAAAATACATTTCAATCATTACATAACGTCTAAAAAGTCAAAATACAGGTTTAACATTAGGCCTACATTTTAATAATAAATAAAATGTATGAATAAAAAAGTATATTCTTGGATTGAAAGTTTAAGGGAAAACACAACAAAGAAATGTGTTCAATAAATTGGCGGATAAATGCTTTAAATTGAGACAATTGTAAAAAAACTTGAGGAAATAATAAAAATAAAAAAACAATAAAAGAAGATCTAGTTAAGAACTCAACTCCATACATCTAGGTATCTAAACCAGTTATTTGTGTAATGAAGAGGAAAACATTTTCTGGTTAAGACCAATTAAAAAGAGGCGGCTAGTAATTCTATTATTAAAAATCCATTCTCAAAATTAACTGGTTGGCAGCTAGAGATTGCTTATCACACTACTGTTAGACACAGATAAAACAGGTGGCCAGGGGGTCACAGGGGGAAGAGGAGGGGCAAACAGCTGAGCTAGGAGCAACAATACATTCCAAGTTAAAGATAAAACAGCTGATAAGGCAACTTATCTCGGCACAGTCAGTCTTGCTTCCCGTTTGTCCCAATCAACATGAGTTTATCCCAGGCTCAGGTACAATATTTCATTTGTTCAGTATTAATAATAACTAAAATTTAGTTTTTTGTTTGCAATACTTTAACTCATACTTTATCAACAACAAAATTTAAATTACCAATTGTGATATTATTTACTAAAAAAAACATTTGGCTACAGTTCCACAGGCCATTTAAAAAATCTAATGAAAATAATGTAAATAAAATATTGAGATATGTCTATGTTTTGGTTTATCAGTATAAATACATCGGAATCGACATATTTAAATATAAATTGTAACTAATATTTTTTTTTTACTGTGTGGTTTTTATTTATTTTATTTTTTTTATTATGGAGTTTCAAACAATGAAGAGAATTCTGGTGTATTTTTTATGGTCGATAGATGTTTTGATAGACATCTTAAAATCCACAGAAGTGCAATCAATTCAGAATTATTTAATCTGTTACAGTTAAAAAATATTTTGGTTTCCACAAAATATTACTGACACATAACCTTTTACAAATAATGTTACAAATATTTTGTTACTGCACATCTTCAATATAATTTGTTAATAAGTGCCATTTTAAATGAATATAAATGAAAACATTCAACTTTTTCTTGCTAGTCAACGTCTGTTCTTAGAATATTAAGTGTGAGGAGTACATTATCTGCATTGATTACATTTTTTATTGATTCATGACCTTTGCATTTTTATTTACTACAACACAGTATGCCTATATTAGCTAAGTTATCACATTGCAATATGACATGTCTAATTATACATAAATTGTCACAACTCTAAAAAAACGTGGATCTTCAGAAAACTTTGTAGAAAATAGTACTTCAACACTAAAAATGTTTACATCACTGTGAAATTTTTAATATTTTAAGAATGATACCTTAAGTGAAAAAGAAAAAGTCAATAGCTTTGAAGCTACAACTCCTACAATCAATAAAGGGTTTAAAGGTTTAGTTTAATAATTTAAATTTACCCTTATAGGTAGGAACATCACTTTTTTTTAATGCAAGACCCTAGATTAAACTGTTACCGTACTTTACAAGATAAATTAATCTAATACTACCTATTGGAATATATTCAAACATCACTCTTTGAACCTTTTGTTATGGATTTGTAACAGTAATACAAACTCTCTCAAAATATTATATAATGTCGTGCTATCACTGCCTCCCTCCACAGATTTTTTTTGCTCCCTTGGATATTTTTACTAACATTGGAGAAATCTTTCAGATGTTTTGCTTTCTTATGGGGAAAAATGGACTTGCTTAACCTTGAAATGTAAAAAAGTAATTAAGGTTTTGTAGTTATAAAAACTAATTCAGATCCCCCTCCCACACACCCCAGTTACAGTCACGACCTCCCCCCTCACACCGGGGCGTTACCGTACCTAATTTAGAAAGAGAATAGGCCTATTATTTATTCTAAAAAATAAGTTTTCTTTAGGCCTATTCAATTTAATAATTTATTGTGCCTCCAAAATTACTATGATCATTAACCAGTTGAATGGACGGTTCTTGTCGCTGTAATCAAAACACTAAATAGGCTACATTATTAAAATGATAAAATAAAGCTACAATTTGCATGAATGTGGACACCATCACAGTGTATTGATAATTTAGGCCTAATTGTAAAGGAAGGGATGAATGTACATCTTTTGGACAGACAACTTTCCATTTAAAAACTTTATATAAATGATCTAGCTTTTCAACCACTTTATAATAATCAACATAACTGTTCTGCATTTTATTAAAGAATTTGTTGTTGTCCAGCTTTCAGGCAGAGTAGAGCAAGAGTGAGAGGGAGCCACAAGTCACCTTTAAAAAAGCCTTAGGACATAGTCAACTGGGAGCCGAAGGTGAGTTTGCTTATCACATTAACCCAGACAAATTAAGATTACTTGAGTATTAATTTACAGGCTTTAGGCTTTCAAACAAATAAGTTATGGACATCTACGAATTAAACCACTGGGTTTTACACTCATCAATCATAACTCGATGACGACTGGGCATAGACTAAAAGTATAGATAGACATGGGCCTATTTAAATACCCCCGTCGCAGCAAACCTGCGAACTCAGCGAATTTCTTAAGAATTAATTTTTATATGGGAGCTTATTTACTTACGTACAGGAAAATGTTTCAAACATTTTATCTAATTAATGCAAAAAGTATATTACATATCGATTAGAGCAGCTTTAGATATAAGGGAAATGATCATGGGAATCACATCGGTATCCATTCCAACAATATTCTTTTTGTTATTCTTATAATTATAATCTAATATTTTTTTATAAGTGTATCCTTGTTATAGTATAATAAAAATTTAAGCAATCATACAATCAATGTTTTAAAATCAGTCAAAATAAAAACAAAAATAAATAGTCACATGAAAAAATTGAATCCAAACATATGATTTATCTTAAAATTTAAATAAACTTGTTGCAGCAAACTTGCATGCTTAGTTAATTTCTAAAGTATTTATTTTTTATATGTGGACATATTCTACATAAGTTAGGGAAGTTGTTGTTTTGAGAGAATGTAAATATTAATCTAAATTAAGTAAATTTTATCATTCATGATCTTATTTCTCAATAATTATTCATATTCTGATAATTTTTAATAAAGTTACTTGTTATAGTATATAACTGTCAGCAAACATATTATCAATCTACTCAGATCATAGAAAAAAAAAACAAATCAAACCATCACATGAACAAATTACATTCAATCATGTGGTTTGTTTTATTATTTTTTAAATCCCATTTTAGGGAAATTGAATGAAAAATTTGGGTATTTCATACCAGAATTTGGACAGTTTATGTCCCTTCAGGGAAAAACAAAAGACAATGTACTGCATTTTGCAGATCCGATATCTCAGTAACTGATTGATGTAGAGTAATAATTCAAAATGCTATATTGTTTTTTTTTTTAGCTGAATTCAATTCTTACCATTAAACTTACATCAAATTAATAGAAATTTGTTAAATCTTGAAAATAAATTTTATTTAGTCAAAAAAAACCGCCTTAGAATGATCTTGCTGGTTTTCGAACTTAAAGTCATGAATATCGCTATAAATGTTTGTTTCAAATTTCATCAAGATCGGACTTTTTTTACGAGAGTTATCGTGCCTACGGACACACATATATATATATATATACCAAAATGAACGAACTTAGTTTTTGGGCTCTAGGGACCTCAAAACGAAAAAATAACATGGACCCGGGCTTAAGTCTCACCATGCCGCCTACGGTAATAGCTACTTCCCTATAGGGGGAAATTCGCTAAAATTAAAAACATTTATGCATAGATTTAAGAATATATCTGAGAATTTTAAGAAAGAGCATCAGTTAAATGAAGTACAGGTTGGAATTTTTGGAACAGACACGCTATTTGTTTGCATTGTATTAGATTCAATTAATTTTGTTTACAAAGACACAAAGAAACATGGTTTGAAATAGTGGTGGTGAAATAGTTTGTAGGTTAACCTCTTGTAGAATTTTTTATTTCCTGGGCAAAGCCAGGATCACCACCTAGTTGGTGGTAATCGGGTGCCGTGCCAAGAGACTTATCTGGGACATACGAGATTCCTACATAGGCGCCTGTATTACTCGTACAAGTAGGCACACACTGCTCAGTTAAGGCCCTTATAGACGGGGACAGTAAAACGGTCAGAAGACCGGACAGTAGAGACCTGTTCACATTGCTCCTCTTCCATTTAAATCAATGTTAAAATAATCGGAGCGATACTAGCGCTCCATAAATTTCTTCTGTCCGCTGAACTAATTTACTGTCTCCTCCTATCTATTAACATTGCGAGCGGTCAGTAAAAATACTGGACAGTAAAATCAAACATGTTTGATTTTTGGACAGAAGTCTGGACAGTGGAAAAATATCAAACAACGTCGGGCATGGCCAAAACTTGGATGGGTGACCGCGCGGAATCGTGACGCTGCGCCGCGCCGGCCGCCGCAATTTTTTGCACAGGGTGTTTTGAAACTGGATCCATTTGTTATCAGTGGCGGATCCAAGGGGGGGGCAAAGGGGGCAATTGCCCCCCCCCCCCCCGAGAATGTGGGGAAAAATCGTAACAAGAGTGTTCACGAAACTTGCGATCCGCCGCAAAAAACGCGCGTATTTGCCAATCGCGAATAAATAGCAAATTCAGCTTTAAGAAACTCGTGATCGGAAGTATCGCGAATAAAAACTAGCAATCGGCCGCGATAACGATCGAAACGGCTAAATAAACTTTGCGGAATTCGTGAACGGCCGCGTAATACGATAGCGCGTGTCAGCCGATCGCGGATAAATAGCCGATCTAGCTTTGCGGAACTGCGATCGGCCGTGAAAAACGATCTTGAGTGTTTGCCGATCGCTGATAAACGGCAAATTTAAAGCTGGTTAAATCTTGGTTACGGACAAGAATTGTTGAAGAGAGGTTGAACGGACTATGTCTTTTTGCATACATCGATGTGAATGTTGATAATGTAATCGAGCGTTATGCTAAGGTAGAAAAAGAAGTCCCGATCTAGAACTTATTATTTAGTTTTAAGTTTTCTGGAGAAAGTATTCAAGTATTGTAAATAATAAACTTGTGGCTTGAACCTCTAAACAAGTCTTTTCTTCCCTAATTACCTACACTTTAATAAATACATCCAATAAAAAACTGTAGTTTTTAATTGAAAATTGAGCACGTTTTTTGTCTCTAGATTGTTTAAAAACACGAGTTTTCAGTTAAAATTTTCAAAAATTTTCCGGGGGGGGGCCCCGTACCTCCCAGACCCCCTGGAAGGTTACCCTCAAAATCCTACTTGCCCCCCCGAACTTATGCTCTGGATCCGCCACTGTTTGTTATTTCTCTTTAGGCTATACTTTAAATTATGCCTTTTAAAAAATGGCTATTAGGTAGTGAAATAGGCTAGATTTGGAGCTTTCCCAATCAAAACATTAAGAAAAACACTGGCATTATGGCGTTACACACACAAAAAAGCAAAACACGCTAATGGCTAATTCTGAGGCTTTGTCCCAGCATCTTAAAACATAATTTACTTTTTAATAATTGTTTTCAAGCTTCATAGCTTTTTTCGGTTGGTTTCTATATACCTTTCACATATTTATTTATAACCTCTGTAGGTATCTAATTTAAATTAAGGACGTATAGTAAAGTCTGATCAAACTTCTAAACTACGGAGTATCTAGTTTATGGCTATTACCATTAGTTACTTTGTATTTTAAAGCATAATATCCTAAAAAGAATTAATTTACAAGATTTATAACGTGACGATAAAAATCTTCTTGATTTGGTTTTAAAAAACGACCCGACAAGAAGCATCTACAGTAGTAACATTGAGCTTTTGTTTTTCTGTAGAATCGTCCGACAATGGGTGCGTTTAGCCGCAGTCACCGGTGGCTAACCGGTTACCATAGTCACTAATAGGCAAATCCACCGAATCTTGACAATCAACAATGTCCGGTTACTTACCGAATCCACCGTAAACACAACATCGGTGGATGCACAACAATGGTCGGTAGGTGTTACATCAACCACTACCGCTCACTTATAATAGGTTAGTAGATTACCCACCGGTGTTTGCGGCTGAACGCGCCCATTTTGTTCAGATCCAGATTAGGTCCTCTTTAAGCCAACTTCAAAATATTTATATTATACAACAATGTAGCAGCTCATTGACGTTGTCCTCTTATGTAACAAACGACATTTGGTTATTACGTAGCCACTATACGAGATACGTTTAAAAAGGAAGTTCGCTAATAAAACTAAAAGGGGTGCAAGAGCTCATTTTAAAAGATGTTATGAAATGTTTAACGAATTAGTATTTAACATATTATTTCAGTGCGTAGATCTCATCAGGATTTTCTAAATTTAATACGCACCTTTATTTATTAAATTACTTCAGATTATTTCGTTGAAAATTTCGTAATTTCATGGTATCCGGATCCTTCAAAGGAAATACAATAGAAGATTGTTTTAGGAAAGGCGGCTATCCAAATGTATTTTTCTCATATAATTCAACATATCGCTTGAACCTAATTGAATTGGTTACTTAAAATATACTTAATCGATGACTATAATGGTGTAAATTTTGGAATAAATTACCAAGTTTCTACTTTGTCCAACAACTAAAAATGGGGACCTTTTAGCGAATTTCCCCCTATAGGGAAGTAGCTATTACCGTAGGCGGCATGGTAAGACTTAAGCACGGGACCACCGTAGCTTTTCATTTTGATGCCCCCAGACCCCAAAAACACTGTTCGTTCATTTTCATATATATATATACCTGTCCGTAGGCGCGTTAACTTTTGTTAAAAAGGTCCGATCGTGATGAAATTTGGTACATACGTTGAGAGTGACATTTATTACTTCGAGTTCGAAAACCAGCGCGATAAGTTAACTCTAAGGAGGGTTTTTTGACAAAATAAAATCTATTTTTAGGATTTAATATCTTTATATTAATTTTTTGTAAATTTAAGTGTCAAAATTGAGTTCAGCTTAAAAAAATAAACAATACGAGGTACAGTCAAAAAGTTCCCGGAATGAATTTTTGTAGACTTTTAGCGCGATCGCCAGCGGGAAATTCGCCTTGCAGTAGTTGGTACGACTCCTGGGGAGGGCATATCGGTAATGTGGGTATAGCTGACTTGCCGTAGTGCAGCATTGGAAAGCGCTTTTTGTGTACCTGCATGTCCAAAATGTCGGATTTCTTTGTTAAGTGAACAAATTCGATGCATGTTCAAATGATCATTAAGAAACACTTCCATGTGATAAATTTACCTTAAATGCAATTTCATCGATTGTTAATTTCCGAGTTTCATGCACAACTTGTCGTACGCGCTCAATGTTTTCGTCATTAACTGATGTTTGAAGGTCGTCCACTACGAGGGTCATCCTCAATGCTTTCACGGCCTTCATGGAACCGTTTGTGACACTCCTAAACTTGACTTTTCTTCATCGCCTCTTCTACATTAGCTTGAATTACCAACTCAAGAGTCTCACTATGTGATTTTTAAGTTAAATACAGAACTTAATGTTCGCGCGCTGGTCATGAAATACCATTTTTCAAAATTCGACAATGTAGACTTGCAGGAACACGAAAAGGGCTTTCCAGTGCTGCACTACGGAAAGTTAGCTATACCCTCACTACCGATATGCCCTCCCCAGGAGTCGGACCAACTAATGCAAGTTGAATTTCCTTCTGGCGATCGCGCTAAATGTCTACAAAAATTCATTCCGGGAACTTTTTGACTGTACCTCGTATAGCATTTTGAATGATTACTCTACATCAATCGGTTACTGAGATATTGGATCTGCTAAATGCAGTACGTTGTCCCCTGAAGGGACAAGAACTATCCAAATTCTGGTATAAATACCTACATTTTTTCATTGAATTCCCCAAAAATGGGATTAAAAAATTATATTACAAACCATATGATTGATTTTAATTTGTTCATGTGATGATTGATTTGTTTTTATTCCTTGGATCTGAGTAGATTGATAACATGTTTGCTGACTTTTATGTACTATAACAAGTATACATTTATGAAACATTATTAGAATATGAATAATTATTGAGAAATAAGAACATGAATGATAAAATTTACTTATTTAAATTAATATTTAAACAAAATTAAATATATAAAACAACAACTTCCCTAACTAATGTAGAATACACCCACATATAAAAAATGAATCCTTTAAAAATTAACTGGGTATGCAAGTTTGCTGCAACAAACTTTTTTAAATTTTAAGATGAATCATATGTTTGGATTTAATTTGTTTATACAATTATTTTATTTGTTTTGATTTTGACTGATTTTAGATATTGATTGTATGTTTGCTTACATTTTTATACTATAACAAGAATACACTTACAAAAAAATATTAGGCTGATAATTATAAGAATAACAAAAAGCGTATTACTGGAGTGGATACCGAAGTGATTCCCATGATTATTTCCTTTTATATTGTAAGCTCTTCAATTATTATATAATATACTTTTTGCAATAATTATATAAGGTGTTTGAAAAATTTTCTCTTACATAAATTAAATAAGCACCCATATAAAAATAATTATTTAGAAATTCGCTGGGTACGCAGGTTTGCTGCGACGGGGGTATTTATATTTATAATATTTATATGCTTAATATTTCACATTTATGGCCTTTGTAATATGCAAAACATTTTAAAATTTGTTAGAAGTTACCTCATGAAAATATAAACATATTAACTGTGAAAAATTCGTCATCGTAATATTAAGTGGACAAGTGTTTCGCATTAATTATTTATATTGCAATAGATCGCCAATCGCCAATTGAACTGTAATGAAAAAATGCAATAGTTGGCTAAAGATTTCTGTAATAATTACAGAAAATTTTTATTATTCATTTTTTGGGCTGAGTTAAAATTTGTTACTCTGTGCTAAAATCGCTCACAAATTACAAAAAATCTTATTTATGTGTGTAAAGTTTGAAGTAGATGCCTGAAATAGCTCAAAAGCAATGTTAAATTATATGAGAAAAACATACAGACAGATAACTGCCTGACGGGGCAAAATTTAGAAAGAAAACAATTCTTACTGTATTTTTATATTAAAAATCCGGTTTTGCATAGCGCGCTATAAACCTGTTACACCCCTAAACGTAAACAAATAAAAATAAAGTTGACATAAGCTGTTCAAAATTTGTTTCTCCAGAGGCTATAATTTTTGTATGTTATAAAAAAGATTTATACTTTATTATTTATTTTGGTATAGCACTCATATATCTTACAATTTGTTAAAAGCCCCCAAATGTTTATAGCAAAAAAAATTCCTGATGTTATTATGCAAAAGGGTGGCTACAATATTCATAAATTGCACAAAAACATTAATATATTAATATATAATTAATATACAACCGGTTAAATAGTAATTCACTATTACAGTAAGTTTTAAAATAAATTTAGATAATGAATTTTTCAAATCACTGCTCCAAATGCATTCGTTCTTTATGGTAAAGATAGTAGAGGAGGTTTCAGTGATTGCTGGTAGATAGCGGCAGAGTCAACCCATATGATCAGCATAAGGAACAACTGTGAACCAGCCTCTACTGTCCGGTCTTCTGACCGTTTTACTGTCCCCGTCTATAAGGGCCTTTACTGTTAAAAAAAATTGTAAACAGAAACAAATGCATCAGCTGTTCAGCCCTGTTCTTTATATTTGTGCCCTTAATTGAGTAAGAGGAAATTCGATCAACAAAATCAACATTTTACCTCAAAATTTCTCATCGAGACCTTTTCTTCAAGTATGGGGTTGATGGGTATGGACTTATGGTTTTTAAAGTTCTGGGTAATTTGGGCTTTATTTGTAGGTACATATTGATTCACGGTGCTGGGCGTCTCGTCTGCGCATGCGCAGTGATGACTTTCCCCCACCACAGGACCTAATACAGTCAGCTCAAGAAACTGTCATCTGTCTGCCATCTGTCAAAACATGATCTGTCAAAACATATTGTTTTTATTATTGTGACTATTTAGGTTATGTTATTTTGTTGATGTGTAAATTTAGCAACGAGATATTTTAACGAAAATGTTCCCAACAACCTAATAATTTCTTTTGGTGCAAAATGCTTGCACCTTTTAAAATTTAATTACTTTGCATCCTTCATTAGTTTATGTTTTATTTTTTTTATTTTAGTATATTTTGCCTAACTAAACGAAAAAGCTATCACCCGAAGACACGCCTACCCAAGGTGATAGATAGGTATCCGAAGTGACGTGAACCTATCATGTTTAAGTTCAAGGAAAGGAATATTAATTGGAAGACACTAACGAAAATATGAAGTATAGATAGTGAAACAGAATAAACGTTTTGTTGTTGTATCTTAGGAGGGTAGTTTCCAAATATGGTTTGATTTTGTAATATTGGTGTCGTGCGATGTTAATGCGATTAAAAAACAGAAAATACGT
This sequence comes from Flexamia atlantica, assembly GCA_035578135.1. Classification (NCBI taxonomy): domain Eukaryota; kingdom Metazoa; phylum Arthropoda; class Insecta; order Hemiptera; family Cicadellidae; genus Flexamia; species Flexamia atlantica. Next base: position 39,737,474 of record JAQJVK010000008.1, on the reverse strand, counting down.
AGAAACATAAAAATTTGCTTGAGAAGCCTTGCAATCTTACACAATTTAGGCCTATATTGGCATGAATAATGAGGATGAGCCTACATCAAGATTCCTTCTTTATCACAGAGACATAGGAAGACAGAATAGAGATAACCGTAACGATTGAAGTATTGCTTTGCAGTCTGAACTGTTTCATCGCATGTGTCATTACAATTACCTGAAAAAATATTTTTTATTAATTTTGTGACATATGAGGAGTTTTAATGTGAGCAACCACAAAATCTGTTTTTATATTGTGATAATTAATAGCTTTTTCCACCAAAACTCTAGTTTTTCTTAGTATACACCTGTTAGATGACATTGTAATACATAGTATATCTGCTTGTATTAGATTTTTCTTTTAATCATTGAAAAAAGTAAAATTAAGCGTTGGGCTCGGCGGCGCGTATCAGCCCAACATGTTTTTGTCGATGGTAAAGGTAAAGGTGAGTAAAGATCGCACGACACGGACGACGCAACAGAGCGGCATCCTGGCATCCACCATGCGCCGCATCTATGACGATCGTCCTTGTCACATCGCTTGGTATCTCTAGGATACTAAAAGGCCTCGCCAAATATCTCAAGGAAACAGAGGGAGTTCAGTACCTGAGGAGGTAGTATATTCGCATGCGCGAGCCACCGTCCGTCCGGCGACGTTTCTCAAGAGTCGCTCCCGCCGCAACGTCCGACGCCCGCGATGTCCGCGGACGAGACGGACGCGGCGCCACGTCGTCGTTTACGCCACTATGACTTGTTTTATTTGATAACATAGTTTACGACTTTTTAAAACATCCATCCGCATATATTAGACGGACGTGACGCCACGGCAGTGTAACATGGCCTTTGTTGGCTCCTGGTTAGGTTTATGATTTTTAAAACGTTGCTGGTGTTTTATTTACTATTCTAGTGTTTATAGATTTTTTTGTAACAGTAAATAAGATATGTATTTTTAATCATGATTTTATATAAAAAAACTTATAGCGATTCAAAAACATACATTAATATATAACACATTCTTTATAAATTTAGTTGTTTATGGATATGTTTTTTTTTGGTCTGTGAAATTTAAAATTTTCTTCAAAAGACAGCTGATTATTTTAGAGTTGACTGTACGCATTCGTTGTAGGGGAAAAGTGGTGGGGGATTCTCCATCTCTCTCGCACACTTCCCTCCCTACACGCCAGGCACCGAGAATCAATCTGTAAAGTATATCAGTAAACCCCCCTTTTCCTCTGTGGAGGTAAAAATTTGGCTGAATGTTTTGAAAGTACTGTGTAGAAATTTATTTATTCAATCTTTTAAGGTTTGCATATACAGGAATTAAGAGTAAGTTAACTAAACAATAATTAACAGACATATCTCTAAAATTAGGGGTTTTCTGCTTTCAACCTACCTCCCCACCCTTAAGAAAATATATTATGTAAAAGGGCTAAAAATTGCCACAATTGTTCGTTATTTTACCCGTCTAAATCTCTTGTTTAAAATTCCCCGAGGGAGAGGGGAGAGCCAGAAGTTTCCTGATTCCAGGTCTTGGTTTTGAATTTTGAAATTTATTACAAAAAGCTATTAGAAAATTTTATATAATTTTAAAAATTTTGTTGAAAGAAAACATTGGTGGAAACAGAATTAATTTATCTCAATTCATTCCAAAATGACAGCCATTTAAAAAAAACATTAATACAATTCAAAAAACCTAAAAATGTTTACCCTTTCAACTGTTTGTAAACGCTTCACAGCTAAGAAAAATATGTATATCAGCTGAATTTAAATTGTACTATTATGATTTGAATTGCTTTGTTGAGTGTCATACCTATCTAACCTCAGTGCATTTTTAATAAACCTTTGGCATTTCATTCAAAAATTCTTTATCTCACTACAACTTAAAAGTATATGAGTACCGTACCTAAAAACTGTATATACTAAGCATGTTTGGTATACATATAGGTAACACAAATGCCTCAATTGCATTCTGCAAGGAGTCTGGGAGAGCAGAGTTGATAAACAATGCAAACGGAGATCGGCTGACACCTGCTTTGGTGACTATAACAGACAAAGAAATCTCTGTAGGAGCAACATCACCCAATTCCATAACCATCACTTGCAATAAATCCCTTATGAACAAAGACAATCCGAATCACATTAGTAACAATAAAAATATTGAAATTCAAAAGGTAGACGATGAAATCAACTATTGTCTTTCCTTCGATGACAAAAAGTGTTATAAAACACCACAAAATATTGCGACGTTTATTTTTAAAGATTTATTGATAACTGCAAAAAGTGCTGTGCCTGTCGAACATAGTCCATTGCCATGTGTATTGCTAATGCCAGAGTGTTTTTCCGATGATTATTATGAAAAGTACAAACAATCAGCAGAATCAGCTGGCTGGAAGGTTCTGCAAGTAATAAATGAAGCAGCTGCAGCAGTACTTGCCTACTCACTTTTGGATGATAAAGATGAACCACCCCAAAATGTTATCATTTACCGACTAGGGGGGACAACATGTGAGATTACCGCTTGTGAGATATATGAGGGGATGATGTCAACTTTAGATTCAATCCACGAAGAAGATATTGGTGGAGGCCTTTTTGTTGATGTCCTAGCAAACTTTCTTTCTGACGAATTTTATAGGAAGTACAAACTTGATCCAAGAGACAAAAGGAGATCATTTGAAAAACTCAAGCGAGCATCCCAGAACTGCATTCATGTGTTGTCGAAAATGCAGACTACCAACTGTTTTATTGAATCACTTCACGAAGGAATCGATTTTTCAGTTAATTTGTCAAGAGCTCGATTTGAAATTCTCATCAAGCCACTCTTGGACACATGTATCAAACCGCTACACAGGTTTGTAGGCAGCTTGAAATTAGATGGATCCGTTGATAAAGTGGTTTTATGTGGGGGTGCTACAAACATCCCAAGTCTTAAACAAGGCATTTCTTCAATTTTTGATGAAAGTTCAACGCAGATTTTATCCCATATTTCTCCTGAAGAGGTTCTTGCGATTGGAGGAGCGAAACAAGCTTTTTACCTGAGCAATAATAACTATGAGGATATTTTACCACGAACTATGGACATTACACTTGAAACACCAGTTCTCACTTACGAGCCTGTTATTTAGATTGGGGCCAAATCACTGTAACTGGAAAACTAACAAAATGGAAATTTATAAAGCTGTAATTTGTTGATACTAGTCTTTTCATATAACTGTAATCTACTTTACAACATGACTTTTTTCACTTGGTCACCAACTAGGTTGATACCAGGCCAGTCTTCGTTCAATAAAGTATCACAAAAGTTGTACGTTTAGGAATTTTAAGCAACTTTTGCATTAACTTTTGTTGATGAAATCAATAGGCCTAATTAATAAGAAATTATCCTTTAGGCCTATTTTAATAAATTATAATTTTTTTAACTGCCATTTTTAATCATAACGGCGTTAGTTTATTTGACCCAAGGTAGAAAATCTAGATTTTAGAGCGAAGGCCACTGCCTCTGTAGAAACTCCCTCTACCACTTGGGGTATTTTTCCACTGGTATGATTTTTGTTAGTATTGATAGATAGAGTTTTATTAGTTTGCCACTTGAAAATAACAGCATATCCCAGAAAAGAAAGAAAGAAAAAATCATCGATAATAGTTGAAAATAACACTGGAACATTTTTGACAATAGTTACTTCACTGCATTTTTTGAAATAATGACTCGGGACAAACACCTATCATTCGTCGCGTAAGAAGTGATACATCGTATCTCCAAAAACACAACTTTACAGGAGGGCCAAAAAAGTGCAGGAAAAATACTGCTAGGATACCTCATATACCTCGTATGTCAGTAAACAGTGGTCATAGTGATATCACGTATGTCGTATCACATGGGTTGTAGGTTAACCCTTGAGCGGGCGCTTCACCGGCAAAACGCGAGCGGGCGCATGCGGCATGCGGAGTTTTACTCCGCAACACTAGATTGCACAAATTTAACCCATTTTACTTGTTTTATAACGAAATATTGTATTTAAATGTTGACAAACTTCATTAGGAATCACATTTAATCGTCGATTCAATTAATTGTTAAACTTAAGGTGTAATATTTCAATTAAACATAGTAGGTAATTTTCTAGTATAAAATATGTATTAATTATTTTATACATTTTTGGACTTTTCCTTTCGCTTATTTTATTTTATTATTTTTTTTTTGAAAGCAAAAAGAAAAGTCCAAAAATTAATAATTATTACAAATCCATTGCTATTTTGAATTTTAAAAATAGGTATCAGTGTCTGTGTAACGGGAGAGGGCGCTCCGCAAACTGAGACGGCATCTCTGAATTGCATATAACGAGGTACCAAGGGGGGGGGGGGTGGGGGGTTTTGTTTTTAATGATTTAAAATTAAATTAAATATCAATCTGGATAAATTAAATTTTTTAATCTGGTGTTTTATTTCAAACCTGAACCGTAAGTAAGGTAAATGTTAACGTTATATTGGCACGATTTAATCTATGAGCATTGATACTAGCACTCGAAAAAATGGTCCTATCGGAATTAACTTTGACACAGACATGTAAAGTAATCATTATTCGGATGAGTTCGACCATCAGATAGGAGGTTAAGAGGGGAAAACCCCAAAAATGGGGGTTTTGAATTTTTTTACATAAAAATTTCATGTCATCTAATTTTGATTTATGCCTTTGAATTCAGCTTAAAAAAAACAAATAATTTGGTATTTTGAATCATTGCTCTATGTCCACTGGTTACCGAGATACTGAAAGTGGTAACACACTACGTTGTCCCAATGTTAACCTTATAGGAAATACGTTAAATTCTATATCTTGCCTATTTCTCAACATAGCCTATCTTAATAAAACTTGGTTTTATGGCTTAATCTAGATGAGATCTAATGTATAAAATTGTACAATGTATAACCTATTGTATAAAATCCCATGATATTTCCTTTTTTTCAAGGGGGTATTCAGCAGTAAAAAAAATCCTCGCTACTAGCGTTCCTTTTGGCGAATAATGGCCAACCAGTAGCTTATTTAAATTAGTTTTCTATGATTTTTAGTGGTAAAATTAAGTCTTGCTGCTAGCGCCTCTCACAGAATCCTGTATTTGCGTGGTGTGCGCTAACTGCGCGTTCTTGCAAGAAAAATGCTAAATCTCTTCAATCAAACTGTGGAAAATAATTTTTATTTAAGATCTTTAGATGTTATATGGTTAAAATATTTGTTGAAGTTTTTTTTTAAGACTTTTTAGAATGATATCAAGCAGTTTCATTGAAGGGATTTGGCGTGTTTCTCCCAAATGCGAGTGGTTCGCACTTGCGCCGAATTCCATAGAGGGCGCTAGTAACGAGGCTTATTTTTACCACAGGAAATAATAGGAAAAAACAGTTTTACTTAAATTCATGTAGGATTTTTTGATTTTATATAGTTAAAAATTTATATTTGAAATGAAATTTAGGAGAACTAACTTAATTTTTATTAATATCTACCAACGGATAAAGCTGTTACTACGGAAAAAGTCAGAGCCTGTTCTTTTGCCCTATGCTTAACAAAGGGACCAAAAACATCTTTTAGCCAATAATAATGGGTGAAAACATTTTCCTCGGTTCGTTGGATTATTTTCTTCAAATTCATTAAGGCTAATCTCAATTATGGATTTTTGCTCAAAGAAATCGGAATACAATTTCTGTGTGTATAAGCTTTTTAACTAGAGAACATATTACATTTATAACCTTATTAAGCCCCTCAGAACGCATTTTATTGAGGAATTAGGCTTCTTCAAAGGATTCTCCAAAAGAATGGCATGGTAAATGAGTATGCAAGTTTGCTGTCGAGGAAGTGTGAAATTTAGATTTTTTTCAATAATCCATTATAGATGGAATTGGGGCTAAGGGGGTGAGGGTGTCTTCTGGACAGCTCCCTAGCTGCGTAGATGTGTAGAACCAGGATACACCTTCACTCCCAGGGGTACCGGTAAGGGTGCCCAAGACCGTCCGGGAAGGGCAGTACAAAAGTTGATGTGCTGCCCTGTGTAACCAAAGGTTGCACTGTTCACGCTCGTGACCCTGATACGCTGATCCCGGCAGATCTAGGCTGGAATCCCGAATGATTCCCTGGTTGGGGGCAGCAGCACTACCAGTACCGGAGTGAGCCAAAACCGGTTCAGGATGAGCCCTTGCTTAGGTGGGGGTGACACCTGACCCGGAGGCTCAAGCCGGATGCCTGGGCATCTGTCTTGTGGGTGAGATGCCTAGGCCCAGCGGGCCCTAGACTAAGGTGTTATGTGATCCGTGCTGAGAGTCTCGTGACACTGGGGGCCTAATATTCAGTGTCTTTAACGGAGCCTTCTGGGAACCTGGGGGAACCCAGTCGTATGTACCCCTTAACTCTCAATCGGATCACTGGGGAGATGGACCTTTAGATACCCGGAACTCGTGGGAACAAAAACCACGATGGCAACGGGAGCGACCAACATCAAGAGCATTCCTCATGCTAATCTAAGCACGGACGATCTGACCCCAATGGAGGAGGATACCCTGCTGAAATCAGACGATGAACGCAAACTCGCTGAAGTTGGAAAGGTACCGAAGAAACGGCTTTCCAGGGTGTGAATGCGGAGGAAAAGGATAGTAGAAGAAGCATTAGCCAAGGGCAAAAAGGTCATATCCAGAAAGGGGAGAAAAAAAGGAGAGGAGCCTGGTGTGGGCTTTTTATGTAAACAAGGCAACTCTAACCTTGCCCCCAGCGAAGCTAGTACCTTAGGGAACCAGGAAGCTGAGAAAAAGCAAGGAGAGTGTAGCACCCCCAAGGCCGATTCTTCAAGTGTTTCCGGGAAAAAGGGGTGGAAAGAGGGGGTGAGAGCACCTGACACCCGAAGAAGCCGGAAACCCCAAGAAGACGAGACTGAAGGAGAGAGAGGGATCGAGTGTTCCACAGAGGGCACCGGCACCTTCCTACTCAGAGAAGCTGTCTGTGGAGAAGATGGCCATCACCAGATCCGAACATCCAGACAAAAAGCTGACTTAGGCTTGAGTGCCCAGCCGTACAGGGTCTGCAGATTCCTTGGCCTACCCATGAGTAGTGACCTAGGAGAAGAACAGGTAACCATCGTCAAGAGGATCGCAAGGTTCGTTACAGACTTGGGATTTGATGGAAAGTAAGGACCTGTGTCTGAGGAAAAAAAAAATGCTCACAGAAAAATCTTGCCCTCAACACCTTTCAGCCCAACTTTTCCTTTTATCTTCTTTCCCGCACCTTCAAACAAACCTCTCCTGATGTATGGACTTACTAGGTCTTAAATCATCCTTCCAACTCCCCCATTTTTGTTTTGTTTTTCTGTTTTTGAATTTTTTTCTTTCTTTTTTCTGCTAATCCTCATTGATATATTAGCTGGGAAACCCCCAGATATCTGTATCAACAATAACAATAACAACAACAACAACAACAACAAATAATCCAGTATAGATGAAACCATAACCTTACCAAGTTTCATTCAGATATGTTGAGAAATAAGCGAGGTACAGAATTTGATTTATTTCCAATAAGGTTAACATTGGGACAACGTATTGTGTCTACCACTAGTGATATTTCGGTAACCAGTGAACTTGGGCTTAGGTACCATGAGGCCTACGGTAACAACTTCTTCCCTATGGGGAAAATTTGCTGATATTTTAATGTTAAATCTACAAATAATTTTCAAACAAAAAAGTTTATCAAGATTGGAATACTATTTCTGGAGTAAAAGAGCAATTTATTAATTTAATGGTGGCTATATTTAATATGGCGGATATGGGAATGTTCTAGATGAGTTTAAGGTTGATTTTTCGGACGAGATATTATCGATAAACGCCAAGTGGATAAGCTGTATCAAAGTGCAATTTTTGAGAAAATTAATGCTAACCACACGTACTTGAGTTAGTTTTTGAGTGATGGAGGGAAGGTATTGACGATTCCCGTGGAAAATAATGAATGGACAAATTATCCTAGAAGATCAAATTTTTAATGTTTGAATTTGATAATTAACTTTAGGAAACTTCGCTTTAACCAGATAAGCCATTAGGGCCTATCTGTACAGGCCTCGGTCCTGAGGGGTCTGAATAACTGGGGAGTCTATCGTACTAATTTGTCTGAATATTCATTCAAATTATCATGAGCTCAAAGCTCATAAAATGAGCCTACAAAAATTTTGAGGATTTTTCTTATTTCTTCCAGAGTTTAAAGGTATTCTGCTTCAAGGTGCTTCTAGTTGAGGTGCAGGTATTCATATCTAACCAGGGCAGTTTTATAACCTAAATATTTTGTTGATTGGTCTGCAAGCATAACAAGGTTGATTCACAGTCATAATAACCGTAGTTAACCATAGGTCTAGGCTAGCATGAAGTAGGCCTGTTAGTAGTAAATCCTTCAGGGCGTTTGCCACTAGAGCAAGTTGTTTCGCGAAATACTGTACTGCATGATTCATATTGTGCTTAAAGCGACTGATAGAAAATAAATACGTAGATGTTTACATAAAAGCACTAATAGAAATTAATTTAGTTAATTTTTAATAAAGTGCTTTTAGCTCTGTAAAAAAAGCAAGCGATTTTCAGGTATAATACCTCCATGAGACTTGCTGGCAGCTACAAAAAACTATGGATTTTCCGGTCGCAATATGACTGAGAACTTTGTCTACCATGTTTCGATTGATAGGTTTTTCAGCCGATACAACATTATTAACTTTAAAAACGGCTATTTCGTTCATTTAACCTCTTGAAGTCCACGCCCGCACATATGCGGGATGACCCCTAGCCCGCCGCTGGTCCACGCCCGCCTATAGGCGGGATCAGACATCGTTCGGTTTCAGCGGTCCTTGACTTCACAGACTAACAAAGTTTCTGTCACAAGTTATATGTATTTTTTCGTCAGAAAACGAGCTTTCTAATGGTATATTTGGTTTGTTATTTTCCCGGGTGGGAACACTGGGAAACGAAATGAACTGCACATTTTTAGTTGCGTCGTCAGCTGTTGCTCAGTCCGTAAACAAAACGAAATGGCTTCAAGTGACCGGCGTTTTCTTCGTGATTGTGAAATAGCGGAATTTATAACTAATGACAGATTTAGTGACGAATCTAAGTGTAGTGAAAGTGATCATGAATATGAAGTGCTATTTTTACCAATGGACAATCTTCAAAAATCTCCAAAATAACCCGGACCGGGCATGTATATGGTAGTAAAAATACCCGGACTTCAAGAGGTTAACAGCCAAAATTGAATTTCCCCGACCATACTAAATCCCTACTGTTTTCCCAGTTTTTCCGAATTCCCTTCTGGTCATTACTGAGCATAAAATCCACACAATTTGTCATGATATGAGCTCAAGGAATTCTGTTTGTCCACATTTAAAGAGATTTTTTACTTTTTTAGAACTTTAAATCGAAACATTGTCATGTAATTTTTAATAAACCTTAAAAAATAGCCTACACACAGGGTTTAGGCAATAAAATGGGTATCCCCCCACTGTTTATTTTGAGTGCACAGGGAAGTTCTGGCAAAATAAGATTTCAAGACGCAAGTAGTGTGTGGCTTAATGTTTAATGGCAATGGAGATTTTGGGCAGCGTCATGAAATTGTCTAATAATCAATAGGATGTGTAAAGCACAACAAGAAAAAAAGAGGTAAAAAGTAATTAACTGGGAGTAAATGAGGCAGCCAATTAAAAAAAGGTCCTATTTAGGGAACCTTCGAACTAAAAAAATAAAGAGCAGTGATGGTGTTAAAAGGGCCCTCAAATTTCTTAAAAAAAAACACTCCACTCTTTTGAGTTGGGACCATTAAACTGCATTTTTGTCATTGATGGTCTTCCAGTCAGATCAGATTTGTCATTTCCAGTCAGATCAGACTATCATACAAAAGGTTCAATAGGGCGATTCTCTGGAAAGTGAAACTGACATGTTTTTGAAAGTAATTTTGTAGAACTTGTAATGGGTGTAGGCCCTATTTTGTTAGTAAAATATATAAATTTAATGATTATGGTAAAAAAATTATTTTTCTCTAACATTGTGAAAAAAATAGCTTGCAAACTTAACCAATCTTGTATCATTAATCACTCCGAAAAATTACTCTGATTAAAATTTGATTTGTTTAGTCAGATTGGAATATTTTCATAAAATAATAGTTACATTATTGCTTTGTCTTCGAGCAACACGCCAATAACATAAAGTGGACATTTTAAGTTATTAAAGTCACTTAAAACGACAATTTTCTAAACACACCTCACTGTGTCCCGTGCGTCACAAAAAACATACAATTTTCTTTCTGACTTAAAAAATAGCATTATCATTATAATATTTATTGTGCAAAGGTACTTTGTAAATCTAGGTTACCTCTGAAAATTAATTGAAAGAAATGGTAAAACGAGCGACCAGAAAATTTAGTCCTGTGCATCACGTCCCATGCATCACACTGTATTAGGATTTTAAAACATTTTTTAATATATCAAAATATTAATTTTCTCAAACAAAAAAAATATTTTTGAGTGAAAAACATTTTAAATAATAAAATGAAAATTTTTAAATAGAAGATTTATTATATAAATCACTGAAAAAAATAGCATTCGCCTTACTTAGAAAACTCTGCACTTTTCTAATGATAACTTATATAGGTATGTATTACACAAAAACTAAATTTTCTTTAAATGGATAGAATCTGCAGGATGAAATACACTACACCTGCATGAAGAAATACCCCCGTTACAGCATGCCTGCATACTCAGCGAATTTCAAATGCAAAACAACATAGCCTATTTCAATCCAACATAGCAAGATTTGACAAGTTTTGGTGAGCTCCTTAAGAATAACATGGGGAATGAGTATGCAGGTTTGCTGCTACAGGTATATTAAAACTGAGTGGTTTTAATTCAATATTTAGTAGATCTCAACTAGAAGAACCTATTTACCAAGTTTTATGAAGATATGTTGAGAAATAACCTAGATATAGAATTTTATTTATTTCCCATTGGGACAACGTACTGTGTTTACCTCTTTCAGTATCTCGGTAACCAATAGAGCAGTGATTCAAATACTAAATTGTTTTTTTTTTTTAGCTGAATTCAATAGTGCCATCAAAAATTCAATAAATTTTATTTTTCTAAATAAAAAACTCAAAAAACCCATTTTTGAGGGGGTTTATCCCCCTTTACCCCCCTTCCGGTAGTCCGATCTGGCTGGTTTACAAACTCGTCCGAGGGATTACCTCTTTACATGTCTGTACCAAATTTTATTAAGATCGGACCATTTTTACGGCCGCTATCGTGCTCACAGACACATATATAGGTCTTTGGTGGCCCCAAAGCAAAAAGTTAACATGGTCTCGGGCTTAGGTCTTACCATGAGACCTACGGTAATAGCTTCTTCCCTATAGAGGAAATTGCTAAAAAATATTTATTATTATTTTGTAATGTTTATAAGAGTATAAAGTGTCTGGATGTCCCGTGCGCCACATAGAGAATCACCCAATAGGTGATTGAGAACTGTCTTTCAATTACAAAGATTATCCCCATAGCAGAGCACTGGCGGTTAACTATAATTATACGTAAGTATATACACAGACCAACGAATAAGTGCCCGAAAAAAAAAACACTAAGTGAAAGACTTAGGCCTAATTATGGGTCAATTAACCAATAATTATGAATTACCATATCGTGGTTAATGCATTGTTTCTTGAAGTAGGCTAGTTTTTTTTCAGCAATACGCTTCATAAATTTGATTTATCATTGTAAAAAATTTGTAATCCCTAGAATTGCCTCTGTTAAAATCTAAACAGACAATAAGTCATGTTTTACTTAGAGCAGTAAAGAAATTATTTTAACAAGGAGTGTTAATTTCTCCCCTAGTAAAATATATATATTTTTCACAATGGTCCTAGGTTTATTCAGGGCCGCTGAGAGCCAAGCCGGGACCCAAGTCTGCACACTGCGCGGGCCCTCCAGGAGCCCTAGGGGTATGGAATATCCCCCCCCCCAGCAAAAGGGGGACCGGGGTTCCTCCCCCAGAAAATGTTCGGAAATTAGATCTTTAACTCGCGTTTTAGGCAGTCTAGAGGTGGAACATCCTGAGGCTGAATGGTCGGTAGAATTTAGAAAATAGTCTACTCTTATTAAAAATTACCTATCAGTGATCCCGCACTTCGGGATTTTCCAGTCATTCATCTCTTTCCCATAACTTCCTCGTTCGTTCCAATCATATAGTTACTCTTCCGTTTTTTCACGATCAATGCGCACAATTATTTTTACTGGCCATCTACGTTCAAATAGCAACACATGTTACTCTTGGTGTTTACCATCACGGATAATGTCATCCCATATAGTTTTTTCAATATATTTTAATGAGAAAAAAGTACATTTGTTTTCACTCTTTTAGTTGTTTTTTTTTATTGTACGCTATGTATTCATTTAATTAGTGTTTATAGAATCTTGATAAGGATAAAAAAAACTTTTATCATTTTAACTTGAAAGAATTTACATTGATCTCTATTTTCATAAAAGGAATAATACTTTTACATAACTTCTGTTTTAAACAACTTTACAAAGCTACTTTTGTCCTTTTTTATTTGCAAATTTTTTTATTACATCATCGAAGTTTAATGTTTTAGCTAAATCACTCTCTCTTATTCCAACAAAGCCAATCTTGTTAATCTGTCTTGTCTCACAGAGGCTGGAGACCCCTGCTCGTCGCTTTGCTCACTTGAGCGAGTGGCGTAGTGGACCCGCATTTCAAGTGTGGGTAAGAGCTATTTTAACCTCCTTTCCAGTGTGGAAAAAAATATGGTGGTCTTGTCTCAAATTAAAGCACAAAAGGAGAGGGAAGTATGAGTTCTTTGTTTGAAATTCATTGTTGGTGATGATGATTTTATATTTTGATTAGGATTTTTGCGGACATTTGCCATCACTGATTAGTAAAAAAACAAGTGTCACGACGTTTCGAGATCTGGAATCTGATCCCGTCTTCAGGTGAAACAAACCTAGAACATAACAAGATTAGTAACACATAGCCAGGAAAACCTGGACAAAAACACAGCTAAAACAGAGAACTGAAAAGCAGTCACAAAAACACTATACTGAAAAGAAAAACAATAACCCAAAATAACACAGAAATCACAAGTATCAAGGATCACCAGACAGGAGAACACGACCACACCCAATCAGAGCTGAGCTGAGACCCTAGAAAGTTCTCTGTTCTCAGAACAGAGAACAGAGAACTCAAGAGTGTTCTGAGTTCTCAGTTCTCTGTTTTAGCTGTGTTTTTGTCCAGGTTTTCCTGGCTATGTGTTACTAATCTTGTTATGTTCTAGGTTTTGTTCCACCTGAAGACGGAATCAGATTCCAGATCCCGAAACGTCTTTTTTACTTATCAGTGATGGCAAATGTCCTCAAAAATCCTAATCAAAATATAATTAGCCTATATAAGTTACTCACGCTCACTACTCGCTGGTCCCTATAGCCAAAGTTTACAGTCGGTCGCAAATACAAAAACAGTACAAACAGATAAAACAATCGTTTTTACCTTGACTAAATACTGAATTAGCCTATCAAAGTAATTGTTATGATATAGCTGGACACTTCATTTTTTACCATATAGGCCTAGGCCTAATTTTATTTCCAAGAAGTAGGTACGAATATTTCCTTAATTTAAAAAAGATCCGCTCATCCTGGACCCCAAGTTTCAGACTTGGCTGACATGGCCCCTCGGCGGCCCTGGGTCTATTCCATACATACTTGTTCACCCCAAAGGCTTAGACAATGTGAATGAATGGGGTTAGTTAGTAGTGGGCCTAAATTAAATTTTTTTGACCCTTAGAAAACTTAAAAAACAGAACAGTAAAACATCGATTAATTGCACCCCGGTTATCTGAAACCTGGGTTAACCCAAACTATAATAAAAAAAAGTTCAAACCTATAGGAAATAAAGCTAGGCAACGGGAAACGTCTGCTAGGGTGCGGGTAGTTGGCCCGCGTTGGCTTATGTCATGATCGCAGCAGCCACTGATCTTTCCAAAGGAAAAAATAACCTACCCCTTCAATCCTCAGGTCAGACCAACCCTCCCCCCCCTCACCTACCACACAAACGTTACCCATTGCTATGACAGTGTTGTTAACTTGTGTTCGTATCAATGCACTGTGGATCTTGGAGAAATTGCACATCTGTCTTTGCACATCTGCCTTGAGATTTAAGTGAGGTAATATAAGTGATCCTCTTCGACACATTGTGTGTGCTCTAAAATATTTTTTCCTTGTGCAACATCAACCATAGAAAACGAGTTGTAGTTGAGCATCAGTGTAACACTGGAGCCTGGGGGAGAAAAAGCTGCCTTCAACCGCTGTGAAGATGAAATTAAAAAAGAATTGTTGATTATTTTATTAAATGGATATTGGGCATACCCTAAGCCTTGAGTTATATCTTAAGATGACTGCCCCAGGCATAGTTAAAATAAAGTAAAAATTACTAGGCCTCCTGACAATAATTTTTGAGCCAAAATCATTTTTAAGAGGCCAACCAAATATTTTATTAGGCTACCAGTATAACAAAAAAAAGGTATCCCTAAACGGTCTCACCCGTTTTTTATTTTGGTTAGTTGAGGTTTTACTGTATAAATATTTATTGGTTTACCAAAACAAACAGTTAAGTGTTTAGGCCTAAGTTTTTACTGTTAGTACATTTCAGTAAAAGTTCTAAGAGGACTTAAAACTTGACAAAAAACCTGTTCACAATTACCCCAGTCTTAGAAGTTTCTACAAGTTAACAATTAGGCTACAAGAGATGAACAATAAAATATTGTTCAAGCTAACTTTAGGATACTACTTGGCCCATTATCTCATGAAATTATTATGTGCAAAATATTCAATTTTTGAGACATGACACTAAGTGTCTTTCTCGACTTATCCAAAGCATTTGATTGCGTTGATCATACCATCCTCCTTGACACGTTGTGGAACTACGGGGTTCGCGGCTTACCACACCAGTGGTTGAAGTCGTACCTTTCCGGAAGGTCACAGCGAGTTCAAGTCAACGGAGTGATTTCACATACAGCCAAATTGAGATATGGTGTCCCTCAGGGATCGATTCTCGGCCCCCTCTTATTCCTGGTGTATGTGAACAATTTGAACTCTGTCATTCAAAGTGGGCAAATTGTCCAGTACGCGGACGACACGACTCTCTGTTTCAGATCAAACAAAATTGAGCAAATTGAAATTTCTTCCTTTGAAGGAATAAATTCATGCATCCAATACTTTGAGAACAAAAACCTCAAAGTAAATCCATCAAAATCAAACTGCATGGTGTTTGGAGGCAGCACCGCTCTAAACACATGCCGCCCGACTGCAATGATAGACAATACTATCATTGAGGAAGTGAGGCACACAAAATTCCTCGGAATGCTCATTGATGATGAGCTGACGTGGACTGATCATGTCGACAGTGTTTGTAGGAAGGTCGCTTCAGGAATTTTTCTGCTCAGAAGGCTTTCTGAACACTGTCCCAAGGAGTTATTGCTCATGGCTTATTACGGTTCGATTCAATGCCATTTGCAATATGGTATTGCTCTGTGGGGAGGATGCTCACAGATAAACTTCAACCGTATCTTTTTTCTTCAGAAAAAAGCCATAAGAATCATAGCAAAACTCAAATTTAGAGAGTCGTGCCGAAATGCCTTTCGTGAACTGGGCTTGCTAACACTGGCTGAACTGTACATTCTGGAAACTGCACTCTTTTGCAAGTTCAAAAGCCACCCGATCCAGGGCAGGGATGTGCATGAGTACGACACCAGATCCAGAAATGTTTTCAGACCAGCACAGCACAGGTTGGCAGCAATGGCGCGCCTACCTTCTCAGAGGGGGGTGAACATTCTGAACCAAGTCCCAGAAGGCATTCGATTTGAAAATTGTGAAACAAAATTTAAAACAAAATTAAGACGCTTTTTAGTGTCGAACGTGTTCTACTCGGTGGACGAGTTCATGGGCCACTCACCAGGGGTAGCATTGGCTTGAGCTTCGGATTTTCTCCTAAGTAAGCTATGGCTGATGCTTTTCAGTTTTTAGCGGTTCAATGTAAAGATTATTTTCAACTTTGTCTTTTTGATTGCTCAATGTAATTCTGTGTTTGTAAATTATTTTAAAATTAATATTTTGACGCATGCTATACAATACTTGTATTGTCAAACAGCAATAAAGGAATATTATTATTATTATTATTATTATTATTATTATTATTAGACACTGAATTGATGGACTTTGGACTACCGTAAACACCAAATTACCTTGGCCCAATTTTAGAAAACTTTGTACGAATTCTTCGCCAATCTTTTTCTATTTCATTTTTTTGGGTAGGTGTAACATTAATACATATCTTGACTATCTTAGGTATTGTGTCTGACTAGTTTTAAACCGTTTATTAAAATGTGTAGGCCTATTGAGAAAAAAAATTTTAACTTGGGCCAATGTTACCCTCGGGTTTGGGTTACTTTGGCCCAAGGCTGTGAAACCTACATAAAAAACGTTATACGGATAGCTAGGGCCAAAGAAAGACTTGGGTTTATGAGACACAGCCACCAAACAACTTGTCAAACATTAGCCTATGGCGTAAAATATAGAAGATCAAATAGGTTTACAACTCATATTGGCTTATACCCTGCATGATTTACCTAAACAGGTTTTTAACCCTACAATACCTATGTTTCAGCCTACAGGCACACTGTTTTTTATTAGATTTCTGAGCACCTAAGATCTTGCTCTGGCGGGTTAAAAACTGTCTAAGAGGCTATTTTATTTTTTTATTAAGAAAAATATAAGTTAGCTTACACCTATGTGCTAAGCTAAGCTTTTAAGAGGAAAATGTAGTTGGCTAAGCTTATTTAAGGACTAGGCTAATATACAATACAAAAATTAAAATGCTTTTAGGTATAACAATTGTGGGGTAGGGTAGACAGTAGAAACCCTAATTTCTAGATGCAGTTTAACGAGGTCATCGGTTTATCCAGACACTTCTCAGAAACGATTAAACGTACCTACCTATATATACCCTACCTACCTAAGTATATCCCACAGCTTACAGTCAGGTAGTCTCTTTGATAGCCTACTCACTTGTAGTAGGCCTATCTCTATTTGTTATCATGATGCAGAGTAACAGTTGAGCTATTAACCTCTACTCGGTTAATTTTTGTCCAGTGCCTTCATAAGATAAACTTAGGCCAAACTCTTTTTGAGTCAGCCTAAATTTTTTAAGTGCTGTATTAGGGATGTGTCAGTACCTAAAGTCGGTTCTCAGTACCACCGGTTCTTGGCAAAAGAACCGGTACCGAGAACCGACGTCAAAATGTCGGTACCAGTATTTCGGTACCCATGGTAATCAGCGGGAGTAACTATTGGTAATTGAAAGACGATTGATCGCACCGCGCATCGCTGCGGGCGTTGCGCCGATGGCAAATGCCACCGTGTAATATTATTGAAGGTTAATAATGTTTCTCAAATTACTTTTGATTCGAAATTTATCTTACTGTACATTTTTTTACTCTTGCTTGATTTTTACTCTAATCTCATTTGGAAACTGTTAACTTATTTCTCACCTTTGCATTTGTTCTTGAATGATTTTTAGGCCTACTGCAATTTTTAAAATTAATTGGAATAGGGTTATTTTCTATGAGAATTGTAAAATTATGAATGGAAACAAATTTGTAAACTGTTATTTTCCACCTAGGAATTTGTTCTTTTGTTCACATAGTATATATTTTTTATATCATCTGCTAACAGAGGGATAACCAATTTAAGAAGTGAGATATATTAGTATTTTATGACTTGGTGAAACTTACACTTGAAAATTAAAACATTTTAAAAACAGTAACATACAACACAGATTGTCTGTAGGTTTGAGGGTACTGTTTATTACATTATATTATAACAAGTTGTGACAAACGCTTGGTACCGATGGTACCACAACCAAGAACCGATCTTATCAAGAACCAGTACCGGTACCGCCTTTGAAAAAAGTGGTACCGACACATCCCTATGCTATATTGTAGTAGGCCTAGTTTTAAGTGTTAGTAAATTAAATGTAGCCTGTACTTTTTTTAAATAAGGTACCTACTGCAAAATGAAACGAAAAAAGTGTTTTTACTTGGACTTATTATTAATTAGGTTCAAGTTATAGATTTCATAACAAGCCTTGGGCTTGTAGGCCCTATTGGTTTGAGAAACCAAATCTCAATCTGGCCAAGGCTCAGTCTCGCGAAGGTCGGACGTGAGGGTGAAAACTTTTTTAATAATAATTATTCAATGATTTATTTATTCCTCCACTAAGTTACAATCAAAAATAAAACTTAATATTTACTCAAACAAGGGGGTGGAGTATAACTTGGAAGGGGTAACTTGGCCTATTATGTAAACTTAATGGCTCAATTAAGTTTGAATAATGTATTACCCAAGCAAGTAATTTAATTTATGAGAGTCTCTAAAGTTATTTTAACCATCAAGCCTAAAGGTGTAAACCAAGTTTTAAAAGTCTAAGTTAGCTTTTAGATAACATTTATCATGCTTTAATTAGGCTAGGGACATTTCAAAACAAACTCTAAAAGTATAAGTACAATGGGCCTAGGACTAGGCCTAGCCTAAAGAGTCTTTAGCCCATGAGAAAGATTAAGGCTATTATTATTTCTAAATCATGAAAACTATTTTTCCTTAGAATATAAAATCCAACTGAATCTTCATTTGTCACAAATACATTCAAATATGGGAAAATATATTATTTTAAGAAGCCAGACCTAAATTAGGCCTTGATGGGTAATGCCTAGGTTGCATGAATAAATAATGGCCCACTATCCAATTATTATACTCATTAAGGATTAAAATCAGTTTTAGTTGTAGAGGAAAACAGTATTTATTCCAAAACCACACCTTTAAAGAAGAATATTCACTTCAAAAGTTTAATTTTAACAACCTGCTGTCATTGATAGAATAGCTACCCCACCAGGATAAACCTAACCAAGGCCTACAATTAACACAGGGATTCAGTTTATTTTGGCAGGAAAATGAGGTTGAGGGAGCTCAACACAGTTTGAAAAATAATTGGATAATCATTTTTATAACTTTATTCACGTAAAAAACAAAACAGTTGCCACAGAATTCGTAAAATTCTAAACATTAATAACTTGAAAAGGAGATCCCGACCTCCATTTTGTGACATGGGGGAGTGGAATATCACTCCAGCATGTTCCTAATATTCACTAAAAATTTGACTTAAAATTTAATAAAATGGGTATATTTTAGTCTTAAATTGTTCCAAATAAATTAAGGATTTTTTTCTCAAGATGTATCAAGAGGGAATTGTTGTTCCAGTAATGTTATGAGACAATAAATATTGTCAGGAGACGAAAAATAGATCGAATAAAATACGGAAAATCTAATCTTACCCAATTTTCGTATATCCATTAACTTGCTTTGTAAACCAATCCATCACTTCACACCACTTTAAAACGAATCATCACACACAAGAAACTTCATATTATTTGATAACTCTTGTCATCTTACCTAAAATTGTAGAAAAAGCGGACATAATAATGGACAAAGTCATAAACGCTACGGAACAATAACAAGAGCCGCCATTTGCAATGCTCCTAACTGACATGCGCAAATCAATGCTTTGCATTGTGGGATTGGTTCCCGCCGCAAGGAATGATTACTATTAATGTATAATAAAAATTAAGTTCTCTAAATTAATTCTATGATCACTTTTTTTAGCAAATTCATTACATAACAGTAATATTAATCATGAAAGCGCATTATATCATCTTTCATGATGAAGTCTGGCCTGATTCTCTGCTTGTGGACTGGGAGCTGGGTGGACGAAAATTACGCCATGAGGTGCATGACATGTAAAACTATGCCGTTTTTAAGAGGTGTCTTTAGGCATAGATAAAGTATCCCTTTGTATCCCTTTATCTATGCTTTAGGGTGGTAAAAATGGGTTTGTGAGCCCTCTATCTGGGGTCTTTCTCCAAGGTGGATATACTCCCCCAAAAACTGTTTTTGTTTTTGCAATTTCCATATGGAAAAATTACAATAATCAAAATAAATTTAGCTTATACCATTGAGTTCAGCTTAGCAAATGAACAATTCGGTATGCTGAATCATTCCCTATTTATGTTCAATGGTTACCGAAATAATGAGGGTGAATAACTCAGTACGTTGTCCCCTTTGTCCCAATGACCTTAAGGGATATAAATAAACTTGTATATCTCGCTTATATTTCTCAGCATATCCAAATAAATTTTAATTTAGCTTCAGTTAGTTAAGGTCTATTGTATATTTATACTGAAATGCCCCAATTTTTCCATTTCTGAGGCAGAAAATCTGCATTAACTTTCCTCGTGTTATTGTTATAGTGAGAAATAAAACTATATATCTTCCTATTTTTTTTAAGATGTAGCGATAAAACTTGGCATAACTTATGGCTTCTTCTAGAGGTTTATTGGAAATTGCCTTAAAACGCCCATTATTTGTAAAAACCATTTGCAATAAACAAACCTGAATACTATACTTCAACCCCATTTTATTCTTATGGAGAATACAAAAACATCACAATCAAATCTGTCCACATTGGAGAAAGCTCCCAGATTAAGGGCACACAAACCCATGTTTGAAACCCTCCAGAGTGCATCTTCAAAATGGCTTATTTTACATGTGCATCTTATGATGTAATTTTGACCTCCCAGCTCTCGGTTCATTAACCTAATGTCTCTATATGGCGAATAAATAAGTTCACAAATACAAAAATTGAAGATGAAATAATGTACATGTTTCAAAAATTTAAGCTGGCAAAAATACATACATTAGTGTTCCAATAATTTACAACAAACTCCCTCAATATATTACGGAAGAGCCATGTCTCAAGAAGTTAACTTAAAATACCTAGGTACCTAGGTATTAAAAATATTAAATTAAAGATTAATATGAAGTTGAAACATTATTTTTCCGAAAAGTCCTAATACATTGTGTGGGGAAATCATTATATATGGCCTGATTTAGAAAACCTGAAGACTATGTCGAAGAGGTGATACAAGTAGTTGTATACAAGTAGTAGGTGATACAAGTAGTACAAACTGTTTACTTGGTGCGGGCCTGACTCAGTGTGTTGACAAACCGACTAGAGTGACTCAAATTAGCTCGAGCTGCATTGACCACTTTTTTGTACGTTACCATGACTTATCTAAAGTAAAAGCAGCTGTTATCCACTCGCAAATCACAGATCACTACAGTATTGCGCTCACTATCTCTGACACTGATAACGCACACGCAGACACACAACAAAACACTGATACTCCTCCCCGCACCTACATTGACCAAACGCTACTGACTGGACATATTGCTCAAGTTGACTGGAGCCCCGTTTGAATAGTCATGATGTAAATAACTGTTCAATACTTTTCTGTAACAAAATAAAAGACTGCTTAGCGGCATCTGAAAAAACGTCCATTTATGGTAGGTCTAAATTTAAAAAACTAAAACCTTGGATCAGTAATGATCTAATTAAACTAATTAGGGAGAGGGATAAGATGAGTAAAAAACTTAAGAAACAACCTTTTAATTTTCTTCTTCAAAATAGATTCTTAGCCTTGCGACATAACTTGAATAAATTAACTAAAAATGCCAAAAAAAGTTATTATAGATTTAAAATCAGTGAATCAAACAGAAACCCGAAAGTTTTTTGGGGTATTATTAATGACATTGCAGGTACAAATAAACCAAAAGAAATATTTCCTTTTGAAAAATTTCTCCCAGGTTCATCTTTTGATGTAAATTTTAAAGTTCAAATTTCCAATGAATTTAATAACTTTTTTACACAAGTGGGTTATAATTTAGCCAGATCAATTAATACAGGTGGGGCTCCGGTTGTTGATGACGTAGACCTTGCACTGGACTCTGTTTTTACTTTTAACACTGTCACGGAACACGACATTGTACGTTACGTTGGGGGTCTGCGCGGCGGGTCGGCGCCTGGCCATGATGGTATCTCGGCCTCGGTCCTGAAGAGTAACGTCCAGTTTATTTCTGCACCGCTTGCGCACATTGTGAATTTAAGTATTTCTACAGGCATTTTCCCTGATGTACTTAAAATAGCAAAAATCATCCCACTACACAAATCTAATTATTTCACAGACATGAATAATTTTCGTCCGATTTCTCTTTTAAGTGTAATTGCTAAGGTAATTGAGAAAATTGTTAAGGATCAACTTGTTTTTTACCTCCATCGATTTCAAATCCTTTGTGAATTTCAATATGGGTTTAGAAATAATAAAAATATTTCAGATGCTCTTTTTGACTTAAATAAGGATATCAATGACGCAGTTTCAAATAACAAACGTGCAATGCTTGTTTTCTTAGATTTAAAAAAGGCTGTTGATTCTGTTGATAGGAACATTTTATTGCGGAAACTTGAGTTCATCGGGGTTCGCGGCAGCGCTCTCGCGTGGTTCTGCAGCTATCTAGCTGACAGATCACAAGCTGTGTCGATAGGAGGGGTGTTACACTTGGCGCATTATATCTTGACACTTGGAAATCCTTTACACCTGAAGCAGTTGGAGTGGAGTGAAATTCATCAGGAGACCACAGCTGATACGCAAAGTTGTACTAGCCTGACATGTTGGCATTTTCCAACAGCTGTCAGTGTATATCTTAACTGTAATTTGTAAACAAAATATAGTTGATGTTTATAGAAATTTGTTTTTATATTGTTTGTTGTTCAAAATCATTGACAATAAACAATATCTGACAGCTCCAGCAATGGACTAGGCCAAGCGTCAAGATATAATGTACCAAGTGTAAGTAATGTTTTACCTGTAGAATACGGGGTGGTTCAGGGTTCGACTCTTGGCCCAGTCCTATTCTTGATCTACATAAACAACATTTCAAAACTTCAAACGTACGGAAAAATATCCTTATTCGCAGATGATACCCTTATTTTTGTTTCCGGTAACACCTGGACAGAGGTACAAAACAAGGCAGAATATAATTTAATGTTGCTTAAAAATGGCTTGATCAAAACATTTTATCCCTGAATGTTTCAAAAACCAAATTTATGCCAATTTCATTGCGTAAAATAAGTGATTATGAACTTAATGATTTAGCTATTCATGTCTGTGGAAACCATTTGAATAACAATTGTTCTTGCAGTCGTATTGAAAAAGTTTCTTCATATAAATATTTAGGAATAATTTTTGATTCAAATTTAAAATGGTCTGATCACGTCGAATTTTTAAAGTCAAAAGTACGCAAATACATTTATGCTTTTAGACAACTAAGAGATATACTAAACGAAGACGAACTAAATGTGTGTACTTTGCATATGTTCAATCTTTAATTTCCTTTGGTATAATTGCTTTTGGTGGCGCATACAAATCAATTTTACAACCTCTTTATGTCATTCAAAAATCAATACTCAAAGTTGCTTTTAAAAAATATAGAAGATATCCTACAGAAAATCTCTTTTCAGAAATTGGTGTCCTTACGGTTCGTCAATTATACATTAAATTTCTCGTAGTTCACATGTACAAACATTCTGACACAATCTTTGATAAAATTTCGCACAACCATAACACCCGTTTTGCTAGGAATGTTGGCATCATGGTACCGCAATCAAACAAAACTTTTTCTCAAACAAATTCTTTTTTTATTTCAAACATTGTTTATCGGAATATGTGTCAGAGGTATAATAATTCACACCTTTTTAATATTGCGCCTCTCTCATCTTTTAAAAAACTTCTCACTGAATGGCTTTGGGTACTGAGGAATGTGAGGCCGTCATCGCGCTGGGCCCGGCTTGACCGCCGATCCCTACACTACTCCCCCCGCTACTCTCCCCTCCACCAACAACGCTCAATCTGCTCAGCTCATGCATCAAAATGGAACGGCATGCACAATTTAATTTCCGGACACTCATTGTAAACAATTTTAATTTGAATTTCATCATGGAATATAAATAGGTTTCCATTTTTATCATTCCGTAATTTTTATTTAGGCTCTGATTTGCAATGCGTCGTCTACACACAGGCTACTCGCCCATGTAGACTCTTTCCTATGTTTTATTTGTGGAATTGTACTATTCATAATATTTTTGGAAATAAAGTATATTTCATTTCATTTCATTTCATCACTTTAGTATCAAGTAAGTAAAAGTATATGAATTACCAGTAGAAAATGTCATTTATTTCTTTTTAGCGAATTTCCTTAAAGGAATAAGCTATTACGGTAGTATTCATGGTAAGACCTAAGTCCGAGACCATGTTAACTTTTCATTTTGGGGTCCCCAGAAGCAAAAAACACCATTCGTTCGAATTTATATATATATGTCTGTTAACACGATAGCGGCCGTAAATATAGTCCGATGTTAATGAAATTTGGTAAAGCGACGTGTAAAGTGGTAATTACTCGGACGAGTTCGTGAACCAGCCCAATCGGACCACCGGAAGGGGGGGTAAAGGGGGATAAACCCCCCAAAATCTTTTTTGAGTTTTTCACATAGAAAAATAAAATTTATCAAATTTTTGTTGGCACCATTGAATTCAGCTCAAAAAACAAACAATTTAGTATTTTGAATTACTGCTCTATGTCCATTGGTTACCGAGATATTGAAAGTGGTAAACACAGTACGTTGTCTCAATGTTAACCTTATGGGAAATATGTAAAATTCTATATTTCGCTTATTTCTCAACATATCCTTGATAAAACTTGGTAAATGGGTTCTTCTAGTTCAGATCTACTAAATATTGAATTAAAACCAACCAGTTTAAACATACCTGTAGCAGCAAACCTGCATACTCATTCCCCATGTTATTCTTATGGAGCTTACAAAAACATGTCAAATCTCGCTATGTTGGATTGAAATATGTTGTTTTGCACTTGAAATTCGCTGAGTATGCAGGTCTGCTGCAACGGGGGTATTGTTTTTGACGGTAAACTTTAAAGTTCGCCCACCAGATTTTAGTCCCCGAACAAAAACTAGCATGTAGCATGGGCGTCACTGTTACTGGCTCTTAAGTGGCACGAAAAATGTCTGAGTTAAGCGGTTAAGCTAAGTTTACACTAGCATCTAAAAGTTGCGTCACTTGGACACTCTAATTAACATTGTTGTTATGACGATACAGGTTTACCAAAAACAGCTGTTTTAACACTTCAGTTGTTACAACACATTATTTATCATTGGAGGGATGCAGTTTTAAGTGGCGACACAAATATTTGTTTTTACAAATATTTGTGTTGTACAAATAATGTGTTGTAACAATTGAAGTGTTAACACAGCTGTTTTTGGTAAACCTGTATCGGCATAACAACAATGTTAATTTGAGTGTCCAAGTGACGCAACTTTTAGATGCTAGTGTAAACTTAGCTTAAAGCCTAGCTTACACCAAGGTCTGTAGATTAGAAAAGAATAATAATGTTGCAGTGACGTACGGATCTACACTAGACTTACTGTCGCCCGGGGCAAAATCGGAGTTTGGCGCCACCCCGGCACCAAACACAAGAAATATATTATAGGCATTTTTTATGTTTCTTTGATGTGATGGATAAGCAATTATCACGTATATCATAATAAGATTTTATCTTACGGTTCTAATAATTTTTACAACCGATGTTCATAGGCTACGATACAGCCTAACCATTGACTATGAATGTCATAGTCAATGGCCTAACCAATAAGCTGTTATTGCCATAATATGACCGAGAAATTTGCCTGCCGCTGTAAAACCAAAGCAAGGTTTTACCAGAAACCAGATTTCAAATATGAAACTTCCGACTTTTTATCTGACCTTCCCCAACTTTTTCAAAACTATTCCCGGCCAGTGAAATTGGCCATGTTGCCTCCTAAAACTTATATTTGAGCCAAATCTATGTAAAGTAAAATACAATATTATATGACGGCCGCAATGCGACCGAGAGATTTTGCGGCCGCGTTATGTCCCAACATATTTAACAGCCGCAATGAGACCAAGAGATTTCATGATTGAATAGCCTCCGAAATTCGAATCACTGTATATTACCAAAGATATTTGCTGGTCACAGAAACACTGAACGATTTTTTTCTGGCCGCAATACGACCGAGAGATTTGTCGGCCGTGGTTTATAAAACCGCGATTTGACAGCCACGATGCGACCGCTAAATGTGTAACCGGGCATGAAAAAGGGCAAACGGTAGTTGCAATGCGACAGATATATTTGCCAGCCGTGGTCTAAACGACAAATTTTTCGGCCACAATGTGGTCATGCAATAAATATGAAGACCTCGAAAATAGCTAAATACTTATCGACAGAGAAACAAACAAAGAAATATGCCTACCAGCAACGACTAATTATCTGTTCAAGATTTGGCCAATAGATGTGACGGCCGCGAAAAGAGCAGGCCATTTTCCGATCACGAAATGAGCGAGCGATTTTTTGGTCGCGGAACGAGCGAGCGGTTTTCTTGCCATCAAACAACGAGAAATGTGACGGTCACGAAAACAGAGGCAGGCTTGTCGGCCGCGATGCGACAGAGATTTTCCGACAGTGATGATACTGAAAGATTTGCCGGCCGCAAAACGAAAAATTTGATTTTAATTTTTTTTTAATTTTACGTAACCGGAGCCAGCCACTTGGGGTGCCACTGGCGCCCCTTACTGGCCGGCGCCCCCGCTGCCCCCCCCTAGATCCGTCACGTGTAATGTTGTACTGTTAGGTGTTGCTTAATTCCCTGTGGAACCAAAGCTTGTGGAATTAAGCACATACGGCCTGTGGAACCAAAGGTTGCAACGTCAATCATAGACCTAATATTCGGTGACAAGCAAGCTCCATTAGCCCAAAGGGTAAAAATATAGCGTCAAATGAGATGTCAGTAAAAATGCTTCCTCTGAATGGTCAAGATATTTTTTTCCTAGCTGTAGTCTAACAACTCGTGACGTCTTTGTAGACCGGAAACCCATGCCTCTATAGCTTTCCAGCTTCCAAAAGATGTCAGATCTGTTTACATTTTTGACCAAGAAATCCTGAATCCTTTCTTCTCTTTTCTTCTTCTCTACAGACATTTGAGTTACACTAGCATGTAGCAATGGCGTCACTTGAACACGCTAATTTTATTTTTGTTATCCCACAACAGGTTTACCAAAACATTTTGACTGGATAGCCTATTGGATAAAACGCTCACCTCATAATCTAAGGTTCGCCGTTTCGATTTCTAACCAGGATCGAAACTGGGTGCAGTTTCCGTTTATCATTGGGCTTTGAATTAATGATGCTACCTAACAAAAGGTCGTCCTAAAATGGTAACAAGACCCGGGTTTGGAAAACACCTCCTAGAATTGGACCGTTCCAGATTAACACTAAAATACAATATCACATACTTAAGCCTATGTTGGGTTTTCACATAAGAGTTGCCCACTTCATTGATTATTGGAAAGGTGCAATCTGGAGTGACGCGACTAATATTTTTGCAAAAACAAATATTAGAAGTCGCAGAGCTTCGCGGACCCCGGAATTGCCGAAGCATTCGTGAGTACTTCCCTGGCATCCGCCGTCCTGAACCCCCACCCCCCCCCCCCCCAACGGAGGAAAAACTATTTATGGGGAGGAGGTTGTAAGGCCTAGGATGCGATGCCTGGCAAAACATCATCGAACGTAATTGGGGTCTCGGGCGGGTGGCCTATTAAAATTAAACCACTCTTGCTGAGCCCACTGACAAAACCCAATCAACGACAGAAACTTCCTGATATAACTGCTGTTTCGTACTGCTGTTTCTGATACCGTCTTAGGATTATGTCTTTATATATATAGATATATACATATATTTATGAAAATGAACGAATAGTGTTTTTTGCTTCTGGAGGCCCCAAAACAAAAAGTTATCATGGTCTCGGGCTTAGGTCTTGCCAAGAGTACTGCTGTAACAGCTTCTTTCCTATAGGGGAAATCGCTAAAAAGAGATTTAACCTCTCTACCGGCCAGAAGTCAGTAGAAATGATTTCCTTAGTTTTAGCGAATTTCCTTAAAGGGATATTAGCGAATTTCCTTAAAGGGATATTAGCGAATTTCCTTAAAGGAATAAGTTATTACGGTAGTAATCATGGTAAGACTTAAGTCCGAGACCATGATAACTTTTCATTTTGGGGTCCCCAGAAGCAAAAAACACCATTCGTTCGAATTTATATGTATATGTCTGTTAACACGATAGCGGCCGTAAATATGGTCCGATCTTAATGAAATTTGGTACAGATGTGTAAAGTGGTAATCACTCGGACGAGTTCGTGAACCAGCCCGATCGGACCACCGGAAGGGGGGTTAAAGGGGGGTAAACCCCCCAAAAATGGGTTTTTTGAGTTTTTCACATAGAGAAATAAAGTTTATCAAATTTTTGTTGGCCATTGAATTCAGCTCAAAAAAACAAACAATTTAGTATTTTGAATCACTGCTCTATGTCCATTGGTTACCGAGATATTGAAAGTGGTAAACACAGTACGTTGTCTCAATGTTAACCTTATGGGAAATAAGTAAAATTCTATATTTCGATTATTTCTCAACATATCTTGATAAAACTTTGTAAATGGCTTCTTCTAATTCAGATCTACTAAATATTGAATTAAAACCATCCAGTTGAAACATACCTGTAGCAGCAAACCTGCATACTCATTTCCCATGTTATTCTTATGGAGCTTACAAAAACATGTCAAATCTCGCTATGTTGGATTACAATATGTTGTTTTTCATTTGAAATTCGCTGAGTATGCAGGTCTGCTGCAACGGGGGTATTTTAAATTAATAAAAAAACAAGTCTCTCATCCAATTCTTGGTTTGAAATACATTGTTGGTGATGATGAATTTATAAACTCTTTAGTAACCCAGTTTCAAGACCTTATAAAAAATAAATTTTTTACCTTTATCTCATTGTTTTGTTTACTCCAATTTTCACCGCTGGATGAGCCAAAATTCATGTTCTGATTTTGATTTTTGCAGACATTTATTACAATCAGTGTTTTTTGTCCACATTCTCCTAGCTGCGTGTTCCTATTCTTGTTATGTTTTTCTAGGGTTTTTTTCACCTGAAGACGTTCCAGATCCCGAAACGTCATGAAATTTGTTTCCCTAATCATGGTGTGAATGACTTCCACTGTGCTTCCTTCGTACTGCTGTTTCTGATACTGCTTGCCGTCTTAGGATTATGGCTTGCCAATAAACCCTATGAAATCCTAAAAAATTAATTCTTGTTGATATGTGGCGGTACCAAAATCTTTTATTTCCCTTGGATGACGTGGGTAGGACGACCTTTGTATTTGCCTAGGTTTGTGTTTCTCAAGGGCATGAATGCTATTAATGTAATAAAGTTTGTGTGAATAAGTACGACAGCAGTTATACTTTCTTTCTTGTAAATGTAGTTTTAAGTTTTTTTTCAGTATTGATATTTACAATTATGTTTGTCTAAGACTCTTTCCAGATACATAAAATATAACTGCTAATTTTTACAATTTTTGTCAAATGTCGATTGCAGATCTAATAATAGAGATGTTCCTACCTCAATTAGGCTTCAGATAACAGATTATCAGTAAAAGAAGCCTTTTGAAAATGAATTTTCATAATTTATGTCTCTTACAGTTGCAGACAGTCAATTTTTGTTTCCAACGTGAGATATACATACTTGACTAAAAAACAAATTTCCGAAAAATTGATTTTTAAGTTATTGAGGGAGTCTTATAGCTCATCTGTCACTTGTCCATTGTTGATAATTAATATCTCAAATGAAAGCTGATATTTCACTAAGTATTTTAAGACTAAAACAAACTATACCCAGTCAGCACACATTGTAAAAATAACGTTATTTTCACGTGAAAAAAGTAAAAAAACGTAAAAGTAAAAAGCAAAACATATTTTTTACGTGAAAATGATGAAAAAATGTAAAGTGAAAAATGTAGTGAAATTAAAAACGTTATTTTCACGGGAAAAATATGAATCAAAAGTATAATCAAATGAAATAACAAATATAACTTTTTTATATTTTTTATTTTCTTGTTTCTTCATTTCGATTTTTATACGTTTTGATTAATCTTGTGCGCTTATAAAAAACTATCACCCTCGTAAAATACACAAATTCAACAGTAATCGTTTATTTAGTCCAAACTAAAATTCAAAAATATAAAAAATAATTTTTAAAAATTTAATGGATTTATAAATAATTATGTTATGAATTATTTATATAAAATTATTATACTATTTGTTAAATTGTTATTCGTTATACTTATTATGTTTTAAAATAGTTTACTATTTAAAAAATGCCTGACACAATAAAAGCTATTTATTTCAAATTATAAAAAAAATTAAATCACCCTGCCAAAATAATATGGGCCATAAATCGTGAATTGTGTCAAGACAAACCTCCCCTCAGACGACGCCGCGGCTAACCGGTGCGGTGCGGTGGACTGAACTGGAGCCTGAGTGTGGAGTGAGGAGTGAGACGCCGTTGGCCTCAGTTTCAGTTAAAGTCATAACGGCTTTTAAGGTTTTAAATTGGAAGTTTAGACTTAATTGCGGTCTTCAAGTAACTGCGAACAATGAGTTAACCCTACTACGGGCTTTCATCGTTCTTGGTAAGTTTATACTTTGGATATTTATTTAATCATCTATTGTGAAATCAAGATAACCTAACCTCAACTTTCAGCATTCCATTATAGTTTTTCTGATTAGTTGATACAAATTTGGTAATTATGCATATCATAACAACTCTCCTAGCCTTTTCCAAAACACTCCCATGTGATAATTCAGTACGAGTTTCATATCTGATCTTCTAGGTTTATGTTTATTGTCGATTGTTTACCTTAAATGCTTATTATAGGTTTGATAACTGAACTTCTCAATAGGATTTAACATGGGCAAAGATCAGTTTTGTTTTAGGTACTCAGTTCAGATTTCGGTTATCCGATATTAACTATCAACCTATCATGTTTAACTCAACTAACTGATGTACTGTTTTAACAAACAACCGTCAGTGGGCTAGTGAAGAAACTTCAATAACAAACAAATACCGAAACCATTGTCAATTATATCTAGGCCTATATCATTTGATTCTCTCACAAACAACAAATCATACCAAACGTAAATATAATAAAACTAAAATTATATTAAACATACGCCTAATAATATAAAAACTAAATTAAAACACTACTAGGCCTATAATTAACTAACTAAACACAACTTACTACCTTATTTCTCATCATCTGCCATCTTGTACTAAAATACTGTCGATAAACATATTTTCGTAAAGTAACAAATCAATCGATATCAAAGACAGGTGTTAAGTTCTGACCAACAGACAGTACATCGAACTTCGACTATTGGTAGAACGTTCGATATTGTTTCTTAGAAAATCAGATGTTGAATCGTCTGCCATAGGAACAAACGGCAGAAGGTCAGATAGGCTATGAAACTCGTACCCCCTAACTCCTAAGCCTCAGCTTTATTACTAAATTTTGAACTTCTTGTTGGATACAGTTTGGGCGTTTTATCTTGAGCTATGGGAACCGTTTAGGCCTACACCTGAAGCGGTTGGAGTGGAGTGAATATGTTCAGAACACTATAGCTGATACGGTACCTAAAGTTAACCTGATATGTTAACATTTTTTAATAGCTGTCTATATACCTATTTACTGTAATTTGTATTTAATCACATTTAATATTTGTTGAGATTAACTTTTTCATTATTTAGTGCCCCAGATCATTAAGAATAAATAAATAATGTTTGACAGCTTCGGCAACGGAATAGGCCAAAGCTCAAGATGAAACGCACCAACTGCATAACCTATGATTATATTTCGTTCTGCTAAAGCATATTACCTAAATTACTTCTACTGTTTATTTTTGCCCGTCACTAGCACTTATCAAAGGCCTAACTTAAATATACTCTGATTGAGTAGGCCCATCTGGTGAGACCTTATCAGACTCCACCTTAATGCTTTTGATTACATTATTTTGTTTATTTAGGTTAGATATTGATGTTTTTTAGAGCGTTGTGATTTGTTCTCGATGAAATTGAATAATCTTAATTTCGGTTACAGACGTATAAAAGTTTCAGATTGATAGCCTATTTCCAATAAAATTTAGACCGCTTGGAAAACTGCACCCGCCTATTCGGAAACGTTGGTAATGAGTACCTTAGCCAACTTAACTTTTTAAATATTGAAGTAGCCTTCAAGCAATTTACATTTGTTTATCTGCAATTTAATAATGTTTGATTATTTTGTAATTTTATGTTTTTTTGTGTTTCTTTTAGGAAGGAGCTTGCTGTTACATTTTTAACACCAAGAAAAGATTACAAGTTTCTAGGCTTTTTGGAGAAATTGTGAGAATCGATCCAGAGTCTATGAGTTGGCTTCAAAACACAACTTACTTAAGGAGAAAAAATTCAGGTAGGTTTTTAGTATTGCTTTCTGTGGGTGTCTTATGATTCCTTTTTGTCTTATATTTTTTATGATGTTTTATGATCAGCGCACGGAAAACTCCATAACATTCTTCAGATTACTTATTGGCTCTAATTTTTTAATCGATATTACACTAAAGATTATTTTCATTTGGATGTTTCATCAATCTGCAGAAATTCTCATGTGGTGTGTAAGGAATTTAAAAAAACTATGGTATAATGATACAAAGGTTTGTTTTCTCTTGGACGATATGATGTTCCGAGGTTGACAAATAATGTTAGGTAGCAAATATTCTTGGTATTTAGACATTTTTGCTAATTTTTAACTAATTTGCATTTAGGCCTAATGTAGGTAAGCAAGCATGTATTGTAACTACAAGCTTTCTTCCTGGAGTGAAAAACTATAAATGTGAATTGGATATAAATAGGCCACGATAATTTGCAAACCCAGTGTTAACTAACACAGATAACCTGCCAAGAAGTCTACTTACTAAAACAGCAATTCAAAATAAATTTAGGTGAAACTTTAAGTTCCTTATTATAGCATTACCATATATTTGATTGCAATAAAACAGTTTAAACTTATTTAACGTTTTTATGACCTCAGAAAGCATTTTTCATCACTCTGTATACAAAGATTGCCCGTTACCGTACAGCTGAAATCTACGAAAACCCTCGACTTCTTACATCAAAGCAAATAATGATCAGCGGATTTTTGTTACCCAAACTTTGCATTCTCGTACCCAAACAAACGAAGTTCCGGTTTTGACAGTTCAACCAGCTGGCTCTAAACTAAAATAGACAGTTCAGCCCTATTGTGTTTTCTTATAGAGAAATGACTAAATTATGAAATTTTGGATGATTTTTTATAAGTTTGGTTACTTATTTGCATCATAATGAAATGTATTGTTCACAACTCATCACTAAAGTCCCATTTCACATCAAGACTAATAGTGAAATATACTATTATTTCTCTATTTCCTGCCTTTATTCCCCATAAAACAGTAATTATTAATTCACTGACCCAGTAACCTCCTGCCTGCTATACCGAGTTTGCATGGCTTTTCTTGATAGACCAAAGTAAAAATATTTTTACAGTGTAGTCTTCCAGTAAATTTTGATTATGATATTAGTTTGCTTTATAATATTAATTGGATCTGTTTTGATTTACAGGAAGCAAGATTTTGTGGAAGATGGGGTTGAAAATGGAACATGAGGAAGCGTACAAACTAATGTTGTGTTGGCCTATTAAGGTTTAATAAAAAAAACTTAGCCTACACTGTATTGAGTATATGTTAATTTTTTAACATTTTTCATGTCAATACATAAATTTATTCAATCATCGTTCTATTTATTTCACAAGGCCTTAATTAGTCAAGAATAAGTTAAAATAACTGCTCACTTTGAAATTATATATATATTGCAGACAGATTCACTGATAAGGGATATTATGGTTTGAAATTATATATATATTTCAGACAGATTCACTGATAAGGGATATTATGGTTGTTACAAAAAGTAGAACAAAATACCCTTTTTCCGTGGTTTTATTCGTGCTTAGCATTAAATTATACCATGATTAATGGGTATTTAGTTCTAATTTTTTAAATAATGTATAATAATAATAACGATAATAATTGATAATATTTATATACAATCTCAATGTTCTCTTTAAAACAACAGTGTTTGGTGTAATACTTTTTCAGTATTATTCCTTGGTTATAAGGCCTAGTAGTAATTTGTAAATTTTACAACATTTTTATTGTTAAATATCACAGAATTCAAATATGTTGACTTTTAAGTTTTTTTAATGAGTTTGAATAAAAATATGCTATTCATGCTAACAACTTTTTGAAGTAGTTATTTGAACATAAAATTAACAAAAATGTTTTTATGTAAAAAGTGTTAAAGATGGTGAAGGTATAAGGTGTATAAAACGTAATTTTAACCAAAAAATTTCAAATATGTGAAAAACATAACGAAATTAAAACGTAATTTTTACATAAAAATGTACACCATGTAAAAATAAAACAAAATTAAAATGTAATTTTTACGTGAAAATGTTAAAAATGATAAAATAAAGTGAAATAGAAACGTGATTTTTGCGTGAAAAATGTACAATATATACAAATAACGTGAAATGAAAACGTAATTTTCACGTATTTTTTTCACGTGAAAAACACGGCCAAAGTTGTGACATTTTCACTATATTTTCACGCGAAATAAACGTGATATTTACTTTTTTTCACGTGAAAATCACGTTAAAAATGTTCAAAGAAAACGTTATTTTCACGTGATTTTTTCATTGTTGTGCTATCTGGGTATATCTTAATTATGATGAGGGATAAAAAAAACAATCTAAAAATTACTGAAAATATGAAATGTCCATAAGAAATGTACAAGGATAAAATTTTATTTGAGCATATCTTTTCCACGAAAGCATATTTTCAAAAAAGGACTTTAGCATTGTAATTAGGGTAAAAATCTACCTCATAACGACGTGTCACAACATCTTTACACTAAAAAAATAAAGTTGATATCAAATGATCCAAGATGGCAGCCGAAAATAATTATCCTGTCAAACAATGATAGCCATTGGTCCCGACACAATCTCTCAAAAAATGCATGTACAAAATTCAGTGAGGTAACTTTTTTTTCAAAAATTGGTCCCATGTTAATTGGTTTCAACTATTTATCGATTTATTGTTTTTCTGGGTTATGCTATAATTTAAAAGTGGCAATCAAGCAAAACCTTGTGTGTTAGAATACTGAAAAAATAACTTTGAAAAAATCATATACAGTTCGCGCATTTCATCTCCGGCTATGACCACTGCGCTACTAACCGTGTCATATGATATTTTTAACATATGATATTGGTAAATACAGCATTTGACATGTAGCGCTGTTTTAGAAAATGTTTTCAGAAAAGTACCCCCTCTCCCCCCCGCACCTTACAATCAGGTGACTCAGTCATAGCCGGAGATATAATGCGCGAACCGTAAGAGCTTCCGATGGCGTAATGACCTTGAAGTTGAACATGAAAAACTCCATAAGAGAATTTACATTTATAATAGTACAAATCCATTTATAATAGTACAAAAGTTTTGCCATGAAAAATGCAAAGAGCTTTTTAAAATGTTTTGAAAAAATGGCTTAATTTGTTCAATTACACCACAGAATTATTGGCTTAATACAAGCCAAAAAAAATGAGAAAATGCCTAAATAATGGATTTTTAGAAAGCCATAGATCGATAATACTGTTGCCTAATCAGTCAAGTTATACATTTTTCAAAATGTTTTAAAGAGCTCTTTCCATTTTTCAAGGCAAAACTTCTATACGATTATCAATGTCCAGCATAAACCAAATTACGAGTATTCACTAATTCGCTTATGGAGTTTTACATGTTAAAATTCAAGGTCACTGCACAATGGGAAGATCTTATATGGTTTTTAAAAGTTGTTTTTCAGTATTCTACATGCCATTTTGCAACTTTTGAGACCTACAGCGATTCAAAATACCAAAATGTTGTTTTGCATCAATCTAGTATGTTGGCCCTCCCTATAGTAATGTACAGACACAATCACACACCCACACAGTAATGGTCAATGAATCTTTGACTCCGCTAATGCATCGACTCGCTAATACTTCACTTCGTTCGTTCATCAATAAGAAATCTGCATTGAACACTTGAAACAGCTATAACCTATTATAAAATTGTTTAAGAACTCCTTCTCGGTTGAGATTGGTGCCAGTGGCACTGAAATATTCCACTATTGTTTATTACTTGTATGCTCTATCACCATGAATACACTATTACACTTTATTCAGGTAAGCCTGCTACCCTTCCTAGATAATCCTAATATGTCCTGTCCTAAATTAATTCTCTTACGACAAAGATAGTTGGTTACAGGCCTGATTGGGTATTTAATTTGCTGAAAATGAAGAACTTTCATATGTGTGTTTTATTTAATCCATAGCCATCGAATACAAAGCATTATTAAGCTGGCCATCCATTCCCAAAAAGAACACATAAATGTTGTGTCCAATAATTTGAGATTCAACTTGATAACATCTCAAGAGTGATTGTTCATTTCTGGTGTTTCTTTTGTATTTCACTGCCTCACATTGAAATTAGGACTGTATATTTCTTAACACCAAAATTCAGCCATACACACGTAGGTAGTCAAATGTGAGTTTTTTCATAGCCATCTTTAGTAACAAGGCCGCGGCGCTAGTAAATGGCAACAGCGCGCCTAAGGGTTCAGCTGATTTGCTTACCCATACTCTCTTATGGCACTATATTTTGTTTACATGAAATCAGCTGGCTCTGTAAGGGTTTTTACCATGCAAAAAACCCTTGACGAGCGGTGTTGCCAGGTCGAAGGCCGCGGCCTTATTACTAGAGATGGCCATGGTTTTTTCATTAAAAATGTGTTAAACAAAAATCAAGAAAATAAATAATAATAATGGATAAGTTTTTAAAGTTTATTAAATAATTTTAAAGTAACAAAGGAAGTTTCCTACTTAATATCTATTTAGACATAATACAGCTTATTTAACAAGAGGTGAAAACACCTGCTGCCTTCATCCTTTGGAACTCCTTCTCTGCATCATAGTTCCTGAAATCAATAAATCTTTATTATAAATATAAAATTAAAACAATTTCAAATCCGCACAAACTGTAATGGAGAAGCACTGATTCTAAAATTGCATTGGAAATCAATTATTTGCTAACAAATATTGTCTGTGCACAAAATAATTCAGCAAAAAATGACGTGGATTCATGAATGGGTCTTAAAGGCATTTTAATGTTTTCTTTGGATTAAAACTTACGCTCACAAAGAAGCTGGAATAGAAACTGAAAAAGGTAAATTTAATTTTCATCTATAAGACTGAATTATTTTAATTCTGTAAAGAGGGCTGTATTTCTCAATAGGCCTAGGGGTGCAACTCCCCAGGGCCGCACTTCCAATCTAAAAGAAAAAAATACTGAGGTATTTAATTTTTATGGTTATACTCCGTGCTGGTGCAAAGCCCATGACCAACATAAAAAGAAATTGACACAAACGGTAAAGGGCACCAAAGCTGATGGCGTAATGCCCGCAGCGGCGCCCGTTGATCCCTTCAAATGGTTCAAAGTGGCAAACATGTGTTTTGGTGGAGTTTGCTGGTGCCCGGGGAGCCCTTTAAACTTGTTCCACTTGCAATATGTGTGTTGTGGTGGCGTTTGCCGTCACTCGTGGAACCTTTTCAAAGTGTTTAATCAAAAAATATTTTTTCATCATACTGCCACAAAAACATAAGTTTTTTGTACCTTTTTCTTGGCTTGAAAGTTACCCATTGCCAATACAAGTCCAGAAAAATTTCCGGCCTGCCATTACAAGAAACAGAAGTGAAAAATAAGCTGATTTAAAGCAGACCGACATTTAATGCACGTTTATGTGTTACTTATTAGAGGAATAAAGTGTCAGCACTCATGTTTGTTTGTTTATTATAGGTTAGGTTTATGCAACCAATGTGTTATGATTAAAAATATGCTTTTTCTATGTATTATGATGAAAAGTATCACGGTTGTAAGTTTCACCGTACTCACATGAAAATCCCACTCACCTTCAGCTCGCGTGGGAACTATGCTTGTCCGGTAAAACAGTAATTCCCGGCTAGGTAATGTAATGTAATTTTGGCGGTGTTTGCCTGCACTTTGAAAGCCTTTTGATATTCCTCAAAGAGGGAAATGTGTGTTTTTGTAGCATTTGCAGGCAAGTGAGGAACCTTTGCAAATTGTTCAAAGAGCAAACCGAGTGTTTATTGGTATTTGCTTGATCGTTGACCTGGATCGTTTTCAAAATGTTTGAAGTGCAATAAGTGTGTTTTGGTGGCAAATTGTCAGCGCCCAGGAGCCTTTTAGAATTAGAATCATTGAAAAAAGTGAGTGTAACTATTTGGTTTCCCGACAAGTGACATAAAACATTATTCTTTAATTAGGGAGGTTACGGAATACCATTCTTAAAACCTATGGGGACGAAAATATATTAGGCCTAGGGGCGCCCAAATGTTAAGGTGGTGCAGTCGAAATTTTTTATGATACGTTTTCTTCTATTTTTATGTTACTCATGATAAGAAAGTTCCGAGGCAGTAAAACAATTTTTTTATGTAAAATTTGTTAGGTACAGATGTCAAAAGTGTACTAATGGGGCGAAAATTCCCATCTTTCTTGCATCATTCACGAAGACACTGTTTAACCTACAGGGCCTATATTTGGGAATTATTTATGATAAATGAATGTCTTAAACATAACATCAAGGAAATAAAAAATAAATAAAAAAATTCAATGTTGTTGGAAAATAATTTTTCCTTCCGTTTTCATAAGTGTCAAATCTTTTAAAATTATGTCATTTTGCAGGCCAAATGATAACGTATTATATCCCAAAAAATAAACTTTTTATAATTTAAACTTTCTCCAGGAATGTTGCACAAACAAACTGAACTTAACACCTACATAATTTGGTTAGGCAACCCGCATTCAACAAAAGAATGCTAACAGAACATTCTTATGACACATCCCAATCACACGCACTGACATAAAGTTTAGAAAAATAAAGTAGAAAAAATCATTAGACTGTCATGCTGCCTGGCGGAATAGTTTGTCCCTAACGGCGCCCGCACAACCTTAAATCTGGCACTGTTTATAATGATTTCTGAAATATCTCTTCAGGTGGATCTAGGAGTCCATGCACAAAACAAAATCAACTGAAAAGATGAAGGGGCAGAAGGGAGAGGGTAGACTAATTTCTATACACATGATTGGACTCAAGAACAATAAAAAAATTAACATGTACATCGAGATTTCTACCCCTATGTGATAATTATTCTTTCAGCGGATGACTTCGGCTGATGTGCCGTTGGCCGTTGGTGGTTCCGTCTTGAGCGGGATCACTGACAGATGAATGTTTTGAGTGAATATATGTAGTTCAAATTTGTAATGTTTTTGATTCATTATGTACATAGATTAAAGTTAGTTTGTATGTAGTATAGTTAAATTGTGGTAATATCTCACACTACGTATAATAGGTTAAGTGTAAGAAAGGACCACGTGGCCCTTACTTTGCTGGATAAATATAGTTTAATTTCGATTCACAAATCCAAGTGGCAGAGATAGTAAACATACCTATTGGAGTTGGGGTTTTTGGCCTTAACCCTGAACATAATTTAAAATAGACCAATTGAAAATGTTTTCTCTTTGAACTGGTTTTCAGTGTTTAGTAATAATAAACCACTGAAATATACCATGTAGCTACTGTTATTGATTCAATTGTGTTTTGTTCTAACATTTTTTCTCCAGTAACTCTCAGTAATTGTAGAAGTTACAACAGTGCCAAATCTGTTATCAAAGGAAAACCGTGGCAAAATAATGTTTATTCTGGCAAACTACTTTCCCCATTATAACCATATTCTTACCACCTTTCTATACTTTTTTATCTTGTCAATATTTAATAAGAAGAAACTAATCTTCTAAGTTTAAAAATTTATGATCTTACTTGTAAAATTCTGCATATCTCTTTTTCCTTGCGTCACCCACAAAAATTTTGTAGGCGAGACCTGAGGCGATGCCAAGGACAATGGCGACGGTCAGGTTCTTCTTGATCTGGGACTCCAGAAGCCCACGGAGCTGAGGTTTTGCTAGAGCAGACATCTGAATGGAAAAAAAAAACAGAAATTATGGGCCTATAATTTTGTGACTTGTAAACAAATTGGTAATAAATGAATTGTTTTTGTGACAATTACTTGTATTCATCACTAATGGTACAAATAATAATTATAATTTTCTGGCATGTTCCCTGTGAAAGGTGCAGTGCATTTGTGCAAACTGAAAGGGTTGGTGACCTCACGTATTTGGTTCTGGGCCCCAGTACTGAACGACGTTGATTACAGACTTCCTACGGAATTCACGTTTCACACTGTTACTGAACAAGACGTCATACGACACATGACCTCACTCAGGGGAGGGTCTGCCCCTGGTATTGATGAGATTTCTGCCGAATTTCTCAAACAGCATCTAAACTTATTTTTATATCCTCTCCTTCATTTAATTAATCTTAGTTTGACATCCGGTGTATTCCCTAATATTTTCAAATTAGCTAAAGTATTTCCCTTGTATAAATCAAATGACTTTACAGATGTGAACAACTTCCGCCCCATATCTATGCTGAGTGTCTTTTCTAAGATTTTGGAACGAATAGTCAAAGATCAATTAGTTTCTTATATACAACTAAATAGAATTTTAAGTAGCAATCAATATGGGTTTGTTCAAGATAAAAATATATCTGATGCTCTGTTTGACATCAGCAAAGATATTGATTCTAATATTTCGTGCAATGAGCGTTGTATGTTAATTTTTTTGGACCTAAAAAAGGCATTCGATTCGGTTGATAGATGTAAGTTATTAGCTAAACTTGAAAATATTGGAATTCGTGGTGTAGCTCTTTCATGGTTCCGTAGTTATTTAACCGACAGAAGGCAGTGTGTTGTTATTAACGGCATCTCAAGTGATATTAGGCCTATAGATTACGGAGTTATTCAGGGAAGCACTCTTGGTCCGATTCTTTTTCTTATTTACATAAATAACATTTCTAAACTAGCTCTAAATGGAAAACGTTTCTTGTTTGCAGATGACACTCTCATATTGGAAAATGGTACTAATTGGGAGAACGTACGTAGTAATGCTGCCAAAGATCTTATGGTGCTAAAAAAATGGTTTGATCAAAATGTTCTTTCCTTGAATGTCTCTAAAACTAAATTTATGCCTATATCACTGAGATCAAATTCTGATTATTTTTTGCAAGACCTTATCATTCATTCTTGTGGAGATTACCAAAATATAAACTGTTTTTGTGAATCAATCGAAAAGGTAACTTCCTATAAATATTTAGGT
This sequence comes from Flexamia atlantica, assembly GCA_035578135.1. Lineage (NCBI taxonomy): Eukaryota > Metazoa > Arthropoda > Insecta > Hemiptera > Cicadellidae > Flexamia > Flexamia atlantica. The sequence goes on along the minus strand of JAQJVK010000008.1, from coordinate 39,696,075 downwards.
GTTGTTTTTGATAATAGAATGAAATGGATAGATCATATTCAATTTTTAATCTCTAAATTGCGGAAATTTATTTATGCCTTCAGACAACTGCGGGAAGTATTAACATTCAATGAAATCAAATTGGCATACTACGCTTATGAGCAATCCTTACTTTCATTTGGCATAATTGTATGGGGTGGATTGTTTCCAACAATTTTAGAACCCCTTTTTGTCATTCAAAAAATAATAATAAAAGTTTGTTTTAAGAAACCACTTTGTTACCCCACAGCGGCTCTATTCCATGAGTTATCACTGCTTAGCATTAGATAACTGTTTGTTAAGACCTTAATGATTCATATATACAAGGATTTTAACTCTTTATTTAATGGCATAACACACACACATAACACACGCTTTTCACAAAATGTAGGAATAACAGCCACTCACTTAACTAAATCTTACTCTACTGCCAACTCCTCTTACATTTCATCAGTTTTGTATTGGAATTTAACATCCTGTTCGAATAACTAAATTTTTAATTCTCCTTCTGTGAAATCATTTAAAAAACATGTTACCGATTGGCTCGTTGAACTGGGTATAATAGATTCTGAACTTCTTATCACTCCCCAGTACAGGCGGACCTGACCCTATACTTGCACCCACTAGGACCTGACCTGACTGAATCTCACGTTTGACTACCGTTTTACGCTGTCTCTTGCCATCTTCCCCTCTCTGCCACTCCCATGCTCCGGTTGTTTTATTCTCTAATTTATTTTTTTATTATTATTAGCAAGTCTAGTTTTTTTATCCACTCATTTCCGCATTAAAAAAATTACAAGCAAATTTTTTTCCTAAAAGTTTATTTCACAATAACCTACGCTGACTGTAATATCGGCTAAGCCTTTGCACAGGCAACCTGCCCATGAAGGCTTATTTCCCTGGTTATGAACCATCTTTCATGGACAATATTTTGTGATTAATTAAAACTTAGCCAATTCATACTATTTAGTTTATATTGTATTTGTAATTACCAGCTATTATAGTACAAATTCATTGAAGATTTGTTGATTTTGTTAACAATACTGGAAATAAACTATTTTTCATTTCATTTCATTTCACCTTAGTTATTATTTTTTGTAAAAAGTTTTCCACTTAAGCCAATGTTCTAATAAACTGTACGAATTATTACGTGTTGCATGCTGTGTAAGCCAATAAATACAGATAATTATTAATAAAAAAAAGTAGAACCAACAATTAACACTATATGGGGGATATACTATGAACACAAAACACCAAAAAATATGTCAGGCTTTATATGTTTAATACACAAACAACTAATACAATTGCTGACGGGTGAAAAATAATCAGTAATCGTCCTTTCCCACAGTTATCGTCGATACAATACTGTCCATTTCCTTCCAATCAAGTTCGGTTGAACCAATGTGTTGATAATAATTGCCTGGTTAAAAAATTTTATTTCCGCTGAGAGCAGTCCGGTTAAAAGGTGTCCGGATAAGAGGGAGTCTACTGTAGGTAAAAATTAACTTTAAGAAAACTTTAAACTCCCGCAGAGATAGGCTTCATGGTTTTTATTTTTAGGAAGAGGATGATAAGAGTGTTGTGTAATTTTTCAGGTGTGAAGGGGGGTCAGTGCCACAGATACAAGTTCATAGCAAGGAGGAGGGTTTGATGAGTCTGACTTTTAAAGGAATGATTTTTTTAATTGATAAGGCATAATGTTGGGACCTAATTATTTAAATTATTAGGTCTCTAGGCCTAATTGGATTTATGGTAAATGTTCACTTTCCAGTACTCCTCCCGAAATAATTTTTTTTTTCAAAATGTAGGAAATTTTGAGCTGAATTTTGAATGAAATGATAGCTGATTTCCGCGGAAAACGCCAGAAAATCGGAAAAACCAGAAAAAAGTTTTTTTTTAAGGAAATAGGTCATGTGGGTACTCAAATTAACCGGGAGAGTGAGCTGAACAAGAAAATGAAAGAATTTTCAAGATCCGATAAATATTAACAAAGATACGGCTGGAAAAGTGCCGGAAAAGCCGAAGAAAAACTTTGCCAAAAATATGTCATGGTGGGTAATCAAATTAACGGAAATTGAGAGCTGAACAATAATAAAAGGGAATTTTCATGATCCAACATACGGTAACAGAAAAAAAATCAAATAAGTGGTAAATTATTTTTGTTATAGGTCGTTTTAGGTTATACTAGCAGTTGCCCTTGGCTTCGCTCACGATAAAAATTGTAACTCCCTGCTGCCTAAATACTAAATCTAATTTTTGTATAGTACATATAATCTAAATGAACAATCAACAAAACAACCAAAAAACCATTATGAATGTAACAAAATTGTAAATGAGCTGTATCCGTATGTGAAGCTTGAACCATCTGCTTGTTGAATGAACATTGAACTAAACAAAAGGTCATCCATTCCATTTACTTAGGAAAACTTATAAACTTCGACCTCACCAAGACCCCTTAAAAGTTCGAATTAAAAAAATGTTCTTAGAGGATGCTTACGGTACGCCATAAAGAACGTCCATGCAAAGGTCCAAGGTTGTAAGACAAGTAGTTTGGGCTTGTAAGACAAGTGTAAGTGCAGTGATAGGTCAATGGTATTGGACAACTGTACAGAAGGTTACTTTCATTAACCATAAAGATGTTTTCAGGAATCTGCAAAGACCGCAGGTCTGCTGCGACTGGAGTTATTCTATTACTGCCCCCCGCAGGAGGTATTTCTATTTGGTCTCCCTGTACTATACATGCGAGCAGATTCAGTGCCCCGCCGACAAAGCCCTCAAGTGTGTCACTGCCCTAGGAATGCTTACGCCAATATCATCAGATATGCTCGCATGTATGGTATTGAGTGGCACTTAAGGCAGGATATAAATACCCCCGTCGCAGCAGACCAAGTATACAGTTTTCTGTTTCATGAAAGTATATGTACGTAAAAAGAAGAATTTTCCCTTGATTTAATGTCAAAAAAAGTTCTTAAGTTTATAGGGTCTATCTTGAACAAAAAATACCCCCGTTGCAGCAGACCTCCAGACTTTGTGCATGACCTTATTTTATTTGAATGAGTATGCAGGTCTGTTGCAACAGTCATGCAGACATTTTGTGGTTTTAAAACAATATCATGTGAATCTGAACCATAAAAGCCACATACCAAGTTTTATCAACGTATGTTGAGTAGTAGCCGAGATATAGAATTTTTCTTATTTTCCATGAGGATAAAATAGGGACAATGTACTATGTTTTCCGCTTTGTATATCGTTTAAATGGTGCTTTTTGCTTCTGGGAGCCCCAAAGTGAAACGTTATCATGGCCTCAGGCTTAGGTCTTGCCATGAGACGACCTATGGCAATAGTTTATTAATTCCTTTAAGGAAATTCGCTAATTCCGTCAATATGAAATTCTTTAAAAGACAAAAGCAAAGCCTTTATTCTAATGTACATAAAATAAATGGTTTAAATTAGCTCTTTCAATAACAGCTGTTACAGGGAAGAAAGGTCTTTAAATTATCTCTAGTCAGTGATTTATTTTAGGTTCTATTCCTGACAGCTGATTTAACATACTACTAATTATTTTCTTTTCACATCTGTTTAGATTTTATTATTATTATTTGTATCCTGCCACAAGCCAAACTTGGTCGAGATAAAATAAAATTTGTGTTTAAGGATTTTGCAGTTTGATTTCAAAAGTACTTGTGATCGATTTATAAATTGCCTAAATATCAAAACTTTTATAGGCTACTTGATGAGTATATTCCATGAGTAAATGGATTACAGTAGACGCCCTCTAGTTCGGCTTCGGTTGGATCGGCCGCCCGATGGTCCGGCCGGTCCTAGGAGGTTGACTCATATCCGTCATATCACTAGCCACACCGCGGGGAAATGATCTGCGACAGGATTTATCCTGTATGTTTAGTTTCCGGCCATAGAACTAAAAACTATTTATGTCAGTTTAGTTTACGAGCAAGCTTGTAATTGATGGATACACTAGACCTCAACTAATAAACGATGTTATTATCCTCTCAATATAAGGAATGAACAGAAAGATTTGATCTGGGATTTAGTTAGCATGACAAAAGAAAATAACAGGTTTCTTTTAATTTGTATGGGTTATGATTCGAGTAATACCAGTAAATTAACTCGATCCAATAAATTTCTATTGTGTTTTTTATAGTACATGATGAGCTTTACTGCTTACTTCATATCCTCAGTACGGTATCGGTAAAAACGTACCTATCTACGAGTGACGCAATATGACAGTTCAACATAAGAGACGTCAAAATATTTTCTCTAGCAATTAAGCACTGTAAATATGTTTGAATAACGTGTTTTGTTGATTCTTAAGCAAAGGTAATGCATTTAATAGGGTTATTTTACATTTTGATAGTACATCCAGTTAGTCTGGCCATTTTGTAGTCTGGCCGGTGGTCCGGTCCCGAGGTGGCTGAACTAGAGGGCGTCTACTGTATGTACTAAAACTAACGATGGATTAAATGCTACTTTTACATATTACATAAAAAAAATATTATAAGCCAAAACATAAAACTGAATGAAATCATTAAACATCTGTAACGACGAATCCATCAGTGAAGGTAACTACCATCTGCTTGGAACACTGAAAATGTAAACAAAACGTCATCCCCTTTAATTATTATGGGAAAACTTGGTTGAAATCAAATAAACCTCGGTTTTTAGAAGCATGCTATTTAATTTCAAAAAGACGTACGCTAGTTTTAAGCAGTCTAAACAGGGCCGCCGAGAGGCCATGTCAGCCAAGTCTGAAACTTGGGGCCCGGGCTCCGGAGGGGCCCGGGATGAGCGGAACATTTCGGATTGAGGAAATATTGGTATCGACTTCTTGAAAATAAATTTAGGCTCACATGTTAAAAAATAAAATGTCCAGCTTTATCACAAAAATTACTTTGATAATACTGTACAGTTTTAGTTAAGGCAGAAACGATTGTTTTGTCTGTCTGTATTATTGGTGGTAAATCTTAAGGCCCACGCCGTCCATAAGATTAATGTTAATCTTATTGATTAACAATTTAAGATTTGGTGCCAGTTATACTACTGTATTTGCGACTGATTGTACACTAAGGCGGTGGCGGTCAGCGAATAGTGAGTGTGACTGACTCATACCTCCCTCACGTATATATATTGACAACAACTTAAATACGTTATGATGAAATTATCCACGATGGTAAACAACAAGAGTACAACATATTTTGCAATTAACGCAGATGGTGTAAAAACAATTGTGCACATTGATCGTGAAGTTCGTGAGTGGAACAAACGCGGAAGCTATGGGAAAGAGACGAATGTCTTGAAAATCCAATAGTGCGGCATTACTGATAGCAGTAATTTTTAATCAGAGTATTTTCTAAATCGGACTATTTTTTAAATCCGACCGACCATTCAGCCTCAATTGGTCCGGATTTTTGTGGTTACTATTTTTATGTTGTTCCACCTTTAGACTGCCTAAAAACGCGAGTTGAGAGATCTAATTTTCAAAAATTTTCCGGGGGAGAACCCCCACACCCGGGGGTTCCTCCATACCTCCCAGACCCCCCAGAGGGCCCGTGTGGTGTGCAGACTTGGGGCCCTGCTTGGCTCTCGGAGGCCCTGAGTCTAAAACCTTCTCATATGTGCATACTACACAGAAAAAAAGTTTCAGCCATAGTTTCACGTAAAAACTAGAGTACTATCAGTACTCTAGTTTTTACGTGAAAAGCATGTGACATAAATTGAGATAAGGCTTGATTCGGATTCTCTGACCTTCATAATGCAAAAATAACCAAAAATTTCATAATTCTAAGCAATGTACACACAAAACTCTATTTTATTTATATAGATAAACATTTATCTTTAGGAATTAGTTAGATTTAGTATGGTTATGTTAGTTAGGATTGGATGAGGTAAGATTTAGTTAGTTAAGGTTAGGTTACATTGTGTTCTAAGGTTACATTATAATTCATTTTAAATTCTTTGGTCAAGAAAAGATAAGGTTGGGAAAGTGAAAACATGACATTAAAATATAACTCTAACAATAGGCTAACAAATACAAACTTTGTCAAAAAAACCTATCTTATTTAAACCTAAGCTCCTAAACTCTCCTAAGCTATCCATCCTAACCTAACCTAACCTAACCAATCCTAACCTAACCTTTACTTATCTAAGCTAACTTAGGGCGTGTTTGCACGACGCCCACTACAGTGGACAGTAACACCTTTAAACAAAAGAAAACAAAAGAATTTTTTTCTACTGTCCTACTGTCTGGTCGTCGTGCAAACAAGGCCTTAATATATCACAACCTAAGCTTAGCCATCACAAATTAAGCGAAATCATAAAACATTAACCAAAAATAACTTTTCATCATACTAGCAAAGAAACATCTGTTTTCAGTTCCTTTTTGTTGGCTCGAAAGTTACCCATTGCTGGCCTAGGCCAGATAAACTCTTGTCCAACCTAGGCCGGAAAGAACGGAAGTAAACAATCAGCTGATTGCAGAAAACCGACGTTTAATGCTTCTTTATTGGTGGTTTATTGTTTTTTTTAGAGGAATGTAGTGGTAGCTCTGCATCCATAGCAAATGTTTTTCTGTTTGTTATAGGTTAGGTTTGAAGGTTTAAGAAATGCATGTTTATGCAAGGACTATGTTATGATTGAAGGTATGTTTTTTCTGCATAGTATGATGAAAAATATCGTACGTTACATGGCCGGGAAATTGCCGTACTTGCATGAAAATTCCGCACTTGCTTTCGCTAGCGCAGGAACTGTCATGCTCGTCCGGCAAAACAGTACTTCCCGGCCTAGTAACGTAATATACATACTATATTTTGTCCAAATCTACCGCTTTTCCAACACTTTTCTTGCTATAATTCCTTTAACATTGGATCTAAAGATTTCTTGCATATTATTATTTAGCTTGTTCTCCCGGTTTATTTGAGTACCCACATGACCCATTTCCGAGATGAAATTTATTTCCAGTTTTTCTGATTTTCCGTTTTCCGCAGAAAAAAATTATCAATTTCAGAATTCCCTACATTTTGGAAAAAAATTTCAATTTCAGGAGGAGTACCGGAAAGTATTGGGTGGTTCACTGGACCAGCCCCAGTGGTCATGTATAATGTTGAAGGTTAAGTTTTTAACTTAGGTTTTACTACAGTAACATGTTTAATAGGCCTAACCTTTTCTATATGTTACAAACTCTAAATCAGAACCACATAGTACTTAAATTAACTAATTTTATTCAAATGCTTTAACACTTTGCGTGCTACCTACACTTGATGCTACACGCATGACTCCTCATGCTTTTAATACATCATGTTATTGATTCAATACCCGGCTGGCACTACCCCCAGAATGTTAGGATTAGTAGGCCTACTAACCAAGTATCTTGGGCTTTTCATTGGCACTACCTACTGTTTCCTCACTTTGCCAACAGGATTGAAATGGTTCCAAGGGGTTTAAATATACCTTCTCTCTCATGTGTTGAATATAGTAGTGAGACATTTCCCACTGCAACCCTGTTTGTGCTGCTACCTATCGGACTCATCCCGAACTATGATCTAAAGCAGAACATGAACTCTGCATCTTAGAGGACATTCCTGCTCCCTTATTAATACCATGATTCTGACGCTGCGTAACAGCATCTAGTTTGACTAACATTGCAGCACAGATGCGGGAAGTGGCAGCAGCAATGTATTAATGCTCCTTTGTTTGAAATACATTGTTGGTGATGGTGATTTTATATTTTGATTAGGATTTTTGTGGACATTTGCCATCACTGATTAGTAAAAAACAAGTTTCACGACGTTTCGGGATCTGGAATCTGATCCGTTTTTCTTTTCAGCTTATTGTTTTCGTGACTGCTTTTACAGTTCTCTGTTTTAGCTGTGTTTTTGTCCAGGTTTTCCTGGCTATGTGTTACTAATCTTTTTATGTTCTAGGTTTTCTTCCACCTGAAGACGGGATCAGATTCCAGATCCCGAAACGTCGTGAAACTTGTTTTTTACTAATCAGTGATGGCAAATGTCCGCAAAAATCCTAATCAAAATGTATTAATGGATTTAAATTTATTGTTTCTAGGTAGGCCCTATAAACTTACATTCTTAATTAACATTAAACTATACTATATCAAATGAAACTATGTCTTAAACTATACTATGTCTTATTGGTTCAATTCACCAAGGCTCAGTCCTGAGATGGCTGGATATGAGGGATTATGCTGTACTAAGAGATGAATGTTAATAAATGAGATTGAAAAAATTAATGGATTCCTAAATGCAGTATAGGCCAACGTTACTGTGAGATATGTTACCTGAGTCATCCTAGCCTAGCTGATGCAATACGGTCTACTTGGAAAATAAGCTATAAATAAATACTCCCACAATTTATGATTTGCTCGAATCTTTATAAAACCAAGCAATACCTTGACTAAAACCTTTTACCTCGAAAATTTCTAAATTGGGGAACTTCTTGCCACTTCCGACCAAAGAAGTACAGAAAAACTCAAGGTTACAGCTGTTATTCGTTATTCGTATCGGTTGAATTTCTTCGTTTTTTTTAAAACAGGTTGACCACCGTGAAAGAAAAAAATTAATATGTTTTTCTTTGTATGTTTGCTTAAAATTTTGTTATAAACTCTGGCAAGAGATATAAATGATGATAAATGTTTTATTTACCTTAGAGGCTATTATGAAATATATCTCTTTCCATTTTGAACTATTTAGTGAAGTCAGACGTTCTAGGATGGATTCTAGGAAGTGTCACATGGACGCTCTTCAAAGAAATTACTGGTGCCGATGCCACCGCTTCAAATGAATTGCTGGCGGGGTACACTTCAAAACGTCCAGGTGCAGAACATCCAGGCTGTCAATTTTAAACTATTAATATTATCTGTTTCAAAACGTCTAGAAATAGATAAAAACGTAGTTTCAAAACGTCAAGGTTAAAATTCACTAAACACTATTTAATAACATTTATAGCGGCCAGGTAGTTTATTTTCAATTAGTAATAATAGATAATATAAAAAAACTTTATTCAAACTGGTTTCAACTTGAGATATCCCAAATGCGCAATTATTGCGTTGGTATGAAATTATTCTTCTTTTCGTCAGCTGCATATTTTTCTATGACGTAAGTAAACACAAGCAGACAGCCTTGCTGGCTTCCATGACCGCTCAAAAAATAGATTGTTATTGACCGGAGGAAAAATTTCATAGCTTTTTATCCCAAGAATAATTTGTTATTGCGCAATCTTTACCCTCACCATGGCAGTACAGTCTTCGAAAGTAATTAAGCTTTACAAAGCATTGCTTCACGAAGCTTCAAAGTTTCCATTATACAATTTTAGGTAAGGTTTTAAATGTATTTTTTTGTGCTTACTAAGGTTAGCCCTCTAAGGTATACTTAATTTTAGGTAGAATTTCCATTTTAAAGTAGTCACTTACACACTTACACTTACATTTACGCTCCCGCGTCGTCCTAATTGACTACGTTCGTGCCACGAACGTAAGACCATAAGCATAAGACCAGTCGAAATGAAGCTGCCAATGCTGCCATCCTTGTAGGATGTTGTCACTAATGTTGGTTAGGTAGGGTTAGATTGGGTTGGTTGGGGGATAGTCATGTAATAAAAGTCGGAAGACGATAAAAACATTTTTCAAAGCTATTTTGTAAACTTATTTGAGTTGCTTATTTCAGTCAAATGAGAAGGAAGTTGAGAGAGAGGTCATCATCTTTCAGTCAAATTATTATTTTTACTTGGTACTGGTACTTCGTTTTTCTTCCAATTTGCTGCAGGCAGCGTTGTTATAACTGCTCCCAAAGGGAGTAGTAGTAGGAGATAGAAGTATCTTGAGGTTTAGTTACGTGTAGATAAATTTAGGTTGATTGGGCTTGTTTGGGTTTTCGGCTGGTTAGGTTAAGGCCAGGTCAGTCCATTGGTGGTTTGAGTAGTTTTGACAAAACACGTAAAATTAGTAAAAAAGTTGTAAAAAGATTGGAAGTCTATTCTTAAACTTAAACAAATTGTTTCAGAAGTGTTTGAAATTTTTTGTCCTAAACTTAATTACTAGGCCTATGTTTTTTTTATTAAAGAGTTCCAATTTATGTTGGGTGGCAAAAGAGTTCCCAATTCAAGATCTATTGTCATCAAGTAGGTTTTGCAACTAGTAAATCATAAATCAGCCAAATTTTGAATATAGGCCTATGCAAAGTTTAATTTCAGTAATTTTGCATCGGTTGCTCATTTAATATACATGAGCCACGGCACCTCAAAGCCAAACCCAAAATTCTAATCAAAGGAAATTTTTGCAATAAAATAGTTGGATTGACATGATTAAAGGCTTCATAAATACCGGTCCTGCATCGTCCGGCAAATTTCTTTGTCTTATTGTTACCTGAATATGTAGGTTATATCACAGCTGGTGAATATCTTTGTTGTACCTTCTCAGCCTAGCAAACTTAGCTTCCTCCAGAAAACTCCATCTAGTACAGAGCCACCTTAGCCAATAGATGTGCCGGCCATGGTATGACTGAGAATTTGAATGGCCTCGGTATATAATAAAACAGATTTTTTTACCTCAGTACTGTCGACATGCTGGCTTTGAGACGTCCAAGAGAATTCTGTACGAGCAGCAAAACGACCAGTGATGACAAAAGCCATAATTGACTACGAAAAAACAACATTGACAAAATAGTCTGGTTTTTATGATTTCATTTTTGAATAAAGGCCTATGCAAAGTTTAATTTCAGTAATTTTGCATCGGTTGCTCATTTAAGATACATGAGCCACGGCACCTCAAAGTCAAACCCAAAATTCCAATCGAAGGAAATTTTTGCAATTAAATAGTTGGATTGACATGATTAAAGGCTTCAGAAAGATCCGCGAAACAGTTAACCACTGTTTCTCCAGCCTTCATCTCATACAGCTGATAGTGAAATCAATATTTGACAATTTTATCAATTTGTTTTATCTGAAACTATACTGCCTGTCACGTACAGTACTACCTATGTTATTTGTTCTTAAAAGTACACAGTTGCTCCTAAACAACTTTCACCATTGATTTTGAAACGCCTGGTAGAAGAGAGATTATACATTAGTCCTGCTGGGCATAGGACATTGTGTTGCGCCGCCTGTGGAAGTCTGTGACTGGGCCCTACAATGGTAATGGTTTCCCATGCCATGTTTTGCTCGCTCACAGATTGCCTATGGCTTACACCTGCATCTAATATGGACGACGTGCTGAAAGTATAGAAGACAGCCCTGCTGACTATCACATCACCGGCAGCAGTGTTAGGGCTTACTGCAAACCAATTTTCAAGCGTCTTAGTATACTGACTATCTGCAGCAACTATATCTCTACACTTGGAGAAAAAGCATTGCTGGCTCCTTTTCGATTTAAGTTTTTTTTTTTTTTTTTTTTTTTTTTAAGAGGGTTAAGATATAATTGTGGTGTGCTATTAAACCAATTATATTTTTCCTTAACTTCTTTTAATTTCAAAACACTCATGTTGGTTGGTATTAATTTGCGAGATGTTTGATTTAGTATTAATCAATATAAGGTGTTTGGTTGTATATTCAAGGCTTAAGTACCGGAGACCGAGCTTTGCTCGGATTAAACAAAAACAACCGGCTGATTCAGCTATTTTAGTTAAAATTTTCCACAACTATATCATAAGCACTTTTAAGTATAACACTATTTGAGCATGCTATCAACACCTTTATACAGCCGTGCCTTCAGCTTTTTCTGTTCAAGGAAAAAGGAGTTGATTCGGTCTCGTTCAACACTGACAAACATATCGACGACATACTATTGTAATAAACGGCCACAGAAGGGAAGTGCCATTGAAGTTGGTCGTTATATTTTCTGTCGCTTCGTTGGAGTGCAGTGGTCTTGCGATTGCTGGTCGGAACGCTAAGTGACTCTCGAATTCAAGTTTTGATGTCTTAGAGCGACGGTTTGAAGCAGTTGGCACTATGTTGGTCGGGAACCCCAAGACTCCTTTGTGGGTAAAAGAGATGATACGAGAATGGCTCGATGCGGTTGTCTGTGCTCATCGTGAACAGTCGTTTTCCTAGTTCTTTCACGATACGGTCGAAATCCGGGTAGGTCTGGTCGGCGTTGAGTGTGATAACGGCTGATATTTCATTCATTTTAACGTTGTAGCGGTTTGGGTCGAGGCCGGTGGTGCGAGAACCAAATTGACTTTTGGTGGATGAATTCCTGTAGGGTCACCCAACGGCCCGAGCTTTTTCTTCTTATATGACTTCGCGCACCATCATGAACGCTTGGGTAGATTGGTTACTCTCCCCCAGGATTCCCTCAATTGTATCATTTCTAGTTTGATGTCGTCGTTAGCAGAAATTCGTTTGCAGCCAGTGGGGCCGAGAAGAATCATCTGCCCATTGCACAGTCGTTCGTACTCTCCTTGAGCATCTTGCGACGGCTGAGCTGCGATTTTCAGCTTTGTTGGCGGGTGATTAGCAGCGCAAGTTCTTTTGGTAAACTTGACGGTTTGTATTTGTATTTCCTGTCTAGACACCAATCATTTTTATTCTTGAAATAGTATATTACGTTACTAGGCTGGGAAGTACTGTTTTGCCGGACGAGCATGATATAGTTCCCAAGCGAGCGAAAGCGAGTGCGGGATTTTCATACGAGTAAGGCAAAACTTCCCGGCCGTGTAACGTACGATATTTTTCATCATACTACGCAGAAAAACATACCTTCAATCATAACGTAGTCAGTTTCATAAACATACGTTTCTCAAACCTTCAAACCTAACTTTTAACAAACAGAGGAACATTTGCTACGGATGCAGTGCTGCCACATTCCTCTAAAAAAAAACCAATAAAGAAGCATTAAACGTCAGTTTGCTGCAATCAGCTGATTGTTTACTTCCGTTCTTTCCGGCCTAGGTCGGATAACAGTTTATCCGGCCTAGGCCGGCTATGGGTAACTTTCGAGCCAGCAAAAAGGAACTGAAAACATATGTTTCTGTGTTAGTATGATGAAAATTATATTTGAAAACATTTAACACTAATCCGTACAAAATCAAACCAAACTATATATTAGAATAAATATTCCTTCAAACAATTGATTCGAAATAACTTTTAAACAATTTAAAATTAGTTATTTACAAATCAAATGATTTTTCTAACCTGCATATAAATAGAAACTACCTGAATCAGCTGTTTTGGTTAAAATCAACAACAAAAAATGCCCATGGCGATGGGCATTTGAACGGGCACTTTGAAAGGCTGTAGGACGCAAATCGGATTTTTCCCAGACTTGAGACCAGTTCCAGTCAATTTCTGGTGGCCTAAAACCCCATATTACACAAAAAATCGAAAATCCTAGGACGAAATTAAAATTTTGCCTGTACAAACATTGCTTGTTTTAGAGTTTAGGATTAAGTTTACCTGACTGTCTGTTACAGGATTTATAAACCTTCAGTAATTAAGACTTGATTATCTCCAATTGTTACAGAATGTATGCTCTAAGAAGGATTCGTGACAAATTTCAAGAAAATAAATGTCTCAAGGATGCAGCAGCTGTTGAGCGTGAATATAATGAGGGGTTGAAGTCATTGGACGTCATCAAAAGACAGGTAAATTTGCCATTTTTAAGCGGTACCATTTTTTACCCCTCAGGAAAGCCCAGGTCGGTGTAGGTTGTAATCTTTATAATTTAAAGGGGTGTGTGAAGCTAGTAGGAGTGATCGTGAAGAAGTATTGCTCATATTTGAAGTTTCAGGATTGCTGCCAATATCGGTACTCAAATATTGGAAGGTTGTGTTCAGATAAAGGCCTTTAATTAAATAACTTATTGACTAAGCTATCGTAAAATAGGATAAACTTTTGTAGACATCCTCGTTGAAATAAAAGGACAACTTATCTTGTTTGGGTAGCCCTTAACCCTTGAGCGGGCGCTTCACCAGCAAAATGCGAGCGGTCGCATGCAGAGTTTTACTCCGCAACACTAGATTGCACAAATTTTAACCCATTTTACTTGTTTTTTAACGAAATATTGTATTTAAATGTTGACAAACTTCATTAGGAATCACATTTAATCGTCGATTCAATTAATTGTTCAACTTAATAGGTGTAATATTTCAATTAAACATAGTAAGTAATTTTCTAGTATAAAATATGTATTGATTTTTATTTACATTTTTGGACTTTTCCTTTCGCTTTTTTTTAAAGCAAAAGGAAAAGTCCAAAAAATTAATAATAATTACAAATCCATTGCTATTATGAATTTCAAAAACAGTTATCAGTGTCTGTGTAACGGGAGAGGGCGCTCCGCAAATTGAGACGGCATATCTGAATTGCATATAACGAGGGGGGGTTGGGGGTATAAATAGCTTTAGGAAATTCCTGGAATGAGGGGCATAAAGTACGGAGCCGGACACGACCGCCGACACCCATCATGTCTGTTTATTTTAACAAAAAAAACATGTGCGGAGGAAAACTCCGCGTACGTCCGCTCGAGGGTTAAGTCTTGTTTGGGTAGTGTTTACGTGAGAAAGGGAGGTGGGGACAAAGTAGGGTCTTTGCGCTTCTGCTGAATCTGATGGGTCATCTCTGATTTTGAGTGCATCCTTTACCAGAAGAGGTCAACCCAAAGTACTCAATAAAAATATTTAAGCAGCCCCGTAGTGTACCTTGACTTGCCAAGTACGGTACTTGAAGGAATATGGAGATACATTTTGGTCTTGCGATATTCACTTTTAGTGTTATTATTATCACGAGCACCAAAAAAAGGTGTTTGAGTAAGTGTGCTGGCGAGATTATTGTTTATTTTTTGTTTGGGTAGTCAATAAACTAAATGATCAAATGTTAAAGTAAACACAAATTTACAAGTAAAAAGCCTTGAAAAACTTAAAAATGTTTGGACAGATCAAGAAAAACATTTCTTTCGTAATTTCAGCTGTTGTTTAGCAGACAATTTGTTGAGTTTACAGTTTTGCCGCCCCCCTCCCCCTATTTAGTGCACTCATTAATAGTACAGGATGTCTACCAAGTCAAAGTCAGGAAAAGGAAGCCTTTTGGAGGATTCACAGAATTTTGGAGGTTCGGCAAATTTCTTGGCACGGTGGTGCTTGTGAAACTTTTTTGTAAATCACTAAACTCAATAATTGAAGGAAGTTTTGTTTATTTACCAGTATATAGCTCCCAAGATCCTTAAAAAATTAGTAACTTACTAGTAACTTACTAGTGCCCAGGACCAGATGGGAGAAGTGGCCTGGCAGCTCGCTATCCTAGGCCTGGGCCTATTGGGAATATCAACCCAGATGGCACAAACATTTGTGTTATGCATCAATACGTGTCAGCATCACAAACAAATCATAATTTATTATTGAATTGTAAAAAGTTTGAAGGAACACTCTTGGAGGACCTTGTTTTCAAAATGGAGGAATTGGAGATTTGTAGTACATGCTTCAAAAAAAAGAAATCAACCCCAAGTACTCCAATAAAAATAATATATAGCAGTCCCAAATTGCTTTGATAGGGAATTACCCATTCCTATTTGGGGATCCCCTTCAAACTTATGGGACAAGTGTGCCACACATTGGTAACTTATTGGAATTATTACCTGATTGGTCTAAGGCATTGTGCTGACGAGTATGATGAATTGCTTCAAACACCGCAACAACCTCAATGAAAAATAGATGGAAAGAAAAATTACAGTGATAGCAACTAAGCTTGTTGAATTTTTATAAGATAATCTTGAAAAAACCTTTTAATCTTTATATAAAGCTCAAACTACCCGTAAATTTTGAGAAAACTGTAAGCCCGACACCCATCAACCCCATACTTGAATAAAAGGTCTCTCGGCAAAAAATAAGGAAAAGAAAAATATTATTTTTTTTTATAAAATTTTCTATAAGGGCATCAATTTAAAGGAAAGGGTCGAACAGCTGTTTCATTTGTCTTTATTTACAATTATTTGTTTACTTTTTACCAACGAAGCAGGAAACCATCAACTGGTAAGCGTAATGCTTAGCCTATCTTTAGGAAAGCATCATAACGCTTATCTTAGGCCATGATGTTATTCTTCACCTAGGTACTAGAAAAAGTTGGTAAAGGCCAGGCAAAAGTTTTTTTTTTTTTTACTTTATGATAAAATAGGTCTTAGTGTTATCAATACTAAACGCCTACTGGTCGAAATTGAACCAGAAAATTTGGGTTTAGTTTTTACTCATTGCTCCAATAAAACATGTTACCGGATTTGCTTACATTTTGTCATTATTTCGTAACCAACATAACGACTCATAAAGCTCATGTTAATGTTTTTATAATTTCAAATTAATTTTTCTAAAATTCTCAACACTATAGTGAATTATAATGAGATTGTGCACATCTACAAAAGAGTGCTTTTCTAATGGTGTGCTTAGCTTTTTCCTACATTGCACACAGGCTGAGAAAAAGGGATCACAAGCATCATGCTTGTCTATTAATTATATAGATTTTCCGCATAGGTACTTTGCTTCGTAGCTTAAAAAATTCGAACCAACAAAATGGATATAGGCTCTAAAAAAATTTAACAATCATTGCATTTTTTTCAGCCCCAAGAGGTTCAAGTTGCTGTGAAAGGGTTGTGGAGTTATAAAAAATTGCATCTGTTGACCAGTGTTAGAAACAGATGTATCATGCTTCTTAATTCCTTTTATTCCAACAAACTAGTAGATACCCGTGGCTTGCCCGCAAAAACGATAGTTTGTTATTTATATACATTATTTGAAATGTGTAACTTTTACAGATTACTAAATAGGATGGGTGAACCAGTGAATGAACACCCCTCAGTGAATGACTCTTTTGCCTTTTGGCTAACTAATCATAAATAAGCGTAAAACCAGCCTTAGAATAATATTTAACATTTATCTTTCATTGGTTTACAAAATTCCTTGTAGTTGTGGGGGTAATTATTATGGCCAAACATCGAGACCAGTTGAAGTTAGGATTGGGGAGCATAAAAAACTCTTGTCAAAAGCCGACGAAAAAACTCTAATATAGTTGAAGATGTGATGTCCACGCAGCACCTAGTTAACTGGGCATCATGTATTGTGCTGAAAGAAGAAAGGTGGAAAGAAAGGAACATATTGGAGGCAGCATGCATGGCAGTTGACAAGAACAGTATTTCCCAGCCTAGTGCATCACTTCACCATATGTTTGAGCCACTAATAGAGAGGGAGGTTCAAATTAAAATAGATGAAGGCAAGTGTGTGAATCCTCCCCCGCCCCCTCCATCTGATAACACCGATAACACACTGGTCAACTCAGTCGTGTCAAGGCGTTCTGAGTGACTACGTGGCCGTAATCCATCTACCTGCCGGTCTTGACAAAGTGGATTTGTTCTTGTGTATGTGAAACGTCGACCATAAAAAACAGTGCGTTTTCCAGTATTTATGTAATTTTGTGTGTGTTTTTCATGACCCCTGGACACCTGGAAGTTAACAGCACTGACCACTACAATGAGTGAATGCGCAAAAATGTTTGACAATAATAATCCCCTCACCGAAAAATCATGTCATTCAGAAAGAATGGAGCTTTGTATAGTAAAATACATAACTGTGACTTTGAAATAAGGGAGTAAGGTTAAATTAACATGTGACGTCGTCCTTAACCGGTCATTCACTGGTGCACCCACCCTAGACTAACAGTATTTGAACATTTAATGATTCCACCCTAGATTGAAACGACAAAATTAAATGTGTCCTCGATTGATTTTTATTTTTCTTTCAAATGGCATGAATTGGCTATCTGTGCTAACACATTCTATGTATTTTAGCAGTTTAGTATTTAAAATAATAACATTTCCTAGTTCATCTATCATTTGACTTATGAAATATACCTTTAATACATTTAATACCTTTTTGGGATTCTATTCATTTGAATAGAAAAATACCATACCACTTCAATGGTTTGAACCAAAAACATTCATAGCACCGTGCTCTCGCTCATGAGAACTCATGAGAATATGAGGCTTATGAGAAATATTACTAATGAAGATGACAATAAATATTGCAAGGGGCGGACTCTATACCTAACATCAACACCTGAATGTAGCATCCTATCCCATACTCTAAAACAAGCAATGTTTGTACGGGTAATATTTTTATATCGTCCAAGGATTTTTGATTTTTTGTTTAATTTGGGGTTTTAGGCCACAAGAAATCGATTGGAACTGGTCTCAAGTCTGGGAAAAATCCGGTTTTTTGTCCTACAGCCCTTAAAAGTGTCCATTTAAGTGCCCATCAACATGGGCATTTTTTATTGTTTTTAACAAAAACAGCTAATTCAGGTTGTTTTTATTTATATGCAGGTTAGAAAAATCATTTGATTTGTAAATAACTCATTTTAATTTTGTTAATGTTATTTTGAATGAATTGTTTGAAGGAATATTTATTCTAATATATAGTTTGGTTTAATTTTGTACGGATTAGTGTTAAATTTTTTCAAGGATAATTTTCAAGAATAAAAATGATTCTGTCTACACGGGAAATATGAATACAAGCTGTCAAGTTTCCCAAAAGAACTTGTGCTGCTATTCATCTGCCAACATAGACTTCCCAAAGACTTTGCGGCTGGCATACGAAAGCTCGACGCCATCTTCGCGTTTGTATTGCTCAGTGTTAAAGACGACCGAACTAGCAACACCAGAGGCATCTACTGTTTCTCCGCCGAGACAAAATCTATCATCGAATGAAAATCGCTGCTCGGCACGCAAGGTAAACAAGGAGAGTACAAAAGACCCGTGTAACGGGCAGATAGTTTTTCTCGGCCCCACCAATGCCGTCTACAAACGAATTTCTGCTAACGACGACATGAACCTAGAATTGATACCTAATTGAGAATAACCAATCAGTCCTGGAATCGTTCATGATGGTGTGCGAAGTCATATAAGAAAAAAAAGCTCGAGCTGCCGGGTGACGCTAAAGGAATTCAGCCACCGAAAGTCGATTTAGCTCTTGCACCACCGGCCTCGACCCAAACTGCTGCAACAATACAACGTCGAATGAAATATCAGCCGTTATCACCCTCAACGCCGACTAGACCTACCCGGATTTCGACCATATCGTGAAAGAACTAGGAAAACAACTGTTCACCATGAGCAATACAAACAACCGCATCAAGCCATTCTCGTAGCCTCTCTTTTACCCACAAGGAGACTAGAAGTTTCCAACCAAAATAGTGCCAACTGCTTCCAACCGTCGCTCTAAGATATCAAAACTTGAATTCGTGAAGAGCCACTAAGCGTTCCAACCAGCAATCGCAAGACCACTGCACTCAAACGAAGCGACAGAAAATATAATGACCAACTTCAATGACACTTCTCTTCTGTGGCTGTTTGTTACAACGGTACGTCGTCGATATGTTTATCAGTGTTGAACGAGACCGAATCAACTCCTTTTCACTGGAACAGAAAAAGCTGAAGGCACAGCTCTATAAAGGCGTTGATACAAGGCCACTGATACCAAGCTCAAACAGTGTTATAGATATAAGTGCTCATGTTATAGTTATAGAAAATTTTAAATAAAACAGCTGAATCAACCGGTTGTTTTTATTTAATCCGAGCAAAGCTCTGCCCACGGTACTATTTATAAAATAGACTGAAAACTATACAATATATTTACAACTATTTACAATTACTATACAAATATTTACAATATAAAAAAAACAATATTTAAAGAGAAGGTTTTAGCCAAAAATGAGAAAAACTAATTTCTTAAAACGTTCCAACAAATATGGTACCGATGTAAAATATAATTAAGGATAAACAAGCATTAATGATTTTCATACAGTAGAACCTTTTGTAATTTTAAAACGTCTATAATTAGTACCTTAGTCTGTTCCCTTAAAAAAAACCTCAAAACATAATACACTAATAGTTTTGACATATTTTAAATACATAACGTAGCCTCTGAAATTTGAATATGTATCTACTCAAGCCTCTAGAATTTAATTTTGTTGCTTTAAATCAAAATTTCACTTGTTAAATTCGAATTCAACCTCTACAGTTCAAACTGAGACCACCTGATTAGACTCTACAATTTGAATTGAGCAAAAATACAAGCTTGTCTAAACAAACTAATACGGATCCTGCCCTTTGAATCCGTTGGCATTAGTTAGTCATAGTCTTAGTCATATTCTTTATTGCACTTAATGTCCAGCACTACAGTGATTGTAAACAAACAGGTGCATTGTCAAATAATATTAGTAATAATACTATATCAAAGGCAAACAAATTTCTAGTGTAAGTTTACAAAAAATACAAAGAAGCAACAAATTAAAATACAACACCACTACTGAAGATTATTGTCATTAAATTCATCAGTGCTGTACACAACTTGTTGAGCAAAAGGGGCTTTACATCTTTGGTGAATTTTGTGTGAGATAGTACTTTAAAAGTTTGTTGTTAGTTTTCCTTGCAATGTTGAACGTGTTAACAACAGTCAGACCTGCATAGTTAGAATTTTATTCACATTAACCTCTATAATTCAAACTCTTGATATGTCAAACTTCCTATAATTTGAAATAAATTAACTGCTCTCTGAATTTTGAATAAGTGAGGTTCTACTGTAGAAGAACCATTAGATCAGCAAGTATCAGCAAGTATCAAAAATATTTTGATACTTGCTGTCTTCCTAATGTTATTATGAAGTTTTGTATTATATAAAGTAACATTTCAAGTAAATAATCAAGTTGCAGTTTTATGATTTCCCCTCTTTTCTGGGGTTACCAGGTATATATATATCCAAAAGAAAAAAGTGCCAGTCATTTTGACAATATATGTCTTTGGGACTACAATTTTAAAAACTATTTTGAAACTGCTGTAAGTTACATGTTTTATCAATTATTTCAGGTGATAATCAGCCAGCTTTATAAGCCAGAGAAGTTAATCATTGAGAAAATTAAAGAAAGCAGACAGTGAAGTTGCAGTTAGTAAATTCAGTATCGACAATTGATTTCTTTTCAGTACATGATGCACGTGATGTGGAAGTAAGAAAAATGGCCCATTTCATATTGATATTAAGATTGAAAGTTAAAAAGACTGAATAAGCATTATTTCAGTGTTATGAAAGTTCATAATTTTTATTTCTTATTCCCTTTTTTTTACTACTACAGGGTTTATTTTGGATTAATATTTGTTAATTTTGTTTTAAAAATTATTGTAAAGCCTACAGCTTTTGTACATATTTTTTTTGTAAATAAATTTATTGTACATAGAATTAGTAATATGGCTAATTTAAACACATGGCTTTATTTAAATTCAATAAAATAAAAATATATATTGCTATTTGTTTTAGTTTTAATTACCTTGTAAACCAAAATAGAAGTAATTATTAGGTGCCATGTATTTTTAAATTTCCAGGGTAAAGTTTAATATTTTAAATTTTCATTTTAACTGACGACAATAATCTTAATACACTTTTTTGAATGCTGATAATATTTTCAGAATTTGGTAAGATGGTTTTGTACTTGAGGGTAGTTATTTCATAAAAACTCTAGCTTGTAGTGGTCAAAACAAAACAAAAAGTCAATAATTGAGGTCTGTTATTAAATAAATAGTAATAGTGAAATTTCAAAATTTGATAACTAACTTATCAGCAGATAATTATCTAAAGCTTTCCCCTTTGAAAAGAAAAGAAATGTTTAGGAAAACTTATTACACATTGCAATGTGCAATTTTCACAATTACCAAATAAACAGACTTATTGCTTTCAATCATATGTCAGCACTATCCAATTTTTAAGTGTTTAGTTACATCTTTAAGGTTATTTATCATAGTGCTTCAGGTTCAATTGAGAAGGTGAAAGGTTTTTTTCTGTAAATTTTATCTGTTTCCTCCCAAATGGGCAAATTGTATGAATTTACTTCCATTTGCCAACACCTTATTTTGCAATTTTTTTTAACCATAATAGTTTTGAACATCTCTTGAATATATTTTACCGGCCTTCCATCATTATTTGTCTAATAAAGCTTTGAAAAAGGAAAAATGCTGCCATTTTGAAATTGATAATACAGTATACCCTATTTTAGCCGTTTAAGTGAAAATATTTTAAAATCCCTTCTTTAGTATGCATCTAGCCTGAAAAGGTGCCAAGTTTCACAGCCCAAAGTATTGTAGTTTTATAGTAACTTCGGTCAGTCAGTCAGTCTTTGAATGAGTCGGCCAACTGTTTCTGGCTTTAGTATTTATAATTAAAATAGTCTCGCTCTTATTTCTAAGCTTTAATTTAATCCAAATACTGTATCTTGTATTTTTCTTTGGGCAACTAGCTTTAATACCCATTCTTCGGTTTGATGAATAACTGGAAAATTAATAGTAGTTCCTACAAAAATCAAATGAAATTCCCAAAATCCCAAAAAAACCATCACAAAATATCTATTACGTATCATGTATCTATAGATAGATAATAGTATGTTGATAGAAAACAAACTTAGAAAAACAGAGAAAACAGAAACAGGTAAGTAACCCTTTTAGCACCCTGTCAGATTAGACCAATCTAGGGGGGGGAAAATGCCAGGAGGCTGAAAATTGCCACATTTGTTTGGTTGGCCCACCTGAACCTCACACTTCAAGTCGCAAAGGGCAGGGTTTAAGATTGAAGAGAAATACAGGGTGTTCCAGAAATCGAGTTCAGAGGGTTGAATCTTGAAATTTTCTCTGCAGACTTATAAAAAATTATAGAAGTTTTCTCTGCAAAATTATAGAAAATTACAATTTTGTGGGTATTGCTAAAAGGAACATTCAATTCAATCATCTAGAACTGATTAATCTCGATTTGTATTCAAATTTATGATTTTCAAATTTATGAATTTTATGATTTTCCTAATATTTGTGGAATAAAATATTGAAAATCATCAAAATAACTGCCATTTAAAAGGTTTTTTTAAGATAAGTTTATTCTATATTTACAAGAATATTCCGATTGGCATTACTTTTAAAATCGTATTCTATTTGCTACAGGTTTGCATTGAAAATTTTGAGTGTGAAACCCAATATTTCTGTTCCCTGTATTATTCCTCGAACTTGTTGCGTTTTATCTTGAGTTATGGCATAGCCATAATCTTGAGTAACACAGACGGCCATGGTTATGGCTTACTCCATTGCCGGAGCTGTCATTTAAAATTCAATGTTCTGGGACAATAGATAGTGTAAAAATTATTTTCAACAAACATCAACTGTATTTGTTCACAAATTACAATAAAGATATAAATAGGCAGCTGGTTAGAAAATGTTAACATGTCTGGATGAATTTCACTCCACTCAAAATGCTTCAGGTATACCTAATATTACCTAAAGGGTATACCTTTATATATAAAGCTTATAAATAAAGGGTTCCCATAGCTCATAAAGAATAAAGAAAACAAAGTAAAAGCTCAAAGTCATAAAGAATACATTTTTTTAATGTACACCCCAATGGTATAACAGTAAACAAACACTAACATTAATTCATTAGACACTTGTAAATAAACTAGCAATCCAATTCAGCAAATTAATGGATTTACACAGCGACCCAAACAAGATTCGGCCGTCGCGACGGGACTTGGTGGCCAAATTTGGAATCCAATTACGGGCTTTACCCCATAGTGGCCGTAACCTAAGCCTTTTATAACCCCCAGAATAATTTTCACTGTTGGTTTGGTCAGAATCCTCAAGAAACGAGAACACAATTTTACACTAGATGTAACATTTATTTGTGTTTTTGAGAGAAGTTATTATGTATATATAGTTAACACATAGCTAACATACAGTTGGCATATAGGTAACTGAATATTTCTTTAAGATAAAAGTATATTCTTATCTTTAGTATCCATTACTTTCTCTGTCTTGTGTTCCTGCATGAACAGAAAGAAAATGTAATGAGGAACACAATTAAAAGAATAAATGAAAAGGAAGCAAACCAAAACCCCTTGTTAGATCGGTAAATTTAGGATCCCATCATAGTAGTGGGACCACTCACCATACTCACAGCTTAAATTTATTGTCGTTGAAGAAAGCAATAAATTGTAATGCAAGAAGGAAAAAGTGTAAGGTATGCCTAAACAGATTTCCATATCTTTCGTAAGTTTTTGTTTAATGAAGGTTGAACAACTAAAACTTTTGCCAAATTAGATGTTATATGTACGGTAAGTATTTAACACTTTAGTTTAAGGAGACCGAGCTTTTCTCGGATGAAATAATAGGAGCATAATGATATCAACAAGCTGTTTCTTGGTTAATAATGTCCATAATGATAACATAGGCACTTTGAAGGGCTGTAGGACGGACACGGGAATTTTCCTAATCTTTTAACTGCCTCATCAAACGATTCTTCGTGTCCAAAATCCCAATCAAAAATAAAAATTCCTTTGATGAAAAAAATTGCCTGCACAGTGTTTGTTTTGCAGTAATAGATTTAATAAGCCAATCAATTTAAATGTAAAACCTCGAACGTATAGGGCCTATCTATCTGAGAGTGGTTTTAATATTTGTTTGGCACCCCCTTGGAGTAATACAACACAGAAGTTCGTAACTCTAAACGACTGTGCTACTCCCGCAGTACGCGAAAAACCTTAATATATTTTGTCACATTTCTCAAGTTTTCACATTCACTTAAAAAGAATATCCTACACCCACCTAAAATACACTCAAATTACAAATAAGAAGACTAATTCCCTAAAATGTAATCGTTTTCGCAGCTAACAAATCCGGTGATGCTAAAATACACTCAAAGTACAAATAAGAAGACTAATTCCCTAAGATGTAAGCGTTTTCGCAGCTAACGAATCCGGTGATGGTATAAATGTAAATTAATCTTCGTAAATTATTCTCGCGGGATATATTTATGGAAATCTAAAAAAATCATGTTCACAACATGATTTTTTTCTAATTTAAAACGAGTGAGTTTTGATCCTAAGTTTCATTGCTTGGGTTTTTGTGTATTTGTTTTATGCATAATCGCTATTCATGCGCAATTCAGTATACCATTGTCCACATGATTATTACAGTTGTTAAGTTGTTACATTGAACAAAAATTCTTAAGCCTCTCCGAAACAGAAACCCGTTGGAAACGGGCAGCATCAAACAAAGAGAATAAGAAGAAATGGTCCACAAATCAGGTGAGTGCAACTAATAATTATAATCAAGTATGTACATCATAAAGACATAATGATAGAGCTGGCGAGCCGATGGCGGGGGAGGAGTGATGGGGCATTACTCCCCCCTCCCCCTCCCCCTCCCCCAGTCTGGTGCAATTTGGGGCCTTAACCGGCCGCAAAAACCCGAAAACTGAACACCCGGCTCGTGTAGGTGTCGGTTGGAATGTTGTGCGGAGCGCGAACAATGAAGAGTGAGAATTTTGAGAGGATGCGTAAAACGATTTTTTTCTCAGCCAATTATTCAATTTTTTTATTTCCAGTAAAATATTTTTATTTTACTCTTATGGGTCAGTTTTTAATATAAATACACAAAATTATCAAACCAAAATAAATTAACATTTCTTTATCGCTTAAAAATGCGTAATGATTTAAACCCCTTAGAAAAAACTCTTTTTCAAGTAATTCCTTAAAAAATATTGTGCGACCAGACTGAATTCTAAGGTGGTACGGGAGAACCACCCGTTTATAATTTTTACTAATATCAAAAATTATTTAACTGATCAAAACAACTGGTTTTTGAAAAATGAATGCTATGATTGGGTGTGTTTCCTAAAAGTTCCTAAAAATCTTCAGGAAAATGCATCAAGATGATTGTTATGAAAATATGTTTGCTTAGAAAAGTAAGAAAACCTACTATTTAGGCAATAAACATGGTTTTCATAAAACCGTTGTTATTAAAAACTGCCATCAGTAATGATGTGTGAACTTTCACTTATTTTTTTAGAAGTCGATCAGTTAAAAAAACCCCTGAATCACCCTGAATACTCGGCGGAATTCAGTGCGGGCTGGGAACTCACTTAAACAGCTCGCTCCATGTATGATAGAAATCATCAGTGGCTAGCGTTGAGTTAAAAAAGTACTAGAATTAATAGGAAAATGTAAAGTGAAAATGTAATTGAATTTATAACGATTTAATGAAATTATTTCATTAAGCTATAGTCTTAAGACTTATTTTTTGTGTGAATTAGGTTCAAGTGACACGAAACTAAACTTTGGTAGTCTCATATTGTGGTTCGACTTGACCACTCTGACAAGATACATTTTTCAGAAACTCACACATATCCACTGAACCTTCGACAATAAAAACCGAATTAAAAAAGTAAAAAAGATTATTTCTTATAAATAAATCAATTACAGTTTTAAACTAGTAAGCTAATTATAAAACTATAGTTCTGAACAGCCATAGTGGCGGGTGAGTGAGTGCGCTGTATTTGTTATTGGCGTTAAACATCTGTGTTGTGTAGGCAATTAATCATATGATCACATGTTTAAGTAAAGACGCACCAACAACATGAAAGTTTATGCTGCAAGCTCATGTGCTATACAAAATTAAATCCAAGCAAAGTCTGATTAAAATCTATGTCAAACTTACTCGCAATTAGACGGTAAAAGTTCCAGCAGAGCAAGTCTAAGAAGAGGTTTTACTCTCATTAGTAGTAACAAAACTCAATACTACATTTCTTATTGCGCAAGAAAACTTTCGGTACAATATTGCAAAACAAATTTCGTATTGTTGTCTTAAAAACAATCAGTGTTTTGGCAGTTTAACCACAGTCTAGGAAAAAATAGACTGTGGTTTTTTCCTAGACTGTGGTTTAACACAATCATGATTGTTAGCAGATGACTTAGAGTTTCCACTTTTTGCCACCCGCCAGTACTGCTGTCCAAAACCATAGTAAGTTTTTCTGCAACTAACGAACACACCGAACCCCAACTAAAAACATGACCAAACAAAGACCACTCCAACTCTTTAAGCAACCCCGGCTACGAAAGCAACAGATCTATTATCTGACGCGTGCCCGAGTGCCGGTCCGTGGAAGAGTGTGCGATTTAATAAAATCGATACCAGAATTAATTCTAAAAAAGTGTTGCGGGTGTCGTGCTTTGTGCGGTATCTGATGGGAGCCCATTACCGGCGCACGCGCGCCCCGAGCCCCACTTTGATAATTGTCAAAATTATCGCGGATAACGAGCCCAAGAGTCAGTTCGTGGTTTACCCGCGGTTCTTCCCCCTTCGTGTCACGTGATGATGACAGTGTTGAAAAGGAGGTTGCCTGTCGGATCCTTATAGGTTGTTAAAATAGTTTCTCAACAATTCAATGCTCAATAGATTGCTGAAGCCTTGAAACCTTATGTTATAAAATTAAAAACTTACCAAATTTGGTAGTACAGCCTGCAGATGTCAAACAATTTAGCGTTACATGAGACCGGTTTCGGTTCTCTGACAACCCATCTTCCATCTTCAGTCGTGTAAGTCATGCAATTAATCATATAACATTAAAACTGGAGCACACTATCATGATTGTTGGAATGTTAAAAACTTTATTATGAGCACTACACAAACAAACAAATATATTTACATTTTCCCTCCGTATTAATAGTCCATTTGCACACATTTTTAACCTAAAACTGTCAGTTTATGTTATATTATATTAAAATACCCCCGTTGCAGCAGACCTGCATACTCAGCGAATTTCAAATGCAAAACAACATATTTCAATCCAACACAGCGAGATTTGACATGTTTTGGTAAGCCCCATAAGAATAATATGGGGAATGAGTATGCAGGTTTGCTGCTACAGGTATATAAAAACTGGGTAGTTTTAATTCAATATTTAGTAGATCTGAACTAGAAGAAGCCATTTACCAAGTTTTATCAAGATATGTTGAGCAATAAGCAAGATATAGAATTTTATTTATTTCCTATAAGGTTATACATTGGGACAACGTACTGTGTTTATCACTTTCAATATCTCGGTAACCAATGGACATAGAGCAGTGATTCAAGATATTAGATTGTTTGTTTTTTTGAGCTGAATTCATTGGTGCCAACGAAAATTCGGTAAATTTTTTTTCTATGTAAAAAATTCAAAAAACCCATTTTTGGGGGTGTTTTTCTCCCTTTACCCCCCCTTCCGGTGGTCCGATCGGGCTGGTTCGCGAACTCGTCCGAGTGATTACCACTTTACACGTCTGTACCAATTTTCATTAAGATTGGACCATTTTTACGGCCGCTGTCGTGCTAACAGACACACACACACATATATATATATATATATATATATATATATATATATATATATATATATATATATATATATATATCTAAAAATTCGAACGAATGGTGTGTTTTGCTTCTGGTGGCCCCAAAACGAAAAGTTATCATGGTCTCGGGTTTAGGTCTTACCATGAGACCTACGGTAATAGCTTCTTCCCTATAGGGGAAATTCGCTAAAAATATGGACATTTATGTGTTGATTTAACAAATATATGTACATTTTTCCACCACATTTAACAGTCCATGTGCGCACATTTCTCAACCTAAAACTGTCCATACATTATAATTTAATATAATATAGTAAAAACTGACAGTTTTTGCGCACATGGACTGTTAATGTGGTGGGAAAATGTACATATTTTTTGTGTAGTGCTCATAAAAAGGTTTTTAACATCCCTACAATCATGATAGCGTACTCCAATTTTAATACTATGGATTAATTAATTGCACAAATCACACGACTGAAGATGATTTGTCACAGAACCGAAACCGGTCTCATGTAACACAACATTGTTTGACATCTATATAGGCTTTACTACCAAATTTGGTAAGTTTTTAATTTCGTTATTCAATGCTGTGTCTGAAATGGCCGGAGTTGGTAGAAAACACTTAAACATGCTGTATTACTTGTTAAGAAATCGCGTCGTCGGAGGGAGTGTAGTTCTTAAGAATCTACTCCGGTGTCTTAATATGTTATTTTCTACGAAGCCTCCGTCTTACCAAAACGACTATTTCAATACCTTAGTCTTCTTAGGCTTCCACGAAAGATGACCCGGAATCGTTAAATGTTTTCTTACAGCTCAATACCAAGAAAAATCTGATGAATCCAGTTTATGAAAAAATTACAAGAGCTTAGGAATTATTGTATTAGACTGTTCAATTGAAAGGTTTTGTATTTAAAAATTTAATTTACTGGCATTTCGATGATTGTTGATTTTAGTTGAGTAAAGAAAAATCATTATTTCACTGTAGATAAAGAAATCAAATTTTAAATTTATCTTGACAACATGGTTAATTAATTACATTGCTTAAATAAAGAGGCTTCAAGGTGTCCCTACATATTTTCTCAAACCATTTTGAAGTTATAGAGTTGTTTAACCTAGATTTATTTTATCGTAGTTTTTTTCTTTTCAGGCAGTCCCTTCTTTACTGCTGATGCTGAAGCAAATAAAGCTGAAGTAAATAAAGCTTACGATGAAATCAAGAGATTTATAACGATTTTAGGGCATTCAAAAAAGTAAAAAATTCGATTCCACTGTTCCGTTTCGCGAAAAATTAAATTTTAGAGGGCCTTTTGGTGAATTTGTTCCCCTGTTCATTAAAAACACCATCAAACACCGCCTTCACATTTGCCATCTATTTAACCATAACAAGATTTCCACAGACTATAGGGATGTATAAATTACCATTCCTAATCGACCGCGGGCGCGGCTAATCGCCCGGTCGGCATACGGCGACCCGGGGCCTGGAGCCTGGGGCCCGGGGGCGCCGTCCCGAGGGGGCCGCTCAAAGAACTAAGCCTATTTGTCACAGGGCGTATAACTGTATTACGGTTATCGGGGGACCGGCCGGTTATTATCGTATGATACGCCGCGTCGTAATGCAAACAGACAGTTGGTGGTCGGTGGAGATAATGTCTCCAGAAGCCGGGGTGATTGGTCTGGCGTAGATTTCGAAAACCGATTCCAAATAAGAGCTTTATGATTCAACTTGCGAACTGGTGACCAAGAATGTTGACTGTCAAGCCGCGTTTATACTATACAACTTGTATTACAAAACTTGTGTTGTACAAGCAATTATAATAATTAATTGGTTTGAACATGTTTAAGAAAGCAAAGAAAATTATTAAACAAGTTGTACAGCAGGAGTGTTTTAAAACCGAAAAGTCGTGTTTTACAAAAGGGTGCAGGTTTCCCGAGCCCTGTCGGAAAGTTCAAAGGAAATTTTTGTTTTATGAACTTTTGTTATAAAATATGTTTTAAAATACAACATCGATTTTTAAAAACAAAAGTTTTATTAAACGTGTTTTTCAAACAAAAGTTTATAAAACAAGTTGTATAGTGTAAACGCGGCTTCGCCAGAGCTCGATTTTGAATTTAACTAAGACCAAAGCTCAGTAATGTTGTGTGAAAACATAAAATTGCATGTCTTTATTTGAAACAATCCAATAATTATACTTACTCAAGAAGATTTTGCGAAGACACTCATTACCGGTATGATAAATTCGTAAATCGATAAAACAAAACAGCAACTAAGTTAAATATTTGAAGTATATTTTCCATAATCACGCTCCTGAAGTTCCTTTATTCCTAAAGTTTATTTCCTCACCCTATAAGTTGAACTCGCTTCAAATTAATTGAAACATGTCTCTCAGTCGTCTTCCCAATTTTATCATTTTGATAGGTTTTGTTTAATTAAATAGCTGGTATAGCTTTTTAGACTTGCAATGTATCTATACGATACGATGCCAGATTGTATTTATATTTCCTTTTATATAGTACCTTTATTACTTTTTATACAGCTTGGTAACAGACTTCAGCCTTTTGCTGTTATCCGTCACGGGGAAACGAATAACACAACGGACTGTTAGTTAACAGGAAAAATAAACGCATTGTAGCTGAGCAACACAACAGAAATTTAACTACAGTATATTAATGCTCATTTTATTCTTATCGTCTTAAAGAAATAAATGTGTAAAACACAGAGAATGAGGGATACATTTTCAATGTCTTGGAACATTAAATGCGTTATTTAATGGTAAAAAAGTGACTGTTTCTAGTAACTTGATGGTCAATTTGAAAAAATCAACCAAAATTAACACTACGAAGATATTATCTGGTTATTGCATGAGATTTCGTCTCTTAAGTTTGAGAAAACTCAACATTGTAAATCCTCTAGTAGTTCGATTTTACCTCACCCCAGCCGGGTAACTGATCCTGGATTGCCCTTAACACAGTTTGACGAGAAACGCCCCCTATTAAAAGTCGATGCATGTAAAAAGCGAGTCATTTCAAGCACCCGCGGCCCATCTGTTGGGCTGTGTCGTTTTTTCCACCCCGCAGCCTGAAAAATCCATTTGTTACGGTCGATATGTTTGGCTCGTGGTGGTGGTCAAATTGTTCATTTGGTTCAATGCCGATTTTTACTAACAATGTATAAACTAAGATTTACTTGCCGTATTTTGTATTTTGTCAGTGAAAAAGTTAAAGCATCGACTACAAATGTTGAAGTATTTTAAAGTTACAAAGAAGTTTGATTTTGTTTGTCCATATAGTTTGTATGCTTGTGTTTTTTTTGGGTTGATTGTACTCAAATTCTCTAGTAGGATGTACTCATATTGGTTGATGTATTGCCATTTATCAATTAAAATATCAAACAATTAATTGGAAGTGGCTAAAACAATTAAACTGTATACAATGTCACCACAATCATAATAACTTATACAAAATTAAGGATGTATAAAACATAGTTTCCACAATTTCACAGCGTGTTAATTTGAAATTGAAAACGCGTTATCTGATAAAACCGAATCTACTTGATGATTGGTATGATTTATTTACAAAAATATACACATCGTTTTCCTGTGGTGATACCGAATGATCAACTCCATTGAAGTTTAAACTTTTAAATAATATTTTATCTACGACCATTGCAATAATCACCAATAACGATGTTACAACTAATGTCATAATGATGTCCATTATTAAACCAAATACAAACCCGTTGCATAAAGTTCACTTTATACAACTGGTGTCACTTTATGATACAGGTTATAGACCAATGGGAGCGCGGCATTTGACGAAAGTAGTGTCATAATGACAATTACGCAATTCGCACATCAGCTGATTGTTGCATTACGAAACATAATACAATCGTTGCATAAACTACTATTAAGAGCGTGATGAACGTCACATATCCGTAAACCAAAACATATCCAGTGAAATATTAATACTACTTTTCTGTCAAATTTTTATTTGTTTATTTGATTAACTTATTTAATTAAAAGCCGAGTTCAGTTAACCAAACAAATAAACTCTTTGATTCTGTTTTAAATGTTCTCTATTAACATAAGAAAATCTTCCCACACAATTTATAACTGGTAAATGCATACTAAAAACATTTTATAGCGAAAAGCTTAATCTTGGTCCTTATCAAGCCTCGAATGAGATAAATCAAGACTGCGAACTGCGGGGTTGGGCCGGGGGTGGGCGCTGGGGGAGAGAATCGATTTTGGCTCGGGGCGCGAGAGGGATGCAAAATACAGGGTCGCATCGCTCGACGGCGCGGCCTGCGGAACGTATGGCAGCAACCCCAACAGCGGATATAGACTCCGTCTGTGCAGAGCAGACTGGACTGTATGGGTATATGTTTCTTCACCTGCCTCTCGTAGGAGACCAAGAATGAAGTTTGTCCCTCCATATTATAGAAAAAAGTTCGTTGATTCAAGCGTTAAAACATAAAATGAAAAGTAATTTACCATCAAATCGAATTGAATGTCGGGGGTGTTCTCCCAGTTAATATTTCTTGTGGTTATTGAATTATATTTACCATCTAGTTTATTTATTATACCAATTATATCAATCTTTATTCCTTAAAAAATAAAACTAAACTAAACACTAGACACGGTTGTTAGGCCTACTTTGATTGTTTACTGTATATTGTTTTGAACAACACCCGCTTTTATCCCTTTATCTGCCAAAACCATAAAAAACAAAAAAGTAACGAGTAAAATGACACCGTTGGCGCTGTTAAAGGTACAAAAATATAGTAGGAATATTGTAAGGAACTTCCAATAACTACAAAAAACATATTATTTTGAAAATCAAGTGTGTGTGTGCTTTCAATATTTAACGAAACATATTTTATTTTATCTGAATTGCACCCTTTTATAAATAATGAGGTTCATGTTTTCAGATTAACCCTCCCATAAATGACTTCGTTTTATATTATTTTGTCAACAGGGTTTCCCGTTTATAAAATGCAATAATTATAGTAAGCTGTATTAGAAAAATTCTCTTTTCTTTAATTAGATAATTATTACAAATTTTGTGAAGTAGACAATTACTTTGTTTAGCAAAATAAGTTGATCCTTCTAGCAAAAAACGACCGTTTGAATGTAAATTTAACTGACAGTTTACTTAATTAATTTGCAGCTAAAATAAAAGTAAACGGGGCAAGTTAATACCTCTATTTTGAAATAATCTTCCTTTTTAATGATCTCTGGCAGTGAATAAAAGCTTCTTGCCAGAATCAGTTGGAAGAAAAATTCTTTATTCACAAGCCGTTGGTGTCAACAAAAATGTAATAAATGTTAAACAAGTTATTTCTCTTAAGGAGAGTATTTTAAGCTTAAACTGCTCGCAAAAGAGCGTCTTTCAGAAAATCTTATTTTAGCAAGAATAAGAAGATCCAGCCCCGAGCCCCCTCTGTTTGCTTTAACCCTCTCGGGCCCAGATTAAAACGGTTTGGTTGGTTTCCACCTTTGTGCGTCGATGTGCGGCGACCCGTGCAGAATGGCGAAGAATGAAACTGTAATCTTCTGTCGGTAGAAAACGCTCCCTACAACAGACACTCCGCTGCTACCGCCTCTCATTGTTTGTTACTGTGCGTTATAAGTTTAACTTTAAACGTTTGAAAAGTTCACGTTTTGAGACAAATCTTACGTATAAAATGTTAAAAGGTGTTAGAGTTTGTACTGTTTTAAAAATTCTTGACATCTAACTGGCAATTTAACCGTCTATCATGAGTCGAACTTTGCTATATGAGTCGCTTGTTTGTGATATTTCTGTGTAAAATCACTCACACTCGACTTCGGTTTATTCACGCCAATAAACGTTTGTATAAAAATATTAAGAACAAAGTAGCTATATTATCAGTTTTTGAATAAAAATAATAGTTGTCAAAGTTAATAAATGTATTTTACAAAGAAATAATGAAATAAAAACACACATATTATGCATGTTACACAATTATGCAATACACAAATGTGTAATGCAATACATAAATGTGTATTATGCAATACACAATCTAGTAACTACTAGAAACATTAATGGTTGCAACACATGAACTGTTGGTCTCTTTTTAACAGTCGAGTGTAAGAGATGTAAGCGTATGGTACAAAATAGGTATGTCAATCCCTAAAAAGCCATGAAAGCCAAGGTTTGTACAATGTATGCATTGGTTCGTACGTACCCAGCTTTTGTAACTGTTTACATTTAACACAACTCATCAGCTGTAACCATAATCATTTCCGCTCGTCCGTTAGGTTGTGAAAAAAACATTTCAGAATCTCATAAAATTCATTAACGCATAGCAAAAATAATACATATCTAAATTAAGAATACACAAATACCCGGTTTTATAAACAAACGACAAAAATTATGGATCTAAAAAACATACACACCACAATACCAGTACAAAACGGGAAAACCACACCAATAATCATTGTGGTTAATTGTGGTGAGGATTTGAAACAAGGGAGGGTAGATGGGTTGTCACCCCCCCCCCCCCCCCCCTTGTGTCACCACTAACAGATGAGAACTGAGCGCCCACTGACATCCATTGTTGCGGCCGCAGCTTCGAACTCATCCCTTGTACATCGCTGCCAGACCGCCAACGTTTGACGTATTGAAGCCTCCTTCATCCTCATCCACGTGGGAGGGAAACTGTCTTTTGAGCTCTTTGAAACCCGAAAATGACGAAGATTACTTGTCAGCGTGAACGGCGGTTTCGGGCTTTAAAAAGTGTGGTGTTTGAGTCGTATTGTAATGAAAAGAATGTAGAAGAAAGCTGGATTATTTTATAGGGAGCGTTGTGAGAACGCACATACTTCTCCCCCCAGCTGCTTTTGAGAGCGCGAAAAAATATGATGAAAATTTGTATTTTACCATTGAATTTGAGCTTGCATTATGAACTTTAACCATGAAATTCCAAAATATTTTCAGTTATCAGTAAACTTTTCATTAAAGATTTATACAAGCACTACATACTAGTACGGTATTATTATTCTCTGTTTTTAGTGTGTATGAAAGTCACACAATGTCTTCTAATTATTGACTATTTTAAGGAATTTATCCTTAACGCCACTTGAGCAGGAGATTAGATTCTTCTTTTAAAATGCAAAATACCATGGGCTGTTCTTATTTATTGCTTATATTTTATAAATAATGTTTCCCATAAGTTAATGGATTGCTAATAATTTTTAGTACGTTCAATTAATCAACAAGTACAATAGAATAAACTGAAAGTAAATTATTAATTTTAGTAGTTTGAAGCCTTAGAGTTTTAGTGGACTCTTGAAATTAGTCATCCCCTCTCTTTGTCATTATGTTGTAATTTCATTCTGTACTATATTAATAGATAAACTGTATACGCAGATATTTGAATAGTATAGTTAATGTATCATTTGCTGATGATGGCTTCAGACAGAGAGCCAAAATGTACAATATCAAAACATTTTATTGTTTTAATAATAATATGAATAATGTTATGTAGCCAAAATAATTCAATTACCTTTAGTGAAGTAGGGGAGAAAATAAAGAAAACTTTTAAAATCGTGCTTGAAAAACATACCTGGAGATTTGTTTAACTTTTATCATTACTCATAAGTAATATATGTATTGAAAGAACAAGGCACACTACCATAAAGAAATACATATATAAGTAATATATGTATTCTTTATGGTAGTGAGTCTTGGGTCACCACAAGCAAACAAGAAAGTAAGATTCAGGCAGCAGAAATGAGATTTTCAAGAAGAGTAAATGGATGCACAAGAAGAGATATGATGAGGAATGAGGAAATAAGAAGAGAATTAAATACAGTGTGTAAAAAAGTCCCGGAACGGCTAAATATTTTTTGAACAGAATTGGTTTGAGAAATCAAACTTTGCACATTCACTCCTATGTAAAAAAACTACTTTCTGAGGTGATTACTGACTCTTGGCCCCCAGTGAGGAACGGCCCACAAGGAGTCGGTACAAAATCTTAAATGTAAGCATAGGTCAATATACACATCATTTTAAAGGGCTAATCAAGTAGAGTTCAATGCCGCAAACCGCACTTCAAAAGGTTCATTCATTACAAAATGACGGCTGATCAAAAATCTAAAGGAAATACACAGTGTTCGCTTAAAGATTGTTTAAAAATTGCTTACAGACTATGTCTGAAGGATCTAAACTCCGGAATTGAATGTCAGACCTAAAAACCAATCTTTTAGCGTACCGTAGAGGTTATTACCTCCAAGGCAGGATGGCCCACAAGGAGTCGGTATAAAATCTTTAATGTAAGCATAGGTTGATATGCATATCATTTTAAAGAGCTAATCAATTAGAGTTCAATGCCGCAAACCGCACTTCAAAAGGTTCATTTGTTACAAAATGGCGGCTGATTAAAGTTTTCAACAAAAATTCGTGGGCTCAAGTTTGTTAGGAGAAGGGTGGAATAAAAGTTTGAATAAATCAAATTTTGTATCAAACCTATAAGCCTATGTATTTTTGTTGAAAACTTAAATCACCCGCCATTTTTTAACCAATAATCCTTTTGAAATGCGGTTTGCGGCATTGAATTTTATTTGATTAGACCTTTAAAATGATGTGCATATGGACCCATGCTTACATTTAAGATTAAGCACCGACTCCTCGTGGGCCGTCCCCCATTAGAGCTAACATCCTCTTCGGCACCCTAAAAAATAGGCTTTTAGGCCTGTCATTCAATCCCGAGTTTTCATTCTCCAGACATAGGCTGCGAACAATCTTTTAGACGATATACAGGCGAAAACTTTGTCATTCTATTAGATTTTCGATCAGCCGCCATTTTGTAACGAATGGACCTTTTGAAGTGCGGTTTGCGGCATTGAACTCTACTGGAAGAGCCCTTTACTTTTGTGCATATCGACCTATCCTTACATTTAAGATTTTGTACCGACTCCTTGTGGGCCGTCCCCCACCGGGGCCCAAGAGTCATTAAACACCTCAGAAAGTAGTTTTTTTTACATAGGAGTGAATGTGTAAAGTTTTATTCCTCTAACCAATTCGGTTCAAAAAATATCAAGCCGTTCCGGGACTTTTTTTACACACTGTATATACAGCTTAAATAAAAAAATCAAAGAATACAGAGAGACCTGGAGACATCTTCAAAGAATGCCGGAGACCAGAACACCACGGAAGATTTTTTATTACAACCCAACAGGCAAGAGAGACGTTGGAAGACTAGGAAGAGATGGGAGTAAAAGTTAAATAAATTTGTGAGATCGGATAAGGCGCTGCCTAATCCTTGAAAGGAAGAAGAAGAAGAAGACGAAGAAGAAGAAGAAAGAACAAGGCGATTTTCGCAAAAAAGATTTCAGCTTAAACTGGTCAAAATCTCCGATTCATGCGTTGGACCCTTAACGACTAGATGTGCTTTTGATGGCTTAAAGTCATTGCATAGTCCGAAAACCCTAGGGAAACGGTTTTGGCACATTTACATAGCATTAGGCAGCATACAGAAACATAAGGCAAACAATGTTTTATTGTTATGGAAAAAATTGTATTATAAAATACAAGTATACTATGGTTTCCCGTCTGAACCCATCTTCAACTTATAGAAATCAACGTCCGTTGTGTCATAGGTTCATACTCTTTTGTCTTTACGCATAACATATGTTTAATTTAACGAGCAAGAGTTGGTTTAGAGTAGGGGTGTTGGTAAACATAATTGTTTTGGTTTGAATAGATAAAGTTTTAGATAAGTTGGCAAACCTCTTTTTCAGGTTAACCAAGTTTGGAGAAAGCGGCCCTTGGTGGTAGTAATAAACCAACGTCGTAATCATAGATTTACCTGGCTAAACATAAGAATATTAGCTAGATAGAGATCGCCTACTTGACAAATTTTTACCTGGAAATATTTTGGTTTAGTTTTTACTCGTTGCTTCAACAAAATATTTGACTCAATTTGTTTACATTGTTGTTACTCCGTAACCAACATGGCAACTTATAAAGACCTTTTTTTAAATTAATTTTTCTACAGTTCTAAAAAAGTATAGCAAATCAAAATGCCATTATTCACATCTACTTTTCTAAAGTTTGTTTTGATTTTCCTAAGCTGCAAACAGGCTGAGAAAATATATAAATATCGTGCTTGTCATTATAAAAATATTATAAATATCATTATAAATATATAAATATACGATATTATCATTACAAAAATTAAAAGCCTAAGAATTTCAAAATATTGATAGTATTTTTGTAAATGTCATAATCATTTTAAAAATTTAAGCCTTACGTGTAATAAGATCTTTATGAATAAAATACTTTGAAAAGTCAGTAGAGTTAAAATGTGATGTGCGTGCGATATTCGGACAGATTAATTAGATTATGATGAACGAAAATACAACTTGCTGAACTTTAAACACTTAGCCCTAGGGTAGGCCATAATAATAAACATATGACGGTAATATTAACCTTTGTCGGTTGTTGACATAAGGTAAATTGTTCAATAGTAAATTTTGAAGCCACAAACTTAAATATTACAACAGTTACACTACACTGATTATTAGTTTAATTTCAGTCGTAAATAAAATAATATGAAACTTTATTGATTTTTACATTTGCGGTTGAGATTTTTAATTTTCCGTTTTTTTACTGTCCCATACCTAATAAATATTTATCATGAAAGTTGATAAATTTGGACGAGACTTTTTAAATTATGTATTATAATAACTTTGATATACCCTTGATTTTAATTTTGTTCTGATACGGCAGTAAATTGAAAAGATTTTCAAATAGTAAGTATACAATTCTTTGGAATGGGTACGAATTGTATAATATAGAATAAATTAAATTTAGATTCCTCCTTAAAAAATCAGCAGTTTCACTTTGATTCACAAATGATTTACCGGTATTATAAAAATATAAACAATTAAATTGGTGTAAGCAGGATGAACATGTAACCTTTAAGACACTTACGGGTATATTCAATAATAAAACAGTGCTCAAAAACTACTTTAAACAGTCTTCTACAGTAAATCTAAAAGTTTTAGGTACTAAAGGTAACAGTTTACAGTAATAGTTTTGCAGTAATAAGAGTAAAAGTAAAAACGTCCCAACGCCTAACTCCAAATATGCAAATATAGGATTCCAACGGATAATTGTTCCGTCAACTGATTGTTGCTAAATAATTTGTAAGATTACAGAAATTTCGTTAAAATATTAAACAGTTAACATTCTTTTAAGAATCGCACAATTTAAATATTTCTATTCTATTTTATATTAAATTCTATGTTTTTTAATGTGTTATGCGGATGCAAAGCTTTTTAACATATTGTGTGTCTGGCCTAAGTGCAAGGTTGGCCTAAGTGAACCTAAAGCTACCTTTTATCCATAAAAATTACAATGAACTTCTTAAGGCTGCCTCCCTTTATTTTTAAGCTATTTTGTTCTAGCTGGTTTCGAATTAAAGAAATACTGACCGCCATTTTTCAGTATGACGGAAAACTTTGATTCTCATAGAGTTTTAATGTTTACTCTCTCTATTTTAAATCCTCTTAATATCGTGTAATTTCAATGGTTCATGAGGTTTTTTGTTTTGTGGAAAATGAACTTTAACTACTCATATCTTTTTAACCGCTGATTTTAAGAAAATACACCAAGTTACAAAAATGACTTTAAATTGTCCGTAGAATAAAAAACTTCATAAAATAAACAGTGTTCTGTTGAAAAAATCTAAGTTTCCGCCATATTATTCAAATTTGAATTCACCAAACAACAACGTAAAAATAAAAGGAGGTATCTCATGATATTCATTGCCATATTCATAGTCATTAACTTGGAATTTGGTTCACTCAAGGTGAGACATTCTGTATAATTAGCACTTGCTTGTCATTTCAATCGCCTAATTTAATAAGTAATCGTTGATCAATAGGAAAAAATACCTCGTATAGAGTAGCAAAAACAGAAACAAATAAAATTGTTCCAGTGGTTGGTTAAAACAGTTCCAATAACGCCCGACTCTCCTCGTTCCCTTGGAAATGATATCAAACCCGGAAAAAATCCTTCACCTTCTCGAGAAAAGGCGGTGGCGAAACCACCCTCATAATTGAAAGAAAGAATGATTCACAAAGCCTTGTGTAGAATCTCGAGGGCGAATCTGAACTGGAGTGACGCTAAACAAACCTCCCAGAAATCAAAATCCTCCCCCAGCGCCGCGCAAACATCCCTTGCTCGGGGTTGAGTCGGCATGGGAACTTCTGAGCTTCGGAGAATACAGTAGACGACAGGTCGAGCGAATTAATTCCATGTGGAGCTTGGAAGCGGTGACAGGAGGTTTTAACTAACTTTCAATGTCTGATTTAGTGTATTTAATAAATAAATCATCTGTCTGATCAACCCAGTTGGAAAAGGAAAGATCACCTCAGTTGGCAAAGGTAACCATAAATTTATACTATGTGTTATGAGTACAATTTATGAACATTACGTGTTTTGACTACAATCATGACCGCCAGAAGTTTTGTGGCACCGAGTCTTCTTGTTCATTGTTTCATTGTTAACTTAGTCTTCTTTCAACCTCAGTTGCTCACTCAATCAAGAATGAGATGTTGTAAGAGTTTTTAATCTCCTTATGAGTGATAGTGGGTATCGCACCTTCAATTTGATATCAAAGGAACGCTGTGTGTTGTGTTCGGGTGAGATGTAAAATGGCATCTTTTAGTGATGCAAGCTGGAAAACTGATCAAAGAAAAAACTGGAAAAAGTATTTCATACACCCTTTCACAAAACACCCACAAGGAGTAATTTGTAATCCATAAAGTCACTACGCAACACAATCAAAACACTAAAACTATTTGTTGCAGATCCATTTGAAATAACTTTTTATTTACTCAAAGTACCCGTTTCAACGAATAAATAATCAAAACCAACTTTTGGAGGAAAAGTAATAAACTAAGGACTGCCTCAATCTGTCACAGGATAAAGGATGGAGGGTTCGAACGAGTCCTTCAAGTAGTAGGTTCTAATAGGATGGGGACAAATCCAGTTAGCCATTGTCGAGGGGACCTCCAGCGGTTTGTTTGGCGACTGGTGACAAGAGATTTGTCACGGCGAGGCTGTAGAACGACAGATTGTCGAGGCGGCTTTGGACGATGTCTTACAGTCTTCTGTGTAGGGCAGGTCAAAACAAACATAGGTGACACGGAGCTAATCTCATGGTGAAGATGTCTCAAAGGCTCAAAGGTGGTCTTGAACATCTTTTTTTTTTCAAAAAGTTTGAAATGCATGAACCACACAGTGGTGTTTTTTATTTCTACTATACCTATACTTTTCATAGTATTTGCTTAAGGCGTACCATGTTCGAGCACGGTACACCTAGGATAACTGATGGAAGTTTCAAATTTTGTATAGAAAAAAATTACTAAATAGCTGATTATTTTACAATGTTGTATTATAATATTCAGTATTGAAGGAAAACGAATTCATATACAGTTAGATTAATATATGTTAGATCCTATAACACTCGATTGTCCCCAAAGATTTTAATTATACATTTTTATTTATAAATAATAACACTGCGTGCTTTTTAGTAAAACATAGTACATCAACACACCTAAACAATCAATTATTGTGCACCAAAAAGTAGTATTTGTATTGTGTGCGAGTAT
Source organism: Flexamia atlantica (assembly GCA_035578135.1). Taxonomy (NCBI): domain Eukaryota; kingdom Metazoa; phylum Arthropoda; class Insecta; order Hemiptera; family Cicadellidae; genus Flexamia; species Flexamia atlantica. Next base: position 39,654,223 of record JAQJVK010000008.1, on the reverse strand, counting down.
AATATAACCAAACATGCTTGCTTTGTAAATCAAAGGTTGCCTAGTCGTAAGATCATTAGAACATTTTGCGGAGGTCTGAAACTGATGAAAATATCGTACGTTACACGGCCGGGAAGTTTTGCCGTACTCGCATGAAAATCTCATTGCTCGTTCGGCAAAACAGTACTTCACGGCCTAGTAATGTAATATACTATTAGAGTAGCTATGTGAACAAATATTACATTAGTTTGTTCTCCTCGCATCATATTGCGACTTAACTGTGCTTTCTCATTGAAATCGAGTAGTCAAAATTTATACTCATATTTTACTTATTAAATTTTCACCCAAACTTTTATTTATTAAACAAATCCTCACCATATTACCTAAATTAAAATCTCCCTTACAAACGCAGTGTAGGGACCGAAACAACATTTGGCACCGAAATGCTAATTAAATGTAATCACAAAACGACAAAATGTAAGAACTTTGAAGTCCGGCCGCTTTGGAGAGGATATGGTTGTAGCACAATGACAATGTCAGGGGCCCCGGGCGTGATCTTTGGACGCTGTCTGTACGGACGTTTGTCTGTTTGTCCGTGTGTTGCGAGGATGCAGTTGTTGGTATGGGCGAAGGTACATTATAAAGCCGGACTATGTAAAGCGACCCCTGCAGGCCACGATGACACTCTGCTAAAGCTTCGCCTAGCCCTGCTGTTCACTTTGGTCGTCCAGAATTAGTACAAAAGCCTCCGACTGAGTTGCCTAGGTGAGAGATTTATTATACTATTTTTTTTTTGAAAACGATCTGCTCTGTCCCTTTTCAAAACCAATATATGCAAACTGATAATTATCAAAGTTAAATCCTAAACAAAGATATTGACAATGTATTCTTAGGGGAAACAGGAATGCTGAAAAGTAGTTTTTTTTTACTTAATTAGGTACCTGAAGGAGGACTGAAATATTGCCATGTGTGATAAAAATGTATATGATTTGTTTTCTAGGAATGTAGATTATGAATTTTTTTACTGAGCACTACTATTACATAGTTTATTTGGTAAATAAGGATATTTTTGTTTTGTTACTTTTCATAGTAGGAGATGTAATTCTTGAATTAAATGATTTTGAGGAAACTTACATCTAACTACTTCGTGTATTATTAAAGTAAAACTAATGGAGCTAAACTCTAAAATTAAAAAAAGTTGTGGAAAATCGGCAGAGCTGGAAGTTACCTGTGACTTAGTCGCGCAATATTATGAACGTATGAGTTATGAATAGTTGACGATGTCTTTAAGTTTACATTTACTCTGCTAGATCAAAAGCATCCAACCTGGCCGGTTCCCTTTGAAGTATATTTATGTTCCAGTGGTCGGTTGTTGTTATTATTTACATTTGATAAAATTGCAAAAAAAATACTGTTTATGATAAAGCTCACATGATATAAAAAATAGTTTTACAGCTTACATTACAATTGTGAAATAAAGGCAAAAGTTTAAACTCATTGAAAATCAAAAAAATCCAATTCAATTTTAAAATACGCTACTTAAATCACATGATATAATCCATATATTTATGTGCTTAGACCGCTTTTGCTAGGATTAGTACTTTTCACGAATACATTATCAGGAAGGAGTGGTTAAAGGCGAATATGATTTAAAGATGAGTGTGAAATGGATTCTATGAAAGCTTCGTTGATTGCAAAGACAGGCTGATTAATTTGCAAGTAACGTTAATTATCAGCCCGATTATCAATGGCATCTGGGTTCAGTTTCAGACCTTCGCAAAATGTTCTAATGATCTTACGACTAGGCAACCTTTGATTTACAAAGCAAGCATGTTTGGTTATATTATACTCGTACACAATACAAATACTACTTTTTGGTGCACAATAATTGATTGTTTAGGTGTGTTGATTGTTTAGGTGTGCAGAAAAAAACATACGTTCAATCATAGCGTAGTCTTTTCATAAACATACGTTTCTCCAACCTTCAAACCTAACATATCACAAACAGAACTAACATTTGCTACGGATGCAGTGCTGCCACTACATTACTCTAAAAAGGAACCAATAAACAAGCATTAAACGTCAGTTTGCTGCAAATCAGCTGATTGTTTACTTCCGCTTTATCCGGCCAAGGCGAGAAAAGTTTATCCGGCCTAGGCCGGCAATGTGTAACTTTCTAGCCAACGAAAAGGAACTGAAAACAGATGTTTCTGTGTTATATGATGAAATATATATTTATAGAAGATTTTAATTTTTACCTCGTATCTCATTTGCACATGTACAGCCAAGTACTATGTATTAACCATTTCCCAAAAAGTCGTATTTTTTAACGTAATTTTTCCGTTTTTACGCATCACAAAATCATCAGTAATATTAACGTTTTCATACATCGTATACTTTACAACGCTTGTGGAAAATTGATTTTACAATAATTTTACAGCTATATGTTTGTCAGCATATTTTTGCTATCTTATCCTTATATGACATTGCCAATGTACAACATACTAATTTACCAAATTTTCCGAATTGACCCTCCTGAATTTCGAATTTTATACATATATATATATATATATATATATATGAACACCGTAAACACACTTATGCTCTAAATATCAGCAAAACATCTGAGTTCGATGATTTATCGCGAGGAGAGTAATTTTACAATTGTAGTTTAACAATAATTTTTTATTTCTCAAATAAAATACAAGTTTGTTAGTATTTTTATTATATTTATCGATTTAAATATAGCATAAATGTTTGCGAATAAAATCATATAGCTTTACCTTGTTAATTTAAAAGCACATAAACAACCCCAATATCCACAAAGTTGCGTCGTTCCGAATTGAAAAACTCTCAGCGCCGCGGCGCTGGGGGACAGATTAATAAAACGTCCCGGGCAAGAAATAATCCCGGGGAATAAGAGCAAACTTTAAACAAAATGAAACTGATGATTCCCACGGCGCGGAACGAAATGAAAGTCGCGATTGGTTTACAAAAGAAACATCTCTCCGGGATGAATTAATAACCGAAAACGGAAAACAGCCGAGTCTTGATACTGCTGTTTCTCCACGAATTACCGTACATTTGCATCGGAGCGGCAACATGGCGGACGGAGCTCCCCTATCATATTATTTCCAAAGTATATAAAAAGGTTGCGAACGGAGGGTATTGAATCAGTGCCGGGGGCGCAGGGGGAGCCGACCAATGAGCGGGCGCCGCCGGCTGTTTGGCCCTCCCCCCCGGCGCTCGCCCCTAGCAACTGGTTAAACACCGAGTCGATACTCTAGCTTCCGGTCCCATAAACATCATATATTGATTTCCGGTCGGCGTTGAAGGCGGATTAACATCGTAATGAGGTTGAGGCCGAAAAGGTTTGAGCTTGATACGTGATTTTTGATTTAAATGAAATTGGTCAGTGTTAATACAAAACTTGAAGTATTATTACACGTAATTCTTCCATGGTTGTCTTTTTGGAATATTACTTCATAGCAATTATGATATTTTGCTTGTGTTTCAACATCTTTGTATTATAATTTTCACGAGACTTTCCAATTTACAATAAAAAATGTGTATATAAAAATTTAGATTTTTGAAGAGGAAGGCAATATTTATTTGTAAAATTAGTACAATCTGACGGATGATATTTAAAAAATATATCAAAACATATTTTTGTATCAATTATGAGATCGCCTTCACAATTGAGCCTTAAAACGATGCACTCTTTCAGTATAAATGTGAGTGGATATTGTAAATATAGCCTGATAAATTTGCAGCAAAATGCAACACAGTAACACAGTATTAATTTGGATTATGTAAAATTTGGATCTTACGGAACCTAATTTTCTTTGTGCACATCAACCGATCCTGGAGGAAAAAATAATTTTAGTTTATTATCATACTGATAAATCGTTATAACTCCTTCAGCAGTAAAACCTCATCGCAATTAAATCAATTTATCATAACCTTTCCTTGTTGTTCACTTCTGTTAGAAGCCTAATAGCGATGACAAATGGGATTACCGAGTTTGTAAGTGACTACAAAGGGTACAAAGTGCTTCTCACTTTGTCAAATCACACACAGTCTCGAGGCTACCAAGTATCTACTTACTTCGCTCGTGTTCGTGGGACTAAGTAAGTCAAGTATCACTCTATGAATTAAATTACGAATTATTAATTTGCATAGCATCATAAAATATTACTAATATAAGTCCTTTGAAAACTTGACTGGCATAAAAAGGTTAAATTTAAAATGTTTTTTTTTTAATTATTCAAAGAATAAAATTAATCTCACGTTCTATATTATATTTAAATGACTCCATGAGTTTATAAGAAATGCAAAATAATCTCGTAATATAATGTAAGTAAATATTTTTAATTGTATTTTTTTAAATTTTATTTAGCATAAAAAATAGATTCTAGCAGATATGATTTAAAGTCCACAGCACTTGTCCCCCTGATACTTTGTTAGGTAGCTTCCGCATCATGCTCAATAAGTGCAATCAATGAATAATCAGTAATAACAATTCAAAGATCCATAAAATAATAGTTACGTCATAAAAATCCATATAGTTTATTATAGACCCTTTTTCGAGACGTGTTCGATTATTTAAATGGCTCTGGAATTCTAGTGTAAAAGTAAGATGCATTAAACCACAAATTTAATAAATCCCTCTGCAATAAATAATAATTACATACTCTTCTGTAATAATTTTTAACTACCTCCGTGGACATGTTAAAACATTTTTGTTTTGTTTTTAAAATAGCTGAAAACTGACTATGTAGACTCAATTGATGATTATGTTGTACTGTAATACTAATTTTGACCGATTGAACCACCGTTTTAGTAGTCTGTCAATGTTTCATATGTATTCATATGTTTCGCATTATACGAAAGTGAGCACTTTACAACTGCTAATAAATTATTGAGATGATAAATAAAATCTAAAACTGAATTTCGTTTATGAACTGAGCTGAGAGGGCTTGAAATATTGATTATAAATTTAACCCCTTAAAAATTTAAGGGATAGTTACCACGCACTAATTCTTCTATTTGTGTTATTGCTTAAACAGTTTTATTTTATCCCTGATTAAGTGTCAAAGACAGCCAATAATTTTTTAACTTATAAATGCGAATATTTATTTCACCAACAAATTATTAACGAACGCAACCGAAGCGATCCAATGAAAAATAAAACGATTTCCATAGCCCGAAGCGCTTCTGTACGTGTCACGGCAGTCGGGTGGTTTTGACTAGTCCATTAAATAAATGCGAGTGTATCCGCGAGATGGGGGGGGTTGTGGGGGTCGGTGGGGGTGGTAGCTGGAAGCCTCCCCCTAGGGTTAGTGCGCAAACTCCCCCCCTACCCCGGGGCACCCCTCCCCCAGCGACCACCCCGGGCACATCTCACTGTGTAATTGTCTCCTGTATAGCGCCGAACTGTTCTGTGATTGTGATAGTTCCGATTCGAGCCAGGCCTTTCCGGATCCGGTAAGTACTTGGTTTGTTTCCGGTTTTATTTTGGTACACAGCGTTTGTTTTGGTCGGTTCAAGTGAAGCGGTTGCACGTCAGTCGGTGCCGAGAGTTGGTGTCGAATGTTGGGGTGCGAGGGCGATCGATCTCGAGTACCGTAACAGATCTCTTTTCTGAAAATGTACGGTAATCAGTTGTTAGTGAGAATAAAATAAAAATAAAACTGTGATTGAAAATCACTTGATATATAGCTTATAAACAAATTTAAAGCTCGTTTCAACTGTAAATAAATGCTTTTATTTCCTAAAAAGCCCCGTTTTTTCTCTTTAAATTAATGGTAGCAAAGGGATGTTTCAGCTCTCTTAAAATTACTAACATTTCTTAGACTATATAATTTAATCCCGTGGTGAATATAAGCATTTAATTATTTTATTGCTGTAACGAAAACTTAAAAAAACTTGGTATTATTTAGTAATTATTTGACTTTATTAATTTAGAGAAATATATTGCAATGTATGAAATAATAATAAATATGTTTTAAATAACAAATTGGTAAATAAACAGTACGAGTAATAATTGCGACTCCTTTCTTAATGAAAACTTGATTTCACTTCACTGTACCTGTTTGAATAAAATTATAATTAATTTTGATGTAATATTTTTAAATCGAGTTTATTATACACCATAAAAAATATAATTTAATGTAAAACCGACAGGTACACATTTATAGTTATGGGGGCTAAAATGTACTTAAAATTCTACTAGGCGTAAATATAATTTACTCAAGATTCCAAAACTACATGTTCCTTAGCTAGGATTTGACTAGACTAGCTTGTTCTAGCTTAAACAAAAAAATTTGTTTAATTTTATTCAAAAACAAGCGGTACAAAAGCTATTCATGAGAATTTAATAACTATATTCTCTAAAATATTTATATTAATTTGCGTAAAGTAAACGCCCAAATTGTAATTATTTAACTGAAATAGCAAGCCAAACAATAAACAGTTTCCATGATACTACGTCAATAAAGCAGTTCTGTGAACTTGAAATAAGTTAAATGCGTTATCCTTTATTTTAACCTCTTAATAGAAATGGATAATTTTATACTTCCAGTATGTTTGTGCATATAAGAAAAAACAGACGCTGTTAAATTATTTTGATTCACAAGTTTTTTTTGTATGAAATTAATTACCATTTCTAATCAATAATAATCTTTCTTTCAATGGAATAATTTTTTCTTTCTAGGAAAGATTATCCAATTGAATCTTGTACAGGGTATCTGGTCAGAAGCGTTAAAAGATTTGTTAAACTGTATAGTAATGTGACAAAATGGTGCATTTATAATCATCATAAAATTTCCAATAATAAAAAAATAGATAGGCCTAGTAGGATTAGACATAATTATAAGATCTCTTTTAGTGAATAAAGCTTGAATTTGTGATTTTTATAGAAAAGTGAAATTAGGTCTGTAAACTAGACTGTAGTTCAATTACTATTAAAAACTTATCCTTTTAGTAAGCTGTAAATTGGTGTAGGTATAGAAAACTATAATTTTGCTTTATTTCATTATTTATAAATTATTATTGAAAATATAAGGAAAAACACGGTGCGACTGAAACTAAATTCCCTATAAAATATCTTGCATTTCATGAAATAAAATTACTGCAGCCACATTAAAATTTATTTTTAACTCAGCTTAATCAGTTTTAAAATTTACTATAATAACATAAAAAAATAAGGACTCAATATCTTTATGCACTTTTCTTTTGTAATTGAAGTGGAATTTTGGTTTTTTTTTAATGAAATAGCGTTGAGATGTTAGTTTTGTTTCTTTGGACCATAACTCTAACCATTTGACCATTACTTAAAAAAAAAGTTCCTTTAAATTAAAATGGTGCATAAAATTCTACCATCCTCTAATTCATTATTTATTTATTAATACATGTGTAACACTAGAGTAAGGATGATATTGAATATACCATAAAAACTACGTTGTCATGAGGTCGAGTTTTGTCGTTGGTTTCTGCAATATCATAGACACATAAAACCTAAACTCATATATTTTTGTAGGCTATCAAGTTTATATTTGACAACAATTCATTTTCATTACTTATATGTTTTATTTGTATTCAATAAAAATTGAACACAAAGGAATTTGCTGCTATTGGACGAGATTCGTAAGTAACTGTTTGGAAATTTATTTGATCATTGTAGAACTAAGGCATTTATAAACTCTTAAATCAGGCATAACATAAATACCTACTACTGTTGAGATAGATTAAGCAAGAGTTATCTAACTAAATATAATTTGAGCCTTTACTGTGTTTTTCACTCACAATAATAAATCAATAATAAATTCGTAGAATACTAGATTTTTATGCTCCATTTCTAAATTTATTTAGAGATTTTTTCATAATATTTGTTACGTTTATTGGTCCGATGTAACAAAACGCTAGTACCTTCAAAGTGTTAACCTTAAAGGTTATATTCTTTTTCTTTTTAAAAAACACACACTCAAACCTAAATTATAAAGCACAAATTTGTGAAGATTTCGAATCCTAACTGTTCTTTACAGTCTTATTAGAAATCTAGTAAAAATACTGACATTGACAAAAAACTCTTGCAATCATAAATTGATATTTAGTGATAGTAATTTTATTAAGAAAATTCATGCTATTTACTTGAAATGCAGTTTTTTTCAAACATGTTCTTTCACTTATTCCCAATAAATAACAAATTGTAAATTTATATACATATTTTAGAAACTTATTAAAAGGAGACTTTTTTTATCGTAACGTCACATTCTACAATCCAGCGTAACGTAGAATAGTGTCACAAACTTTATTTAATTTTCTCGAAAAATACTATTTCAAATTTAATTCACTAACCGTGAGCTTACAAGGATGCCTGATCCAATTATCTCTGCATTGCTACTATCGGGAACTTTATGACTGGTGCCCTAAACTTTATTTCATTTTTCTTGAAAAACTAAAATTTCTATTCAAGATAACGTACCTTTCAGTCAAACAATTCTATCAAGATTTAAAACTAGGTGCATTTCGGGATGTAATATCCCATCCTTAGCTTGCACAAAATATAACAGTTCAAGAGGCAGAAGAATAATAAATAAACTAAATTTCTAACTTGAATCAAAGCACGAGAATTAGAATGGAGCGTAATCTTAATATCTCTAAACTGATTTTATTAGATATTTTATGAGGATTCTGAAAATGAAAAAAACTTTTCGGTTAAAAAAGTTTCCGCCGAGAGTAGTCTGGTTAAACCGATCTCCGCTTGAAAGGTGCCCGGATAAGAGGGAGTCTACTGTATTTAATTTATTTCAGCCTTATTGTAAGAAAATAGAAGCTTAATTATGCACTGTTTTTGACACATATTTTTTAACACTTACGACTAGACGCACTAATGCAAGCAACCTTCTCTCAATATGTTTTTTCTGCAGACTAACTTACAAAATCTTGTTTTATTTAGCGTAAGACGTATGGACATAGGGTAAAAGGGTAAAAATAAATGAGCAATCAAATTAATCTTTCATTGCACAGTTACAGTTTATTATGAATTTACTAATTGCACTATATTGATAAAACTGCATTACAACTATGATCAAAATATCATTGTTTCAATCGAACTTTTGGTATGTAGTTCAATGCAATAAACTCAAACACAGCACGTAAACTCGTATTAACAATAAACGTCTGTTTGAAAATTTGCCTGCAGTAAACTGCAGTTATTCTTTTATTAGACAATCAGCCACTCAAAGGGTAATAAGAGTTTATCTAACTCTTATACCCTCTTATACATAAAAATATATATTATACCAGAAAAAATAACGAATTTTCTTATTTGTACAAAGAGAATAAATAATCACAACACCTAAATGTTGTCACGGGCCCTATAATAAACTTAAATAAAGACAACTTGTACAAAAGTTTACATTTAATAAGTCTTTAAAGATTTAGTTAAAGTTATATGATTTAAAAAAAAGGTTTCAATGAAAAAACTAGTGCTTTTTGTTGTAAATGTGTTATTTTTACTTGACACTACTTGTTTGTTGCAGCTAAAGTAAATACTTACTTTTCGAGATTTTTAGTAAGGTAGTTTTTTTTAACTAAAAGCTTTGTTTTCAAAAGGACATTCATACCTGAAAACCCAAAAAGGATTAGGTTTAATCTAATTTAAAAAAGAACAAAAACATGTTATGTTTTTATAAATTTGTAATTTAAATACATTTATTCTTAATCAAACTACCAAAATCAAAGTTAAAAAACATATATCTAAACATGTAACAAAGATAAAAGCTCAATATATTTAGCTATTCTAATTTTATAGTGTTCGGTAAATAATTTCATTTTACGATTAGATACAAAGTTAAATTATTAATCGTGGCAACGAATGTTTTATTAGACTAGGTAGTAGTTTGTTTACGAATTTAGGTACTAAGAAAACTATACTTAAACTATGTCAAATTAATTTGCAATAAAAGTACGTTTTCCATTTTTATAACGAACCTTAAATAAGTTTTATATACAAAAGAATAAATAATGAAAGAATATTGACCAAGAGTCAACAATCAATAGAATTTTCTTCTTAAAAACATACGACCTATTTGAAATCTCCCGATTATATTAAGGAGGTTATACTCCATAGCAAAATTAGCGTTAACACTCGTTTTTTGAAAATATTACCAACCACATTGACAAGTATTATTGAAAATCAGAACTTTAGGAATAATTACACAGAGATTAATTAATGTTAACAACATTTTAATGTTGTTAATGTTGTTAACAGAGATTAATTAATTAAGTTCCTGGTTTATTTCTTTATCAAGATAGATAAAAGAATAAGTGTATTATATTCTTATTTTAATATAGTCTATTATTATATTTTTATTTAATAGTAATCAATAATTTTCAGTTGTCAAAAATTTTAAACTGGTATATTTTTATATCAGAAAGTAACAACAATACCCTTTTGTCATGGTTTTGTTCTACTTTCTGGTATAATTATAATAATATCCCTTACCAGTGAATCACTATACAATACAATACTATATTTTTTTTTAAATGGAAGTCTGAATCATGGAAGTTTTCATGATTCAGAGTTCAAGTGATTTTTGAAAATATATTTATTGTTAATTGGGTAGTATAGAATTATTTACTAAATTAACTTAAAATTAATACAATTCATTTATTTTGAGTTGACTAATTAAAATTACTTTTGTTTTCCTAAAAATTATCAATACCGTGTACTTCATTAAGTATCGGAGCGGTTAACCAACTTTTGAACTTAATAAACTTAATAACTTAATAGACGAGTTAAAGACTTTTTGCATACAAGTTCTGGCCAGAAATAATTAATTCCAGTCTATGTTTCAAATGTGATTTTTGTTTGGCCACCCCAAGTATTTTCACCTGATTGAGTTACGACTCATTTTTAGGTATAATAACAATTTTTTATGAAGCCTTTTGCAATAAGTGGTCACTCCATGGGGTTGTATTTGTTTAAAATTTTGGGTTTACTAGGAAAAACGACATGCATTGCAAAATTAACATTTATTGGTTGGAAATTGTGCATCAAATATCTTCAGTCTCCCTTATTTATAATTTTGAATTTAAATACAATTGTTTGAGGGGCTTTTCACTAGCAATGGCATCGACAGACACAGCCACAAACAGACGGTGGTGAAAGGCCTCAGTCAAATTAAAATATTTAAAATATTGGTGATATTTATTTAAAAATCAAACACTTAATCTAATTAAAACTTTTCCTCTTGAATACATTATATTTAGTTTAAAAGCCATAAAAACGGTCTACGACTTTAGGGCCACTGCCTGAACCCACACCCTGTTTAACACAGAAACTATGACAGCAGAAAAAATAACGCAATATTTTTTTTTACTTAACTCTTTTTAAAGCGTCTCCTAAGTTTTACAGTAGAATATTTTCGTTTCCCACCTCTGTTACACCACCTCCCAGACCCAGAGGCTGCCAGTAGCCCCGTAGTTCTCACGACTACCGCCAGGTCCCAGGGGGATCTCCCACGCCCGAGCACGCGAGCTGGCGGGGGTGTCGGCTACCCCGGGGGTTGGTGCTCCGGAATCCGAAAAATCTATGTTCAATAACACGCAGCCCGTGTGAATCCCTTTTAATACCTGATTCGAGATCGGTCCGTTATAATAAGTAAATTGTCCAGCTCCATCGGTCTCTATGATGATGGGAATTGGGGAATGGAGCGACCGGTATCGGAACGTGTTCGTGTTAAGAGCTCCCCAAAGGATGATTTAGGCATCTGATGTACAGAAAAAGAGGAAGTTTGTTTTGGAGGTTTGGGTATTTTTTATTCATTCCTTTGCATTCTTTTAACAATTCATGCTAGTGAAATTGAGTTAATTTCACTTAAGTTAGAATGGGTAGTTTTTACAATAGGCTAATTTTAAACCTCGTAAACATTTTAACCAACAAAATTAAATTTGATTGAAAATTCATTTTATATAAAAAAATCTTCTATAAAAGATTATAGACATTCCTTTAAAGACGAGTTATAGCTTGTTTTGAGATTACTTGTAAAATTATTCTTGACGCAACTAATAAACTACAGAATGCAATCATTAAGTAGTAAGTAGCTAATGTTACTTATTTTGACTGATTTTAGTTTGAAATTAATGACATAGGCCTACGCAAAATATGTGTACGTAACTTATTTAAAACAAAATATGTTAACAAAGATTTATTTACTAGGCCAGCTAGGATATTCTGCTTTTGTATATTCTACAAAATGCAATGAACTTAGAAATGCATATTACATAAGAAATGCAATGAACTTAGATTGTATTTGCATTTTACTTATAAAATGCATTAAAAAATTGATTAATTATTTATATGTAACTTCTATATTACGTTGATGTCAAAAACCAAATATATTCAAAATACATTTGTCATTTGGTTAGTCGGTTGAGGAGTATGCGATGAACATCATGCATTTTAATTGATTTGAAGCAATTTCAAGGCAATTTATAAATAATAAACATACACAAATTTTAATTAGACATTTTTTTAGAGAATTTGACACTTTTATTGTTAAAATAATAATTTGAAATGTCAGTAAAACGAAATAATAAATAATTTAGGTTACTCATTTTAACACAGGAGACAGTGTTAAACTTATGAATAGTGTCCGTCAACGTTAGCACACTCGACTCAATTCAGGACTTGATGAATGCAATAAAAAGCTAGATCAAACACACTTTGTGTACAAAAATGTCAATTCTGTTTGGGGGAAAATATGTGTTGCACATAACGCCCATGTTTCTGCTACCGGAAATATCCATGTCCGCGCTGGCGGGACGGAAATTTAAGATTTCCGCGCGTCATTCGATTTTCCTCCGGAGAATAAGCTCTACTCGTTGTTTTTGCTTCACTTTCACTTTATGGTAATAACACGACGCGTCTTTAATCAAACCTATACGTAATAAAATAGTTTACTTACAATTTTTATTATCTATAACTTTTCAACATTTCCTGGAGGTATTTAAACACCAGAATTTACTCATATTATGTCTTTTGTTTGTATGGTGATGAAAAGTATAGTAATATACTCGTAACGCGTTTTATTTCTAATGCTGGTAGCGTAAATGAGAGATAATACTGAAAGTGTGCAGCCTTTTAACTGAAGTATTGAGGAATATAGCACTTTTATTCACAATAAAGTGTAGAAAGTTTTGACTGATTATTGCGTGAAAAGACTCAGTTTCTCACGATCAGGAAGATAGTTTTCAGAGGATAGTTCTTTTTCTAACACCAGTTTCTTTTACGCCCAAAATTCTTAACAAACTCAGCTGTGCGAAAGAGAGAACAATAAGGGAGAGTTTTAAGGGTTAAAACCAAACAACATTCTTGAAGCAAGGGCAAAAATATAATCCACCCACAAAAGACATGGTTCATCAGACCTTATCCGGATCAGAATTCGGCAAAGTGTATTTAGGACGATCCCGCGCCAAGATTGGATCACAACTAACTGTAAGATTTGCTAAACCGGAACATTTTTTTATATTTTTGAAAGCTCTGTATTGTTAGAAACGAAGATGTAAGAGTTGGGGAACATAATAATATGCAAATATGTTAGTCTAACAGTTGGGGCTTTATCGCAATTAATTGTATTTGCTTACCCATGGTTTGAAAATCAAGATAATATTTTGCTGATACACATAAATTTTGAAAATTAATTAAAACAATGCATAATAATGTACTTATTACGATGCAATTTTTGGACCATAAAGCTATTTTTAAATTTAAACGGTTTATTTGTAGTAAATTATTTGATTAAATGAAATTTACATGAATAGTAATACTTTTCAATCAAAAATATTAAGCATTAACTTATTTAATCGTTTTCTGATCAAGTTACGATTGTGTTACTTATAAATACATCATTACATTCTAAATTCAAGAAGTCAAAATGTCCTTAAATAGTTTTAATTTTGAGTTAGAGAATAGCCTCAAAATATAAATTCATCCATCCGTCTCGGAACACCTCTCTAGTTAAAGTTACATTAAAAGTTATATTTAAAGTTTTGTTATTATCGTTTTTTTATTATTATTATTTTTCATAAACGTTTTAATTTGATGGGAACGTTTAAAAGATCAAGATATAGCACGTCTTATGAAGATCGTCATTGTCAGTGAAGGTATTTACGTGAAACTTAGTCTGAATTTAATGAGAAAAAAACCAATCTTGGTGTATCTTATTATACCACAAAGCCAAATCAAATAGGATGGTCTTCCGTTTAAAAAATAAACTTATAGCCGTATACGAGCCATAATGGACTATGATTTCACCAGTTACGTCACAGTAGTAGTTCCCAGTACAGATTAAGTCCAATAAAACATCACTAATGAGAAACGGTCGTGTGAAAATCTTCCTTCGGGCGAAGCCATCTAATACCCGTAATTTCTCAGATATTCGTGTCAATGGCGACAAAAAACACGATCACAACTACCGACCGATCGGATTCCTACCGCAGAGGTAAAAAACTCCTCAAAACATACCTGCGCGACTCCTAATTAATCGGAAGGTGTAATTTGTCTGGATGGAACAAATGAGGACGGTTGTCAGTGGCGGGGGATAAGGACGAGGGGCTTTGTCGCCGTGATCGCGTCGCGTCGCGATCCGGTAATGAGGGATAATTCGGTATCGTGGGACGTCCAGGAGGGGGGTGGAATGCAAATGGCACGCGATTGGATTAATTGGGGCTGCGTGAGCCACACTGGGGCACCGGCCACAATTTGTGGGATTCTTCCCAAATTGGCGCCCTGTCCCCACGCAACGCCCGCAGCCTGGGAAGCGCCCCGCGTCCCTGGGGGCATCGCGATTGCCTTGTCTCGGGGCGAAGCGACACAGCGACACTCATACTGTCTAAGTTGGGATCATTCCTGCAGTGTGGTTATCTTAAAAAAGAAAATTTCAAGTGACCATTTTATCTTTTAACAGTATTTAGGTAACTAAGTTACTCGCGTAACATTGGGTAGCCAACAGATTTTTTTTGCGTACATGGTCTCAGATCGGAATTTATTTTACTGTGGAACAATGCTAGATAATGCCATACTTCTGGCACATACATTAATTCACATTCCTATTTAAATAAATAATGATAGTTAATATAAACTAATGAACAAAAGTAGCAGTTCCAAGATGCATAGAACATATAGAGGGGACTAGTGGTTGTATATTCCAAATTATAACTGCAGCCTAATGATCAATAGTAATTTTGATTTGACAAGGTTGGTTACTAACGGTCCCTTAGCCTACCGGGGAGAGCAGCAAGTACTAATTCTACTAGCTACTAGTAGGCCTACTAGTACTAGTACTCGCTGCTCTCCCTGGCCCTGACTTAGCCTGCATGATAAATGACAAGAAGGATATCTTTCATAAAAACAAAAAATTGTTAATTTTAAATAACAATAGGAAAATTACTATGTAGGTTTTTGAGCAATTGTATTTCAAGTTTCCTTAATACATATAACTGATATATAGCACTCTTAAAATCACTGCCACGGTGATATAGGCGAGGCAGTTTCAGTTTCAGTTTGGGCTCCACGACGTAGATAAATCATCTAGGCCACTTTATTTAGGCAGTTTCAGATCGCAGCAAACTCTCTTCTCTATCATTTAGTTCGTCTCAAAGGGCATTTATTGCATTTGGTCCTATTGCTGGGTTTGAGTGAAGGAAATTAAGTAAATCGATTTAAAAATAAGTACTGTAGGAGTAATATATATGTATTTTGATTGGACCTCACAAACGTAGTAGACAGTGGTTTGGAATTTAAATCTTTTCTGGCTTTAGTTTGCTTATAATTTCCTCAGTGAGGTAATCGACGATCTTGAATTACATTACTTTAGGATAGACGGTTGATACTGTATGGAATTTAAAATTAAAATTAGAAAGAAAAAGGTAAGACATATAAAAATGTCACGTGACTCCCGTTTTTACTCGTGCCCTCACAAGCAGAGGAGGCCGCAGCGGGTGGCCGGGGTGACGAGGGGGTGTTTTCAATCTAAGCCGTGTTTGTGCCGGCCGCAATGGGCTGGAAAATAAGGCTTACGCCCCGATGTCATTCGATCCCACGAGCGGCCCCGATACAACGGGTGTCCGGCGGAGATGAGTTTGTTACGCAAGAAATATCGTATCATATCATTTTCTGTTAGTTATTATTTTAATCTACAGGTCTGGGTTTCAGATGACATTTTTGCTTTGCAGAAAAACACTTTCGAGATTATGAAAAAAACTGTTGAGTTTTTGTTGGAGGTTGAATTAAGGACGAAGTGGGAATAGGATTTACCATACTTCGTATTGACGTTGTTTTCAGAATCAGGGATTGACGAAATGAAAATTTTAAATTCGTGCTTGTCAGCCTCGCAATCCTCTGACGAATTACCGTTTTGTCATATTTTAAAGTCGTGACGCGACGCAACCGATGAGCGAAGAAAATGTTTGACAGGTTTCTGAAGATGACAAAGTCAGTTGGCCGAAATGCGTTATTAGTCCAAGGATTTTAAGGATTACGATGTTCAGTAACAGCATTTAGCCTTTTCATAAAGCCAATCCCTGTAAACTTATTCTCTATCAATGTATAGCTTATTTTGATTTTCAATAGCTTAACAACAATTTCATTGTATAGCTTTACCCAGTTGTCCTTATAGGAAAGAAGCTATTGCCGTAGGTCTCATGGAAAGACCTAAGATAGAAACCGTAATCCCGAGGTACTCGCGTTTTCATTGTCTACCTACCTCTTCCAATCACCGAACGCAATTAAATTTTAGACTGACATTCACATACCAATTTCTCAATAACAACCACGACCTACGACTGCATAATCAGCTACATGATTAAAGCCAGAACTTCATTAGACACCTCCCCAGTTCAATATCTGGCGGTCGGCGGGTGTTTGGCCGGGGCGCGTGGCGGCGGTCACGTGACGCCCCCGCGTGTCGCCCGCAGTCAACAGCCCTCGGCACAAGGACAACACTCCACGTCGAGAGGAGGATCCGGGGATGTGTTTTTAACGAGGAGGATTTTGGGAAGAATAGTTTGGAAAGTTTGAATAGAATTTGTCTCTGAAACACATATTTTGTAAAGAGGTTCAAGGATTGTAACATTTTTAAGGAGCTTAACTTCAATTAAAGGCGGTTTCAATAGCTTAGCTAGGTTTAAATACACTTTTAGATAGTTAGACAATCAACTTTTAATATAAAAAACACCTTATAAGGATGTTCAGACTAGTAATTAACAACGATTTACATAGTTTTATCGGTAGTTATTATTAAACTGAGTTACAAAAAACTTTATCTTGCGATTGAGACTCGTATAAGGCAGTTTGAGTGGGTGGTTAGAATTAAGTGCACATTGATCCGGAAACCCAGCGGATAGAGCTCATTAAATCTGAAGCCTGGATTTAAACGGAACTTCCCTTATTCAAATCAGGAGTATCTAATTATAACGAATTTGAAGTTACAATTATCATTACAATAATTTAAAACATGTCATGTCTTATAAAAATCAGTATATATATTTCACAATGTTAGTTTTTAAGCTTTTCTTACTCTTTCCCTCTTTTCTGTTTCATTGATTCTCAACACTACTGATCGTTTGTTATCAACGCCACTATGTGTTTCCCTCTAACACCACAGACACGGATAGTCATTTTTTCTCCATGGAATTTGTCGCTATCCCGCCCACACTCGCATATCGGCTCTTCCCTCTACTCCCGGAACTCCCTGATGTGCACAGCGACAATCTTGGCCGCCTCGTCGACTCTGTGGTCGAAGCTGGACGCTGCAGGTATCTGCCGGCCCCGGGGCAGCCCCAGCTCTCGCTCCAGCTCCCGCTCTATCGCCGCCACGCTGTCCTCCTGCGGGAGGGTGTCGACCGCGAGGATGGTGGCGGCCTCGTCCGGCACGGGCGGCGGCGGCGGCGGGTCCACGAGGAAGGAGAGCGCCGAGGCCGCCAGTAGACAGACGAGCCAAGAGAGGAAGAGGATCTGGAATGGAATTTGAAATTGTACGAGTACGAGCCAAAGAGGGACTAGACAAAGTTTCGTAAAATGTTTGATTTTTTAAATTTAAGAGAAGATCGAAGAGCAACAAAGTTATGAAATTTGTAACATGCAATCATATTGATTGTAAAACATTGTCAATTTGACTTTAAAAACACCCATTTAGATTGGACAGCGTGCAATGATTAAAACATTGTTTATACTTTTTTAAAGACATAATTTTAAACAGTTGAAAAAATCATAAAACACAGTAAAACAAAAAAGGATCAGAAACGTACAAGAAGAAATTGTGGAGTGGGTTTGGACAGCTTTCCCTTAAAAGCGTTTGTGCATCTCTTATGCCAAAATGCCGTTGGCTTAGACAAAAAAATCGCTTATTTGGCAACCGTGATCTTTCGCCACTGTGCATATTTGTAATACAATTGCAGGTTTTTCTTACGACAGTAAAATATTTGATTTTATTTAACTCGATCGCCAAATGCGTTTAGATGATTTATGTTTTAAGTGCAACACCATGAAACATTAAGTCTAGTAATTGATTTGTTAAGTTGATATACATTTTTTTGTACAGCTAAATTGGTAGATATGTCTAAAGGTTTTTTTATCAAGTTCAAATTTGATCAGTTTTATCTTAAGGTTTTCTCGTAACCGTGCAACAAAAAGTATTAGGCTACGTTTTAACCCTCAACCTTTTTCAACCTTAAGAGGGTTCCCTACCTACCCCAAAACATGCTTAAAACACGATCCGCGCGGTGTCATTTAGCGTCTACAGTTTTCAAAATAAAATTTAATTCAACATAGCATTACAAAGATAAAAAGTTATAGAATGTTAATTGCTAACCCAAAATCGCTCATGTTAACGTATTCTGAAGATACATTCTGTTGAAGTTGACCAACTTTAACGCCATGTATCTTTTTAATGAGTGAGCATAAACGATTTTGGAGAAGCAATAAACACTCTGCAACTCGTTATCTTTACAATGCTATATCCGAATAACTTCTATTTTAAGAACTGGAGGCGCTAAATGACACCGCGTTTACCCCTGCACCGGCTTGCGCGGGGAAAATTGCACAAATTTAACATGGGCTCTTATGGAGCCGCAGTTTCATAAGTCGCCGCTAGTGTCGCAGAAAAACGAAAACTTGGTAGGGAACCCTCTTAACCCAAACTTCAAACTCACATATAGCAGCCGCCGCATCCTCTTGCAGCCCGCCTTGAGACAGTGCCTCGCCCATGACGCCGCTGTTGTCACAGTTGTCACGCTGCTGTCAGTTGTCACGCCGCGAGTGTTGTCACTTGTCACCGTCAGGCGATGGCGCGGTATTCTCACACGGCCCATGATATGTTGTTGATCGACAAGTGTGCAACACCTGTCGCGCTGGTTACTGCTCCGGTTCAAAGAATTATAGGTTGATTATCGCGGTTTGATGATTATTATGATTACAATTTTATAAATTCGGTTTGATATTTTTTAGCCAAACTCAAAATATTATGTGTAGCCATTATTACAAGTCGAACCTATGTGCAGCCAAACCAAATTGAAGCTATTCTATTGTTTGTGTTTGTAGAGCTGTTATTATTCCTTGAAATTGAATATCCAATCATTCCTCCAAATGTATTATTTTAACTCTGCCTTTAAAGATCTGCAGAACTTAGCTCAGCGGTAATTTAGACCATTAGAAAAAGTGACTTGAAATTTAACATTTTAAAAATAATAGCTCTTTCAACATATATTCCGTTTTTTATTTTTGCTAATTTAATAGACATTTTTGACATTGCATATACTTAACTAGATGTATCTCAAAGTAAACGATAAAACAACAAAAAACTAGCTGTCTTGAATGACTAAAAATACGAATAAAGGTGTTTGAATGTTATATATTTTCCTTATATTAAGAATGCTTGATTGAAGATAAAGATCGAGTTTATAACATCAAGAGAAGAAATTAATAGCATCAATAAACATTAATGTCTAAGCTACTGATAATTAAATAAGGGTTGTGCAGGGCGCTAGTGTAGTATAACAGATCATATTTACATACTGCTTGTTTCTTATGGCGATTTTAAATTGTTTAGGACCTAGAATTTTAATAGTTTTCGTTTAAGATTTATTTAAGATCCTGATGGGAGATAAATTGTTTTAAGTTTAAATAGGTTAATGTAAGGAATATAAATTTTATTTACTGGTTCATCGACAAGTAATGGATGGGTTGGACGTCGTTTTCATGTAATATAATATTGAAAAGCCATTTAGCTGGAACGGACGTTTAGTAAATAATACTGCAGGCCTACTTAGATTGAATTTTTCTTTCCCAAGGTGAAAAGCTAATAATCACTGAATATGACTTAAAATTGAAAATGTACATTTAATGAATAGCCCAATATTATTATATCCACATAAAAAATAATTACATTTATTAGAATATCTAAACACTTGAAACATATGTAAGTGTCACTTACAAGTTCATATGTTTATAGCATTGACTTTAAAACCGATATTCCAGTCACTTTAGAGTCAATTTTTTGTTTGTATTTAATTTATTTTAATACTTGAAAAAAATATCAGGTATTATTTAATATTTTAATAATGACCATGTCTAATGAAAACTTATAAAATGTTTGATGTTCCACTTATGAAAAAATCTAATGACCATTAAGTAGGTTGGAAGTATAGTTAGCTATACTGATAGGAAAATATTTGTCAATATTATTCTCAACAAATTAACTATGGATTTTAAATTAAATAAGGCCTGTAGGTAGCTTGGAATGCTTGGTTTGAAATAGTCAACTTGTTAAAGCTTTTCTTGCAGTAAACTGCGTAGAAGAAAGTCCCAAATACGTGTTAAAAACTATAATATGTATTAAAACAAAACAAATACTTTCCTGGATGATTTATAACAAATACCTTACTGTTCAGTTCCGATTTACCTACGTGTTGCATTGTATAATTGTAATTATCTGTGAAATCCAAGTAACAGTGGTAAGTCCAATTTATATTCATACGTTGTCCGAATACTTATTGTAAACTCATAAAAACATGTATTCTTAACGTAGAGGAAATATTAATATCAGTAGAAAAAAACATAAAAAACATTAGTTTTTAACTAAAACTAATTTTTTCTCTAAAAAACCTATTGTATAAAGAAATGCATTTGTAATTTTGGCTAAACTCAATATTTTAAGAGTTTAAAGTTTGAGTAGTGTCAATTGCATAATCTCAATTTATTTTAAGTAGTTAAGCTAAGTGTATAATAAATACCTAAGTATACATTCGGCCAATGTATAATACAATTCGGCCTACAATAACCTATTGTGGGAATGGGAGGAAAATGAAACAGACGTAAAAACAATTTAAAACATTTAATTTAAATATATTTGCTCTAGGTACAGTTTAATTAGTGCTTTAAACATCTATTTATTCGGTCTTGTCTTCATCTTCGGCCTTGCCGTCCTCAGCAGCAGCCTCGACCGCCGCCGCCTCGTCCGCCAACTTGGCTATCTCTTCCTCAGGGGTGACGATGAAGTTCTCACCGATGTCTGTACTGGGGTTGTATTCTTGTATCTGGAAAACCACAATTTATCCTACAAACACTGTATTTAGACAATTAAAAATAAATATACCATTTTACTGAACACTGTAAGTTCAGACGTATATAATTAGGAGAAAATAAAGTATAAAGTAAAATGTACTTTACATTGTTAAATTAAAGATAATATATGAAAAGATTTGGTATGAGGATCTTAAGAAAACATTTTTATTATTTTAGAACATTTAGAAGATATTTCCAAGTAATGTGTAGCCATTTTTGCCAATTTTATGGTCAAAATATGCACCCCCGGATTAGATGAAAAATAAAATTGGATTAGATTTGTTAGTAATAATTTCCTATCTTTATCAGTGTGTAAAAACCTGCATTACCTTTAGTCTCCGTGGACACTGATAGAAATCACGTAAATGTGTCGAAGTTATCGGTACCGTTACAGTCTTACTTACTTTCAATTTTTCTTTTTTACAAAAAACCTAAACTTTTCTTGATATTTATAACACCAGTGGCTGTAATTTGACGAAGCAACATTTTCTAGGATCAGACATCTTGCAACAACGAAACAAACCTGTTCTTTTGTGAACAGGAAATTTCCAATTTGGATTTTCGGGAGTATATATTTTATAAACCATAAACAACTCTGCAAACATTTTGAATTACTTATGTTTTCTAACATTAATTTAAACAAACTCAACATGGGATAATCATTCGATATCTTGGTGTAAAAATAGTCGTAAAGGTAATCAGTGAGAAATGAGGAAATTGTCTGGATTCTACATTCCAAACGTTGCATACTTAACAAGTTGTAGCCAATTCTCACCTTTTTATACTTTTATACTTTATAATTTTTCTTGAAATGGCGACGTACCCAGGTAGGTAGATATTTTGAGCCAAGTATGAATGGAAGATGAGTGAAGCATGATTGTGGCGCGACCTTGTTGTCTTGTTACTGACTAAAGCCGACATGTTCCTTGGACAGGACTGTTAAGCCCAACAGCCAATGGCTACATTTCAAATGTAGGTACAAATGTAGGTCCGTGGGATCCGAACCACAATTTTGCCTGGTTTACAAATTACGAACTGGTCTAATTATGAGGACGGTCCTGTAAACGTAATATTCAATATCCCGGACTTTTAATTCCCACTAGGGAACACCGCGTCCACAAGCCACCGCTCATGACTATGCACGTTGCACACTCAACAAGTTGTAGCCAATTCTCACCTCGGGGTCATGTTCCTCGACCTCCTCGTCGGTGTGCTCCTCCGCCTGGACGACCACCTTGTTGACCTCGGGCTCGGGGAAGTCGACCGCGGGCGCCTCGGGGTCCGCGGGGGCGAAGATGTGCTTCAGTTCGTCAGGGAACATCGCGGATGTCATCAGCTGTGCGCCCAGCTCCTTCATGTAGTCATCTGGGCCTCTGATCACACTGGCCGCCACGAGTTGGACGGCCGCGACCGCGACGACGAGCTTAAAAATTACAATTAAATTTAAACCAGTTAAATATTTTTTCTTTGATTTACTAGTTTGTATTTAGTATTTTTGTATTTTTTATTTTGAATTTTTTTAATTGAAAAAGTTTAAAAATATATATGTACGAAATATATATTTTGTTATTTGTAGTTTTCACTGTGAGCGTATAAGAAGGTTTGGTTTGAGTTAAATAACGTTTGAGAGAAAACGCAAAACAATAAGTAAACGTATTCAAAAATAAATAAATAAAAAGTGACACTACATGGTCACTTCCTTACCAATCGACGTACCCGTAAAAGTATATAGAGCAAAACAATTTGAAGATCCATTTGAAAACGGTAATATTTTGAAATTTTGAAGTAACATTTTAGAAATATTTTACTATGTTTGAAAGCATATTTTTAAGTTTAACACTCAAGTTGGTAGGTAATGTACATTTTCCTATTAACCCCCATGTTATTAAATATTGGAATAAGCATAGTTTAAATTCTCATCACGATAGAGCGAAATCTCTTAAGCGATAAAGCCAGTTAAGTTTATTAAAGCTTAAGAATTGACGCAATAAAATAATCCGAGTCGTAAAGTATTGCAAATGAACTAAATTTCTCAGTATAAAAATCAAACCAAGAATCAAACAAATCAATGTATTCAACATCGTTACTTACTGACAAAGTAGTCTTCATGATGATAAAACAAGATTTCGCCAACAACTGATCTTAAATACTCCTGGTTCCTCATGCACCTTAAGTTTGTCTTGTCACAAAAACTAAACACTGCAAATTTGACTGACAAGACATCTTTCAGTTAGCTCAAGTGTTCCGCCAGTATGGGAAATCCAAGAAATATTGCAAACGTTGCACCACAACATTGTATTGGCTCTGGAAACGTAATAGACATGACATCTTAACAAATATAAATCCCATAAATCCCTTTTCAAACAATCTTTTACATATCTTGGTCCTAATTATTTTAATAAGTTGCCACGTGAAATAAAAAATTCTCAGAATGTAGTTTTATTTTGCTCCAAGTTGAGGAAATGGCTTTTTACTTTGACAGATGTAACATTTCTTTGTCGGTAGTAAATTGTAATGAATAAAATTAGTTTTTCTTCCTTTTTTTTTCTTGTTAGTATAAGTAAGCCTAATGTAAAATCTATTGGCAGACACTGCGGAAGCTGCACCAGTTTTTATGTTAGAAAGAGTCTGGACTCAAAATTAAATCGTTTAGTTAGTTATTTTTATTAAGTTTTGTACTGACCACAGTACTGGAAAAGTGGTCAGTTAACATTCCAAGGAAGTGAACAAACTACTTGTAATAATCACTGTAATATCTGGTTGGAATAAACTCATTATTTCATTATTTCATATACTATGAAATTAGCTTAAGGAAATTTAGTACCTTAATATATTAATGATTTAACTGTGTATTAAAAATTATTTAGAATAAAATTAAAATCAAATAGAATATGCCTATTATTGTGAATTGAAGTTACAGAGAAACCTATTTTGATACTGTACTCACAGTCGACAGTGCGGCGTCCTTAATTGACAATTTTAACTAAACATTCTTTTAGCTATAGGAATGATAAAAGGACGGCTAGAACGTTTCAATAAATCTTTAACATATTTGTTATCCAAGTTTGTTTCTTTATTGAAAACTAGCAGTTGCCCGTGGCTTTGCTCACGATAAAAATTGTAACTCCCTGCTGCTCAAATGAAGATAGGGCCACATACTGAGTTTATGATTAAACAGATAAGGTAAAAACAAATGACGGCTTTAATTTAACTAAATTAAATTTAACTTTTATATAGTACACATCACCTAAAAAATCAACAAAACAACCATAAAACCATTATGAAATTAACAAAATTGTAAATCAGCTGTATCCGTATGTAAGGCTTGAACCATCTGCTTGTTGAATGAACATTGAAAACTAAACAAAAGATCATCCATTCCATTTACTTAAGAAAACTTATAAACTTTGACCTCGCCAAGACGCCTTAAAAGTTTGAATTAAAATAACGTTCTTAGCGGATGTTTACGCCATAAAGAACGTCCATGCAAAGGTCCAAGACCAAGGTTGTAAGACAAGTGGTTTGGGCTGTGCAGTGATAGGTCAGTGGTATTGGACAAATGTAAAGAAGGTAAACTTTCATTAATCAGAAAGATGTTTTCAGGAATCTGCAAAGACCGCACGTCTGCTGCGACTGGATTATTCTATTACTACCCCCCGCAGAGGGTATTTCTATTTGGCCTCCCTGTACTATACATGCGGGCAGATTCAGCGCCCCGCCGACAAAGCCCTCAAGTGTGTCACTGCCCTAGGAAAGCTTACGCCCAATATCGTCAGATATGCTCGCATGTATGGTATTGAGTGGCACTTAGGCAGGATATAAATACCCCCGTCGCAGCAGACCAAGTATACAGTTTTCTGTTTCATGAAAGTATATGTACGTAAAACGTAGAATTTTCCCTTGATTTAATGTCAAAAAACGTTCTAAGGTTTTTAGGGTCTATCTTGAACGAAAAAATACCCCCATTGCAGCAGACCTCCAGACTATGCATGACCTTATTTTATTTCTTCCATAAGAATAACATAGGGAATGAGTATGCAGGCCTGCTGCAACAGACATACAGACATTTTGTGGTTTTAAAACAATATCATGTGAATCTGAACCACAAAAGCCACATATACCAAGTTTTATTAAGGAGTGTTGAGTAGTAACCGAGATATAGAATTTTTCTTATTTTCCATGAGGATAAAATAGGGACAATGTGCTGTGTTTTCCGCTTTAAATATCGTTCAAATGGTGTTTTTTGCTTCTGGGAGCCCCAAAGTGAAAAGTTATCATGGCCTCGGGCTTAGGTCTTGCCATGAGACCTATGGTAATAGTTTATTCCTTTAAGGAAATTCGCTAATTCCGTCAATGAAATTCGCTAAAAGACAAAAGCAAAGTCTTTTTCTAATGATGTACATAAACTAAATGGTTTAAATTAGCTCTTTCAATAACAGCTGTTACAGGGAAGAAAGGTCTTTAAATTATCTCTAGTCAGTGATTTATTTTATGTTATATTCCTGACAGCTGATTTGACATACTACTTTTTTTTTCTTTTTACATCTGTTTAGATATAAACAGTTCATCAATTATTTTGTATTCTACCACAACTTAAACTTGGTCGAGATAAAATAAAATTGTGTTTTAGGATTTTGCAGTTTGATTTCAAAAGTACTTGTGATTTAATAAATTGCCTAAAAATATCAAACATTTTATACCTGATGAGTAGATTCCATGAGCAAATGGATTATGTACGAAAACTAACGATGGATTAAATGCTACCTTTATATAGTACATAAAAAATAAATATTATAAACCAAAACATACTGAATGAAATCATTAAACATCTGTAACGACGAATCCATCAGTGAATGTAACTACCATCTGCTTGGAAATCTGAAAATATAAACAAAACATCATCCCCTTTAATTATTATGGGGAAACTTGGTTGAAATCAAATAAAACTCGGTTTTTAGAAGCTTGCTATTTAATTTAAAAAAGACGTACGCTAGTTTTAAGTCGCCTAAAGCCTTCTCGTATGTGCATACTACACAGGAAAAAAGTTTCAGCCATATCAGTACTGTAGTTTTTGCGTGAAAAGCGGTCTAAAGTGTGATGTTGAGCGTTACCAACACACATCGTGACATAAATTGAGAAAAGGCTTGATTCAGATTCTCTGACCTTCAAAACGCAAAAATAACCGAAAATTTCTTAATTCTAAGCAATGTACAGACAAAACTCTAATTTTATTTATATAGATATTGGTAAATTTTGTTCTGATAAATGTATCTTATGCTGCAACTGAAACATTTTTTAAACTCTGTTTCAGCGTTTCGGGGTGTGATGTACTTATCTGACTGATTGCAATCGTTACCGAGGTAAGGATGATCTTAAAGTCGATGTGATGGGGGAATTTATTTCGAATAGTATACTTGAATAAAATTCTGCAAGGGATAATTAAAATTGTATTATACCCCCAAGACTTGTTTTTAATGGTGTTTTTTTACGTAGCTTGAAAGTGTTAAGTGGATTTATTTATATTGTATCGTTGAAGTATTATGTACAAAACCAATTAGGAATGTAACTCACTGTAGTGAATTCACAACAGTTATAAAATGACTTGCACTCCAATCTAATTTGGGACATAATCGTCTCACCTTGAGTAAACAAGAGATATGAAAAATGGGGCATGGATATCTCATTAGAAAAATTAAAACACTAATTAAAGATAATCACACTGGATTACCAATGGTAATCCAATGGTAATCTGTTTTATCGGGACAGAGGTTTGAGGAATTGTGAAAGTTGTCATGAAATAAACAAAAGTTTAATACCAGAGCTTTAGGCAGATCAGTTTTACCCAATTCTACTCTGCAATGCGCTATAAATGCTTTGCTTTTATCTGAGCTTACTGTTTTATTTTCTTTAAATTTTAAGTATCGGTCGAGTTTTTTCGATAATTTTTGCATTAAAATAAGGACAAATGTATATTTAAATGCAATAACAAAAATTATAATGAAAAAAATTGTTTAATGTAATCGTAATTATTTTATGCAAAAAATACTGGGTTTTATTTGCTCTGTAAACGGGTCGTCCCCATGATGTGCTATCATTCTTGCGACACCCTCACCCATAATCCGGCCCTGTCATTATCTAAGAGCGACTTAACCCGATTATTGAGCAATCATTTTCGCCAATCCTCGACCCTACACAAGGGCCGCGCCCCGCTGTGTCCGGCCCGGCGCCGGCGAGTGCAACCAACCAACATTTGGAAAGTTTGTTTTCGTAAAAAAATCTGTGAAAAATAAAGAGGATAGACATTTTTGGTAGAAATCAAGTGCTTAGTTGAAGATGCTGCTAAATTGTACATGACATTTCTCAAAGATAAGTTTTGACTTTATGTTTTATGTTTTAAATTGTCAACATATTAAGGAGTGAACTTAATAAATTTAGTCTTTGATGTAAGGGCTCTAAAAATTGGAATAATTATTAAAATCATTGAGTTTAGTTACGATTTCCGATTTTTTTACTAAACGTTTTTTAAGTATGTATACTTATATACATATTAGATGTAGACTAAAAATTTACTAAAAGGTCCTAAGGATAATGTTCTAAACATGTTGCAGGGTAAAAGTTAAATAGGGTTTTTGTGCGTGTAAATATTGTTGGACATTTCAATACCTACCTACCTACCTACCACCTATATTTCAATATTTTATATTTATGTTTTGGAATGTATTCAAATAGCAATGCAAGTTTAATAATGTAAATCAATACAGGTCTTGTTCACAATCACCATATTTTCTAGACTTTAGTATACATTTAAGAACTAAGAACTTCATTGTAATTTAAACACTAAAAAAACAGCTACTTTTCAAACAAATTACATAAAATTGTTAACTCATTTTCTTGTATTGAAAACTTTACAAACAAATGAAAATGAACAAAACATAGAGCCTACTGCAATGGACATTGGCCTAGTAAATTCAAATACAGAATTGGTCAACCCAGCATGATTTTCGCCTGAGGTTGGAACCGTCCCTTTAACGCCACTAAATTCTGCAGGCGATAACTCTACGAGTTGCGACGAGCTGTGGAGCTGTGGACGTCACAGGATGATCCTCTGACCCTTGTTCACTTTCTCCGCCGACCCCTGACCCTAGACTCTATTTCACGCACCATTTGCCACATAACTGGGTAACGGGCGGCCGCGACTGTGTGACTGCTGGGATGGCACTGCAGAGAGAAACAATCAAAGATGTCATATTGTTGAGTATACTGTGCGTGGAGGTAGAAAATGAGTACATTTGTTTTCTACCGCTTTGTATTAAGCCCAGTCTATAACTATAGACATTTTAAAAAATTCTAAAATTGAAAGTTATTTATTTTTTTGGTTCTGTAACTTCTGTTTTATTTTTCTTCAATTGACAGTCTTTAACTGTTGTAGACTAACTCAAAACCCTCTGATTATGTTTTAACTTTATTCTACCTAAACACGAAGAAATTTTGAGTCAGTTTAGGCACTGATTTTAAACACAGGATCTTCCATCCTTGAGCTTTATCTCTTTTTTTGCCAGAGAATTAGTTTACGATACATCCAAAATCACAGATAGGGCTGCTGTGAATTATTTATTTTGGCTATTAGTTTTTTTTGAGTTTGAAAAACTATAAATGCCAGAAAACAAAAGTCCTATAACTTTGATGTTTGATCCCAGAGCATAAAATGTCGAAATATCTCCTTCTGAGAAAGTGTTCATTATGTAGTGTATTCTGTTGGAAAATCCTGGCTAACACAAGAGTTAATTATTTTTTTCACAATGACAGTGGGAAGTTTTTTGCTGTGTTAAAAGTCGATGGTTTAGGTAAGTGAAAATTAAAAATTTGAATCCGTAGTGAAAGTAGTTGTTTTGAGACTCCCATGAATCCTAACTTGTGGTTTTTGAGATGATGCCTGTCCGCCCAACTGATCGAGAATTACAAAGCTGGAGACTACATCAGTGGGCCAATTAAATTATTATTGGGATTTAATTTTTGGCTGTTATTTTTCTAAAGTGTACTTTCAAATCCCAAAAAACTGCAAAAGTATTTACAGTACACTAAAAATTCGAAAGTTACAACCCAAAAATAGTATATAAACAGTACAAAAGCCCATATCCTCATGGATATAATATTAAGCTAACAAGTTAAAACAAAATAAACAAGGATTTTTTAATTTTTCCTCTATTTGTACATCTTAATAGAATAAACGAGACTAGTGTCATGGGTTCTACATACAAGCCACAACATAAGCACAATTCTGCTGTCTTTTACACGTTTGTTTGATAACTTGTATTTATGGAACAGCCCTGAGCGCCTGAACATAATTCACTCATGTTTTTCGTGTTTAATGTAGATTTTGCCCGAAGCAGTACAAGGATTTTTCAACTCACGGCCAACCAAGGTCCGCTAGTCTGAGAATTGTTATTTTTTAAAGTAAAAATACAAAAATGTAAAACAACTATTGGAGCTTCTTTGTGAGTGCCCTCTTGGAAACTTGTTGGGCTTACTTATGAATATGCCCTAAATTTTACTAAAATATAATTTATGTTTGTTAATTAAAAAATGAAACGAAAAATAGTTTCATCCGGGAAAAAAACAAGTTAGTTGCTTTTACTGTATAATTATTGAAGATTAACATCTTTAAGCTTTTTTGTTATTTTAATTGTCGCCTCAACAAAAATTATTCATAAAGAATGTTCAAAGTAAGTATGTCAGCATATCCCCCTTCATGACCTATATCATGCAATACACATTGCACGTATGTGCAACGTATTACTATTATAATTTTAGTCTCATTGAAGTTAAAAAAATAACTTTTAAAGTAAAATTGAGTGTTTTCCAAAATTTCATTATTTAATATTTTATATCAACATAAATTCAGGGCCTATACTGAAAAGGTGACTAGGCCGATGTCTATTGAGCTTGTTTCTCCATGCTAACTTTATACAACACAATCATAGTGGTAGGCCTGACAGACGTTTTCAAAATCGGTTTTTTAAGGCGCTGGACAAGACCGGTTTTTGGTCAAGGGGAGAAGGTTGAATCAGGGCAGGGAAAATTGCCTACGTTTGCTTAAATGTAAGCGCAGTAATCAGGGCTTAAGTGAATTTCTAAGAAAACCATACTTGATTTTTGATCTTAATTCTTATTGTGGATGGATATGTAAGCACAGTATTTCATCTTTATTTATTTATTTTTTTAATTAAATGGTTAGGACTTACAAGTCATAACTTCGCCTCTAAAAAAATGAATTTTTCATTTTATTAAATGCAATAGACAAACAGTCCAACTCCTAACTAACCCTTTTAATAAGCCATATCTTACCTTGAACCCCGAAGCTTTACTTGAAGTGCACCATCCGTGTGCATCCGAAATCCGAACCCCAACAACTCCAAAGTGAAATCAAAATTTATTCAACTAACTTAAACTAAAAAATTCGCATCCGTCATCGGCTAATCAGGGATCAAAGACATCCCCGTTCCACCCCCTAAACCAAAATTGTCCGGTGATAGACCCTCTGCGTGTACAAAGGGTGCTGTAAATGATTAGTTTGCATTTGAAGGACGGTTGAAAATAGTGTTCTTTGTGTGGGGATGATCGGGCGGTGTCGCAGAGGAAGAATTAAAGTGGTGAGTCAATGACATGGGCGATTAGTGGAGGCCATCTGGGTGGGGGTAAACAGGGGGGGGATCGCCGAGAGGGTCTACAACATCACAGCAAAGAGGCTGTCGCATTGTCTTTGGCGTAGTATCATTCAACGATTTGAAAGCAATAACACTCGAAAATGTGGCACCCCAACCCGCCTTAAAAGGATTTAAAATTTAAATGTCTATGTATATTAAAGTACAGTCATATTTAGCTGAAATTGAAGTACGTGAGCTAAGCTCACTCGCAGAGCACAGACCGTCTCAGGGAATAAAATAACTAATCAACGATGTACTGGTAGTGATGAATGGTATTTATGACAGAAGAGGTACGAATTTATTGTTACCAAGTTGCTAATGGATGCCAAGCAACCAAGTTGGATGCTGGATGCTTATGTTTTTACAAGAATTTATTCGTCCAGAATAGGTTAACATACCTCAACGTCCAACAGTTCAAATAGTAGAATAATCCACTACATGTTTCGGAGTAATAACTCCATTTTCAAGTGGTCTTTACAAAAACGTTCATCCGGGTCGGAGTCGTCAGGAAACAGTTGACACGCACAATACACATATAACATTTAACACTACACGGATAACAAACATTGCAGTAGGCCTACTGAACCCGACCGCGGCACTGACAGGAAGCAGACTAATCCGTGTAAGACTTGTTAAGACTAAATGTTATCCGTGTTATAAGACTTGTTATCCGTGTAGTGTTAAATGTTATATGTGTATTGTGCGTGTCAACTGTTTCCTGACGACTTCGACCCGGATGAACGTTTTTGTAAAGACCACTTGAAAATGGAGTTATTACTCCGAAACATGTAGTGGATTATTCTACTATTTGAACTGTTGGACGTTGAGGTATGTTAACCTATTCTAGTCAATTTCACAGTTCAGGGGCTACTACAATGGATTTTAATTTATTCGTCCGGGTGACGGTAAATATCTATCTAGTAAAATTTCCCGATCTAGATCTGCTACTGATTGATTTATTTTCAAATTATTCGCCTCAGAATGATTTAAGATTTATGCAGTGAAAATGTAGCTTTGACAAAATAAAATAACGACATTTAACTGTCGGTTTTATCGAATGTACACCTTCAACTTTATTGCATTTTAATTAATGCTGAACATTTGAATCGTATCCACTCGAAATATAACAATCTTGAATACCTTCAGTACTTTCAAAATATCTTCAATTATTTTCTTCAAATTTTCTTCAATTATCCCACGAAGTATAATACAAATAGAAAAATACTTCACCGTTTCTCTTATCTATCTGAAAATGAGAATGATTAAAACTTGTATTATTAAAATTGGTATTAGCTTTTAAAGTTTTGTATAGGCCTACGTTTCTTTGTTTCTCAACTCGCATTTCTAAGGTGTTTATTGTAAGTTTCAAATAACATTTTGTGTGCTGTGTTTTTACATCATCCTGTATGTGCCCTTAAGTTGAAAAAACAAACTTACGTTTAATTATCATTATTATGTTTAATAATTTTTTATGTTTAATTTTTATTATGGTCACTCGTTACGCTTAGCATATTACCATTTTTCTATTAATTACAGATTATATATTGAAAACATATTGAATATTTTAGAAAGGGAAATTATTATTTTGTAATTATAAACTATCATTGACCCTGGATAGACTGGACGCCCTCACACGTTTGCCCCGAAAAGGTTCTAATACTTTTTATAACCTTGCAACAGATTCAACAATCAACCTGTCAGGTTTGAGCTATTGATCACTAATAGCTCTCCATCAAAGGCTGTTGAGCATTATTTTTGTAATAAATCAATCGAAAGGTTTAGCTTGTTAATGTCTTATGCCGATTATAATCCAAGATTGGTCTTTTGGTAGAGAAAAAAAATAATTGATGAAAAAATAATTAGAGCCACTCAAAGCACAGGACTTGTTTAATAGCCGCTGCTTATTTTTAAATTAACAATTTAGAATGTTAGGTATGCTTTGAAAATTTAAACTGAAGTAGGAAATGTATGGAAATAAAAAAAAGTGTGGCTGAAATTAATTTTAGGAACAACAACGAATAATTTCGTTCAATTTTAGAAGGGGTTATCAATGACTGATGGTTATTTGAAAAATATTAACTCTCACAACGGGTTTCAGCAATTGAACCACAAAAGTTACAGTGTTAACTCGTGACCGCGGCGAGGCGGTGAGAGATTGTGCAGCTCATATTTGTCTCTTTCTCCACTTCTCCGCCTGCTTTTATCTTGATCAAGCGTTGTCATCCTTGATTAATTGTGTCTAATAACTGGCTCGTATAGGTTTGAAAGAATGACTGTTAGAAATGAACATTATTAGGACATTACAATCAACTCGAACGATCCCCATGCTCGATGGGGAGGTTACCCATGCTACCTCACTCTATTTATTTTTCGGACCTTTAAATATTAATTACAGGTAAAGGAAATAAAGCCAGTAATATATGACACTTGTAGACTAATGGGACAAAAATTATTGACTTTTTCAATAGTAACTATCTACTTTTTATACCTAAGACACTAAGGGGATTGGGTAACTAAAGTAGTATCTTATAGCAAACTGATCTAAAAAATCATAAGTAGCAAATGTAAATGAAAACGGAGGCCGTTCTTATTGGCTTATTAAACATATTAGAAATATTCTATGCAACGGCGTTCTGAGGACCTGAAGATGTGTTAATTACAACACGAAACAGCTATAGTCTGCCAACTACAATAGGATCACTTGACGGATACAGGTAATTTAAACCTTTTGTTGTAGAAATATTCTAACAAGTTCACTCGGGACTCGTAATTTGCAAAAGATTTTTTTTACAGTGATAAGCGGACTGTGCGCACACAGGTAGCCAGTCCCTAAAACGATTAGGCAAAACCCCTAAAACGGACTTGATTCTAAACTGGTATTGCTCCTCAAATACTGTCAACCGTGAATGTTCCTAAGTTTGTCTCACACCCATGTGGATTTGTTCCATTTCCAGATCTTCACGCATTTTCCCGGTCTATATGGTTTTTTGTCTTGATGAACGATTCTCCGGATAAACTGTGCTTAACAATCCCAGTTTCCCTCAACCGAGATGCGAGAGATTATGATAGACTTGCCCGCAAACATATGATTGTAAAGCGACATAGACTTTCAGTTTCGTAGCCTAGACCCCAGTCCGTTTCGCCCGATTGCGCGCCAAAGAGTCCGACAGCAATTGGGTTACCGCGCAATCATTTGCGCCAATTTCAAGTCCGATTTTTGAAACCGGCGTGGTGAGGGGAGCAAGATTGAAATTACAATTGAAATTCGATTTAGGGTCAGGATACGTGGTTGTGATCAAAATAAACTCGCTGGAGTAGTTTGTGTTTCCCGGATGATTTTGAAGGTTAGGAGGGGAGTTGGGACATCAAAGCCGTGGAAAGCGGAATAAAACAATAGCCTGTGACTCGAGGGATTAAACACTGGCAACAGAGAGAGCTGGATTTTCTTTCCTAAAACTTTGTGCACTAAAAATACAACTCATCAGTTGGTGCTGTAATTAATAAGATTTTACATATCAAGGTAAAAAATCAAACCGACTTATTAGTTGGAATATTAATACTTTAATTTTATTGATATTTGAGTGCAAGTCAAGAGTTGTAATTATTGGATTTATAAAATAAAAAAAACTACACTATAATGTTTTATTTCCTCTTCTTGCGTCTACGAAAAATTGCATAACTGAAGAAGTAGAAAAGTTTAGTTTTCGTTTATATTATCTATTTAATCAACGAGAAATGGCAATTTATAATTTTCTCAAGGAAAATAAAGGCCTAAATATATTCCCAAGACATTTATAGGAAATAAACACGGTAATTTCTTTCACAGTTTTACTTACACAGCTTTTAAACCATAATTTTTGTGGTTTTTAGGTCTTCCGGCTACTATTTTGAGTTTTGCACTGTTTATACAATTAACAGTTTGAGTTAGTATAAGTTCTGTCCTTAAAACATGGCCGCCTTTAGTAATAAGGCAGTGACCTTCGAACTGGCAACACCGCTTTCCAAGGGTTTTTTTTGCATAGCAAAAACCCTTACAGAGCCAGCATATATCCAGTAATTAACATGTAGTGCCGTAAGATAGTATGGATAGTCAAATCAGCTGAACTCTTAGGCGCGATTTTGCCATTTACTAGCGCCGCGGCCTAAAACGAAGCCTTCAGTTTTATAAATAAAATTTATTCAATATATGACCCAAGGAGTGTATGATTTTTTGCTCATTAAATCACCATACCAGTTTTTTCCACTTGAAGAGGGTTTCAACTTGCAAACAATACAGTTTTTCGAAGAAAAGTATACCAAATAGCACCACTAACATTACGTAACATAGCCTCAAAAACTGTTCCAAACCCTCTCACCCCCGAGGCACTTCACCGTGGGAATTCCTTTCCACTTTCCGGAGTCACGGAATCAAAAAAAGAAATTAACCAAGGACATTCGAACCGGAAAAACGATATTCCCACAGAGTGATTCGGTGATCGGTTTCCCATGGAGACGGTCGCCTAGAGCGGGGTGTTTGTTTTGTTGTGATTAGGCGTTGCGAGCGAACAGTAGCTGTGTAATGAGGGTTTTGAGCCACCAGTGTGTTATTAGCCCCAGCGTGCTGCCCTGGGTAACACCAGCAGCGGTTCGTGCCCGGTAATACGCGGCTTGTGCTCCTTATCTGCCGGATCATCCTCCGAGAGCTTTATTTCTTCTTTAATTCGATGGGCGTCGGTTATTCCAGCTATTCTACCGGCGAACGCCACAGGTGGAGGCACTGGGGGCAGCTCCAGTTCGGTGATGTCTGGTATTTGGTTTCAGTCGTCTGGGAAATGGTTCGCAGGTGCTGAAAACGGGCTAATTTACATCCTTTGCCTTTGCAAAACCGCATTCAATGAATCAAGATATTCTGCAATTCAGATTGTGACTTTACGTCGCGGCTTTTTTTGAATGGAGGATAATCATTTTAATGCTTAGATTGGCAATTTGGTCATCGATGTCTAGAAATGTGTACTTGTCGTACACCAAAAGTATTTTTTTCAGGAGATATTTTACAATCGTCTTTAAGGGAGAACGTTATAACCCTTACAATATCTGGTGATAATCCCTGAAATCGAATCCGCGACCTTATAATCCAAAGTATCTGACGCTAACCAAAATGCCAACAAAACACTTTGAACAATTGTTCCAGCGAAAATTCCCTTCGGTAAATCTTCTCTTAGGTCACGTGTCATGTCGTTGGGTCGTAGTGTCATGTCATGTCGTCACCTACATCCTGTAGTAGGTGCAGGCAACTCGCGTGCACGTGACTCTCGCAAGTCGTGTGCCTCCACTGCGACAAACGGCGCCATCCACACACGTTTCGTGTGAATGTGATTGTTAAAAGCAGATTTATAAAAAATCTCTTAAAATTTTAGAAGTAGTTGTTGGACACGAGAAGAAATTTGGCCATGGAATACAGAATATAGAATGTTTCTTAGAGAAGTCTCTTAGACCTATACAGCTAAACCAACGACCGGAAAATAAGCGGTCTGTAGTAGCTGAGGGAAGGCTACCTTGACCCTAATGTTCATTTGTATGAATCATATTTTCAAGTTTATTATAAACTGCATATTCACAAAACGTGCGTATGAATATGAACACCTTTACGTATCTGTTCATTCCTATTGCGTAATTTCGGTTTAACGTTTATTCATCTTTAATTCATCGTTTTATTTTAATGAGTAGATTGTAAAATTATATACGTTTAATTATTTACTTTATTTTATCACGAGGAATGAAAATTAAAATTCCAACTTAAAGTTAACTAAAACAAGAATTAGTTAATTAACGAGTTTAATTGTTAACAATATTGAATAAAGAGAACGTATTTTAACAGGATATGTTGACTGCAAGGAGGAAGATGGCGCTCCAGAAGATTGTATGTATATAACCGACAAATAATTATCATTACAGATTAAAATAAGAGTTAAAAGTGATGTTTTTTAGTCTAAAGTGAGTTTAGGTCGAAGCAAAAATCATATAAAAATACTGTAATGTAAAACTTGTATTAATTCAACATAAAACTACGCATTCAAAAATCTCATAAAAATTGCCCATAGGTCTGAAGTATGGTTATACCACATTTTACAAGAACTCTTGCTGCAAATAATGGGGGTCGTCACCGTGCTCTGAGAAAAGGCCTTATTTCTTTTATGCCTTAATGTGCAATATTATTTAATAAAGCAACCATTAGCTGATTTGATGTATTAGCCAATTAGCTAATACATCATATTTATAAATATACTTTAATCTATTGTTGACTTGTCCATTTGCTTAATTTGTCTGATAATTTATAATCAGTGCATTAAACATATTATTAAAATAGCTGTATTCTTCTCGGTAGGTATTTTTTGTCATGGTGTCTATGATTGTGTACATTATGTGTAAATATCAGAATTCTGAAAAATTTCTAATTTTACCTGTTTATAATAATTTTACCAAATGTTCTTTATGAAATTAGTAATCTTTACCTCACATAACCTGTTCCAGTTAAAAGGCTGACAACTGACAATAGAACTTGAATTTTGTCCAAAATATACTTTTTTTTCAAAAAATGTTTAATTTTAATGATGTGTAGCCAATTAAATTTAATAATATCTGTTTTGAAAATAAAGACTCTATTTTGAAGTAACGCAGCCCAAAACAAAAAATTATAGAATCGTATTTATAATTTGATCTATTTCAATACTCTTATACCTATGTATCGTCCCAAAAAATCAGTTTAATATGAGGTAAATTTATCTCCATTTACTCCCTCTATACCTCTCACCCGGAGTAAACGTGTTCCAATTACCGGCCATCCCCCGGCGGCCGAGCTGTAGCCATATTCAAATCACACCGAGTGGCTATTACAGTGATATCGGAGCCACTTCTCCATTTGAATAATTACAAGTTCTGTATTGTTTCCTCTGGAATCTGGGCCTTCCTCGAACCCAGCCACCTGCACAGAAATTACCACCCACCCTCGGCTGCGAGGGGTTACGCCCCGGAGAATCGTTTTTATTGTGGATTGGCCCCGAAATTCGTGTATTTACCGGCCGCTGACCGTTTTCGATAAATGCATAAACGCCGTTTAAGTCGGAATCCGAATGTATCACTCCGGTTTGGGTCCGCATCGAGGAGAAATGGGATGTAATTACGTTATGAACCAAATGAGCGTTGGACGGGGGATGTAATAAGCGTATGAGTCATGGAATTCATGGAGGGATTTCGGGTTTTAATTTTTAAAACGATTTCGATCTTGGAAAGTGTTAACAAATATTAGGTAGACAAGTAAAGTTATACATTGCTAAGAAGAGAAGATACGGAACAACAGTGGCTGCCGTGGTCAATTGTACATTTGTGATTTATTGTCAAGTAAAGCAAGGAACTTCCATAATTCAACTATAATATTGATCCGTATGAATATCTACTGTTTAACTTTTAACCAAAGTCTTGCGAATTACAAAAAGGCGATACCTACACAGTTACACCCCAAGAACCTTGCAATCTTTATAAAAAACCAGTTTCAGCAACTTGATTTAATAAGACATGTTCAGATCCATGAGTAAACTTGAAGCGATCTTCTAATTAAAAGTATTGAGCGTGAAGGTTGAAAAGAAAATGATGATTCAAGTTTTAGATTACACAGTTGAATTGTTGAAATAAAAACTAACAGTTTACAGAAACGAAATGAGTTTGCAAAAATTATCTAAGCAAGAAGGACGGGATATCTCCAGAACAAAGGGAATGTTTCAAGAAACACAACATCCTTTATAATTAGCAACTGTAAGACACAAGAGGAATTAACATTTATAAAAGTTTCGTTGTTTGGAGTTCTTGGACTGAGGATTGGAGGGGAGGTGGGGTAAAACCATTACATTTAGCGAACGCCTTGGGCACCTTGTTTTGCGCTTCTCCCCCTCAAAAACTGAGGCAATTAAGGTGAAAATGCAGCCCCAACTGGAGAAGAATTCGGGGCGGAAGAAGAGAGGCTTGCCGATTGTGAATACTGAAAATGTAATTAATTAGAATCCAACCGAGTATTTTAACATTTCATTCCTCTTGAGACAAGAATGTCACAGAGTTGGTTAGTTTGAACCGAGGGAACTCTTTTTGATTTAATTTAGATAAAACTTGCGGCTTAGCTCTTGTTCAAAGTTTTTTTTATTTATTACTATTTTTTTAAAGAGATAATACTGAAATCTAATCCGGTTGTTCTTTGATTAAACGATGTACAGTAATTTTTTTCTAAGCCCATCTTCCGTTGTGATGTTTTTGGAAACGACTTCTCTTTTGTGTGCATAGCTATTTCTCATATTTATTTGTCAAACCTTTCGTCCTGATTCGGACAGTTTCGTACAATCTACAAAGTTTCAATCTACAATCAATCACAGTTTTTCAATCTACAAAGTACAAGTATCCCAACAAAATTCGTTTCCAGCCTCAATAATTTTGTTAGGTTAGGAAAGGCGAACCATAAAGACATTTGATAATCATTCACAAACAAGAGCTCATTATTTAAAAAGAAAAGTTATCACAAAAGCATACTTAAACGATGTGATTTGTCAGTCTAAAAAACATTTTGATTGATATTTAAATTGTGATCGCAAGCGACCTGTTACGTGCAAATGACGAGTAATAATAAAATCCAAACGTCACTACATTATTTTTTCTCTTTTCCTACAAGTACTTTTTCCTTCCACCCTGCTTATACAGCCCCGTGTTCTTCCCTCGTGCCAATCACCTGGGTGATTCAATCACTGCACATCCCCCCGGCCCTGCAGGTAATCCCGCCCGGAGCTGCGAGTACCGGTGTCCCCAGCCAATCTGCCGATGCTACCATTAATTAACACCAGTCTAATGCCCGGCTCTAGGGTACCGATTCCCTCATTAATACTCATTACAATAATTCCGCCATTCAATTATGCATGTTTCCTGTTTATTGATTAATTACGCAGCCATTATGTGCGGCAAAAAGTTCTTCTTGTGCGGTATGACCGACTACTTAATTGGAACTGCATTGTGTTTTTGGGATTCGATTTTTTAGAATTAACGATTTTTGTTATATGAAGGTTGTGTTTTTTAAGGGTTTCTAGGTTGATTGTAGAGAAATTAGACTCGTCAGCAACTAGGAATAGTTTTAACAAAGGTAACTTTGGATAACCTTCTGAAATCATATTTTCCCCCTACCTGCTATATTAAGTCTTTTTTTACTCCTTGTAAAGAGAGTAAAATACACTCCCTCTGTAATATTTTATCTTCGGAGGGAGTAGACCCATACAACTAAAACTGAAATAAAATTCAATAAGCGTGCACCTTAAAATTTTCACGTAGACATGCCAATATGTAGTACAATTCGCGCATTATATCTCCGGCTATGGCTACTGTAGTATTAACCGTTGGTAAACACTACGTTTGACAAACAGCGAAGATGTAGAACAATGTTTTCACAAAAGTACCCCCTCTCCCCCCGCGCCTTGCAACCAGCAGACTCTGCCATAGCCGGAGATATATAGCGCGAACTGCAGCTCAAATGGATTACAGGTGCCAACAGCAGATTAGTGGCAGGCAGAAAACACAGAACATCCGGAACAGCTGATGCTTGCGACATTTAAGGTTTTGCGACCAACCAGTACAATAAAACCAACTTGTGTTTGATAAAATCACATTTTTTCTCGTAAATACAATAAATATTTATGTATTATGTATTGATTCACTCGGTAGGGGAAAAATGTGTGTATTTGGTGAGAAAAGGGCAAAATTATTTCCCAAGGCAAATTGTTGTCGCCCAAGGCTTGCCGAGGGATTTTTTCAATTTTCCCGAAGGAAATAGCCATTGAAACATAACTAGCAAAACTAGTTTTTAATGCTCCAATTAATACAGCTTCTAGCTTTGCGAGCTACAACTTATGTCCAAGGGGAACTTTTTAAATTCAAAGTTGTTCTATAGATTAAACAAAATAACTAGTCAAGGCTCGTTGAGGTAACATCATGTTGAAACACTCGGTATAACAGATAGAACATTAAAGTTTAATTTTAAAGAAAAGCCCGCATTTGGTTCAATTTGGTTAGTAAAAAATTGTTAAACGACAATCCACGCAGGCCGCTGACATAGGGAGCGAATTTCAATTCGGGACATAAATAAAATTGTCCATTGTTTACGCAAAAGCCCCGAATTTTGAGCCCCATGCGCGCAAAAAGTTAGTAACGGTGCGTTCCAATATATTACTCGAACTAACTAGCCAATCAGGCCATAGGAAATAATACCTATACCAAATTTAAAGGAAGTCCGATGATAATTGTGGCCGCTACAGTGCAAAATAATATTTTGTAATAGTAAAATATAGAAATAGAAATAGTAAATTATAGTAATAGTAAAATCTCATTTTCGTCTATAAATCGGTGATTTTTGTAATATAACTTTCGAAGGGGGGTTATAATTTTTTTAGTTTTTTCAATAAAAATATACTACAATTACATTTGGGGCTCAGATGACTATTTTAGTCAGCTCGGATGATCTTAGTTATACTGTTTATAAAATATAATACGCGTCTTATATTTACACAAAACATAATAAATAATCTACATGACATATTTATTATTTCATAAACATTATTTAAATTTGCGCGTTTTAGTCAATACAAGAAATTTATCCAATTCATTATTTTCAATAAACAAACTCAAGTTTAAAAACGTAAATTAGTAACAATAAATGTTTTAGAACGTATATTCAGATGAAACGTTTCATAAATTTTGAGCAACAACTTACATCACTCATGTTGCAACGCCTTCACAAATCAACATGCAATACTGGTGGTGTATCCATGTTGCATCTTAAAGATTTGTACGGAGCTCGTCCTTTTTATAGTCTATATAAGTCCCTTTATAGTTGACAGTTCACCTTTTCCAATATTCTTTACTGCCTAGAACGGTGACCAGTTTATCTACCATGTTTTACTAATGGAGTGAGCGATATGTTATTTTGAAGAATTTTATATTCCCCCACCTACTATGTTTATACGCCTTTAACTCCTTGTAATTAGAGAGTAATTTTGTCTCCCAGCGGGATTAAAGTGATTACTTTGGCTCCCGGTGGGAGAAAAAGTAAACCCATAAGAATAACATTGAAATCAATAATTCAAAAATCTAGCGCCTTGAATTTTCTAGGCAAACATGTAAACATCTTGAGATTCAATAGATTGCAGGCGCTAACAGCTGATTAAGTAGCAAGAGTAATCACTTAATAATAACATTGACAACTATCAGCTGTAAAAACGTTCATGAATGGTTGCAGCTACTCGTATGCAGGCACTAATGTAGATTGAAACAAAATAGAAATTATTTGTTAACTACTAAGCGAATGAAATAGACAGTTAAAGATTGGGTATTTATTATTACAGAAGGGGGAAAAATGTTGTGTGTTTTTTAGAGTAAAGCACATTGTCTCCCTCTTGAAAATTTTCACTCATGAGAATATGTTGTACTTTACTCACTCAACACCAAATAACTATCTTTCAACTGAAAACCATTAGTAAGTGCCAACTCGAACCAAATGCTGTACACCATCCGCAGCGGATCTCACAACGGTCGCCGACACTTGACAGCTGGCTCGCTGCCATTCAATTAGCTGTCTAGGACTAAGCGTCAATCAGAAGATGAGCAAACGCAAATACAAATGGGACGGATGATTTGAGCCGCCCCGAGGCCGAGCCGACCCTCCCCGAGGTAAGCCCATGACAAACACGTGGGGGAGGGGTAATGGTGTTTGAAATTAGCCCTGTCATCCACTTCAAAAGGAAAAAGTATGTAACGAAATACAAGGAGCGCCACGCGGCCACGCGCGCGGCGCAGCTCGATGGTCTCTCAGCTTTTCCATTATACAAATTAAGGGCGGTAACTAATAGGGCCATGTTGAGGGGTGTTTTTTGTTTTGGCACCTGATATGATATGAGGGCTTCGGTTCTAAGAGTGGGTAGGTCGAAACGAAGAGGGTTGTTTGGCTGCAGTTTTGGGGGAAAGCTGTGATGTTTTAGCAAAACAAAGTTTCATTTAGAAAAATACGAGAAAAGTTCACGGCTAAGAAAATACCCTTCGACTCCGACGAGTCCATTTCTTAAAACGTGGACTTGTTTTGTAACTGCATAATGAGTCAAACGTTCATCGTAATAAAAAAATCGCAAATTTAGCCTAAAAATTTTGTGAAAACCCGCAAAGAGAATTACAATAAGTTTTTCGCATCATGTAAAAAAATTCATGGATGAGGTTTTTGGATTTGGAGTCCTAGATACAAAAATATTCAATTGAATTCAGCTAATAATATGCCGCTGTGAGAAAAGTTTTATATTACATAGCTAGAAGGCTAATAATCGGGATAGAGTTTAGGTTATGTGAGCATTATTACTCTTTTTTCATTTTTCAAAATTTTGAATCCCGGTGACGTGTATAGTCATTGAAATAAGCGACCCCCTCCTTGTCGTCACTTCCTGTTCAGACCACAGGTGGCGCCACCATCCTCAGCTACTGCGCTCCCAGGCGCCAGGTGCGCTAGGCGCTAATCACCTAATTACCCTTGTATCGCTTCCCAATTAGGCAAGGTCGGGGCGGTAATTGGTCTGTGGTTCTTTAATTGATCAGGCCGCCCGGAGGCCACCGCTATCACTGTTATTTTTCAATTAGTTTTTGTTATTACCCGTTAACAGTGCCGTAATGTTTGCTCTGCGAGTGTGAGCCCGTGTCGATTTTTGTGGCAGGCGGTTATTAATTTCAGCTGGAGCAGTTTATTGCTGGGGGTGGGGCAGAGCGTGGCCGTTGACAGTTATTGAACACTTCGCTGTTTTCGGTAGTCGGTTCGGAAGATGAGTTTGTTTAGGTGCAAATCAAGTATAACCTCGATTTAATGTGAAGGTAGGTGTTTCAACGAAACTGTGATGGAGGAGGGGAGAAACATTTAGTATTGTGTTTTGGAAACTTGGGTGAAAATTAACATTTTCAAGTAAGGATGAGACTAAATCATAAAGTTTTAAGAGGGGCAATCCAAAGTAGTGAAATAA
The DNA here is from genome assembly GCA_035578135.1 of Flexamia atlantica. Lineage (NCBI taxonomy): Eukaryota > Metazoa > Arthropoda > Insecta > Hemiptera > Cicadellidae > Flexamia > Flexamia atlantica. The sequence goes on along the minus strand of JAQJVK010000008.1, from coordinate 39,609,860 downwards.
ATATTCTGGTTTTAAATAGCCCTGTTTATTTCTATTTTATAAAGTTTGTAACAAAACATAACCCAAAGCTCTCCTACACACACGTTAATTTCTAAGGATAGAGGGAATGTGTTTGTCTATTCAATTTAAAATCAAAGATTAATTTTTTTACATATGCTCATATATTTCACATGCTATAAACGGAGGGATAAAGATTTTATACATAGTTAAAATCCATGGATAAAATTACAAGGTAGAGGTGATTTCTGTGTATATATATTTTTTGTTCCGGGGTTACACAAAACGATCATGTACCTGGCCATCACATGGACATATTCACGTCATTAAAATCCCCTCAAGCTTCGCCCCGCAGATGTCCATAGTTTCAATGTGTACATTTCGGGAGAGAAAAAAATGGCCAAGTATTGAAAATAAAATTTAATTTGAAAGAGAAGTAGCACAAACAGGTGCTTTAAGTGAGGTGTAATAATGCAAATTTGAACTAATGTCCTCCATACAAAACCTCATTGCAATTAAAAACCTCTGTTATAGATGAGAAGTTTTATAAATTTAAAATTTAAAGAGAATATAAAACTGAAATTCCCTCTTTAACCTTTAAGTAAAATCCTTTCCAATTACAAAACAATCCTTTCCCTAAACGAGGAAACATCACGTTTCTTCAACATCGCGGCTCTTTAACTCCTCCTGAGGTGGATAATTGTGGGGCGAGCTCCCATTAAAAACATATATACATATTAAGGGTCTGTTTTGGAAGGGGGGTGAGGGCACTACAAGATAATAGGTACTCTACTCGCCGCTCGCCGCGCCACTGTCGACCTAACAGCAGTCTCATGTAGCCTAACAATCACCCCTATTGTTTCGCGCCTTTTGTTTTTCTTTCAAACAAAACCCCCTCCAATTTGTCCCTGCGCTGGTGTTTTCTATTTCAGCTTTGTTGACCGACAGCACGTCGCATCGCCGCCCCTTTCTTCGTCTTTTCTTTGAGATTGGATTTTAAGATCGTAATTTCTTATGTATTTCTTTAATCAAGTGCAGGTACATTAGTTGCATTTGGTGTTGCTGGTGGTGCTGATATCGATCCAAAATAGGATCTATCGAAAGTACACACTGCTAAGTTTTCCTTGAAACCTACAGTTTTAGCACGGCATGCTTTCAATAATGTATCTGAAACAACACATTAATTGTAAAATTGTATTCCTCTCTTCAAATTAATAAAATTGACAAACTTCAACGCAATAAATTCAACAACATCGTATGCAATGTTGTTGCAGCTTTGGTTGAAATGCGCATTGTACTTGCATATCAGACAGATGAATCTACCCATCAACATTAACACTTACACCTCCTTTTCATATAATTTTTGTGCCATTTATTGTGATGCTCTTTTTTGTTTTTTTACCACTGTAGTTATTTTCTTATTTATTAACTTTCATATTTATACGATAACTACAGGCTTACATAACCCAAAACAGCTATCCTAACTATAGCATAAGTAATCAAATAAACAAGTATAAAAAGTACAGAATGTAATGAAAACAATATTAACTTATGAATAAATAAATGTCAGTCTTACATGCCTAAAAAATAGTAAACGTCATAAAAAGAGCGAAAAGTTGGTCTTTGCAAATTCGAGACGTGTTTTAAATTATTATTTTTACTACACTCACACTGCATTGGAGTCAACTGTATTCGTTTATTTGTACGCATCGGAAAAATTTACAAAAGGCAATAAATATATATGTACTGCACTACTGTTAAATCACATGTTTTCGTTGTGCGTTTATCACCTGCAACAATTCATTATTACATTGTTTACTTACACATAAACAGCGTTTAGCGTACAATACAAAAGTGTAGGATTCACGTAAGTTGGCCAAAGCATGTACTAACCATCTCATCAAAAATTTTTACTCAAGTCACATTGAAAACATTGTTGGTTACACATGGTGTCTGTTTACATTTTCTCAGAACTGTCAAATCGCCACGTTGCGTTTGTTTACAAGTTGTTATAGGTTATAGAATGTTTACAATATCGCCTATTTTTAGAAGTTTTTATTTCCATTCAACCTTTTTACATAGCTGCCAAAGTTTAATTTGATTATATTTCTTGATTTACAAATATTTTAGTTTGTTTAACTGCTTGTTTATTTTTCCTGGGCCAATTTTAATAAGTTTTGACCGCAATATGAAACAATCTCTCTTTTCAGACACTGACTTGCAACAAGTAATACTGGCTATTCAAAAACTCTCCTATATTTCTTTGTAAATATTATTTCATTACAAAATCTTAGACTATTAACCATGCCGCATCCATGACACATCATCTCCCTGTTAATACATAATTTATTTGGAAAAGCCCCTTAGTAATATTTTAAGCCGCGCAAGTGAACTTCCAGTTGCAAATTGCATCAGAACTTTCCCTTTATTGCAAGTGCTATACTAAACAGATGTTCGTTGACAATGTTTTCAGCACAGCAGGATTTTATGGTTAAGTTCGTAAGAAGATAATAGTTTGTTTATTTTCGTTTTGGCCAACTTAGGTGAATCCTACTCTACTTGTAATGTTTTCCGACATAAATAAACAAATATTTGTTATCGTTACATCAACTTCGTAAAAAAGACTCGTTTAAAACACGAGTCAAAGTAGCTTACATATTTTCTACTATTTCAGGTGCTCGATAAATCTCGCACTTCAAACATATGACCTCGAATATATAATGACCCGCTTTCCACTCTTGTTATGAGATACACTATTTCCGTAGTAAACATTATTTTACCGAAGTATTTAAAGAAGAAGTTTTGCAGATAATAAACACTTAATAAAAGCAGGTGATTTCGTAGTAGTGAAGTGAAACATAATTATATTTAATTGTTACAGTTAATACATTTTTATCACGGGCTAAAATGTCTGGCAATCTGGGAAGAATGCCAGACATTTTTCCCACAGCTTTGGACAGGTGAAGGTTGATGCTACTTTAACTAGCGGCTAGTGGCGAGAAGGAGCTTAAATCGTTGTGTAATAGGGGTGAAGAGTTATTATACACTCACACTGCCCTAAGCCCCGTTATTCCTATATTTTGCCCACCAGGAGCTACATAAACTAGCCTACTTTAAGTAGTTGTTTTTCTTGGATAACGATACTATTTTTATTAGATCTGCTGGCGTTCTTACTTGAAACTGGCGATGATGTTATATTCAAAACTTGACGATCTGCATGAATTCAATGAAACTGGGTTTCAAACTATTTAGTCTTTGTTATTAAATATAATAAAAACCTCTGTTTGATGTTACCTGATTTACATATTATCCATTAGTAGAGTAAAAGTAGGCTTCAAAATTTCATTAAATATACTACAGTATAATTTTTATTTTATTTTCTGCCACAGAATTAAACGCCTTTGAAAGGGGGTAAGCCCCTTAACGATTCAAAGATGCAATGTACATACACCACCAATATTGCGTCTTGATTTGTGAAGGCGCTGCAACCTGCGCTCATTTGCTATGACTGAGAAAGTTATATGAAAATAAGTATCGACCATAAGGTAGGCCACGTACATTTTCATACCATATCCCGTTTGGAAAAGCTGCGAATAACTAGCAAATTTGATCGGATTCAGCCTGTTCTTATTGATGAAAATCTACATGCTGTTTTTCAGATGTTTCTTTAGAGGCTGATCCAATAATACATGGCTGCAAGCACAAGCTGGATTAGTAAAAGTGGGTCATCATAGGTTTCTTAGTTGGCCAAAACTTATGACACGTTAACTGTTGGAAATCTTATCAAAATCGTACCAGATGATTTAATTTCTAAAAATAAATTGGTAAAATATATCGGTATTTTAGAAATATTGTTGGATAAAAAAAATTTCATTTTATTGCTCAATAATGCAGCAATCCCTTTGAAACGATTTCTGCGTTTTAACTTTTATTTAGCAATCATGATCTAGTTTACAATTCAACCTACAACAAATTCCTTTCTCAGATATCACGCCCCAACCGCTATCTCCGACCCCTGTCCAAACCCAACCGTGACAATCTCTACCAATCTTCTTACAACTTTTACCGGTTTGCCAATCCAGTAAACAATCACTGACATCGCCGTAAACCACGAGGCCAGAAATATGAATTTCACAGTCTACTTCCCACCGCTGTTATCTCTGGCTGATTAATGAAGGGAATTAATCATCGGCGGCCTAGCCGCGGGCCGCGCGCTCATGTGTTTAATTGAATTATGGCGGTGAAATTGCGGGGTGGGCGGCTGATAAGGGGTCAAGGGTCAGGATGTAACGGTCAGGTGGGGCACAAGCGGGGCGGAGGGACCTTCAGCACCAACACATAAGTATAATGTTACTGTAGTAAGGCTACAAATCAAATGTACCCTAAATGAGTTTATAAATCAGCTAATACGACATTTCGCTTGGTAAATAACTCAATAACTCGTCACTTATTTCACCAGATACGAGGATTGTATTGAGATAATCCACATCCTAGAAAATATTTAGTGGAGGAGTTTGAAGATCTCTACTATATATTTTTTAAATACCACTGACCTATCATCGCACAGCCCAAACTACTTGACCTAGAACCCTGAAACTTTCCATGAACGTTCCTCTCAGGGCATAGGCACCCATTAATAACGGATTTTTAAAAATTCCCTCAGGGCTACGCCTTATGATACATCAAAGTTTCAATGTTAAGGTATAGGGAAGCTCATGTAGTACTCATGGCAACATTAACATTAAATCTGAAATCCAAGAACGTTTTTCTGTTTTTCCACGGGTAGGACCGTGTTGATCAGCTAGTCCTATATAAACATGGAAGAAAATTTCTTACAGTCACATTGTGTGCGACGTTGACGCGCCCACATCACATTGACACATTGACGCGGCCCATGGTTTACATCATTGTCTTAAAGTCAATGGTTTACATCCTGTATTGAATTTTGAGAGCTTTATTGTCACGAATATTTCCCGTAAAAGTGCAGTTTATATTTTGATTAATCACTTTAAAAAATATTTAAAAATGCGAGCGCTCAATCGCTAAGACTATATGCGTATGGGACTGCCAAACTGTATTTTTAAGACTATACTTTTAATGATTTGGGGTATAGTCCAGAACAGAACAGAAGTCCAGTAGTAAAAAAAGCAGTAGAGGGAATTAATATAAGAAGAATATGGTACAGCACTAGAAATATCCAGGAAGAAAATGATTAAATATTCACGAAAACTAAATGAAATCATTGATTATATAAAGTCAGTGATGAAATTGAACGTCTTGCCAAATCATTTTAAGCAACAAAACCTTTAAACTCAAAAGTCTACAATTTACCTGAGCGATTTAAGGAGTTGATGCGACTTTAATTAGTCGTTTCGGGTTTGGAAGGGGTTTGAAGACACTTACAGGGGTTGAAAGAGCCTTAACGACTGACTGCTGGGGCTGATGAGCTTTAATTATTCACGTTTCTCCTCAACCCCCTCAACCCTCAACTCTCCCCCCCCCCCCCCCTACTGCGATCGTGTCTCCAGACTGTTCGCCTAACTTACACGGGAACCATCTAAACGTGACAGACTAACGGTACAAGTAGGAGAAACTGCAATTGTTTATGGTTAGGTTTTATGAAGTGTTTGGCATTGATTTTATGAATTTTGAAGGGTCAGTTGAGTGCTAGTTGGTATTTATGAAAGCGGAGTATTCAAATGTTTGGGTTGTTGCAAACTAATCTATAACGTATTATAAACTGAAATACCTCTTCTAAAAAATGTACAAAAGAGTTTTGCTTTTTCATGATTAACGAGGGGAATATGTTCTTAAGTCTTCAGTGGACGTGTAATCGGAGCTACAATAAAGGTTAGAAAGTTGCTTTGCAAAGAATATAATATACAAAAAATACATAGATAGAGCATACTTTTGAAACAACCTACAGGTTAGAACAATATCTCACAACTAAAAGGTTAGAATTATATCTAAGAGGTTTAAGGCAAAGTAAGTATCTCTGGATAGTAACCCAGAAATACTTCAAACACATAAAAACTTTGAGACAGAATTCCAACCTTTTAGTTATAGAATATGCTAAACCTTTACAAATTTTAACTGATTTGAACTAAATATTGAAACTGAATTTCATAATATATGGAGACCCCCATTAAGAGTACCTACCACGGTGGAATCCACTTTTCGACCATCACCAAACACAGCGTATTAATAGCTACAATGAAGCATATTTAGAGGACAGCGGTGTACCGTGGGGGGGAGGGGGGGGGGGAGCCGGTGGAGCCAGAGTATAAATCTAGCGATGTAAATACAGTGATAAGGTGGGTGCGTTTGAGGCGCTGCCGCTTGGCTCGTGATAGCCCGGGGCCTCCCCCCCCACCCCCCCCCCCCCCCAGAGAGGGGCCCAGCACTTCACACTGCTTTTGATAATGCTCCGCGGTGATTTAGAACTACGCCGAGCAACATAGTTTACCCGGCCGAGGCCTCGGGCGCCATTTTAAACCCTCCCGAAAAAATCGTTTTTTTATTTTGGAAACGTCATAAAGCCCGTGATGGACGGAAATGGTAATTACGAGTTGATTCATAGTCGGACAGTAAGTGCGGCTAAGTGAATGGTCAAGCCCCGGCTATTATTGTCATAGGGGAAGTTGTTTATGGGCGGCGGGGTATCATAATCATGCATTGCGGGATGCGGCGGCCTTTAATGAACAATGAGCGGACGGAGTGGACGCACTGCGGGACTGCTCACCTATGTTGCAGTTGCGGAGTTTATGTTACAAGTTGGAAGCGGTCATAGTGTTGTAGCTTGAGTTTTGACTCGTGATTGTATCCTTCCGCAAGCTATAGCTGGGTTGAAATACAGTTTCCTAAAAATACAGAAAATACAGATAAGATGAATTATGACTGATCAATTAAGATGAATTCAATTCGCCTCTTCAGCTAGAGAAGTTCGCAAACGCAACAGATTTCAGTTGCAGCCTGCTACTCTAGGACAGAGTGTAGATACAATAATTAGCTTGTAAAACTTACTACACTACACTTTACTACACTATGCTAACTGCTTTGACTTTTGTCTTTGCATTTTCAATTAAGACTGGTTTGTTTAGAGTGCTGTTCCCGGCAAGCATTTTCAAGTTTTACGTTTTACCTTTGGTTAAGAGTTGTGTTTTTTGTTCTTGATGTTTAATGTCATTACAAAACCCCACTTAAGTGTGAATTTGCAATTATCAAGTACAACAATATTACTAATAAATAAATAAAATATTTTCTAAGCTGTAAAAGTTGATTTATTTTGTATTTGTAAATGGTTTATAATACAAAATAAATGACAGCTAATTTGTTAATAGTAACCAAAGAATGTAGCTCCCTCATAATGATTTATTTTTGTCTGGGAAAGAAAAGATTGTTGTAAAGTGTAAATTTAATACTGTAGTGTTATAACTTTTTAGTAGTGTAATTGCAAGTAGTGATTTGGTTTTAAGTATGTTGGAGACGTACTGTGGGAGGGAGTAACATATTACATTCAGGATTCCTTCAATCAGACTTTTTTCTTTATCAAAAGATGGTTCCGTATTAGTTTTAAGTGACATTATTTTCGCAGGTGAGGTAAATTATATAGCTTTGTTTCCCAATCGAAGGCCAATGTGTTACGACCGGAGTTCGTGTTTGGAGGACCCAATCACGACCTTTTCGTTATCATGCTTATTAGTCCAGGCAACGAAAGGGTATAGAGGGAATTGCATGGATCACAATTTTTGATCACAATTTCCTTGGATGAAAAAAATTGCCTGCTCAGTGTTTGTTTTGCAGTGATAGATTTTATAGGCCAATCAATTTAAATGTAAAACCTCGAACGTATAGGGCCTATCTATCTCAGAGTGGTTTTACTATTTGTTTGGCACCCCCTTGGAGTAATACAACACAGAAGTTTGTAACTCTAAACCACTGTGCTACTCCCGCAGTACGCTAAAAACCTTAATATACTTTGTCACTTTTCTCAAGTTTTCACATTCCCTTAAAAATAAACCCACCTAAAATACACTCAAATTAAAAATAAGAAGACTAATTCCCTAAAATGTATATAGTCCAGGCAACGAAAGGTTGTAGAGGGAATTGCATGGATCACAATTTTTGACTTTTTAACTTTGTTTGGACTAGTTAGGAGTAAAACATATCAAAAGTCCCCGCCCTTAGCCCTTGAGCCGGCTGGGCTGGAAGGGCCTAAAGGTACAATTTTTTGGGTCCTCCTAAATATCTTGAAAACTATCAACTTTTAGTATTCCCTATTAAATTTGAAAATTAAAGAAAATTAAATTTCCTGTAAGAAAAATACATAATATGTCTACTTTGGTCCAACCATTTACAAGGAAAGCACTAATGTTATTAATATTAAAAAATATCCCTTCCATAAGAAATACATGTGAATTTGAGGGTAACTTAGATGCCCAATTGAGCGACGCTTTTTTCACCTAAAGGAATATGAACAGCATTCAGGAGATATTGATAAAATTTTCAGTAATTTGACACTTCAATCATACAAATTGGTCTAAAATTAAGACGTTGGCGAGCTCACAAAAAACGTTATTTTTCAAGAAATTATAACAAATTGAAACAATTCCTTGAAAAATAACGTTTTTTGTGAGCTCGCCAACACCTTAATTTTAGACCAATTTTTATGATTGAGGTGTCAAATTACTGTATTCCTGAATGCTGTTCATATTCTTAACACATACTTAATTCCTTTAGGTGAAAAAAGCTTTGCCCAATCGGGCATCTAAGTTACCCTCAAATTGAAATGTATTGCTTATGGAAGGGCTATTTTTGCAAAATATTAATAATATTAGTGCTTACCTTGTAAACGGTTGGACCAAAGTAGACATATTATATATTTTTCTTACAGGAAATTTAATTTTCTTTAATTTTCAAATTTAATAGGGAATTCTAAAAGTTGATAGTTTTCAAGATATTTAGGAAATACCAAAAACATTGTACCTTTAGGCCCTTTCAGCCCAGCCGGCTCAAGGGCTAAGGGCGGGGACTTTTGATATGTTTTACTCCTAACTAGTCCAAACAAAGTTACAAAGTCAAAAATTGTGATCCATGCAATTCCCTCTATACCTTTTTTTGAGTATTCATTGCTTGGACTATATCGTTTTGGCGAAACTTGGTTACCGCCAAGCAACCTAACTAGATTATGAGTATATTGTACCCTATTACTTTAAATGAAAATATATTGTATCTCTGTGTCTATTTATAGATATATATATTTTTTGTATTTTGTAAATGGCTTCCTGATATTATTACAATTTTATATTTAGATACGATTTTGGTTTTTAAATTACCCCACACTGCTCGGAATATATTTTTATTCTTATTTCTTAGCATTAAGCTGGTTTTCATTAATTTATAAAAAATTAGTGTAACAAATGTATGGGGTCCCGTGGTGGGTACCTAATAACAACGAAAATAAAAAAGAGAATCAAAGTTAAAAGAGATGTTTATTAACAAGCTAAGTTTCACTACCAGATTTTCTCAGAGGAAAGAAGTGTCAGTCAGGTATTTTAGTAATTTAACAGTGAAACATATATACGCTGTGTAAAAATTGGACCTTTTAGTAACTTTGTTCAAAAGTGTTAAGTTAATTTTACGTGCAGCAGTTGTAAGAACACTAACTTGCAGCTATAACAATATTTACTCTTTTGTCTTTAGTTTAGTAATTAATAACGATTATTGAACTTGGTTAGCTGATTCAACTTGATTTTTTTTAATATGTAAAGAAGAGACAACCTGCTTGTGAACTGACAGATCGGATGGAATTAGGGCCATTGCAAACTATTGATATTCGATTTCTCAGTATGATTAATCGACTCTAAAAAATGTGAAATTCTAACTCGTCACGCGGCATAAAACTATTAGGCCAAATGGTTAAAAGCCAAGTAATATACTATTTTTTAATCTTAAAAACAATCCCCTGTTAAAGACATGAACATAGTTTTTTAAAGATCTCCTTAAATTATGACCATAATTTGATAACTCTAAATCAAGTAATTTAAAATTCTTCTTAAATTTTGAATAAGCGTTTTGTTTGCAGTTTAGTGATGATCAAGCAAAACAATTACCATGATTTGTATTTTCTTTTTTTTACAAGAAACTTTTTGTGGCTGCCCAGACTTTGTACCAGTGCTTGTGATTTTAAGGGGTGTGAGGGCAGCATTTTTTGTTGAAAGTGGGTTGCCTAATCTCATTATGTAGATTCAATGTTCAATTTGTGGATATTTCCAGAAACAGTTTTGGACTATTTCAGCAGTTTCCGACTTTTGACTTAGGTTTTTGACGGTAGGTTATACTTATTTAAAAAAAAAAATCATTGTATTGTCTAATTAATATAAAAAGTTGAAAAATAAGGAAAAGAATGAAAATAAGTGGGTCCACGGATTTTAAATGTAATATCAGAAAAACAGTTAGCCAAATAAATGGTAGGCCTAAATTGAACTTATTTTGATTGGTATCACTTAAAGAGATTGCATATGATTTGAACACTATAGGGAACTGAGGACAAAGCTGTAAGAAAGGTAAATGGAACTATAAAACAGTTCTACAATCCTATGTTTTCAATTAGTTTATTACAGTTTATAATTTACTACAAAATCAGATTATTTAAAGACTCCGATCCAAAATTATCAAAACAGGTCAACGTAAAATAGTTTGTGGTAGATAGATGGATTGGAGTAAACCTACTTCTAAACAGTTTTCATTTGGTTTCTTGAAAGTGTATAGCTGATATAAATGTCACAAAATAAATAGGAATTAATAAAAAGTTCAAAACTTTTGCAGTAGATTAAGGATTATTTAATTTTGTTTCGATTTAGCATTTAGTGAAGTAGGTATTTTTCATATATTAACTAATGTCATGTGCTTCTAACAAATGTTTAGAACAAAAGTGTTATTTGTTTGGTAATTTCATGTGTAAGTAACCAAATTCAGGATAATTGTCTATTGTGATTATTTCATAGATATTATCTAAACTCTTATGCAGTGTCAAAAAATTATTGTTGAGATACCTCTCTCTAATGTTTATTTATCAAAGTAATTCTTGTTTTGTTAGATAATCAATTTTCCTATTTTCCTATGTAAACTATTGATTGAAATACATTTTTTGTTCTATTATTATTTAAAAACCTTAAAACTCATGAAGTTTGAACACCATAAATAATGAATTTTAAATTTTAAACATTATTTGGGTGATGGTAAAACTAAAACTGTTGTTATATTCACCAATTGACTATAAATCATTTTAGGAATAAAATATAAAGCACAATATGTTTGACAATTTTAAATCATTCTGCAATGTTATAGTAACATTAAGTTTGTATCATTTTTTGGTATTTATTAGTTTATGAATAAACTATTTTATTCAGTTTTTCATACATCTACAGTCAACCTAGACTATAGTATACTATTGACAAATAACAATACTTCAATATTAGCCAGATATAGTAGTTTATACAAGTGAACATTAACACAAACTAACTCTTATTTGTATTCTTTTCAGATTGAGACTCTATGATGGGTCGGTGACTTAACTAAATAGAAGTTTTATCGAGACGGTAAGTTGTTAACAAAATTTAAAGCAGTAATCTTTATTAAGAGAGCTCTTAAGATGCATGATTAGGCCTAACAGTTGTCAACATTTTCCAGCTATTTAAATCCTTATTTGACCTGAATGTCTATTGAATAGATCATTGACAATAAACACAGAGAAAAAAAACCATCAAGTATACCTATGTTAAGAAGAGTTATAAATATAAGTTTCAATATTTTAAGTATAAAATAAATTATGATCTAAGATAGTCATGAAATTGTTTACTTACGAAAACGAAAATGAAGACCCATTCTACGGACCAAATATTTTACCAGCAGTTATCCGTATACTGGCTTTTCTCACGGTACAAGTTTAGCGCTTACTACTGAAACAATAATGTTCAATAAGTTATTTTCTAAATAGATTAGCTCGTAGTATGTAAAATCACTTCTACAACACAATGAGTTTAGTAATGCAGTTATGTTTTTCCAACAATTCTACACAAAATTGATACCGTTTGGACAAGTAATTAAAAAGCTAACCAAACGCATTTCAGAGTAAGGTATACTTTCGTGAAGTACTATTGCAAAGCAAAGTAGTATGGGTGTTCAAAAAATGTGGGGCAATAATTTACGTAGTGATTCCTTGGGTCAAAATAAGCAAAAAAGTTTATATAAACATAGGTCCTAAAGTGCTTCGTTTTCTGTCTGTGTGCCTGTTTATGATTTTTACATATTTAATCATATTTCACGAAGCGCTTAACGTATAAATTTCAAACTTGGTCTATGGGTAACCACTATTAAGAACTATTTCTGTAAGAAGTATCACATTTCTACTTTGTACCATTTCAATATGGCGACTATTTTTTGTTTTCAAAGCTAAATAACTTAAAAACTGTAAATTTCAGAAAAACCTATACAAATGACAAAAAAGTTGCGAAATTTAATATAATTAACGATGATATTCAGATTATAACAATCGGACCAGTAATAATGGAGAAATTTTAAATATTCCGAATAAAAACATGCAAATATCAGACATAATGTTCTAAGGAACCATGTTTTTATACAGAAAAGTTAAAATTTCTCCGTTATTAGTGGTCCGATTATCATAATTTTAATATCAGCATTAATTAAATTAAATTCTGCAATTTTTTTGTCACTTGCATAATTTTTCTAAAATTTATGGCTTTTAAGATATTTAGCTATGAAAACAAAAAACAGTCGCCATTTTGAAATTGTACAAATTGGAAACTTGATACTTGTTAAAGAAATAGTTCTTAATAGTGGTTACCCATATGCGAAGTTTGAAATTTATACCTTAAGTGCTTCGTGAGATATGATTAAATATGTAAAAATCATAAACAGACACACAGACAGAAAACGAAGCATTTTAGGACCTATGTTTATATAAACTTTTTTGCTTATTTTGACCCAAGGAATCACTACTTAAATTATTGCCCCACATTTTTGAACACCCTATATGTAAAATTTTTTTATGAATCAAAAAAGTATTTATAGAAGTGGATACTGTTACCGTTTTATTAAAAGGTTTCTACAATTTCGCGTTTGACCTGTGTATTATTATTTTTATTATGGTGTTATCAGTAACGTACAGAATCCATCGCACTTCGAAGAATGATAAAGTTGTTATTTATAGTTTATTTAAAAAAAGAAAAATATATCTCATTAAATAAATATTATCTAAAAATGATGTGATTAAATATATTGATTTTTGTTCCACACAAATCGGCATTCATAAGTTACCATTGACCTTTTCGTATAAGTAAGTAAATACGCGGAGTTTTACGAGACTGGCGCACCTTGTAAGCCGACTTGCAGTAAAAAGCTGATTCAATAGCTTTTGTACAGCGTGCTTTAAAATTAATTTATATCACATACATGATTTTTCGCGTATCCTCTGATGAGCGGTAATCTAACCATTTCTAAATTTATTACAAATTTATTACAAATTTATTATATTTAAATTTATTATATTCTACTTACTAACAGCTCATTCAACTGCCGATGAATAAGAAGAAACATATTCCTCGGCTTGTATTCTTACCAGTTTGTAGAAAACTAAAATCAAAGTTGCAAACTCCAGTTGATAGCTTTGAAACAGCCATCAATCTTTGAGAGGCGGAGATGCACAAAACTTGACACTATTTGAGCAAATATTAGACCCTGGAATTTCAGAATATAAAATTACTTATGCCTGGATCCGTTGTATCCATCTCGTATCCACTCGGGTCTTAGCTTTGAGCCGGTGATGAAGTCACAGGAAACCTCCTTCTCCATTGCAAAATACTATCTGAAATATTAGAGCAAAACTTGGTTCGTTAATACCCTACTGATTCATTTTGAAGACTAAAATACATCCCTGCAGATTCTGTCGCAAATTATAAATTTAAATCTACTGTATCAACATCGGACCGTCGCGCGGGGGTCGTGCCGGTGGTATCTACCACAGCCAGGGGCCAGGGCGGGGGCGGAGTCCCCTGCAATCCGCGACCTTCTCCACACCGACACCTCTGTTACACGGTATTTAGTGCAAGCTGAGCCCCAGGCGGTCAGGAGTCAGGGGGTCCCGGGTTCAAATCCGTCCGTGGCTTGCGTCACGGTGAATGTTGCAGGATTGTGGTGCAGTTGAAACTGATCCTTGTTTTTGATTAAAGCTGAAAGTTCTGAAAGCAGGACAATGTCTCAGGAGGTCAACCACTTGTTTTGTTTTTTTGCGGCAGGGGTTCTATCAACTTGTTTTTAAATGACGATATTGAACAGTTAAAATTAGAATTATTTATGCTAAAAAAATGAAATCCCAAATTCCATAAACTTAACAATAAATAATAGTAGGCCCAACATTTCAGAAAAAAGATTGCGACTAAAGACTTTTTGAAATACTGTCACTGTTAAAGTAATTTTTTTCCATGATAACCCATTTTTGATCAAAATCCCTCTTTCCAAATGATAAACTTAGGGATATACCGAAATTCACGTTATGCGAAAGCTGAAAATGTTCAAACATCTCATAAACAATTAATAATATTTTACAAATTCAAAGTGATTTAATCACATCAGGAGACTTAACATGATAGAATTAGTGCTTTTAACATTATTAATATACTGGGAAGTTAAACTAATTAGGCCTATAATTGGTAGTAAAAATACACTACAGAAGTAGCACAACTGAAAGAAGTAAGCAACATATTAATCCTTTGACATAATGTAGGTGTAGGCTACATGGAAGCGAAAATGATGAAATAATTTATTACACTTTTATCAAACTATTTGGAGAATCGGATGAAGTTTGAGATATAGAGAGTTGCCAAACAATCTGCTAGTGAAGGGGGAGCCTCACAATCTGCTAGTAAGATAAATACCCCCGTTGCAGCAGACCTGCATACTCAGCGAATTTCAAATGCAAAACAACATATCTCAATCCAACATTGCGAGATTTGACATGTTTTTGTAAGCTCCATAAGAATAACATGGGGAATGAGTATGCAGGTGTGCTGCTACAGGTATATAAAAACTGGGTGGTTTTAATTCAATATTTAGTAGATCTGAACTAGAAGAAGCTATTTACCAAGTTTTATTGAGATATGTTGAGAAATAAGCGAGATATAGAATTTTACTTATTTCCCATAAGGTTAACATTGGGACAACGTACTGTGTTTACCACTTTTAATATCTTGGTAACCAATGGACATAGAGCAGTGTTTCAAAATACTAAATTGTTTGTTTTTTTGAGCTGAATTCAATGGTGCCCACAAAAATTCGATAAATTTTATTTTTCTATGTAAAAAATTCAAAAAACCCATTTTTGGGGGGGTTTATCCCCCTTTACCCCCCCTTCCGGTGGTCCGATCGGGCTGGTTCACGAACTCGTCCAATTGATTACCACTTTACATGTCCGTACCAAATTTCATAAAGATCGGACCATTTTTGCGGCCGCTATCGTGCTAACAGACACATAGATATATATATATATATATATATATATATATAAATTCAAACGAATAGTGTTTTTTGCTTCTGGGGGCCCCAAAACGAAAAGTTATAGTGGTCCCGAGCTTAAGTCTTACCATGAGACCTACGGTAATAGCTTCTTCCCTATAGGGGAAATTCGCTAAAAATATGTTGGAAACATGTTTTCAACAAAAAAACTTTGTTCTGTTTCGTCTGCTGAATATTTATAGTTTAACATTATTTTATGTTTACTGTATGTTAAACGTTATGGATCACACAACGGCAACTAGAAAAAAATCAAGGAGTTGAAAATTCAAGGTGTATAACTTCCTGACAAAATCTAATAGAAACCGTGAAAATGGGAACTACATAATCATCTTAGGGTAGATTAATAATCATATTCATATAAAGACTGCGCTATCGTCTTTTGCGAGGTACGAACGATCGAACTAAAAACTCTTCACATCGTCGTTATATATCTAGCATACATCCCTTGTGATTCCCTCATGCCAGTTTAGTAAGTATCCTTATGCTAACTGTCTCCGACACAGAACGATTTCACACAACCTTTGATTTATTTTGTAACTAGTTAGTAAAAGCTAAGGATCTTACGTAACCTTTGGAAACTTAAAACCATATTTACATAGGATCACCTTAGGAAACCAATCCCTGCGACTTATCTCTTTTTAAAGACGCTGTGTAATGTCGACCAATAATACGTTTGCTCACGTGAGACCTATTCTGTTTTCCTCTACCGACGAATTTATTTTTCGTGAAAATATGTAGCCTAAAGATGAATTAATGTAGCTTTTATGTCAAATATGTTTCATTCACAAACATAACTGGATTAGGGTGAGTATCTATACATCTGGGGAAGTTTTATTTTTTGCATTGGATTACTTTTTGTACCGACTTCATTCACAGCTTTCTTTCACAACTAAGTTATAAGTATCCCTCACAACAATTTTATTTCGATACAAGTAGAATCAGTCCCCAACCTCATGATACTGATTTACGTCAATCCAATTGTAAGTTAGCTATAACATTTTACTTTTACAAATATTTTTTTACACTGGCCATCGCAGGCCACCTGATCAAATCAACCCTGCACCACCACAGATCCCCCGTATCCTTTATACATATGACTGTTTATCTATGCAGAAGGCAGTGACACGGCGACGCGCGGTCAAGATGGCAGTGGCAACTCCCTCCCGCCGCCGATCGTACATAACCTATAATTACTACTGTCGCTCGGGCCAATCACTGCGGCCGCAGCCGCAATGGCTGCCACGCACCTGACTGTCAAGCGATCCTATCGCTCCCTCCCACTTCTCCTTTTTCCCCGCTATTTTTATCGCCCGGGATAATCGCGGTTCGTATCATTCTTTTTTCGCGGTAATTTCGGCCTCCGCCACCGCCGCGGTATTTCATTAGGATTCTTCCCGGTTATGGTCGGCTGATTACGATTTTACCCGCGGTAAATGTTTGTTAAATACCGCTTTCGTGGCTGTAACCGCGGCCGCCGCAGTATACGTGATTTATTCTATTGTTTCACATCGCGGCCTGACGGGCCCTTAATCACTTAATACCATTAGTGCCTCTATCCTGATGTCATCTGCGATTTTATCTGTTGCGGATCGCTGATAATTGTTGTAATAGAGGCGATGAAATGCTGCTCCGGGCATTGTTATTACTGTACGAGGTAGACTTACAATTTTTCGTTTTTAAATTGCAAAACTATACTTTACAGTAATGTTGATCGCTAGTCGTAATTATGTTTGTGCTATGCAAAAGGTAATCGTCCTATGTACATTTTCCCCAAAGGTACATCCAAGGTGAAAGGTGAGATGAATCTAATTATTTAACAAGCAAAGACAGAGAACTTATACTAGATAAATATATCAACAAATATGCAGTGTAAAAATAAAACAAAATACATTAACCTTTAATGAATAAAATAAATAAAATACTTCCTCCGTCTACTCGTTCAAAAACTCATCAACCGAGTAGTAGGCTCGACTCAGGAGATGGCGTCTCAGGGAAGCCCTGAAGCAGTGGATTGTTTGCTGAATTTTTAGGTTTTGAGGAAGCCCTTATTGTACAGTTTTAGAGCGTTATAATAAACTCCTGTCTCATACAATGCAAGGCGGTAGAATAGAATAGAATAGAATAGAATAGAATAGAATAGAATAGAATAGAATAGAATAGAATATGATTTATTGCAGTAATACAATTATTACAATTGTGTAGCAAACGTCAATTAATTGTTGTTATAAATACCTAAATTATAAAATAAAATTAACATTAAAATTAAAATTACCCCTGGGGATTACAATTTGGTCCTTCTACCCCCAGTGGTGGGCCATGAACTCCTCCTCCGTGTAGAAGACTGAATTTGTCAATTCAAGCTTCAATCTTTTAAACTTTGTGGAATTCTCCTCTCTTTTGAGGCTTTCAGGGAGGCTGTTGAAGAACGTGACCCCGACCTGAGAAGGGAGGCGCGCAAATGCCGCAGTTCTGTGCTGGCTAACGCGTAAGCCATCCCTCGCTCTAGTGCCGTAATTGTGTATAGCATTGCCAGGCGTTGGCTGACAATGGAAGCGGCAATACACGGTCGTCTCCAGTATGTAAAGGGAGCATAGGGTCAAAATTCCAAGATCCCTGAAAGTGGTTCTACACGACTCTCTCTGCTGTAAATTTGCAATGATTCTAATGGCTTTTTTTGGAGTCGAAACACCCTCTCAGATTCTCTTTTTGGACAGCTGCCCCAGAGCCGTATTCCATAGGAAAGATGCGGATAAATTAGGCCATAATAGGCCGTGACCAAAACATTTGAGGTGTAAAATTTTTTCAGATTGCGAAGAGCAAAAATGCCTGATGCAATCTTGGAACTCACGCCATCAGCGTGTTCCTGCCAGTTCAGCACTTTATCAAAGTGCATCCCTAGAAACTTAGTGGATTCAACCTCTTCTAGAGTAATATCGTCCACCATTATAATTGGTGTTGACTCAGCATCACGATGACGCAAAGAAAAATTTATGAAGTTTGTTTTGGAGTGATTCGTATCCAAATTTTCGGACTGAAACTTTTGAATGCATGTGTTCAAGTTGATGAATGATTCCATTTCAAGTGATTGTTGGGAATCTGATTCAAAATAGAGAGTCGTGTCATCTGCATATTGTATGACTCGCCCGCTCGAAATTGAGGAGCTGATGTCATTTACATCAATAAAAAAAAACCGGGCCCAGGATAGATCCCTGCGGGACTCCTTGGGTGATGTGTGAAGTCTGTGACCTGACTGAGGAGATTTGCACATACTGACTCCTTCCATTTAAGTAAGATCTCAGCCAGTGCAAGGGGGTACCTCGAATGCCACAGAGTTCAAGCTTTTGGAGAAGGATCTGATGATCCACGCAATCGAATGCTTTTGTGTGGTCGATGAAGATCCCGAGTGTCTTCTCTCGCCTCTCTAGTCCACTGAGGACGTTTTCAATTAATTGATTGATGGCATCTACAGTAGATTTCCCCGGTCGAAATCCATATTGGTTCTCTGAGAGAACATTGTATTTTTCCAAAAAACTGTAGAGCCTTGAGAGATAAATTCGGTGGACTGGGTACTGTAAAATCTGTTGTCTCACCTGATAACTATGTTGAGTCTTTGGTGGAATCGTTCCCTGTTTGAGACATAGAAACAGAGGAATTCATATATGAGTAAGGATGCCAAAGTAATAATTTTGAAATTGATGAAAAAAGGTTTTCAGGACTGCCGGAAATCTAATTTGAATATGATTCGAATGATTTTCTCTTGTGTTTTGAAAATTTTGCCACTGTCAACAGAATTTCCCCAAGACACCACCCCGTATACCTAGTACCTCAGATGCGAGAAAACATAGACACAGTAGACATCTCTGATGGTTTCAAAGTTAACTACATTGGATAAGATTTTTAAGTCAAAAGCTGCTGAATTCAATTTTGATGCCAGAGAGGTCACTTGATCCTTCCATTTCAGATTGCTCTCCACTGTAACCCCCAGAAATCTGATGGGTTAGATTTATGGTTTTTTCAAAAGTTATTGGAAGTTTGGGCTTTATATATAGATAAAATTTTATTTACTACACAGTTTAAATCGTAGATTTAACTACGAGTTTTAAGTTACATTAGCTTCGAATCGCGCTTAAGACAAATAAAAATAAATGTACTCTTAACACGTTCTCCTAATTCCACACAAATGGGCAGGTTCTCGCGACCTATTGATCCACCATTGACCTAGCTGGACACCACATATTGACAATGACAACTTGAGTAAAAACTGAGCATCGGACCATCAAATAAATATAAAATCAATAAGCAACAGCCAAATCGCCAAGACCCAACAGTGTACACCAACATAATACAAGTCACGGCACAAAGTACATCTTACTCAACCACACCTTACCCTGAATGAGAAAATAACCTTCACAATATATGGGTAGAGCGTTATTAAACCACCTACCTTAGGACCTGTGTTCTAAGAGGCAAGGTGCTAAAGAATTCACTGCAGAGATGACCCCTAGATTGACCCTAGTGCAGTTACGCGGGATTTCTAAAGGGAACGCTGTGATCTGTCACCTTGCACCACAAACAATAAACAAATTTACATTTTTGTAAATTTTTTTAACTACACTAATTAAAGAAACGTACTGATTACCAATAAGAAAATTATGATTCTGATTCATATAGGCACATCACAATATATTTCTCAACCTCAACCCAGTGTAAACCGACCATCCAAGTTACTTTCATGTTTCATTGATGTTATTTATTTATGGTTCCAAAGGGTAATATAATTCAGCTTTTAAAATACGTTTGTCTATACATTTAATACTAAATCTTCAGCAATGAAATATTTTGGTGCGTGCATAAATAGGCGCATAAAATTCGGTTATGCTTCCGGAGAAGGGTTACACTAATTGAGGAAGTCAGTGGGAACCTGTAATGTCAGGAGGGGAACTATTGACTTATAATCATAACCAAATTACAAATTAACTTTGCATGAAACCTTACTTATCTATTATTTTAAAGTGTTTAAAAATAAACCTCAACTAACTAGATCACAAATCACATAGTCAGCTTAAGTTTTATTGATATGAAACTAGGTGGTTGGTATTTCAGTTATTGTTAAGTTAGTTATAGTTTAGTTGTTACAGATCTTCATTAATTAATAGTTATGTTCATAAAGTAATAAATCAAAAACTAACCTTAAACTTATTTTATAAATATTTTATAGGTTAGTATCAGTGTATTTTCATTAATGAAGTTTCTAAGTATTAAGATGATATTGGTAACAGACATTTTGTCTTCACTTTGAATCAGCATTGAAGTTAATAGATAAATATCTGACACATGATTTTAGTACTTTGTTGGTCGTTAAGGTTGCAAGAGCAAAGTATATGAAAATATATAAAAAACGAAAGTACATGCTAATAGCATATGGTGTACCCCTTCTGCGGAAGTTGTACCCAAAATTCACTTAAAAAGTTTTAATCATTTTCATGGCTTTTCCGCTTTTCTTAGGTTTTGTAGTTACAAACAAATAATAAATTTATTCAACCTTTAAAACTAAACTTTAGAAGTTAAGTAGGCTTATGTTTTTATCTTACTGAATTTAATCCTAAAATGGCAAAGCCCCAAAGGATATATTATTGAGGTGAGTGTAGCCCATAAAAGAAAGGAAAATAAGTTTAAAATAATAATACTTTGTCTTTCATTACTACTGTATAGCAAACGATAAAACTGAATTATTCGTTTAACATCTAGATGCCTCGGGGCTGCCGTTATTATTCTTTGCAAGACACTAATTAACGAGCTAAAAAGTCAATAACTGCAATTCCTCCCATCTTCTCGCATATCACTGACCAGCTCCTGCCTACCTCTTCAATTACGGCAAAAGTCATGCTCAATTGATTGATAAGAAGTTATTAATCTACAAATTAAGAGTCAAGCATGATTTTTGTGATACTTTTTCAGCCTTTGTGCAACGTAGGACAAATCTAATGACACCGTTAGAAAAGTACTTCCTTGTACGTGTGCACAATTCCATCATAATTTACTATAGTCTTTAAGAGTTTTAGAAAAATTAATTTGCAAATAAAAAAATTAACATGAACTTGATGAGTTGCTACGTTGGCTATGAAATAGTGAACAAACAAAACAAATATATAGACACATTTTTTTAGTGGAGCAACGAGTAAAAACTGAATCCAAATATTTTCTGATTCAATTTCGACCAGTGGGCGATCTCTTGTAAGTTATCAATGTATACCAAGCTTAATTTTGAGAGAATCCATATTTGTTATCGATATCTACCATTGATTTTATGAATGATAAAAATTTAAAGTAATTTTAATCTTGATAATCAAACAACGCACTATCCAGAAGAGACAGCGTGAACTTGAAAGTTTGCACGGCAATTCCTTCAACAATTTAGCTGAGCAGTGGATTTAATTTTACGAAATCCAAAAATGGCTACGCCCCAATGGATGATAAAGTTTTAAAATTACTCTTATGAGCATAACCACCATGTTAACATGAAAGCATACAACAATTTTTCCAAAATCGTTCAAAATGTTTTACTACAGAACTAAGCATAGTCGTAAAAAGACATGAGAAACACGATGAACTAAGCTATGAAACATAATTATAAACTTGACATTTAACGCTAACGGGTTCACGCGTTGGTTGATTTAAGTTTAAAAAAAATTATATCAGAAAAATTGATATTTTTACTACTATTAATTAGACCAGTTATGTGTCTTTTAAGTAACTGGTTATGTTAAACTACAACTGTGGAATATAATATTAAAACATTTGGAATGTTAAGGTTACTAAGAAAGTTGTAGTTAAGAAACACTAAGTAAGTCAAAATAAATTTTCTTAACCAATAAAATTGACTCCTAGTTTCTTTTAAAAATAATTCATTCTCTTTAAATAAATTGATATCAAATAAAAAGTTTATAAGGGCTCAACACAATGTTCACAGAATAAAAATTAATCTATATCCTGCCACTGACTGTATGGCTTACATGGTGTTAATACTTCTGAATTTTCTTTTTGTTAGAGGACACAACAGCGTTCAACAACCATACGTACAGGGTGTTTTTATTTTAACGCAACCCAAAACTTCATTTTATCAGTGAAGGGTTATTTCTCCCCAAAATCCCCGGATTTGACCCCACCATACTATTTTCTTTGGGGATACTTAAAAAGTAAGGCCTACGAAAACAATTTACAGGATATTCAGCACCTAAAAACAAACATAACATTTAATGCAAACATTCAAATAGGTACCTTGCAACACGTGTTCGGGAATTTTAATGGAGAGAGCACAACTTTATACAAATGCCTTTGGCGGATTGTTTGAACACATAATGTAAACTAAATGTGATCAAACTGAAATAATAGGTTGTATAAAATGTAAAGATCAACAAAACAATGCTAATTTAATATTTATGTGTGCATTATCCAATCTTAAAAATGAGTAGCGTTAAAAACACCCTGTAATTATATTAGTATAATAGGTAGATTATTATTAGTATAATTGTAGACACCGCACCAGTTTTTCCTCATCAAAGAAAAAGAAAAATATTTGATAAGCCAATGATTTTTGACAGCACGTTTGCATTGTGCACGTCTTGTTTGTGTTACGAAATCAAATTATCTATTTGTCTTTAAAGTTTTACTTTTTGTTACAACTGTTTTTCGCTCATATTTTCAGACAGATGTCTACTTACTGGATGTAAGCTAGATCCAAGATCCAACTCAATATTGATCCATTTTTGCTCAAATTATTAGCTATAAATTTAAGAGATTTTTTATGTATAATTTTTATAATTTTATTTTAACTCTAATAACGTTAAGGAAATTCACAATGAATTACGATAATGAAAATTTTGACTGCCTTCAAAACCGTATCCTCTACTCTTATATAAACAAAGGATGCTTCCTTGATTGCAAAATTATACAAAAAATGCAAGATGTCTTTAAAATGCTGGAAATATATTACTTATGGCTCAAAAACGAGTTACATACAGATTCCCTATCCAGTATAAATCTAATTACGTGTAAAAGTAAATTTGAAATGAATCATATTTTTACTGCGGGCCTTACGAGTTCCCATAATAGCAACAACAAAATTGATAGATGAAAATGTAAACGAAATATAGTAATTTTAACAGCCGTTTGCAAACTCAGCCACCTGTACAGAGGAATTTTATTTCAGCGTGTTGAATGAAAATTGCGTGTAGAATTCAAACAGTATATGAAGATGATTAAACTGTTTCTTTATGTAATATTGGGATTGGGATGAGCTAGCAAAGTTTAAAACTTACCGAATTATCAACTGAACTAGGGTCCAAAGGGTACTTAATTATATGAACTCTGTATAAAAGGTAAAGAAATAAATTACTACTAAAACAATTCTATTATAATTATCAATATAAAAAGATCTTTGGCTGATTTAAAATTTTGTATT
The DNA here is from genome assembly GCA_035578135.1 of Flexamia atlantica. Taxonomy (NCBI): domain Eukaryota; kingdom Metazoa; phylum Arthropoda; class Insecta; order Hemiptera; family Cicadellidae; genus Flexamia; species Flexamia atlantica. The sequence continues at coordinate 39,585,808 of JAQJVK010000008.1, read as the reverse complement.
TTTGGAAAATACAGTATAAACATCTTTAATTTAAATTTGAATCATGTGGAAATCAATAAATTGAAAATTAAATCCTGAATCTAATACAAATTCACATTCCTTGCGCCCGCCATGAATACAAATGAATGCCAAAGGTTTCCTCTTGAGTCTTAGAATAGTTTACATTTGGTAGTATTTTAATTACCAATAAATTTCCATTGAGTAAATATATAGCCAAGTCTACGTCCATCATATAAGTCAGAATAATTTATAACTGATAATTTCGTTGCGCAGGGAAAAAATTAATTGAGACAAACAATGTAAAGGTTAATTCTATATAGATAACTTACAATATTGTTTTCTTTTACTATCATAAATAGTTGTTTACAACTTTTGTAAGGTTTTTCTTTACTATTTTTAGTGATTAAAACAATCAATCTAACGGATCGTTCATGTTGTACCTATTTAAATTGTTTGATTAACACCTGTTTCTTGTCAATAACTATTGTTAAATTATTTTTACTATTTATATTGGTTAAAACAATCAAGCTAATGATTTGAACATTTAGCAACCATTTGTATTGCTATGAACTGTCTTAAAAATTTATTTTTTTTCTGCGTTAAGCTCCGGAAGAGGACGTAAGTCATATTTAAATCAATATTAAATTAAATAGTCTGAAATTTAGGATATAAGTTTAGATAAACATATTCGATTACATTTTCAAATGTTTTAATGAAAAATTAGAATTAATTCGAGAGAGGCAACAACCTTTTCTTTATTTTTACTCATGAAGTAAAAAAAAACATATGAATTTGGCTCTGTTTATGTAATAATTACGTTTCGGAACTGAACATGCTCTTCTGAGATTGCAAACTATTATTAACTTGGTCTTAGTTCCGTTGAAGGTATACTCGTAATTGCGTTTTTAAGAATACTCTACTTGGTAGTAAATGTGCAAGGACAAAGTTCAAACATAACAACATATTTCAATGATTTTCTCAGAATGGCCAGCTGTAAATGATCAACAAAACTTTTACACTTAGCATAGAATGTTGTCAAACTCTTAAGATGACAACGATTACATTTTTATATATGGTAATTTCTTAAGCAGAATATTTCCATGCACATTTTATCCAATAATAAGTCATGGTAAACATTTTAAGATTATAATTAAATGTTTTGTTAGGGTAAACCTAATTCTGGTCGCCTACATAAACTATTATATTATTGAAAACGATGTATCTGAAAATGGGTGCAAAACAAGGGTAATACTCAATGGCTTTGCGTAAAACATTAGTCTCTGTTACTTAAAAAAATATTTTCTAATGATAGTCATTATGAAGTAGGAGTGAATGTCCCCATTGGATTTTAGATTTAAGATCATCACTTACCCTGTCATCTCCTTTCTATGGAGACAATTTTTAAAAGTCCTATTTTTAAAAAGTAAGTGGGATCAAAAGTTGTCGTCTTATTAAAATTAAAAACCAGGTTTTATACCTTCGTTATGAGACTAAATTGAGACAAAAATACAGGCTATAATTTTTTTAAAGTTAATTTCCAATTTTAGCTTGCGTCCGTTTGATCGTGAACGTAAATTATGTGGGATGCTGGTTTCCAAGTTAATATTCCAAAGAACATAAGGCCACATGCCAAGCTAAATAAACCGATTTTTCCTTTGAAGTTTGAACATGTCTTTTATGGATATATCAATAGTTAGTTTGCTGCGTTCGAATTTTCGGGGTCTTAATTTATACCTTTTTGACTGAAAACTCAATAAACTTGAAATTAATCTTTAACATTTTTATATAACTTTCCAAACTAATTTTAGTTGCGATATTTGAACCTTAACTCCTAAACACCTAACATTTGATTAAATCAAAAGACTCATGAGATGTCTAATTAAGATGTTTAATTAGACTCATTAGTCTCATTGGGCAAAATCTAAAGCAATATTCTTAATATTCTTATTTGAATATTTTTATCAATATTCTTATTTTGTTTATTTCGTGTTGCATTCATGTCATAGTCGTTGGCAAGCGGGCTGTAAAGTTTAAGAACTCACTGAAATGTATAAAGTAAACTGAGAGCAGGAGTTTATGATAACAACATTTGATATCAATAGTAAATCAAGACTAAAATATATGATATTTACATGATTCCATCATTTAGTTCAGATAGAGTAAATTCCCTATTTTCGGGAGATAAATGGCAAAATTTATCATTTAAAATTACAATGCATTTGAGTTATTAACGATGTAAAAAATGTCCAATACCCTCGATTAATTGAGTTGGTTTGGGAAAATTTCCAAACAAGTTAGAATTGGTGAATACAATTCTTGCAGAATTATTATAAAATTACAATAATCATATCCGAAAAATGATTTTGAATTTTTTTAAGATATAATGCTATTATTTTACCAGATATAAAACACTAAACTCACAAATAATATTTGCCAAACAATATATAAAATTGATAACATATAATTAATTTATCTTTCCTGAAATCTATCGCGAGTCCCTTTCAGCGTGTCTAAATATCTCTAAATCAGGGCGAGTAAAACACTCTGACCTCTTCTACGAATGATCACTTTGCACCCACACCACAAAAAAAATTCCTGAGCTTAATCTTGATAGAACACTTGTTCAATTAAATGACCCCGAATGACCGTGATAGAAGGGAGCCTAAACGACCGAGCAGCAAGCACCGCCGCGCGCCGACCCACCTATTAGGGTCGCAGAGCGGTTGATATTAAATGTGCGTTATGTACTATGTAATTGTGAACCCAGGCCCTGTTTTTGTCCCCGCCCACCGTAATGATGTACTTTGCTAAATATAGACACTCTCCCTGCCTCATCAGGATCTTTTCACTTTTGTTTCATCGTCAGACTTGGCGGGTCGCCTTTCGAGGTCGGGTTCGTTTGCGGTATGGGATGTTATGACTTTTTGAGGGTCGCCTGTGTTAATTGTGAAAGATGTGGGTTTGCCGGGTCATTCCTGAGTAAAAGAGAATTCGTTTCAACCTCAACCTTGGATTGCATGTGAGTTAAGTTTTCAGATTTCTAAACTCGAAAAACTGATATTGGAGATTCGAGTCACCGAGGTAGCCATTTAGATTGAGGTATTTTCATGAACGTCGGGTGAAAAATGTGGTACGCCATACCAATACCTCTATTATTGAATTGGAAAATAAGAGCGTTGTTAAAATAGTGTAATTGTAGTACTATAAAACCTGGTGAATGGTTGATTACGTTTATAATTAAAGGTGGTTTTATGAGAGAATAGTCAATCATGCTCTAACATTAGAGCTCTTGTTGAGTTATTGAGTTGTCCTTGTAGTCAGTGGTAACACGGAAAAGCTTCTTGTGATGGACCCTGGGCCCCCTTACAATTCCTCCAAAAGATTACCTAGACCTATGTGTAAACAAGTGGTGAGTTCCGACGGATATTGTACTAAAGGAATGTCAAGATCATTTTTCAGCCATGATTATGGATGAAAACATTGAATACCCAAAAAATATACTCATTTTACTGTCAAGTACGCCTACTACATGTTAAAACTGGGGAAATGTATATTGACTGGTCAAATCTATAAACGGCACAGACTATGATCTGATTTTTGTAATATAAGATATAATAATCTTCATACTTAATTGTATTACACAAAGCTTCACAAAGCTCCTTCTAACTACCTTACCTATCACCTACTTGAAACCAATATTGACATGTCCCTAATCTGGTAACCTTTCCCAGCCCCCAGTACTCAATCACTTGTTCAGATCACATACGTAAACGCCCAGATAAAATTTGTGATTTACCGTTTGCCGACTTTATCGTTATCCTTAGGTGTATTCTGCTTTTCTTCCAGTACGTTTCAATTTGTTGCACTGTTGCCTAAAAGTAGTTTCATATGGAATATGTTAAGGGTCTCTTTTAAGCCTCTGTACACATCGTTCTTGTGTATTTATTTTATTTCGAATTTCCATTCTTAATTACTTGCTCGTAAATGGGAGATAATTTATGGGAGATCTCGTTAGAGGAAGTTGTCAGAGAAACAACATTGCCTGATGGGTTATTGCAAGGGTTGTGAGTAGCTAGTGTGGGTGGGTAATCTGCATTGAGTGATGGTCCTTATAGCATTAGAGTGTTTCAAAGTAAGTATAGAATGCAAAGGAATTTTCAACTGCTCATCAGGAACAACCCTCACTTTACATTATATCACTCTCAATACTTTCAATACGATTTAATATTCGTTTATGAAAACCCCTACTTTTACATATTGGATGCTTTTAACAAAGTTATGAATTCGTCATACGAATTTATAAATACTGATATATACTGATAAAACTGATAAATTATGTGTACATACATCAGTTAATAGTTGAAAATGTTTATCACTCAGGTGGTTAATAAATACTTGTACACGTTGCTATAGTGTAGTTGTGTTGTGGGAACAATACCAAGGCTTGGTCTCTATTTTTTTGGTCTTTGCTTTTGTCATAGTCGAATACTATACGTTAAATTGTATTGTATTTAACTGTACGAAATCCAAACCTTAAAATTGAACTATCGTTTACACACTGATAGAAACTTCTATCATAATCTTTTTAACTTTTAGCTTTTTTGTAACAACGGATATAAAAAACTTCTAAAAAAGATGGAGTCAATTACTTCTACTAAATTTCTTTTAGCAGTGGGCTGCTACATAGTTATTTAATAACTCTGTAATTAGAACCGTGAAGCACCAGCTGATTTACTTAATGGTGCGAGGGAAAATTAAATTTAAAGGTTATTTTCATCTCAGAAATGGTACAGAAAACATCCTTATTTTTGAATGTTTACAATGAAAACAATGAAGCAGAAGTGACTTTTAAAATTGTTATCAAATCGTTATTAAGTTGTTGGCAATTTAAATCCATATACATACGTGTCAGAATACTAACTCTATGTAATTGTTAATAGTTTTTTATACATTCAAAAACAGGTGGATCGGTATTTGATACAATTAATTCACTACTTTATAAAAGGGGTTTTATTTTTTATTTCCGTCATTGAATCCTTGATATTTTTCCATCCAACTTCGGTGAGCTTACTTAATGAATTTCAAACCAAGAATATTTTTTAATTCTGAAAAAGTGTGTTAAAAGCATGCATGAAATCTGTAAATGGATTACTCTTAGCGCTCTTAGTAGGTTTGTGTACGGTATGGCGTGTCTGAAGTACTACTCGTACACGGAAGAAAAAAGGATTATGTAACGGTATCGTAATTACTTTCACAGTAAACAACTTCAGCTGGAGTAGAGCTCTGAGCTTCCCAAGTGAGTAATTTCGCTAACAGAATAATGTCCACTAAAGCAACGTACTGTGTAATTAAAATGTCATTAGTAGTACATCAGCCTGCCGCTACAGCGCCACAGGTGCGCTGATGGTCGTGTGTAAAACAATTATTGTGGCTTCTTTACTAATGTCTCTATGCCACAGTGATCCACATTGCCTCAGTGCTGGTACGTTTTGACACGTTTTAATGTGTTTTGAAGAAGTATATATTTTTTGCTTTAAGCAATTGAGTACTGTAATCACACTCAATTATTGGCTCACCAATTTTGATTCTGGAAGCTGTACTTTGTTTGTAGGTTCATAGGATTAGCCACTGTGTTAAGAAGATTAACTGTTGGTTCTAATAAGACCACCATGTTAATTGATGTTGAATTATTTCAAAAGAAGCATTTTGATGGTTGAATCATAAAATATATAATTTATTATAACTTGTTTTGATAATTTTAATTTTTGTAACTTCGCGTTGTTTAAAATTCAATACAAAATGCATGTACAATTAATTTTCAAAATTTCTAATTTAAGGCATTTTATACATTTTAATAGATCACAAACCTATCAATAAGTTTTCCCCACTTGAGGGTATAGGATCGATCGCATATTGACTCGAATTTAGGTCACTGTTAACCAGTGCAAGAGGTCACCAGGATCAGAATTGGCCCATTATGGACCCTTGGAGTACTCCACAAGGTACTGTATTATTCGACAGTCTGTCAAGGCGTTTGCAAATTTTGAATCATATTGATTCTTACAACCTCTAACACCCAAAAACAATCTGTAGTGAAAATCCAAAACGTCAAACGTCAAGTCACGGAGCGTGAACGTCACCGATGAAGCGATTCCCAAACAAATTTAAAATTCGAAGCAGGCAGGCCCGAGCCCGAGCCCGGCGCAGCGCCCGGGGGGAACACGCAAGGCACATTTCTCGTCCGGAACAAAGCGGACCCCGTGGAAGCCACCCGCATATCTCCCTCTCCGTCCCGCGCCGCGCCCGGGGCCCCTTCATGTTTCGGTCAAGATGTAATGGTCTCCGTAGAGTAATGCGATGACCCGCGCCCGCGCCTCCCCGCTTTCTAACCGGTAACGCCGCAACGCCGCAGTAACAATCTTCACTGATATATCGACCGGCGACCGGCGCGGCGCCCTTTCGCTCTCCAGCTACAGCTCTGGCTGTGTTTGGACTGTGATTGTCTGAGGGAGGGTTTAGATTTTGATTGTTAGAGTATGTTGATTTTGAGTTTTTCTCCATGTACATAGGGCCCCTGAGCTGTGCGATCGATGTAAGACTATGTTACAGTAAAATCCGTCAACAGCTCATAATGTATGGTCTAACATGATCAGTACATGTTTGGGCGCGAGAGCACCATCTTCTGGCTTGGCACAAGGAGTGAAGTTAATTACACCAGAAGGCTTCGCCATTGAATAAAAAACCACACAACGAACAGTACATTAAACACAGGAACATAATTTAACATTGTAACACAAAACAGGCCTGTTGTACGAATGGCACCACGAACTTGACACGCTAGCGGTAATGGACTATGTCTTCTCTATGTCCCTCTGACTTCTTCTTTTAAATGCACTATTCATTCTGTTTTTTTAATTCAATGTCGAAGCCATTTGGTGAAATTAACTTCACTCCTGGTGCCCAGCTGAGGATGGTGCTCTCGCGCCGAAACATGTACTGAGCATGTTGTTAAATCATACATTTTGAGCTGTTGACGGATTTCAAAGTAAGTAAATCAGTCTTACATTGATTTTGGGGCTGATTTTCATCGCGTATTAAGGGAAAACAGTTGAGTTATTCACTATGGAACGATCTTATGTCCGCAGACTTACATAGTTCGCTACAATCATCTGCTCTTACTTCTGCTCTACTCGTTGTTAGTTTTCTATTGCAGTTATATTCCATCGAAATATGCTTATTTCTCAGTTTGGTATAAGCTATTAGTTAGTTATTAGTAAATAATAACTAACCATTAAATTAAAGTACTTTAAGTTATAATTTGAGCTTAAGAAAACTTAGAGGCACATTTTTGAGTAACTTTAAGAAGGGTAACAATTTTCATTTAGAATTCCCAAAATAATTTACTGTTCTGCGTTGAAAATTTAAACATATTGGGATACTAGATGTTATCCGTGATTCGCCCACATTCAAAATGATAGTAGGAAGGTATTTTCTTCATAATAAGATTCCGTTTACGTTGGTTATATGTACATGTAAAATATTTTTAATAAAGAAATAATGATATATACACTAGTAGAACAGAGCAGAATCCTGCACAGCATGGCACAGCTGATCATATGATTTGTCTGTTTACGTTTACAATTTTGTCTAAAACAAACCTTATTTTTCATTTTTTTGCATTTTTTCAAGTTATATTACCTAATTTAAAAATCTAAAGTCAGTTTGCACATCTGCACACACATACGCGTGTTTTAATGTATAATTTGTGGGGGAAATTCTCAAAACAAAAAAGCCTTATCGATTACAAAGACTCCGTGTAGCAAATCAATAATATAGCATATTTTTTAAATCAAGCAGTTCGGTAGTTAGCATAACAAATGGATACGCTGTTACAGCTGACTTACATAATATGACAAAAAAACTTACACTCTTTTACACTTATAATATTAGTAGGATTTACACAGCCAGATAAATTTATATATTCACCCTTAAAACTTTTAACAATACTTCAATACCTGCGGAGATTGAACAATCGCTTTAAAATGTGGGTTTTTTGCCAACAAATATGTCTAATAAATAAAATACCTTAGGTTACAACATGTTCATTCTTACGTGGAGATGCAGTTTTGATATCTCTCAAACAAACATTGCATATATGTTTTGTTTTGTAGTCTATGTTTGTATTTTGGAAAAAAGTCGAACACAAAACGTAACAAATTGTTTTACTATTACATTTTAACATAATCTGGAAGTAACAAGAGTATTAATTAGAGAAAAACTATCAAAGAACCGTATCCACTACAGCTAGTTGTACGTTGTAAACATGACTGCAACACCGATGTGACGCACGTGTAGTTAGAGTAGTACAATAATTGGCTTGCAACGAACGTGTATGTGTGAGTGTGCGTGCGTCTGTGTGTGTCGGGGTGTGTGCGTGTGAAGAGGTCGTAAATGACACGTATGACGGGTTTATTCAATACGGGATGTTTATGGACTTGTTGCCAATACTTTACGGTTTATCGTTGCTATTCAATACAATCAGATTGTAACGGTCGTGACAACAATTTTGCCAAAACTATTTTAATTTTAAAGTTGAGTTTTCAATAAAGTATTTTTAAATGTCAATCAGTGTCCAGGAGATGTGTGGTAATAGACGTGGTCGGAAGTTGAGCACTTGTTAAATGAGATCATCATTGTAAATGAAATGAAACAATGTAGCTCTTTTGTTGTTGCTATAGAGTAGTGTATTAGAAATTGTTTTATGTACATTTAGGATGATTTTAATTATGCAACATAGTTAAATTATCTACAATGTTTTGGCAATGCGTACAAATGCCAAAACTCACTATTTAGTGACTATTCATCATGTAATTTGTTTATAGGTGGCCTCGGTCTCTAACAAATTAATTTGAACAAATTAATTTGAATGACCTAATTATAATAAACAATTAATTAGGTCATTCAACATAATACTTTTGAACATTTTGTATAAAAGGATTGGTATTCAAACTTGTATATAGAAAAAATCAAACAATGAAATAATTTGATATGATATTTTTATTTTGAACGACCCATTAGAAGTGATAATGACTGGGACTTTAAATATAAAAATGTCTTCGAGATATTTTTATAATAATTTTGAGAGTTGGTGATTGTGAAGTTTTAACCTGCACCAAACCAAACCGCAAACAGGTGCCATTGCCAATACGAACCTAAAAATAAATGTGTTTGACAGGACGTGGAGCAAAACTGCTGTGAAGCCATTTGGAGTTTTACATGACAAGTCCACTCATTCAAATAACGCTTTCATTTAATTACTGGCATGAACCTCCAATATAGCATGTGAGTTTTTAGACAAAAGTATTTTTACAGTTTGATTTGTTTGTCGATGTCATTTGAGGGAGCCAAAACTTTAGGCCCTACAGTAGTGATTCCTAACAGTTTCCAGGTCAATCTTGAGACCGTTAAAAGGTAAATCTCTCATTATAATAAATCTTTGATAACCAAGTGTCTTTACTCGAATCTTATGCAAAACATCGCCTTTGTACTTCAGTATAAAACATTTTTCGGAATTCCAGTTTTGTTTCTTATTTTGTTAAAAACCTTTCACTCGCCAACAAGGTTTTTTAAGGAAGCAGAGGGAAAACGGAAGAAATCAAGAGACTTCAAAGAAAAAGAAACACGTAGGGTTTGTATAAATCAATGCGGAATAGATTTGCGGCGTGTACATCACATATGCCTGGTACAATCAATAACGCCAAGACGGCGTCGCCGGCGCCCATTGGCTGCCCCGGGCGTCGCGGCGCGGCGACCGACGCTCAGGGCCGCCCATCGATCCCAAAATGGCCGCCGGCGGCGCTTCTCCCCACCGCCCCCGCACGACGCGCCGCGGCGTCCTTCCGACGACTTCTACACGCCTAAACGTTTTGGCCGTGCGGACGTGGTGGAACGATTGACGATGGTTTTCAAGAGACCGAGAATACTGATTGGGTTAACAATGTGAAAAAATGCGTGCTAAAACTGAACTTGGATTAAAAGTTCTGACGGTAATTTTTTTTATCGGTGTCAACCCAAAGTCTTTGGTTTGAGAGACCTTTTATTACAATTTTGCCAAAGGCCGAGATGTTTATTGCAACTTTATCTGATAAATAACTATAGATTCCTCTTTATACGATGTCTAAATTCTAGTTGCCAATCATACAGACACCCGTGCGTGTGAACGCACTCTCTCATATGTTTGATTTGTTTGAATTAGTCAACTGCATAAATCTATTATGGGCGTTATTTAGGCCTTAATATTTTTAACTATAATTATAAATCTGCTTCAAACCCTGCAGCATAGTAGTGGTGTAATCTTATGACGAAATTAAATTATCAAATAAGTCAGGAAAAGTAAATAAAAAATTGTTGAAACTGACATTTCAAATTACCTTCTATCTTGTTTTATATTTACATAGCCCCTATAGACCATGAGGGAATTATATTGCTACTTATTTGGGAGTTCAGACTTGAGAACATGCCAATCTTCAGTAACAAACTAAACTGGTAGTCAGTTCAAAATACACAGTATGCATGTTGAATTTTCAATTTTATACGTTTACCTTGGTAAACTTTCAATTAGGCATTTTTTGTATCAGTCGATCATTAAAAAGCCATTTGCTCACTTAAGTTGTCAATCAGAGTGTTTCTACTGACGGTTAAGAAGCCTTCAATTAACGTTCCTAATCACAATTAATTACCTATACGACCCATCCACTAATTTTGTAATTTGGCAAATTACTCATGAATATTAAAGTTGGCCTTGTGGTCAACGCTAACGTGATAATTCCGGCAGTAATGGGTCCAAACTCCAAACTCTAAACGTTAAGGCACTACGCTCGACGATACACAGCGTTGTAATTTGATTGTTCAAGCAAATTGTGACGTAATTGCTATAATACTAATTTTACACCTGAATTTTCATTTTCTTTCATGGTAGGCTCTACCTCGCAGAAGGTGTACGTATTGAAGGATATAACTGTGGAATATTTTAATGTAAAATGCAATGAATCAAAAGCTCTAAAAAAAACTTAGTTTCTCTAATGTGACTGATATATAAACCCTTCCAAAACAATCCATTTTCAAACTAAATCTGCATGTAAGGTTATTTTTTCTATTAGTATACCTCTAATAAGGAGAAGTTTCAATGTAAAGAAATTGTCAAAAGATAGCGAGGTGCAAAGTCACTTAGAACGGAATACTTCATGTCATGCCGTATATAATTAACATAGAACTCATGGATTTCTAAGTTTGATCGAGCGTTTTAAATGTGACCCTTCGTCTACACTTTCCAGTGACCATGCGATGTACCACGATTTTTTTGCCAGATTACGCAGAAAACTCTTCCAATTCCAATAATCATCGCAGCACTTCCAATATATGATGATCCTAACTCTAGGTTTGAAATGAAATACAGTCGAGTTAGCTATGGTTAAGAAAATTATTTGTAAGCCTAAATGTGTGTACTAAAATTGTTTAGACAATCTAACTTTGAAAATTTTTCATGGTTTTTTTAATGAATAAAAGTAGTAGTTATCAAGACAAGACTTCGAAAACTAAAAATTGCAATAAGCTGCATTAAATTTTAGGACAAAGTAGTGGCAGTTACATACAGTTGAGTGGGTAGAGTTCTCGCCTACCACCCAAAAGTCCCGGGTTCCATTGCCGATCAGGACACATATTAATCTCAGACTGTCGTCGTACTTCGGAAGGCACGTTAAGCCGATGGTCCCGCGTGGTCGATAGGTCATTTCAGATGCACAAGTGCGACCTGGAAACTCTGACACCAGACCTAGGCCAGAGGTTTACATGGAATTATTGTTAACACAAAGTAGAAACTCTTTTCCATATTGGAACAGCTTCTACAGTAATCACACTTATTATACGAATAATAAAGTGAATTCCTCGACAGTTTCTACTTGCATACTGGAAACATGTATCTGAAAACTCGTACAGCTAGGATTTCATAAAACTAGGCACAAAGAGCCCATATGATCATTCAGCAAAGAAATCTTCCTTTTCATTTAAAGTAGTGATTTAATAATATTCAGTGTCTGATACCTCATTTCAGCAAGCTTGTTAAGTCCATGAGTTAGTTTGAACTTATATAATTTAAAGTGTATTAATGTTTTCGTTGAGTTAAATATTTAAAAAGTTTCAAAATCTGCCAGCTCTGTTAGAGAAGCAACGTTTTCGTATCTAATACAAGTATCTGAATATAGCACTTCTGCCGAAATTACAGTTTCCCTTCCAAGTGAAACTGTTTTCCAAGAGATTTATAATTTTGAAATTGCTAGAACATGTTAATGAAATGAATTTTTTCCTCTAATTTTTCTAACCGAGTCATTCCCTTCCGGTATCACTTGGCATCCAAACATTTTTTCTTGTTTCAATTTTCATATTCGTTTTCTTGCTTCCGTTTCCTTGACATTCATTTTTATGTTCATGTAGCAAGTAGCATGCTGTTAGTGAAAAGGTTTATTGAATTGTTGAGCAGTATATATTTGCCGGCAGTTAGCGGGCTCGTGCGGCCCGCAGACGGTCGGTACCGCGAAACGTCGGGGCCGCCGCACCGCCCCCCGCTCTGCCCTGTAATCACAATGATACCAAATGAAGTGGTGTTTGAGTGACCCCTAACCCTGCAGGCGCCACGGGAGAGACTGGCGGCGTGGGATTTTTGAGTTCGGGGCCGCCCTCACAGCCCGAGGGACAAAATAAACGGGGCCGTATTTAAATCGGGGAACCGACGATTAGGCTAAGTTTCTGGGGCTAAGCGTTGCGCGCCTCCCCTCGAGATATCATCTCCGGGCGGCACTCGTGGTTTTGTTACGGTAGGTTAGGGTAAAAAAAGTAATCAGGTGCCACATGGGATGGTTTACTTCAACAAGCTTCTCGCTGCATGAACATTCTCTCCTCAGGTGGGTACATTTTCGTGATATTCAACTTCATGCTGTGTTCAGAATCAACTGGAAACTCAAATACCAAAAGCTTAAAGCTTTTCTACGAACACCTGCAGTGGAAATCTTAAGGTTTTTAAAAGGTTGGCCACTGGTCAACGTAGTGATCACGAGTATCTGAAGCTGTAGCCTGTGCCCAAACTTAACATTGTTACTTCTTTTATCTAAGTATAAGAAAATTTAAACAGTAGTTTTCGTGGAGTATCAATAGAAAAATAGTCAAATCCGTCAAAAACAGAGAAAAAAAAGTTTCCTGGTCTAACGAAAATAAATTGATATTTTTGTATTTTCTGTTACAATATTCTACATTTAAAAAAATGGTACATCTATTTTTTTCACTTTTCAGTACCGTATCCCTTTAACTGAGATATTTTTTGGACGGCATCACTAAATGAATTGCTTATTGTAGAGGTTCAGTTCGCATTAAAATTTCATAGGATTTTCTCAAATCATTAATGCCCAATCTGGTGATTAAACCAAATCTGAGTCGAGTGTACCATTTCGGTAGTGTTCATATTTTAAATAACTCTGAGATTTGATTTCAAGCCTAAATAAGCAAAGATTCGGAATGACGGGAGAGTAAATATCAGTTTAATACACCCTACTACACTTACGTATACAATAATGTTCAAGCGAAAGAATCAATAAGAAATATTCAAATTAAAACAGTTAGCCATCTCAACATCGGCCACCAATCAAATCAACTGTAAATCTATAAAACCCGGAGCAATACGGCCATAAATATTCCGGTTTGTTTACAGTTTGACTGGGCGCTGGGCCGCATCAGTATCCTCGTCAGGTGTGCGCTTCCCACCGGCGCCCAGGGCGCCCCCTCCCCCTCCCCTCCCCCCACCACTCCGCGCCCCGGCGCCCTCCAGGCTTGATAATTAATTTGTTCAAATGTTGAATAAATGTTTGCCATCGACGCTCTCGATGTCTGCTGCCCGGTGTCCGGATGCTCCGTTGCGTCGCGAGATTGATCTTTCCGTTTATTGAGGAAAAAGTTGAATATTTTTAAAGTTTATTATGCTTGGGTATATCGTGAGATTGATCTTTCCGTTGAGGAAAAAGTTGAATATTTTTAAAGTTTATTACGCTTGGGTATATGGTTTTGAGATTGTTGTATGCGTTGTAAATGTCGTCTCCATTATTGAAGAATTTCTAAACTTGCTTGTTGAGAAAGGAAAAATCATAATTTGGATTGAATAGATTGTATTTATTCGACAGATTTGAAGAGTTTTTTTTAATTTTTTCTTTGTAGTTTATTGATCCAGATAAGAGGCGATGAAACAAAATATTGTTAGGCTAGATTACAATTTCTATACCTCTACAAAAAATAACCCTCACGATTCCATTAATTTATTTCTCTAATAAATTATACAGGTATTTCATTTATACTAATTGAAATTGTCGATGATCCTGTTATCATTCCAATTTCATATATTTATATCTGTCATCATTCATGTATTTATATCTGTATGTAACAGCAGTATTGGGAGCGTAAAATAAATTAAAAATATTTAACAATGGATTTTCGTAATGGTTGCGGTAACGGCTGTGCTCTTATGCGATCAAATGGCGAGCGTGGAAAATGCTATCGAGCCCCGGAATGGGACTTTCGTGACGAGTAATGAACGATAGTTTTCATAACGATGCACATTGCCTTTGAGCTTGTAAAAGATCGTATAAATTGGTTGAAAGTAAACACCACACGGTGTTAAATATTTTTTGGTTATAAATTCAGCAGGAGAACGGAAAAACTTCATTTGGATGGCAAAACCATGACTGGGTAAGCAAAGTAATTTTCCTACGCCTGCCTCGAGTGTTTTCGCACTCGATATATGCCACAAAACAGGTGATTCCTGTATTCATTTTACTTTGCACACACTCCATTTATTTTGTGTACGTTCGATTTACTTTGCATACTCCAATGTTTCAACTTAAGACCACAGTAATAGTAAAAAAACAGTACGCAGCTAAAGTTTTTTATGCGTGGATTACGTTGGCAACACTGAGTGGAAACAGCTGATCAGCTGTTCGCTCATTAATCGTTGCTGAAAGTCCTTGTAAATTGATATATCGAATTTCGCGTTTCCGATACAAAGAGACCTTTAATTTCGAAAGGATAACGCTAACAGATATCTTGAGGCATTTTTTGAATATCATCTGCAGTCTATAGGAAAATGTAATATGCAACTCGTGCGCAAAGTGATTTTTCTGCACTCGAGATTAAACTATTCCGCACTTTCCTGCGGCTCGCGCGTAAACATTTCCCTCGTGTGCAGAAAAATGACACTGACACTTAGCGCACTTGTTTAATAAATAACTAGTTTAGTTCGGCAAAATTCAGCTGATGATTATTTGTTTTGATTTAAGGAAAACGAGGGATTTAGTTATAGGTACGTCTCTATGATTTCGTAGATCTTAGCTGTACGGTAACGGGCTATTTTCATTTACACAGAGTAATGAAAAGAAAGCAGTCATAACGATCAGCTGTTTACAAAACACAGTCATTTCAGTTCATTTTCAAGAGAAATGTTATTTCAACATGTGGAATGAAGATTGCATATATTATTTATTCTATGTTTATAAAGATAAGGACACCGAATTCCTTTATTAATGGGACGAACTGGTAGAAGTGAAATATTACATATAAAAACCCGAGCCACCAGGTGCTTTGAAACTAAATTCATAAATTAAATTTATTAAACTATGTGGACGTTTAAAAGTGAAGGCGGATTATGTACAGTATGGATTTAAAATTTTAATAAACATTTTGGATCCAAATTTCATCGGTATTTCTCCATAGTCTATTGAGATAGGTAACAGTTCACAAGTGATACACAGTTGGCCACTTAACATACAAGGATAGCATCTTACAACTCCCCCCTGGAGACGGCATGGGGGGTGAGTGGTGGGAGGAGGGAACAGCCGGGGGAGGCAATCAAGGGTGGGAACAGCCACCTGGGTGACTGAGCCAGATTGGGTCCACACGTCCGTCTACCACAATAGCGTGGTTGTATCAAAGGCGGTTATAGTCGGAGATGCTATACCATGTTGAGGAGAATTTATATGATTTTCACAATGCCACTTTCAGCGAAGTCTTTTTATACTGGGGATTGTTAAAAAATATTGCTTTTGCTATTTTGAAACTCAGTACTAGATAGTGGAGGTATGATATTCCATTGATTCTGGAGTGATTCTGGTTCAATCGATATTCATTGTAATCCTTAAAAATCGTATTTTATTTGGGGATTGGAAATCTTTTATGTCTTTTTGGTTTCTTTAAACTGACGAAACCCTTACGTAATTTTTAAATATCTGATACAAAGTCATTTTACTTTTGTTTGTTTTGAGACTGAAGAATCAAGAAACAACAATTCTTAGGTATCTAGAAGTTTTGCCTTTATTACAAATGAATTTCTTCACAGATTACATTTTGATTACATAATCTTATCAAACTGAAGGTTGTCACTTTAATCAGACTTTACCAAATAAACGTAACTGCAATAGGGCCGATTAGTAATAATTTTAATCAACGAAAACAATAAAAGTGGATTGACGTCTCCAAAATATTTTAGATTTTACTTCATGGTACTTGAAATTTAATAGTAATTTTAGTAGAATTTCCCCAAATATTTTAGAACGATTTAGCATGTAACAATTTTGAAACAAAATTTAACTTGGAATTAATTGTCCTCTCTTGTCCAAGCAATATTCACTTAGTGTCATTGTACCACATAATCAACTATTAACGCCTGCATGGTTGGTGATGCAAAAATAAGCGGAATTCATTTTGCCTACTTGCCCCTTAATTGTCCTCTTAATTAACTTGGAATTAATTGTCCTCTCTTGTCCAAGCAATATTCAGTTAGTGTCATTGTACCACATAATCAACTATTAACGCCTGCATGGTTGGTGATGCAAAAATAAAGCGGAACTCATTTTGCCTACTTGCCCCTTAACTGTAACTACTTTGTCCCATATACCGAAACGGGAAATGTGTCAGCTTGTTTGTTCGCTTATTAGCATCTGATTTTTTTTATTAACGTAAAAGAATAAAAATCAGACTACTGCCCTACGTACCTAAAAATATGTCTCCTAAAATTATTTTAAAATGACAGAAACCCAGTAGGGTTTGTACCAAGAACATGAAAGACGTATAATTTATCACACAACTCGACATACAGATCCTGTAAAAATTCTTCTTCTCCCATCTTACATTCACTTCATCTTCTTCTCCTCCTCACTTCTTCTTCTTCTGCTCGTTCTTCTTGGCCTCCACCGCGGCCAGTTTGTCCCGCAGCTCCTTGTCGGCTTTGCTCTTCTCCGCCCGCTTCTTCGCCAGCGGGTAGGTCGACTCGTACCACGACCACAGCTTGGCTCGCTGCTCGGGCGAGATCGGCGTCTCTTGCAGCAAGATGTCCAACAACTCCTGTCCGCACATACTGTAGCTTTTAGTATAGTTTCAAACATGCTAATCCAATCGATAAAAAAATGATGGATAGAGTCTGATTGAGGACGCTTGGTTCAGTTTTAATCTAGTTAACATCCGTAACTAAGGCTTATCGTAAAAATGTATCATACGAAAGTAGCACTTTTGTCTCGTAAGTAGCACTCAACAATAGTCATTGTAACGTATCCTATCTGTTTTACGCAATCAACTCTCCTACCAGTAAGTTTATCCAAAGAATGCCACTGACAAAATCAAGCTTGGACTTTTTCGAGTTTTTGCGGTTTTTGAAACCTCTACAAAAAGAGTATAAATAAATGAAAAGGTTGAACAAATTTTCATTTTTATGGTTTTTCAAAAAACATCAGATACGCCACATTCTAGAAGGCGGTGTATTACTTAATATCAAATCCATGACGCCATTTGGAGATCGAATTACCCTGCAAGAAACTTACCAGGAAGGAACTTATTGGTATAAAATTGCCTATTTCGTGTTGAATTAAGGTATCAGCTAATCGGTTATTGAGACGCAACTGTTTAAGCCAATCATAGTCTAGAATGCAGCTGTGACGTCATTTGGGAGACTCTTGACCACCGCCTCTTGACTGTCCGTTCTCCTGCGCGTCTTGTTTATGACACCAACCGTGCAGATGTTTACGTAAAATCCAAAACACTGTCCTTATCATGAACCAAACAACTCAGTGGCTACCATCTTGAATACTTTTAAGAAATGAACGAGTAGGGAATTATGTTCCAACCTTTTACCTTACCGTAAGATCGAGTACACTATTGTCGATTCTCATGAAACAAAACTCCTTAATGGCTTCCGATGAATAATTTAAAGCAACAAGGAATGAGCCCCAACGCCATACCTGTGGGTCCAGCGGCCGGTAGTGCAGCTGTATGATCCTCTCGGCCGTCATGAGCGTTGTGATAGCGCGGTCTATGGTCGGCAGCGGGAAGCCCTGGACACACCAGGCCAGCGGGCTGTGCAGGAAGTCGCGGTCCACGCCGTGGTACTGCATCAGCCGCGCGTGCCAGTAGTGGGCGCTCAGGCTCTGGTCCGGCGGCAGCACGGGGATGATCTTGTCGAACGCCTTTTTCTGTGGGAGGAAAGCAAAAGTTTGAGGGTGAACATAACCTCTTTATTTGAAAGATCACATGACATTTTGAGATATATTCTATGTAATTATTTGTTTCGACATTTTTGTAAACAGAACGCATTACAAACGTGTTATTGATGTTGCTGCTTGCTGCAAAGACCTATGGCTAATTTTAATTGTCGAACAATGCGTTCAATGAGGTATTCCACTTTAAAAATGGTCGCATCATTGGAATCTTCTTGAATTCAACTAATTTATCAATTGTTTCAAATATGAAATACTGAATTATACTCGGTTACTAGACTCGAAATAACTGAATTGTATGTAATAATTTTAGGAAAATGAGCGAGGGTAAAAAATTAGGTCTGCTCCATTTCGACAGTTTGACTCAAAATGCCTGATATTTGCCTGATGCCCGATCTATCACGCACCTGATTACCAATGTTTTAATAATGTTCCTACATTTACTTATAAAGGGATTAACGAGTTTACGACCAAACTTCAAAACTAAGAAGTGTGTTTCAGCTTAAAGAGAACAAAAAACTGATTACGGATGTATTTAGATTTTATGATGAAGGAGATAAATAAATAAAACCCATCAAATCGGTTATCGACTTTAAAGCCCATACAGAATGAGGTACATACAAATACAACGCGTTACATGGACCCACCATGGACTTGGCTTTGCCCAGCCACGGGTTGTCGGCAGTTGCCACTACCAACACCTGGTCCTGGGCGCCCACCGCCTTCACCAGCTTGGGCAACTGCTTCTGCAGCATCTTCGGGTTGTCCTGCTTCTCCTGCTTGGGCACCTTCTTGTAGAACACCTTCTCGCCGCCCTCTATCAGGATCACCGCCGGCTGCAGGATGCGCGACATCTGGAAATGGCGAGGGAATCCGGTATTGTTCCATTATTGTTGAGTAGTGATGGGTCTCAATCTCGAGAAGTGGCAGGTTCAGTTTGTTTGTAGGAATACACTGATTCCAATAGCATAGCTCACATTTCCAGAAAATAATAGTTAAACGATGAAATTTTTGGATATTGCCTCTGATGAAAGGTTTGTTGTTCGATTGCAGTAATAACATTTCCCCAAACATTATACATTTGTTCTGAAGACACTTAACAAGTAAATTTGTATCTGATTAACAAAACAGCTTATATTAAAGCATAGCTGGTAGCAAAGCTAGCATTAGCACTAGTAGGTTTAAGCTAATCTGCGAAACAAAATCTCTGTAATTTCTAGAAAAATACATTTTACGGCTGCAGGATGAACTGAAAAGAGTAGTATAATGTAGATATATAATTAGACTTCGATATTTGTAAATGTGATCCTAATCAGTTTGTCTAGGATCTTATATATAGCTTTTCCGAGTCTTTTGTAAGAGTTTCCCTATTTTATGTAAAGCAAATTTTGAAAAATGACACTAATAAATACTGAAAGATGCCAACATATCTGCTAAACTATTCATCATGCGCTTAAAACGAGAACGTATTACAATTTCCGGACAACCCACCTTCTGGACGAGGTGGACGAGCATGGCGAGCCCCTTCTTGCCCGGGTACTTGCCGGCGGTGTTGGCGGGGCTGAGGTCGAACAGCACGCTGCCGGTCTCCGCGGCGATGCAGTCGGCCAGGAACCGCTTGCCGCAGTCCGGGAAGCCCGCGAGCAGCAGCGACCGCACCAGCGGCGCGTTCTTGTGCACGGTGGCCGACCCCAGCGGCACGATCGCGCACTCCTTCACCACCTGGGGAATAGACATGGGAACATCGACTACTTTTCATTATCGACTAGTACTGCTTCTGCAGCATCTTCGGGTTGTCCTGCTTCTCCTGCTTGGGCACCTTCTTGTAGTACACCTTCTCGCCGCCCTTAATCAGGAATTTTTTTATGGCTAGTCGATTAATTTTGAACATTGACTAGTCGAGTCGTTCACACTAGTCGATTAGTCACCGTATCAAACATCGTAATATAGTCTATCTAATAAGTCTAACAGGTAAAACCCGGTAAAATACAACAACATCTAATCGGTTAAGTTACCGACTAGTCGGTTAAAAACGATAAAATATCGACTTCTTAAAATAATCGACTAGTCGACTAGATGACCAACTAGTCGTTAAAATCACTAGTCGACTAGTCTACTGCCCCATCACTACTGTGAAATATAAAATGTGTGATAAATGGAATAATCGGTGTTTCATTTGCTGAGCGTTTTTTTGCCCTGAAGATGGAGAACTGCGACGTCTCCGAAACGTCGGCAGCAAACTTCGACATCTATACACGATGTGACCCAGAAGATATCGAGATCGAAAAAACAACCTGGGTAGTGTTTAGTTCCAGATGAGAGGAAACTGGGAGACTGAGAGTTATTAAAGTAATTTAATAGATTAGATCAAACCTATGTAAAAAATATCCTGAAACGAATAAGTAGCTGCCAAACAAACGTTCCTCCTCGTGATTACTGATACTGTGATAGGTGATAGGTGTGAAAATTTGATAGCAGGCAATAGAGATGAGGAGAATGAAGGAACCGATGGAAGAGACTCAAGGGGTGGTCATTTGAAGTAAAGAATATCTCAAAAGGATATTAAAAACTGTTTTTAATCAAGGTTATTCAGTTTTTATGGTTAGTTGCACTGTATAATGATTTCAAAGAGTCCAAGTAAACGGACCTCCTATACAAATTTTCTTTACATTAAGGGCCTCAGTACCAAAATTTTACGGTTATGTATTTAGATTATCGTCAATCTGAAGCAAAACAAACTCTGCAAGAAAATCTTCTGTTCACTGAAATGTTTGCACTCTTTGGCTAGGCGGCTAGAGCCCTATTGGAACCCTGACTTTTCTTAGGTTCGAATATTATTCAAAAGAGAGTAGTTCCAAATGCATTCATTGCAACTCGTCCTTTGACTAAAACCATGGCCATCTCGAGTAATAGATGGATATGCTAAAACACAATGTCAACTGTCGACAGAATTGGCAATAGACAAATTATTCCAGGAGCAGGAAAATGTGTTAAAACATATAGTAAATCTAATGAATATGTGTAATATACTTAATGTTACCTGCTTGACGTCCCAGAGGTTCGGTTGTGGATTCTGCCACCAAGGGTCTCTCCTTAGATCGTAATTAATCCAAGAAGGGTCGCAGAAAAACGAATCTATTCTATTGTCAACAGTCTTTTTGATGATTCCGTTTCCGACAAGCTCTCGAAATAGGTCCTCCTCAGTCCGGTCGTGGGTCAAATCCTTCTTCCCCTTCTTTCCTTTACCTTTCTTCCCTTTCTTTTTGCCTCCTTTTCCTCCTTTCTTTTTCTTTCCTAAACAAAATTGTAAATGAGCTCACGATACCATATTTTATTTTAATACTATCTCACATTTTATTTCATTTAGATACCATCGACTTGAAAAGTAATCCAAATTTAGACCATAACTGCTCTCTCAGATATCACAAAAGATATATATGATTTTAATCATGATGATATAGGGTATTACCTAGTTTTTCCATGTTTCAAAATGGTATTTCTGAAACATTAAACTATATCATCAGAATCCTTCAAAAGTGGATTTCGTAAGCTTGACATTTTAACAAAAAGAAGACCAATGATAACCCTACCTTGTAAGCCTGTAATAAACCATAACTATCTCACACTCACCTCGATCCTTGTCCAGAGCGGCCTGCAGCCGTTTGATCTCCAGCCTCATCAGATCGTCCACCAACTCCCGCATCTCCTGCTGCTGGTGATACACCATCTCCTCCTTCGGCAAGTCCTCCCTGTGTCTCTGCCGCGGGTTCCACTCCAGGTCGTGGTAGTCTCCCCACTGCACCTTGATCTTGTCCATCTCCCTGGTGAAAGGGTCCAGCAGGTCTGTCGGGTTGGGAACCACTCCGCGCTTCAGTTTTTCCTCCAGCGCTTTCTTCTTCGCTTCGTTCTCCTGACGCTTTTTCTCCTTCTCCTGTAACCGACGACAAGGAAATGGAAAACCTATGTAGTGATGAAACGATTCAGTGGAAAAGCTGATTTCACATAAACATGTCCTATTGTAAAGGCCATTATTCATTTAAATCGCAGTAACTTGAACAGATGATACAGTTTTATTGTAATCGATGAGTGATTTTTCTTTTAAAGTGAATGGTATATCTATAAAGAACTTAGACAATGTAGGAACTATTGATTGCACGCTATCTATCAGTTTGGTAAAATTTAAAGGTTTTCTTTTTTATGTTCTACGTGCAGCCATCATTGAAAACGCAAATGTATGATGAATAAGAAGTAGTGTAAAAAGATTATATCTTAATAAACAAGCACAGTTATAATAACTTAAAATTTTACTCTACCAGTGAACGGGCCAGAAAATCTCTCAAGGTATATTTTTCGTTTTATCTATTTTACATCAAAATGTGTTGAAAGACAGAGTAAACCTAATAAATAGGTGTAATAATATAATTAATGTTACCTGCTTGACGTCCCAGAGGTAAAATACGATAAAATACGTGCAAGTGATAGAAAAAAGTGATACGTGCAGACGTGCAAGCGATAAAATAGGTTGCCCCTCTTCTACTACCACAATTTGTGTCCGTAGCAGTTGCAGGAAAGCATTCATGAAAGTTTCAACCCATTCAAAATTTGAGATTTTTTAAAATAGAGGTGTGATTACGGCCCGTTTTGAACTACACATTTGGTTTCACCCAGCACACCTCTTCCATATCGTACAGCATGGAGCGCAAAATCTTTAATCTCCCAGTATTCGTTTTCTTCCAATCTTAAAACTGAATTTCCAACCAAACAAAAATCAAATTCCCGAACTACTTTCTACTTCTTTCCCTTCCTCCCCGCACTCACCGCCTCCTTCTGCTCCTTGAGCTGCTGCTTGGTCAGTTTCTCCTTCTTCTTCTCCGGCTTCCCCTTCTCCTTGCCCTTGGCCAGGCGGGCCACCGTGTGCGCCAGGTCCCACAGCACGGGGTCTATCCAGTAGCCGGCCACCAGCAGGGCGGAGCCCCCCATCAGGTGCGGCGGCAGCCCGGGGTAGATCTCGCGGTGGCCTGGGGTCACCTTGGTCATCCGTTTGATGTAGTCCGGCGGCGTGTCTGTAATAGTAGAGGGTGTGAACTTTTCAAACTGAGATCCATTGTCTATGCATATGTTAAGATTTTAGTTTGTATCAGACCTTAGGGCTGACAAGGTTAAGCAGAGCTACGAATAAAACGTGAACTCTTTCCTGAAGGAAAGAGTACATTTTTCATTTTAATTAGATTATATTTTAATATAAATACATACACCCTAGAATACAAGGAGTAGTAATCTACTTTTTACTTCTTTATATACTAATTACTTCGTTACTACTATCTGAAATCGAAATTATTATTTATAAGAATACTTCTATAACGCTCTATTATAATACTAAGTGTTCAAGACCACAGCAGAAAATAAAGATATCCTTTTTACAATGACAAATGAAACTTTTAATCAGTATACTACATTGAAAAGAGTACCAGAATTTAGGAAAGGCTGAAAATGTGAATTTGAGAGTAATAAAGTAAAGTGGTAATTTGGTGATGTTTCCTATTCTCTCGCTTCCTTGGCCAAGCTCTGTTGGTCAGATAATCAATGATGACAAGCGAGCTTACAACTCCGCCTCAAATTTTATAAAACAATTTCGAAATAAAATATCTTTAAGAAATGAAATATATATTTACCTTTCGGCCAGCCCAGTATGCCCTCCGGTTCGTCTATCTTGGTGGCCGCCGGGAAGTCGGGGAGCTCGCCGATTTTTCTGAACCAGTCCTCGATGTACCATCGCAGGTGGTCCGCTATACCCTCCATCACCTCCACCTGGCGACGATAAGGAGGTTTGAAATAATATTGCCTACATACGACCCTCAGGAGGCTATTGCATAGAACTGCAGTCTCTCAAATTATAATTACTGGTATTTTAACGGAACAACTAATTGCGATGTCGTTTGAACAGTATGTTTAGCTATAGATTTGCAAAATTGTTAGTCATGGAATAGGTTCTAGATCAAGGAAGCTAACTGTGGCAACGTGCTACTCTTATCGCTAATGTAATTTGAAGGAAGAAAGATCAACTGGATACGAAATACCTATCTACAACTACCAAAGAAAACCCTTAATAGAATACGCACTGACGATTTAGTGCTATTTAATAAAACAGTAAAACTGAGTAATGTAGGGTTCCAATATCAACAACCGATCTACTTTTGGAGGGCACGAGTATAATATCTGTGGAGACAAACACGCATCAGGACCTCCTTAAAGCCAACGTTAATACTACATAACACTTATATTCCAGGCTATTAGACCGGGACGCATTGCTGTACTCGGCGATGCATATTTATGAAATTAAAAACTGGTCACTTATGCTTGTATAATACTGCATAGAGAACCAACTGTTCGACTAATGTCGAAGCTTGCAATAATATGGCACAGAGTACACCCGGGAAAGTCAGCAACGCTCAAAGCTCGATAGCCGCCTACTGTTGATACCTATTCCAGGAATTTCAGGAACCTTGCACAGCCAAACTTACAACTTTATAAAACATCGAAGATCCGGTGATCGTGAATTCTTGGCTAAACGTAGCAGATTTTTGAAAATATATTGTCTCATGATGTATCCGGAAACGGAAAGTAAGTACCTGGTTGCGATGGACCCTCTCCTGCAGTTCCTGCAGAGCCGCCTCGTACTCCTCGTCCGCCGCCCGCTGCAGCTCGTGGCGGCGCCGCTGCACCTCCAGCTCGGCGTCCTGCTCGTGGTGCGGCCGCCAGCTGGGCGTCAGCTCGCCTGGGGACAAGGTGGACCACTGATGTCTTGTTGAAATGTTGTTGTTGGCAATCATTTATTCCTAAATGATTCTTATATTTGTTAATAACGGTTGAGCACACCCTCCCGTCACAGTGTTAGTAAATGTTTCAAATTCATTGATTTTTATTTGGTATAATTTAAGATTCAATCGTTAAGGGAACAGACCAAGAGCTTGCAGGACTTGATCAACGGGTTATGACTGTAAGAGAACCTCTGACACAGACTAGGGTCTTTTGCTCTATCACGCGAGAGAATGAGATTCTTCGAAAATAAAGAGGTAAGGTAGTTTTCTGTCAATTTAAGTTGGGTAAATATATGATTAGAATTACTTGATTATTTGTTTCTTAAGTAATACAATACAGTAAAAAAGGCTGATAAATAAGCTTACTTTAGGCAATAAGTAATATTTAACTTACTATAAAACTATAAAAGAAGTGTCCTGATTCGAAGAGTTCTCCATAAGAAAGCTTTGCAACCGAAATACTGTATATCGAGCCCACCACAGAGAACTATCGTCTCCTTAACACCCCCTCCCCTCCTTATCCCTAGGGCTATCATCAACTATCAGTTTTATAAAGTGTTGATTTTATACTGAACAGTCACCGTGGCAGATTGCGATTTTTAAATTTGTATCTGTGTCTTTACGTATCTTCATCGGCGATCCAGCAACGAAAACCACTAAGTTAATAATGAAAGGGAATATTTGATAATGGTCGAAGAATCTATACTTTTTATCTTATTAAGTCAATGTCAACTACATTTATTATAAAAAAGAATCTACATTATTTTTCATGTAAAAAAATATTTCAAGTCACTTTATGATAAGAAGCAACGTTGCCTCACCCATAAGCAGCCTGTTGCCGGTGAGATGGGTCCACGCCCTGTGCTTGGCGGCGTAACCCTTCCAGAACTTCTGAATGGTCAACACCGCCTTCTCCTTGACGTCCTCGGGTATCGGCTGGTAGATGTGCCAGTCTATGTCGTGCTGGATGCGATGCTTCTCCTTCACTGCAGAAAAATACGAACCATGATTGAAGCGAGGAATTTGAATATGATCAGGTTTTGTTTGTAAAACACCTCTTCCAACACAGTGTAGTCGGACAAGGTTTTGCTTTGGTTTTAATCTCTCTATTTCAACTAATGTATCTAATGTATCTATTGTATCTAATGTATCTCCTTTAAGTGTGTTGATATATTTGTACAACTACATCATAGATTAGAGGACATATTATAGCTACTACCATGCTATCATGCTCCTTTAGTATATACACCTAGGAAGTTAAGGAGCCAGAAAAAACAACGACGTTCGAAGTTAAGTTTTTTACTATCAGGGTTGGCAATTGCCCGCAAAAATTCATATCCAAATATAAAATCACCAACACCAACAATGAATCTCAAACAAAGAAGTTAAGAAGGTTGGACAACTAGCCTATACAATCTACTCGCACCCTCACTGAGGATTCTCTGAATGCCAAATCTGCGCTCTAGATGTGTATTTTGGTATTCTCTTGGTAACATATCAACGGTAATCTATTCTACTTTAGGTTACAGAAATGATAATAGTTCTTGAAGAAAAGTAGACTCCTAAAAGTAACAATTACAATTGATGTATGTGTACTTTTGCTTAAAGTCTATATCACGGTATATTTTAACATCTCGTTTGATTCAGGGCGATGTTGTTGTATTCCGAATTACAAAAGCAATCCCTTAAAAATCTTTAAGTGAATGAAATAGTTTTATTTAAAATTACAAAACAAGTTTCAAGGGGTAGTAAAGAAAATAAACTTTACTACATTAGTAATAGAGTAAACCCGATTGTTGGCATACCGGATAAGGCAGTAATTAAAAGTTTGTGTGGCAAACTCCATAATCAAGTTTCGCAAATAATATAAAACCTTGACTTACATATTTGCGTTTGCAGACGACCGACTCTGGCCCTTTCGTGTCTTTGTATCAACGCGATCATGGCTTTAAATTGCTGCAACATTTATACAATAGTAGTGTAGGAAGAACATTTATACAATAGTAGTGCTTATTAACATACCTCAGCGTTACACCAATGTAAGATTAGACATATAATCACATTTATAGGCAAGTATGAAAATTAGTTCAAGAAAACAGGAAAAGTAGAAGATTAGGTAATGGAAAAAATAGAATTTTAGGAGGTAGTACTTGATATGCAGAATCCCACGATCATGTATTCATTGGTATTTAAGTCACTTAACAAATATTGGAATTATGAAAAATAACATTGGACATTGTAAGCTCCAACGTTTTGATCGAAATAACAAAGAAATACCAAACAAACGTAAACTTAAAAACTGTCTATCTACGTTCAAAGGTCAAAGGCAATTCCATCCAGTTCATTTGCTTCAATTCGTTTAATTTTAACCCCAAAGGCAACAGGTTAAATAGCTTAACGACTTAAAGTGATGCACTGATGGCTTAAGTCAAGTTTAGATGCTCATTTTTACTCAACAAACCTTGATAAATAAGCAATAAGTCGCTGAAATAGAGTAAAATATGCAAAAACATTTTCTATGATACTATAACCTTTACATCAAATTTCACGAGAGAAATACTAACAATTGAATGATGTAAACTACTTTGTCCATGAAAGGTTAGTCAGCTAGCCTACAAGAAAAACAATACCAAATCACCTTTTGAGACTCTGTTAGTTCAAGTTTCTTGAATGCAGGGGGTCTGTTCGACTCTTTTCTTTTTCTCTCTGCTTCTTTTTCAGCTTCTTTTGCGGCTGCCTCCTTTGCTTTTGAAGTAGTCCTTTGATCGCTTTCCTCCGTTTCGTGTACCGTTTTTGCAGTCCTCGTGCCCTTTTTTTTCTCTTCTCCAACTCTAGTGCCTTTGGTGCTCTTTTCTTCCGTGCCCTCCTCGCCCTCTTCGCCTTCTTCGCCTTCCTCATCTTCATCAATGGACGGAGGATTTGCTGAAAGATAAATATCGGTATTACTTCTCCTGAAATTAGGAAATCATGGGAAATTAACTATATTAATTTTGATTAGTTTCATAACATCTAAGAAAATAAGAACCAAAATTTAGTCAAATAACCTACCGGTAGTGCGGTTTCAGTTTCCTCTTCTTACAAAGAGGAAGATATAATAAAGGAAGTAAATTTTACTGCTATAAATACATTATTGCCATGACTGTAAAAATTTATACTTGTTACTCTATTTACGAAAACAGTTACAATATAACGAATCCAACTAACCCCTCCAGTATTTTAACAGTACCGTTCCAATATCCTAAGCTTCCAGCATTTTGTGAACGTTACTGTTTAAACTAACCAAGTTTCTCGAAAATGCTTACAATAATTTGCTAGCTAATCTCTTTTATTATATGATATTAATTTTTACCTACCAAGCCTTAAAAAAATGTGATAACCTTACCGTTCCCTGATTATTTGTAAAAATATTGTCAACTCACCAAGCTCCTCCAGTATTTGGTCAATGTCTTCGTTGATCTTCTTTATCTTGTCGGCTCGCTCGCGCCGATAATACTTGGGCACTTGGATCTCCACGTCGTAAGGAGTCAGTCTCATGTCGACCAGAATTCCGTCGAGGTAACTGCAACCACAGAAGTAAAGGTGAAAGACCACATCCTTGTGAAGGAAGAAATGTATGAGAGATCTCTATTGTAAGAAAGACCATGTTTACAATGTCTAGCCTGCTTTACTGCTTGTTTTCAGATAACGCCTTAGTTTAAAGGGCTTTTGAGTTGACATTTACAGAGGTGATTTTCCCATGAGCATATATGGCTGGTGTCAAAAGCGTTTTACAAAACACCTTATAATTGAGAGTATAGGATTAAAAAAAAACATTTATTTATGTGAAAAAGGCATGTATTTAACCTAAAACAGAGAAGTACTACAACTTACGTTATTAAGATAATTTACCATTACATGCACATCGGGCAGCGTACTTGAATTGACACTGTAATGTCTAAAAATTAAACTAAACCACGTCTATAATTCACAATATATTATAGCTTTAGTTATGTCTTATAAGTGTAAATTAAACCACGGTAAATTGTTTTATAATTCTTAATGGATGTAAATGTAAAATATCTTACAAGACAATTTACATACAAATTAATACAAAAGAGTGCAAAATATAAACAAAAGATGGAAAACAGCAATTAATTTCAAACGCTAAGATCGATTATATGGCCCAATAATAGACAATTCAACTCTCAATTCGTGAAGGAAACGTAACTACGACCAGTGAATATTTTAAAGAGTCGATCTACAACAATATTACGTACATCCTAAAAACAACTGTAGCAAGCCTCGTTTTGATCGTGAAGTGGTATCTTAAACGTATAGTTGTAATGATTTCCGACCAAGTATATGTCGTTGTTCACTGCGTGCAGCAACAGCCGATTAGGGTTGGTAACAAAATATCGATACATCGTAAATATCGATATGCTTCCGATATTATCGGTGTATCGATATTTCTTTTCCGATACATATCGCTGTTCGAAAAAAGGTTATTGAAGACAAATTGTAAGGAGTTTAGTGTTATTAAGGCTGTTTCAGACGGTAAAAATGTGTACAGCGTAATATTTTGCATTTTAAAAGCAATGAAATCTCCCCTAGTAAGATTTTGGAAAATCTTGAGTTCTGTGGTGGCAAAAACTGTTTCTGATTTCCCTTTGAACTTGCAAAATTGTGTTCTCTTTCTCCAGAAATATAGTTTTTTGATAAATCGGAAATATCGATATTTTGCTCCCGATACATCGTATGTATCGATATTAATGGTTCCGATACATAGAAAAAGCGATATATCGATATTTTGTAAATAATTGCCATCTGCCATCCCTTCAGCCGACTCAGGACTCGCTGCATCCGAACACCTTGTGCAAAGTACCTGTCTCGGCGCCTCCTCCGTGAGATATGGCTGTCAATTACTCGCTTCCCTCTCGTACATTCCATCTCTTAATCTCACCGCTCAAAATTGGGTTACTTTAATGAATGTCGAACACAAAGTTACGACACGTGTCCGGTAAAAAGTTGCTGTTGTAAATCAAAAATGTAAATTTCAGAGTACGAGAGCAATAAAGCACTTGCTTCAATTTGTTTTAGGTTGTGTTCAGGTACACCAAGGGGTTTTCTTGTAATAAAATCGTTTAATGAAACAATTTTTTGTTTGTATTATTTAGTAATTTGTTTATGGCCATTTAAGTTTTTGTTTGAGTGATCTGTTAGTGGATTTGTTGGTTCTAATCTAAAATCTGACATAAGTTAGCTTATTAAATCTGATGTATCAGCTCGTTCTTTATACTAGTCACTGTGGAAAGAGTTTTTCACTTATTTAATAGGCTAATAAACTAATTTTCTTACCTGAAGTCAGACACATCTTGATTCACCAGTTCCTGTTTAACTTGGAGCATCCTTGATAACGTGGCCTCCAAAAGTAAACGGACTGTCTTTCTTTTGTTAACATGTACCATTTGATCCAGACACACGTTCAGCTTATTGGCACACATAATATACCTGCAAAAATACAGGCACTTTCTCAAAAAACTAGCCTGCTTTTATAAACACCCTCTAATATAGTTAATTGTTTACTCTTTGTATTGTCAATAACGGATATATTTGGTTAGCATGATAGTAAATCCTATACTCTTATATGAGTAATGTTATCGTGCTTGCTTGCTTGCTTGCTTGCACATTTATCTCAAAAACGGCTCCGAGGATTTACTTCAAAGTCTGGAAATAAGTAATTTATGACTCAAAAACGTCTTTTACGCAGATTACTTGGCCAGAGAAAATCTAATAACGTAATAAATCGAATTTTAAAGTTGTAAAATTTTAACATTGGCCTTATGGGTTGCCGTGATAGCAACGAAAATAAACAAGGAAAGTGTAAACAAATGAAGTAATCATAACAGCTGTTTGTAATCTACAGCTATCAAGGGAAAATACAGCAGGTGGGATGACGAGTCTATGGAGCAATAAAAAAGGTTTATATTGATAAATTTTATGACATTGGAATATTTTATAGTAACTGGATGAACTAGTAAACATGAAATAACACCGAGCAAGGCTCGGTCCACCAGGTACTAAGTAATTACCTGATGTAGTTGGTCGCAGCTTGTTTAAAAGCCTTTGGTCTATCTTCTATAAGGTCCTGCGCAACGTAATCCTTATCATCCTGCAGAACCCTGACAAACTCCCCCTCCGCTTCCCTCCAGAGCCGCTCGTAGTTCCTGTGGGACATCTCAGCGCCTGCGGAGGACGCCGACCAGGTTGTTGATGTACGGGTCTAGCTTGTGGTCGGACAGTCTTCTGCTCCAGTCTCCAGACACCCTCCAGTCGCCAGGGGGCGGGGACGGGGGACAGATGCAGCGTTCCTCTCTGTTTTGGATGGCTCTTTTCAACCTGTTCTCGAATTTGGCGAGGAACTCGCTGTCAGTGGCTCTGGGTGAAAGTCGGGCGATGTCGTCTAGGATCGGAGTCAGAGAACGAGTCGGAGGAGACCGAGATGGTGACGGTGAAGTGTTGAACGTAGTTCTGGGGCGGATTCCCTCTTCTTCACACTTTTTGAAGAAAGTTTCACAAAGAATCTTCTCCTCCGTTGTGACGCTAGAGGTCCAGCTGCTATGCGGTGCGTTAAACCGTTCTGGGTAGGAGTACTTATCTATTATTTTCTTAAGTCCTCGTTTCCTCCTGGAAGTTTCAGACTCACTTTCGTCGGGTGAGTAAATATTCTGATAAATTTTATCTAACCGTTTGGCGACTTTTTTGGGATCGTTTTCCTCGAGGGGTACGTAAACGTAAACACCCTTGTCGTCCTGCGCGACAGTTTTTCTGAGAAGAGCTTCTTTTTGTTTAGGAGTGATAATGAATTCCGATTTAAGCTTGTCAATCACTTCTTTCAACGAATCCTCGTCTTTAAGAGGGTTTATGGGATTATAACAACGGCTACAACCCTCAGCTCGGTTGCAGCAGTAATTGTTGATATTTTTACTTTCCGATTGGGTCTGTTGAAGATGATGGTTCGGAGATCTCTCGTTGAAATAGTTATCTATAAGGTCCCCTTTATGGTACTGAGGATAATGCTTCGGATACTCTCCAATATCCGGAATTCTTCTATAACGATCGTTATGACCAAACTGTCTAAAGTTATAGTTGTGCCTGTGATCGCTCAGGATGTTGTCGTGTTCAGACTGCGACTTAGTTTCTATCTGATGATGAATGTCTCTACGACGAGTGTCTCTGTGGTGAGGTTTGAATATGGGATTGTAGTGTATATCGCCTTTCAGCCCGAAGGGACCTCTAGGCCCTTCTCTGACGTCAGTGTTGGAGGAGTACAGCTGCTTGCAGATCTTCGGGTACCGGTGATGTCTCTCCTCTCTGTCTCTGGGGTCGTGAGGAGCGTCCCCCGCGACAAACCTAGGGTGCGGTCGAGTCTCGATTGGAATAATTTCTTCAGGACTGCTCTCTTCACTCTCTTCTTCCTTCGGTACGTACCGCAAGTTCCTGTGTTTGACCCTCAAGTGTTTTTCGATCTTCGGTGAGAGATGCGCCTGGACCAGTTCCTTCCTCTCGTCCCCGTACAGTGAGTGCTTGTATATCCGGTACTCCGGCTGCTCCGTGTCCTCGTGAGCGCGTCGCTTGTGGATCACCACTTGCCTTGTTTTCCTGGGCTTCCTGTCTTCAGGGTCTATCGCAATGAACTGTTGGGTGACAGGGATCTCGGCATGCCGTCGGTGACGGTGCTCGGCTTTCTTTTGTCGAGAAATTTTGAAATGTTTTAAAATAAAATTATTTTAAGAAAACGATCTCTTCACAAACCAAAATTCAATCGAAACGTACAATATTACGCATAACTTCAGTCGTTTATCATAATAAATATGATCCTATTTCAATTCAATATCCCAAGATAAAACTGTAAATCGGAATATACGTGTTAATTTACTAAAACAAAATCATTTTGGGTTAACGTAGAATTTAACTAACGCAAATTTAACAACGGTCGGATTTGTTTACATTAATTGCTAACATAATACTATCGGAGTTTATCAAAACAGCTGATGTTATAAATCATATAAACACGGGCCGCGGGCGCTTTGGTGGTTTAGTTGTTGCGGAAATGTGTAAACTATCATTTAAGCCAGGTAAGCAAACTGCCCGGGGCGTATTGTTCCGACCGACCGCGATACTGTGCCTCGCTCTTCGACCTGTAAAATGTATTTTCCGTGTTTTCCCGATACGTCAAGTTAATTCAAACCCGTGCTTTAAGGGTCAGGAAATTAATAACGATAGTTTAGTTTTTATTTCTGTCTCTTAATTTTTCATAATGTTCACTGTTTACTATTTAAAATTCAATTTTTGTCTTACAAACAGGCATGGCCAAATAATTAGCCCAAAAAACTTATACAAACAAATCATGCCATGTTTTCAGAATTTTGCTTCTAAATAAATTCAGAGTCACAGCACTTTCTTTAAAACTTAAAGTTAACCAAGTAAATACTTCAATAAATCTGGGGTGTACCTGGAATGCAGGCTCACTTTCAAAACATAAATTTGGTAAAGTCTTTTAGGTCTTTATTTTAACTGGATCCAATGAAAAAATAGGGATACTGAGAAGAATATCAATTCTTTAATGTAAAAAAGCTTATTTATGCTGAGTTGTACTCAGAGCTCGAATATTAGAGTATTTTTCAGAGGTAATACAGATACTAGGCTACATCAGCTATTTAAGTCATCGTGGCCCTCCTTCAGTAGTAAATACAACTTAAACCACCACGCATAAGGGGAGGAGGATGAATAGTGTTTTCCCCCAGTAACGTCCCATGCGCAGTCGCTCCAGCAGTATTTTAATCCTACCGAAGACCCTGTAGCCGCAGCCAGAGCCCGCCTCAGCCGCAGACGGGGCAGAGCTAAGATATGCAGTGTTCGTGAGTCCCCCAGCTCTTCTGCTGAAGAAGTGACTACTTCAAGCCGATTGGCCGCGGGCGCTCACGACCGACCAATCCCGAGCCCGTCCGCCTTCTATTCAAATCCGAGTGTGTTCCAATTTTGCAATTATTTCGAGTCTTATTGGTCAGTTTTAATCAGGGACAGGTCACGCGCGGGGGTCGTGAGGTCACCGGAGGGGGGGGGGGGGGCACGATGGGCAGGGGCAGGGACCGGACTGTGGTCCGATGGTACAGGCGATCTCTGGGTCTGGTCACGGGCGGGGTAAGGAGTGGAGAAGTAAAATTTCTTTATCATTTTGTTATTTATTGTGCATTGTGACGGAATATAAAGATTTTGGTCGATATCATTATTGTTTTCATAAAAAGTAACAATGGTATACCTAATTTTTATATTCTTTTTTACTTCTATCCTATCAGACAGCAAATTATTTACTCCTATCCGTGTTGTAGCTAGAGCCCAGGACCAATGATGTGGGCTCCAGCCGCACTTCTTGGCAGATTGAAGAATGAAATCAGTAGATTTCTTATAAATCTCAACTTACACTAATTTATCACAATATTTGGTTTATTACCTTGCAACGCTAAATTTTATAGATATTTATTAAACAGCTCATCGTATGCTTTCCGCAATAACGGCTTGCAAACTTCAACATTCGTACTATCATTGACTATGGTTCCATGATCAAATGCACTGGCCACGTCCAAACAGAAGGTTGCATCGTAGGCTTATATTAAAGCACATACAGTAATAGTTATAGTGAAAACTCTTGAGACCCCTATACACTACGTGTTTTTTTGGCAGAGTGACGATATGCTAGGGAAGGTGGCAGCGCAGTGACCAGCTCAGCGTAGCTGAATCAGCGTATAAAATTGATAAAGGGTGGCTGATTTTCTTGTGACAAAATCTGTTTTTTTTTAATACAAAGTCAATGCTGGTATCACAGCTCGCATTTTACTAAGATTACGTAAAAGGATACGTACGTAACGTACATAACTGCGTACGTACGTAAGGCTACATAAGGATGCATATTATTATCTACAATAATAATTGGCCTATGGGCCTATATGATTGAATAAAAACTGCTATAAAATAAATGTTCAATGTAGGATACATTGTTGGCAACACAGTGTGCCTTAAGCCAAAAATGTTTTAACTGCCCTTCCTTCTTTTAATCACCTATTGTCTTTAAAACTCGAAACAGGTTTCGTTAATGAAAATAAGGAGGGCAAAGTAAAATAATAAAAGGTACCATAAATGAAGTGTTCAAAAGTGCATTTAATTACAAAACTCAAACTTTTGCATTTTTATTTTATCTTTGAAGACAATGAAATTAACCAAGGCATCAACCAGCAAACCTCGGTTCGAATGTTAAAATCAAACATTAATTTAGACTGCTTGTTAAATTTATTGGTTAAAAAGCTGACGTTCCATAATCTTCCTTAGCTTCATCCGTATCGCTTACCAAATAGTATACCATGAGTTTTTCTATATGTACTCCCCCGTGTTCCGATTAGTCAGCTTTATTTTGATTTTTCGTATTAAATGGTTTTCATAGTTACATTTTAGACTTATTCATGCAGTTTACAAAAGGCTATCCCATTAAAACAGAAACGGACCCAATATTCTCAGAACTATAAACTAATGAACCATCTCCGACTCACGCCGACCAAACGTCCGTTGTAACGAACGGAGTCAATTAAAACAGAGAGCGTTTCCGACAAGTTGTCGAAACGTGAAAAATACCGGTTCCCGACAGTAAATTGCTCCATCGGGAGTGTAAATTAGTTGTATAAATTACCCCGGGAAAACACAGAGCGAAAAAAGAGTCGGCGGTGAAATGGGATAATCAAGGAGAAAAATGAAATGAATTGTCGGTCTCTCATTATACTCACAAATTAATGTCGGTGCAGTGCTTTACCGCTAGGCGCGCTGTCGACGTCTGGTCCGTGTTTGTGTTTGGTGTTTTTTGTACTGTATTTGTTATTTTTAGAGGTATTGAGGAGTAGAAATACAGATTTTTCTTATTTAAAGTTTGTAACCCTTGATTCACCGGTGGACATTTTTGTAAAATTTTCTTTGCATCAATTGTGACTCTTGAAGACGATTGAATAAAAGTTGGAAACTGACACATTTATAAGAAATATACACGTCATGCATTGGTTTAGCCGGACGGCGACCGATACACTAACACACAGAGCTTCTGCTTGATTTATAGAGAGTACCTGTAGACCGAGCCTTGCTCGGTATAATGCTTAATTGTTATCAATTCGTTTGGAGCCGTTTGGGAAGGGGGTGAAGTTTGCGTTGGCCCGGGTTGATCCTATAGAAGTATAAACATCAGAACCATTAACCTTTTTCACTTTTTCTAGTACTCATTTCTGCATTTCGCACGCTGAAATAGCATTTCTATCGACAGATGGCTGAGTTACAAAACATCTGTTAATACTAACTTTGTTGATATTTTCGTTGTTATATTTCGTCGCTAACATGGCAACCTATAGCCTAAGAGTAGTTATTCAATGCATTATTTATACCGGGTGTTCAAAAAGTCCCGGATCGGCTTCGTAATTTTTTTATTATTAAATATTGACCTACGAAACTTAGAATATGTCTCTTGGACACAAAATACTATTTTAGCAAGTATTCAGTGACCCCCTATCTCCTCAGGGGGACGGCCCACGAGGAGTCAGAAGAAAATCTTAAATGTAAGCATAGGTTAATATGTACATCAAATTAAAGCTCTTTTTGAGTAGAATACAATGCCGCAAATCTGATCTCAATCGGATCATAGAATACAAAATGGCGCCAGTTTAAAATTTTCCCAACTGCAATTTTTAACACCCTTAAAAATTAGATTTCAGACGTTCTAAGCGTCCGTTCGAGATGCGGTTTGCGGCATTAAATTTTGCTTTATTACCCCTTTAAAATGATATACATATCGACCTATGCACAGCCTATGGCATAAACCACTTCCATGAGGGACGGTACCTTAAAGGATGTCTTGCATGGATGATGACCGGCAAAGGTAGTGCTGTACATAATTTTAAAGGGCATGAAATTCTCAACAAAATGCCGCAAACCGCATCACGAAAGGACGCTTAGAATGTCTGAAATCTAATATTTAAGGGTGTTAAAAATTGCAGTTGAGAAAAGTTTAAACTGACGCCATTTTGGATTCGGTGATCCGATTGAGATCGGATTTGCTGCATTGTATTCTACTCAAAAATAGCTTTAATTTGATGTACATATCAACCTATGCTTACATTTAAGATTTTCTTCTGACTCCTCGTGGGCCGTCCCCCTGAGGGGGTAGGGGGTCACTGAATACTTGCTAAAATAGTATTTTGTGCCCAAGAGACATGTTCTAAGTTTCGTAGGCCAATATTTAATAATAAAAAAATTACGAGGCCGATCCGGGACTTTTTGAACACCCGGTATATTAAATAGTAATTTTAAGAGTAAATAATTGACAGTGCAAGTTCTGTGCAGATGAATGACTGACAACGTACAGAACATACACGTCAGTTTTACACATAAAATGTCATTTGACCATATAAATATTATATTGAATAACTACTCCTAAGGCCCAATGTTTAATTATTTCGACTTAAAAATACTTTGAAATACGTATTTTTGTTCAATAGAAATAGGTGATCGAAAAGGGGGTTCGTTTACCATCCCCCTCAACAACTGCCCCCAGGTTGTTTTATGCTAT
The DNA here is from genome assembly GCA_035578135.1 of Flexamia atlantica. NCBI lineage: Eukaryota > Metazoa > Arthropoda > Insecta > Hemiptera > Cicadellidae > Flexamia > Flexamia atlantica. The sequence goes on along the minus strand of JAQJVK010000008.1, from coordinate 39,547,781 downwards.
AATTGTTATGATTGAACGCAGCAAAAATAAACTAAAACGTTAATTACTCAGCAGACTGCTGACCGCTTTTTCTGCTAACTGTCAACAGACGAGAAAAATAGCTAAGAAAATAGCCAGAGATGTAGCAAAGTAGGGGAGGTTAGGATAACATGTTACTCTACCGCTTACTTTTCTTGAACAAAGAATAATTTTTGACTGGCTTTCAGCATAGGACTCGTTTTTGAGCAAAAAGAAACTTCTTTCCAACATTTGAAAGATATATTTGGAGCCGTTTTTAAAAATAACTGTGCAATCTATGTTAAGGAAACAACCTTGCATTTATTGCCCTGGGCCCTAATTAGAAATCAAGTGCATTTTGAATCATTTGCATTTTTTTAAAGAAAAATATTACAATATGTTTTTGACAATAATAGGCCTAATACGAGTGAATCCTCGCTGCTCAGCAGCTGTTAAGTATGATTAATTTTAAATATAAAAAGTTTCAGTCCTTTTCTGTTCCCTCAGGGAAGATTTAATCAAAAAACTAATATAATTCCTGGGATTTCCTCACCAAGTCCTGTCATTTAAGAATAGGGTATGGTTTCTCAAAAGTTTACGGGCAGTTAATTTGTAGCCTGCATTTTTTTATGTTTTGCCATGTAATTTGTAACCGGCCTGTAATACTCTTTAAATGGAATTGGAACTGTGTTACTAGTTAGAGTAACTTGTAAGTGTTGCCTTGTGTTAGTATGATATAAGGCAAATGGAAATATTTAAAGTATCCTGTTTATCGACAGCAAAAATGTATGTTTCATGCATAAGATAGCACGTGAAAAGGTGTTAAAGAAATAACATTATTGGTATAGTCAGATAATAATTGTATTATTATGACTATATACATTTTTCCCCGCGATTTCCTCGTTTGCCCTTGAGATCCTGCAATTCGGAAGTATTTCGGAAAATAAATATGTTTTTGATTTAAACGAATTGTTAGTTTACAATTTATCTGGATTGGACTTCACTTTGGTTTTTGTAGGTATATTAATATTGAAAATATTAAATATTAATACGATCGCTCTTTTGATTACCTTATATATGTTTTCTTTAGACCTGAGAAGAATATCTGTGATGTTAGCCCTCTTTCCATAAATATTATATTATTTGATTTAAACCCCAGTTTTGTAAGAAATTATGGATTCAACTTCGTTGCAGTCTATGATATTTTAGATAACTGTAATAGCAAAAAAAATCATCCTGTATTATGATGGGATTTGAAGTGCAGTATAATAGTTTTCAAGGATGTATTGCAGTGCATGCTGTTGTAGTTGAACACAACAATCCAAATTGTACAGTTGACTCTGCTTTATTTATATAGAGCAGACCTACCTGCTTGACTCTTAAAGATGTAATGTTATCGGTTCTGCTCCCTGTTGTTGTGTTGTACACACAACTTTGGTGATCAATAGCAGTTCGGCTTTGTTTGAGTAAGTTATGTGTATAGATCATTACGAACTTGATTGTAAGTCTGTTTCATTTTAATTTAAAATTGAATAAAAGCTTTTACTGTTTATAGCCAAGATTAGGTTGGTATGAGACTTGACAAGTAGAACTTGAATCACAAGTATTCTCAAATTAACCAAAGCACATGTTCGTTCCGGAGACAGACATTCTATTACAGAACATTTGAATTCTAATTTATCAGCTTGACAAAGTCCATCCGGGTCTCGAAGTCGCTATTAAAAACTCGATTAGTCCACGGAACGAGAATCCACCGCAGACCGAAACAAAAACGAAAGTGGCCGTTGTAATCATAAATAAATTAAATTTGGCTACTTCCAAAGCCCATTTCCATAGCGCGCGCCTCCGACCGCCACGCGGAAGCGGAGGTAATAAAAACATTAATTTACAAGCGGGGTCGTAACATTGTCACTAGGCGGGCTGCAATTATTAAAAACAAATATAGTTTCGAAGAGAATAGCGTCCGGCCCCAATCCGGAGAGTCGCTAAATCACGACACCCTTCCCCTTCCCCTCAGCCGCATCCGAGTTCATTAAGGACTTGAGGCAGGTCAGGCAGTGCGCTCGCTTCAGTCGCTTGCGGTATTTTAATTGCTTCTTCGGATAAAAGTAACAAATTGAAAATTGTTATTCAGAAGTGACTGTGGGCGGGTATAACTCTTGGTGTTGGCATTTCCTTTTGTCAAGCTCCCGACCGTGCTGAGCAGCTGGGTACCGGATATTGGACTTTGGTTTTGGCTTTACTTTCGAAGGCCAATCGTGAGGAAATTATTGTGATATTGTTTAAATTATGACTATTACTGTGGCAAGTGGCCGACCAAATTTTATAAACACTCGCCGTAAAGGATGCAGATGTTCTGTTGGTGTCCATGTTTGATTTTAGGATCAAGTAAAACATATGAGCTGTTAAGTAAACAAATAATTGTAAATAAAAACAAAAATGTATCAGCTACTTACAAAGCCCATGCAGTATAAGCCCAGCATGTATCAGTGTATACGCCCTTTACTTAACATTTATGACCTTATGGAAAAACTTAAAAAAAAACAAATATTTTTTCTATATCATTTTCTCACTGAGACCTTTTATTGAAGTATGGGGTTATGGGTGTCGGACTAATGGGTTCCTCAAAAGCCCTGGGTAATTTGAGCTTTATACAGTACTAGCAGTTGCCCGTGGCTTCGCTCACGATAAAAATTACAGCTGATCTTACTTCTGGTCTTTGAACTGTCAAATTTTAGTATTCCCAGCTGTTTAAAATTCAGTATTTGAATGTTTACATCCTTATAAAATGTAAACATTAAAGCTAAGGACGTTCATGGAGCGTAGCCCAATGAGATTTTAAGGAATTCAATAGGTATATGTCCTTTTCTGATATAGTGGCTCTATTCCTGCAAAATTTCAGCTCAGTTGGTTTGGTTTTTCACGAGGTTAAAAGACAGATATTCACACAAACATCCATAATTTCACATTTCACATTTATAATACTATATATATATATATATATATATATATATATATATATATATATGCCTCAGATTATTGTATGTTTTATATATTTGTCATATTTTAAATCAGAAGTTTCTCTTGTATTTGAAATTGTCTTTGTTTGTACTCCGTGGTTTAATGTATACAAATTTTTCCTCAACGTTCATTAAGTGGTATTTGATTCGGCTTGTTATTGTTTGTGAGCTAATGGCAAGAAAAGAGCGAACACGATAGACGTAGTTAATGACATGTGTTACTGGTGGAATGCATGTCGTATTTTGGGGAGGGGGCTGGTGGTGTTGGTTGTCAATTTCAGTGACGTTTGATTAGTCGTAGTTGTCCTGGTTGAAAACAAATTTTAGAAAAATGTTATGTTGATTTCCTGGTTGAATAACACTTAAACTTACTCTTCCATGAAGAGGTTAAACGCCCTAAAACATATTCCCTTTATGAAAATTTAAAATGCATAGAGGCGTAAAGGGTAGGGCAAATTAAATATGCAGCTAATGGAGCTGTTTCGAATACTTCCCCTGTTACTTAAGCAAATAATGAAAGGATACCTTGAACAGTACCCCTAAAAAATCTATTGACCAATATTTAAGTTGAATACCAGATTTAATCCCCATATAAATAACGAGTTCGTAGACTTTGATAAATATAGAACATTCTAACAATCGGTATCTTCAAACCAATCCGAGCCATATCGACGAATCACGCTTACAAATAAAATAAACCACGAGATACATTGGTAACGTCAAATAAATCACTTACTGGAGCGCTAGTCGATGAATATTCATGCTCTGTAGCAAGTGGCCGATCAATTAACGAGACAGCGCTGTCTGGCGGAGGCGGTTGTAACTATCAGCTGTCCCGCGGTGTCACGTGACCAACGGCCAATCAGCTGATGAAGCTGTCATCGCCTTTGGCGGGAATCTGTCATAACATAGAATATTGTGGCTGTCCTGTACAAGTTGTCATGTAATACATGGTTGTCTTACTACAAAAAGGCCGGTTTATAATTTGTGATTATATATTCATAAAATAATTACAGTATTTTATTTTGGAACGCCACGCTAAACGGGAAGATTTGCTTAAATCGTCATGCCATTCTAAATCGGGAAGATGTGCTAAATCAACACTTTAAAAAATAAAAATTGTTTATGGACTTATTAAGAACTCAATAGCTTCCTATTACAATACATCATCGAATAGCATTACAATACAACAGAATAACAAACAAATATTTTTTCGGTTTGAACCTTTAAAAAAGAGAAATAACATTTGAGAGATCACAATTTTGGGTCAGCAAAGTTTTTATATAAACAAATTTGTTTTTTCGGTATGAAGGTACTTGACTTTCCTGTTAATAGTATAAATTTCGCTTCGCCCATAAAATTAACGTAAATTTGCAAATTAAAACTTTGCATATAAGTGGTTTCTATTCCAAGATCTTAAGAATTTATTTTTTTGATTGATCAAAATATTAAGTAGCTAAGTAGCTTAAAATAAAATCTCAACATTTTGGAATAATTTTCAATCAATAATTTTATCTACGATTTAGAAAATAATGAAATAGGACAGGTTTTTGCAAGTTTAAAGAAATTAGCTGTTAAGGGAGTTTTCAACCCTTCCTCTCTTCTTGGTCACAGGCACAGGCTTACTAAATTTAGAATCCTAGGTGTTCTTGGCTGGGAATGAACCGATAAGCAAAGAAGATCAAAGACCTAGGCCCTACTACTTTCTGAACGAATTACACCTATTAAAGTTCTAGAAGTGGCAAACGTAGAACTCCGGCGCGGCGTACGCCGAGGACGCACCCTGGGCCCACTCCCTGACGGGTCTATTACCTCGGCAGCGACGGAGGCGGAGGCGGCGGTCTGTCTGCGCCACACGGGCCGGAGGTCCCGGGTTCGAGTCCTGCCTCCCGCTGGAATGTGCGTCCCGCGTCTCGCCCCGGGCCCCTTCACCGCCCAGCCTCCTGATTGTTTAATAATAGTTATTAATTAGGTAGATTACCATGCATTGTTCTCGTTAGGACGGGTTATAGTTATGGTCTCCCTTTAATTATTTATTGTCGGATTCTCTAGATTCTTCTGATAGTTTTGTTCATTCTTGTAAGTTATTGTTGTTTTTTGCTGTTTAAGGTGATTTTTCTTTTTATGGTGGAATACATTGTTTCGCTGGATTTAGTCAAATGAATAGAGCAAAATGTATTAGCTAGGTAAAATTAAATAAAAAAATTAACTAACACGATTTGAAGAATTTCGAAGAATAAGGAATTCTTTCTGATAATATGTTTATTGTTGAGGGAAAATACAATTCGGCGTTTTATAGTGAATAACTTATATTTTGCTTATATATTTATTTAGCACAGGTTATTCCATAAAACCTGCTAATATATAATTTCAAGGGATAAGATGTATAATTAAACACAAAGAAAGCTCACTACTCGCCCTGCTACAGCGTAGACCTTTACACCGGCAACACATACGAACAAAAAAATACCCATTTTATTGCTTACCCAGATCAACCATATAGCTCTCAAGAGGAAAAGGTTTTGAATGAATGAATGAATGAATATAAAGATTTATTCCAGTAAAATACAAAAATATTACATTGCAAAATAAATTATCTGTACTTGCATTTAAACTGCAAAAGAAACCTTGATGCATCTTCATGTATTATTAAGAGTAAATAAATAAATAAAGTTACATGCTATGAATATAAGTGCCTTATTAAGTATAAATGTAAAAAATTACAGACTGTAAGAAGGTCTATGGAATAAGCCGACATGGGCACAAATGCCTGTGTGTCAGCTTTATCTCCTATAAGCCGAATAGAGATGTTTTTTCTAAACAAATGCGTATGCTACCTTTCAAGACCACACCAAAAGGGAACAAACAGCTATTAAACTGCTAATTATTACAAATAATTTCTGAGCCCGCGAATTTAGGTGATTTTTAGAAAGACTTTACCATCGCTGTCGGTGCAAACATATCTGTTGTAGACTGCTGACAGAACCCCTAAGATGTAAACTAAAAGTTCATGTAAACAATCGTTTTAATCGAAGAAACAGGAATTTTCCCGAGCGGAGGGCTGCTTATGTAACAAATAAGTAGCAGGAACACTATGGTTTATTAATCGTTGATCAAGAGCAACCAACTTGAAAAAAACCAAGAAGCTTTAATATAGATGCAGGGATTTTCCCGTGCGGAGGGCTGTTTATGTAACAAATAAGTGGCAGAACACTATGGTTTATTAATCGTTGACCGAGAGTAATCAACTTTAAAAAAAACCAAGAAGCTTTAATATAGAATGCAGGGATTTTCACCCAACTTGAGGAATATTCTCCCTTAGTAGAGGGATTTTTCCCCAAGTAGAGGGATTTTCTCCCCAAGTAGAGGGATTTCCCCGCGCCGCCGAGCGGAGGCCGGCGCTGCCATAGCGTACCGTCGGCCCCGGGGGCCGCTATATAACACTGCCTCCATAAATCAAAGGCCCTCATTACCCGGAGCCCCTTTATTAATTCCGAGTCTCCCATTACGGTTCACTTGAAAAAACGCATTTTTAAATTATGCTTAGACGACGTAGATTTAAGAGCCAAAAGTGTTTTTGTTTCTTTGCACCTGGTTACCATATATCGACATCCAGGCCTCATCTTTTACTCGGGTGCCAATTTATTTTGATTTCGTTTTTCCTGCCCCGGCTAAAGTGTTGCGCGTGTGTTCGGTTTTGTTTGTTTTTAGTGGTAGCGATAGGGTCTCTATAGTTGCCGATCGTTGTTCGTAGACTTGAATTTTAACGATGATTCTATTTTAACAACAAATTAATATAAAATTTAGTTTTAATCGGTTTATTAATTTAATGATATAAACTGATTTTTGCCAGTATCCTCCTATCAATATTTTCTAGAGATAAAATAGCAATTTTATATGTGGTGTAGTATTTTCCTTACCAATTTTAGACTTTTAATTTGAGATTCCCAGACACCAAAAAACAGCAAAAATTTCACCTTAGTATTAATTTCCAAAAAGCACATTATTGTAGATTTACGTTCTAGCAAAGAAATTATTAAAACAACTGAAAAGTGTGCTACTAAATAATATGTGTCATGTAAAGCGATGTTAATTGATGAATTTGATAAAATAATTCCTGTCAAACCTAGAACGTAGAAATTCATTGTTTCTAGATAAATTGTGCTGTTCCTGCTCCCACATGTTGTTTTACCATTATTGAATAAAACCATCTTATTACTGATAAAAAAAATAGTTAATCGCAAAAATGGAGAGGCATTTTTCTTCGTAAATAAAGGTAATTAAAAATCCATAAAGTATTTTTTACACGTTGGTTGGATGTGAAGCAATTTGCTATCATAAAGGTTAGGTATGGTATTTGCTGTAAATTTGTCCAATATCGACTAGTTTGGGTTTTTAGTGCTCGTGACACGAGCAAAACGTTTAATGAAGTGAAAAGGGAAATATTCTTTTAGACAAAATAAAAGTTTGGGCTTATAAACAACCATCAGTTCAAACACGGTGGATGCAGAGCACGCACAGACAGACAGAGTCTCTGTCGAACTCTAAATACATGGCCGCTGGCCGAACAAAAGTGTGTTGAGTCAGGTATTTTTTATCAATTTTTCAAACATAAATGTTTAAATTATGTTTAAAACTTAACTAAATCAATAAGCTTGAAAATATTTAGGAGGGATGGAAGGTCATACTTAATTGCAAATTTATAAATAAACTTTACAGGAAATATTTATCAATACCAATTCCGCATCATGCCCAAAATTCAAAGTTTCATAAGGGGTTTGAAATTTTCAGATGGTAATTAAATAAAAAATAAAGCTTTAATATGCATGCTTTTCGCGGTAACTTAACGCATTATTAATCCACTTGTGGAGAGTGAAAATATAAATACTAAATTAAAATTTAAAACCTATGCAAATGAAAAATAACGAGTAAAAAATGTGTTCACTCCGTTGTTCAAACATTAACCCGTTGACCCGTTTAATTGTTTGAAAAGAAGGTTTATTTTCATAATTCTCAGTGGTTGTACATTGACTCTACTCGATGCGAAACCTGTCCCCCACAATGTACTACAATTTCCACAATATTCCACACTCTCCGGACCAGTTATTACCACAAAGGTCATATCGCTTCTACCGTGTCCGACTAATTTGAATAATCGTCGCTGCTCTTTTTGTTTTAACTCCCCCTTCTTCAATCCCTCCCCCCCCCTCCGCACCCAGGAGGCGTTTCAAAATTTACGTAACTGCAGAAACTTTGGCATTAGCCACTATTATTTGAGGATTTATTGTGGTTTTTGGTCGTTCGAGGTTTATTTTATGTTTGCCATTGAACATATATATTCTTCTTATGCCTGAGAGCGTTTTGCACGAAGTAGATGTAAAATATATGGTAACTGTAGAGGTTATTAATTCATCTAGATATTCTTGTTAAATATATTTTGTATTATGTCTTAAAATGACTTTGTTTTGCTTCAAACAATGTTTTATCGATTGAGCAAATCATGATGATTTTCATTTACATTGTAAGAAAGCAGACTATTTAAAAGTTTAGATTGAACATAATTTTTCATTGTAGTAGATAAAGAAATTGGAATCTACTATAAATGAAAGTAAAATACCCCAAAAGATAAGAATATTAATATGTCTTAAGTATCACGACAACGTCAAGATGTAGAATGTTAGGGTTGGTTGTTAGGAACAATTGGTAGGATGTTAACAACATAATCTTAATTTATGTTGACTTAGTTTTTTTTAATTGAATAAACTATTCATAATTTTTCATGTAATGTTTTTAGTACAATTTCAAAAATAATTTGGGGGTTTTAAAAAGAATAATTGTTTTATACCTCTGCCACTCTCAGATTAAGTATTTTAATTTTATGTAGCATTGAAGAGTAAGATAGCAATATGGACACATTCTGAAGAAATTTTAAATTTTGGAGGTTTTATTAGTGAAACTACTAATAATTATAATAAAACAAATGAGCAGCAGCAGAAAGCCAATTTATAAACCTTTATCAAACAAACCCTCACGTAGATACACTATTATAACTGAAAAAAAATTAAAATGCTGTACTAGATATCGTGGAGCCTGTGAAATAAATAAGTTCACCTTAAGGCTTTGGGAAGAAAATTATAGCCATTATTTTAAGTAGTCTAAATCATTTCTCAATATCTAGAATGTAAAGTTTTTATCTGAACAACGTAAAAAGAGCAAACAAGCTTGAAGTTGACAAAAACTGTAAGGAAAGTACAACACTAACTTAAAGCCCTGGCAAAAAATGCATGAAACAAGTTGTAGTAAATGTTCAATGCAGTAGGACCAGTATTAGTGGTGAGTATTTCTGACACGCATAGATTTTTGCAACTGGTGTTTCTTGTGTCATTTGCGGGTTTCAGTTCCATTCAGCAACTGGGCCAAGTGACTTTGGGGCTTATTTTAGCACAGATTCTCTTCTTCGAAACGAATTTTACACCCATTACTTCAAATATATGGAAATTATTTCGCAAATTGTTTCAAAGGGGGTTTGGTGATTTTGTCACATGAGAGTGAACTAATTTACTGGATATTGGTTCTAATTGACAGTTTTAGGACTGAAAGTAAACCTGGACACATGAAAAAATAAATTAACAAAGAAAAAAATTGGGCACTCAATCTGATTTCTTGGTAAGCATATTTAAATGTGAGGAGTTAAACACGTGAAATAATGACAAACAGGCGAATCGATAAGTATTCTTCATACAATGAAATGAAGTTTTTTTTATATCTAAAGCCGCTTAGGGCTACTCCAGTGGGTGTGAAATCAACACGGTTTAGATGGCTTTGAAAGTCTTTACAAGTTCTAGTATTGTCTAAAATTATATGCTTTTATGCGGAGGTTCTGGGGTGTTTCGGGATGAGTAGAATACTTCTTATAAAGTATCATCTAACGTTTTTCAAGTTTTCTTTATATTTTCGAATAATTAACTAGCAATTATTAAAATATTGTATTATAGTCTCGAGAAAGGAGGTAATTGCATAGCATAATCTGGTAATTAGTTAAATCGCAATATCTAACTGGTGATCAAATTTGTTATAGCTGGAAGTTTAATTGTGCTGTGTTTTTATTTTTAAAATGTGTATATCAAAGCTGTGGTTTCATCTCCTTATCTTCGTTTGCGCTTTGTAAGCTCTACAGCATAATTTTTGTTTTAGAGTAAATCAAAAACTAACCCATTTCGATACATTTTTAAATCATTAACTAAATTGTTACTTAGCTAATCACATGTAAGTATTAAATTGTAATTTTATTGAAGTTGTTTGCTATCTAAGACCTCAATTCTGTAGTGGTCGATAAAATACTAAAAGAGATTTGCATAATCTCTCTTACGCCATCATTTATTTTGTTGATACCCAAACTGAAAGTAAATCATCAAACAGATTACATACAACGACAAACATAATCTCTGTACTGTTGAAGTCTGTTCAGAAAAAATAAGATGATATATGGTTAAATAAGACAACTGATAACATTACATAATTATTTGTTCCGTCCAGGAATTCAAATAAGTACAGAGAAACTATTGGCTCAATATTGGAAAATAGCCTAATTCATTCTGAAAACTATAAAGTGTCTAAAGGTCTTTCATTCGGTTAAAAGCCTCAATGTTTGGAAGCTGGTTCGAAAGGTGTGTGTACATGATTATGTAATGATGGTGTTATATGCGACGAAATATACATTGGTAGCACTAGCAGAACGTCTGAAAATTTTAATTCATAACAACCCTTCTATTCATCAAAATTTGGTTAATATTTTTAACAGAATGCCGAAATTGGATCAGATTCACAGTGTTCCTGAAAAAAAGGAAGTTTTGTTATAGGAAAGCTCAAATGTGTCAACGCCAGTGACAATTTTGAGAAATTTGATCAGGAACGGCCAAAACTCGGGTAGGTTACCACTTAACCTTTTGTTTCGTAGCATCATAAATTCATAGCGTAATTACCAAAAGCCAAGCGGACCAAGTATCAATCCAGGGAGGAGAATCGTTTTTATACAGTAACATCATTGGAAATTGGTAATAATATTTTATTGCTAGACTAAAGAGGACTTTCCGGAAAAAATACGTGATAAATCAAATAAAGATTTCTCTATCTTTATTGGGAGAAATAACCCAATAATCACACTGTTCACCCACCAGCTGATACTGCAACGTAGGCATCGACGCCGACGCGTGACGTGTCCTTTGACCAGACGATTCACTTTGAATTTTGTCAACGAAATAACTAGGACGACCGACCGGCAGTGATGTTCGTTTTGAGTGTCTGCCGACGTGGTGTTTTAATGTCCATATTGTAATTCATATTGGGTCATCTATATACTTTTTATGTACTGTGAATTTCTTTTAATGACTTACCGACAACTAAAGAAATGTGGGCTGAATTGGTGAAGTATAATACTGCTGAGGAAATTGGGTATGCTGGGAACTGGTCCGGCAAAAAAGTAGGGGATGATTTGATGCCTCCAGATGATTGTGTGACAAACAATTTCGTCTTTACATTTAATCTAGTAGTATTGTTTGAAAGGTCAGATTGGTAATGGCTTAGAGATAACGGTAAAAATCCATAGAGCACTCTAGACGGAACCGGCGACTTCTGAAGTCCAAAACACAGCCACTCGCCTCTGGTACCTCCTTGAAAACCCGATCTATCTTCATTCACAGGTGGGGGCATTCAAAGGAGAAATATAAATAAACTGTAATAGTGAATGACAAATGACCTCCACGAGGTGTTTAGCGATGGAGACCTCTGCCCCCGCTGGGACGGCCACACGGTAGCTCAGGCCCCAGGGGGCCCCGACAGGGGGCCCGCACTGTAGGGGGCCCACTAGGGGGTCAGGTCCATACGCATTCATGTTTTTAAATCACCGAAGTAATTGAGATTTGCAGAACCTGTAATGGAATTCTAAAGTCTATATAACTTCCCTTTTAATTTCCAACCTACGCAACTGTGGTATTGCAAAACGATAGAGTCAGGTTTGGACCTTCTTGCTGTTTCGGCTTTGTGAATACAAGGTAAAATAAGATTAATGTGCAGTGTTTTTTTCTAATTTCCAACTCTATACATAGCTGGAAAAACATTTTAATTCTTCGACTGCCTTCGCTTTTATATGTATACATGCCACATAATTGTTTATCACTTAGTGTTTTGTGTAGTGATCATGTAGCAAACCATATACAATTACTCTTCAAACCTTGTATTATTCACTGAATCGTGAAAAACCAACTATCTTACCCACTAAGACTAAAACACTCTCTAAACAATAACTTCATTTAAAGAACATTGTAAACTCACAGTTATTCCTACATTTTGTTAATTGTTATTTTTTGTCATTTGTAAGATAGCAAATAATGTGATAGATATTAAGTACAATAGGCTATAAGTAATTTGCAAGACTCTGTTAGAGTATTCATAATCAGTCCAGCCCCTAACACTCCATATGGATGGTTTTCATTATTTCTCAGTGATATTTTCCGTGGAAATTGTGAGTACACATTAGAAATAAATAGATTAGGCCCCCTGTTTAAATTAAACAATTTTATTTTTGCACAGTTATCCCATGCCACAGTTACTTAACGCGTCCTCACCTCTCTCTTCCTCTCGCGACCTGCGTGCCAGTAACTAACTGAGGCTAAGTTTAGCAGAGTTTCTCTTCCGAGAAAATTGCCAGGGATCCCCAGCCACTCCCTGACTCGCGTGTCAACACGCGTGCGAAAACGAGACCAGCTTCCGATGTCACTGCGGTGAGACTTGCAAATCTCCCTTCCAGAAACTCCGGACATTCTGCGGTCGATGAGACTGTGGGAAACAATTTGTTTGCTAACTAACATTTGCAGAAAACAATTTTAGAGATTAACACTTTAGCTAAAGAGGGTTTAAATTGTTATTTTTTATGTTGCTTTATTTGGTTCATTTCTTTAAACTTATTGTTCTTTGACCACTAGACTTGTAATAGTATATCAAGTTACTATACCGGTAACCTTGCCGGGCGTGTAACAAACGATACGTTACATCACACTCAGAAAAAAAAACATATTTCTTAATCATAATGTATCCCTTTCATAAACCATTACTTTTCACAATTCTACCAACCTAACCTATAATAAACAAACAAACATTTCCTGCTGCTACCAGTGCAGCCACTACATTCCTGTGAAGTAACCTGCAATCAGCTGATTTTTTTTATTGTTTATTACCATTATTTCCGTTTCCCAGTGCAAGATGAATTTACGGTAGATTTACCGTGCAGTTATCGGCAAAGAGTACAGAAAACAGATGTTCTGATGTATAGAAGATATTTGCGACTCAAGAATAAGTCATATATTTGATTTAGGAATAAATTTCTCCAACTAACTTATAATACCACTATAATATACTATTATAGTGGTATTTCATTTTAGCCTCACGTTCTATTAAATGACGTACTATTTATTTGTTATTTCCTATCTGTTAAGTGCTATGCCTGAGTAATGCGATATTCTAAAATTAATACTTTTTATACATTTACTCCCAATAACAAATTTTCAATCACGATAACTTGTAATTCTAGAGTACCTGCTATACCTCAGTGTTTTAGAAAATGTTTCATCTTGAAAATTCTGAACGCAATAAAGAGTTCGCAGAAAGGCTAAGACACCTAAAAATTTAATCACGTTTTGATAGTAGACTATAAATTTAAGATTATTAATTGACAAAACATGGACAGATTTATGTGCAGAATTATTTCATGATCGTAAGCAGTTAGCAAATTAAGATAAAAATTAAACAATAATTTCTTGCTTGGTTTTGGTCTTTGGAGCGAAAAGAGGTCTTTGGAGCGAACTAAAAATTGTTGAGGAAAAAACGTAAAAAATGGTGAGAAACAAAATAATTACTGAAAAAAACAAAGTCCCTAAGATGCCAGCTTAGCTAAGAAGACAAGAGAAACTTTATAAGGAATTAAGTAAATACTTTTTCTTTCCTGCTATACCCCCAGTTCTTGTAATTTTGTGCTTATTTCCTTATTCGCTTTCTTTACTCTCTGTTATAAAACTAATATATGTCTCAAATCCCTAAAACCATTGTATTGTTCGAAATTATTGCACCTAACTGTTGCTATTGCATTTGCTTTCTTACTTTCCATATTTAACTATACTCTTAATTTAATTGATTTGCTTGACATCCTGAATATTTATTTTTCATCCATTTTTTCATGTTAGGCGTTGAGTTTGCCAAGATTAAATGTTTTGGACCTCAATACTGTCGTTGACCATAACATTTGAAAAATCTTTTGAAACCGTCTTTTAGTCTAAAGCCTAAGCTTCAAGCAATTTTCAGCTTAGTTGCAGATCGAAGTAATCTCTTCTTACTAAGTATTAATTTTAATCGTACTTTATATTTTATCAGTAATTAATAGTAACCGTACAGTTTTACAATCATAAACTTAGTTGCAATCGGGGTTTCCTAACGTTAAGTTACATTTGTACTGGTATCAACAATAAATATCTGGACATGTGTATTCTCTCTATTTAGTCTCTTCGGTTGTGTTGTGGATAATCTAAAATTACTTCCACGCAAAAACAGAGTTGCATTGCTGGAAGCGGAATTTCATTGTATCCAGTAGTTGCATTAAGACCTTTTATTTCTTTTAATAACGGTTTTCGAGGGAAATGTTTACATAAAATACCCAGAAATATTTAAGACTTACAAAACTACTTACAAAGGAGGATGGTAAAATATATCCAACAGGGTGTCTATGAGCTTGTGCAAAATACTTGAGTTATGCTTTGAAATAGACTGAGGATACTTTTAAGACCTCTTGTAAATAAAGTGAGTTTAATTTTAAATTGTGTCAAAGCTATTTTCCCAACATCTGCAATTAACTCTATTAAATGATACAGCTTCGTTTGCTATTTAACGTAATTTAACGAAACAAAATTTTACTCTTCCATAAGAGTTGCATTGAGTCAACCTTTGAAGGTATGTAGGGCGTAGCCCTTAGAGAAAATATTATCTCATTTTTTGTGTAGCTTCCGAATCACTTTCAAAAAGATATGTCCGAGTCCGTTTTGAGCAGTGTAGGTCTGTGGCCACAGTTTGTTTGAATTTTATTGTAATTGTTTTGTGTTCAATGTTCGTATGTGTTTATTTAAAATTTTTAAAATTTAACGACCTCGTCATGAATGAAGCTTGATATTGTATTGGATCCGAAGAAGGTGGTTTACACTGCCGAAACAATTGTAATCCAACATTGGAATTAAAAGGATCACTGACACCAACAAGGTAATATAACCTTTTAGAAAATATTAATTCTGAGGAAATTTGACTAACCTACGCGTCATCCTCTTTAATTTATCATATAAATCTTGATAATCAGTACAATTATCACTAAGAACTCAGTCTTTTAATGGCTTATTTATATTTAGAAATAATACAAAATTAAATCATATTTTAAGAGTGAAGCGTCTTTTGGATCGCCCCGTGCTCGGACGTCCTGCAGTCTGCACGAGCCGCGGTCCTTGGCCCTCGGTCCAGGATCTCCCCCAAGGTCACTGGGGTCATGATTTATGGCAAGTGCCACCTCCTTATTGACATTGCCGGCTTCATCCGCTGCATCAACTGATAATCGACTGAAGAGTGAATAATTGTTTACCTTACCCGTGTGTGAAGATATTTATTTTCATTAACCTGAAAATAAATAAGAAGAAAAATGTTTACATTGGTTACATTTGATTATATACAATGTTTATTTAATTTCCATGAAAACTGTAGAGTAGTAGACCTTTTAATTCCATTTAATACAACGCCGAAGGTAGTTCGTCTACCTCTTTTACCAAGGATGAGTGTATACTCCGCAATAGTTGCATTTAAAACGTACCAACAGCAATGTATTTTTTTAATTTAGTATGGAAATATGTCGATTGTTGATATAATTAGGCTTGTTACGGAATGCAGCATTGAAATCAAATACGTAATAATAAATAAACACGTGAATAAATAAACAAAACCATTTGAGTTTAGTTTAATTAGTAAGGCTCATTTTGCAAATGTAAATAACATGTATTATTAAAATTATAAAATCTGCTGTTTTTAAAATAAAAAAAAACAATTAGAAGAGTTAAATCATACCTAAGATTATTGAGATTAAAGTTGGGCTAGAGTGATTTTCACAATAATTTTACCTATATTATAAACAATTTTATCTTTGTATCTTGAAACTTAAATGACTTATTTTTACTACAGTATATGAAAAATTTAATTTCTTTTCAAAACTGTTTAGTTAATTTATTGAAATATTTGAGTTAACAAAGGATTAAGTAATTTTTAAGCTCATAGAAAATGGTTTCCTATTTTCACTTTGGGGTACTTAATAATTTAATAGTTTAATTTTAGGTGAATTTTTAGTGATTATATTTAATTAACTAATAATATAAAAATATTTCCATCAGAAATAATGTTTTCTTGATGTACACGAGCATTTAGGGGGTATTCTTTCCCAAAACCATAAATGAATTTCACAGTCCAGAAATCCAGGATCAGGATCGTGAAAAACACTTTCATATGTAGAATTGTATATAATTCCTCTTTCAGATAAAACAACTGTTTTAACAATGAGTAAGGCCTACATGTTTTATTGCAAGTATAATTGATTGGAATTATACATAGCTTACTGTATTTCTTAATTGAATTCATATTTTCTTTTTTAAAGACTTTAAATGCCCACCAATATATTCATTTAATTGAGAAAAAAGTAGTAGTTTGGTAAATTGAGATTTACTTGGCGTTTAGGTATGTGGAATATTTTACTATTTTAGTTTTATGGTTTATAAATCTTTTTAATTTCGTTACTTCTTAACGGTTTTGCATAACTGGTACCATGTATGTTGCATCTTCAATAATGCACTATTAAATTTGTAACTGAAACCTGATAAAACATTAAGGTGCGTGTCAACACAAGTGGTATACCTAGATTCGCATTCGTTAACAAGGAGAGTTGGGTAAACTGTCGATTATTCTGTCTTATTTGAGGTTGGTATGCGTTGTCTTAGTATGTCGTGGTTGCCATGATGGAGGAATGTGTTTTCTTAAATCAGTATTTCGTTGATCCGATATTTGGCTTTTTCTAATTTTGCACAAATCGCGGCGTGTTTTCGAGGTCTTTTACAAAAGGAGCTTCTAGCAAATATATCAATGCTATAATTTACGACATCTTTACTAAATTAACAGTCTTAACGGCTCGTCCTTGAATACGTAAAACCGTTCAAACTTGAAAAACTCGCTTATCTAGTTTTGTATGAGCAAACATTCTGCTCTAAGGTAAGACTTTCCTCAGCAGCATTGGTTACCATGACAATGCAATCCAACCTAAGATTAGAAAGTAGGCCTAATATCACGATAAAAACATGGAATGCAATCAGAGCTTGACTTGTTTTGTTGAGAGCTTGATCTTCAGTAAGAGAGTTATAGTGTAATTAATACAACAACTATGAAGCGCGAGAGGGAGGGACATTTCACTTATCGTTTGCCAGCGCCAGGCATGACCCTCAGAAAATAAACGAAAACCAACGAGTATTATTCGCAAAATTATGCTAAGTATATTATTGGCCGGAGCATTTTGGTTTTTTTGTCACGACTTCGTTTTCTATGGATGAATCATTTGGTTTGTTGTTTTTTGTATCTTGCCCTAAAAGGTAATTGATTGTCCACTAGATAGTAACACTTAGACTTTGGAATTTTTGGCTATTTCGGAACTATTCGTGTGTTTTCGCCTGCCTTCGTGGGGTTGGCCTGTCGATGGAAGTATCCTCTCTCTCTCGCTTCACAGTTGTATTAATTCTAGTACAGTATTAACACCAATAACAGTATTAATAGTGTTTATTAATACCAATAATAGTATTAATAGTAATAATAATTAATTTCAGTGATGTTTATTTTGGCGCATGTTGCATGTAGTTGCAATCCCAAGTTCCACCTCCAGTCTCCCCGCAGTCCGCTCCTCCTCGGCAGTTACTGCAGCGTCCGCCAGAGCTCGTGATCGTATCTCCAGCGTGGCTGCGGCTCCGCTCGCGGAGTTACGGTCGATGCTATCTCGTGGTTTACGAGCTCGGGTATTTACTGCCCAAATTGTGCCCCTCCCGCCCCGCCGCAGCCCCGAACATCCCGATATTGCTTTCGGTTTGTTTGCGTAATCACGTAGCGTATGTATTTTAGGCTTAGGAGGCATGTGGATGGTTCGTATTTTGGTTATGGCTGTACTTTGTTCTAGGTTCATCTTGTAGTATTAAAGTTAATGTATTTTAAAAGGCAGTTTTATATTTGTGTATAAGGCCCCATAATACAGGGTGTTTTTGATCTAAACGCAACCCGAAACTCTATTTTGTCACTGAAGGATTATTCCCTTTCAAGATCTCCGGACTTGACCCCACTATGTATTTAATTTTATACAAAAAAGGTAAGGCCTACGAAAACGATTCACAGGTTATTCAACACCTTAAAACAAATATAAAAAATTTAATACGAGATATTCAAAGAGGTACTTTGGAAAACATGTCCAGGAACTTGATGGAGAGAGCACAACTTTGTATAAATTTCAATGGCGGACTCTTTGAACAAGCAATGTAAGCTAAATGTGATTAAACTTGAATAATAGGTTGTATAAAATTTAAAGATGAACAAAACAATTCTCATCTCATCTTTATATGTGTATTATTAAATCTTAAAAATGGGTTGCGTTAAAATAACACCCTGTTTAAGAGGATTTTATAATGGCATGATATACTAGAGGTGCTCTCAATAAAGGCAGTGGAATATTGATATATCATTAGGCTTGTACTGCTCGGTGAACGAGGACGTGTATGTGCTAAAACATAAGGATTATAGATAAAATACACAACATTGTATTAGTTTATAAGTATTCAATTTCATTATGTATAGAATAACAAAATAAAAATTGAGTGATACTGGAATGTTTTAATTGTGTGTGTCAACTCCAAATATCCTACGTTTATAGTATATGTTAATCTATCGTTGAGCTTAATAGATACCGTAGCACCTTTAATATTCAAAGTCTAGTCATAAATAAATATGTGGTTTAGTCTAAAACCTACACATTCCTGTTTATGTTATAATGTATATTTATTGAATAATTCATAATCTGCTAAAACGCCTTACAAGCTCCCTTTCCTCAAAGTAAAATATACAATATTCCAAGAATAGTACCACAGTTAAAAAAACGTTATGCAGACCGATATAGTTGATTCTGACTTTTCAGACGTATTTTAGAGCGTATTCTTTAAAATGTTATTGCACTCTTGCCAATATGAAAGTAACAACGTATATGAAATATAACCGCAGATTTACCAGAGTAAGGCTAATGCTATTGTGGCATCAGCTTTTAAAAACCTGGCGTGTTTATTATCATCTTTAATTTTATAAATTCGGTTGTTGTATTTAAGTGAAAATATAATGTTTCAGTCCTTACCAAAACATTGACTGAACTGCAACTCAAGATAGGCGAGAATCGTGCAAGGTGCCCCACTTCCATGAGACAACAATCTACCACCGCGTGTGTATGAAAGTGGTATGACACTTACCGTACCTCAATTACTCTATGATGTCAGATAAGGCGTTATCATGCAGTCAGCCGCCGCTGCGTTGCCATTACGCGGTTGCAGCTCGTATAAAACTATTATCTAGACTATTAGCCATTACCCGCCTATATCTCGTGTATTATGATAATCTGGCGGCGTTATGTTGGCATTAAGCGGCGGCGTCGGTTGCCTCATAATGCGTGTTAACCTTCGCAGTGGCGGGGGACTGACGGGGGGTTGGGAAATGCGAGTGGGTAAAGTAGGAACAGGGGATAGAAATTATAGGAAAAATGAAATGGGGTAAAATAGGGAAGTGAGTTACATCCGGAGTAAGAGAGAGGGATAAAGTATTTTGGAAAACGTCCGGGCTTAAGGAATGGAAGTGGAATACTATTAAATAAAAAGTGCACGGGAATGGAAATATGTACGCAATATCGGAGCTATGTTGGAAAACGAAAGCGAAAACATACTCAATAAAGTATGTGAATAAGAAAATGTGCGCAAACTGTAGCAGTGTTCGGAAGTAGAAACACGTAGGAACGTTAAGTGTTATTTATAAGGGGCCTGTATAAACATGAAAACAAGTATGTTTAGCGTGTACTTGATATATTTTTTGAATCTATAAATTTCATTCATGGATGTTTACTGTAGTTTTGTCCTTATATTTGTTATTGTTACGTTACACTGTTCGTTAAAATAGTATTTAAAATTCTATTTTATTTTTTATTTATTCGTTTACAAGATTTATTTGCAAATTCACATTACACGGCAGGTTTAACAATCTTAAATTAATCACTACAGATTTCGCGTTTTTCTATATCATAAAAGAGGTAGGACATATTTAGAGTAGTTTGTTAGGTATTTTGTGTTATAATTTGAAATTATTTGGCTTTGGTGTAAAATATGTTTGTTTTTATTGCGTGAGCGAAACTTAAAAATGTTAATTTTCATTTTATGAGAGCAGTTTATTTAACTGCTTGGAGTGCAATTCAATATTCCATGCATTGAAAATGGATTCTCGAGGCCTATTTCAAAGTAGGCAAATCGATGGTTGTTTTTTTTTTCCAAACGCAACATATAATACATTTTTTAATTTGACAAGACCATCATATTATAGGGTGATGAAACATTAAAAGTTGTGGGTATTGATCATTAGAAACTTAAAATTATTTGACTTAAATCGTCTTTTTTTATTAAAATATTTTTTCAACGACACTGAGCTAATAAAATGTCTAATAAAATAAAAAAACCCTTAGTTTATGAGTTTACGTTGAATTTTTACATAAACTTTTAAGTATTCTAATAATTATTTCAGGTTCATGATTAACTCTCTTATTCATATATTTTATTATTTTAGATATCCATTAAACATTTTTGATACATCGAGAATGAGATATTGTAAACTTTTTGGGCATAGACATTGTATAAAATGTTAATTGTTAGGATATTATAGGATATAAGGTTTCTTTTCTTAGGATTTTGATATATATTTGAAAGGAAATACTCCTACAAAATCATACCGTATTTACAGGTTGGTTTGTTGGTCAATATTCTATTGTGGTTAAAAACAAACTTTATCAAATAATAATATTTTATGTGTTATTATTACGCTGCGTGATTTAAATAGTTTTTATCAGTTAGTTTAGTTTTTCACAGACCATTAATTAAGTGCCCTTTTCAAGAACCATGCCCATGTAAGAAGATAATTAAAATGTATAATAATAAAAATGCTATTATTACCGAACATTACGAGTAACTAAGTAGGTAGGCCTATTTTATTCGTTTTAATCGATTAAAAAATTCGTATATAGTTATTTTATTATAGGGTTTAATTTAAACTTAGTGTTGATAAGAACAGTAATCAACCTGAACACACTGTAAAAGATTATACGATACAAATAAATATACTGAACAAAGTAACAGATGATCTTTTAGAAAGTATCTCGAAATCAGTAAGCGTAATTCGAGACTTGTTTTATCAACTACATAACTGCGTGCAACCTCTTATCAGAGTATTCAATTGATTCGTTTCGAAATCTGCTTTAACCTTCTGTATGCTGGGTTTTGATTTCATCAAGTTTGAGCTTTGTCAGCACGTTTACCAATTTTTGTTTAATATTAACAGCGATATTTCTTGGGCCACATTTTTGCAAGTTAAATTGGACCTACGAGTTATACCAAAGACACAATAACATCCAAGGCTAGTTATCACAGATTTTTTCTGTAGTTTATTAAAAATACAAATCGTGTTCTCGTTAGTTAGTAAAGTAAGATTTATGCATTAACTTTGCTACAACGGGAATTATTTTTAAAAACAAAGCGTTTAATGAAGATTGTATTTTTATTAGCTCTTTAATTCTCAAATCATTAGATTACACTTTACCTACCTGGGGATACATGAAGATTCTCTTACATAACACATTTACTTATAATTGTTTTTCTGTTTCCTCTCTTTAACGAGTTTTTAAATTGCAAAATTCTCTTTCAACTAGAGTTTAAGTTGTGGCTGTTGTTTAAGACACAAATGGATTTCAGATATTAATCGTACGAAATTTTAGTTTAGATCACTTAAAATATTAATACTCGTTTGGATTAGAAAACATTGGGCATACGCAGTCCATAATAACCTAAGATTTTAAACATAGCTTTCCATCATCTGGTGTTTACATGGAGACTCCTTCATTAATTACACAAGGAATAAATTATCTCGAACAGTATTAAAATATATAAAACAAACATATAATCAAATGGCATGGTTTTAACTTTATTCCTCCGACTTCAGGTTAAAAAAATGTAATTAATTATAAAATACTTGTAAGAATATATTTGAAACAGGCAAACTGGCGGATTCCTATTCTGTCGTACTGTTCGTATTCTGTCAGTCTACTTTGTTTAATACCTGCGTAAACCCGTGGTTTCGCTTACGATTAAAATAAGGACAATATATTAACAGTATTCCTTTCAAGCAGTTATGGTAGGAATCTAAGAAATAACCAATTGTAAACAGTCCAGTTGCAGGTCTTCTAGTCCAGACTTTACAATTGTTCGCAATGAATAATGTAGCCTATAGCAAGTCCAGCAATAGTAGATTCAACACATTTTTATTGATTAAGTTTTACTTATTTTTAGACATTGACAATACTTTATAGATAGGCTTTATTATAGGACTATAGTACTGACTATGCATATATGTACAGATTTTTAGATAGTTGACTTTAAACCCGAAAATGGCCACCATTTTGAATTCTATGTATGTTTTACATCCCTCATTTTAGCTTTTTAAGAGAAGACATTTTAAACCATTTTGTTGGTACTAATCTGGAGCCAATAAAAATTGAAAGCGTCTAAGTTTTGAGTAATGGTAATGAGATAGTCAGTCCGTCAATGCGGTATTTTGGTTTCAGAAGTGTACTTTCAATTAGTTGGTTGTTACAGTTAAAGAACTCAGTCTTCTTTCATTTTGCATGGGAATTCATTTTCCATTTTTTATTTAGTAGAAGAATAGGAGTTATGGGAGACAAGAATTCAAGCAACCAACTAAACTGAGGGAAACGTAAAACTAGATTATGCCGAAATGTCATGCATAGCATTTTAATTTTTACAGAATTCATTTGTGGAATCCTTGTGAAAAAGCGTTGAAAACTAAATTTTATCTTAAAATCAAAGTTCGGTCAACTAATATATTTAAATTATTTGCTAATCAACATCTTAGATTTAGTTGTTTCAAAAGATCACGTGCCCTTGGCAATGCATTTCATGCCAAAGCTTATATTTGTTGGGTCTTACACCGTTCACATGTTGACTAAAATATTACCTTATGTCTTTTAATAATAAAATAATTATAATAGCTTTTTATGCTTCTTCACATATTTTTAGATTAATAGCAATGTAGTAGTATAACCTGCATTATTTAATGTTTTCCGCCCCTCTATCAAACAATAATAAAACTTCGAAAAGAATCGACAAATTGTTTTAATGAGAGGTTTAAAGACACTTATTACAGCTATAATATGGATGCTTACAGGAGGTACAATTTGTGGTTTGAGACACTTTGTGATTTAGTTACCTGACGTCCAGAAGTTAAGAAATTATTTGGTTTTCATTGTTCAGTAAGAGAGTTTATGAATGATTTACAAGTAAACTTCCGGGACGTATTTGACTACCATTTTCCTTAAAAATGCTACCTCCAAAGTCATTAGAAACATTTTTAATAATTGTTCAGTTTCAATTTTAACTTCTAAGCAACATTAAGTTTTCTGAAATCTCATCAAACCTGTTATTATTGTTTTGCATTTTAATACTTTTTTATATTTACGATCGCGTACCGTTTATTTACTTCAGAGCAGATTTAATCGATTATTTCCTAATTTAATATTAAAAACTTTTTTAGGAAATAAACATATGTACAAGTTGTGGAAGTTTGTTATCATGAAATTGGAATAGTTTTGTTCTAAATAAATTAATAAAGGGAGAACTATGCGAATGAAAATTGTTTAAACATTAAGTTCCATCCCAATAAATTTTCTTTTTTATATGCACTAAAAGTGTACATTATATTGTCAACTCTGGTCGAAAGTACGGTCTTAGAGAAACATCAATGCTTGGATGTACTGAATGCTTACTATTTAGTAACTTAATCGATTAAATTGATACTGCCTGAACTTTTAGTTATTTATTCTTCATTTAGAATTTAATAAATTGCTTTTGTTATATGGTTTTACTCAATAATATTAAAATTACTTCTATTTTCGAGATAACTAGAATGTTAAACACATTACGTCTTACCGTAACGTTATGTTTGATTACTTGTTACTAATAAAACTATTTTTTGACACTTTTTATGATTGTAAACGAACAGCTGCTTTTATATGTGACAGCCACAAAAGATACAAAACATTTTATCAATGTGAGTAAGTAGAAAACTTAAATTTTTACAACCTAATTTAGTACCTACCTACAGAAAATTCTAAAGAAATATTAATTTATAGGTACTTTGTTTCATATAGGCGATTAATAATATAGCTTGCTACTTAATATATCTTAAATAATTATCTTGGACAGTTGAACACTATTTCAATGATACGGATTACCTCACAATTATCACATAGTAAATTATTTCGTTATAATTTTGATTGAATTTCAGCGACAAGTAATTACGATACTTCCTCAACACGCACAGGTTGCAATTTAACGCTCGCACTACAAGTCCGTATTAAAAACATTACAAGAAAAACACTGGTAAAATCACCCACTAAGTACAAGCACAACACTAAATCAATCGGCGCACTTCAATTAAGCGGAGGTGGGACCGTCGTCCGACGCGGTTGATCCAATTTGGAAAGCATTCAAGAGCTATGAAACAATTGGCATTTAAGGAATGCCAGAGTATTTTTATTTTGTAAGTCCACCTGCCGCGACGGACCAATGGCGGCTCTCGGCGCTCGACCAATCGCGGGCGAGCAATTACCTTTGACCAGAGGCTGCCGGTGGGACGCTCACATCGCTACGGGCTGCGTTCGAAGGCATTCTCCACCGCGCTATAGACTTATGTCCACCGGGAATATGGAACGAGTTAAGCCTTATTTATTACTCGTCTCAGCTGTTTTTGTCTTTGTCGCCCCGTGAGCCGCTATCGGTGTCATCTGATCGTTTATCACGTGGTATTGTTGTCGACTTGTAACCGAGTGTTTTTTGTTGTTGTTGGTCCTGAGGCGATTTTGATTCTGTGTTGTGTCTACTTGGACTTTGGTGACTTCTGTATGGCCTTTGCGTGGTATGTTTGTTTTGTTGTTTCGGGTTTGGTGTTGATGGGGTTTTGATTTTGTTTTAATTTATTCATGAAAATATTGTTGTTTTTGGAGTAGGTAAAAACCATAGCTTTTCAACATTTCTTAAGGAAAAAATTGTAGTTTTATTCACAAGCTTTAGCATAGTTTGGAATAGTTTGAGTTTTGTATTCCTTAAAATATTTATTTTTGTAACTTTTAAATGTAATTATAAACACCTCATTTAATAATATATAAACTCTCTTTAGAGCTAAACAATTATTGAAATATTAAATAGTATTACATAATACTATTTAAATATTTCATACTTTCAAAGCCATACCAAGAAGACTTATTTGGTAAATGATTAGACGATAAGTAAACAATCTTAATGTGTTATAATAATTCGCAGTGATAAAAAAAAATAATTATTTTGGCCGTTATGATCTGTATGGTATATGAACCTATAAGTAAAACAACTATTTTTCAAACAGCATACCTCAGAAAAAAAAGGTATAGAAGGCGTAGAAACAAAAGAAGCTTGCCAAACATAATGAAAAAAAACATTGCCGGGTAAAAATATGGAAAATTACCGGTGAAACACCATGTAAGAATTTATGGAATTAAAAATATCCAGGTGAACTAAATTATCGTTTGATGCAAAATATGAAAGCCTTAAAGAAAAGCAATTACTCGAGAATAATTTTGTAAACAAACAAACAAAGAATCAAACAAACCATTAAACAGCAAACAAATACAAACAACGCGCATGCCCGGCGCTCGCGTGCACATGCGCTGTGAAATATGCATGAAGTGACGCATGAGCAGACATGCACATGCATGAGATTCCGTTTGAACCAGGTTTATGCTCCAGCTAATACACGACTGCTCTACCTGTTCATATTCATTCAACATATATCCCAATTATATCCGGTTTTATCCCTTGCTTTATTCGGGTAAAAATAGAAATTATATATCCGGTGAGTTGATAAAATATTCAAAGCAAAATTATCAATAAAGGAGAGTAGACATAAAAAATAGATCGCGAAAGACCGACCAAAAACAAAATTAATAAGCTATGGATTATGCACTTTGTTTGAACCATACAGGCAAATATCATTAAGATGTTATTTTTTAATGTATTTGTATTGCACAGTTAAAGAATATTATGAAAAATTCACATTCATTTTGAAAAGCCAAATAATTAGGCCGTATTAAATATTCCTTTTACAAATTATTTTGCTTCTTGTAAGAGTGCATTATACTTCAATAAGCATAATATGTGCATGTCTTTTAACTATGTATGTCTCAGGATTAAAGTAATTGTATTAAAAATTAATTACAAGTAGATCAAATGAATCATATTTTTTACACTACGGATAAGAACATAAAATAATTGATAAAAATAATACTACACCTACATTGGACATTATGTATGGACATTATGTTCCTATTGAAAAAAATCTTTCAATAAATAGCGAAATAATTATTAAATCCAAAGGGATATTTAGAGTTAAAATAATAGATAAAACTGTAAATTAATAATTCAGTTTCTTTCGGCTCACTAGATGCCAAATTCAGATTGTAACAAAATTTAATAGTGCACCCATAAACGTTGCTGTTATGAAGTCTTGTTTCCTTATCTAATTTTCATAAGCATGAATGCATAATTAATTGTGGTTGAGCTAAATGCCCCTATGGATACAAATAATATATGTATATACAAAACCGCAGCTTGAACAAGTTTTCCTTATGAACTGGTCATACATATGAACATAAATAATACCATATGATAAATTATAACAGTACCGATTGGTGATCGAAGACTCATCAGGTCTTAAACATATTTCATTTTTTTTTAGTTCATAACAAATTACTTTCAATATAATTTTCAATCTTTTATCTTTGCCTGAACATATTCACATACAGAAGTTCAATATGACTTAAGTACAACTTTAGAGCTAAATTATACTTTTATACTGGAAGTGATATGATAAAAATAAATAATCTCTCTTGGTTACTAGAGGTAATTTCGTGGGATTAACTTCAAAGTTCCAAGTCAATTTGACCAACGATGTATTAATTTTATTTTAATTTTACGTAATGATAAGAAGAAAACTTGAACAGTTCGACTTTAATTCTTATCATAAAATTAGGATTGCAATTTCTTCAATAAGATGTAAAGATATAGGCCTTATAAATATCTCAAGTGTTTTTATACTAATGACAGTATACAGTCTGTTCTTATAAGTTTAAAATTCTACTTATAAGCTTAAAATCTTCTTATATGCCTTAAAATAGGCTATAAAGTTGCGTTATAAGGCTACCTTCATGAGGGGTTTCCGGCCGGCCGGTCGGGCTCTTGCACAACCGCAATAAATCAAGGGGGTCTTAGTTTTCATCTCAGTATGGCATCATTTTAGCAGTATTGTTTCCTTGTACTGTACTGGATCACTCCTTGCCTTTGCTTAATAACGTCCTCACACAGGTCAATATTCTATGTGGGCGGGGCAAAGGCAAGGTGAGAAAGAGGCCGCCACCCTCTTTTAAAAGAAGAAGAGAAGAGAAAAATGTACCATTCAATACCCCTCTAATTTTTTAAGAGTAATTTTTAAAAAATCTTATGTTAATCGTTTGGTTATTGATACGAACATGTAGTTGTAGAAAACACATAGTTGCACTCGTATTCGCCTTCGTCAACGTATTTATACAACTTTTAGTAGATTGGTACAATTACTGAGGTTTAAACCCTCGGCCAACTCAGTTCATCATTACAGAAAAATACCATCCGAAACTCAAATAACCCTCGAAACCCCAAATTTTGGAATCGCGTAAACTCCCACGCCGAAAACTACTTAGGGGCTATTATTGCCCTTGCAAGAGGCTCAAAACTCGGGCAAACGGGCAAAAAATAGCAGCGTTGACTGCAGCGGCAATCTTTGTAATGAGGGGTGCCCGAGGTTATTTATAGCTCCCAGACGTGCGATAAACCGGGCAAACTGTCCGCGAACTCGCCCCTGCCTCGCCGTCACTGCCGCAGACCACGACATGCGGGAGTCAATCAGTTAAACAAAATGAAAATTTAAAAAAGTAAAAATTGAAAAAGGAACGAAAAACAAATAACCTTTGGTTATATAAAAACTTAATAAACCTGCCATCCATATAACGCATCTGAAGCAAGTCTTATCTAAGCCAAGATCTGAAGTTGATGCAGTTTGATTAGTTACCGACAGAGGGCGCTCCTGTCAATTCTATATTTTCGCCATTTATTAACATATAAGTTAAGTATTATACGTCATATAATACAATTAATCCATATTTTATGAAGATATATGTTTTTTGCGACGGTGTATTTTTTGATTGGATGCCTCCTGAAAGCGTCACTGCTAGCGCCTGCGTCAGCGCCTACTCTGTTGGTGACTACTTTTAATCCTGGATGAGACAAAGCTAGAAAGTACAAAGCTAAAAACAAAGCTAAAAACAGTAGATTATAAAAATTTTTGAGTTCTCCTAACAAATAAGGAAAACTAGAAGGTGCTACCTCCAACACAGCATGAGTGAGACAAAGCTTAAATCGATCAGTTTTTTATAAACACCCTGTATTACAATTTATTAATTTATATGTAAACTATTATTAATTTATATGTAAACTATTAATTAAACGTTATAGTGATATTATCTTACTTATGTAATCTGAATTGTGAGAGGTGAGTGTATCCTCGCTCATGCACGTGCTGCAATTTGCATTCAAATCATTCATTGAAATAAAACGATCGATTAGTTATGAATGTGTAATGTTAAATTATACGATTGATCATCGCTACAGCATGCGTATTTAGAGTAGTTCATTTCCCTAAGTAATTAGTAACCTCGTCTACTTGTTACTAATGTTTGAAGTTTTAACAAGTTTTTGTGTATATTGACATTATGTAAGACAGCTGGCGATTAAAAAGAACAAGTAGAATTTGATCAAATTAAACTCTAAAAACTTTGTTAGATTTGCAAATATATTAAATTCAATGGGCCCCTGTAGGATTTGCGAGGAGTAAGTTTAAAAAATCAAAGTTACAATAATTTTCATAGTAAATATTTTGTGATTAATACTCGTGATGGAAAATAATTAGAAAGTACCCTTCTGTTCCATATTTCACAGGCTTTTGATGTTTTGATCGTTATATTTGATGTTGTTTTAAATTTCAGTTTTTAAAACATCAAGAAAAAACAGCCTAATTTTACGGAAACCCCAAAAACACCCACACTCGAAACCGAGAAATTAAAACGAAAACCCTTCCGGTACAAAGGCGGCCGGCCGATAAATAAAAGAAATTCACTCATTATCTTAAAACAGAACTAATAATGCGGCGTTATAAATATTTTAATATTTCAACCCCTTTCTGATGTATCGTTCCCATTAAGGGGCTCCCCGCTGATAGTTCATCACCCCCCGGAGTCTGGGGGCTACCCCGCGCTTTGACCGTCTGCCCCGCCGCGGAGGGAAACACTTTGTTTTGGCGGCAGAACTCATTCATAGCTTACACTGAATGACTTCACTCCAGAATCCGTTAGTTTGAGATACAGATTTACTGAAGAGGTAGTGGGGTAGACTCTCATAGGAGTGAGGATGGTTTCAATAGGTTGAACATTTTTTATCTAATTACCCCTGTCCTATTTGATAGTTTAGTTACATTTATTAAACGGTTCAATAATAAAAAGATTTCAAATTGACGGCTGTTTTCCCCAGCCGTGAATTGCGAAATAATGTAATATATACAATTTGTAAGCTGGTCATGGTCAGTGCAGTAACCAACTGGAAGCGTTGAGTCAAATACGTTTTCCTTTAACTTTAAAATACATTTAGCAATAGTTGAAAATTTTAGAAAGTTGTATGAGATCTAGAGTTAGGATGAAAGATTTTAAATTTACACACTACTGTGGCAGTTTTACGAAAAAATGAAGTTTGAATATCAGTGACCAGTCAGTAATTCGAATGTTATTTTCTTATTTGGCATAGTTTATTTAGTTTATTTATTACAGTTTTATTCCTCATAATGAACAAAATAGTAAGGGGTATGAAATAGTAAATAAATAGTAGAGAGGATTCCGAGAGGGGAAGGGGGATAAACGATAAAAATATAATGATTTTTTCCTGATCCGTTTCAACTTTCCTCAACCACTATGTACAGGGAAAAATAAATTGCTTAAGCATCATCATTCAAAATATAAAAAAAGTTTCACCTAAATCTAAATACTGTTAAAATCCTATACCTTTTCAAAGTGTTAACAGCTGTAAAATTATTCAAAGAAGTATAACAGAGTTAACGTAAATGTTCCCAAACGTAATTGTTCCTTGAACTTATGCGACAATTCGTAACATCGTTACAAACTTTGCACGAACTTTCAGCTGGGATTTCACAATTCTATACTTTCCCCCTCTTCGTTTGAAATTAAATCAGAATAGTATACTTTTTACCTTGCATCCTTAGGTTCCTTAGGTTATGTTCCTTAGTTCGTTCTTTGGGCAAAATATTTTCAAAGTTGAATTCTTTTTATTTAACTTTCCACTTAACTTACCATTTTTCAAAACCTTACAGTTAAAAGGAGCACATAAATATTAAAGTAACAGCTTCCCACTTTCATTTCCTTGGTCTAATCTAAAACTATTTTGTCACCTTTGCAGCCTAATAGCCTGGGCAACAGAATAAAGTGGTCATCTGAATTGTGTCGTAATCAGAGTAGTATGGTTATCCGAATAGCAAGGTCATTCAACTAGTAAGGTCTAACCTACATGAACATTGTTGTAAGATCTTATGAATTTCAAGGTCATTACTTCTTTATAAAACTACTATAGAATCATATCTTTCGTTTCAAATAATTTATCCTATTGTAGGGAATTATCTGCAGCATTTCATCCAAATGGAGTGTTTAACCGAGGAGCATTGTTATCCGAACAGCCTGAATACCAACCTTTAAAAAAAGCCAGCTTACCTTACAAATATTCCGAGTATGGAGTGTTTCCATTCAATACCCTAGTCCCACGAATGGTTTGGCCTTCCAAATACCCACTGCTCCCGACGTGACTTCTTGCTTTTCAAATAATTAACAACCGCACTCTGCACTCCCCATGAATCATCAGAGCAGCGGATGATCCCGTGTTCAGCCTGATGATTACCGCTGTCAGCAGCTGATGATTACTGGCCTGCGCTGATGACGCCATTTGTATCTCTAATGTGCCCAAACATTGCGATTAATTAGAAAAGATTAATAACTCCCAGATTTGGATGTTGATCCGGCCTTATATACGTCATTAACCAGTCATTAGTAGAACTGGAGCGTGTGAAGAATCGGTGGATAGGACTCAGAATCAGATCGCTTACTTCCAATACACATTACTTGCATTAGGAAGAGCTGAGTGTGTAGCAAGCATTAACTCAAGTCATGTGAGGACTGAAAAAATACAACTGAAACAAATAAACATATAGTCTATCAGATAACAAAACAATTAAATGCTACTAAGTAGTAAAAAATCAAATTTTAATTTGCATGAAATTAGGATTTCATTGGCATCGTAAAAGGGTTTTCATAGAGCCAATGAACCAATCCTGAGTTTAAAAGTCTTAACTGCAGAACATTGATAGAAAGGTTTATTGAAACATTTCGTTCCCATAATACCATGACTGGGGCGGAGTTGTCAATTGAAAATATATTTTATTACTTGCTTTACACGGTTTTATCCAGTGTCAAAATCAATTTGAATGAATCTAAGAATATTGTAGCCAGTCTGGACTGAATTAATACCTTACAGTTCCTGGACCTAAATTAATACCTTGTAGCCAGTCTCAATGTGTGAATAATTACAAAACCCCTTAAATAACATGATGACTTCTTATTTTATTTTTATCCCTTTATAAAATTTATAACAATATTGAAAAAATGAGATCATTTTACCATACATATTATTACATGAAATGCCATTGCAGTGGCTCACAATTTCTTCCTGAACTACTGGAATAAAGCAGAAGTTTGCAGTTCCAGGCAAATATGGTTATAACAATAAAATTTCCTATCATCCTTTCAAGAGAGTTAAAAGTGCAATTTGACTACATCTTAAACCCGTTGTGTCTCTTTCACGACAAAAAATCTCCTCGTTGTCCCCCTACAAAAACATCGAATTATATCATATCCAAAACCAACACCATCGTCAATACGAATTAGGAGGTATTTCAGAAAGATAAAGATCGGTTGCGAGAGCGGAGTCAAGGAGATATGACCTAACCGTCAAATTACAGACCTGTGATCGCTACGCCGCCGTTCCTGGTAGGCACCAGGCACCAGGATACCGCGTGCAGACCTGGACCCAAGCACGTTTCGATGCTTCCGATACTAGTATGTATCGATACTTCTCTTTCGATATTCACAGCATCGGTATCGTATCGAACCATTCAATTTTAACGTGGTATCGAAGTAAAGTTTGGAGTATCGGATCAAATGTGGCAAATTGTATCTTAAATCTTGAACGCGCAGGGGAGAAAAGATTTATAAGATAATCCGCCAAAACGTTATAAACTTCAAATTATTGAAACCCAGCATTTTGGAATTTTAAGTAATCCTCCACGTTGTATTTTTTGCCCCTATTCTTCTTTGTTTTTTCATTTACTTTATTATATTGTACTTTGTTACAATTATGTTTTTTTATTATAACATTATAATATTTTGTGATTATTTTTTGTATATAATTTTTATCACCCTACCTATTTCTTTACAAATTAATAGACAATAGACAATTTTCAATAATCCGGAAAAAGTTATAAGATCGTAATTTGACATGTCATGCATAAAGGAACAATTTTTATAAAGATCGTTACATAAAATGAGCAAATTAAGTTTTATAGTACAATTTTTCTAATAACAATTAATAATTAAAATGTGTATTGTATTAGTTAATTAAATATCGTCAATTAGTTTTAAAATTCTTTATTAATAGTTAAAGCAACCTAATTTAATATTATTATGAAAATAATTATAATTTTAATTTTTCCTGGTATCTTCTGATTCGATACCGATATTCACGGTATCGATACTTTGGATCCGATAATATCGGGGTATCGATACTTTTCTTTCAATACTGATTAAAATATCGGATCGAAATCGGTATCGAAACGTCCCTACCTGGACCGTCGACCGGCGAGATGTTCGGGGAAACTTGTGAGTAATCGGGGCAGCAGGGAACGCACGAGAGTCCCTGTTAGCTGGTGGTTAGCGTATTAGAGCGGGTTCAAGGGGTCAAGGGACTGTTTCCAGGGATATTTACAATAATAATACCGGTTGCTCAGCTTTCTTGTTGGAATAAGAGATTACAATGTTAAGTTGATAATTTGCCGTTTTTACAAGCTCGCATTTATAAGTTGAACCATTTCAACACTAGAAATATTGTTAGGATGAAAGTGTTTACAGAATATTTTCTAAATATTCGCCTGCCTTCAATCTCAATTTAATTAATTTGACTTGGCACGATTTACACGCGCAAGGTCATTGATCATAAGTTAGGAAGGGAATTGATTTTAATTGATTCAGGCGTGAAAACAAATATATTAATCGAGTTCATTTGAGTTTATTTCCACTACCAATGTCGTTGTGGCGAGTTTCTGTATTACAAATGGTAATACAAAAACCAAACGTGGTTAAGGTTAAAAAAAGAAATTCAAATTCATGGATATAACTATTTATTCAGGTTTTAAGTTAGTTGACAAATTGTTAGAATGCATTTAAATGTCTTATTTTATATGAGGCTTTAAACCAACGATGATAATAAAAAAGTTCAAATTCCGTTAGGAAATATGTAAAGAATTGGGATAATAGTACACAAAAACAAGGATACTAAAACCTACCCTCAAGGGTGGTTCACCTAACGTAAATTACTAGTTCAGCCCTAACTCCTACATAATTTCACAATGACACAGTGACCCAGGTATGAGATAGCGCAGACCGGAGAGGTCCTGTAATTATACAGGTGCTTTGATTTATAAAATCGCCTACCAAAATCCTTTGTCGTCTTTCTATTGTTCTATTGACCAGCGTTTACCTGCAACCGTTTACATAGAAAAGAGACATTTTATATTGCCTTAACATAATTTTGTAAGCGTTAAGATAACATGATACTTAATTATTTTGTTACTTATCAACTAAATTAAAGCTTCAACTTCGTGTCCCTTGATGAATATGATCGAATTGCATTTATCTAGTTTTGTTCAACTATGAAAAATCTACAACATATCTTACATTCCAAACAGTATATGAAATAATGCTATTATATTTTAAAAGCTTTGACAAACTTAACATGACAGTTATTTATTCAAGTTTATTACTGTTACTCAATTACTTAAGGAGGGGGGGGGGGTCAATTGTAGATTTCATGTTGCTTTAATAAAAATATTGAATATTACTTCATAACAAATCTATATATTGTATTTTTCTGTAATTATGCAGTTGAAAATACCGTAAGCCAAATATTAGCTTATGCATAGCTAAAAGTTCAGTAAATGAGAACGCAACGAGACAGTTCACGTGAAATATTACAAACACATTATATGATCTCACTCAGAAATTTTTGTATTTGTTCAATGCTAAAAATATCTTGATGAGTAAACATATTTAAAGAAGATAAAATAACAGAACAATTGATAGCAACACTTAATATGAAACACATTTTACAAGGATCACTAAACTAATAAAAAAAATCATCCTTTTACCACTAATTACGATCTCGCCGATTCTTAACATTCCAACCCTATAAACCCAGACACCCAACCAACCACCCTCCGCTGAGGCAGCGACAGCGCTGATCAGCAAACCCCAGACGAAACAAAAACGGCCCCGCGCCACCGCCTTGCCGACTCCCTGCCGCGTCCTCGGCAGTCCCCTCACGTCCAGGTGATTGTCTAAGCACGCTGTCCCGGCTACTGTGGGTAATTAGCCAGTCGGGCTACCCCAGCATTCCTTCACGCGGCCGCTCCACCACCGAGTTACACTTTAACCACCGCCTCGTTCCCCCGCGTCGTGCATGTTTCATTATCCCCAGTAATCAATTTGTTGGCGCCGATGATTTACATGTCAGATCGCAGGAGGGGGCGCAGCGGGTGTTTAGTGTTTAGGCAGGAAATGGCCTGTGGAGTGGGTAATTAAGTGCTTCTTGGGGTTTTAAATGTAAGAGAATTTTGAAGGAGGGTTAACTTTTTATGGTGGATTGAAAACAATTTTGGATTTAATCTGCGGGTGAAACTAGTATAAAAAATCCGCCTATTAAAAAGTTCTTGTTTTTACGAAACTCCTAAATTGAACTTTGCACATGGTTGAAAGACTGTTTTCTTCATAAACACTCAAAATAGTCAAAACTGACACCATTTCATTCTGAGTTTCAATATTAATTTATATTATTTCACCACTTGAAATTGATTGTTCGCACTGGCTCTTAATTCAAAAACACTGATTTTAGAGTTAATTGAAATAATTCATTGAATTGTAATGTCACACGCCCTTAAAAATAGGACGTGCTTTTTAATCTAGATCCTCCTAGGTCTCTTGAGTAAGCAATATCATAATACTTCTACTTTTTAAAATTGGGTGTATGTAAAGCAAATAATTGTCGAGCAATTACACTTATTCCGCAATCGTATATTTTTACAATCATTAAGCAAATAAATTGCAAAATCCTACAAATCAGTAGTATCAAATAATCTATTGATAACAAAAAAAGATTTTGTAAGTATATTCTTCATCAGAAGATATTAAAACCTCCTCCAACAATTAAAGCGCAGTCCCATCAAAAATTAAAAATATTGAACCACCCCAGTCAGCAGCCCATACCTCCACCGGGGTCGCTGTAATTACAACCGCACTCTAATACATAATGCATGCGTCCACTCGTTTATTCCACATATTTTCATGACGTTCCTGTTTTTTCTTTGTCTTACCGGCCCCATTTTTTCACCCTATTAACCGAACATCGCGGCCAAATTGGGCGCGCGGTCCGCGTTATTGTGTGGCCCATAACTAATCCTCGGCGGGACGATCTACATAATGCGCCCGCGCCTCTACACTCTACACTCTACACACTACTGATCCCCTCAGCTCCGGCTGATCGTTCTTACATGTTTTGAAATTGGAGTTAAATGTTTTGGCCATAAAGTAACTGAACTGTTCCCGTGAATGGGCTTGCATTAATGTGAGGATAACTTTCATACACTAATTTTTATAGGGATTGGCAATAATTCGAGATATTGGATGGTTACATAGAGGTTTAATTTAATGAGAGTCCACTTTCGTTTTGTAAACATTTTAATTAATTATATGGTGTGCGGCTAATGGTAGTTTGTGTGTATTTATACTTTATAAAAGTTATATTTTATTGAATCAAATAACATATTTTCTAAAAATAAACTAAATGGAAAAATTTAACTATGTCAAAGTAGAGTAATTGTCAAAGACATTTGCATAAAAAAGAACAGAATCGGAATTGAAACTGCTCTAAAAGAAAACTCATCATCAGTTAAATTAATTATCCCACAAAGAAGATAAAATACCAATAAATGAGTCTCGGAGGGTGGGGAAAAATAACCGAGATGGTTTATAATTTAGTTCTTTATTTAAAAAAGAAACCCAGAAATTCCACTCAGAGGGGAGACTCGCTGATTCTTATAAGAGAAAAATTGTCTTTCGGCGAGACGAGAAAAGCGGAATTATAAGGGTGTTTATAAGAGGGGAAGATAATAAACGAAATTAAACTCAGCGGTTTGGGGGAAGAAAACTCGATTTAGAAAACGATTGTTTCCTGCTTTCTTTGCGGAAAAGTAGGTTTTCTCGGTCCGTCACCCGTGTTCTGTCCGTCTGTTTCACTGTGTTTTTAATTTTTCATGGTGTTAATTATTTGACTGTTCTGAGCTATAATGAAATGACGTAGCGATATTAAATGGGAAAATCTGCTACATGTTAAAGTATAGATTTTTTCTGTTGTATTGGCTTATAAAATATGCATTGTAAAATTAATGGAAATTGAAACATTAAGTTTATTATTTTATATTTAACGATTCTTTTAAGATTACTGGTTTTATTGATCTATCAAGCTCTATGGCTGGCAATGTGGAAACACCTTAACAACTTTACTCCATTGTATGACAATTGAAGGCAGTACTTATTGTACAAGGCGTTGTTTTATTATACAAGGCATAGCAATTCCTTGACTAGTTCATAACTTGTTAGATGTTATAGATGTTATTGTAAACAGTGTATTTTTGCAATTAGAGTGTTTCATTGTAGAATGAGTTTCTTGTTAAACTATGAACATCAACATTTTTCAAGAGTTGAGTAATAATATACACAGTAGTTCTGAATTTATGAAGGCCTAAGAGTAAAAAGATAAACAGTTACTAATTTGTAACTGTTACGAGACAAGTCAGCATCTAGGGGTGTGAAGGAAGGACAGCAAAAAAAATTATTAAAAAATCAACAACACTTATTATCAATCACAACAAGGAAAAAGTGTGCAACAAATCACTAGTTTAGTAAGAAATACCCAAAAAGCACGTAATTTGTAGCAAGCCTTTACACTGTGGCCCACTCTTGCGGCTAACTAATTGTACCTGTAAAGCGTTAAGCAATACTCAGCAGACCGTATTCATATTTTTATTACTCTCTCCTTGAACACCCTCACAGCCACACCACCAGACATAACAAACCAAACGCCCAGCCGATGGAATGCAGTCTGCTTGTGAGACACAACTACACACCTAATACCAGTAATTAACCTACCGTCCTGACATGTTATAATTTGGGGGCGAACTATTCAATTTCGGCCGTCCCGATCCGTGGATCGGTCGCCATCGCTTCGACAGCCGCAGCCGTGCGATATTTTTAATGCTCTTTTATTTTATATAATTAAAGTTTATACGCGGCAAGTCGGGACCGTCATTACAGTGAGATTAGGCGATGCGAGCGTCCGCTCGGGATGTATAATTATAACCAGTATGTTACTAAATGACCCGGTCCCATCGCGCTATCTACATCGCGTATCGCGTATCTTGTAGTCTGTAATGTCTTTTGTTGCTATCTCGTTCCGATTCTTTTTTGCGGGGTTTTTGACCGGGTGACGAAGAGGCTATTAACAACTATGTAGAGCTGTTGCTTGTCTCGCGTTTGAATGAAGAGATATTTTTTGTTTTGTTCTCTCTAAGTGTTCTAATGTTATTACTACTAACTTAGATTCTTTTACTGCTTTTAAACAATATCACTCACTTTATTCACAAAAAGAAATAGATTATGTACTTCAAATTTTAAATCATATCATGCACACAATTATTGAAGCTAAGAAGAACAGTCAAAAGTTAATGTTTGTAAATTTACTGCAAGAAAAAATAATACTGTTTCCTCGAATACTTTCTCATGGCTTTTTAGGGTATTTCTTTTTCACGTTTACGCCCCCACCCCCCCCGGGGAATGGGGGCTATAACTTACATTTGCAAAGTTATAGCCTCCAAAACTCAAACACCAGGCAAGAGGAAACCAAACAATTATCTCTCTGCAGCTTTCAAATTACCAAAATTATAAAACCCCTTAATTAAACAAGTGCAACCCGAATCCCGTAGTCTGCCGCACCTTCATCGTGTATAATTTGGTAAGAATTACAAATTCGAACAAAAGGGTCAGTGTGACAACGATTACGCCGCAGGTGCACGCGTGGTTTAATGCATATTTAAGGGCGCAGGTGTCCCTTACGCCCAGGGCGCCACCCTTACACAGGGGCGTAATCAATGCAGATGGCGGATAATGCCTGGGTACGAGACGCCCCGGGCGGGTAAATGTCTCACCACGACTCTGGCTCAGGAATGCGTTTGTTGTTTGATTGATGGGTGGGTATAAATATTGAATATCGGTTATAGATTTTTTTAAAGTTGTTTGGAGTTTCGGTAAAGGGTTAGGCTGAATTGTGTGAAGGTAAAGGATAACAAATAAAAGGCCAGTTGCACATACATTACAGTACTACATTTATTGAGAAAGGGAAAACGCAATGAGTCCTTCTTTATGTTATGAACGCCTATATAAGTATTAGGCGGACATTTCACTGAGTACCGAGCTGGTTTTCATGGTTGATGCGTCACATTTGAGAAGAATTAAAGCGTGTAAAAGTCCTATGTTTCCCTATCCTAAATCTTTGTGTTAAAAACTACTTAAGGTTCAGCCTAAACAAGTCTCATTGCAAAAGTCTCCACTTGATTGAATCAACAGTCCATTTACAAAACATAGCATATCAGCAAGGATATAAGACATAAACTGATTTACCGGAGTGGCTAAAATATATGCTGATGATTATTAATACAAAAGCAAGATTTTTTATTTTTACATGATTCAGATCGCAAGGACAGTACTGTGTTGTGATGTTTACGGACAGTGTGAATGTTTTATATCAAATAATTTTGTACTGTTGCAGGTAGTAGGGCGGAACTAGCGACATGACGTTCCGCTGCGTCCCAGCGTTCCAGCCCCTCAGCAGCGACTGCAGCGCGCCCTGGGTGAGTTTCCTGTACACTAGGATACAGTGTTAGGCCTACCATTCCGTTACTTATATCGTGAGGAAAAATAGAAAGGGTGAAATGGGAATAATTTATAAACCGGAATTTACATTGGGTAGAGGATACTTTGTTTGAAATTCATTGTTGGTAATGGTGATTTTATATTTTGATTAGGATTTTTGCGGACATTTGCCATCACTGATTACAAAAAAAAATAGGTAGTGGATAGTTGTTATTACAGGAGTTAAAATTCCCTAAACTCAAAAATTGATCTTCCTTTTGCTAAAACTTGAACATTTTCATCAGTAGTAATTTAAGTTTTTATTCCATGCTCAACAGTTAGTTTATTTCAAATTTTAAAAAATATAATTGATTTTCGTGTTTTGAATTTCGAAATAAAACTTCAAAAGGCCAATATTGAATTTTATATTTTCAACCAAATTAAATTACACTATGCGTATTCATAAAAAATATTGAAATATTATTTAGTAGTTAGAAAGCAAAAAAGGTTTTTCATGCATTTTCTCTATGAACGTAGCCGATAGATTGTTCAGATACAACTTAAGGTTATATAATCTGTTTTAAAGGTGTTATAAAAACAAAATAATGAATAAACCTAAATATGCCCTTATTAACAGTCATATTAAGTAAGTATAGTACAAATTATTAAGATACTCATTTAAAACTTTATTGTTTATGCAGCTAACTTTATAATACTGAATATAAATACAGGGTGTTTTTTTTAAAACGCAACCCATTTTTAAGATTGAGTAATGCATATATGAATGTGTAATGAGGATTGTTTTATTTATCTTTACATTCTATACAACCTATTATTTGATCACATTTAAGTTACATTATGTGCTCAAACAGTCCGTCATTGGCATTTGTATAAAGTTATGCTCTCTCCATCAAATTCCCCAACATGCGTGTTGCAAGGTACCCCTTTGAATTTCTTGCATTACATTTTTTATGTTTGTTTTGAAGTACTAAATATATTGTGAATTGTTTTCGTAGAACAATACTAATTAACATGTCTGTGGCAAATTTCATTCAGATCGGACCATTTTTACGCAAGTTATCGTGCTTAAAGACACACACATTAAAAACTCAACCCAAAACTTGATTTTATCGGTGAAGGATTATTTCCCCCAATATCCCTGATTTGACACCACTATATTTTTATTTTCTTTGGGGATACATACAAAGTAAGGCCTAAAAAAACAAGTCACAGCATATTCAGTACCCCAAAACAGGCAAAACAAATGTAATGCAAAGAGGTACGTGGGAATTTGGGGCAATACGTTTTTGGGAATTTGATAGAGAGAGCATAACGTCATACAAATGCCACTTGCGGATTTTTTGAGTACATAAGGTGAACTAAATGTGATCAAATTTAAATAATAGAGTGTATAAAATGAAAGAACCTTAAAGCAATACTTATATCATATTTATATGTGAATTATTCAATCTTAAAAATGGGTTGCGTTTTAAAAAAAACACCCTGTATAAACAAAATAAAATCATGACAACTAGACAACTAAAGCAATATTAGTTACTAGGTAAAGACTTTAACGTCAGGTACAACCGATAGCGGGTTGTTTTAATCCTGATTTTCACAACTGACAGCATAAAACTAAATACAAATAAAATAAACTAATTCTAATGAGGAATCTGACAAGTACAGCAAGTACAGCAATAACAAGTGTACTCGACTCCTGTTGAGTCCTCTATCCTAGCACGTCCTTAAACACACTTTACGACCAGATACTTGGTGAAAGACCTTGAAAGGCCCACGCCTCTCCGCCTCGCTGCTACTTAACGTTTAATGCAGCGAACGACCCGCCGCTGCACCCGACGGTCAAATTTGAAATTTAAATTTTATGTAGTGAAGTCCCTTGCCTATTATGATAATTGTATTTGTGTTTGATGTGTTTCAATTGTTCCCGTTTGAATCTGGTTCACTTAACATGTTGTTGGAGTGGAAGCATTGTTTATTGTAGCGAGATGTTCCTTTTTTGATGGCAAAATTGTTTAATATACAGCGGAACAAGTTCTTAAATGAAAATGGTTTTCTTTATAGTTGGTTTTGTATAATCTTCAGCCAACCCGACCCTTTTATTTACTACATACATACATACAACTATATTGTTTCTATAAAGTGGTTTAAAGTATACAGCCTTAGTTGTGTAGTTGTAGGTTGTTCAGAAAAAAAAAATTAATTACATGTTGTTTTCACAAAAGTTCCAAGACTCCTAGTTTTAGGTTGCCTGCCAAAAACTGAGTACGTAGCACACAATGAAAGAAATATGCTAGTTTTGCATTGTTGAGTTAATAACTGAACAACACATCCGTTACGATCCAACGACTTAACAATATTTTGTCCAGCATAGAATCTTTACACTATTCCACGAAATATCTCATCTAAATAAGAAGCCGTGCTTCATTTACAAATAGTTTAGGATACTAATAAGAGCTACTTTTCTCAAACCATCACTTCATTCCTGTTTGGCAGTGATGCAATGTCAATTTTTAGAAAGAACTTGTTTGCAAATAATTCTGCAGTGCTCTGGAGTAATGAACTAATCACTCGCAGTATCTTAATATTGCATCTGTTACGTTACAATCGAGGTGAATAATTTTCTGGCGTTTGACCAAAGAAACTTCATAATAACATAAATCTCACCCCAATAACAATGCTTGGCAGATGAGATCAAATTAGGTCCAAATATAAATGAATCCGTGACTTATCGATTACAATTTGATTGAAAGACCGATCCAGAAAGTACATAATGGGGCGTTTAGTCCCAGACCTTACCCGACACTTAGGGGGTGGATTGGAGTAAATCATCCCCTACAATAATGATGTTGATTTTCCACTGATGTGGGAAAGTTTACGTGTGAAAGCCGCCCAAGGCGGGGGTTTGGGCGGCGAAGGAACGTGCAATTAAACAATTAGCCCATCAACGACGGGGCGGTCTGGCTTTTCGGAAAAGTTTGAAACGTTTTTGATTTCTGAGGCGCGTGCGCGGGCCTCTGTCATTAGGGCGTTACTGGCGATAAAACAAT
Source organism: Flexamia atlantica (assembly GCA_035578135.1). NCBI lineage: Eukaryota > Metazoa > Arthropoda > Insecta > Hemiptera > Cicadellidae > Flexamia > Flexamia atlantica. The sequence goes on along the minus strand of JAQJVK010000008.1, from coordinate 39,504,768 downwards.
GGGGTACCGCAAGGCTCCGACCCGGGCCGTACAATACCGCCTTATCGCGCTGTTTTGATGCTTTAATTGGCGGTTTCCCGCGTCGTACGGTTTGTTTTGTAGCAAAGATCTGAGACTGAGACTAGTGAACTTCGCCTGGAGTCTTTACGTTGCCGAAACGGGATTATTATATATACCTCACGACATACATTTTGAAATCAATAAACAGCACAGAAGGTTTTGGGAGATCTGCGTCTCTCTTTTGCTGTCCTCAGTTTGGATGTAAAATCCTTGAATAAAATCAAGCCTCCAATCCACGGAGTAAGACAGCACCGGAGCGGCTCCATTAATTTAATCGACCCACTCGGTTTTCAAATTTAAATTGGACAGAGTTGAAGAACAGTATGCGCAATTGCCAGCTGCGGGCCTACCGCTGACGTATAAAGTAGAGGATATAATTAAACAACCACACCCACACTGGACATGACACAGTAATGGTCAGTGACAATCTATAATCTGGCGTTCATAATCATATGCGACCACGAGCCCATCGCGGCCGGTAATGATAAAACCGAGATGCGAAACGTGTTATTATTCCGATCTTTGTTGAAAATCAACGTCGCTCCGCCGATAGGCTGCTAAACACTTGCATTCGCCGCTAATCACTGTTATTGGAACTGTGAAAAAGAACGAGTCTGCACTCTTTGTTTTCTTGAACGGTCGTATTACTGCACAAAGAAGTCAATGGTCGGGGAGTTTATAATAATCCTTGTGTTAATAACTACAGTAATGTCATCAACACAAGACATAATGACTGATGTTACAGTATGTTACTTTTTTATTTTTTATTGTGAAATTAATATTTTTGAAAACAGACTTTATAAAGGTTTAGACCATAAAGGTTGCTCTAACATGTATACGGCAAAGATTTGAACCATTAAGAATATCCTCTTTTTTTATTATTAGTAACGCTATTTTTATTTAATATTTAAAACCGGAAATATTTATAAAACTAACTTTTTTTGTCTATTCCACCTTAAGGCCTACACTTTGTATTGGGAATTATAGGAACACACAATCACAAGTAAAATTCTAAAAAATTCTTAAATAATGTTTAAAATGTAGTCTTATTAATATATTTTTAAACATCTAAAATCGCGAATTTTAGGAACTTAACATCTTTGCCATATCCATAATTTCTATCATAGTACCAATATTTAATAAATATCAACAGATAAAAAGCATTTAAAATTCGGTTTACTATTGACGCTTTACTCAGAGGGAACTGTAGTAAATTTTATATTACATCACCAAACCCGGTAATGATGTTATCGAGCGAGCGTGATAGTATGTGCGAGGTGAATTTCATGCGAGTACAGGACAACTTACTGGAACAGTTACGTACGATACTTTACAAAAAAAGAAATAGCACATTTTAAATCATAAAATAGTTTTTATATAAGCCTCTATGACTCTTAATTTCTTCAAACCTATCTATAATAAATAAACATTTAACGAGGCATTGTTGCACTCAGCTATTTACTTACATGCACCTTTTAATCAGAAGTTCGCCGTAAATGGTTTAACATGCACTGCACTTCTGAAAGTTTATCGTGCAGTTATCGTCAGCATAACTTTCTTGCCCACAATACTGCTCAGAATATAGATTGTTCTGTGTAATATGATGTAAAAAACATACCTACTAAAATTTATATTTTAATTTTTGGCTACAAAATGTTTTTAAACGAAATCACTGCTGTTTGTTGCGTTCATTGTCAACAAGTGTTTGACCAGGGCGCCGGCGCGATGCCGACGGTTTCGTGCTCCGTGTAGCATGTAACCTAGCGTACTCTGTAGCATGTGGCCCATTCGCGTGCGGTAACCGGGATAATTGCTGGCGTCACGCAGGGTTCAGTTCTGGGGCCACATTTATTCTGCCCATACCATCCGTGCCTTGTTACATATTACTCGCGCTTTGATAATGCCGTACCCACCACCATATGGCGTCCAGGTTTGTTTTTGCTTTGTGCGATGGGATAAATGGTTTGTGAAAATGATTTATTGAGATTTACGGGGGATCTTCAGTGGGATCCCTTATCTGTAGATTGATATTAATACATCATCTGCAGTTTAGAATGTACGTAATAGCCAATTGTATGTAACGAAAGAAGATTTTGTGTACTCATGGACGACTGATGAAAAATGTTTAATAAAGCCTACGAAGGGAGAAATGTATCAACATTAGCCTACTATTAATTTCGAAGCAAAATTAATCTATTGTCAATAAATTGCAGCATTTCGCTTGATTTATTTCTCAATGGTATATTTTCCGCAATATTTGTAATAACATTATTATTATTTTCTGTAAAAGGTAGCATTTGTTTTTCATTTAAGACAACTGTAATAAGAATTTCAATCCAGGCTATAAGAATATTTTTTCGTATTGTTAACTAAATAACAAAACCCAAGTACACTGAACATTTAGCTGTGGAGTAACTCGTGTTTAAACGCAGCAATTACTACTCTCACTTATAAGAAAGGCCTAAAATACTTTCACACATTCTCACACTTTACTAGTCAGTAGTTAGAATTGCAGCAGTATCATAAATTACTAGGCCACTGCAGTAACTTTTATTCAAAGCGTTTTTTTTTTAAACGCAACCCATTTTTAAGATTGAATAATGCACATATAAATATAAAATGAGTATTGTTGTATGGGTCTTTACATTTTATACAACCTATTATTTAAGTTTGATCACATTTAGTTTACATTATGTGCTCAAACAATCCGCCTCTGGCATTTGTATTAAGTTATGCTCTCTCCTTCAAATTCTCGAACACTTGTTGCCAGGTACCACTTTGAATTTCTTGCTTTACATTTTTTATGTTTGTTTTTAGGTGCTGAATATGCTGTGAATTGTTTTCGTAGGCCTTACTTTTTATGTTTTCCCAAAGAAAATAATATAGTGGGGTCAAATCCGGGGATCCTGGGGGGAAATAATCCTTCACTGATAAAATTAATTTTTGGGTTGCGGTAAAAAAAAAAACTTTATTACATTGATTCTGAGTTTCTATTGCATAGTGCCTATTTATTCTAAAGTAAAAATGGTCAATCTTACTCAAACCCAGCATTGATAATCGTAGGGTCACGTTTTCTTTCATGATATATTCATCCATGATTTCCGGGGGTATATCATTTAATTCATAATCAAACTAAAGGCGTATATCTGTAGGCCTTTATATTCGGTTTTCCATAAGCACAAGTTCCAATTACCAAGGTCTCGTTTTACTTTGTTGTTGTTTCTGTTTGCAGTTTTGTCCCCCGCCATGTTTATGTTTCGGATCGCGATGACGAGTCAACAGTTCGCCCTATCCAATTATTTGTCGTGTTGTTTTTGTCATCGCTGGTTTCATCGTCCCCATATATTTGCTTTGATCGCATTATTTTGAATTGTACTACTAATTACTATGTTATATTTTTCCTCCATCTTTGAAACTGCTTATTTTTACAAACAACAGCAATATTTTACATTTGATTTAATATTTTTTACTTTGCTTGGTTCTAAAAGTCATTGTGCGTTAGGATATTTAAATAGTATATTTCGCAACAAGGGCCGAAAATGAGGTTTTGCAGGCTCGAGATCGTGTTTCAAATTCTCGACTTCGTCTCGAATTTGAAACGATCGAGAGCTGCAAAACCCTTTCGGCCGAGGTGCGAACGCTATTTTTCACCACACTACACAGTCAATTATACCCTAAATAATTTAAAATTTGATTATTATTTGACTCACTTGGAAACAAAACTTTAAGGTTATGAGCGACTATACAACTTCTTTACATGATTAAAACAAACAACTTTAACTATGATAATCATATGATCGCAACGAACCTGACTTTGGAACTTAATGGATGCCGTATAATTATGTCATTGTAATGTTCTGAAGTTTCAAGCAAATATACAATAAACGATCAGCCGACTTTCGGCCCTAGGGCCCCAAACGTTGTCGGTCCTGTGGCGGCAAACGGTGTGTTTCGGTCCGCGTTTGACGTTTGTAAAACAGGTGATTTCGTCGTAGTGTGGTGAAAACATTAATATTTTGTTACCATTTACAATTCTTAGTCTACAGAAACAAACATTGAAACCACGAACAAATACACGAAATGATTCAAGCAAAGTTACTCAACCCTTTTCTTCTTAGAACCTTCAAGGGCGATAATTATATATCATTTATTACACTCATTTAAAACGCTGGATTCTTTATGATAAAAACTCTTCTTACAATTCTGAACCAACATTAAAAATTTAGATATATAATTACTGGTAAAAGCTCAGAGTGTGGAGTGTTGCAGGAATTGATATTATTAATCGTCCATGGTATTTAAATTGAAACTAGAAATTTCAATTAAAACATGGAGTGCACAGACCTTTAGCAAAGCCACAAGTAATTGAACTTAATCTGACTTTCTTTATCCATTTAATATTTAATGTTCTATAATTAGGATCTGTGGCCCCTGGAGGCAAAAGTTAAAAAAACCACGCTGGTTATTTTTGTGGTCAAGACTCCTTCTTTATTATAGACACTATTTTAATATTTTTTTATGTATTTCGTGTTAACTATTCGACGTCAGATTTTACAAGTCGCTACATTTATGAAAGTTAGACGGACAAACCTCAACTTCTAAACCATACACAAGAGCCCTAAAGGGCCTTTAAGTTTAAAATTTCTTCATGAGGGTTAACAAATCGAATTTTAAGGAACTACTGGTTATAATAATAAAAATATTTTATCAGCAGACGTTTAAAAAAATCAACGAAAACTTAAAAGTTGCTTAGCCACGGAAATAGACTACTAGCTTCAACAATCTTAGATGTCTTAGGTTCCTCTTCAATAGATCCTTTGGCCGATAGGTATATAACAATATCGTATTTGTCCAAAAGGTGAACCCAATGTTTTCAAATATTTACTTGTAAAGGATATAATCTTTGGGACTGAGAAAACGCGTAAAAAGCCTAGCATAGCGTGGCTTGGTTACAGAAATTGAAACCTAAACTCCATCAAAGATTATTTCACCTTAACTCTTTGGCCACTCTTGGCCTCGCCAACAAGTTGTCTGTACTGCTGCCGGTCTGCCGCTAGGTCAGGAGATGCTCCCACTCTCTGTAAGTCCTTCTGGACTTCCCTCCACCGCAGCTTTGGTCTGCCCAGCGGACGAGTGCCACATGGCCTTCCACTCTTGATCTTCTTCAGCACACTCTCTTCTTGCCTTCTTTCTATGTGTCCTACCAATCTCAGTCATCCTTTCGTCACAATGTCCGGATCTTGGTATAGTTTTCGGAGCTCATGATTTTTCTTGTACGCACCACTCACCTTCTTCCTTAGCAGGTCCAAAAATCTTCCTTGAAATGTTTTTTTTTTCAAAAATGTTGAGTTTGTTTTCATGGTTTTTATCAGTTTCCAAAAATTATCTTACATTTTAAAAAAAGGTTTTACCCTAAAACGTAATCAAAAGTTGAAAACGACTTATTCACTTGTTATTTCTCTACAAAACCAGAACAGTCAGCACCACACCGGCACTGGCGGGGCTGGGCTGGCGTGGCAGACCCGCGGTAATGGTACGTTGGGAGCGTGTGTAGCCCGGGGCGGCGGCGCGGGCCGCCCGGGGCCGCGGGCACGCGTGGGTAATGACTGCGGGATGTTAACTTGCCTGATAGCACTGTCTGAGTGCTGTCGGGCTGTACAAATGCCATAAATGGCGTTTTCGTTTGGCATATAATCACATGCTTTATATAGTGGGAATGCATTCTCAAAGAAGTTTTTAAAATGGAGAATCGAAATTATATAATTTATTTACAAACGAGATTAAAAACATCCAAAAGGTTCTGTTGTGGTTCTTCTGATAATGACTTGGGTAGCAAAATTGCAGACATTAAAAGGTCCATACAATATCGGGGACTGATTTAAATGTTATTAGGCCTCCAATGATCTTCATAAAGAGCAAAAATAATTTATTCATGGTTTGCCTCCTGGATTGAAAATCGACTTATTAAAATAATAGGCTACCAACCTGTACGTCGTCAATCCAAATAGTTTCATAGACTACTAGTTTCAGGACATTTGTCTCATTATCAAGTCCTTCTTGTCAAACAAATTACAGTACACATATCTTCATTTCGTCAACAATTTAAAAAGTTTAAAAACATTACACACAACGCAATCGACACGGACGTAAACAAAATACAACATATATAGATCACGCGTGGCCGGCCAACTCCAGACCAACTCCAGACCGTGCTCTGGAGTTGGCCGGCCACGCGTGATCTATATATGTTGTATTTTGTTTACGTCCGTGTCGATTGTGTTGTGTCTAATGTTTTTAAACTTTTTTAATTATTGACGAAATGAAGATAGGCCTATGTGTACTGTAATTTGTTTGACAAGAAGGACTTGATAATGGGACAAATGTCCTGAAACTAGTAGTCTATGAAACTACTACTAGTTTCATAGACGTAGTAGTTTCATGGACGTAGTCGTTTGGATTGACGACGTACAGGTTGGTAGCCTATTATTTTAACAAGCAAAAATAACTCGTAACTTTTGAGGAAACCGTAAGTCTGACACTCATCAACACCTTACTTGAATGAGTCTCAATGAGAAAATTGAAGGGAAGTATAAGTTTTTTGATAAAAATTTTCCTAAGGGAACAAATAGGGAGAAAATGCGGAACATCTGTTGCATTTGTTTTTATTTACACTTATTTTTACCTTTCCCAGCGAAGCGGGGCACCATCAGCCAGTAGAATATAAACCTTAAAATTTTAAACATATAATATAATGAGAGTCTCTTTTTTCTTCCGGAGAACCCCTCTTCTACGATTTTTCGGTCAGTAATCGAGCCACAAACTCCAACTTTGGGTATGTTGTAAGCTAGTATCCAACTAGAGCTTTCTCGATGTGCGTCAGTTCGATGTAGTAAGGCGCAACACCTATGAAATCCCTTCCAGCCATATTTAGTTTTGTATATAGTGTAAAAAACATCACAACTTCAATTTGTTTTGTACCGCATCTACATATTTTAATTCTAACGAGATATTTGAAGCAACAAAAAATCCGATTTTACCCAGGGTGTATGTACGGGGCGGCGGCGGCGCGGCGCGGCAGGCCACTGAGGTATGTGGAGGGACGGCCTGCCGGTATATATACTCGGACCACCTATCATTTAGCCCGTGCCCGGCGAATATTTTCACGAACGACCGGGTTGGGACACCGTTTAAATCCTTACCTTGCCCCGACATAGCGAGGTCCTCCCCCTCCTCGCTTTGTTGTAATTTGCGCCGCTGAAAAATACCGTCTGTTGTGAAAGCGTTAGTGGGAAATGAGATACAGCTAAATCACGTCAAAAGCATGAGTACGATTTATTTACTAGAAAGGTTAAACCAGTATTGATTGCAAGTGGTCTGTATCACGGTCATTTCTTTGAACACATTGATTAAAATGACGTATAACGTGATGAGTTTTCGAAAAAATCAATTTTAATGCTACAAAACCGCCGGGACTCACGGTAAGCATGAGTAATTCAATTAATTTACACGTTGTTCATTATTAGAAGGATGTCAACCTTATTTTTTTACTTAAAAAATGAATTTGAAAGCTGTAATAAAGTGACAACAATGTTTTTTTACTTTTCTCTTTTTATGAGACACATAGACATTTTCAGGTTAATAGAATAGTTTTTTCTAGTTGGTATAATTAGCATTTTTCATTATATCATACCACTAAGCATGATACCTATTACAAGCCACGGTTATAAATTATTATTAACAAAAGTAAATAAATACAAACAGAATAGAGCGAGTGAACCAGTTAATGACCACTCCCAGTGAAAATCGCTTTTTTAACAAAACTGTATTAGGCATTTTCTTTTGGATTGCTATTCATTAAGAACCAGAAAGTGCCTAGGAATCTTATTTATATTTTCCCCATTATGGCTTGAAATGTGCGACCCAAAACACTTAAAATATAATTAAATTTACCGACTTGAAACAGGTTGAGTTCTGTTTGATATTCTTTTAATAGGAGTCACTATGTTACAAAATTACATTTAGTCAATTCAATTGACATTCATCAATTTAGGTACAATTCGTGAGTTCAAAATGATTTAGCGTCAATTTATTTTACCAAATGTTTCAATGCGCCAAATGTTCTCCAGGTGATAAATAAAAGCTTATGATTTCTGTTTGATACTCTTTTAGGGGTCACGGGTATATTGAAAACCCCCTGGTCTTATTCATGATTTGCATAACAACATTACATTGTTTTTGACTGGCCTGTTGTCTTACACCACATAAAAATACTCTTCACACAAATTTCTGTGAATCCTCACAATTATTGCCAGGAATCTTACCAAATTTCCCGATCTCCACACAGTTTCTCTCAACAAGAACCACCTCCCATTATCCTAATTATAAAATTTGATCCCGTCTAGAATGCAAGATGGCGGACGAAGCCGTGCGCGCGCAGACCGTGACACATCAGCTGATCACAGTGTTGCCAACAAACACGATCAGCTGATTTATAAAACATGGCGATCTGTCACGTGACCTGCTCTCTTTGACTAATCGCCAATTAAACCTCCTCAACCCGGTATAATCTTTTTATTTCCCGTGTTATAGTAAATCAGGCTTGAGCAATTTTGTATCTGGATGTGAAACATCGCAAATTGTTATTGTTTTAACAAAATAATGTTATGAGGGGTTAAAAACTAGAATATAGGGAAATCCTTCTCCTTTTGCAGTTTATTGAATAAGAATAAAAAAAGAGCTTAAGAGGGGGCTCCAGTTCGCGCGACTACCTACATCACCCATAAGGCCAATGTTAACTTTCAAATTCGGTACAGCCTCAACCGATCAACCAGAGTCGTTTAGCTCATTTGAAAGAACAAAAAACTATCTAGCGACTTCAGTGAGCAGAGTTTTGATATATTTTTTTGGTTAGTAGTAAAAAATCGCAAAAAATAGATTTTCGGAATTTTTTATAAATTATTCTAAATGTGATATCAAAATTCTGCTCACTGAAGTCGCTAGATTTTTTTGTTCTTTCAAATTACCTAAAAGTTAACGATTTTTGTTGATCGGTTGAGGCTGTACCGAATTTGAAAGTTAACATTGGCCTAATTGGAGGAGCAGGTAGAAATATTTTTCTACTGGAGCCCCCCAGAATTCGATATTTTTCGTGACTGGAGCCCCCTCTTAAAGAATTAAGCTTAAACAACTTTGGGAGGGTCATCAAGCGCTAAAAATAAGGCTATAGGTATTACTATCCATACACATCACGCCACCCTCCGTTCGACAATTCCGGAGAGAGTGCTACTACCCTCAGGACGCGACATCCTTATTCGGAAAAAGCGCGCGCATTATGAACAACTTTGATTTTCTTTCATGGAATACCCTATGTTTCATGGGGTTTTATCCCGCTCTAAACTACCAAACAGATTCTTTCACCTTCTCTTCTGAAAATAATATCGGGGCTATTATAACTATATAACATATTACTTCACTGTTCAAAGTCGTATTAAACGTTGACTGACGGAATGGATGCATGTTGGTAGAGGCTATACATTCACGTCACGTACCGTACCGTCCCGTCCCGTCACGTCCACATTCGGCTGTGATACATTTAAAGCTCTTCAGATCATGCCTTCGCATAGCTCTTCATAGAGCATTCGATTCCGACCATGACGTGTAGTAGTTTCCTTTTGAATATATACGGAGTATACAAATTGCAACAAACGGCTGTAAACAAACCCACAAGCTGTAATAGTTTACCCTCCCCCCCAGAAAAAATCCCTGCTAAAAATCCCTGTAACTCCAGTGTGCGCCCAGCCGCTAGGCCCTCATGATTTCATCACATGTCACGAAAATATCGTGTTTCTGACTAAGTTCTCCCATAGGCTAAAGTTAACATTCAAACTCCGATCAACCTCGACGTTCATCTAAAATAGTTTATTTACAGTTCTTTTGAAGAGCAAACATTATCTAGCGACTTTAGTGAACAGAATTTTGATATTACAATTTATAACAAATTTATATATCCTATATCCTATGATGATTGATATATTGATCATATAATCCTATGAATCTCAAATGCAGTGTTTTTAAAATCTAAGGAAGATGTTATGTCAAAGTGAGGCGCAACGAAATCGCCAGAGAAAATCTTGCGCATTCACGTAACCAATGAGTCAACAATTTTTTATGATCTTTTTGAGGGTAAACGGAATTGTAAGTTCTTTGCTTTGGAACCCTCTTGATTAAATTAATATTATGTCTTATTTTTCAATAATTTTTGTTGGTAGTAATAATACTTGGCTTAAAATACCTTGTAGGTCGCCATTTCAATGGAAAGTAGTAAAGTACAACAACATACATCCATTTTAAGTTTTAAAAAGAAAAGATTTAGTGTTCAAACGCACCGTGAAACTATTATTTAGTCAAATGAATAAATATGTGGCCTAGTCTGTTTATCCCCCCCTCCTATTCCCTTGAATCACTTGGATTATTGGAAAATTACATATTTTTCTAACTTTATTCTGTTTTGTACTCTTAACGTATGGTTTTGTTCAGTTGTTTGAACTTTATAATTGTACTTTAAACATGTCCTACTACTATAATATATCACATCCCTCCCTCCCAAATTCAAAACTGGTTAATGTTAGAACTTATATGCAACATGTTTATTTCTCATTAACGTTTTAACAGTGCGCCTTTTATGTTTTTATTAAATCAGCAAAAAAAATTTTCATTAATTTTAAAACATTAAATTCTTATGGTGACTTGTAAATGGTGAACATAAACGCAACGGATTTCTGGGGTGATAAAGAAAAGGAATAAGTATTACTATTGCAATAATCTGCCGTTCCACCTGTGCGCTAAAGATTTCTTTTCAGATTGCAATACTTTTAAGAATTGCATCTTATTGTTGTCATAGGTAGGCCAAGTCCTTTGCAGGTGATTCTTTTTCTCGCATTTCGAAAGTTGTTGGGCGAAAGAAGTCTCCATAAAATCGGTGTGGGGCTCACTCGGTTCTTACTATTAATGTAACAGATTCAAATTTTTGACTTAATTTTGATATTTATATATATATATTTATATTATTGAGAGTCACAGAAGATTTTCATTGTATTTTTATGCTCTAGTTGTCATATTATATCGCTGACAACTAGAGTACCAGACACCCTTGTTGCGGCTTTTGTATATTATTTATTTGTTAGTTGTAACTAGTAAATCAATGTGAATAACATGATTTATAGTAGGCTGTCTTAATGACGCTTCATAGTATGAAAAGTTTAAAGTGTTTGACTAATATATATGAAAATTTGAATCATTTTTTAGATAAAAAATCCTACGCTTTTCAAGTGGCGTAATAGTAAAGTGCATTTCCAGCAAAATAATGTTTAGTTATAACTTTCAAGTGATTATAAATATCACTTGAAAGAGTTCAAAATAAGTCCAGACTGATGGCCGCGGTGCGGCGGCTGGAGCGGCGACTCCATTTTGTTCAGAAGTTCACTGAGCTGTTGGTAGGTTGCAGCACTTACAGAGTCATCCAGAATCTATATTAAAAGAATTTCTGAGATCTGGTCCAGATAATATCAACCTCTAGAATTTTATTTCTAAATATACTTGTTATTGAATTAGAGCTATTGCTTTTTTGCGGGTTTGAAAAATATCCCATGAAAAACCTTTGCACAGGAGGCTTTTTAAATTCCAGCGAAAGTGCTATTATCTGTTGTACAGTCTGACACTTTTTCTCATTGACATTTGTTTATAAAAACATATGTTCATGATCATCAAGAATTGAAATAGGTACATAGTAAAACCTTAGAAGGCAGGGCTAGCAAAAGTCAGTTATTATTCATCCACATTATTTTTTAATTTATAAGATACATTTCTATAAGACAACAGAAAATAATCTATTCTCACCGTAAGGAAGAGTTGCAACCACCCTATTAAAACCAAGACCAACAGTCTGCAATCTTTTTAATTCCCTATTTATATATCTTTTAAGAACACTTAAAAAAGGAATACTTTTAACTCATCAGGAGGTGCTATAGATACGTGGTTTTCTAACTAACTATTGATGCATATTTCAATGTTAAGAATTTTAAAATATCGATTAGTTGAAGATTTACAACAAAATCAAGGTTTAAAACGCTTATGAGAAAATATTTAAGTATTTACGGTGCTTATTTGCTCAATTTTTAAATGCAGCAATATCAGTACACCAAAAAATGAAGGTTTTTCATAGAAAGTTATAATTTCTGGAGTATTAATTTGTCAAACATGATGATCTTAAAAAATGAAACAAAAAACCAGGTCACTTTAAAAATGTAATTTCTTGGCCGTTATAAGAGCTGAATAATTTGTTTTTGAAATGGAGAATGACGATTTTATCAATGCTATTTAGCTATTAGTATATGTAAATCAAAGTTTTGTGCACCTTCTCCCCGTTTTTTTGTGAAGATCTAGTAAAAATGAATGCAAGAGACCGACGCGGCATTGTGGTGTATAAATAACAACAGCATTATTATACCTTTGAAAAAAAAAAACAACTTAGAAACAGAGGTATGGAGGTGCGATAAACAATTAAGGTCTATGTAAACCAACCCCCAAATTACATCGTATGCAATGACACTTTTAAAGCAGATGAAATTAATGTATTTTCCATATTGAAATTTCAAGTCAAAAGTAAAAGGTTGATTTTAATTGTTTGCCTGATGGGCAGTTCAGCCACTGAAAATTGTATTACACTGACATAATTTGTTCAGAAATTTTTTAAATTAAACAATACACATACTTTCTTATTAAATGGCGTTTTACGCCGCGCAACCCCATGAATAATCAATAACATGATACTAAAGTCTAAATATTATGTTGTTTTTTAGTCCCGAAGATACGCGGGCTGCTAGTACAGAATTATTTTATTTTTAAATAATTTGTAACTCATCCCAACGCGCATCATACAAAAGATTTATGAAAACAGACTGGATAAAAAATGAAATTGATAATGTCCGGTAAAAATAATGTTTTTAAAAACAATGCTTGTGCCCAGATCAGCACGTGTTTTATTTATTAAATGATAAAGCTATCGAAAATTACTATGGACTTAAAAAAATTATTATTTATGTCCTTTACATATTGTATTCAACTTTTGTCATTTGTACTCTGCTGATACTAAACTTCGTATCTTCATACCTAATCATATATTCTATAATCTTAATTAATTGCAACAATTAATTTACCTAATTAATTGTTAAGGATTATTATTGGAAATATACCATTATGGTTAAACAGTAACGGGAAATGGTTGAATGAATATTACTAGCATGAATTGTTTTCTTTCGATCCAGGTTTCCAATTAATTAGACAACCACATGCCTCTATTCTTTAACCATCAGTAACATTTTAATTATTCTCTTTCAAATAAAAGTTCAAAACTTATTCCATGCGCAGTGTAATTTGTTTAGTTCACTTAAAAACTGAAACTTTTTAAAGTAATTACCTCTGTTGTGTCATAAAGTAACATTGTATTATATTACGTAACAATATTTTTTTTCGAAAATCAAATATGTTAGGAGCGAAGTAGTTCCAGCGCTGCTCGCTGGTAGCAGCACGCTACAGGCTCACTGGCGCTGCTACCTACCGGAATATTAGTGAACTAAAGCTTCCGCCAGTAGTCGAAAGGTAGCGTTAGCTGTACGTTCTTCTGCCAACTGCACTGAGCCGGAATGGTGCCGCACTTGGATGTACTATTTTAGCGGTCGTTGGATTTGTTTGAAATACGTATACGATCAGAAAAGCTAACCCGTCGCTTTCCTAGATGGAGAACTAGCAAAACGAATTAATTGAAACCAAGACTAATAAGTACACGACTAAACCAGGCCAATCTGTTGTATGATTAAGAAAAAGGAAGTCGTTTATAAGAATTATATTAAGTAATCTTTTTTAGATATAGTTAAACATAATATTAAGAATCTCATCCTCCACAATGTGATACCACTAAATGACGAACCAAGAAATATAAATAACAATTTTAGCAGAAATAGTAATTGTTGTCATAAACAAGTTTTTTATGAATGAATTGTATTATAAAATTCTTTTGAGAAAGTATTGCATGAATCTTTTTGAATTGCAAACCACAATAAATAAATTGGTTTAAAGCTTTTGCCAAATTTGCAAGATGAATACTGAGTTACAATAGAGGCGTTTTCAACTGGTGCGAAACAAGTTGTGCCCCGTTAGCGCAACAATGACTTCGATAGCATATAGTTACAATTTCCGCCACGCGAAGATACGACGTGATGGCGCTAGGGGCGTTATTCGATTTTTCCATAATCTGGTTTAAATGTGACATTTGACTTTCCCCGGTGATATTCCAGTCATACCTCACACCGACAGGTTATTATCTCGCTTCCCATCTACACGATCGACTTTCCGATCAATCTATTTCTATAAGCGGATATTATATTAGAAATAGGATAGAATATAATCATGCATAATTATAGAGTGTGCCAATATTGGTATTGCAGAATTTGACCAATAAATTTCATCGTTATTTCCATTGAAAATTTATTATCAGAAAAAACAAACTTTGTACGTAGGGAAATAAAATGTTGAGGTCAATTTAGGAATCATTTGTGAATAAAACGTATGTGGCAGGAAAATATTTTTTCGATTTCCATTTTGCTAATTGGTTTTCCTGTGTTGAATTTGAACTTAAGGCACAAGTAGATATTTTTTATTGGTTGAGTTTAAAGGTTATTCGGGGTTTCCCTAAACAAAAAGGTTTTTTGTGGACAAAAGATAACAAAGATTTTGTGATAAATAACCAAAGGTATCCCGCAATTCTATGACTTTATGTTAGAATATTATAGAATATTAGGCTCTTGGTTACCATCAAAAAAATTTCAAACTCTATGACAATGCAGATTATTAGTAGGCTTACCATAAATTTTCAGAGCCGACCCCGGGCACCAAAAGAAAGGCGGGGGAAGAAGAGGAGGACAAGGGAAATGAAATGGTGTGGCAAAGTTTGGTCCGGTGTAATTCTCGGCAGACGGGCTAATTTGCTGCCGTTTTTGCGCGGCATTATCGTTTCTGGAATACTTATTGGCTAAAAAATCAATGATGTACGACTAAGCAAAAGACGCAGTTGTCGCACAACGAATCAGCCCATCATCGGCCGAGAACCTTTTAGTGTGATAACATAATGTGGTGAAACCATAAAAAAATCCCTTTGATTCGTTTAAAATTTCTTTTGTTTAGTATAAACTTTCTTAAAGTCTGCTCAAAACTAACTGGGTCTTACCAATTAATTTATTTCGGGCGTTTTCCTCTCTTTTTCACGCGGGCTAACTGAAACCCCGGACGTTTCCCCGGACGCAAACCTGAAACCCGAACTGTCCGGGAAAATCCCTGACGTCTGGTAAGCCTATAGACACCTGGGACAATTGGACCAAATTTATGAACTTTAAATATCTTGACAAAGCTTGGCAAGTTTCATAAACTGGTCACCAGAAACCTAATGATATTTTCGTATTTAACTCACGATACAGATTTCCGTACATCTGTCAGTAGACCTACGTGTTTTTATAAGTTGCTTCATAACTTTTGAACTATTTTAGAAAATAACTTCAAACTTGATGTATGGATTAAGACCTATTTTTGGTACGGAGTGTCAAGTTTCTACAGTGTGTAATTCAAAATAGCGGCTGTTTTTACTCTTTAAATCTTAATATCTCAAAAACGATAAATTCTTCAGGCATTTGGAGACACTGGCGTTTCAGGTTTTTTCGGGCCCCCGCAAACTTACTTTTTGGGCCCCTATAAGTTTTTTTTGGACCACCGATACAGCATAAGCAGTTTTATAAATAATTTATGGGTAATAATGCATAAAATGGCTCATTTACTATTTCGGTAATGTTTTGATGACATTATTACATTACGGACGTACGCCACCTTCAAATGACAAAAAATAATAGGGAATTAAATGTTGTATGAGGTTAATAGCAGCAAGTCCCCTGAGAGACCACGCCAATCAAGTCTGAAACTAGGGGCCCAGTAAGAGCAGGATTTTTTTTAGTTTGGGATTCTTAAGCCTTGAACGACAGGTTCATACTAACTTACAAAAACACAGTGAAAAAAATGTAAACTTATCATGCAAATGGCTATTAATAGAAATTACTACACGGGAAAACAACCATCCTTTTGGCTGTATAACTGTAGTGCTTGTGACTGGCTGTATTCTATGGCACAATGATTTCACACTATGAAATATAAAATCCCTCTCTTTTTATACCCGATCATTTTTTGCTAGCATAAATGAATACATAGATAAACCCTTAACTGCTAGCATTGAAGAGTACATAGATAAACCCCCAACTCGGCGTGATGCAAGATAAACAGAACAAACGTTTTTTTCATTCGTCTTGGACGTGATAGGCCTACTACTAAGCAAAGTATAACGCAAAAGAGTTCAATTATTTGATATCGTTTGTTAACACCCGTAAAATAACTGTGTTTTGCGATCGCTGGGGTAAATGACGAGTGTATAACGTATCAAATTACACGAACGGCTGAAGAAAACGCAGTTGCACGTAAAAGACAGTCACATTTAGCGATTCAGTGAGAGGATTTGCCAAAGACATGAATAACGGGTGTAAAGTCTTGCGAGTTCACCGATTAAATGACAGAGGTAGCTTTGCAAAATATAAATATTCAACTTCTTTTGTTGTGCAAATGATAGACCTGCTCTAAAAACAATTTCTCATAGGTTTAGTCTAAATTTTTCCGAATCCGAAAAATAAGGAAAGTTCTTCTTTTAAGTAATACGAATTTATTGAGTTTATTTGTATATTTTTATGTCTTTAGACCGTGGTAAATCTGTTTAAAAACGCGAGTTGGTTTAATTTTACAAATTCTCTGGGGAGACCACCGAGCTCTCCTTCCGCTGGGGGGGAGGTCCCCTCAGGCCCCTTGGCCTTATGGCCAAGGCCCAGGGGGCCCACGATGTTTATAGACTTGGGGACCTGTTATAGGTAACATCGCGGACGTGGTCGGCTCTCTACTAACAAAAGCACCCTTTTATGTGTGTATTGTTACGGGAATGGAAGTTGATGACCCTATTAGGGAGTTTTTGCCGTCCATGGTAAAACAATACGGTAAACTATAAACGGTTTTTAACATTTTTCTAAACGAAAAAATCAGCAGATTTAACGTTAATCGTGCTGTTTTAACGTATAGATTGCAAAAGCAACAACTTCCTCTTCGCCTAATAAAACCACCACACAATTTTTACATATGTTATAACCTTATCATTAATTAATATCAATAGCGTTGCCAACAGCGCTGCTATCTTGACAACATTAAAGCCCCAGTTATTTGGTTTTAGACATGATCAGTTTAAGACAGCATATAACTCAAGTTAAAACGTTAAATTTGTGACCTTAATTAGTTATCATTGAAGAGGCCTAACAAAATTGAAGTAACAACATATTGTTAATAAAGTTGATGTTATGAATTATTAAATAAAATCATTGAATGATTAGTAAAATCCAATATGTACGACCTCAAATAGTTTGTTTCCCTCTCACAGTTTCCCGCTTACCGGTTCCCGTTCGGCCCCCTCGGTGTCCGGGCCCCCCGCACTTCGAGCCCTTCTGTTACGCCACTATTTGGAGACGGACAAAATGTGCAAAATGTTATCAGGGGTTTAACATAAATTACCGATACTTTTTAAATTTTACGTTGCCACTGTTGCAGTTTTTTGGCGTTTTTAGTATTTTTGCATTTGGTAGCTATAATATAGAGTTATAATTTCTTAGTTATTTATGTAATAATCCATATTAAACCTAAGGCTATTTTGAAAGGAAAGAAACGTTTGCATCTTTTTGTCACTTCCCAACATTTTATATGAGAGGCCTATATCGTTTTTGCAAACTAAAATAACAGTAATTTTGAATTGGCACAGAAACTTCATTCTCCATTCAAAAATAGGTCCTAATGGTCTACATACACAAACACCAAGTTTGAAGTTAGTGCCTCTAATAGTAAGTAATGTACCTGCAAATTAGTTTAAGAATACATAAGTTAGTAGGTATATCGAAAACATTGGACCTGGGAGGACCACAATTATATTATTGTAAAATCTTTATTACAAGGAGTAAAACCACAAAAGTGGTCTATTTGTGGCGACAAATTGTATAAGGTATTTAATTTTCTGAAAGGATAAGACTTGCAAGAGAGTTGAAACCTCATCTTCAATCGTAAAATGTCTAATGGAAATAAGCTGTAGGAAGAGAAAGGCATATACAAATATGTCTCTTGGATTAAGAACGGAAAAATGTAATTGTGAATATTATTTCTCTATGTGTAAAAAGAAATGTAGTGGGACCTCATATTTAGCTGAAGCAATTGATATAAATCAGTCTTATTTTGAACAACATCTGAAACTTATTTTAAACATTGTTGGCCATTCTTTGTTATCTTAACTGATACGAAATAATAATATAAAAAGATAAATCGAGAAGACAGAAGAGACGTGGAGACGGACTGTTAACTTTTTATAGGTCGGAGGTGCGAGCGAGTCAGCTGATAAGGGCATTATGGGTAACATCATTCATCCAAAATGGCGCTCAACAATGAGGTTAGGTCGTAAACAGAGTTTTTGTAAGCCTTTGGATTTGCGAGCGAGATATCGATTACGACTACATCTTAAGGAGGCATCACTCCGTCCCGTCGCACTTCATCTTAGGTTCGATTAGATAAGCAGTAATGTTTTGAATAGTTTGACAACTAAAGGTGATAAAAATTAATATCTATAGTTTTTATTACCGAAGTAGAAGAGGTGTTGATTTGATTACGTGATTGGTTTTATTTTTCTATTTGTTTTCTATGCATTTCTACGTTTTGCGTTTAAACAAATAGGTTTCATCTTGAATCCACTAGATTTTGTAAAATAAAATGATTGCAGTCACTGTCTTGTGGTTCTCTAGAAGTCAATAGGTCACAAAAGTGACCTATCAGACGATTTCCTCTATTCCTATCACCATTTTCCTCATCGTTTTTTTACTTTTCTGCTATAGTAAATATAAAATTTACTTGGTATCAATTTACATTTATTATTTATTCAAGATTTTCATAATCCCAATAATTTGAGTTGTGGTACTATCAAGAAGTTGGGCAATCGTTTACTTAACAATGCTGCATTCTGAATTAATTAATATTGAGTTCAAATAAAATACAACAGTTTCAGTCGATTGTAGGTGTGTCGATGTCAGTTGTAGTATACGTTATGTACTAAATGAACCTTCAGAAATATCAATAAGTGTGATTTTCAAAAATAATTTCCTTGTTTGATTAGGTGAAATACATTTATTTTAAAAGATAGTAAATTAAAAAACTAATATTGCGCTCAAGGCAAAAATATCAATGGTAGATAAGGGCGGGAAAGGTTGTTGGTTCTTTTAATTAATTGTCATAGTAGAGTGACATCGCTAGCGAACTTCTTATTATATTGTTCTTCTATAGTTAACACTCTTTTCTTCGGACCCAATTAATTAATATTTATTTGATTACAGCAGGATTGTTTTTGCTTTAAAACACTCTTAAAATAGTTGTAGTTTTCTGTTATGGAAACACATTTGATACATTGGGAGATTGCACACTATCTACCATGCTCTTCGGCGATTCATCAAAATACTGTAAGAGCACAATTCCCATCTAATTGTCCTGATTTGTTTTTTGACCTGTTACAAAAACCCTCGCCATTTTCCTTTTAGTAGTTCTGTCAGTAACTAACTGTAAACCTGAAAACATTCATGAATTGGTACCGATTCACCAACTTTAAACAATGGTATTACTCTTTTTCAATCTTTGTTGAGGAGATTAGTTTTTAGCCACACAAAGAAGGATACGGCCTTAACCTTTCTGCCCCAGGTAGGTAGGGGTTGATGCCCCGGGGGTGTTGTGACCCCTCAGGCATCCGGGTGAATCAGACTTGAAGGCAATTACCTAAAGAGAAAGTCCTACACCTTCGAGTATAATGGGGTTGGAAATAGGACTTCCATGGTGCAAGTAATCGCGTCCTCCTATTGCGAAACTCTGCGAGTGAAGAATGGTTAAATCAAAATCGTAACCAGACCTATACCAGTAATCTTGTATATATCATATTGTAACGTATATATTATATGCCATTATGTGTATTTTAATGGGTGTCTGTAGCGTATACATTTCTTTTAGGAATAGCAGGAGGAGTAGAGTGACCTGTGGCAGAATTAAATGCCAGTTCGTTTTTCCGAGGATATTTTCTCCTTAAACTTTTTATAGATAAGAAGAGAATGTGATACAATAACTAACAAAACAAATATGAAATTTTTAATTGTTTCACGTTTTGAAAATGCAATCACACGCAACTTCGATACAGTTTAGGTCTCCAGTTTTTAAGTTATACGTCGGAATATTGTTGACAGATTACAGGGATTTCCATAAACGACAGGTGCAACTTGTCTTTTTAAAATATTTTGGAGTTACTCTATTTTTAATAATTCGATAAGATTTTTTAAAATTGATCAACAATTGAAACAAATCGTGTACTTTTATTTTTAAATGTTATTTCGTTCCGCATTATTATTTAAACTTCATAAAATACAGATGATAAATAATTTGCGTATATTGGCTTTTGAGTAGAACTAAGTAGGACAAAACGTTGAAGAATTTTAATAGTATAACTGTAATTTTTCCTTGAGGGAGTAGAGTATCCAGCATATATATAAAAAAATAGTAAACAAATAGTAACAAATATAGTAAAAAATAATATTTGTCTTGCAAAAAAATTCATAAAAATAATATTTGTCTTGTATTTTGAATCGTCTAATACTGTACTTTAAACGAGCAACTGCCTACAAATAAAGTGAAATAAATTGTCAGATTTTTAAAGTTAATTAATACGTTAACCAAAACATTGTCAGTCCAAATAACGTATTTTGTAGATTGTACTAGCAGTTTGCCGTGGTTTCCCGTGGCACGATAAAACATAACAGTAAAAACTTCATATGACAATTCTGAAGGAACGGAATAAAAAAAGGCTAAGCCGAATTCTAATAAGGCTGACTGTATGATTCTCTATAATAAGATATATCGAGATTTGTTGTATAGATCTTTACATCAAAGTCACACTATAAAATCTTTTTCTTGAATCTTATTAAGTTATACAGTTGCATTTGTTCAATACATATGCAGATTCTCCACAAATTATTTCAAATTAAACCATTTTAATGAAATCAAAGTTTAAATTATAGATTTTAATCACTCCACATTTATTTTTATTAGTTATGAATAGCTCCATGTCGTTTACCGTCCCACCACTATTGAGAAAAAATCAACCACTTTAACGTACTTTTTTGTTCTATAAAGTTTGTCTAGTTTGACTACACATGGAAAAAATAAAACAAATATTATGTTCTTTAAAGAAAATGCAAGAATATTCCTTTCAAGTTTAAAAATATATATCTTCTCGATTCCTCTGTAAGAATCGATTGTTGGATTAAAATATTATTATAACTTAAATTCTGGGATTTTTATAATTTTTGGGATTTTTACAGAAATATACATGAATCAACTGGATTATTACATACAACACAGTCTGTTGGTGACTCAAAAACTACTTTACCTCTCTCTTTCAATTTTGTCAGGATTTAGTTTCAAGATTCAATAACAAAAGTCAGCAAGCTCTTCAGGCTTGAAACTCGTATTACAGGCATGACTGAATTAATGAAAAACATCAGGGTCGCCTTTAGAAAAACTATAACTCCCGCTGCCGAAATAAAGATTATGCCTGATACTGAGTTTATGATTGAACAGATAAGGAACAAAAACTAATGGGTTGGACCTAAACTAAATAAATGTAAATTTCATATAGAACATATGTCTACTACCAGTGCATGATTGAATGGACAATGAACATGTAAGCATAAGGTCGCCCATCTCATTTTTATATGGGAAAATTTGGAAACTTCGACCTCGCAAAAGAAAAACCTTAAAACTTCGAACTAAGAAAAATTCGTTCCTAGCGGATGCTTTCGCCCTAACAGGAACACCCATGCAAAGTTTCAAGGTTTTAGGTGAAATAGTTTGGGCTGTGCGATGATAGATGAGTGGTATTTGACAAATATCTATATGATTTTTGTGATCCCTTTTCCTCAGCCTGTGGGCACTGTAGGATAAATCGAAGCACACCGATAATGTTGAATTTTCCTGTGGATGTGCAAAACCCCATTATAATCTACTATATTTATTTAGAATTTTAGCAAAATGAATTTGAGACAAACAAGTCTATATGGGCTTTATGAGTAGCCATGTAAATTATGAAAATAACACATACATGTAAACAAATGCAGTCACATGTTTTGTTGGAGCAATCTATATCTATAAAAGAGGAAGTATGTATGTGTGTGTGTGTGTGTGGGTATGGTCCCTATAGACGGCCAAACCGCCCAACGGATTTTTATGAAATTTGCAGGGATTGTTTACCATGTTCCCAGGATGGTTTTTGTCAAGTTTGGTGTAAATCCATCCACAGGGATCTGCCCCACGGGCTCCTAAAGATATACCATGTTATTCAAATGAGCTTTTGGTTTGTTTACAAAAAAACATATGATTATTCTTAAAACTCCAATACACTGTTCTATATAAGACTGTGACTTGATGTAGTTCCTCATTTTTCCTGCAGGGCGCAGCAACGCGCGCCGGGTAACGCTAGTTAGAAATATATTTTCTGGTTGAATTTCGATCAGTAGGCGATCTCTATAGCATAGATAGTTTCGAGATTGTTGTCTCATTTCCATATGTTTAATTTTAATGTATTTAACAAGTGGATCATATTATTTTGTTTATGTGTATTATGAAGGCTACAAGATCGCGCCACTATCATCACGATCATCACACTCATCCTTCACTCATATTCAGGGTAACGTCCTCCATGGAGGTACCTGTCTTATTAAGAATGAATGAATATACATTTTATTATAAAGATATAGTATAAATAACAGATTAAATGTAACTCTCATGTCATAGAAACTACCGTGACCAGCCAAGGAAAATTCCAGGCACTATCCGTTACATGAAATAATTTTGGTATTTTTATGAGCACTTCATGTTCTTCGGGAAGTTTATATGCGTATTGAACACGAACGTTTGCTATCATATTTTAACATCTACCTTTTAGTGTAATATAAGGAACTCTGGACTAATAATATAGTAAATGTAGTTATACGATAGGAAACCAAAACCTTCTCAGCATTTCAGTCGTATGTCATGTAAATTTTGATTATAACAACGATATTACTCGCGTATAAACAACCGCTTTCAACCAACGGTTACTCTGATCCATTATCAAACCAATTAATATATAGAGCATGACGATAACAAGTACAAATACAGCATAAATCATTCATGAGATTCAAAACAATTAATTTTACCGCGCTCCTGCCAACTCCGGTAATGGGAAAACCGTTCTGCACACGGTCACAACTGCTAATGCGTTCAGTTCGAACGTAACTTACGTTTAGAAAATAATATTGGAGTTTTTAATTCCTAGATTATCTAATAGGCATTTAATTAAGTTTTTTTAAATTCTATATGTATTCATCGGCTTGAGATAAAAATTATATATTTTTTGTATATACTCTTATCGAGCAAATTTTGAATGCTTGGTGGGTCAATTGAATGCAGTGTAAAATTGTCTCAAAACGGCTTCGAGGATATTTTTCAAATGCTGGAAGTAATTTATTTCTGGCTCAAAAACAGGTCCTACACAGGTTAATTGGCCATAAAATATCTATTTCGAACGAAGTGAGTTATACTCGATTTGAAAATCACTCTTTGTGAACTAACTCCTCTTTTATTATTTGATGAAAATTCGTGAAATTTGAACGACATCATATTTATACCCCGAAGATTGTTTAAATCTATAAATGAGTAGTTAATTATACGTTTAAATATTTATTTTTTAGTTAGTAGCCTCCCTTTAATTTTACCGCACTTCGTTCGACCTATACACGACATAGGAGCGTACTCCTATTTACCTAAAGTCATAAGCATTAAAGTCGAAAAAACTAGCATTGGGCCTCATGGGTTCCTTTGCTGGTTACAAAATCCATCGAACTTAGTTTAATTTCAGTACATGAAAGGAAGAGTAACTCTAATAATTTTTCAGTTAATGCTAATGTTAACATCAGTTACAGAGTTACAGAACACTAACCGAGTTGATGGAGGGGGTCCTCTAAATTTTGAACAGTTTCTGGAATAAATGTAGCAGTTAAAATTCTGGTTTTGGGGTCGATTACGCACTATCAGGTAATATCGGATTCTGTTATCCTCGTTTGTTCATGGTTGTTTCAAGTGAAAAATATCATATTTCAACTGAAACTGTCAACAATAGCTTATCTAATCGTGTCAGCTTCATACAGGTTTAAGGAAATACACGTTAACAATCAATTATGAACTACTGCGGTCAATTTAATTTCATACTACATTTTTATTGGATGCAAAAACACATTGTAAGTATAATGAGGTCTAGATTTTCGTTCTGGTGCTTTGGTATTTTCTCAAGTCTTGCTTGGTGTCGAATGTCCGGCTTGGGTGCAGCCTCCCAACGTTCCACTCAGGTCAAGTCCTCGCACGTAGTCCGCAACACCTCCATAACAATAAACCAGCGGAATCACAAGTGGTCCGAAAACGCGGAAGCGATTCGACGTTGCAGCCTCGCCGATTAACGTTAATAGTTACGACGACGCAGATTTAATTTTCTGATAATTCCAGAAAATTACCCCGGCTTCTTATTCGAAAAGGGATCCCGTTAAAGTATCAATCGGGCCTGAGGTGGGAGGAGGACGGAAAATATGCCAATCCGCGCGTGTGTGTGCGAGAGAGACGGCGGCGGAACAGGTTTCAGTGATTCCCGGCCGGACCGTTGGCGCAGCACTTGTCCGAGAAGGACAGAGAGACCTTTTTTCTCCCTCCCCACTTTTATCCCCGGGTTTAATACCTCGGGTCACTCCAGAAACGCCTAAAGCTAGATTCGATCCGGTCGCCGTTTTCACGCGTGTTCACGCCCACCCCGATGTTTTCCGCGGGAGTTTTCCTCAGTGAGTTTCCTCAGGTGATGTAAACATCTGTGGGAGAAAGTTACCGCTCTTTTCCGTTCGCGCGGGTGATACGATTTAAAATGTCGCAGTGCGTTTTTGATTTAAACGTTCTCGTTTCGAAAAATTACTGCGTTTATCTTTCTTTCGGTACCTCGTGGTCCTGGTAGAAACTACTCGTTTTGGGCGATGCCATCCCTGGAATTCGCCGAGCGTTCTGCATTCCTCAGATGACACAGGGATACTTATCTGCCTGAGATATTTCCACCCCGTACCTCCAGTCTCTCCCGAACCTCCGGATGGTCATGATGAACGTCAAGGAAGACCTCATGTTCGTGAAGGACGACATCAGCTCTTTGGACGGAGACGTTAGCGCATCCAGCGACCAGCTGGAGCAAGAACTCAATGACGTCATGGCCAACAACGGGGTCCAGCTGACTGCCGATGGGAAACGGAAGCTGGACTCGCCGGAGGACCCGGAAGTTCCGGAATCTCCGAGGAAACAGCTGCAGCTGCAGCATCACAACAACAATGACGTCAGTTTCGTGCTGATAGAAGACGACGGCGGGGGAGGCACCGGCCCTGACGACCTCGCCTCGGGCGACGAGGAGGTTAGCGACTTCACTACTTCATTCATTTTATTTTTTCAATCCTTTTTTTGCAGGTTTTTCGTATCCGCTATAGTGAATTTAAAATTTGCTTATTATCAATTTACATTTATTATTTCTTGAAGATTTACACTATTGCAATAATTTGAGTTGCGCTATTATCAAAATGTTTGTGCATAATTGCTTACATAACAACACTGCGTTCTGATTTCATTAATATTATGTTCATATACATGTAATAATTTTTAGTCATAGCGTTTTAAAAGTTAATTTTTTACCAGTGGCAGCAAGCAAAAGAACATACATGTGTAATAACTTGTTTAACTCCTCCGTTCATAAAATGTATTCTCTCTAAAATACCTACATTGACCGAACACAGCGGATATACCCACGCACGTTTAGCTTGCCCATGCAGACTTCCTTCCATAGTTAGTTGGTCATAAACATTTTCGTACAGTTTCATACAGTTTCTAACAAGGCCTTAAGGATTTCGTCGTCACGTTTTCATAGTTTATTTCAGTTGGTTTATAAAAATAAGTCAACACATTCCCCCTCTTTGTAGAACGTGCTGTTTAATCACTTCCAAGCAGGCCACCTCGTTAACTCGTGAACGATGAACAACCCAACCTGTAGTTTCAACTTCATAAACATACAATCGAAACAAATATTAACCACTTTCTGATCAAGCTGCTTAGCCGCAATCTGCAGATTGATCAGTGCTGATATTCGCTAAAGAACAGATACAAATTAAGGCCAAAGACGTGGCATTAACCGGGTAGGACCAGTTTCGAGCCCCCGGTGTGTTTAGAAATCGCATGCTGTACGACCACAGTGCATGTGGTCTTGAGCTGTGATACAGCCGTACTCATGCTATAGCTATTTTACAGCTGTAGTAGTGCGAGGTGTTTACACCACTTCAAAATTGTAGCTATGAAATTAAAACCACTAATTGGGAACCAAACTAATATTTTTCAATTTCTCGATTCAGGCAAATTGTACAACTAACCTGAAATTTTTTAATTGTATCGTTAAAAAAAGTTTATGTGACAAGAGTTACCTCTAAATAAAGTAAATGTCGAATTTGTGTCTGTAGCTGAGGTATGTCAAAAAGTCTTGGTACAATAAATTTCTTTCAATACATACCTACTTAACCTACTCGAGAATAATTCAAATGCCTGGATGTTTGTTAAAAACTTGATTTTCTTCGTTAATCGATTCTACCTTTTTATACATAAAGATTAAATTTCTATAAATGTCCAAGCGAAACCATTGCACAAAATTATGCATGTATATGCCTACTCCTCTTATAGTGTAAGCGCTCGCCAAGACGAGGGGTTTCAATATTCCTAGAGGGCTTTGCCCTACATAGAGTCAAACTTTGTAGGTTACACTATCCAAACTTTTTTAATGTTTGTTTCGATAATGTAAATTAGCAACTAATGTTATAACTGTAAACATTTGTGTGTTTGTTTGTTTAATTTCTTGAGGCACCATCATGCCTGGTCTAAACCAATTTATCTATTATTTGGTTGGTAGATAGCTAATAAATGTAAGTAACACATAGGCATATTTTCGTTTGGTAAAATCCCTTGAATACGTTTTGTGGGCTTTTGAAGTTTCAAAATTCATCCTATCAGAAGAATTTAAATAAATAAACCCGATCAACTGAAAACAAATGCGGATATTAAACACATTGCAGAAACATTTAAATTGAGTTAGGCTAAAGTGTACGAATGGTAACATCAATTCGAGCTGCTCTCCGGTTTGAATTTGTATGTGTACGGTTCCATTTTGTGAAAGACTTTCGGATGGTTTACCTTAATAAGATTTTTTTTTACTAATAATAACAAGTACATTTATAACTAAAACATACAACTTTACTGTTGTTCATTTGGTAAGAAAGGCCACCAGCTAAACATTATTTAAAAATTATGAATTTTAGTTTATGTGAAATGTTGTGAAAACAATTAGAAACATGTAATAAAAAGGTACATGATTTTTAGAAAAGCGGCAACCTAACGACTTTTTTCAATAACCTCTCTTTCTATTGTTTTACTTTTATAAGTGGTTGGTTCCTTTACTTGAGAATGTTAAGGGTGCATAAATTCATTTTTTAAATTATATTGTGTGAGGCAATTCTTATATCTAAGTTGCCTTGTGCAGCTTATTACATAACACAATACCATAATGAGCCCCTGACCTTTCCCAATTCAGACGCCGCCGTCGTGCCCCTCCTGACCTCCCGTCAGCAGGGCTTGTCTCGGATTCGGACCTCCGAACCTACTTGTTGTTTTTTTGTCCTTTTCCGCCCATAATGTTTTGTAATAACCTGAGTGTATTTTAGGGGTATGGGCCTTTTAGTATCATACTCATAATTTCGTTAAGTTTCGATGAATTGGTCATTCTCATATTGCATTTTGACATTCTAACATCCAACAATGAAGAAGTTGTGATAAAAAAACTCACAACAAAAAAGTAGGCTAACTTGCTGTCTTGTTCAGAGGAAAATCATAGACTACTTAAAATAATTATTTTAAAGACGACGGGGAGATATTTAAGTTTTGTAAAGGAAAGAAAGAATATAGTCCAATCTCAGGTGCACTTACAAACTTTGAGATTTTTTGGTAAAATTGGTAATTAGTTATCTGATGAAAAGTCAAATGTTATATTGCTCCGTTACCCGTTGACAATTTTCTCTCAACTTTACGCTTTTTTTGCTACAGCCATAGCGTTGCCCCTTACACAAGTTTTCTTGGGAAACGGTCCATCTCATGCAATATCTCGACAAGGTGAGATAGAAAGCACTAACTGTTAAATTAAAACTAAAATTACATTAAATTAAATTACTTGCTTTATATAAATAATTAAAACTAAATATAATTTCGAATTACTTTTTAACAATAATTATTTCGGAGTAACAACAAAACATTTAAAAACCCTTTTTAACGTTTTAGAAACAAAAACGACTTAACACAAAATTATGGAGAAGTAATCTCCAACCTCGCCGTGCTTCGTGAGCTACAGAAGCCGTCGTATATTCCCCCGGCTGGCTGCGCTAATAGTGACCACGGGGTGTGAGGTGCGCACGCGCCGACCACGAGTCTGCGTACACGCGTCCTCCCGCGCGTGAGCGTGACGGCCCACTGCCCGCGGCCACAGCTGATCCAGCTAAACAGCTGATCAAGCAAAACAGCTGATTCACAGTTGTATGGACTGAAACTTTTTCCTTGTTTTATTGAATAGTCTTTTGAAAAAGGGGAGTATGCGTTAAAAAATCTATTATAAGATGAAGTATTACATCTGTTCCCACTTCAGTTTGTTTTCTCTGTATTCTTTTTCTTAGGCATATTGGATTGTATTTGAATCGGCTGTCTCAGTTAAAATAATGGTTTTAAAAATTGGTTTTGATGTTTTTCTTATTGTAACTAAAGGGTGTTTTTTAACGCAACCCAAAACTTTATTTCATCAGTGAAGGATTATTTCCCCCCAAGATTCCCGGATTTGACCCCACTATATTATTTTCTTTGGGGATACATAAAAAGTAAGGCCTACAAAAACAATTCACAGCATACTCAGTACCTCAAAACAAACACAAAAATGTATTGCAAGAAATTCAAAGAGGTACCTATAGCAACACGTGTTCGGGAATTTAATGGAGAGAGCATAACTTCATACAAATGCCACTGGCGGATTTTTGAGTAGATAAGGTAAACTAATTGTGAGCAAACTTAAATAATAATATAAAACGTAAACATTCATAAAACTATATTTATTTCATATTTGTATGTGCATTATTCAATCTTAAAAATGGGTTGAGTTTAAAAAAAAACTCCCTGTATTATCAATTTTATTGTTGTGCATTCCCTCTAAAGGTAATTTTGTAACTCGGTGAATTTAAAATACTAAAACATCCCAATTATTGCAGTATTCAAAAGTCAAGTAGAAAGAAATATATTAATTTAAAGTGTGTACCCCTTATCCTCAACTCAAGTCTCAGATCAAAAGGACTGCATACCCGAAAGTATTCTAATATGTACTTTCATCCTCAATTTATTTCCAGCTTCTACTATTCTTTTCTCAATTTTAACCTATGTACGTTTTTGTGAATTAACTCACAAATAATTGGGTAGAAATTAACATCAATAAACCGACTCGTGTAATTTAGAGAGCCTTACAAGGGAAGGATATATTTTACAATTGTCTTGTCACATTCTTTATAAGGCGAGCAATCGATTTGTCTCGATAGTAAATCAACTGTTACGTAAAGCATGCGCAGTTATTCTTTATATTGCACGCTGTTAAACGCTTTACAGGCGCGAATTTGTACACGATCTATCTCTTCAGCCAAGCGTGAAGAAAACCTTCATGATAATGAAATGACCACCACTTGTCCTTGCTGGTGGTATGCATTAAAGGTCACCTCACCATATAACAACAGTTCTGAACCAGACCGTATGGCCTTTCTACTTGCTAAACTACATTTTATTGTAATCACGTGAAGTTGTCAAGTACCCGTTTTAATTAGGAGCGATCATTTTTCCACGCTTAAAATTGTAATGCTGTTGTTGTTTGCAAAAGCGCAGCTTATGAATAGCTGAATTGTTGTCAGCAATACGTAGGTACAGTATTAGCTAAGTTCCAACCAACAACATGATTCTTCGTGTTATCATATCAGTATATTGAAAATAGTAGGGTTATCACGTTAGTTGTACAGAAGGCTGAGGACAAATCAACTTATTTACAATTTGCTGATTAATTTTTAAATCACAAGGATTTGAAGTTAGTTTTCAGCAAAGTTAACTCAGATTTTTAATCTTCGACTTGGTTTTTCAAGCACGCATAACTTTGATCCTTTTTCTCAAGTGAGATGATTTGAAACAGTCGTACTACAACGGTCAAGTTCAATAACACCATATTCATGAGAAATATCAAATTTAGAAAGTCCTACTTGTTCAAAGGTCGCTGACCCCTCCTACCACTGGTCACTCAATTTATTAACCGGCTGTTACTTTAATACCCGTGGGAAACTATTTCGTATATTAAATTTATATGTATTATTCGGAGTTCTTTAATTCATCAGATGAATCCATTTTAACTCTATTGTATTACAGTAACTTAAAGCATTTGATGATTGAACTTAAAAAATATTTGACTGGTAGACTTTTTTAGTCTCTAGGATGCAATAAGTCAATTTAATATTTAACAGAGAAAATTAGTTGTAAAACTGAAAAAATTCAGAACCAATTTCAAATGCCGCCAGCGCCGAGTGAACCCAGGTGTAAGGTCGTCGTGGTCTCCGGTGATCCGGTCGATGTTTTCAGCTCCGGCGCGATGTCTGCAGCACGGGTAGTAGCGGAGGCAGGAATGCTGTCCTTAGGCAAGCCCCTGAGCAGCCTCCAAGCCACATACATACACACGCATACAGAGACTCTCACACGCGCACCCACACTCACTCCTGCCTCTCACATACGAGCAAATGTTTTTGTATGTCGCTCGTACAACGCAATACAATGTGATATAAGTTTGTAGGCGAACGTTGCTGTCCTCCCCCTACTCATTCTTACAGGCGTCGCTCCATCACCCCTTTAGCTTATTTGTAAGAAGTCTGGTGTTGTATCAGGAGAAAAAATCAATTAAATCGAAACTGTTCCTTTATCGAGTTGTAATTATTTTTAAGTCTATGTTTTTATTAAACTGTTCAAAATTTTTTTAAGATCTACATCAATCTTTAAAATAATGAATTTAGCCTAATAATATTAAACAAAGTAAATTAAGCGTTTTACTTTACTTTACTTGTATTTCGGCGTTGTTTGCGTTATTGATAACGGAAGAATCCAAGATCAATGTTGATGTTGATGTCACGTCAACATCAGTACTGTTATCATTTTCGATCATAAATTATTATTTATTAACTAAGTGGTTTTTACAGTATAATGTAATATTGGACGTTTTAAAGGTTTGATGAATCTTAAGGTATATACGTACAATGGATTTTGATTTAAGTAAAATAAATATTACTTTTTTATTATAGTTTTACCAATGCAATATTTTTTAATTACTTTTGTAGGGGCCTATAAGAATTAATTATCAGGCGTTCTGTTAAAAATTGCATTTATACAAATAAACACCCAACACAAAATACAGTGCATGTAAATACCCGACACAAATAGCACATATTCTCAGAACAAAAATAATGAAAACACACAACAATTAAGAATTAATCAAATGAAAGAGAAAAACGTCGAGAATGAGATGGGGTTGAAGGAGAGAGAGTGAGGGAGGAGCACCCCTGGATCAATTGTGTGCGGTCAACTCGGGGTTTTTGCCCCGTTTCTTTGTAAAGGATGACTCAGCCCCCTTGGGCTAATTTGACAAAGTGCTTTTTAATATCGTAAACCACTCAAGCGGCGTTACACACTTTCAGGGCCGTGTTTAGGTATCCTTCGTGCACATTCCTGGATATGTAGCTTTTAGTGGGTAATGCGCTATTTTAGGAAACTTGTGGTTAAGTGAGGTGTTAATGACGTTAAGATAGGTTGTTTTCGAGTTTGTACTGTTCTTGTACAACCGTAAGAACGTAGGGAAATTATGTAAAACATAAAATAAACATTGTATTAAACGTTTAGGGCGTGAGTGATTAACAACTAACAACTTTTAATTACAAAGTTAACTAAAAAATTAGTTGAGGGGATGTGTGGAACCCTATCTTGTAAGGGGGCGGGAGGAGTTTTATGTGCATTAACACTATTGTACTGTTTTCAGAGATTCAAATATTTTTGTCGTCTTTTTTTGTTTCTGTACTATTTTATTTGATTGTCATTGATTTCGATACATATGCAATCTTTGTGGCAAGCGAGTTTTGAGTAGGATTAGTTTCAAGTTCGAGTTTGTTATTATTAATTATTAAGCTAATTTGTGTCAGTATGAGTAGCCCAATAATGTATGTGGGTATAGTCATTATGGGTATATAGTCAATCCATTTTTAGATCAACATTAAAACGTTTACTCTTTCCACATTCTATTCGAAGCAATATACTCACTGACAGAAGAAAATATTATGGGACACAGATGTGACAAAAGCCCACCAAAATTAGATAGATAATTAATTTTGAGCATTTGAAAATTTACTTATCTGAATAAGTATCTTATCTACTCTACCCGAAGTTTAACGCCACAACATTGACACTGGTACAGTTCGCGTGCTGAGTGTGCGTGTGTGCGTGTGTACCGTTTACAGCGTAAACTGCTTCCCCTGACCGTTAGGCCAGCCCACAGTCGCCGCCTCGGTAAATTGCCTGTTCGGTTTTGAATATAGATTGAACTTGCAGTCCGATATCCCTGCTTTCTTCGCCTCCCGCGGCTTCCCGGCAGGAAAACCGCGTTGGTTCGTGGCTAAAACAAAGGGATAAATAACGAATGGAAAATAAATAATGCATATTTGAAGATTAGATAGATTTCTTGTCCTAAAATGCATGTCCATTTTCTCCCAAGTATGACTTAAAGTACAATTAAGAACACAAGAAGATGGAATGAAAACGTTTGTTTCGAGAAGTCAAATTCGTTGTCTGTGAGAAGTAATTTTCCCTGAAGAATAAACAGCATTTTTTTTCAAAACCTCTAAGTGGGATCTAGTTTTCACAGCTATCAGATCCTACTTACACTGTTATACGGTCCTATATGAACATTTCATTTTTCAAATTTTCCTCTGTGCTACTTGTTATCCAAGTACTGTTAAATGTCACTATTAATGTACTGTTTTCATCTAAATAAGCAAAACCCTCCAACGCATAATACCCAAAATTGTCTTCACCACTCAGTGCGTTTGGCTATAATTTTTAAGATGCAATAATTTAAAACATAATACAAATGTTTTTTCTTTGAAGGCACGTATTGGTTGTAAAAACATTGTTACTAAATTTCAAAATAACTACGTATTCTATTAAATAATAATCCTGCTTCATTCCTTCTCCACATCTCCTCCATATTACATATCAGCCATGCTTCCCTCCATCCATTCCTATTTCTTCCTACACCCCTTCTCCTCATAACTTCCTCACCCTCCTTACCACGTGTTCCCACGGAACCTCTGCTGCTGCCTGTGATCACAGACCTCCCTCCCCTCGCCGCCGTCCCCGGATGGTCACTAGGCCGCCGCGCCGCCGCCGCCGCCGCCGAGAGGGCGGTGCTCCAGTTCTGTAATCGTCGGAAGTCTCAGGGGCCGAGTGGGCTTGATGGGATTCCTCCGACGTTTATTACGGTGTTTATGAGCTTCCGTGTATCATTCGATGCTTATAATAACAAACTCTTGTTACGGTTGTTGAGACGCGACTGCTTATTTGATTCGATCAATGTTATATTTTCAAATTAAAGTATAGGTTAAGATTGTTTGTCTAGTTACCTGGTACTCGTACTGCTTTTGGTTTTCGTTAATACGAGGATTTAAAATATTACCTTTTATACTTATATTAAGTAGAGGTGATAAAAAATAGGTAGGAGATATTGGGGAATTGGAGTTGTGTTCTTGTTACAGAGGTATATTGTCACAGGTATAGGTGCCATGTACCCAGAATTGGGAGGAAATGGCACCCAGGGCTCTATTACAAGAACATTTGTGGAGGGGGATTTTTTCTATTAAATAAGAGTAATAATCACAATTTAATGTAGTAAAAAAATAAAAATTCAAAATTTAAAATGACCGTGTCTTTATGTGATTCAATCACAATAATTGAAAATTTGTGAGGGAAATCAATTATTTGACTGCAATAAAACCGGAAATACGTTAATAGGTTTATCAAATGATTCTAAAGTATTCATATATTGGATTAAAGGGTTTATTTTCTAAAGAAAAATGTCGTTCGTAAATTCAAAAATCTATTTATTTAAATGATTGAATTATTAATTATATCCAGTGATTGATGATTGATTTAAGCGTTCATTTCTGGAGAAGGAAAAGCAAAAACTTTCAATTACATTATAGAGGTGATGAAATTAATCAACATGGTTCAGTGTCGCACAATATGAAAGTTATTCATGAATTCGTGGCAATAAAAATATCACTTTAAAAAGAAATGCAACTACTGAAATATAGCTCATTTGCTGTTCTTACTTTTTAGAACTGTATTTGAGATGACGGCGCAGGGTTAGGCAATCGAGGGGCTCAAACGCCCTGCGGGAATAAGCGTTCTAGCGCCAAGAATAGTTCAGGCATTGACTTAATTAATTATAGTCAAAGGTTCTGGGAAAAATAATTTTTTATTTAATTACTATTTCAAATATCAGCGAGAGAAACCTGAATAAATAGTCTTTTTGTCCCCTGAGGTGGTGGGGGACTATAAAAAATTGGAACTATAGAAAAATAGACTAAGGAGTTTTATGAGGTTTTAATGGAAATACATCATGCATGTAGACGATGTAAATTTAATAATGATTTGCGATACTTGTACCCACGTATCGCAAGCCATCAATAAATTTATATCGTCTACATCCATAAGTAGTCCCATTAAAACATCATAAAAGCTCCAATCTATCTCTCATATACCTGGAAATAGATGGGTACGAGGATGTTCAACAAAAGTAGAAAGTATGTAACTCTAATGTTGGTGTTTTCCAACAAGAATACCGTTGTTACTACAATTAAGTTTAAAAAAATAAGAAAAAACAATACTTTGAGTGAAAGTGTAATATATCTTGTTATTGAAAAAATACATGTCCTCTATTCTGAAGCTGCCAATTTATAACTGCTGATCTCGTGGTTGCACGTATTGTGTGTAATATCTCTTTGACCAACAAGAGGGACCTCCAAAATCCTACTAGCGAAACCACCCAGGTTTTTTTCCGAAAAAATACCATCTTGCCTATAGTTTCTTCCCAAATAATGGTTGTCCCATGAATGTTGTTGTCAGTTTCGCATTGTTGCAGTCTGCGGCTCAGCTTGTGGATCCCGCCCCTCCCCGGACCTCCCACTCCGCTTTCACTTGACCAGCCCGTCGCTGAATACGCTCTCGTTTCACTCCATTTGCTCCTCTTTATCCACCGCGTATTCGGCACCTGTAAAACTAATGGTATTATTCACTTCTGCCTAATCACAGAAAAGAAATGATGAAGAAAAATGTTTCTAGTTTCGATACGTGTATAATATTTATCTTTATATTTATTTTATTTTATTTCCTGTTTTGAATTTACAGTACTTGAAAATTCTTGCCCTGGTATGTCGTTGATAGTAAAGAAAAAATAGTTGTAATAATATTTTAAAGTGCTAAATAACAGTGTGCTTCTTCAGTTATAATTTTGATGCAGTCCTTTTGTGTTTTACCTAAATATGAGGACTTCAATTCATACCATTTTTAATAAATTACGTCTGATTGATCATGCATAGATTTATCGTATTCTTTTGATATTATAAACGGACAAATATATATTTTAAATATATAACTATTTCTTTGAACCAATCATAAATTATCAAAATACCAATCATAAAAAATTTGAACCAATCATAGTAAGATTATTGGCATAAAAAATTAAAATATTGATAATTAAGATTTAAGCCTTTTATCATATTTTAAAATCATATGCGCACAATACTAAAAAATTACACATATAGTTATATAAATAATTTGGTTCTTTCACACAAGTGTGAACTTTTCCCATTTCCTGATCATAATTTACTAAGGATAATATAAATTCCAGATAAAGAAAGCCTAGGCCAATACATTTTTCTCTAAGGATTTACATGTATCATTCTTACAAAAAATTATCATAAGGTTATGATACAAAGTGTACCGTTATACTTACGTTTAGTGGCATACTCATCGAATACTTAACTGAAGATGCATTACCCTAATGCATTACTGAGTATGCATTACTCTAATGAAAAACACATGGGTGTATGGACATTATCGGTCAAGGAAAGATCCAGCGGAAGAGAAAGCGAGAATGGTAGACGTATAATGATAGCGTTCGTGTGATCTGTGCTGCATGGGGCTCAGTCATGCTACCGTGGCACCTTGCAACTTTGAAGTGTTGCAAATAGAAGTGTTTGAGGTGTGCAGCTTTAACAGACGATTATGTGATTCCCAGGGGTATCATTATTCTAAAACACATTTAAAGAAATGAATCAAATCAGTTCATTACTTTATCGAGTGCATTCTGTCCTTTACCGAAACATCTTTTACTTTGACAAACTTTCGAGAAGCTATAATTTATCGAAACAAATCGTGTACATGAAAATATTTAAAAAATCTCAAACGTTTATTTCATAACTCATCAAAAATAATTTACGTATCATCTACTAACTACTAATTGAAGTTGAATTTCAAAATTATTAAAAAAAATCCATAAAATTTGTTAAAGTCAATAAGGGGAAAATACTTAAAACGTGTAATGTAACTAGAATTACTTTTTTTACTTCTTTAAATTGGTAAATAAAATAAAACCTGTACCTACAGTTATCTGTACCTTCTTGCATCTTACAATTCAACTACTTGGTATTGTGCTTGGGTAAAATCCTAAGTGTGGATACTAGTCATTCTACTCTGAATTTAGGTTTGTTGAAAAAATGTATAGTAAATTAATGACTTTTTAATGGTGTGTCAGGGGACTGATGGAGTGTCGTTTTTATCCACTGAAAACACTGAGCAGTTTTGAATAAATTCAACCCATATTGTGGGGAATTCCTCTTACTTCATTTCAGGTTCTCTTCATAAATTTACTGTTACGGTGTCCCTATTATCACTTTTATAGCAGTAAAAACTACCTTCGAGTAATTTTGGACTAAATGTTTCTCTGGTAACTTAAAAAATGTAATAACAAATTTAAAACATTTTATAGGTAATTTTTTGTTATTTATTTTCTAAATAGTCTAAATTTCCACAGTATGTCATCTAAACTATGTTTACATAGATTAATTTAATTTGTAAAGATTAATGCTAATAGTTGCATATCTATTTTCTATAAATCTTATCATTATTTTATTCTAAAACACATGTCTTCAGTTTCCACTTGATTAATTGTATAATTTAACTTTGTAACGTCTAACGGATTTTTGTTGTAAATCCTCACTCCTGTGTAATCAAAAAATTATTCATTATAAGAAGGTTTATTGGTAGGAATTTCTATTAAATTTTGGGATCGTCCAAATACTGACCTTTTAAGCAATCTATTTCAGGAACAAAAGTTACATGAATAATGTTAACCCTCGAAACACGTTCAGTAAGAGCTATTAAAAAAACTCATGATTTTTTAAGACTTAAAATAAAGTTAATAACGACGTTACCATAATATGGAATCTATGAACAGTGTGTTCTTTTTCCTCAGGGTTTGACGGGATTCCCAACATTCAATCAAACAAAATCTCTGCTCATCACTGAGTAGCCTTTAAACTCTCCAGCGGAAAACGGTTATATTAATATAACATTTGTTGAAATTGATTAATTAATTGATGATCTTGACTCAAAACGTAATCTTATAGCTTTGGGTATACCATACCTCATACCGATGCCCCGTGGAGACTGTCTCTTCACTAAATCTTATGTAGTTCAGCAATAGCTAACAAAAACCAGGAAATATCATTGGGATTCTCGATTGTTCTAACAAGTGACAGATCTGTTCCACAAACATGGCCCTTATTTTCATAATTTAATTTCCTTATAATGATTTGACTATAACGGTACATGCCGGACTTAAGTGGTCGTGCTAATTGGGGATGAAATATTGGTGGTTTATTTTTGTTTTGTCCAACGGGCCTGTTTACACCCGCAGTTGTTTTCTCCCCATTAAACAATTCCTCCGTTATAATCGGTGTCGCTTTTTTCCTCGAGGCCACGCAAACATTGGCAGGTCGACACAAAACTGTAATTAATGTCACCTTGGTTTCACTTAATTTAGTTACGATGTTTACAACAGTCGGTTAGAGCAAGAAAAATATATAAGTTGCACAAATACTGGCGCATAAGTGTTAGGAGTGTTGTTGATCCTTAAGTGAAGGGACTTGAAGTGTACAAGCCTCCCTTTCAAATGATTCACTTGTTTTGCTCGAGCCAAAGCTAAAATAATGAGATGACAAGTCACATACAAAACAAGATATACGATTATATAATTGTGGAGGTAAACTTACCTCGTTAACAAGTTGTGTGGTCTGTGTTCCAAGAACATCGGTATTAACACAGATTAACTCGACCGGCTTAACTTAAATAATCGCGCTCACTGTGAAGTCTATCTTATACACCACAACTAAAATACCAAATATCCAAATATCTACTTCTAAAACATAAAACTATGTAGATTCAAACAAACATTATTTAAATTTTAAAATTGGGCAACAAAATTGAAAGGGGAAATTAATTGCGCTAAAAATTGAAGATTTTATAAAATTGAAGCGTAAGAATAAACTAGAGTTTCTAAAAAATTATTAGATTGTTAATATTTATTTTAGACAAATTTCCTGAGTTTTTGAAAATTTCATTGAAAATCAGTTCAATGTACTATAGATTATTGTAAAAAACAAGGTCTGTGCTACAGTACATAAAGTGAACACGTCGCTTTATGTATTTTATGACTAGACGATTCACATCAGCCAGTGAACATTTCCACTCAGTGCGGCAATGTAGTGTTGTGTACTGGGCGATCGTCCCGCCAACGTGTCGCGGGTGTGCGGGTTGGTGCGGCCGAGCGTATCCACTAAGGCGAGCCAGTTTTTTCTCCTGTCAAGTTTCCCATTCGAGTTCCAATGTGTAATGATTCCTCATTCGCCACTGACCCTGCTATTGTCATTTGTTGCGAATATTGGGCTTTATTTTTTTAAGTATTTATATAGTTCTGAGCTGTAGGTGTATTTCCAAATGTCTTTTAGATTGAAGAATTTGAAATAAATTTATTTATTGCATGTTAAACGAGGTAATAAATCAGTCTTTATTGTATCCGTATTTTTTCTTCGGCCTTTAGATTAAAGACGTTAAGAACTCATTGTCTACATCATTAGAATATTCTAAGACGTATATCATTAATTAACTCTACCTTCCCCGCAAAGATTTGCTATCGAAGTTAGAAATTTTCCGGCAAGAAACACTTTCTATTTTTATCCACATTAGTTTATGTTTGTTTTTATTTTGTTTACCAAAACAGAGGCCTGACAGCTACTCAGCTGATGTCAGGGATTTCAACTGAAAGCAATCATTGGTTATCTTTATTTTAACAAATTGCTTTTAAAATTTAAATGTTATCTGTGGTTAAAACGTTTCACAGTTACGTAAGTAGCTTTTGATACAGCGATACTGTGATATGGTGAAATAAAATCTGAAACTGTTGATGTCTTTAATGGAGCTTGTTTCAGAGACGAAAATGGACTTGAGAAAGCAATAAGCCTTTAACGATCAGGACAATATTTACTAATATTTCTAGAAAGTTACATGGTTGACACCAGTTCATAGACCGAATCCTGCCTGGTTTCAAAACCTTTCAAGCTTACATTTGCAAAGTGTTCAATTTGTTGCAACTGAAGTTTTTTTTTAACATAAGTCAACTTTAAAACGACTAACGTCATGTCTTTTAATAACTTCAAAAAGCCATTATTTTCTCATCCAGTCCATGCTGTAATCGCTCAACACTGGACAAGTTTAACATAAATAAGTATTCAAGTTTCATATTAACAGTGTCTGTCCTTCGTACATACAAAGTAATTAAAAATTACTTAACACAGTTACATGCGTACTTTTGAATCTGTGTAATTCTTTGTTTTTATATACCATACATATACATTTAACATAAATATGTATCAGCATTTCTTGCTGGACACACATATTATATCAACCTGAAATTAGAAATCTGTTTACGGTGTAGAGGAATTTTCATGGGGTGTAAACAGATCATTTGCTGCGACGGAATGCCTGGACGGGAACACCCACTCGCAGGTTGGTCGAATAACAAATCACTCTTTACGTAAACACCCGCCCCTCGGCTTTATACAAACAGGGGCACAACAACTCTTATACCACCCTACAGATCGAGCGTGGCTTCCTTATTTTGATTGTTCAATAGATAAAACCGACTCCATGCTCCGTTTATGTTATTTTATCTAGGATTAAAAGGGATAGTCAACAACCTCGGGGGTGCTGTAAATTCAAATGTACGAGATACGATATGTTATTGTTCTGTATTGATTGGTTTTGCAATGTGTTAATTCAACCGTTGTTTTAAAGGGACATCAATAATATATGCATAGTATTTACCTCGTATTACCTTACCTTCCTTTTCCTTTATTATATTCACATTTGTCTAGGGAATGTATTTGCGTCAGAGAATGTCATGCAATGAAATTAAAACTAACAGACAACAACAACGCTACCTAGACACCAGATCGTCTCCAAAGAATTCTGGAAGTCTCTAGCACGGCCTTTTGACTAGTCTTCTTATTGATGCTTTGCAACTTTCTGAAATCCATGTTTCTTATAAGCTACAGATATACCCTCAGCTTCGCCCGCTGAAAAATTAACCAATCTATATTATTAATTCTGTAAGCGATTTTTTTCAATCAAAATTGTAAGAGCTTGACAGGTCGCAGGATGATGGGAGAGGGCTCAAATTAAAGGTCTTGGTCCCAGGGGGTCGGGAAAAATATCAGATTATGTTCAAATTTACCAGAAAATGAGAAACAACGAAAAATATATTCCATTTAAAATATGCATTGGGATTGAAAAACGTCTGCTTTGTTTACATTAAACATGTGGTGCTAATGCTTGATTCAAAGCCATAAGCTAGATGTTGATGTTGACATGTGTTTTTTTTTTAAAAATGCAGCTAACTATGCACGTTCAATGTACTATAACAAATAATATAATATATTAATAAATAAATATATTACGGAGTTTCCGATTAAGAACTAAGGGAGTTATAAGTTTTTCCAATTTTATAAGAATTAAGGGTTTGAGTTTTTTCATAATTTTAAATTATGAAAAATTTAGTTCACATGTTTAGTTTATGTTATGATGCAGATTTAATACCAAATGATATATACCGTAAGGGAACTTTTTGGCCGAGGTGGGAAAAGACCTTATAGTTACACTCACCTTCGCCCGTGGGACATCCAGCAACTGACGCTTGCGGCTGCAGAGTAATGATGGAAGTCGCTCCTTGTGTTGAATAGGTGCTGAAAATGGCCTTTTATTTGTATTAGACAGACCAAGCCGTGTTGGCTGATGACCGTAGTCTCTCGAAGCTAGGCTTGAAGTGTACTCTAGGCTAGACTAAACCCGATTCGGGTGATGATTTGCAGTGCTGTATTTTATAGTTTAAGCACCTCCTTAAACTGAGCTTAGCTAGAATATTGTCTGATTGTGTTCGAGTGTGAATGAAGTATTGCAATATCTTTTCGGTTCTGCAACCTCGGAGTGCACACCTTTGGTTTGGTGTGGAGTATTAAATTGCAACTTTTTGTCTGTATGATCATATGCCTCAAATATGAAAATATTCGCCTTTTACTCGATTAAGAAAATCTGCTTTAGCGTATACGGTATATATGCAATAGTTGAAATTTCTATAATCTCTTTTTAGAAAAAAACTGTGTTTGCTCAATTCAGATCTTTTACTTAAAAATGTATAGTCCAAGGTTAATTCTTCGAAACTTGTACGGCTTTCAAGACTATTCCGATGTAGGTTTCATAAATGTGTTTCCCTGGAAAAGTTTACTTCGATCTCTTTACAACAACATCGGAGCGAGATCCAGGAGGAGACAATAAATTTTTCTTTAAATTTACATTTATATTTAAAGTTCAAATACTAAAAGACAGTAATGTAATGTATCATACTGTCCAGAAAACAGCCGTTTTTAATTCTCTAAATCGTAAGCAAAATGTCGTTTTTGGATCACTTCGAATAGGAGTACTGAAAAACATATGATAAATTTTGCCGTACTCTAATGTCAAAATTTGTTTATGTTACGTTTGAAAGGTTGAACGATTTCTTAACTTGTGTTTGTAAACAACTAACAGATGTGTAAAAGACGACCACTATTTTGGATAACCTCAAAATTATGTAGTAAATTTTTTAACGATTAAATGGTTATTTATTCATAATGATGAAAATAGTTGTTCATCACACGGAGCAAAAGTGTACTCGATCGCATTTCCAAGCTCGGCTACGCCTCGCCTGTAAATTACGATCTCGTATCAAAAAGAGTCACTTTCGCTCCTAGTGATGAAAACTACTATTGTCTCTAGAATATGTAGCGATGGTTATATACTGTTCCTACATTGAATTAATGTCATTGGCTTGGTAATAAATTATTCTGTCCGGTCAAGCTCAAAGATGAACAGAAAGACCGGAATTTGGTAGTTATCATTTTAAAGTATGAAAAGCTGCACAAGCCGAGTTAAACATGTTGGAATCGATGGGGCATGTTCCCCTGGAGGAATATGTAACACATTAGTGGTTCCAAATTGTTTTGATTATTTGCTTAGTATTTTTAGAGGCTTAGAGACTACTCACAGTAACGTTGACGGGCTTTAAGTTTATGAAGTTATTTAAAGGTACGTTTTTTAAGAATTTTGAAAACCAAACAGAGGAAGACAAGGCCTACTTTAAATGATGGAGCCCTGACATGGAAATAGGAACAACAAAAATCATGAATACGTGCACTACTTCTTTAAAAAATGTA
Source organism: Flexamia atlantica (assembly GCA_035578135.1). Lineage (NCBI taxonomy): Eukaryota > Metazoa > Arthropoda > Insecta > Hemiptera > Cicadellidae > Flexamia > Flexamia atlantica. The sequence goes on along the minus strand of JAQJVK010000008.1, from coordinate 39,461,344 downwards.
TAATAGATACATTATTTTGTTCATTAGGATACTCTAATCACTTTAAGTGCAACCGCCCCTTCTGCCTCCCTCCACTCTTTCTCTGTCGAAGGTGGAAGGTGTTTCAATATCCTCGGTGTGTCGCAAGAGGCCGAAAACAGGTACTAATTGAGTGTGGCCGGAATTAGCCATAATTTTGAAATTGGGATGTTTGTACGAGAGTGAAAGTGATAGTCGCTGTCGCCGCCTCGCTGGCGCCGGTCACAATTAACCGTAAACATCTGCGACCTGTCAAAAAATGTCGCACCCCCCGGCGACACGGGCGCGACCTTGGGGCGACACGGCGAAAGTGAAGGTGGATCGCGGGCGCAAAATAGGGGATAAACGTGTCATTCAAGAAGCCGTTGTAGCTTGTCACTTCGAAATATATTTGAATTTGAAAAACTATTGATTTTGATACAGGATAAAAATCGTAAAATTCCTGTTTAATGATATACATTTACGATTAATTTTATAAATTTTATCTAAAGTTGCAGTGTGGTAGAATAATTTGACGATTTAAAGCTGTAAATGCCCATTAGTTTTTGCGAAAATGTTTTTTATTTGGTTATTTAGTCTAAGAACGCTTAACATATGCATTACAAATGCATAACGTCGGTTCAGGAAGTTAAAACTATTTTTTTAACATACAGCAATATATTTTTCTTCATAATACGTAATACCTTCGGATTACCTTATTATATCCAAGCTTTGCTCAGTAGTTCATTATTTTATCAGTTTTACTTTATGTATGATTTTCGCTATAATTGCTGTTGTATATAAGACTGGATACAAATTACTACTCATTTGTTTAATGTTTTTTGTGGCAACCCGTATACCCCACAAAGCCCGCCCTCCGGGAACCCGCGTTTACCCGTACTTTGAACAAAATATAAGCTATTCCGAGCATTTGAAGGAAATCCTCGGAGTAGGAGAGAATCATCCAAACAAGCAAGCACGATTACAATGCTCCTATAAGAGTATGAGATTCAACTAGCTGATTGTAGCTCGACTCACCAAGTATTAAAGCTGTATTAAATAAGCAATGATTTACACCAGATAGCTCTTGACTGATACAAAGTAACGTCAACAAAAATATTTTCATAGTGACCGAAAATTTGTCCCTCAGTTCGGCGGAGTCCGATGGTGATTTCAAAGAATCAATTCATAGAGCGTAAACACAGTAAGAGAAGTATACATGCGAGATATGCTACTAGGTGCAATTGTTTGGCATGAGCGTTAATAGGAAATGCGTCTTTTTTAATATAAATGGAATATTAATTGTAATAGGAAAATATTCCGATCTTTGCTTATACTAATTTTTACTTAAATGAATATTTACTTATATTAATAGTAATTAGTGTATAATTTTTCCTTATTTGGTATTAAAGTATTTTATTAATAAAAATATATCAATATTATATGAGGATTTACTCCAGATTTTACGTTGTATTTACCGTCAACAAGAGTCAAATTTGTTGAAAAAAACCTGATGTATGTTGTTATTAGTTTTATGATCCCTTCTATACCGGGTGTCCCATAATAGTCCCCCCCCCAACTTTTTCATATATTTTTTCAAATATCAATTACATACCACCCCCAAACAGTATTGGGTAGTTAATACTTCATTTTGAGGGGGTACCCAATTTTGGCCGCCATATTGGATCCAAAATAATTTTTTCAAATGTTAAAGTGGTGTTGTGACCCATCATTTCGAATTAGACTTTTCACTGATTACAATGCCGCAGTCCGTTATTTAATATCTCAATTGGTTCTCAGGGTATTTTTAATTTATTTATTTTCAACCAATTTAAACATTACAAATTGATAAAATAGGCCCATAACCACAAAATAATGCTAGATAGTGACAAATAACCACCATCAGTCATTGTTGAGCAAATTACACTTAACTTTTACCAATGTAAATTTTTTGGCCGCCATCTTGGATCCGCCATTTTGAAATGAGGTAAGTTATTTCAAATATGAAGTTGTTATTGTGACCCATCATTTTAAACTAGTTTTTTACGCCGAATTCAGTGCCGCAACCCGTTTTTAGCTATAAAATATGATTTTTGAAAAATTCATATTTTTTGAGATTTTTATTAGAAATATGACAATATCTTGAAAACGAAACGCTATAATTAAAAACGGGTTGCGGCATCTAAAAATGAAGTATTAACTATCCAATAATGTTTGGGGGTGGTGTGGAATTGATATTTGAAAAAAACATAGGAAAAGGTTAGGGGGGGACTATTATGGGACACCCGGTATATAATTATAGCTGAGTTGACAGTACTGCCTTTATGATTATTACGTGTGACGACATCACTGTCCTCTTTATAAGTAAATAATGATTTAATTGGGTGGCCAATTTTGAACATGTCCCTCTGAAGGAAACTCTCCCCAACATGTTTCAAATTCATATACCATAGTTTTTAAATCAGTCCACTCTTATGAATTAATTCAGACCAGAAGATAAAGACATCGTTACCACAAATTGTTGCGATCAGCTGTTCCATTGTTGCCGCTCAGCTGATGCCTGCGCACGTGGAGTCGTGGGATGTGCGCATGCGCGGCCGGGGGGCGGAGCTTAGCGTCCGTCTGTCTACCGCCTGTTGCTAGGAGACCAGTGCATTGTTGACTATCGTACGTCAACCTGCCTCGTGCCGCGTACTGTGTGCCGTGTCGCCGCGTCGTGCTTCGGGGGTTGATTGCGAGATATTTAGCGACTGCTTTAACGTTTTGTGTACTAGTTTATTTTTTAGAATATTTTGTAAGTTAAATTTTACAACGAGCATTTGGAAAATTCCTAAATTTGGGTAAAACTCAAGCTTTCCAATCAGTTATAACTTTAATCAATTAAAATTTAATCAATTACTATTTTTGTCAAAAACTTTTTATCTTCAATCCATGGATTTATTTGTATGACTTATGAACTTTTTAAATCACAAACAACGATACAAGAAAATAAATCTTTCATTTAAACATCAAGAGCAAGCGTTATTTTCATAAAAGCTTTAAAATAAAAATGATCATCTAAAGGACGTTTACTCCATCATCCCCTTTTAAAAGTTTAAAAAGGCTCGGGGTTTCGCACAAACCGTTATTAGTGGCAGTGTCGCAAGATGATCCTCTAGACTGTGAACCTCAAGACCGGAAGATGAGCCCGGATCTACCGGAAGTACCGGAAGTGGTTGTGTAGTGTCCAGTGCCGTGTCCGGAACGCCGCCAAACTGGCGCTGTGTCAGTATGACATGTCTACGTACATGGAGGTACGGGAACTGAGCCGTGCCAACGAGGTGGAGGTACGGCTGTGTGATAACACTAGATTTTAGAATGAAAAGGAGAAGTTGCAGTCCCAAATATTTATATAGTGCAAGAATTAGAGGGTAGAAAAGAAGCCGCTTCTTCCATAGCGCCAGGGGTTGTTGATGAACCAGATTCTAATCAGGAGAGAAACTAATTAAGATCTCCTTTAATGATAAGATAAGCTATGTATCATATTGTACAAGTTAAGTCTTTGCAACGCTGTCTGTATACATGTTCTAGTGCAATTTGTTCAGTTACGTTACATAACTCACCTAAAAAATAATCGACTTCCAGAACCCACAAATGAACGTTTAGAAGCCCAATGTAATATTCACATAACATAGGTGCTAAAGCGTAATATAGCTATGTATCGCGGTACTACGATAAGAAATGTGTTATGGGGCAATTTGAGAGAAATTTGGTTGATATTTAATGCCTGTCTGTAACAATTTGAAATAAGTTTGGAAGCATATGCTGTTTTCAAGCCGCAAAGAAACAAAGATATATAGAGAATGTTCCAGAAATCCCTTGAATTACTATTATTTTTAGTCTCGAGGAAAACCCTCTTGACATAATACCGGGGTTTTTCGTACATTTATTAGCACACATATTGGACTGGCTTGCAAATGGTTTTTTCCTTTTTGCTTTATTACCTTTATTATTATAGATCTCCAAATAAAGCGGCAAATAAATGTATACGTTTTAACTGAAATAAAGGATATGTAATCATAATTATTTTAAAGTTAAATTTTAAACCACATCGTTGCCTGATTAAAATACTCCATTAGAGCGTTCATACTATGACAAATTATTTTTAAATTGCCTGAAATTCATCAGGGGGTTCATGATTTACTTTACACAACTCTGAGCGTCAAATTAAAATCCTTATTCAATATATTTCGTAAAAATTGCAAATTATTTTATCTGATTCAAGTTTTAAATGACAAAGGCACATTTAAATCCAGCCATAACTAGCAATTCAAATTCGTACAATTAAAATAGCATTGAAGTAATTAAAATAGCATTGAAGTGATGTTCTTACTAAAGTAATACATACATGCGGATAAAGAAAAGCCTTCAAAATAAAACTTTTTACTCAATTTTGCTTTAAAACAAAGCATTTTTAAAGCGAATTGTTAAATCATATAGTCAAAATTATAAAACAAGATATCAACAAACTAAATACTTCAAAGACGTCAAAAACTTCAGATTTCCATAAGTTTTGGTTTAAAAAACGTTCTCCATTTTGAACCGCAATTGATTCATACAAAGTACAGTGTTACAATGCAAAATCTAGTTACTATTTAATCTTGGCGTTAGTTCAAGTTTAAAACGGTCAACGGTCGTTAAAAACAACGATTAAACTACTTTATAAAATTTACGACATATAGTTGCGACGTTTATGGATGCTCTAAATACCAAACAAATTCCTAGTAAATTGGGATTAATAGGAGGGTAATGGGAGAAATTTGGGAAGCGGTGGGCGCAACGCCGCCGTTATAGTGCGGAAGCTATCGGTCGTTTTAGTAATGGCAAGGACAAAGTGACCGTCCTTTTTTAACAGCTGCTTAATGTTCCAAGGGTATTTAAACGTTTTTATTAAATATTCTTGACGAATAAACGAGCTGTCTTTGTAAACTATTTGTGCTACTCTAAGACTAAATACAAATTTTTATGCGTTACTAGTCTCTGAATTTTTAACTCAATAAATGTACACATACAAACAACTTATTTTAGGTTTGGTTTTAAAAAGTTTTTACTAAAATGTCTATGTGGACGATATCCAACTATAAATGTATCAAAAAATATATTTAAAAACTTGCTTCATAATATTTTTAGCTGTTATTTTTAATATAAAAAAACGGAAAACATTTTTCCCAAATAAGTAAGAATTCACAAACATGACAGACTTGTTTTACAAGTAACGTATAGCGTGTGCAAGTATTTAGTGTGTTTCTTTAGGTGATGCAAAGCATTAAATGGATAATGTTTCGTAATTCTTTACGAAAGTAAATTCCACAAATTTTAGTTTTAGTCTAAAAATAATAAAAACCTTTTTTAAGTTTTAATATAAATTACCTAAAGATTTTCATTGGCATATTTTAAAAATACCTTAAAAATTGCAATAAATTCTAAAACTGCATGTGAAAATTGCATTTACGATTTATAAAACTCTATGCTGCTTATTGATGATTTGATGGACGTGTTTGCCTTTGCTTATGTCATTCAACCCCGTCCTCTCTCAAAATCTAAACCGGAAGCTGGGGCGCTCCCCTCAATCATTTCCGAGGCCCGCCGTGAGGGTGAGGTAGTTTGTAGCGCGTTTTACAATTTAAATCCGCGATCTAACGAAAAAAAACATGTTAAGACTTTTAAACCTCTTTATTACATTGCATGGAGGTGTCTCTTTACAGTTGAGTTTAATTAAAGTGGTGAGTGATTCTAAAGCTCATTGAGCGTTTTGATGAGTTCCAGAACCATATAGTTTGCATTTAGTACTCGTAGGGCAAATAAATGGTTGGTGCAATTCAGAAACAAAACTACATACGAACTGCACAGTCAGTTAGACTTTCGACGTGTTGCAACTGGTTACTGAATTGTACCTACTGAATGTTTGCCAATTTTTCAATTATTCTTTAAGGCGGTTCGGTACTAAAACATGTCCTGCAACAGAAACAGAGATCAAAGATAGTAAACCTATGATGATTTTTTATAATGGCCAATCTTTAGATGATAAGTGCAAACATTACAGTACTCCTTAATGTACACTATGATTATGTTTCCATACTTTTAAACGATTGATTGGTGTGACGTGCACTAGAGTGGTAGCCTATACGTTAAAATATATTTTTTTAATGTTGCTTGGCTTAAAAATGTAAATTAGAGTAAACAAAGATTCATTTCACTCAACTTGTTAGTAGTCACTAATTTACTTTCAAACGTTTACCAAATAATTCTCCTGCATAATATTATATCTGTGCATTTGTATGTATACATGAAGAATTTTATAAAATCAATTTTAAAGTAGCAATTACAAAAAAAATCTTTAAAAAAACTAGGCCAAAATATTACAAAGTATTGTAGACCTCAGCGTTTGGTCAAAGGTTATTTAGTAAATAAACTTACCGTATGAATCCAGTTTTCTGTAACTAGTTCTACCGTTGTACTCAGTACTGGGCGAATCGCCAGAAAGCCGGGAAACAGTTATCTACGGCTTTAGTGGAGCCGTAGGCCTCAGTGCATAGTCCAGTTGCATTTAACCAGCATTGCCACAAAGTTAGTACGATTAATATTCCTTGCCTTGTCATTATTTATGTTTAATTGTTCATTGGATTATTGCAACAAAATGCTCGTACCGGCCTATACTAGACCTATGCTGAATATAGGAAACGTTTACAATTACTTTCATAAATCGCCAGGCTAAAATGTATTTGGGGGAGGTGGGAATTTATCGTCCCAACAATAACATTTCCGGCAAATTCCACAAATGTTTGAAGTAATAAGAAAAAAATGTAATAAAGTATGCTGATCCATGTAATAAACTATGCTGATCCATGTAATGAATCCTTTACACGCAACACCTTACTGAATAAAGACCAAACCTCTAATATTAATACAAGTTAAGTAGGTCCAGCATTTGTTTTTAAATAATTTTACAACATCATTACAGCACACAAGCTGCAGAGGTCGTGAAGTAAAAAGCTTCTTGGCTGCTGCAAACAATAGACAAATTGATACAAGGTTGATATTTAATTTGACAAAATATGGTCGAGGCATAAACTAATGAATGGCATTGCACACGGCTAAACAGCGATTGTAGCGTACGCGGCGAAATGCCATTTAACGGAAGCGGCATTCGGATACGACAGCGTTTTCGGACTGATGCCGTTGGGCTGTAGAGGCAGTTAGACTCGAGCGTGTGCGGTGATACGCCATTTGACTGAAGCGGCATTCGGATAAACGGCAGCGTGTGCGGCCCGGGGGCCAGCGCGACTGGCTGAGCCGCCTCGGGGCCCGCCGGGCTTATTACAGCTAATGGATAGTTTCTGCGTCTGTCCGTCTGTCGAACGTATCGCCACCTCAACGCTGTGTTTATTTCTTTCATCCGAGCTCGTAATTTCAAACCAGTTAAAATTATTTACTGGCGATCTCCCATTGGTTTATTATGTGCCAATCTTCTCAGTTGGGCCATAATTTTATTGGATTGTTATATTTTAATGAATCGATTTGTCATATTTATTCTTTTAACCACAATTCTGGGTCCTCGCTGGGTTAGGCCGCCGTAGTTTATGTTGAAACTTGTATGTGATGTCCCAAAGATATTTGGAAATAGTTAAAATAAGTTAAATCGGTTATGTTTGATTTTAGCTACTACGACTATGCGTTTAAATTCCATCAAACCAAACTCAGCATGCACATCAGTCAGAAAATGTGTAATGTAAAAAATAATGCATTGTTTTCTTTATAAACAAAGTACTGGAATCACACCTGATAGACTGCAAATATGTCGATAAGGTTGATTAGTATAACTGAGTGAAATTATAGTACCTAGTATTATTTAACATTTTAACACTAAATTGCAAACAACTGTATATAATTCATAATAATTTCTCAGAAACGTAAAAAACATCTAACCCAATCAGATTCGAACCATCCATTTCGAATTTCATCCCACAAATTAAATTAACACCCTTTACCATCAACCACTCAGCCCCATTTCAATACAAGCTTAGACAATAGAGCGGCAAAAAAATAAAGTAGGAAAAAGTGAATGATAAAATCGGGAGCCAGGATCAGTCGAATGGAGAGGTCCAGCGCTCGCGTGGTTCAACGTATAATTATCTATGTTAATTGCAGCTACCGAAGCCAATCATCCTATCAGGTAGGAATCCGGCCGCAGCGTCGCATCTGTTTGGAATATCGTCTCATATTATATTCATGAACGTCATTTTTTCACTAATAATAAGGCCTCTGCCATCCCCGTTCCGGTATTTCGACCCGAGTCCCCATATCTTATCTGGGTCGCCGCAGATTAAATCTCGTAAAAAGCTTCCTTTAAGTAACTTATTGATCCCGGCCCCGCGCCGGAATCTGAAACCTTCAATTTTGCCGTCACTTGAAATTCCTCAGTGTGTTTCTTCAGCGTCTTGATATTGTCGAGTGTTATTAGTTTTCATAATGTGAAGTTTTAATACGGAATTCGTTGCTGTTTCGATGTATTTTTAGCCCGCGTGCACTTGTTTTTAAACATTTACCAATACGATATTCTTGTAAATCTCAGGTTTCTTTTAAGGATAAACTAAACATTTAAATATTTGCTTTTCCACTCCTTAAAAAAAGGATATAAAATATAGCAATGAATGAAATGGATACATCCAAAAAATTTTTCGAAAGCAAAGCTTCATTTTTGAAATTTTGGAATGGGTTAGGCATATAGTTGAATAGAAAGATATCTCTAAATATAAAAAAGGGAAGGTATAAAATACATATAATCAGCAAATAATTTGAAATTGTTATTTCTTTCCTGTAAAAAACTATGCATTCAAAATTACTAAAGGTAATGCATTTAGTTATTATTTGTTAGCCTTTTTCAAAGCCACATCTACTTGCCATGAAGTAACTATTGGAATTGCTAACAAACATCTATACAAATTTAAGCCAAGAAAGTCTAAAAGAACAAAAATCAATTAATTGTTATTAATTAATCTCGCATTTATTTTATCTATATTACTCCCACATTTCCTTCACTTTATCCTCGATTAACGCAGTATCTAAAGAACAATTACGGAGGAACCGAAATCAACACAGCATCTGCTAATAGATTGGTTCTAGAACGCTTAAGGTAATTGAGGCAAGCAGTGATAGCAAGCAGAGTGATGCAGGTCAACAAGGGGTTCCCCAGGGCTCCGTGTTGGGCCGCTGTTGATGCACCTGTATCTTCTCAGCAAACATCTTCGACTTGCTCTGTCGATTGTCCGAAACTGACTGACCGATTCGGTTAATGAGTTAAAATTATGTTGAAAATTATTCAATCATATAATTCAAGTCTATAAAAACTCTAAGAAATTGCAAAATTAATTGATGTGATCTTTATTTTTCAATTTTTACTCAGTTTGTGTTACTGTTACTGCATAAACCAGGAAATCTTTAAGTTTTAGGATTCATAGCTTTGCTGTTGGATTATACAATCTCCGATTCGCTGTTTCTTTTCGTATTCAACATTGACAAAATTGGAATAAATATTTCACTCGGTCAATACGCGAAATAAAGAAAAAAAACTCTTGTGTAATTATTTGAAGGAGTTTGTGTCGTTTATTAATTGAAAACAGAAAATAGGATTAGGATACTATAATTGAAAATAGAGTAATTGGAAGTACGAAGATATCGTCAGTATGTATTTCTATGCTCTATGCTCTAAATGATGCAGTTCCCACAAGCCATGTATTTTAAGTAGCCTTTCTACCGACATGATGATCTATGATCTCACGGTACGGTTATACTAGTGCGCAGCAAAGGCAGTAGAATTGCATTCTATTCTGAGGCCTCCTCTGTACTATTGACGCACAATTTTCCAACTGCAATCTACTCTTTTAAAGCCAACAGCTATAAGCAACTTTAAGATAACCATAAGTCTGGTCCCCATCAACCCTATACATACTTGAAAGGTCTTTGTGAGGGAATCCCAGGAAAAAATATTAGTTGTTATGATAAAATTATCCCTAAGGGTACAAATGTGAAGGGGAGAGTTGAACAGCTGGTGCAATTGTTTTTATTTACTATGCATTCACTTACCATTTCCCAGCGGAGGTGTTTGATGGATAAAAAGGGACATTTAAAAAATCCCGCCTTTCGACAGGTTTTGTTTGACTAATTTGTATTACAAGATCTTGCGAATGTCTCCTTGACGCTTCTAACCACCCTCTCCTGTTCCAGGACCGGCTGACGGGCCATGGGACCATCGCTTCCATCGGGTCCGGCGGCGGCGGAGGGTCTTCGCCCTTCAGTCCCTCGCACCACCACCACCATCACCACCGCAACACCCCCACCAACTCCACCCCGTCCAACTCCATGTCCGGCCCTCACCAGCACACGGACTTCCAACCCCCCTACTTCCCGCCGCCCTTCCCGCCGAGCCACCACCACCAGCACCAGCCCTCGGCGACGGGGAGCCCCGCGGCCATGGACTACCTGGCGGACCCCTACAGCCAGACGCTCAACACCCTCCACCAGACGGCGCAGGCGGCGGCGCACCACTACAACCAGCTGACGGCCGCCGCGGGCCGCCACGACGTGCTGAGGCGGAGCGACTCCGACCTGCACGTGGTGAGTCACTGACTGAACACTATTTTAGAAAAAAAACACTACATGTACCTAATCATGTAGTGCGCTGACATAAAGGAGAACATTTTCGGCTTCACAAAATATTTTGGACTTTATGCCCTCCTAAAGAGGGGTTATATTAGGGTGTTTCGATTTATAAACCCAACTAACTGGCGAATCAGACAATGGAAAATAATATTTTTCCTAATTTAAATAAAATAAAATAATAATTTCGGCCGCTAAAGAGGGCAAAGTCTCGTTAAGCCAATGTACTATATTCAGTAATTTCAAATTTTCGTTCATAAATCGGTTTTTTGTTGCTGTATCTTAAGGAAAGGGCTTAATTTTTTTATATTTTTGTTTCCTTTGGTAGAATAGATAATTAATTTAGAACCCAAAACCCCAAATTTTGAACATTTAATCCCCAAAAAGAAAGTTTGGGGTGTTCGGATTTTTTGCCATTGAACATGTCTAAGATTTTGTAGAATGGCATATCCGTACCAATTTGGAAGACAATCGAACACAAATTGCGACCACTAGAGCGCGGACGGATTCATATAAATAAAGTTTTTAAGGAATGGTGTTTTTAAAATGAAACCTTATCATGGTTCCACGCCTCAGAGCTACCGTGCGGGTTATGCTAACAACTCGTCTTTCCATAGGATATTCGCTAAAGTTATTTCGCTAAAGTTATAGATGAAAAAGCGTTTGGACTAAACTTGGGCGCGGTTAGTTATCGGCGGTCCCTTAGAGTGATGGCAGCAATCATCGTCACTGTAGTTTTATGATCGTTGGTGTTTGCGGGTTGTTTTAATTTCGGGCCTACTGTTTCCACGAAAAGAAAGGAGTACAATACGAATACTTTAGTTTTTTTTTAATCTAAGGGATTGAGTCAGAACTTTACTTTTGAATTATTAGCTCATGAACTGTAAAAAATCTATGTGATTAAAATGTCAAAGATGTAGAGCCAAGAACAATGAAGAATGATAACTACGTCCTAGGATATCATGTATATGGTAACGAAACCTCAAAAAGGTAATTAGATTAACCAAGTAACTGATCATTTAAAAAATAGGAAATATTGATTTGTTTTAGAGGCAAACTTAAAATATTACACAATAATTAGTTAGAAAGATCGCAAATCGTAGTAGTTCAAATCGTAACTACAATAGTTTATCTTTTGTAATATTTTGACATTGAAAATAGTGTTGGCTTGGAATACTTTTATGGAATGGTTACATGGACGATGTACATTATTTCTGATTTGTGTAAGAATAATTTACACATATATTTAACAAGGGGGTTCCGATTGAAAGAAACCTCCAACAATTGAATACTAAACAAAATCGTCTGATCTCGAAAATGTTCTAAACTAGCTAAACAAAAAGAGTTTTTTACAAGTTAAATTTTTTACGTTTATTTAGTAGTTTAAGCACAATGAAAACTGAGTATGCAATGTTTGTGTAAAGAAAATAACTTCATGTTAAAAAAACAAACATCAAATCCGTATTGTAAGTAATTTGATAAATGGGAATTTTCGTTGGAGTGTCAACAATTCAGATTTCTTTTGAATGTATTAATTAATTTGTGACATTAATTCCCGGAGGCAATGCGTTTATAAATTACCGTACATCAAACGAATGCAAGAGGCAACTTTGTTGGAACCGAGTGACGAAAATGTTTTAAAAGAATCTCTAACACGGCAGTATAATGTTCGCGGTGATTTAATTTAAGAAGAGTGGTTTGAAAGTATAAATGAAAATAGAATCATCGATATTTTTATTTCAATTGTCTAGTTTACGCTATTTGTAAATTTTATCAATTTGTATTGTAGTCTCAATACTTCATTCAAGAAGTTGACACATTTTATGTTAGAAAAAATAATTTGGCATTAGCATTAAAAATCAAATTACATAAAAAGGATCTTACGGACCAATTTCTTGGGTAAAAAACGTCAGGGAGACACTCAGAGTAGATGCTTTTGAACATTAAAAAAAAGGCGGACACTAAATTAACAACTTATAGTGTAATTTTTAGTTACCTTACAAGATTTGTCTAAAGAAATTTCTCAGACGCTTGTAACATATTTGACACAGGTCAGACTACTCATATAAATTGTTGTTAGTAAATAGTGGATAGCTTTAACAATACTTCTTACATATTTTTAGTATGTTACTAATATTTTTGATCTATTCTTTTACGTGTAATTGTATGTCATTGTACTCATTTAGATGTAATTTAATTTCCTTTCATTATTGTAGCATGGCGTTAGAACCGATTTTGATGTCAAGTTTTTTACGTGGAAATATAGTATATTTCACTACTAGCCTCGAAATGGGACTTTTGTGACGAGTTGTGAACAATACTTTTCATCACGATGCAAATAAGCAACTAAACTTTAAAAAAATCAGAACTAACTGTCTATTTTAGTATAATGTCAGCTGGTTAAACTGTCAAAATAGAAACTCCGTTTGTTTGGGTACGGCAAAATTTTGTTTGGGTACGGAAATGTAATGTTTGGGTTCCGAAAAATCCGCTGATCAATTTTTTTTGGATGTAAGGAAATCGAGGGGTTTCGTAGATCTCAGCTGTACGGTAATGGTCAATTTTCGTATACAGAGTGATGAAACATTTTATATCAAGGTAACGAAGAAACAAGCACTGACTTATTTCTTTGAAGAACTAAACAATAAAAATAAAGCTAAATATTGTGATTAAAAGAAGATATATAGCCTATTGTATATACTACATTTGAGGTTCTGTTATCAGATTTTCTTGAGATTTTTAATAAACAATTTAATGAAATTTCATGCAAATAAACGATTTATCATAAAACTACTTACCGTTCATATTTCGGCGATACGGGCCTATGAACCTTGTCCTATTAACCTACAGGGCGGAGGTGTTTTCGGCAGGGGCGCGTCACAAAAGCCTCGGTCGGGCCCTCGGGAGGGTAGCAAAGAAACAATTCAAAATATTGCGCTCACAAGGAGGGGGAGGCAAAATATTCGCCAGAAAACATTCCCGGCATAGCAACGAGAATTCTCACATAGTCTAAATGAAGGCAACTTTTGCTATTAAAGACGCATCGACAAGAATTTTCAAAAAGCTCATCATCTTCCGATATTAAGGAGTCACTGACCATCCCCTCCCGCTTGTCCGATCGGCCACTACATTTCTGATTAATTAAATTTCTTCTTTTTAATTTGTTTTCCTTATTAAATGTTGTCCATCTTTATGAGGCTCTTCTTAGTAATTTTGAAATTATGTTGTTGTTTTAAAACGTAGGCCTACATAAGATGCATTTCTTTTTTGTTTGTTTTATATATCTAGGTATGTTTAGTTTTGACAATCATTCCTAAAATGTTATTTCAAAGTATTATCCTTTAAGATCAATAATTTTGTATCAGGGCATTAAATTTAACATTTGTTCGAAATCATTTGACATACAGTTGTTCATCTGTTGAAACCCTTGCAAAAACCTATATATTTATGTTTTTACTAAGTGAAAGATCACAAACTTTCCCAAATATAAAAATGAACTCTCATTATAATAACGCATTTTGTAAAACTAAATCTTTTACTGAGTTCTAAAATGACTAAAACAAAACTCTTTTTAGCCAATAGCATTTCGTATAACTAAATTCATTTGAACATTTATTTAAAGTAATTTAACATGCATTAAAAAAATGAATGGCCATTCTTTAGTATCATAATAAGTTTAAGCTGGCATAGCTTAAACCTATTATGAAAAATACACTTTAAAAATTACATTTAAGTTGGCATAGCTTAAACCTATGTTAATAAAAAAAATCTGCTAGCTGAACCCAGTTATAGCTATGCTTCTCCTTTAGGTCCTCCTTGGTCCTTGGGTTCTGGGGTCTTTGGGTCTTTGGGTCACTTGGCATTATATGAATGAACATGGTTCTTCGTTGCATATCCCCTCTGTTTATATTTTTGCCCCCGTATGTTACTTCTCTTGAAAACAAGGCTCTGACCTTATTAACTTTAGTTAAAAATAGTTGATTCCTATTAAGAAAACTTCATGTTTTATTTATTCAACACAGAATGTTCCCACGCCATTATACTCTTCTTCCAGCAGGTCATTTCACCGGAGAAAGTATCTAATGGTCGTTTTATCACACTCATTACAGTAATGTCTCTTTGTCTAGCACCCCTTAAAGACATATAAAAGAGAAATTATTCGGTTTTTTTGCTGCTGGAATAAACTCATCTATTGTCCAAAGAAAATAATAATAGAAATGTTTTAGATTTCTTGAACAAATACAGTTTGTCCACAACAAGAAACTCCTTCAGTCAATATACAGTTTTTTTTTAAGTACGGACAGATTAAGTTGGTATTAAAAAGAACTAATGTGTCTGTAAAGTCCCATTAAAAGCTTTGCAAATCAGAATCAATGCACAATTTTAAATTATTAATTTTTTCAACCGCAAACCCTTATTTTTACAAAAATAAATTTGATATAAAATTGCTTACGCGTACATAAATTGTCTCCGAGCGTCATAGTATCGCTAAATCATACACCACTGCTAGAGATGGACGGTAACATGTCCGGAGCGCAAACATCTTTAAAATGTGTATTTTGGAATCGCAATTTATTGAAGTAAAGAACTTTTGATTATACTCAAAGGGCAATAACATAATAAACCCTTAAGATATATTTTGTTTCTTATTATCAATAAATAATTTTGTTTCTAATCATCAATAAATTATTTGTTTCCAATCATCAATAAAACCTTTTAGTGTGTACTTTTCCATTTTCTCTTTTCTTTTCATATTATGCACATTTTAGCGAACAGTTATCATTATGGTCAGGTTCTGAATTTATTGTTGGCCAGATATTTTCAACTCCCATTAACCTCTTGAACTGTTAAAAATTTGGCTTTATTTATTCATAATCTAAATGTTGTTCTCGGTTTTCTAGACGAACATGCACGCGTCGTTCCCGTACGACGGGCAGCGCGGCCGCACCGAGTACGGGGTCCGCAGGTCCGACGTCCTAGGCCAGTCGCACCCCGGCATCGACGATCCTCTAGTCCTACACAACGCCCTGTCCGCCGCCGTCGACGATGGCCAGGTAAGGCTAGGATCTACACGTCTCTAGATGTATGTAGGGTCCGCAGGTCCGACGTCCTGGGCCAGTCGCACCCCGGCATCGACGATCCTCTAGTCCTACACAACGCCCTGTCCGCCGCCGTCGACGATGGCCAGGTGAGGCTAGGATCTACAGGTCTCTAGATGTATGTAGGGTCCGCAGGTCCGACGTCCTGGGCCAGTCGCACCCCGGCATCGACGATCCTCTAGTCCTACACAACGCCCTGTCCGCCGCCGTCGACGATGGCCACGTAAGGCTAGGATCTACACGTCTCTAGATGTATGTAGGGTCCGCAGGTCCGACGTCCTGGGCCAGTCGCACCCCGGCATCGACGATCCTCTAATCCTACACAACGCCCTGTCCGCCGCCGTCGACGATGGCCAGGTAGGATAGGATCTACACGTCTCTAGATGTATGTAGGGTCCGCAGGTCCGACGTCCTGGGCCAGTCGCACCCCGGCATCGACGATCCTCTAGTCCTACACAACGCCCTGTCCGCCGCCGTCGACGATGGCCAGGTAAGGCTAGGATCTACACGTCTCTAGATGTATGTAGGGTCCGCAGGTCCGACGTCCTGGGCCAGTCGCACCCCGGCATCGACGATCCTCTAATCCTACACAACGCCCTGTCCGCCGCCGTCGACGATGGCCAGGTAGGATAGGATCTACACGTCTCTAGATGTATGTAGGGTCCGCAGGTCCGACGTCCTGGGCCAGTCGCACCCCGGCATCGACGATCCTCTAATCCTACACAACGCCCTGTCCGCCGCCGTCGACGATGGCCAGGTAGGATAGGATCTACACGTCTCTAGATGTATGTAGGGTCCGCAGGTCCGACGTCCTGGGCCAGTCGCACCCCGGCATCGACGATCCTCTAGTCCTACACAACGCCCTGTCCGCCGCCGTCGACGATGGCCAGGTAAGGCTAGGATCTACACGTCTCTAGATGTATGTTGGGTCAGCAGGTTGTTAGTTCTTAATTTATTTGCAATCCGACGGAGTGGTGACTTGACGTAAGTGCAAGGTGGTGGTTGCCGTGTACAGTGGCGTTAAATCGCCACCTCTGATAATTGAGGGTCGTGATTTGTCGCCTTAGGGGGAGGGGTGACTTGATGTAGCCGTGCAAGGTGGTGATCTGTGGTTGACGCTACAATGTAGATGCTACCCCATTAAGACCCTCGGGTTAGCAGGTGCTATTTGGCAGAGTGGCACCGCGGTTTTTTCTGTCGTCGGTGTTTTTAAATAACAGTCTGTCTTGTAACTGTAATATTAGATAAGAGTATTAAAGTTAGTAGTTTAAACTGATTACTACTGATTATTACTGTTTATTAGTAATGCGTACAACTTCATAAACTAGCCTATATCGTTATTTAAGGTAGAAAAATAAATCCGTTCCGCTCGAGGTAAATTCTTTCATTTCAAACTCGTAAATATATTCAGTTGCAAGCAATATCACAACCAATACTCACATCTACCTTGGAGCCGGCTTTCCAGCAATCATCAAATTTACCCTTGCAAAACTCCTCCAAAAAGCCACCGGAAGGGTGCAATTTCGGAAAAATAAATTGGACAGATCGAACGCCTACAGACAACGCGGCGTTCATAACGGCCAAAGGGTCGAAAACACCAAAGGGTGGATCGGCGCTGATATTAAAAAAATAATAAACAATAGTCGGTCGGTGAAAGACGGAGACTTTGTCAAAGTAGCCACAGCGCTCCCCCAAAACTGCCCTTTTGACGAGTCCGGCACAAAAACGTACAAATTAAAACCGGCCATGTTTGAGGTCAGTTTGTGCGAGTCGGTTGTTTCGTTTTGTTTCGTCTGTGGCCATTTTATTAAATAAGTTCCGATGTTTGTCCGCCTGTCATTGTTATCGCTTTAGTTGTGAATTTTTTATTGGCACTTTTTAATATCCACTTTGTCTTTGATCGTCCGAGAAAACTGATTAAAAATTACTCTCGCTTGCGAGAGGTAGGCTGTCGTCGTTGTTTTTCAGTTAGAAGGGTGCGATCTGCTCTAATATAAAAGGAAAAGGCGCGAAATAATAAACTCAATTTAACCGGCACCACAAAACAATTAAACTATATTTGCTGGTAAATAGTTCAAAGTTTTTATTCATACAGGTTAGTTTTTTATAATGAGATATTTTCATTAGACATGCATTCAAACAGAATATGTTTTCTAAGCTACACATTATTAATAAACCATGTTTTATAGGTCTATAATTTTGAAATTATTTGAAATTTAAATAAACAAATTCCTAATCATTCTCAAAAAATATCCTCCCATCTATGGCAGTTCTAATTTTGTTTTCTTGACTATTAATAATGTTTTAGTTTGTTTCTAATTGTTATTAAGTTTTCTGCTTGCTGTTACCCCAATTTAAATAATTTTTCAACAATTTTTTCCCGAACTAAAAAACAAGAAAAGTTTATGTTCCGATAACTTAAAATATTTACTGTGTAAAATTTTCAATTTATGTTTCACCTTTTAGCTTAAGGACACGCACCATATTTCAGTCATTTATGGTGTTATGACGACATCTATTAAATATATTTTCCCAACAGTTTAACGTGTTTATGAGAGGCACAATTTAACATGTCCTTAAAATGAAATATTCTTATGTGTGTGTGAATAAATTAACGAAACGTACATCAGGTAAAAAAGGATAAAGACATTTCACACCTTAAATAACCCAACTTCACTACCTTAAAAGTTAAACAATAATTTACAAGGCAGTGGTGACACGAGTGCCATAAACCACGTCTCGGCAGATGTGGAGCGACAATGCCGGTGGATGTGAAGGGCGGAGGTTATGAAGCCAGTGCATTAGCCGCAGGAAGGCCCTCAGGGCTGACTGAAGGGCTCGATACCTCCCTTGATATTAAACCTTCAGATAGCCCATAAATAGCCCTAATGTCACCACCGTTCGACCAACACAAATCTTTCCAGATATATTGGTTCTGATTTTTAAGCTGTAACGTGTGTAAGGCGTTGCATTGGTTTAAATCATTGTTAAGAACTATTGACGAAATGGACCTCAGTAATATCAGTGTAAATTGAATATTTATTCATTAATCACATTATTGTGTGAATATTTTAATAAAATACGAATAAAATACTCAAATTTACGAAATATTGCATTGTTGAGTACTTAATAACGTATATCCACAAATAAATTAAAAACAGTAAAAACAGTGATTACGTCAAATCCTTTATTTTTTCATTAAAAAATCTTTAATGAATCATGATCCGAAACTATGCCACCATAACTGATTTCATAATCAAAGATACAGTAGAGTGGATAATTATTTTATCCGATTCGATTTTTTAGACTACTACGTTTATATTTTGAACTAAACATTAAGAAAACAAGCTTGGAAATAGTTAAATGTTAATAATTTCAAATTTGTATTTTTTACACAGTTATGTTTGTTGAGTTTATCCGTTTCAAGGACATAGAAAATCTTAAGCCGGGAGCTTAATCAGGCTCAGGTATTCCAAATTGAGTAGGTTGATACTGATGTAATGCTGTTGCGAAGCCATTTGAACGTAAGAGTAAAACAACAGAATTTCATATTATATAGAAAAAATCCAAAAGTTTATCTACCTAAAATATTGCAGAGTAGAACTTGTGCAGCAACAGTTAAAATACTGAGCTGTAATCACTACAATGTATTGCTTGTGTGTCAATTATTACTACGACCGTTGTCGTAAAAATTTACTAAAATAACTTATGAATATTTAATTTTCGAGTACTGCATATAAAAAAAAATATGTATATGGGCTACGAAAAATATGCAATCAGTAGAATTATTATTGGTAGGTTTACTCTTGCAATCTGCTGTAAATATCACATATTTAACTTAGATTGTTTTCTAGCAGTTTTACAATATATTGTTTCGTGACTAATGTGTTAAGACTACCATATTACCTAAACTTATTATTTTTCTGCGAACCCATAATTTAATGAATTAATCGGTTGGAAAATGTATTGCAATGTACGTTTTATGTGATATCACGTTACCTTTACAATAAAAGAGTTTACACTTCATCAAGTATTTTCTTTTTAAACATTTCCTTTTTTCTGCTTATCTATTGACGCGAAAAAACCAACATATCGATTTCCTGTTGAGTAGAATACGAAAGAAAACTCATTTCTCAACACAACGAATAGTTCTCACGATTATCGTCAAAATGAGGATTCGTGCAGTTTTAATTCGTCCGCCAGCTGTTCGCGGTGCAATTCACACTCTATTGCGGTTCCAGATTATTAGCGCGGTGCAGTAGAGGCGCGGCCAAGCATGGAACCCTGAGGAACACCGCATAATATGACCCATTCATTCACACCTCGACCCTAATCGTTCTGCTTGTTAGTTTTTTTTTACATATTCCATCTCTTTGATCAATTTTCAGCGTTAGACCACATAAAATTGACATTCTGTGGCGTCGTTGTGGGTTTATGAGATGTTTGAGTGGCAGAATGCGGGTTTCATTTAGATAGGTTTTTGTAATGAGTCTTGGTTTGAGAAAAGTTATTTTACTTCATATTGAATTAAGAAATTCACGATGTGTTTGTTAAGGGGCGCTGCCCACCAAAAACTTTTATATTTATGATACAAATCCGTTAAAAGTGGCAAGCCACAAATAAATGTCTGTAAGACGTTGTTAAAAAAATGTTTAAGAAAATTGAAATGTTGTCACAAAAACATAAAAATGTGATTTATAAATGAGGTTTCTTTACCATTTCATCAAGGTAAATCATATAGGTTTATTTAAATGCGATATGAATTTATTACCTATTATTTATTTATTACTTTCCTTTGATTTACATAAATTTATTCCGTTTCAGAATAACGTAAAAAACCTTCATGTATGACATTTTAATGAGGTAAAGTCCGTATACGAACCTGCTCTGTAAATTAAATGCAGGTTTTCAGGTTAATAGTTTTCACAAAATATCACGCAAACGTTTTTCGATCCAATCGTTATTTTCGATCTCACGGCTGTGGAATTAGTTTGAGTCCGCGACAGAATAAAAAAATTATAAACTTTGTCTCTCATGAGGAGAAAACACTTAAACGTTTCTTATCACAACATACCGGCCATCGTCCTATGTTTTGACCAATGCCATAAATATTTGGTAGATGGTTAAATTAATTATTTTGTGATTTTCTAGTAAATTTCTATTTGTTATTTTCGTTAGAAAGTCTTAGTAATATCTTATCAAAAAGATTGGTAACTATTTCATTAGGTTCTATTTTATTTTATAAATGCAGCTTTTTTTTAAGCAAAAGCATAAAATGTGATTCCTTTCCTAGAGGACTGCAAGCCATTTTGTTTGATACTGCAATTTTTTTGAACCAGTGATGAGGCACTTAAGACACATGGCATCATTTAAACAGCCGTCAAATTTCTGCATGTATAATCTAATGTAATGAAACCTCTTAATCCTTTACTTATTACAGCCTCTAAGTTCTACCAGAGGATTTGTCAAAAGGGGCAGTAACCTTCCCACAGAGCTCCGAATACCTCCAAAAGACCGTTTTCACCTTCACATTAGCCTTACCCGTTGCACTGTCGAATTTGCATCAAATTACAAGGATAATACGAAAATATGACGGGCTTACCGGGCGCAGAGTCAAAAATTGAATCGGGGCCTGATTAGCCCCCAGAAGGCCGGGGGCGGGCCCCAAACACAGGACAAAGCGGGGCTCCGGGCTTAACAAGCCCCCTGGGGGTCAAAACTGTAATTACTATAACTCGATAAAGAGTCTGCCGTAACGCTTTTGTCACTCGGGTCGCAGCCTTTGTCGGTCAAACTTGTACAACTGTGAGGAGAAAACAATGTTCGGGTTGGGGTGTAATGTAATATTTGCGGATTATTTGGTAAAAGAAGGGTTTCCTATTGAGATTTAGAGTTTGAACTTCCTCGGTGTTTTTACGACAGAGACATTTTGTTACAATTTTTAGCCGATTCATTAAGCCCCGGCTCACATACCTGTGCACAAAAATTGTTCGTAATCTGTAAAATAATCACGATTTTATAGGGGAAACGGTCTTTGTTCAAAATGAAATCACAAAATCACGATTTCTACGAAAACTCAAACACGTTGAAATTGAACACAACACTACTTTTGAAAGACATGTTTTTTGTGAGGTTTGAATAATGTAATTCTTTTTTATGATAACTCTTAGGTCTGTGATATGTCCTCGTGACATAAATTAAATATAATACATTAATACAAATTTAACACAAATTAATTCTCAGGGATGTCATTTTATTAGTTTTTCATCCGATAACAATCTTACCACAACTATATACAGTTTTACTAGCCTTTTTAAAACTATAATTTAATTTATTAATATATTGCTTGAAGATAAAAGCTATTGTACGATAACTGCAAGTTATTTATGCTGAGTTATAGTTCATACGAAATGTTTTTTGGCCTATAGTATTTAATTTTGTCTTGCTACTTTCGCAGATACCAATAGTGCGAGAAGATGGTAATATGCCCTAAAAATAGCTAGAACTAATAGTTTTGTCGTTCATCATAAAAAAAATAAAACCTTGCACTGTCAGAGAGTCGTACATTAGTTTCCCTTTGCCGTTGCTCATCATTAGTTGTAATATAATATAATAAAATATATTAATATGAGAAAAGTATATTTCGGGTTCCCAATCTAAACTTATCTTCAGCTTTTAAAAACAACAAAGTGTCCTCATTACGAGTTATCCTTATTTTATAATTCCCTGAAACCCACATCCAATCTACAACTTAATCTTCTTTTTCCTCTATCTGCACACGCGCAGTTCATTGAGCTCTGTCTCCATGAATGAAAATAATTTACGCTACACACAAATGGGATTTTCAAATCCCTAGGAATAGAAGGAGTAATCACAATTAGCCAGATGGTTTCCGCTGCGGTGGGCCGGTGGCTCATACGTCGTCAAAGCGACCGCAACTGAAAACGACCGGTGCATGCGGCGAGTCCGAAACGTTAATTTATTAAGAAGAAGATGACATGATGAGGAAATTTCAAACTTTCCGAATTAAGTACTGCAGTTTAAAAAATCGTAATAAATAGATAATGTTCACTAAATGTCATTGATCGATGGGATGTTTTATCATCAATTGTTTACATCAAATATTACTATTGGTAAAAATATGATACAAATGAGGTTAGACATTATGAATGTGATATAGGCTCACCTTACGTACCAAGATTATTCTTGTTGTGGAACCTAATTTTTAATGCCGAAGCATGATCATTAGTCCTTAGCCTTTAGCTCAAGTACTTTACTACATTTGACGAAGTCTCAATCAAGAGATAACAAAATATTATCTATCAATTAGGTTAACCTAGGAACAAAGGGCTGACGATAAAGCTTTTAAATTGAAACCTAGGTCCCCACAACAGTAAACATTTTGGATCTTAAGGCAATCCTTCATCAGATTCATAGTGTTAACGATCCACAGGCTACATACCCAAATGAGGTTATAATTTGTCACCATTTGGAACAATGATATTCTGATGAAATTTATTATGCAGAAATTATTTGAAATGTTTTAGGCCTAATTCAATTCCTTTACCTTGGCTCAATTTCATTGGTTTAATATCTCTATCGGTGGCCCAATAAATCATACACTTCCATGAGGTTAAAATAGTATATTACTAGGAAGTACTGTTTTGCCGGACGAGCATGATTTCGCTCGAGCGCGATTTTCATGCGAGTACGGTAAAACTTACCGGCGTGTAACGTACGATATTTTTCATCATACTACTCAGGAAAAACATACTTTCAATCATGACTTAGTCCTTGCATAAACCAATACGTTCCACAATCCTTCAATCCTACCTATAACAAACATTTGATACTGCTGCCAGTGCTGTCACTACATTCCTATGAAAAGTAACAATAAACAAGCATTTAACGTCAGTTTACTGCAAATCAGCTGATTGTTTACTTCCGTTTTTCCGGCTTATTATGGCAAAAAGGTTTTGCCGGACTAGGGCGGCAATGGGCAACTTTCGAGCAATGGGTAACTTAAGCAACAGAAAACAGATGTTTCTGAGTAAGAATGATGAAAACACCAATTCCTCCTCCCAGTCCGTTCCTCCGCGGCGGACTCGTGTGCGGGCGCCTTCGTTCACATTTTAATTTCAAATTACCCTCGCGGTGCTAAACCTCTATTTTCCGGCCTGTTTGTTTCTGTAATTGCTCCCAGTGGCTCGGACGCCTTGTTGTGTTTCTTTATGCGTTTGTCGCGTGCTTGCGCTCCACGTTCTCACGCCGCGCCGCTCGAGTTCCGTTTATGCAAATTGTTTTTGTCATCAGTTTGTTTACGAGTTGTAATGTGATTGTAAATTTTCATAAATTATGATATTTTTATTCGAGTCTAAACGCTTCCTAACCTACTTAAATCTCGGGCTGAATATGTACCGTGCAAATCGAAAGTCTTAGCTTAGCATTGAAGTACCTACAATGTTTAGCTTTCGTTACTGTTTTAAACTGATCGTTGTTTAGGCTATGTGAGGTATTTGAAAAAGTTGTGATTAGATTGAAACAGTATTTCACCACTAGGGCCTAAAGTGACGCTCTCGAGTGAGAGGTCAAGTTTTTCGACTGAGGCGTTAAGACGAGATGGAAAATATGCCGAGTATCAAAGAGCAACTTTAGGCCCATAGGATGAACAATATTTTTCGTCATACGGCTCAATAAGCGTGTGACGAAAAATCATTGCTACTCAAAAAATCACAACATATGTCCCAAGGATACTTTCATCTTATTCTTGCTATTTAAAACACTCAGCTGGTTATCTGAATGCTTAATTTGTGTTATAGTGTTATTTTTTATGACTATCAATAGCAAAAATATTGATGTATTGAAGGAATTGCTTTATTGAACGGAAAGATTTCAACAATTAAGTATCTCTAGGGTAGAAAATAAATTATTTGGACCGCAACACATTAAACAAAAACTGCCGTTTTCGCAGACGTATAACAAACATTATTGTAAGCCCGTTAAATATTAGTGTGCTATACAAATGATTCCCGTTATTCTGATGAGTCGTGTTATTACATATTTACAATCCACATTGATTTCTACAAGAATCCATTACTAAAGGTCGCTTAGTGTTTGAAACAGACCTAGAATTATCGTCCTTTAGTTTGACCTTTTGTTCTCACAGATTCCATTCTCAGTAACATCATTTAAACAAGTCTCTCGACATCGATATCTCCTCGCCGAAGCCTCCTATTGCCCGCACAGAGGCGAAGATGCGGCCACGGGGTGGTGAAAGGTCCAGCTCCTAGATTAGGTAATTTGGACGAACAAAACCCTTTTGTGCCCAATAATTGGGTCTAGTGGCAATCAAACGGGCGGCGGCAGAGGGACGCTTTCATTGTTTTAGGCGACTGTCAGGTGCCCAGGAGCCGTGGCTGTCGATCGACCTATCGATCGTATCCGATATCCGAAACCCCCGTCATTGTGATCACTCGATATCTCGATAAGTAAGAAGTGCCGTGCTCTGCCGTGGCTACAGATCGACCTATCGATCGGATCCGATATCCGATACCCCCGTCATTGTGATCACTCGATATCTCGATAAGTAAGAAGTGCCGTGCTCTGCCGTGGCTACAGATCGACCTATCGATCGGATCCGATATCCGATACCCCCGTCATTGTGATCACTCGATATCTCGATAAGTAAGAAGTGCCGTGCTCTGCCGTGGCTACAGATCGACCTATCGATCGGATCCGATATCCGATACCCCCGTCATTGTGATCACTCGATATCTCGATAAGTAAGAAGTGCCGTGCTCTGCCGTGGCTACAGATCGACCTATCGATCGGATCCGATATCCGATACCCCCGTCATTGTGATCACTCGATATCTCGATAAGTAAGAAGTGCCGTGCTCTGCCGTGGCTACAGATCGACCTATCGATCGGATCCGATATCCGATACCCCCGTCATTGTGATCACTCGATATCTCGATAAGTAAGAAGTGCCGTGCTCTGCCGTGGCTACAGATCGACCTATCGATCGTATCCGATATCCGATACCCCCGTCATTGTGATCACTCGATATCTCGATAAGTAAGAAGTGCCGTGCTCTGCCGTGGCTACAGATCGACCTATCGATCGGATCCGATATCCGATACCCCCGTCATTGTGATCACTCGATATCTCGATAAGTAAGAAGTGCCGTGCTCTGCCGTGGCTACAGATCGACCTATCGATCGGATCCGATATCCGATACCCCCGTCATTGTGGTCACTCGATATCTCGATAAGTAAGAAGTGCCGTGCTCTGCCGTGGCTACAGATCGACCTATCGATCGGATCCGATATCCGATACCCCCGTCATTGTGATCACTCGATATCTCGATAAGTAAGAAGTGCCGTGCTCTGCCGTGGCTACAGATCGACCTATCGATCGGATCCGATATCCGATACCCCTTCCATTGTGATCACTCGATATCTCGATAAGTAAGAAGTGCCGTGCTCTGCCGTGGCTACAGATCGACCTATCGATCGGATCCGATATCCGATACCCCCGTCATTGTGATCACTCGATATCTCGATAAGTAAGAAGCGCCTGCTCTTCCATGGCTACAGATCGACCTATCGATCGTATCCGATATCCGATACCCCTTTCCAAGGCCGTAGCCAATGGGGGGGGTCCCCGAAATAGTAGATATAGCATTGAAAACGTAGGAAATGAGGGTGAAACTCCCCCCCCCCCCGAAATAGCCAAAACCCCCCCCCCCAAAATCCTCAGAGGAAACGTACAGGGGCCCGGAAACTGTAAAAAAGGTCCAAAATCACGATAAAGGCGCTGAAAAACACACACGCGACTAAAAAAAAACAAAAAAAAGTCACCACTTTTGTCGAGGCGGAAATTCGCCCGCCGGTGGCGGCTAACCCCCCCCCCCCCCCCCCGAAAAAACTTCCTGGCTACGGCTTTGCCCCTTTCATTGTGATCACTCGATATCTCGATAAGTAAGAAGCGGCGTGCTCTGCCGTGGCTACAGATCGACCTATCGATCGGATCCGATATCCGATACCCCCGTCATTGTGATCACTCGATATCTCGATAAGTAAGAAGCGGCGTGCTCTGCCGTGGCTACAGATCGACCTATCGATCGGATTCTTTTGAGACATCGATAAGTAATCATGTACCGAGGAGCTACCATGCGCCAACGTGGCTGTCGACCGACCTATCTCAAATCAAGTCATTCTATGTCCCAATAGATAATCACAGATGAAAGTGGAACGGGCGAAGAAAGATTCAATCCACTGAAGTTGAGCCTTACTTATTTTGTGAGAGGCCATCCTGTTTTTTAACACGTCGTTATTTTTTTGGAGGTTTAAGATATGAACAATAAGGAATTAAACTATGCAGCTTCGTGCCAAAACTTCTAGTCCATTCACTTAAAACCTCCAGGACCGTTGAATGCAACAGTTGAGTTGTTGGGATAGTTGTGTGATTCTGTCTTCATCAGTAATAATCTGACGATGTTAATAATCTGTTTAATTCCCTCTGCGGGCTAGCGGAGATTGTAAATTTCCAGGGAATTCAGGAAGCAAAAAATTTCCACGAACAAATTTTGTTTTAAGGCTAATAACCTTTGACAATTTTAATACATTTTTGTTAGCACATCAGGAGTAAAAATGATGGATGCTAGGTTTGTACTCGTACAACAAATACTGTGATTAGTTTAGTTTGCCTTAATAAAAAATCGATTGTAATAAAGTACCGCGTACAACCTTGTTAAAAACGTATCTCGTCACAAATCCAGCCAATAAAAATCAAAATTATGAAAATGCGGTTCCGCTGTAAGTTTTTATAATTCTTTAGTAATATTCATGTCGGTTGTTTGGCCCTCTCCACTCATTGCGCCGGCTTCCATTATTGCTCAAATGTTTACTCATAATTTCCCTTCAGTTATTTATAACCCTTAACTTTCACCAAATCTATTGCTGAGGCTTACAGGATGTGCGTGTGGTCTTCACTTACAATGACGTACAGTGACTATTGTTCCAATGCAGTATCTTGGAACAGGATTAAAACTTAATTATTTAACCATACAAGTAACGTTGCTAAACTCAAAAAAGAATAATACATTTATTTGTTGTCACGTTAAAATATTTGTCAGTCGTTTTGTGCTCTTTGAATAACAGGTAATTAAATTAGAACACATTACAGTAATAACATATTGATGGTTATATGAATATTCTATTCATTCTTTCTTTACATATTCATTTGTGTACATAGCCAAGTCAGAAATATCATGTATCGTCATATTACTAACACCGAAAATAACATTTATCTTTTAAAGCTAACCTAACAATGCGAAAGTTAAACGAATTAGAACTGTATGAACAAAATAAAAAAAATAAATAAATATAAGTCTACTAAAATTGTCTACATAATATAAATAACATTTTGATTTTTGATCTCGAAACAAGTCCTTGTCATGATGGTAGAAATTCTGCAAACGAATAAAAAGCTTGGTTTAAAAGAAATTTTTTTAAAGTTTTTTTTTTAAGTGAAAAGGAAGTTTGATGTTTTATATGAATCGATAGTCTATTGAAAAATTGAATACCCTTGTAGAATGGACTTCTTTCATAGGCTGCTGTTTTGTGGAGAGAAAAGGATAATGGTCGAGTAATGTATGAATGCGATATAATGTTTAAAATGCAGTATCTAACTCTCAAGATATTAAAAAGCGTCGTGATGAACTATAGAATGCACAGTATGATAAACATATTTTTATCGCGGTTGTTCATCAATTAAAAAAAAGTAGTTACTGCTGGACCAATATTTTAAATCCAATTATAACTTGTTAATTATAAGTTTTAAACCAGGTATTAAACAATTCATAATAATTAACACAAGTTTTTGTTCCAGAACACCAACGTCGACGACAGTACGGGTTTCATCAGCGACCTGCCCCTCCTTAAAAGTGAGTTTTATTATTAATAACAATAAATGTGTACAAAATTCATTGACCTGCTTATCTGTTCATTGATACTATTGAGATACGTTATCCTTAAGATCTGATAAAAAAGTTAAATAAGGAATTAAAAGATGAGAAACTAAATTAATTAATTTTGTTATAAAAAGTAATTTATGTACTGTTTATCGCATAAGAATACCTCACTAGTAAAGGAAACTCCTCTCTCTAGCTTAATATTTTTATTTATTTATCCAATAAACCAAAAGGATCTTATAACAAATTAAGACGCATTATAAGCTGCATTATAAGAGGTTTAACCTGTGGGTTAACCCAACTACACGTTGGGTTATCCATAGGTTAAACCTTTTTAGCATGTTAACCAAGTTAGGAGAAAGCGGCCCTTAACCTTATTTGACGGACTAAGAGATATTTATTGGTAGAAAGATGTATATTAATTCTCCAATCACATAAACTACTCGTACAATGAGCGGCGATATCAGTTCCACACGCTGGCCGCCCTTACAGTCGAGGCGTCGAGAGGTGTGAAGCGTGAACACCCCGCCCTCCGCCCTCCGCCCTTGCTCGCATTAAGCCATTAACAGGCCCTATAATCACACGCTCTTTACCCCCATTAAAAGGGCCAAATTAGGATTTCATCAGCCGTTGAAATTGATTTGTATCGAGGGTAGCCCGGGGGCAGCCCTCATTGGTTCATGACCAAATTGAAAGTGTGATGTGCGTTTTATCTGGAAATGGCGGGGCGCCGCGGGTAGCCCCCGAATCATTGGCTACTTATGTCTCAGTGCCCTTTTGGCCCTTCACCCCCCCCACCCCCCGCCGTGTCCGGCCCATCTGCTTCTTACGCCCGCATGAACTGATGGATGTACTTTGTCACTTTGCTGCATGGCGTCCTCAGGGCGGAGTGATTGAAGCTTTTATTTTTAAAAGGGATTTTAACTGGAGCTGAAGCATTTTATGAACTCACATAGATATATTTTAAACCGTAACATGTTTTATTATTCATGGAAAACTTATTCTAAACATATTTTTATTGATGTTGTTCCTAATCATATTTTTTATAATATGGTAACCACGGAAAATAATGAAATGAAAGGAAGTATACTTTATTTCCAAAAATATGTATTATTAATAAATACAATTAATTCCACAATCAAATATTGGAAGAGTCTACATGGGCGAATAGCCTGTATGACCCATTACGAATCAGAGACCAAATAGAAATTAAGGAATAAAAAATGGAATCTTATATTTAGTTTGTGATGAAATTCACTTTATGATTGTGTGTAATAGAATCCCCTATTATACGATTATGGTGAAATGAGCGCATTATCACCGCTCTATATCCAGCCAATTCCTTAAATCATACTGTATGATACTACAACCCGCTCTGAAAATTTCAATAATTCCTCTCTGATATTAAATTGTATCATATCAAACGTATTTTGACATATAAAACCTCAACTCATCAAAGGACTTCTTAACAAAGTCCTGAAACCATTGGAGGAAACAAATGTAGTTAATGAATTAATCTCTTTTTAATTTCATCATGCTATTCGATTATAATCAAGACTTGAGAATTCATGTCGATGAGTCATCTCTACTCGCCGCACACGGGCGCGGGCGGTTGCCATGAAACCACCAAAGTCTGTCGGAACTCCTCCTGTCTGCGTCTTAACCACCGCGCCCCAACCTCCAATCCACCCCATCACTTTTCCCCTCAT
The DNA here is from genome assembly GCA_035578135.1 of Flexamia atlantica. Classification (NCBI taxonomy): domain Eukaryota; kingdom Metazoa; phylum Arthropoda; class Insecta; order Hemiptera; family Cicadellidae; genus Flexamia; species Flexamia atlantica. Next base: position 39,430,869 of record JAQJVK010000008.1, on the reverse strand, counting down.
TTCCTCCCCCAATTATCCACCGGAACTTTCACAGATTGTTGTTCATGCATATGTTCTGCGATTCGCCCCATACTGTTCCTGATCGATCCCTAAATTTGACTCGTTTAGGCTAACACTGATCAGTTGTGAATTTTGCTTCTCTGCTCCCATAAAAGGTGAGCAAATTGTTTAAATAGTTGGAAGCAGGTGGTAGGTTAAACAGTTTTGAATAACCACAAAATGCTGTGAACATCACTGTTATTGGAAATCTTTTTTGAATAAAAACCTAAAAAAAGTTAATACATTTTTCGGATTCAAATTTTTATCCGTACATTATTGTTTGGTTATAAAATATAGACATCTGGTCCCTATTCTGGAGTGTACTTCCGTTTTTAAATGTTATACACATAATCCATATATATTATTAATTGTTGGAATAATGTGCTAACACATAAATTAATACAACTCATTGTTTTTAACAAGAAAACCTGTTTACTAATAAAATAAAATGTTAAGTAAAAATAAAATTTTAAGTATCAAAACTCATGTGATTATCACTAAGTAGGACTTAAAACACAGGTATTTTTATCATACTGAAGTCTTTCAACCTCTTTCTCCCCAAAAGTCACAACTAAAAAATCCACCCTAACCCCAAATCTCCCCCTGAAATCGCGACTCAAACCTACTTCCAGCAGAGAAGGCCGGACTGTATTATTCCGTCATGAAGTCAGTGTCTGTACAGCCGGTCGGGACATTAACATGACAACGCGGACTAGCGGGGGGCGCCGAATTAGCCGGGGCGGTGTTTAGAGGGCGGGAAAAGGCAGGGGCGCAAACTTAGGCACAAAGCCGAGGTGCGAACACCCCGCCTAGAGAACACGGGCTTTTGTCTAGGGGGTTTCTTTAGTGTGATTGTTATTACCTGTAACGTAATTTCGTGTGGTTGTTGTCAGGTAGCGGCGAAAGCAATACTAGAACTATACACTATACAGATTCTATAGTAGCCTACTTTTCATTACAAACGGATTAAAAAATGTAGACATTATTTATGTAATTATCAATATTATAAAGACTATTAACTGCTATTCAATCTACTTCATGTACGAAATCAAAAATCTTTAAAAACTTCTGCTGTTGATAATTTTTTACCAAAAATTATTTGTCAATTCTATTAGTTGTGATTTTTACAAATTGTTATAGATTAAGAACTAAACTGAAAATTGTGGAAAACCTTCAATACATCCTAAAATCGATTAAAATTAATCTTATTAGATAAGAGGGTAAGAGTTTTTGTAAACACAGTTTATCAACAAGATTGTAGTTGTTGATAATATCTATTGTTATTACAGTTCACTACAAGTCAGTTGTAGCACGCTGAACATTTATTTTGTGCTATTTGCACACGTTTCACTGTTGATCCCTAGTGGGATGGCTAATTATTTGTCCAAAAAGGAAAACAAATCAAAAGCGCTGGCTTAGCAGCGTTAAATGAGTACATAAATAGCAGAAAGTACGGTAAAGCACTACCGTACCGTGGATATATTATTGCTTGAAATACAAGATCACTGTTGCAACTTCGCTTGCCACAGGAATTGTATTGCCTCTGCTTTTCAAGGGCTGTTATAAAAAAACCTATTAAGGATATTCGGCTATCTTACGCACTATCCCCTTCGATTTGGCACATTAATCTTTAAGATCGGTTCAGTAGAAACAGAGAACTCAGCCTTTCAATTACGTATCAATATGTATAGGCTTACTAAAACGGTAATTCAAATCATTAGCCGGTCAATAGGCGGTAGCGATTAATTTATTAATTACATTAAGGAGAATTGGCGCTTTTAAGTTGGTTATGTCATTCATTTTATGGTTCCTAGGATGGGATTTAAAAATATAAAAAAACAAGTTTAATAAGGTTAATAAAGTTTAAATAAAACAAGGAATTCTTCCTCACATTACTAAAATGATTTTATATTCCGTTTTACGACAAAAATACGTTTATTTTGGACCAAACAAAGTTAAGCTTAAAAACATTCAAAGTTTGAGTTTAATATTAACTAATGAAACTGAAGAAATTTGGGGTACTATCATTATGGCTAATTTGCATGAATAACAATCTTTGAATATCAACTCGTTCTACTGTCATCTCGTTTGTTTACTTGTCATCTTTAGGGGCCTTGGATTACCATAGATTCAGTAGCGATTATTATCACGCATGGCGTTGTCAAAGTATTTTTAAACAATTTATTCCTTTATTTTACAATATTAGTAACTTTCCCAGGCGTTGGTCTCAGAACCTTTAATAATCGATTAATCCTTAGGAACGTACGAAACGAGAAAGTAAGGATGCAGTACATGGCAGGAATCCTGAGAACGAACTGCCGGGATGAATTAATTTTCCAAGCTTCATATTTGCATTTAATTAAAATTTCTCATGTGTGTAATGTCATCAAATATCAGGCCTAAATAGTAAGACCAATAATAATAAATAATACTGGTTAAACTGGTTAGTCTTCGACAATCTTTATCTTGACTTACTCAAGCTTATTCCTCGAATATGTGGTCATGTTTACCTCTACGACAGAAATATGGTTCTAAAATTAGATGTAATCTTATCTATAGCTAATCTTGTGAAAAAGGTGTAACAAAGCAGACTTCCTTTCGTATATAACGATTTCATTTTATGTTAAAATCAAGTCATATGTTTAGCCTATTTTCCTCAAAGAAATGACATCGTTATGGATTTGGTAGTTGTGATGTGTGGATTGCGTCATTTCATTATACACAAACCATTATGTATAAAAATCAGCTAACGTAGCTACCTGATTTGCAAAAGTTATTTCTTTTCATTTTCTTGTAATAGTGAAGATTAATATTTATTAATAGAGTTGTTATAAATTTATAATTCTTGAACATTATTGTATAAATTATTTTAAAGCCAGCCACAAACTATTAAATTAATTTGAGCGTATTTGTGACGTCCACAAAATACCGGATGATTAAAAAACAAGAATACAACTTTGTAAGCTCACTACATCAACCTCAAAGGTTAAGCAACATTTTTGTATTTTGTCTTATTCATTTGCAAGTGCTCGATATGTAAATCTTGTTGCCCACGTCATACATAAATAAACAACTTCCGATAAGGCTTATTTCCAGTAATAACGTTTTTTCCAGTCAATATATTTCTTAGCTTGTGAGTTATTGAGAATGAAGGTGCAGAAACGTTGGGTCTCACATAATCCAACTCGAAAAATCATAGTGATTCCCAATTAAAAGTAAATGCATTTATATATGAAAAACTGATATAAAAAAGAGAAAAACTTTCAAACATTCGTTCTTGCGTGATGTATTATTTTTTTTTACATATGGAATACCTTCTTGTTCATTGGTGTTACCTTTTTGTATAAATGTGAAGTTATTAAAGTGCCAAGAGTAACAAACTGTCATGCTTTCACTTCCCTTCTCATAGTAATTCTCGTAAGTAAGTAGTACGAAAACATGTTGCGCTAGGTTCCTTAACACTGAGCCCAGTAAGCCCAGTTGTTGATCCCCTACAACAAACCCCCTTGTCGAATTCCTGCTCTACTTTTGTGATAACGCACCCCATCACCCCTTGGATATTGATTGGAGCAAACATTTTTCATTTTGATATCCTAACTTCCAGATTGACAAGAAAAGATCTCCCTTTTTATGTATTGAATGATCGAGCCTTTGAAGATTTTATAAGTAAAGTATGTTACTTAAAAGTTTAGAAAAGTTTGGTTAAAAAATGTACATCAATGAAACAAATGGATTAATTTAAATTTCTAACATGAAAAAACACCAGATTTATATTATGATGTAAATTGTTTAATTTTATTGCACTTTTATGTAATTTCTTTACATAATTATTGTCGTTGTCTAAAATCGTTGTATGAAATGCATATTATCTTGCAGTCAGTAACTATGGTAATCGTGCTAGCGCAAGTCGTTTATTTGCCGATAAAAGTTAGTTATCAATAAATACATTTGTCATGTATCTAGCTTAAGCTATAAAAAAATAAATCATATATTTAGCTTTTGTTGAAATAAAAGACTTTGTAGTATTGTAGTTTGATACACGTTCCTCAAGAGATTAACGTCCTGTGTTTCGAAACCAGTTAATCGGTTAAGCGACTGAGTTTTCTTTAGTTTTCAAACAGCGGCCATTACGTTGTTACTTGCTTCATACGCCCACATGTAGAGATGCGTATTCCATGGACATTACTCAGTTGTGATGAGGTATTAGTCGGTAATCGTCGAGTCCCATTATGTACAGTGCGCTTACAATAATTATACCTACTTTGAAAACCGATCCGCGTCTTGTCTTCAAATTGCCAAATCGAGCGAGTTTTTCGAGTCTGGTTGTGCCGGAAGATTAGCGGCGTTTTGGAAATGGGTGTTATTTGTAGAAAATAATCCTTGAGGATGTTGACCCTTAAGGAAGATATTAGCGGGTTCTCGTCTCTTTTTTGCAAATCTCATTTTACAAATCTGGGTATCTGCATTTTGCTTATCCAGTTAGGTACGTCAAAAGGAGACAAGATTGACACCCTTTAGACAATTTATTTTTGATCGTTATGCTTGCATCTGATTTTTCTTCTAATAGGAGCGAAATGGCTGGGCGGCCCTGTCAAGATAGAGTAAATAATTTTGATATTTTTAACATCATATACAACTTAAAGCTATGACAATAAACTTTTAAATTCTTGCATGTACAATTCACATAAGTTCGATTTGAAATATCATAAACCCCAATCATTTTGAATGATACTAGTTTTATTTTATTACACTATCGTTCTGGTTCCAATGAAGATACTTAAAATCGAATTGTTTACATTCAAAAAACAATAATCCTGTTAGGCTCAAACTAACAAGCAAGAGCCGATACATATTAGATACAATGTATATAATTGAATTTGGTTTTATATGATTTGATTGTGATTCTTGCGGACATTTACCATCACTAATCAATAAAATTAAGTTTCACGACGTTTCGGGACCAGATATCGTCTTCAGGTATAAAATAACCAGGAACATAACAAAAAACAATATTAGTAACTCACAGCCAGGAGAACCTGGACAAAAACATAGCTGAAATGGAAGAATGTAAAAACACCCATAAAACACTAATGATGAAAACAAAACAAGAATACAATACCTATAATATAGAAATCACCAATCAAAATCCGAGCATGCCAACACCGAATCAAGTGACGTTTACAATCTGTGATGGTAAACGTCCGCAAAATCAAAATCATCACGCAAACACTACCACCAACAACGAATACCAAACGAAGAATTGTGTTTGCATCTTTTTTAGGAAAAAAACTCGGAAACCGTTAGGAGTACAAGACAACATACGGTATCGTTTTTGTAGAAAATTCAATGAGCATTATTTTGTACATTTAAAGTTTTTAGCTCAGACAAACGGTACTCGAGATTTTTCAAAAAACCACAAAAGCGCCCTGTTTCCGTCGATTGCGACTAGAGCTTGCCAAGGTATACTTCCCCGACGAAGACTTTTGGTATTTTCATCTTTACATACATCTAAATGAGTGTGCAAAGTTTCAAAATTAACGGATCTTTTCCAGGTCAAAACTTGTTTTGACTGGACTATATGTTTTCTTCACGCTAACGTCATCTTATTTGTTTAGCTATTTAATCATAAGTTTTATATTGCAAATTTTTCTTCAGAACAGTAATTAGCTCATGTCTGTGAGCAGACGTCATGTGATCTATCTTAAATCCGTTTTATTTGTACCGTTCGCCTGCTGTTATATATCTGATATCTCTACAGCGCCGACGTTGTGTTGCAGGAGTGTCGTCGCCGTCGGACGTGTTCTGTAGCGTGCCGGGCCGCCTGTCGCTGCTGTCGTCCACCTCCAAGTACAAGGTGACGGTGGGGGAGGTCCAGAGGCGGCTGTCGCCCCCGGAGTGCCTCAACGCCTCGCTGCTCGGCGGCGTCCTCAGGAGGTAACCCAACAATATATATACATTATTATACATCCTTAAGAGGGGCTCCAGTTACGAAAAATATCGCGTTTCTACCTGCTCCTACCATAAGGCCAATGTTAACTTTCAAATTCGGTGCAGCCTCAACCGATCAACCAAAATCGTTAATTTTAGCTCATTTGAAAGAACAAAAAATTATCTAGCGACTTCAGTGAGCAGAATTTTGATATCACATTAAAAATAATTTTAAAAAAATTCCGAAAATCTATTTTTTTGCGATTTTTTTTACTTCTAACCAAAAACTATATCGAAATTCTGCTCACTGAAGTCGCTAGATAACTTTTTGTTCTTTCAAATGAGCTAAAAATTAACGATTTTGGTTGCGCGGTTGAGGCTGTTCCGAATTTGAAAGTTAACTTTGGTCTTATGAGAGAAGCACGTAGTCGTGCGGGACTGGAGCCCCCCCCCCTTAACACCAGTGATTACTAATTTTCAAATTAATTTACTTTCTTAAATCTTTTTGCCATAAGGTGTCAAAATTTTGTTTCTTCACGCTGGACGCGTTTCAGGCGAATGACCGCATATCCTCAGCAGCGATGAAGAGCATTAAAATTAGTCCATTGTTATTCCAACGTTTGTCAAAATGTACGAAAAGAATATAAACCACACAAAACATATACTCGACCCAAAAAATATACGACAAAAAACGAAAAATTGCGATATTCCGACACGCGGATCCGCACTAGTTAGCTGACTAGTTATGAGTAGGCCTACAACAGCTATACTGTATAGTGCGGATTCGCGGTATCGGAATGTCGCAATTTATCGTTTTTCGTCCTTGTCGCATGTGTTTTGTGTCCAGTATATGTTTTGTGTGGTGTATGTAATTTTCATGCGTTTTGACAACCGTTGGAGTAACAATGTACTAATTTTAATGATATTCATTGCTGCTGAGGATAGGCGGTCATTCGCCTGAAACGCATCCAGCGTGAAGAAACAAGATTTTGACACCTTATTGCAATAAGATTTACGTAAGTAAGTTAATTTGAAAGATAATATAAATACACTCCCTGCTATCCGCGCCACGGTTATCCGAGACTCCGGGTTATCCAAGGTTATCCTAAGCTAAAATACTTTTCTATTATTTTCGGGCGGAACACAATAATAACGTGATTAACATGTGAAAACATTTTGTTTAGAATGAAACTATCGGTAATTTGTTACCGAGTACTGAATGGCGTACTTTTCCAATGGCGACATAATGTCTTCTTCAGTCTTTATGGTCAATAAATACCTAAAGACCTCATTTTGATGTATCATTAGTTTTATGATTTTAAAGTTATCTGCAAAAGGCACAAACCTCATTTTTCTACTTTTGTAAGCGCAACAAAAGGGCTCGGAGATACATCTATACAATATCCTAAAAATAAAAATTCTTCGTTTAATGTGTTTCCCCCTTATTTATTTTTTCCGTGAGTTTAAAATTTGAAGTATTATCTTAGTACGGTTTTCAAATACATATATCCGGATTAAAATAACATACATATTTTTTTTCCGTCTTGAAATTGTCATTGAATTACAGGCTTTCAAATAAGATATTGGTTATTGAAACCAGACAAGATTAAAGGGAGTTACAAACCTGCAAACTAGAAAACAATTTTATTTTTTTAGTTTTACTTCAGTTGATTTATATTTCCAGTTGTAATAACGTTAACCAAATCTTTATTGTCCAAGAACCCTTAGTGAAGTACCGGCTCTCATTTGAGTAAATAATTATAGAAATCAGGCAAAGTGGATAATGAGCATAAAGTTTGTTTTTTCCCTAGATTTGTAGTTGATTTGCAATCGATAGCTCCAGTTCATTTATTTAATTATCTTTTGGGGTGAGAAAACTCTGTGAATTACAGACTTTCATTTAAGCTATAGTTTATGTAGTTCTTATAAATATGAAGCGAACAGTAGACCTCCAAACCTAAACTATTTTTAAGGATTTCCCTACAATTATTGATCAATAACTCCAGTTTTTTGTGTTATTTGATATTATTTGGTCTTAAAACTCTGTAAATTGCAGGCAATCCTTCACATTTTTCCTAATTTTATTTGGACAGATTTTAGACGAGATATAATCTTCAAACTTACATAAATCTTCATTTTCCCCTAAATTGACTTTAACACAGATTCATATCTCAAGTCCTTATCAAGTTATGCTACGTATTTTAATCTAAGAACATCATACCTCGAAACTTGAATTTTTCTGGATTTCGCCTTCAATTTCTCCATACATTTCCAGTTCTAATCATGTAATTGTATATCTTATTCCAAATCACTCCATGAATGACCTGCTTTAATTTAAGCTATTGGTTTTTTAATTCGGACAAGTGTGTGTTGAGTCATAAAGTTGCAACAAACTTAATAATTATTTATATCTCTTAATTTAATAAATATCCATGTTTCCAGTTTTAACCGCATTGTGTTTATGTTGTATGACTTGTCCTAAGAATACTCAGTGAATTGCTTGATTTTAATTAGGCTAAATATTTGAGGCTAGTATATTCCCAGAACCGAATGGCATACTTTTCCAGTGGCGACGTAATGTATTCTTTAGTCTTTATGGCCAATCAATACCTAAAGCCAACATTAGATATTAAATTTGATTATTATGAGAGATTAATTTACTTAATAAATTAAACCCTTTTCAAGAAAAAAGTCACCATAAGGTGGATGAATTGTAAGTTGTGTAGGAAAGTGCCTGCCTTTTAAGTGTTTAACACATTGAAGTTGTTTCTTATTACCAAAATCTAATGCTGCGGAGCAGCGTGGGCCCTCTAGTAAAATAAATAGGAGTTGCTCTATCCATGAGATTAAGAAGCTAAACGATTGGTCCTTGAGTCGCTAAGATTCTGTTAGATCAACGTAGATTGTTTTAGAATTAGTAAAACTTAAAATAATTATATATATGGATTTTCGTTCTGAATAAATTAAACTTCTGAATGGCGTGATTGCAGGATTACATACAAATCGCAATATAAATCAAGAGTAATAAATTTGTCTAAAACATTCATAAATTCAGAGTATACAGGAATAAAATTAGAATCAGAGTTGGAAATATAATAATTTAATGACGTCATGTACTGGAACCGTATCGCACATACATATAAGACAGAGGACAAAGAAGGGCAGACAGCTGGCAGTCCAGTTTGATCCGTTGCATATGTTGCGCCATGTAACCTTTGGTCCCTCACGAACCAATCATATTTCACCTCAGAGCACACATCGGGTCTGCGGTCGATCAAACTACACGGTTGTGACCGCGGTGTGAAGCGCGGCGGACGAGATGAGCTCGCTAACTAGCGACCGATCGACGCCATGCTCGCTTATTCAAAATTAAATGTGATCGGAAAAGAGGGTATTTTTTAATGTCCTAAAATGAGGTTTAAGAACTTACAATGGTTTGGTTACCATTTTCAGCGTGTGAAAAAGTTTGAATATTTTTGCAAATTGGCAAGATATTATAATGATATCTAGTGTTAACTCGTTAGTCATTAGTTACTTATTTCTAGGCAATTGGACACGTTTTTTTAACAGTGCTTCAATCTCTGATTATTGGTATTTAGTGTGGCTTAAATTCAATAGCTAATTATTAGTTTCTTACAAAAAAAATGAAAATAATTTTTCACTACACTATCATGCAATTATCTGTTTTCATGATGTGTTATTCACCTGAGAAACTTCATCTTTAGTTTATGGAAAACCAATAAATCGATAAATCTTGACAAATCTCACACTTAAAATTATTTTACTGGTGTCTATTATGCAAAGTCCCATTTTCCTCTAAATAAATGGGAAATAGTAAGAAATATACTTTTTTTCTAATGATAAAAAGAATAATGAGTCTTCCGCAACTTAAACAAAGGCAACGTTCTAAATCTCTCTGATGTAGCTACTAGAGAGAGAAAGAGACCCTTAAAATTAAATTATTCTAGTTACAGTGTCATTTGCTAGAGATGTTTTTAATTTGGAAGACGATCTGAGATAATCACCCAATGGCGGGCGGCGCGTGACTTTTGGCGCCAAAACGCGGCAGTTGCCCGCGAAACGTGCCCGGTTACTCCTCGTTTCCCTAATTGCCCGCGAGATTTCACCTCCGTCTTCGCCTCTTGCTCCTGTTCTGCTACCGACAATAATCAGGTCATTTGATTCCCTACGCGCATTTTCGCCCTGTAAACGATCTCGTTTATATTTTTTACTCTTGTTAGAAAAAACAGATAATTGGATCATAGTAAAGTTAGGCCGGCACCCAGATGACTATATTTTTTGAATAGATTTAAAGATGCAAATAAAAATCTGTGTTGATATTATTTTGTAGTCGCTATTTTATAGTAAAGTGTCATTTGAAAGTCTACATGTCTAGTTAGTGCAGATTTTATAAGTTTAACAAGAGTTAAAATTTTTTAAAGTTAGTTTTATTCCAATATTATTTATAAGCATTAGTATTAGGGCCTGCGATGAACATAAAAGGCATACAATAATTAATTATTAATTATGTAGTCAAAGCGTTGACACCACCCCCAAACTCTTTTTATTTTGACATAAAATTTTCTCAATCCCGATTGATAGTTAAGATTATTTGGTTTTGCCATTCATGATAATATTATTTTCAGAGCGAAGTCGAAAAATGGCGGACGACTGCTGAGGGAAAAGTTAGAGAAAATCGGCCTCAATTTGCCAGCGGGGAGGAGAAAAGCGGCGAACGTTACGTTGCTGACGTCCCTCGTCGAAGGTAAGACCAAGACCTGTGAACATCTTAAACACTACTGTATTACGTTATTTGGGAGCTCTGATTAGTATTGAGACTAAGGTGTCTGAAATTCTGTAAGATTCTTTTTACTCTACACAGATTGATGTTTTTAGAAGACAACTTGATGTTTTGTCAAAATCCTATCAAATAATTAAGTGACCAGATGATGTTTCAATTTGGCAGAAACCGTTCTAAGCTTTTTAACTTTACTTTTATAGAATGCATTTTTAAGATGTATAACAGTAAACAAAAATACAAAAAGTACTTCTTTGTTTGGGACAGTTTACGCAATTTCCAAAACTAATTAAAACCCGATTGTTGTTTTTTTAGTTTTATTCCTATGATTCTTTGTTTCTACAATTGTTTAAAACAGTACTTTAATTCTAACGTAGGTTCAATGTCCGTTCTGGACAGATCATTATAGCCACAGAGATTATCGTCGTTGCGTTCAATGCTGCTGTTATTTCCGACAAATCTAAGCGTGCCGCAGGTTGTAATTCCCTCAGAGATAATTTGCATTTTCTGATAATTTTTGGATCGCGCGCCGCCGCTCGAGACTTGAGCAACGCTCATTGCGTGATCCGAACTCGCCACGGCCAACGTGCACGTTATATTTGATTTCGTCAAAATAATTATTAATTTGTAATATATGTTTTTAAAATTGGGGACATACTACGTATTCGCTTGGATCAATTTTGGAATTCTAAAATTGGTCAAAATTTCAATTTTGGATTGTTGGCAGTAAGAATTGTTTTATAACGCGTAGCTCTCTTTTAGGAGGTTTGCTTTGTGTTAGGATTACAGAATTTAGGTGTAGTGTTATATACCAGCAATCAGTAATATTTTACTAAATCTTCATATATTTTTAAACTTTTATTATATAACTTTTACAAAGACACACTATTGTTTCGCTTATATTGAAACCTATGATAAAAAATTAAAAATGTAACTATTAGCCAACTTTATTTTGCTACATAAAGGGGTGTTTACAAGCTGTAAAAACGTTTGTTATAAAAATACAGCTACAAATAGTACAATATAAGCTCACTGAAAACAACCCAGTAACATGTTTCACTGTGTATTAAAATTACATAACAAATATTATAAAATATAAAACTTCATTCCAAGAGAAGTAATGTAAACAATGACGCGTTGCCATGTTGCGTTGTCAAAGATTCAACTTCATGATTCTAGATCCAACATGTTGAAGTATCTAGAAACCACTGATATCTTTGGCGATACAGGAGATGACAATGACTATGGTTTCTTGTTTACGCGTCGTTAAGTGGTATCTACGCAGCGCCACAAAGATTCCTTGCGACTTACTTCCTCCAGTAGATGCTGTGCTTTGTGTTTTCTTGAAATTTCTGGCCAAATTGGCAAATCGTACGTTTCAATCCCTTTTGATGAAGGATTCAGTCGCATATTTCTAAAGTGTGATTGTGATGGATCTTACGGGATTTTCAGTTTATAACAATCATAATTCTTGTACTCTAACTTTTTTAAATATAACCCATTCTTTTTATATTTTAAATATTGAAATATTAATATTATTTGTAGATTTTCGCTTTGATTAAAGAGTATTAAATGATTAAACGTTCATACAACTCATGCTTCATTAAATTCTAGAACTCATATCTTAAAATAACTTTTCATCGACAAACCTCCCATGACGATCTCTCTGACAAAATACTTTTAAAACCGTTTTTCGTGCCTTGTATGCAGTTGGTACTTATTTATGATTTTATTTGCGATATTAGTACATGTTCAATATGTTAGTGTGAATAAAGGGCAATACATAAAGAGATTACTAACACTTCTCTAATCTCAAGTTCACAAAACCAATGATAACCAAGATAGAAAATCTGAATTCTTCACGTACAGTGTCAATAGAATGAAGAATTAAGTCTTCAGCGATGCACTTTAAACTCTGAACCAGATCCATTAGTGAGTATGCCGTTAACGGCGCGATAGTTCCCTCCCTAACGGTCAAGCTGTTTACGGCTTCAACAGGTTCGTATGGGATCGGACTGCAATAACCTGAGATTTTAGACATTTTATAGCCTCTCATCGCCTGGTTAACTGCTTAACATATCAACTCTTACAGACTGTAACTGTATAGGTATCGAGGAAGTCGAATGGCATCAGGCGTAAGGACCAATGCAAAAGGAAGATAGAAGAGGCATTAGCTATAGTTTACTGCTTCAATAAATTTAATCCTTAATTTAATGTATTCGATTCTGTTTACGCTAACTTTTTCATTAGAAATCCAGCTTAAGTCTTGTAGTAAACAAAAGAAGAGACACAGAAAATTAGTGTCCATTTTTCACAGGATAATTTTATTATTAACTAAAATCAACTCACTGGATGAAAAAGTTGTTCAACTAGGACATTACTATTGTCTCATAGTCATCTATATTTATTCATAAAGCTAGTAATAGTTTTACTATCTTAATGTTGACATTAATTGTTGTTTTAGCATATTAAACTAAAAGTAGGATGAGGCAAAAATAATTAATTTAAAATAAATAATTTTCCCCAATTTTAATCGAAACATTTCAGAAAATCTAACATGCTTATTATCTACTAATTCTGCTACTTAAGTTTCATCTCATAACAACTTCAAAATTATCTCAAACCATAAACCAAGTCTGCATATGAGATTATTTACCAAAGTTTATAAGTCTAAACAGCAAATTGTTATTTCGTTAAACTTCATTTTGACGGCTAAACTCCCGAGGACATTCGGCGAGCGTGTGGTGAAGTATGAGAGCTTTTCGCTGAAATTGCTTTAATATATTCTCGCGTGTTTTAATAAATTGTTTCCAAACATGTTATTAATTCGGCTCCTATAGTTTTCTGGTAATCTCTAATTTATAAACTAAAATGCATAAGATCGAGAGACTTTGTGGTGGCTGTGTTAACTTTTCAGAGAGCATTTCTTGGTTGAGTCCACATTTAACTTTTCTATCAGTCCCGTTATTGGCGATAATCAAAAAAAGTAATGATGACGATTAGTGATGATTCGACCGATTGACGATTAGTGATGATTCAACTGAAATACATAAATATTTGCAGTATTAATCTTTATATCTCGTAATAAGCTTCAAAATCATAATGCTTTGACGTTACTAATTGTAATATACTTTGCCACATTTCATCATTTCCCTTTCCATCCTAGCCTGCTTGAACGTAAGAAAGGAATAATATTAAAAGCTCAGAATAATATATAACACTAACATCTCTAAAAATCATCACAAGTGTAAAAGGGTGCAGAAGAAAGATTCTCAAAAAATCGACATCATTATCCAAATTGTTATGTTTTAAAACATGTGTACACAGCTTATACATCACAGTCAATTAAGGAAAATCATTGCTGTAACTAAGGATAAAACTAAATAAAATTGTACTATGATTAAATATACCTCTCACATATGCTTTTCTACCCGAGTGTAAGAGTATGTTAGATTTCATTTTAATTTATGCACACCTGACAGATGTGAAAGAAATTAACTAAACAAAATTGTTAAACAAATGCGAGGAAGGAAGTTATATTTATTGAAAGTATTTTTGAAGATAGAAACTCATTTTGAATTATGTTTGAAAGACAGACAGTCAGACAGATCAGACATCTGGACAAAATTTATATGAATCCTTAATGTCAATGTTTTCATTTAAGCCAATATTTTTCCTTGGTATTTTTTTACTCTCTTGAAGTATTTTAAATACAATTTGTATTAGTTCTTGGATTATCATATACAGTTATACAGTTCCCATTCCTACACTGAATCAGGTAACTTACGACAGTTCAAATAGTACTCTACGTTTCGCACCGGTCCCAAAATATCACAGTACAGTTATCCAGATAAATCTAGGTTGTTCACACTTTCCTACCCTATTATATCTTCCACCCTAATTAACTTCGCGCCTTTCTAATCTTGCCTAGACTTAAAACCGCTCCACAAGTGACAGAACATGACGGTTTGATTTTGATTGAGTAACTTACCTAGTTTTGCTTTTAGTGTTTGTATTACAAATCGATTTACTCTGTTATAGACGTATTAGTAATGTTTTATTTTTCATTTTAGATGATTGTTTGCGATGACAAAAACAAATTACAAGATGATTTCTCAAAGCGATCCGAGTCCAGTTTCGTTTTTCCCAGATCCTTAAGTGCCTCCTGGTTGAAATTTGAAGTTCTGATGTAATTGTTGCGAAAAATCACAATCCTATTAGACTACAAACACAGGTATCGTGAATTTTTCCAACCAGTAAAACAGTTCATCCTCGTTAACTTCCATTCCACTCTCAATCGTCGGACATCCTTAGCGTACCGCAGGGGTCCATTCTCGCACCACTGCTGTTTCTCACAACGAGAATCACGGCCCGGAAGCCCGCGCTGGCAGACCGGCAATCCCGCGTAACCACTATACTCGGTCGACACGTGTAGGCCAAACAATCTTCTACCGTTAATCATTTGCGTTTTGTTGAAATAAAATAAAGGGGATCAGCGCGGCGTAATGGTAGAGTCGGAACCGCAGCGATTTGGCCCAGGTGTGACGAGGAGTGGCGAGTGCCGATCGGCTGTGGGATCGAGGATTGAGGACGGTATGAGGCGGGGTGTGAGACGTAGTGCCGTGGCCTGAGACGGTCGTAATATACATGTGGAAGCGATACGATGGGCAAACTGCTGTGTGTTAAATTTTGCTTCTCCGAGCGGTCTTGGGTGGGTTTAACCTCAGACTTCAGACCTGACCGACCAATACTGCTGGAATCGTTTGTGATTTTAGAGGAATTACTTTATTAACAACTTCTATGTACATTTAGGTAATTCTATATAGGCCTATTTATACACGAAATAAACAAATTCACTATACTTTGTTTACGTGGAGTTTCGAAGTTGTGACTCTGAAACCGTGTTTTAATTCAAATCTCTTCATGAACGAAATAAGTAATTTATTCCAAAAACTTACTCAATCCATTTGATTTTCATTGAAATTTAATAAATCTGATTGCTATATATGTATATCGTAATTTACTATTCAAGTACACATTAAGTGGTCTCGTATAATTTCGTTCTAAGGAGACAAAAATTTGTTATAATCCAAACTAGAAACTATCCGACTTTTTTTGTGCAAAAAAATATTCAAAAGTTTGGAGTTCAAAGATTACCTGAGAGATCAAAATTTCACATAAACGTCTTGAAATCATTGACCACAAACAGAAAAATCATCCAAATTGCATCCACAACGTTTGTCCAGTAGGTCTACCCAATTCTCAGAGGGGGCCGCACTCGCCGGGGGGTCCTTTGTCATCCGGGTTACGCGATTGCGGCGTTTTCGCCTGCAATCACGGCGAGTGGAGGGGGATCAAAGCGGCAATCTCGGGGACATCTTAATAACAAAACTTTAAACCGTGTTTAATTTCTTTTCTGATTGGGGACCCGGCGTCCGTGTCATTTGGCCGCAATGATAGGCTCCCGGATATCAATTGGGATCTGTAATGTATTCATTCAGTACCCGGTGTTTAGGGCAATGATAATGGACCCACCGGGGAGGCCAATTAAAACCGACGTGATCTACGGGACGCGGCGCGCGTGCTTCATTTTGCGAAAATTGAAATAGTTTGGCGGCAATCGCCGGAGACGCAACGTGCGGCTACCGACGGGTCCGGACCGGGGAAATTTATGGGCTCGATTTTGAGTTTCCCGGGGGCATTGTTCGTGTGCGCTACTGGAATGGTTAATCTGGAGGACGAATGGGATTAAGCTTTCGCGTATTAACCGTCCCGGAGAAATTGAGTGACGTCTATTTGACGCTTTGTTATTTATGGAAGTTACAAAACACATAAATACTATTATTCAAATTTAAACTAAAAATTAGATCAACAAAAGTTTTTTCGTGTGAAATAGGTGCAAACAATGCACAAAAAAGATAGTAGTTTGATGACGGTGTTAAAATTATGATTATCTACTGTTTAATTTAAAGTTATTTGTAAACAAATAAAATTTCTATTTGAAGAACAATAGTTTTTCAAGAATGTTAAAACCTGTTGTATTTTGTGGTTTTTAGTGTACTTTTCTGTGCCTGTGGTTCTATTAATTTATTTCCCCTAATCGAATAACAGAAAATAAAAGATGACACTAAATGAATGAAACAAAACACCATTTTATATAAGTAAGCCGTAAGCCCAAACCGTAAAATCAAAACGAGCTTTTTTAAATGTTTTTATACCTGTTTGGTCAGTTCCTCTCACGCGAAGCGCCTTTTGAACCTTTAATACAGATATAACCTGAATTCCACATCCAGGTCGTCGAAGATTTGTACGGATTCTTGCGTTAACTGCCTTGTTACCTCGTTAAGAAGGTGTAAACTCTCGGCGTTTCCGACCGCACACCGAACTCATAAACCGAATCGATCCGGCGTTTACGGCTGAACTGGTCCGGCTGGGTGAATGAACGCGGTCCAGTTCCCGTGTCGCCGCGGCCGCACGGGGGCTGCGTTAATGAATGCCATTACCGGGTATAAACACCGACGGGCGACGATCAGGTGTTATTTGGAGAGTACGTGCGGACGCTCGGCGACGCAGCACGTGCTGGGGAAACTACTGCGCCCTCTGGAGGCGGCTGCGGGCGGCGTCTTCCACAGACAATATTCAGTAGCTGAGACGCCGACTACGTAACATAGTTCTATGTGGAAAGTTTTAAAGAAGAATTAGCGAAACTTCTATAACATCTTCACAAAAAACTTCCGTCTGCACGCACTTTTTACTTCGTAGGCCAAGTGTTTCGGCTGCCGCCATTTCCAACTTCTGCAGTGAAAATTGCATCAGCCGAAACACGTGTCCTACGAAGTAAGAAGAAGTGCATGCAGACGGAAGTTTTCTGTGAAGGGTGTTATAGAAGATTCATACAGCGCCGCACGGACACCAGAGACCATCTCTTGCCATCTCTCATGAGCGAATGGTGAGTCCAGCGTCACAAATCACTTGATAGGCGGGGGACAAACGCTAAAGAATCGTCTTCATCTTCGGATGATCGGGCTCTGTTGTCGGGGACATGACATATCGTAGCCAATTGCTTTAATCTGGCACTTCATGAAGTGTCCAGCGCAATCCGGGCATTTCTTGAAGGGCCCAACTCGCCTGGGCGCACAGTGTAATTGAACGGTTTCATTAAAAATTACAGTATGTGATCAACAAAACTGGGCAATTGCTGTATTATTCCTTTTACTCCATGTGTCCAGCTCAGATGAGGGCAATTGATGTAAAAACGTAAAACTGCTGTTAACCGTAAAACCACTGTTAGAAGACCCGATGTATTATTTTTAATTGCATTATAAAAAATAGGAACATTTTAAAAGAATATTGTAAAACATTGAGAATAAGATTTTTTACCTCTAAGCCAGACAATTCTTGCCTTTATTTTTTCAAGATGATTTCTTCTGTACCATTATTTACTGAATTAGGTACTTTGGCTAAACAACATGATAAGTCTATAATAAATAAAATTAGTGTTTTGTCTGTACATTGCTTAGAATTATGAAATTATTGGTTATTATTGCGTTTTGAAGGTTAGAGAATCCGAATCAAGCCTCATATCCATTTCTGTCACTCTGTTGATAACACTTAACATCACACATTAGACCGCTTTTCACGCAAAAACTAGAGTACTGGTATGGCTGAAACTTATTTTCTGTATTGTATGCACATATGAGAAGGTTTAAGACGAATTAAAACAAGCCTAAGTGTTTTTGAAATTAAACAGCAAGCTTCTAAAAAGCGAATTTTATGATTTTGACCCTGTAGGGAAGCTTATTAAGTTATTTGTCATGACAAGCTTAACATTAAATCATGAATCCAAGGAGGTTTTTCTGTTTTTCCGCGGGTGAAAGGTGTTGATCAGCTAGTATATACTATTATTAAAAAAGTATACGGTTTTAAAATTGTGTATTGTTTAAATAATAACATAATAATAATGTGTAGCCAAAAAAAACTCGGAAAACAAAACCAAACAAAACTAGTCGATTCAAATTGTCTGCCGTAATAACAAAAAAAGTGACACATTTTACCTAACGTATATATATGTAACATAGCATATAAACATTAACATTAAACTTTGTTTCAATTGACTGCCTCCTAACTTAGTTACACCGAAGGGCATGCACAGAAGGGCCTGCACGATACGTGGGGTACGGCGCACTTACGGCAATGAGGAGGGGTCGATCATCAATTTGAACAATCAATGAGTTGCTGCTACAGCCATATTTTTAATTACTTTCTAGATATTTGAGTTCGATACGTGTTCCTGAATTAAACGTTAAAGATAAATAGCTTATATCAACTTATACCTACGTCGACACTTTATTATATAATAAGGAAAACAACTGATAACGGTTTAGCAAATAAGATCAACCATATACGCATTTCTAATAAAGCAAGTCTTAATCAAATCCTCAACCGTAAAAGGACATCGCTAACAAACATAACTAGGTATTTCCAATCACTCTTCAATTACCAACGACAAGTCTCTATTAGTTAATATAGAAATCTATCTGTGAAATGCTAATTTGTAAGGATTTAAATTGTACATATCATTGAATTAATGATAGTAATACTCGTATCACAGTCAGCGAACAAGTATGCAATAAGAGGTGATTACTAGAGCTGGTTGCAGTAGATGATTGACTGCTCAACAGATTATAAATATTCAAGCAGGTGGCCTCGCTCTGGAGACAAATTGAGTGTAATTAGAAAAATATTCTTTTCACATATAGATTCTGCAGAACTAACAATTATAGGGAACTCTCCGTTGGTTGATGGATTGAAACGGGGTCTTTTACATAAGGATTTTTCTGCACGTCAAACAAAATTTCCGAAGCCAGTAACCTAGAGATATTTTGCTTGAATGTTAACTAAAGAAAATTGTAAATTGTTGACTAAGCTGACGGACATTTATTTGAAATCGGCAATTTAAAGGAGGCTTGTTCATCCTTCAGCGCTGATTGCAACTCATGGCCAGAGCAAAATCTCTTGTTTCTGATGTTTCTGAGTCAGTATGATGAAAAAATATTTTTTATGTTTATACTCAATATAATTGCACGAACAAAGAAAGCAACTTTGTCTGTTTCCAAAAATTTACGATTTTATTCATACCAATTTGTATGCAGCACGTCAGAAACTCCTCATCTGTCCACGTCAATCACGATTCTAACGAAGCCCTCAAATCCCACTTGCGCGCAGTGAAAACCTCCCACCAGACAATAATTTTCTGCAAAACTTCCATTTGCAAATCGATTGTGCTAATCGATCCGGTAATCGAGCCGAATGGTCGGAATCGATCGGGTAATCGATCTCCATTGACCATCGCTCGGTCCGACGCCATCGAGCGCCTAGCGTCTAGCGCCTGGGTCACGAGCCGCGTGATTGCATCCATTCACTGCACTTGGCCGGGGGAGACGGCCATACCGACCGGTCTTTGTTGCGAAAAGCATTTCCTGAAGTCCATCTTTCGAGAACGCGGTCGTGATAATGTGAAGATGAAAGATGGGTTCCGGTTGTGGGTGCTGGAGAGGCGATGGGTGGTTTGTGGCAGGAGGGAACTTGCATCTTGAACTGAGGAAATGGTTGCATTTCACTAGTCGGTGTAGCGGAATGGAGTTGTCTTCACATCGATAAGTTATTGGCATTTTTGCTGTGGCCAACCATTTCTTCGTTCACCATATAAGGATCGTAACACTTGTATTTTAATAGGAGTTTGAGATGTTCTAGCCAAACTAATTACATTTAATGTTAACAACAAATGGTTACAAAATACCTAAACAAACTTACTAGGTAAACAACTAAGGTTTTAACTTAGGTAAACAAATATGCTGAGCTAGTAGAAAGTTTCTATACTGACGGTGGACGTTGACTGAAGTAGACTCAGAAATTATTAAAATTTATTTTCATGTCATTATTAGTTGTAGTATTAATTAGGAAGAATTGAACTAAATCCAAGAAGAGGAGCCTGCATCGTGAAGTCTATATACACAAGCCCTTCTCATAAAAATACATCCTCATCCGCATTTTCAAATTATGCCAGAATTAAATCTTATCCGTGTTTTCAAGAGGTTTGGTATCTCCAGAGTCTCTTTGAAAATTTCCTAATCAAAGTTTACTTCACAAGAGCACTGCCAAAGATGAAGAACTGTACAGATTGGCAACCCAATTCACTTTTGCGAGCCCGTTTTTTCGCGCGGCGTCAAGTTTGTTAGGTCATTTTGCCGCAAAGTGCATTAGGTTGCCAATTTGTATAGTTCTTTATCTGTGGCACTGCTTAAATAAAAAACTATATAGCTGAAAATAGTTAATTAATGATGAAAACAAAACGAGATCCAAAGACGAGTTCAGTAGCAGAAGGAGCTGGGGGGGGCGGACAAGCTTGTGGAGAGAAGAGCAAATTGCAGCCTGTCTTGCAGTCCCTAAACCATTCCAAAAGTAAAAGCTTTCAGGATACTCAATCAAATTCTCAGCGATTACTTTGCCAAATTCGTATTTGGTATTCTGCCAGGTGTTTCCATGTAGGCTGAATTGTGCGTTTTGGTTCTTGGACTTCAGATACGATAGTGTTGCTAGTGCATGGTTAGCCTAAGGCTAATTTGAAGACACCTTTGTACTTTACACATACCCTAATGAAACTAATCTAAAAGAACTCGCTGACACGTCTTTCGTTTTTGTTCATGATGAGAGATTAAATTTATTATTTGATTTTGATGCAACTTATCCACCTCAGTAATTGATGTCGTTTTGTAGTTGATCTCCCTTCTTAGTAGAATATATTTTAGTAAATATCTACACGATAAACCGACACATAAAAACATAGCGATCAAAAAATATTGTTTGCGGGCGAAAATTGATTCGAACATAAATGTTATTCATGTTTAAAATATGAATTTCAATCTTTTCTTCCTGAAGAATTCATCCCACCCATAAACCCCTACAAACCTCGCAATCAAGACGAACCAAATATGAAAACCGACCGACCACACTCTCGCCGATGAATCACCACTCGCGAACCCTTACTTTATCTAATCAAAGTTATATACCGCCGATATAAAAACGTCATCGAGCGTGGTAGTTAGAACTAGGCCCACCGGGCAATTAAAGAAACGGAGGAGCTGTTGTTATAATTGGAGTCAGTTCGGTAGTCCGGGGGAGCGGGAGGCTTTCATTTGTCCGGGCGGAAGGCGGACGGCTTCTGACGTGAACATATCTCCATCCGTGGGTCCGGCCTACGTTAATGAAGCTGAGGAAAACAAATTAGCCGCTGGAAATAATTGTAAACCTCTCATGTTTGTTTGTTGAATTTTTCTCTTTGGATATTTTAATTAGGGAAATGGTAGCCGGTTGTGTAATTGATATAGTCGTAGCGCATGGCTAGTACCAAGCCGCTTAGAAAATTCATTTTGAATGTTGTTCTTTTTTTGGTTAATATTAAACATTTGTAGTCATGTTTAATTGATTACTGTTTCTTTAAAACTCTCCAGATATCGATTTCTCCTCCGTACTTGCCTTGCTAACATGGAAACTGACAGTTAAGTCGTCAAAATATATTACCGAAAACGTTCCGAAAACGTTTTGAATAATTTATGGACTAACATTTTTTTACCAGAAAACACGAAGAAAGCTGATCAGCTTTCTATAAAATGTTTTATCATAGTAGGTTACGGTAGTGGTAGTAGATTGTTCTTAGGCCCAGTATTATTTACAGTTTACAAACAATTGAGTTCCATTTTTATGCCATTTTATTTATCATTTCCTCGACGATCTGGCTACTGTTCAACCAAATTACTCGAAATTTGAAAAGTCCTCTGCGGTCAGGAGCGTTCCGGCGACTTGTCTAACGGCCGGCGCTGCGATCGGCCCAACTGGTTTATATCACCTTGTAATTTAGGATTTAATTAATTTCTAAAGCGGCCCCACCACAATTACAGGAGTTTCCGCGAGTTTTGATTCGCTTTAACGAGGCAGACTCTGACCGGATCGGGTTGAGATTCTTGAGTATTTTTTGCCCGTGCGTGTTTTCATGATTGGGTTTTTTGCTTTTAAAGATAACTTGATGAATCGGATAACGGCGCCGGCAATTCAATTCGCCCTCTTGAATGAACATTTCTCGGATAATACATATTTATTAGGTCTGTTGATCTGGTCGGACCTTTTCTAACGCGATTTCTGCAAACATGTATTTCGTCGTTAGCTTAAGATAAGAATGCATATTTGAGGTGCATAATTAAGCAAGCTAGAAAATGTTAACTTCTTAATTGTATATAAAAAAGCATAATTTACATTTATTATTGAAATATTTCGCAGTGTTAGTTAAAAAAAATTGTGTGATTTGCTAGAGATGCCCTGGTAATTTTTTAGACAACTTCATATGTTTTATCCTAAATTCACTGATGGTTAAACCGGCAAACCGAATCTGATGAAAGTACCGAGTCAAAAGTTCTACCTTTGACTTGGGTTCTACCAATTAACTTTAGTAAAGTCCAAATGTTTCAACAAATCATCCTTTTTTGATCCAAGAAAGTTTGTGGTTTTGATCCAAGGAAGAGAGTGTAAGGAATAGTGTAAAAAGCTGAAAGTATGACATTAATTTACCACAAAAATTACTAGTCATCACCGCCCTCGACTTTTGCTCACACCAGAAAAGAATATTAACTTTATATTTTTGTCAGTCAGTTTATTGAATTTCATCCTATCCTATAGTCTTATATGAGCAATGTCATCGTCCGTTCTTGTATGTTTGCTTGCACAACGATCTCAAAAACGGCTCCGAGGATTTCCTTCAAAGTCTGGAAATAAGTAATTTATGACTCAAAAACGAGTTCTATGCGGATAACTCAGCCGGAGAAAATCTAATAACGTAATAAAACTAATTTTAAAGTTGTAAAATTTTAACATTGGCCTTATGAGTTGCCGTAATAGCAACGAAATAAACAAGGAAAAATGTGAACAAATTAAGGAATCATATAACAGGTGTTTGCAAACTACAGCCATCTAGGGAGAATACAGCGTGTGGCATAAATATTCCATAGAGTAATAAAAAGATTTTTATTTATACATTTTATGACGCTGAAATATTTGATAGTAATTAGATGAACTGATAAACGTGAAAAAAACGAGCAAGGCTCGGACCACCAGGTACTTGTTATTAAACATGTTTTTGGAGCGTCTTCACTAGGTTGCTGTTGATCGTTCATAGTGATTCCTTCTTCATAATAAATTTCTGTTCCTTTGCAAAACGAAAGTCCCCAAGTCATGTCCGACTGCTGGGTCACTCTGCCCGGGGCCTCATCAAAAACAAAACCACAATGAGAACGCAATCAAAATACCATTTATTCATTTTCTCCACTCTTCTTTTTATCTCCATCAGCTGTTGTAAATTAATCAGCTGTTGTCTAGATTTTTTAATAACTCCCTCTGTGGAAGGTGGCGCCGGGACAAAAGCACAAAGAGCTACTGGATCTATTGTCGCAGGATAAACAAAGCGGCCGCGATGTGTACAATGGTTGCGCAACTGAAGCTGAAGCCGCCACCGCCATTCTATAAGATCTGGATTAAAATATAACAATGTGTTCGCAATCAAGAAGCAACCAATGGGTGGATACCGTGGTTGTGGTGGCCAATAGCTGACTTGCAAGTGATCGTTTGCGATATCCCTAAAGCCAAGGCTAGGAATTGAGGTTGTGCAGGCGCTGTTAGGGACAAACTATCCCGCCAGGCGGAAGGGCAGTATCATCCGAGGTTTTATTTTATCATCACTGTACATGTGACTGGGATGTATGCTATGAACCGTAAAATCAGCAATCTTTTGTTGAATACGGATTGCCTACTCAAATTATGAAGGTGTAAAGTTTAATATGTTTTAGCATATTTTCAGGAAAAAGTTTTGAAAGATAAAAGTTTTTTGTTTTGGGAAATAATTTTGTAATAACTAGTCTTCAAAATAACATGATTTTTAGGCTGAAACACTTCAAATCAGACAGAGAAAAATATTTTTTGGCAACATTAAACTTTTTTTATTATTTTTTATTTCCTTGATGATTGGCTTAGACATTAATTATAATTATAAACAATTCCCAAATAGGCTCTGAAGGTTTAACTGTTTACCTGTGAATAATGCTCAAAAAATAGGAATTTTTGCTTTTTTGCACTTTGGTAATCTGTAACTCATCCAAATATTTTCAACTCCTCTGCACACAAATGTGAATATCTGTATTTCAACCACGTGAAAAATACTGGACCAACTGAGCTGTAAGTTAGCAGGAATGGAGCCACTACATCAGAAAAAGATATAGGCTTATTCACTTCCTTAAAATCCCCTCGGGCTACGCCCCATGAACGTCCTTAGCTTCAATGTTTACATTTTATAAGGATGTAAACATTCAAATACCGAATTGTAAACAGCTGTGAATACTAAAATTTGACATTTCAAAGAGCATAAGTAAGATCTGCTGTAATTTTTATCGTGAGCGAAGCCAAGGGCAACTTGTATAAAGTGCCTAAGTCTAGATGTATAAAGTGTACTCGCCTTACGGCTCGCTGGGGGCTCCGCCCCCAGGCCCCCAGTGTGTGTCCCTTATTGGGAGGTGATGGTTTATGCAAAGACACTAAAACATAATTAATTTTATTGTTAGGTTAAAAAAAACTCCATACAAGGTATCTTTGGTCGTGTTCTAGGGCAGTGTATTGAGTGGGAAGTGAGTTTTCTCTAGCGGAAAATTTGTTAAAAAGAGAGTTGTATCGTCTGCATAAATTATGCAGCTGATATTGTAATTTTTAATTAGAGACGGGAAGTCGTTAGAAAACAAAATGAATAGAGCAGGTCCCAGCACGGATACCTGAGGACTCCCCCTGTGATTGGTTTAGGATCTAATCTAAATGTGGTAGTGATGCCAAATGAAGGATGTTGGATATCTACAACTTGGGATCTCCCTTTTAGGTAGCTGACAAACCATTTGTTTTCTAAGCTCCTTATTCCCAAGCTTGTAAGTTTTCTAGAGATCCGTTTTTTTCTAATTAGTAGGCCACTTTGAGGGCGAAGGAGGTGAGGAAGGGTAAATTACATATCTACCAAAGTTGTTGGAAATTTAATTTTAAATTGTTCTTCTTTTTGCGAGGCCAACTTGGAGGTTAGGAAAAATTGAAGGTGTGTATTGAAGAGTCAGAGCATGAATACACTTTTTACAAATCCTAGCAAAATTTATTGTTCGGGGGGTCAGTAAGGGAAGTAGCCGGTGGAGGTATTTATGATGGAGGGGGTGGGGCTATTTTTTGAAGAGGTTTCATGGGGCTCTGGTTGAGGTAAACGTATTTCATCAAAAATTACAAGTTATTTACTAATTCTCAGCACAAGTTATTTTGGGTTTGTTCAAGGGGGAGGGGTTATTGGTGGTAAGGGGTTTTTGGTTATAGAAGGTTAATTATTTGAAAGGGGAGAGGGTTGGTGTGCTAAGGACGTGAGTCAAAAGTATTTATTTAAAAATAACATCGCCAAACAATTGAAAAATGCTTAATTTGTTTCATTTATTTGTCGGTTTTGGGGTTGAAAGGGGTTAGAGCTATCTAAGGGTAAATGAGGAGTGTAGGGCAAAAGATCAAATTACCAAAGTAGAAGAACGTGAAGAATCCGTGGCACATGGTGCAGTCCATATTTTGATAACACCATCCGTTCGGCCACTTCAGCTCAAAATAACAGCTTTTAGAAAGGCATTTTTTAACGATTTTAAAATGATTTTTTAGGGGGTTGAAAATTACAATAGCAAGTTGAGATAATTTTACCCTCGGATTTAAGCAATTAGGAAAGTCCATGCCAAATTTCAGGTTCCTAACTCAACAAAAAATTATAAATTAACTGTTTGCAGATTTTCAGGGATCTAAGTCTTAGTTGGCAAATTTCTAAGAGTTACTACCTTTTAATGCATTTTAGTACCAAGAACTAGTTATATTGTTAGTGATTTGTAACATATATGCTGTAGAGATGTTTGTACCGAATTCCAGCCCTCTACGTATAATATTAAATCTATTAAAGGTGAAAAACGTCGGGGAAATCATAAAAATTTGAATGTTCTAGAGCTAACTAAGAGTGAAGGAAGCGAGATAGGGCAAAATATCATAGGACCAAAGATGTAGATCATGAAAAATCCGTGGACATGGTGTAGTCCATTCCTTGATAGAACCATCCTTTCGGCCACTAAAGCTCAAAATAACTGTTTTTTTAAAGCATTTTTAAAGACTTCTTAATAACCTTTTTGAGGGTATTGAAATTTAAAATTGCGATTTTTGATCAATTTACCCTCGGTTTTAACCAATGAGGAAAGTGACAAACGCTGACATTAGGAAGATTTCGACGATTTTTTTAACTTTATACGCATTATAACATTAGGAACTGGTTATTTTATTATTGATTTGTAACGTATACGCTGTGAAGTCAAAACTTGGGTCTCTCATTTAAAGAATATATTAGAAAAAACCACGAGGAAAATTCAAATTTAATGAAAGTTAAACTTTAGGACTCTTTTTGGGGTTGAAACGAAATAAATTGGCGAATGACCATTGATAGAGGCCTAAACCTGAGCGGTAAAACTGACTCTAAATGTCAAAACTTTGAATCACAATAAAAAATAAACACACAAATAAAGAAAAACCAAAAAAGTGGAAATTTACAAAAATTTATTTCAGGGCACAGTTTAGGGGTTAAGGAGGTGAGATAGGGTAAAATATCCGAAAATAAGAACCAATATTGTAGAAAAACTAATTTAAATACAATATTGATAATTGTTTTTCGATAGGACCACTAGTTTGGTGGTGGGAGCTGTTGGTTGTGGAAGGTTAATTATTGGAAGGGGAAGAGGGTCGGGGGCCAGGGGGTTAGGCAAAAGTATTTGTATAGAAATTACAATGCCAAACATTTGAAAATAGTTTAGTTTGCTTCATTTATTGGTTGTTTGTAGGGGTTGAAAGGGGTGAGAAATGGCCAATGACTTCGCTTAAACGTGGGCGGGGACACTGAGTAATACCTCAAAACTTGGGTCTATCATTTAAGAATATATTAGAAAAAACCACGAGGAAAGTTCAAATTTGATGAACGTTCAACTTTAGGACACTTTTAGGTGTTGAAACGGAATAAATTGGCGAATGACATTTGATGGGGCCTAAACCTGAACGGTAAAACTGACTCTCGTCATGTCAAAACTTTTAACCAAGATTTAAAAAAAAATACTAAAATATAAAATGGAAATCAAAGAAACCTTTTTAAGGGCCAATGTTAGAGGTGAAAGAGGAGAGATAGGGCAAAATATCCAAAAATAAAAACAGAAATTGTTGTAAAATTTATTTCAATACAGTATTGATCTTTGTTTTTCGACAGGATAACTAGTCAAGTCATATTTTGGTACAGCTCAGCTTTGTTGGTTAGAGACGTGAGTGTTGCTGTGACTATTCCTTATTTATTGCCATTTTCAGTAACGCTGGTGGTTTAAACTATTTCGGGTTTCCAGGCGGAAACAGAATACAAAAAAATATTATGTTAATTCTAAGCAATGTTTGTTTGGCAGTGACTCCTAACAAGAGCCTGTCTGGTCTCCAAACATAACACCCTTTGAGTTTTGGACGTTGAGTTACCTGAAGAGCAATGTTTTTGCTTCGATAACCACCTTTGTTAGAAAACATGGCATTAAATAAAATGTCGTTCTCTACAACATTCGCTTAAAAATTAACTGAGTAATACAAATATCAATACAAAGATCGTTTTTTTAATGTTTTGATATAGATTTTGTTCAGGCATTTGTCATCACTAATTAGTACAAACAAACCAGACTGGAAAATTTTTTTCGACCACCCGTCATTATATTAATAGGGCATTAATAGAGAGAGATTGTTACTCTTTTACTGGTAACAAATATAATAGTTGTTACTGGTACTGAAACACTGCAATGCACAGAATGAAGGCAATATTTAAAGATGTGTTAAAAAATGTTTAAGTTTAAATAATACAAATATTTGGTTTCGACGGGTGTTCTAATATTAAAATTCTACATAGAAAAAAATTGGAGAAATTTCAAGTCGACAAAAACGTACCTGAACCAGAAAAAAAACTGAACCAGAGAACCACTCGACCAGATAATAACCTGCTAATTCTTAAATCTGATTTGGGCACGTACTGCATTACCGCAGGTATGAAGTGAAAACAGCGAGAACCTAAAAGTAAAATCATTGTTTTAAATACAATTAGCGCACGAAAGAATCATACGATTGAAGTATTTTCAGGCTTAAAACATCAACTTTGCTTGTAAAGAATATTTATCTGTAAAAGTTATTTATTATTTTTATTTTTACCGATAAGAAACACATTAGCAGTTATGAAAGCTGCATTAAACAGCAACTTAAATGGTTTAACGAGACAAATGTCAAAGATTTTTTAGCTTTAGATGCATTTATATGTTAAGAACTAATTATATTATTGGTGATTTGTAACATATATGCTGTACAGACGATGTGAACCAAATTTCAGCCCTTTACGTTTAATATCAAGCCAACTGGAGCTGGGAAACCAAAGGAAAATCTACGAAAATTGAAATTTCAAGAGCAATCTAAGGGTGAAGGAGACGAGATAGGGCAAAAATTCACTGAACCAAAGTTGTAGATCTTGAAAAATCCGTGACACATGGTGCAGCCCGTTTCTCGATAGGACCATCCGTTCGACCACTAGAGCTCAAAATAACATTTCTTTAAAAAAAGCTTTTTTAGCGATTTTTTAGTAATTCTTTTGAGAGGGTTAAAATAAAAAATGTTGACTTTTGATAATTTTTCCTGTACATTGACCCTCCAAGGAAACTTCGTGCAAAATTTCAAGTCTCTAGGTCGTCGGGAAGTATGGTTTGAATTTGTATCTATTAATCAGTCAGTTACACATCGGATTGTATATATTTTAGATTATGTATATAGTGCTGTATATAATTAACATACCTGTATAAAGTGAGGGTTCAAAAAGCTTCACAAAAATTACCGACTGCACCACATGAATAATTTTAGTGCCACAGTGACTGTCCTCTCTTAGAAACATTGTTTCTGTGTCATTTCATTTGACATTCTGGTAATTTCAAATAATCAAAAGGGTGGGAAGTTTTTCTATCGGTACTCCCTCACTCACATTTAATTTGTTGTTCAGCAATCTATTTTCCTTGAATTTCTCGCTATACTCGGTTCCACGTTCACCTTTCAGTATGGAATTTCCATAAGCTGTGTATTTCTTTTGGCATTTTAAGCTGTACTAACAAAATTATGTTATAATCAGCTAATGATTTTATAACATATTGTTATATAGATATTTGTAAATAAATGTACCTAGCAAAGGTAATAGAATAGCTATCTCTTATACGGCCTGCACTGAAAGGCGAATTTGGAATTGAGTGTAGGTGTCCCTTGTTTGAAATTCATTGATGGTGCAGGTGAGTTTATATTTTGATTTTGTTTTTGTATAGGATTGTTACTAGTAGAAATCCTTCCTTATGTTTCGGTAAACATAAGGAATCCTTCCTTTTGTGATTTCTGGTAAACTTCGCTTCAAAATATTTCAAATCCAAACATTCCTCCTGACCTTTACATCATGTCGTGTTGCGCAGGTGAGGCGATCCACCTGGCCCGAGACTTCGGCTACGTGTGCGAGACGGAGTTCCCCGCCAGACAAGTGGCCGAGTACCTGTGTCGCCAACACACCAACGACCCCACCGAGACCTACCGCCGCAAGGAGCTCATCCACGCTACCAAGTAGGTCCCTCATTTCAGACAGAACTAAAATTTATGTTCAAAATTATTTTATTCTTTTAAATCTCTATCTTGAACCTTTAATAGCATTCAATAGTCGGCAAACTTCTAAATTTTTAGTTTTTTTAAATTTTTTTTAAATGTTCTACAATGTTTAGCTCAACCAAACCATAACCCTCTCTAGTAATAAGGCTGCAGCCTTCGACCTAGCAACGCCACTTCTCAAGGGATTTTTTGCATATTAAAAACCTATATATAGCCAACTGGCTTCAAGTAAATAAAAAATAGTGCCAAAAGAGGCAGGGGCGGACTGGCCATGTGGGCATTCGGGCAAATGCCAGAGGGGCCGGCCTCTTTAGGTCAGAAAGGGGCCGGTGGTGGTGGTTTTTTTAAGTGGGCCTAAACGAAAATTAAAATCAGCCTCTTTTGTTGCTAAGCTGAGGCCGGCCCTTTGGAACTACGTGGCTGATGGCCAATCAAATTGATTGTTCGATAAAAATTATTGTGAAAGAGAGGCCGCAGCACCATGCAGTGCCAGAATTACGGCCGACGCGGCCCCCTTGAGGCTTTAGGCCCCCAACGGCCTCGTCAGAAGGTTAAAGTGGGCCTTAACGAAAATTAAAATCAGCCTCTTTTGTTGCTGAGCTTAGGCCGGCCATTGCCTCTGAGAATCAATTTCTCAAAACAAATTTTTGCAGGAAATTTGCTTACAACTAAATTTTTTGATAATAACAACCTATAAATTTCAGGGTGCGGTAGTAGAGATATGAAAGAATTTGTTTTGTGATTAAGGCACTTCTAGGTGTTCAGATAGCCTTAAAATACGTTTTTGGGTTCCAAATTTTGCAAATTTTCCCGGGCCCTCCGCCCTGGGGGGTATGGAATACCCCCCAGACCCCCCGGAAAGTTACCCCCTTCTTTCCTGCCTGGGGCTGCTTGCCTGAAGGATGACAGGGCCGTTTTTTCTTCCCAGTCCGCCCCTGAAAAGAGGGGATGGACAACCAAATCAGCTGAACCCTTGAGCATGATGTTGCCAGAGATGGTTATGACTAAAGACAACAATATAAAACATGAAACTAAATAATTTCTTGATTAGCATGATACGTGTTGATGTATTCTCTGGATGTAGGCCTAAATAAAAGACGGCTTACAACAATTGACTTAAAAAGTGTTTTTAAGTGTTGTAAGACGTTTTTTATTTAACTCCAGTGAAAACATGAAACCAAATTCTTTAAAATTTTTTACCTCTGTAGTACATAGAAATGGATAGTAATCTACAGTATGTGTGAAGGTTATTGTTGAAGGCTCAAAAATTGTTCTATTTGCCTTCAACCAAGCTTCGCAAACAAGTAAATTTGCATAGGAAATATTTTTAAGCTATTAATTTTGTCTTAACTCTTTAAGGCTCTGCCCAGTGGCCTCTAGTTTTGAAATTTCCCGTTTTAACCAAAGAAGACTGAGGGATGAAGGATTAATATAAATCTTTCTTGTCATAGAAATATCTTATCTCCGGTTCCGTGTATGTGACAGAAATGCAAAAGCATATAAATTGAAGGGAATTCAATCTTCTTTAAAAATACTGCCTTTATGATATCTGTGGGGTGCATCATTATCAAAATAAATGTAGAAAACTAAAAAAGCGTAGAATTTCCCATTTTTTGTGAATATTTTGGAACGATCAAGGAATATTTATCATATTGCTCCAGATTCAGATACAGCAACCTATAAAACATTAATAGCAATCAAAATTCCTAGAACGTGATTTTTGTCCACATATCGGTTCTCTTTTATACAATTCAACTAGACTAGAAATACTTTAAATTGATTTAATTTTTCGTACGGTTTAATCCTTGAACGCACTCCTTCATTGCCGTTTGTTCCGCAGACAGGTGACGAAGGAGCTGATGGACCTGCTGAACCAGGACCGGTCGCCGCTGTGCAACACGCGGCCGCAGCACATCCTGGAGCCGAGCATCCAGCGGCACCTCACGCACTTCTCGCTCATCTCCCACGGCTTCGGCAGCCCCGCCATCGTGGCCGCCCTCACCGCCATACAGGTACGAACAAAAAAATTGAATTTAATGGGTGTTCCAGTCATGAGAAAACTATGCTTTATATTGCTTCCTTTCTTAAGACACCAATGACAATTGTGCCACCCGTGGAAAGTTTTTGTACAACTTTTTGGTTTCTAAGAATTATTTTAAATTTAAAATTGGTAAAAACAGAAGCAAGTTGCAACGTGGGTCGGGACAAGTGTTCACTTAACACGTTCGCAGTGGCGTGTTGCTGCCTGGGAGCTGTCGCACCCACCAGGATGGTATAAGGGTTCTGTGTGGGAGCGACCACTCCCATGCCGCCACAAAATTTGTTAAGATAATTTCAATTAACAAAGCATTTCCATTTATTAACAGTGAAAACCAAAAAATTGTTTTAAAGTAGTGTTTTAGCTTTAGGAGAATAATAGGGGAGAGGAAATTGAATGCTAAAAAAATTTTTTTAAAGAAGTCTGTGCTACAAATGTATTAATAAAAATGAATAACCACCAATGTGAACAGTCATTGATAGAAGTTGGCAGTACTACGGACAGTACTAATCAAAAATTTTTTGTTGATGGTGGCTTTTGAGCCCACAAAACGAACCCTCCATTCTGTCCCAACGTTTGGCACTTTAACCACCCAAAATTAACAATGATGTAAAACTTAAATTAAATCTTTCTTTACACTAACTTTTATTTATGTTTCCAGAACTTCCTGTCAGAATCACTGAAGCACCTGGAGAAGGTGTACCCGACAGGGAACAGTCTGTCGGTGACGTCGTCGCAGCAGGGGGGCCCCGGGCTGTCGGACACCAAGCCCAAGGACCTGGGGCCTGACCTGAAGAAGTGAGGTTGGTTACGACGGGGCCCCGAGGCCCCCACGCCGATCACAGCCATCCGCCACTCCTGGCCGTACAACTGACTAGTGCCATACTCTGCTGTCTAGCCGCGCTGGCCAGCTGGAGACGCAGCCTACGAGACCCCGACTGTTGGAACTTTATTTAGTTCAAGAACCACTACAGATTTAATTTAGAAGACTGGAATAATAAATTATGTTGAAAAATTCTTTTTGTTTTACTTTTGAAAAAAGTCTGAGAAGTTATTCTTTTTAACTTATGCATAAGTATACAATTTATTCAAATTCCCCTCTAATTATAAATTATTCTATTAAAATATTGCACAATATATTTTTTGTCTCTGTTTTAAGTAAAGATAACAGATTATGTTATCTAACCACGTCATGAGAAAATGTTTGCATAACATGATTCAATAGTTCAAACTTTATTGGCCAAAACCAAAAAATTTTAACAACTTTAAGCGTATTAGTTAAGCTTAAACCTGCATTTATACTTTTGTATCAGTGCAATTTTATATTTGTTTGACAAACACATTAATTACAGAGCCGTGAAATAATCATACATGGTTAAACCTCTAGTTCATATGCTTACACTTTTAGGCCAGTGCTATGTAACAAACAGTCTTCCAGCAGAGATATTTCAGTGCCAATCATATTATTTTAGCAGCTTATTACCCAAGACCTGTCTAGTACAGTACCCAAGACTCAACTAGTTATTGTTTCAATGTCGATATAATATTGTTTTTCCTTAATCAAATACTTAGATTTCTCTTGTGTTCTTCACCCAGTTTATTCAAGGCAATTTATTTTAAATCAAAATTAACTGGGTTTCATCATCTACTGGAACAGAATAATTATACAAGTTGCCATACAATTTTGTGAGCTTTGAAATTAGTAAAAAAAAAACTGGCCATTTATGTCTGTCTTAAAGTGAAAGGTACGGCTGTGTCTGTAATTTCGGATCAGAAATAGTATGCCACCTTCAGGGTGACCAGTTTTTAGGAGGAAATGTCCTCCTTTTAGCGACAGTCCTCCTGGCTTCAAAAAAACATATTAAATGTCAGGCTTTTGGCTAAAAGCTTGTTTTTGCAAGTTTACTACTTTACCTACAATCACTGAAATTCATACGATCGTTACTCTTCGGCATTAAAGCATATTTCAAAAGACTACTCCTGCCGTCACCGTGATTGCCCACCGTTTGCAGCCCCAGTATTTCTGTGGCTGGTTTTTTGTCTTTTCTTGACTCAGTTACTCAATGCTCAGAGCACATTGACAAAACAGTCCACAACAGTACCAAATAATACCACTAACTAACTCACTAGACTCACTAAAAAGTCAAAAAGAAAAATTATAGTCTATTTATTACATTTTTTACAGTTAAGAAAATTGTATTTCTTCTATTTTGTGTGTTTAAAATAAAAAAAAGGCAAGTCGTGAAATATTATTTTGTTTATGAATTCTTCATGAAGATGAATTAAGTTAGTAATAAATCTTAGAAATCTTGATTTTTATCAGTAGGTATTTTCAATTTATGTGCCCTCATTTTTGTAGAAGTGCCCTCCTTGTTAAACCCTAATGTCATCTTGATTAAATTTATCATCTGGTCACCCTGCGCCTGAGATAATAAATTGCATGTGGGTTGACATTTTGAAGCAGAACATTCTAAATTTAACATTTAGCAAAACTTATATAGCACTTGCTATAAGTTTGAAAATTTAACCCTAAGTACGTAGAAAAATTTTCGGGGTCATATTTTGTATAATATGTCATAGTTAAACATTTTTCTATTAAGAGGTATGCAATAGGTTAATAGGTATGCAACCTTTGCTAAATGTTACATATAGCATGTTTTTGCTCTACAGTGCAAACCTGCCTTAAAAAGTTAGACAATGTGCCATACATATTAATTAATATTAGGTAAGAAGTGTCAGGACGAGCAAATTGTTGTTTTACGCAACCTATAGTTTAGGAGCAAACCTGAACGATAATATCGTGAAAAGTATTATTTGTAGAATAAAATAAGCAAGTTATTGTTTTAATAAGTTTTGTATAGTTATCAAATTAATAAATGCATTGTCATTTGTAAATGCTTAGTTAAAGGTGCCATTTTATTAACAGAATGGTAGCATATAAAAGAAAAAAAATAATTAAAAGGTTGTACATCGAGATTTGTCAGTAATACTACTAATTTGTGACTATATTAGTCAATGTAAATTATTTAAGATTTACCTGCTTCAATACTCATTGAGATATTCTAGGACTTTTCCTACAATTTGTATGTATTTTATGTATTATAGTTGTGCCAACCATGTAAAAAGTATTATTATGTACAAAAATCCACCTTAGGTAAATGTTTAGTGTGAATTATAGATTTATATTAGTATAATATAATAATTATATATCGGTTTGTGTAGTGGAGTTTTACTTCTATTAAAATAATTTGTCCTTTGAATTCTGTAAAACATGTCCACATTTTAAAATTACTTTAAAAAGTTGTAGTTTCTTACCAATATATACAAAAAGAATATTTTCATTGGAGTTGTAAAATGTAATGCTGTAGAGCTAGAAGGTATTTTTTAGTTAAAAATTTATTTCCAGTTTTAATTTTCCTTTCTGAGGGAGTTGTTTGAATAGATTAAATCATTCAACAACAATTTATTTCTTTAGATTATTGTTCATTTAATATCTTCTTTAAACTAATATTTTTAAAGTTAAAATTTTTAATAATATGTTCTGTAACTAAAATTTTTAAAATCATGGTCATTTAGTAGAATTTTGTGATGAGTTAAAATCACATATTGAATTTAAGCTCTGATCCTCAAGAGTAAAAATTTCTGAAAATTAAATATTTTGGCAAATGTAGGTTTTGCCCCAATCATTTGATTTATTGAAGAAATATCTCTGTTAACCATTCAAATTTCATAAAAGCCTTTAAAAACCTTTTATTGTAATTGGCTAAGCTAATGTTATACATTAATTAATTTTAATTATTTTGTCAACACTTTTATTGGATCTTTATTTCAAAGTCATAAATAGGGTGTAAATTTTCTAATATAATTTATAGTAGAACCTCTAATAACCGTCACCCTTGGGACCAGTATTATGGAATAGATGGATAACTGAAATTTTGTAATGAACCTGTACAATAGGTAGATTTTTAAGGTTTTGGAAGATATGAAACCCTCGTTTAAGTCCTAATTCAACATCTTTTCTCTTTCCAGCCGTCAGATGTGTTTAATCACAATGGCACACACACTTTATTTCGTCCTTTGTGTGATGCACGTCGTTAATTATGACACATTAAAAAGTAGCGGTGACGGATAACTGAGAGTGACGGTTAAAAGAGTGACATTTGATCGAGTTTCCACTGTAACCAAAACTAACTTATAAATTGGGGTTCAGTATAAATTTATCATTATTTAAAGGATCTTTTTCTTGAATACATACAGTTTTACAGTTTTTATTTAAATTTACACATTTGTTCAGTCGTCATTGCTTTGTTAGTCAGCACAATTTAACATATATGATAAACTTTAGTATAACACATAACTTACCTCACAGTCAGTATTAAACAAATATAATTGAATATTTTATAATCAAATCAAGGGCCCTATTACACTAAGACACTATTGCAGTGGCACTGCTGAATCCCCTGAGCTTGTTTTTGAGGAGTGAGTTAATTAACATTGGAACTATTACACTTAAGCAGCTTGGCGGTGCCACAGAACAGACACCCCCATGAAATTCAATGTCCTGAAACAAGCAGATGATTCAATGGTGCCGCTCAGCCACCCAGCTGCCCATGTGCAACAGGGCCCTGCGGTGCCGCTCAGCCACCCAGCTGCCCATGTGCAACAGGGCCCTGCGGTGCCGCTCAGCCACCCAGCTGCCCATGTGCAACAGGGCCCTGCGGTGCCGCTCAGCCACCCAGCTGCCCATGTGCAACAGGGCCCTGCGGTGCCGCTCAGCCACCCAGCTGCCCATGTGCAACAGGGCCCTGCGGTGCCGCTCAGCCACCCAGCTGCCCATGTGCAACAGGGCCCTGCGGTGCCGCTCAGCCACCCAGCTGCCCATGTGCAACAGGGCCCTGCGGTGCCGCTCAGCCACCCAGCTGCCCATGTGCAACAGGGCCCTGCGGTGCCGCTCAGCCACCCAGCTGCCCATGTGCAACAGGGCCCTGCGGTGCCGCTCAGCCACCCAGCTGCCCATGTGCAACAGAGCCCTGCGGTGCCGTTCAGCCACCTAGAGCGTAGTAGTGTCCTGAGGCCTCCTCACTATATCTTTTTTTATGAGATTCTCTGCCACAAGTTTTGCTCTACATTCTTCATTGGTATTTCTAAGTGTCATTTATATACTTTTATTAAAAACAATTTTGTATATGTAAAAGATACTTTTCTAACATATGCTCAGTTTTAAATTCTGTTATACCATTTATAAAAATTTAATGTTTACCGATTGAGACCCTGATAACAATGTAATTTTATGTCATTTTTAAACAGATTAATATTTAAAATTAAACCTCATTAAGGGTCCTTACAAAGATTTGTTATATCTTGAACAAAATAAATTACTCTCTCAGAAACATTTTGCTCTAGTAACTTACATTTTAAATTTCAAGTACAGAACTTCAAAATTCAGATTGATCTATTTGAATTTATTCTATTCAGACTGGTCTATTTAAATTTAGTCTTTGTGTGAGCTTTTTTTTCATATTCTAGGCTGAAGCCTGGAATCTTACAAGAATAACGTTTGGGAAGTAAAATATATTGTACACCAGTTAAAAAAATTGTGTGACTATATTGTTTATATTTGTTTTATCTCAAGATTAATTTGCAAAGTCGCAGATCTAGCATTTAAAGTATCATAAAGTAAACTGGCTATGCTTTGATACAATATAATTATAACTTTTTAAACCTTAAAAATTTCCCTTAAGGACTGGATCTATGAACTTAAAAATTGATTAAATGAAGAGTGAATACAAATTTTCAAATATTAATAAAATTAATCAAGTTTCTGGGCGCTCAACTTGTATATCATTTGTTTTAGGTGCAAAATTTAAAGCTGAGTATACATTTAACTCAAAGGTTGTGTAACTGGTGTCAAATTTACATTTGTAAATACAGTATTATATGTTTAATTTTACCATTATTTGGTAGATCTTGCCATTGTGTTTTCACGCTTGTAAATTGTGATATATCAGTTTGTATTATTGTTATGTTTAACTGAATGCTCAAAACAGTCCACGTTGTTACTGTTCGATCAATGGGAGATTATAAATAATGTAGAAAAAATTGCCTTTTTTCTGTACCTCGTTCTTTTTTGTCTCTTTAGTGTAAATAAAATGAATTCCAAGGATAAATTTTGTAAGATATTTACCTGTTGATTGCAATCCCTAATGATGTCTTCAACTATGTCTGAAAGGAAAAACATTAACTAATAAAATACTTTGCTTGTATTTGCAGTAGGTACTCGAAACCATATCTTTTGTATGGATTTATTTTTATTCTAACACAGCTTAAAATCTGAAATTCAAACCATAAGATTTAAAATTGCAAAAGAAAATATGACTTTGACCCCAATAAAAAAATTTATTCAACAAAAAAGATCTCATCTCTAATTTGATTCTATACATTGCCTACCATTTGATTAGTCACAAAAAGAAAAAAAATTGTTTCTTCCTGCATTTCCTATATTACCAATGTTACAGCCCCAACCAAATTCTGTAGCCCCAACCACTTTTCGTAATTCTTTGATTAATACCTCAATTGAAATAACAAGACAATAAACTAATTCAGTGTGCAAAATTATTTTTAATTTAACAAATATTACAAATTCAATAAAATTGCAGAAATATAAACTTCGTAAATTTGTTTGGAATGAACTGGGTATCAAAATTCTTAAGACTGATATTGCTAGGTATAATTATTTTACTCTTGCAAAAATTAACCAACTGTTGATGATTTTGGATGATTTGTTAAGCATTGATCTCACAGGAATTGCAGGTGATTGCAAGGGAGTGGATCCCCATGTTTTCCACCAATTATAAAATGTGAAAAAAATGGTAAAAGTTGAAAAAATATATACCAGTTCATAGGTCTGGCCAAAAAGAATAGTTATTTAAATTTTAAACCTGTAACAGTTTTTCCTGTAGAAACCCAAGTAGGGACAATCAAATCTACAAATTCTATGAATGAAGGTTCAATCGACAAAATAGAAAGTGAAAAAAATAATTTGTTTTCAATCACTTGACATGTTAAAAGCATCTAACTCTGTCACAAATTAAATTTTTCATTACAAACTCAAACATTTTGGATATGAAGATTTATCTTTACAATTTATAAAGTTAATAGAACACAATATGATCAACATAAAACCATTAAATTTCAGATGGCATAAACTTAGAAGTAGGGGTACTTCAAGGAGCATGTCTTGAACCATTACTTTTTAACATTTATATAAATATTTATATCCTAACCCAAAGATTAGTAGTTAGTTTCTCAAATAAATTTTTATTTACATGAAAAAATATCTTACAAGAAATGTTCAGGTGTATGTAGGAACAGACTATAAATTTAATTGGCAAAGTTATGTTGTTCATAAAAAAAAGTTAAGGGATTTATTTTCTAAGAAGATTAAAAAGCAATGTCAGAGTAGTAGGTTTTAAAATTAATTGCATGTTATGCTTACATTGAGCCAGTTAAGCTATATGGAACAATATTTTTGAGAAATTCTGATGAAGCAAAAAGCAAAAACAGTATTTAAAGTAAAAACAGCCATGAAAATTTTAGCAGGGGTAAGAATTAAGAGCATTGCAAGCCCACATTCAAAACATTCATGACATTAACATCAATTCGTATTCTTCAAAATATTTATTTGTTAAAAAATCCATGAACAAATTTGAATATGATGTCAACACCATTTGACAAGACATAATTCAAAATTAACAATACTTTTTTACTTACAAATATTCAAGAAGCATAACCAATTTAAAAGTTTGCATCAAATTATCTAATGGCATACCTGAAAACAAAATATTAAATGATTGGATACAAAATTTCAAGGAAATATTGAATGTACCATAATTGAAAAGTGCATATCTTATGTCATCCCTTTTTGGCTATTCCCCCCCCCCTCCCTAAAATTATCCTATCGTCATAATCCTCCTAACCCCCCCCCCCCATTGAACAATGGACGTCATGGAGGACAAACTCCCGAAATAATGCCAAATTTTTGGAAAGACCTACTAAACGGTTCTTCTATTGGGTTGTTAAAACCATCAAATTTACTTTTAAACCCATTTTGAGCTAATTTGATGTTCAACGATTCAAACCAGAACTTTTTGAACTTTGTAGTACTATACAATATTTACTGTAGTGATGGATGCTGATGCTGCCTGCAAATCTAAAAACATCTTGACCATGGGTATTTTTTATTGTAGCTTTTTTTGACCCGAAGCTAAAATTACCATTCAAAGAGATATTGTAAAAATCGAGAACATAGTTTCTAAGCTGTTCAGCTTTAATTTAATGAATTTACAAAGAATGTTTACATTTTTTCTACCTAAATTAGTTTTTTCAAAAATTTTCAAAGTGACATCATCTCAACTTTTACCCCCCTCTCCCATGCACATCATCATCATCCTACCTCATTTCCCCCTCCCCCTAATTCCAGATGACATAATTTATGAACGGCCCCCTAAACAAATTAGACCAAGACCACACTGTGTAGTGTGGCCTTGATAGACGAAGTAAAAGAAAAAATATATTGTCAGCTAGAAGTGAATCCAGTTATATATAATATAGAGATAAGTGATTCTAAGTGGTTGATGGTGTCAGTTTTCTCCCTCGAGCGTAATTTTTACCTCTGAAAAGGGATATGTAGGAACGTCAGTTTATCAAAATGTGTCTATACTTTAATACCTCTCTAACATTAGGACGCAGCACTGATTCAAATGTTAATGTAAATTGAAAATGGCGAACTATTTGCCGCATGAGGGCATGCCTTTTGAGCAAGAATTGTTTGAATAT
This sequence comes from Flexamia atlantica, assembly GCA_035578135.1. NCBI lineage: Eukaryota > Metazoa > Arthropoda > Insecta > Hemiptera > Cicadellidae > Flexamia > Flexamia atlantica. The sequence goes on along the minus strand of JAQJVK010000008.1, from coordinate 39,389,398 downwards.
TTTTACTTTGAAGACTAATTTGATGGTGGGATCACACTCGTCAACGGGGACAAAGACAAAATGGACTTGACAAACCATTCGACGAACTATTTGCTTCATTATTCGGATGAGGCTCTGTGAAAGTGACATAGGAAGGAGTCGCTCCTTCCTACTATGCTGAACTATGCTGAACGCACCAGTACACGCTCGCATTAGCCATTGGCTTAGCTGGATTCGCAATTGCTCGACGAAATAGTAAACTTCCAGTATGATGAAAAGACCCCGAGGGAAAATGCCATTTTTATTTTGTACGCTAATTTTTCCTTTCTATGACCCTTTACCAGCAAATCTTTTGTTGTGTATTTCAAACAGCAATGATAATCGAAGATATTGTATGTTTAGTTATTTAAGATTGGTAAATTAAATGTATATCTTATATGTCTTTAACGAGGCATATGACTTTGTTTTTGAAATGCAAATATTTTCTTATTAAATTTTTGGTTAAATATAGTGAGAGATAAATAGTAAACACGATAATTATTGACGATTTATGAAAAAAAACCTTCAATCCCTTTTATTCCATTAAGTCCAACTAGACCATAGAGTAATAATTAACTTCGTAAAGAGTTGTCACTTCCATGTTAACTCGGTGGTAATGGAACAGTAGCACTGTCTGATAAAAGTGTTACGAACTAAAAAAAATATCGATGCGATATATTGATCATCATCGATGCGATGTATCTATCGTCGTCGTCGTCGTCTGCTTTGTTTATATTTCTGTTTTCTTGATTTGTTTGCTAGACTTTCAATTTTAACGGCTTTACCGATTTGTTTAGATTAAATTGATTAAGTACATTTGCCACTAGTGCAAGTTGTTTCGCGAAATACTGTACTGAGTGATTAATATTGTGCTTAAAGCAATTGATAGAAAATAAATTTGTAGATGTTTACTTAAAAGCACTTAATAAAAATTAATTTAGTTAATTTTTATCAAGTGCTTTTATGTAGAGAAGGATTCACCTAAGTTGGCCACATCATGTACTAATCATCTCATCAAAAAATGTTATACAAGTCACATTGAAAACATTGTTGATTACACATGGTTGTTGTTTACATTTTCTCCAAACTGTCAAATCGCCACATTGCGTTTGTTTACAATATTGTTTTGTTGTCATTCATGGCAATCTTATAGGTTATAGAATGTTTAAAACATCACTTATTTTTTTAACTTTCTATTTTGATTCACCCTTTTTCATAGCGGGAAAGTTTAATTTGATTCTATTTCTTGATTGACATTTATTTTAGTTTGTTTTGCTGCTTGTTTATTTTTTCCTGGACCAATTTTGATAAGTTTTGAACGCAATATGAAACAATCTTTCTTGGCAGATGCTTACTTGCAGCAAGTAGTAAATGACTATTCATAAATTCGCCTATTTTTCTTCATACATATTATTAAATAAGAAAATCTAGGACTATTGGTCATGCCGCATCCATGACACATCCTCTCCATGATAACACATTCTTAATTGACAAAGCCCATCGGTAATATTTTAAGTTGCGCAAGAGAACTTCCAGTTGCAATATTGCATCAGAATTTTCCCTTTACTGCAAGTGCCATACTAAACAAATGTTCGTTAGCTATGTTTTCAGCACAGCTGGATTTTATGCTTAATTTTGTAAGAATATAATAGTTTGTTTACTTTCGTTTTGGCCAACTTAGGCGACTCCTACTCTAAACATCTACGTATTTATTTTCTATCAATCGCTTTAAGCACAATATGAATTACTCAGGACAGTATTTTGCGAAACAACTTGCACTAGTGGCAAACGTACTTTAGGTATTTTCCCCTCACTCAAATTAATTCCAACTCATTTTGGTTGTGTACACGTCGTGAAAGAAAATCAGGGGAAACGGCAATGAATACACAAACATTGGAAACGGAATAGGAAGTTAACAGATCGTTATCGTGGTTTTGATTGGCTGATTCAGTGAAGAAGAAGAAAACCACGTTTTTACAACGACATCTAACTAAAGTGCTTCGAACTAACCCGCTCCAATAAGCTTACCACTTGGCTCCATTTAAGTGTCAGACCGGTGACTAGACGTTCAAACAAAGACAATAAACAAAGATCAAACAATGCGATAAACAAAGACGGTCAAAGTTAAAATTATGGTAACCTTCAAACGTTTTTCATCAGGATTTTTTTTTATAAATTATTCTCCAATTAGGCTTGGTACCGTCCATAAATTATGTCATAGATTTTTGGCCATTTTTGGACCCCCCTCCCTACAATCATCCTACCGTAATAACCCACCTGACCCCTCCTCGCCATTGAAAGGTGACGTCATAGTGTACAAACTCCTAAAAGAATGCCAGTCTTTGGGAAAGCCCAATTAAAGGTTTATTTTACTGGGTTTAAACCATTAAATTAAGTTTTAAACCCATTTTGGGCTAGTTTGATGTTAATCAACGATTCAATCCAGAACTTTTCTAACTTTGTACATTTAATATAGTTATGAACACTGACGCTGTTTGTAAATAAAAATATTATAATTAAAATCTGCATTTACTGCGTAGCTTTGTTTTGACCTGAAGTACTTTGGTATTATATGGAGGCCACGGTTTTTAGAGAGTTTGTTTTGCTGAACACCATATATAACTACAACACTGGGAAGAACGTACTTTAATCGACTTACTGTCCAAATTTGACTTAATTATGATGAACGGTATTTGCGTGTTCTGCCTCCCAGAAGGCAGCGATATCAGCGAGGATTGAGTGTGCACGTCGTCACCGCCGCTATCGTCCACACCCGATCGCCACTCTTCAGCATCAGGGCGTGCACTTACAGCGGACCGGCTCGGACCAGACATGCCCGGCACGGGAACGGATTCGTCCTGCACCCGCGCACTTCCCGCACTTATTAACCATCGGCCTCTTCAGGCATTTCGTTCCCCTCAACCCCCCACTCCTGTTTCAATACGTCACCAAAAACCACGTGTCCCATCGGCGCTGCGTTGTCTGCTGACTGCTGCTTCACATCATGACAGACAATGACTCTGAAAAGGATATTATGTTAGCCGTAGCTTGCTACGAGCTAACAAAACGTGAATCCAGATTTTGGGTTCACGATATCAATTTAAAGAGGGAAGATTGCGGGGAGTTTCCAACTGTTTCCGGACCTCCTCAAAGACGAGGAATTTTTTTAAATATTTCCACATGTCAAGTGTCAAGTTTTTTTTGAACTTATTGGCATGCTTCCTTTCTGTAAAAGAAATACAAAGTTTAGGAAGTGTATTTCGCCGGAGGAGCGCCTAGCTTGCAGTCACCCTCAAGTAAGTAGAAAAATATTATCTTAGACTTTAGAGATGTACTGTTGAATGGAATTTAAGGGTTTGAGATGAGTTACGATATAATCTGTCCTAAGATATAAAAAAGACATTTATTTATTAAATTTCGTAATGTTAACATAGTCTGGCTACGTTGCCATACTTATAATATTAACTTAAATTAAACAGTAAGTTTATAAAAAAAATTAAGAAAAACATTATATATAATTATATTACATAGTAATCATTAGGCTACATAGAAATCATGAAACATGAGGGTAGCGAGGGGCGTCTCTCAAGCTGCCCCCACCACACCGTTCATCGTCCCATCTCGGGCCTTACCGGACCTGACCGTCATCGGCCCAGGTCGCCCCAAGGACCGACAGAGCCCGGTCAGGCCCGGTGGCCGGTGCGGTGGGGGCAGCTTGAGAGACCCTCCTCACTACCCTCCCTCATTTAATAAATGTCTTTATATCTTAGTACAGATTATCGTAACTCATCTTAAACCCTTACATTTAATTCAATAGTACATCTAGGGCATAATATACGTTTCTACTTTCTTGAGGTAATTGCGAGGCGTTCCACCGACGAAATACACATCCTAAACCTTGTATTCGTTTTAGAGAAAGGAAGCACACCAATAAGTTCAAAAAACTTGTCACTCGACATGCGGAAATATTTGAAAAAATGCCCTCGTCTTTAAGAAGGTCGGGAAATAGTTGGTAAAACACCCCGCAATCTCTCTTTTTAAATTAATGTCATGAACCCAAAACCTTGGTTCACGTTTAGTTAGCTCGTAGCTACGGCTAACATCACATATTCAGAATTATTGTCTCATTTTCGAATTGATAGCCTCCGGATACAGGTATTTACACCATTATTAGTAATTATTGTCTGGCATGGTGTGGTACAGCACAAAAAAGAAGCAGGAGACAACGCAGAGCCGATGGTGTTGGACGATGAGGATGAGGACAAGTGGTTTTTGGTGACGTATTGAGACAGGAGTGGGGGATTGAGGGGACCGGGATGACTGAAGAGGCCGGTGGTAAGTGCGCGGGTGCAGGACGAATCCGATCCTGTGCCATGCATGTCTGGTCCGAGACGGTCCGCTGTAAGTGCGCGCCCTACTTTATACAGCGCGCTGCGGCGGTTATGATAGGTTAGGTTATCATAAATATGTTATTAGGACTTTCCTCGTTATGTTACGGATTAAACGATATCAGATCGCCCGCCAAATCCCCTCCAAGTAGGCATAGATCTGGTCGTTGACCGGAACGCGCGCATCACCTGTCAACGGGTTTTGACGGGTGAAAGTATGACTCATTTGGATTTGTGTGATTCGTAACGAAATGAGGAAATTCCTAATAACATATTTATGATAACCTAACTCAACATAACCGCCGCAGCGCGCTGTATGAGGGTGGCCTCTGTATAATACCGAAGTACCAATGACAATTAATTTTAACGTATTCTGTAAAAATCGAGTACATTATTTCTAATTAATTTTCTAAGCTGTTGAAGTCCTAATTTCATGAATTTACATAGCATTTTTACAATATCACTACCTAAATTAGTTTTAAAACAAAATTTGAAAAAATGACGTCATCTCAGTGTCTGTCCCCCCCAAGCACATCATCCTACCATTATTTCCATTCTAGGCCCCTCCCCCCTAATTTCAGATGATTTAATTTATGGACGGTCCCCTTTACTTTTTTACGTACCTGCCCAGTCTTTACTAATGTGACACACTATATCTACTTTCACTCAACTAAACTCGAGAAACTCCAGAAAAAAAACAAACAAAACAACCAAACGTCATTCGTCACAAACACAAAAGCACGGCCGGGCACGGCTGCTAGAAGTTTTGATTTCAAAAATAAACTATTTATGTCAGAATTTGTAAACTTAAAACATTAATTTATTAGTTCAAAAATTAAATATAAAGGGTAATATAGTTCATACAACTGTCGTCATAGTTGTACCATGCCCCGAGCATGAATTGTCTCAATATGTTTACTTAAAAGACTAATTTGAATCAAGAAGATAAAATTCTATGTTTTTGTTCTCTCTTGGGCCTGTGGAACCGGTTTAATCAGTAGTCCTATAATGTTAACTGTTCGTTGACTGTCTCCTGTTCCCACTCACCCTCTGTCCTCGAGGTAAGTTACTGCCAAATAATCAAACTGTTCTTGCAAGATTTACGATCTTATCCTCCTATCTTTGAGTTAAGTGACCCAAATTTTCTAGCTTAATTGCCTAGCCTAGGCCTTACTATGAAAAAAATAATTCTGATTAATAAAAGGGAAGATTTAATTTTAAATTTTAAATAGGTACCTGATAGGATCTATTTTTCAGTTCTCTAAAGAATTGGAACAAAACAATAAAAGTGGACAAAAACATGATACTTAGATATACATCATACATAGGTTATATACATAGATCTATATATCTATGGTATATAGGCTATAGTATCTATAATCTATATATAGCCCTTGATAACTCGCGTAAAAATGGTCCAATTTGAAAGAAATTTGGCATAGACGTAAAGTAGTAATTATTCAGACGAGTTTGAAAACCAGCCTGATCAGACAATTGGAAGGGGGGTAAGAGGGGGTAAACCCCTCCAAAAATAGGTTTTTTGGATTGTTTACGTGGAAAAATTTAAATAATGTAATTTTGGTTTACATACCGTAATTTAATTCAGCTTAAAAAAAAAAACAAAAATTTAGTACTGTATTTTGAATTGTTGCTTTATGACTATTGGTTCCCGGGATATAGCTACTGGTAAACCCAGTACGTTGTCCCTATGTTATACTTATGGGAAATAAGTAAAATTCAATATCTCGCTTATTTCTCAACATATCTCAATAAAACTTGGTATATGGCTTCTTCTAGTTCAGATCTACTAAATATTGAATTAAAACTACCCAGTTTTAACATACCTATTGCAGCAAACCTACATACTCATTTCCCCCGGATGTTATTCTTAAGTAGCTTATAAAAACATGTAGTAAAATCTCGCCATGTTGGATTGAAATACGTTCTTTTGCATTTTAAATTCGCTATGTATGCAGGTCTGCTGCAATGGGGGTATTTTTGTTGTTTTTTGTCACCCTCCCAAATAATCTCTTTTTTGGTAATTTATAATTTTGGTAATTTATGGTGTCAATACTTTTTTATACCTAGGCCTACTTGTAAAGTTTGAAATTTTTACCCTGGTAATTTTTTTATAGGAGATAATGATCATGGAACTACGTTCCCATTCTCTGGTCATATGCTTCCTTGCGCTCTTGAAGTCCGGTAGCTGTCTCAACAACGGGCTTGCTCTCACTCCGCCCATGGGTTGGATGTCGTGGCAGCGATACCGTTGTACAACCAACTGCACACTGTTCCCTAATGAGTGTATCAGGTAATTTAAAATATGTGTCTCGGATTGAAATCAAAATTATAATCAGAGTAGGCCAATAGAATAAAAGTAATAGAATAAAAATTAACCATACCCTGGAAACTCATACCTTATGTTTCTTATAATTCTGGACTGAATTGAAGCATCTAGACTACAAAGCAGGGTTTAAGCTGGGAAAAAAATTCTTTGAGCAAAAATGCTACAAGCTCTTTGAGACTTGTAGCAAAATTATTTTCCTTTTAGCATTTTTATCGCATGTCATTAAGTTATAGCACATGTCATCAAACCAAAACAACTTGATCGAACAACATAACCTCTAACTATATTTCGCATCACCGTTTTCGAGACGTCTGTTTTTGCCAGTGTTGCCAGACTGGCCATGAGATTTTACCAAGGCGACACTAAAAAAACAGGCCGTAACGCTCAAATTCACATATGATCGTAAGCGATGGCTATGACGTAATTACTTTTTAAGTAATTGTTTATTTGTTGTTTGTTTTGATAATCTGCTGAAAATCATAACCTTTTTAGAAGTTTGGAAAATTCAGATCAGAGCTAATTCGCAATTGATGTAGGAAATGCCTTCATCCTCTTGTATGCCTGATTGCTTCAGCAACACCATAACTACTAGTGTTTCAGTTTTCAGTGTTCCTAAAAACGAGACACGAAAACAGCAGTGGTTAAATTCGATACCACGCTCCAGCTTCATATTGACAAAACGATCAGTGGTAGACATTCATTGTTCTGAGGAGCGTTATATTGATCGAGAAAATTTAATCAGTCGTTCTGAAGGATCTACTTGTACCATCACACGCGGTCGTCTAAAGATAACTAATGATGAGGTTCCCTCTCGCTTTAAAAATGAACCATCGCTATCATCATCAGAGTTGTCTGCAAGTTGTGACACAGAGATTGAAAGTGGAGCTGGGATGGAAAAAACGACAACGAAATAGATGACAAAATCGTGAGCTTCGGTGAACTTGAAGCGAATTGGATTCCAAAAATGACTGTGGAAATCAGTGCATCAAGAAGAAATTATGTATTTTCAAGTTTCAATAGCATAAGAATGTATCTTCTCCAGCATAACTTCGGCGGAAAATGAATTCGCCGAAAATTGATGCGTGTGTGGTGCTTGAAAATGATTTAGAATTAAGATTGTGCATATAAAAAACGAAAGCTATTGAATGTATGTTCATTCATAAACAATCATGGACAGAAAATCACTGCTAAATTTTCTAAGAGCGAGAAAAGATTAATATTTTAGGTCCTAAATAAATCCCTTTATTCGTTCTTGTCTAAAAAAACACTCAAGTGATCTGTAGCTTTAATTTGAGCCATATTTAATTAAATATGACTGTGGAAAAGAGTTCTTGTTCAGTGCATCAAATAAATAGTTAGTACATACTAGAATGAATCATAACATTTTAGTCGGACCCTGCTTCAAGGTCACATGGCTCGCCGACCAGACTATTAGAATAGATTTTAATCCACCCTTGTATAAAAAAGTAAAAATTTGTTTCAAGCAAAATAGTTTGTTTTCTTTTAATAGGATTTACAATATTTTTAAATAGTTGAGTAAAATATGTTTTCTTTTTTTTACTTTCTCCCCTCTATACAAAGTATTTAGAGAAAGTATTGTTTTCGTAAAAATTTTCGAATTTGTGTTGTTAGTGGGTATACGGAAGAGTAAAAAATGACGTTAGCAGTAACAGGGAGCTTGAACAAAAAATTTAGAGCAAACAATTATAAAGTTGGACATGTTTTTATTTTGACTTAATAATCAAATGTATATGCACCGAGGAGCAAATTATTACAAAGTTTATAACATTGTTAGCCTATTTGAAGACACCTTGGTTTGAGTAATAGTGCGACAATTTTTCTATTTTGAATTTAGAAACACTTGTGTTGAGTATAAAATGTGCACGTGAATCTGTTTTTGTGTTTACACAACAGCTACGATGACACTTCATGGTTCAGACTGACGTTGATCAAGGAGCAAGCAGCTGATCACAAACGATTCATTACGTCATAGCCATCGCTTACAATCATATGTGAATTTGAGCATTACGGCCTGTTTTTTTAGTGTCGCCTTGATTTTACCCACCGTGAGTTTCGAAAAATCCCCACTTTTACACGGCAGTTTGTTTAAAAATCCTAGCATAATCCACGGTACCGTTTCTTGTCCCTTAAATAGGGTATTCATGACTTGAAACTGAAATTATCGAATGACTATATTGATTATTCGACTCCATATCATTCCAAGCGGTGGCGAACTAGCCCCCCCACATTCTCGCATTCGCCACCGCTCGGCTAGACTCGGCGACTCAGCCACTACAGAGTGCGCCCCAACTGCTCTTTAGCACAGAGAACGTATAGAACGTCTACACGTTCTCTGTGCCTATTTATAGTCTTCTTTTTGAGTGTGGATCTTAATGACGCGGTATCTGATCGAGGGTTACTTTGACGACTACATTCTATAATTAAGTCTTATTTTATTTAAAAGTCATACAAAGTAATTTGTGGAAGTAAAAAGACTTTTATTGAGATTTGTATTGGTTAACTTTGTTATTGGTTAACTTTATTTTCTGCAATAGAGTTATACTTTATTTCCACTCTTTACTTTGTAGCAAAAAGGCGACAGCCTGTCCGAATATTGTCGCATTTTCGTGGAGCATGTCGCATTTTGCGACAAATGCGACCGCAGCTTAAACCCTGCTACATAGGCGTGTTCTTAGTGGCTTAAGCCACATGAGAACCCGTGGTACATAAAATACAAAAATATGTCATAGGAAAGTAGAAAAATGTTGCCTGTACTTTTAAATTAGTTGTGTTGACATAAAGCTTGACATAGTATATAAGATCAGTTTTTTCCCAATTGAAAACAATTCAGGTTGCCTACATTATATATAGTAAAGTAAAACCTTAATAGCTGGACACTTGATATTTTGACATTTTCTATGGTTCGAAAAGGGCTGACAATCAGTGACCACAATCAGTAGTTTCAAAAAATGCCAAATATTTTGTAGCCTTTAGTGATATTTATCAGGACATATCATAAGATAAAAGTTAATAAATCACCTGTGTTTCCAGTAGTTTAGGTCATGGCCATCTCTAGATGTGGCTATGTCAAGGTTCAAGATATTTATTAATTTAGGGGACATAAAGTTTAAAATGTTTTAAATGCAAAATCAGTGTAAAATCCCGATTTTGGTAGCCTTCTCCCTATAGTTTGAAATTTTGATACTGTGACAACCCCAAAGTCCAAGTATCAGATTTTTGAGAGACCAAGGTACATCAGACAAGTGAGCGCTGTCGGGCTGCGGCGCTCATCAAAGCTTCATGGTTTATGGCAGATGTCATCATGTAACTCAGTGCATCCATTCTAATCTATACAGTTTTAAGACATAATATATTGTTGCAACGACGCAACAATTTTTTTCAAGGTAAGAACTTTGTTTGAACCAAAAGTTATGTCTGTGTCATTGGAAAAGATTTTGCTATGTGATGCTTTGCCACATTATTAGTTAAACATTATTTATCCTCTTTTTAAGGTAAAAAATGTTCAAATTCTACCCTGTTTATTCTCTTTCTAAGATGAAAAATTTTCAAATACTTGCTTGGCTATTCTTTCAAATTCAATCCCTGCCAGGATGTGTGATGCGTACTACAGTGGAGCCCCGCTAATCCGAAATAATTGGGACCGGACCCATTTCGGATTAGCGAATATTTCGGATTAAGCGAACTATTATTAAAATAAAAATAATTATTAAATACAACGTGCAATTACATAAACTAAGCGTCGAAACGCCGAATCACACCAATCATGGTACGAGAATTTGAGATTTTTTACCAATCAGAAAATCGTAGAAATGGTTTTGAGAGGACCGGACAACACCGCAGCCCAAGACAACAGTGCAGGTGAAGCAGTCGACGACAGCGAGCCATCGATATAAAACTACAGTAATTTTATATCAATGCAGCGAGCAGAGAAAAAAAATTACAATTTTGGTAATTTATCACAATGCAGTCTTCGTATGGGATTAATGGTTTTTGGCTTTTGTCTTTCGACGTCTGTAAAAATTACAGTGGCAAATTATTTCACAAATAATGGAAACCTAACCAAACCGGCTAAATAAAACGTTCCATTCGGACGCCGCGGCTGCCTTTGATCTAGCGCTACGCTACGTAGAACAACAGTCCACCGTGACCCCAGCCGATACCTTGTTCCTGAGACGCTGGCGCTATTACGCTTGTGGACAGTTCATTATCGATCGTTTTAAGCTTTTTAACAGTGGACACAACATGTGAAAAGAATTTTCCTATGCTTTCGCCAGAGGCCGATTTGTATTTGACCGGCAATGACGGATAATTTCTCAAATAATGTGTTTTGAGATTTTTTATGATTTTTTTTGGATCAAACCGAGCAAATTACTTGCTCACCGGATGAAGCCATCACTTTACACAGCAGGTGATCATAAAAATGTTTTCCATGGCAAATATCACCGTAAACTGATAAGCCCGAACGTAACGACAGAACCATAACAAACAAAACAACGTTGATGTTGAGGTTGAGGTTAGATAGTGAGCCGACAGCTGACAGAAGCCGGCAGACGATGCGCATTAGTACTTCGCGCATCGGTGCACTCGAGTTCGCATTCAGTCAATGGTTAATATGATCGCATATCAATATTTGTTTTCAATCAATCGAATGGGGTTAGAATACGCCTATTGTTATAATATTGTGTAATTCGGTTATTCTATGGAATACTTAGTTTCTCACGATCGATGCACCGACTATCGACTTGGCTGCTTTCGTTTTAAAATGCATGACGTTTCATAGCGTTATAGTTCGCAGAAAGGAGAATCTTTCTGCAGAAAATAATGTTGTCGACTGAATACCGAAACTTGTTCCACAAAAAATAATTTTACTAATTTACTACTCGAGGATTTTCTGCAGCCACTATTAAAAAAACAACCTGTCGGTCAGGCTGAACTTTCTGCAGGCCTTGTCTTCTTTCTGCGACAATGTTGCACTGTCGCCCGTAGTTCTGCTATGGGGACGTTCAATAACACTGTTCTGTTTTGTTTATTACATTTTCGATCTTTGAAACGTACTGTAATTTTCAGAGATACGCTTAATCAATGTTTTTCCTTGTTTTTATTTATTCCTTAATATTTCTTGATTTTGGTTTCGGATTAAGCAGATTTTCAGATTACCGGATTTCGGATTAGCGGGGCTCTACTGTATAGTAATCGGAATAGTTGTTTTAGACAAAGACGCCAACCACTAGGTATTTTAAAGTGAGTGAATGTGAATGAAAGATGATTGGAGAATGGATTGTATGAGAGCTTTGTTCCTAGTTAAGACCCAGTTTTTTACTTCTCAGAATTAACATTGTTTCACAAATTTTTATGAACAGTGAGTGGCTGATACGTAACGCCACAGACCTGCTGGTGTCAGAGGGTTATGCAGAACTTGGATACAAGTATGTGATCATCGATGATTGTTGGATGATGACAGAGAGAGATGATCTTGGCAAACTTCACCCAAACCCCGATAGATTTCCTTCTGGTATGCATACGCTCTCAGATTATGTAAGTAATGTTGTGGAACCATGTTTATACCTTGCTTTTAGCTTTTTTTACCCATTGAAGCTATTTTAATTTATTGAAAGAAGTATCCATAATGTTATCCCTCCCTTGTAACATAACTAACAAATCATATTTTCACTTTGAACATTGGACATTTGACATCCTAATTATTAAAATAAGTTTTACACGTTTCGGAATTTGGAATCTGATCGTGTTCGGGTGAAAAGGAACCCAACATAACAAGGTTAGTAACCCAACGCCAGAAGCACCTGAAAAAAACAGCTAAAACAGAAAACTGTAAAAACAGTCAAAAACACTAAAAGCAAAAACAATACAAACACAGAAGAATGCTAATCTACCCTAAAATTGCAAATTTACTAAAAATCAGATCAAGGACTTGTCTACATCCAATCAGAACTAAGCATAGACTGGCAAGAGAAAGAGGAAATGGTGGCGGCAGAGGAAATTACAGCGCACTGCCGTTGCCAAGAATGGGAAAAAAGACACGGGAAGTGCAAATTCCTTGGGTCAGTTTGTGTTTTAGTTAATTTTTTTAACTAATGGTTAACAATGTCTAACAATAAATTTCAAACAAATAAGCAATTATTTTGGCTTATCAGAAAATTTTTAATTAGAAAAAAGTAAATACAATTAGTAGAAAATCTTATCATATGCAGTGGTTATTTGTGCTGAAGACCACGTTACTACCTAATCTTGTTTAGGATCACACCAGCTTTTATTTTCGAAATAAAACCAATTTTTTATTTAGAATTAATGCAGGTTTGGCCGGTTGATCTGATGTGCCCCAAGCCTTTATTTTTTGTCGTCTAGAACATACTGTCTAGACCAACAGTATTAACATTTTTTATCATTTGTCCCTAATACTTTTCAGGGGATTTGTCAATATCGCACAATTTTTACCAATCTCGGCCCATAACACCAATGTGTGGATAAACATTTACTGGTTACAAAGAAGTCACTTCCACAGAGTATAGACTAGTTTGTTAAGTACAAGATCAGTGTACAGTATTGTGATGAGTAGCAGAAAGTGAGCTAAATTTTAAATTTTTAAATATATTTTTTAAAATCTCTTATTCATACCAATGTATCCCTAGAAAGGAGCTAAATTTTAAATTTTTAAATATATCTTTTAAATTCTCTTATTCATACCGATGTAGCCCTACCCATGGTAAAGGCCAACATGTTTTTTGTAACAAAATTGAAATAGTGAAGAAATGTATGGGTTATCAGAGGATACCATAAAGAGACTTGAAATTTTCTCATAACTTATCATAAGTCATCATTTGCAATATATTTCATATGAAAATATTTGATCTATAAATTTGATCCATTTTCTTAGTAAACTAAAGATCTAAACCTAGTCATTTTTTGACAACACTTTTCCTCTTACAGATCCACTCCAAGGGCTTGAAGTTTGGCATCTACCAAGACTACGGGACAAGGACTTGTGCTGGGTACCCAGGACTGTTGGGCTTCATGGAGGTAAATGTATTATGCTTTGCCACTAACGTCTACAAAGGTTTTTGGCCTTCCCTCCACTGCTGCTGGTATATCACTAAGACAAAAGCACCCGTTCAATATCCCTCTGAGTGTCGGTGTCTTCACCACACCTTTGGTCTTTTCTATGGTCGAGTGTCTCACAGTGAACTAGGACACTGTGTCTTTTTCCCTCCTTTCCACATAACCTGCCCATCTTATTCCCATACTGTTACTGCGGGTACTATGTTAATATCTGCATTAAGATCTTAGAGTTCCCTGTTTTTCCTTATTTGCCAGATACCTTATTCATATACAGGTCCAAAAATCTTCATTAGTAATTTAATTAGAAAAGTATGAGTTTTTTCCATTTTCCCTTGCTAATGTAAATGTTATTGAACCATAACCTATAACAGGAATTTAGATTCCTCTTTCATTCTTTATTGAAGTCTGATGTCTAAATTATAACTTTATTTACTACTTTTTATTAGTTAATAACAAATAACTGTTATATCAGACATTTGTTAATGTGCTGGCTGCTTTACCACCATTCAAGTTTTAACTTTGTCATATACGTTTTTGTTTTGACGTTGGTTTAAAAAAAATATTTTCCTCCAATTTTGTTTATAGTTGTAGATTAATTGGTTAATATTAACTGCTGCAAACATTAAAGTGAGAGAGTTTGTTAGTTTGGTCAGTCTTAATTGTGCTAGGGTACGTATTTCAATTCATATGTTTTTTTCTCTTACCAGTGGCAGATTTACCTCTATGCTAGGTAGGTCCAGCCACATAAGGTATAAAATTCTAATCTTTTCAGTACTTTACATTTTAAAGATATTTCAAATTAAAATCACGCTTTTCAAATTAAAGTATATTTAAAGTTTGATTGTCACAATGTAAATTCTAAATGATACTTTTAACTTAAGTACTCAGATATTAGGAGGACAGGGGCCACACAGATACTTTGTCTGGGGCCTAGTATTTGTAAATCCAGCACTTTCCTTTACCAAACAACTGGACAATGGGCAGGTTCTTTCCAGCCATCCATGTTCAAGCTTCATATTTGAAATAAATATTTTATTAATTTTCATAATTTATTTATTCAGGTGGACGCAGCCACGTTCGCAGAGTGGGAGGTGGACTATGTAAAAGTAGACGGATGTAACTCTGACCCTCACACGATGGATGACGGCTATCCTGAGTTTGGGAGGTATCTGAATAAAACTGGTCGGCCCATGGTGTACTCCTGTAGCTGGCCGTATTACCAGCGGGAGAAGAATTTGCCGGTAACTGCATTTTGTGTTTGGTTGTTAGGCATCAATATCTTAAGAATGTTCAGGATTTTTTTTATGACAATGTGGTTTTCATTCATACTAATTAAAAATTCACAGTTTTGAAAAAGGCACCCTGATGTTGAGGGTTACTTCAGTTGTTCTATTAATATTAATGTCTAAGTAGAAATAAAGTGTTTATTTCTTCTTTAGATATGTGAATTTACAAATATAAACAATAGGTAATGCAAATAATTTACAAATCTATACAATTTACAAGCTTTTTTTTCAACAAATAAATATTCAGTTAGATCTATTGATAAAAGTGTGTGTTAATAAGACTGTGTTACTTTGGCTAGATCTTCAAAGTTAGGGCTCAGGACTTCAAATGTTAGGTTGGACCTAAAAGCAATCTTTAGAGTGATATTACTAATCACACAGTTTTCCTTTCTGCCAGAAGTGTAGCTATAATCAATGGTGACAAAGCTTACATTTTCATTGTCATTAGTCAACAGCCATTAAGAATATTCTTATGATTAATAAATAATATCACTGTCATCATCAAGACAGTGTTTTGTTGAATAACGCCCAAGAACATAATATTGATAGTAGATTTGATCAGCATCTTCAGCAATCTTTTATTGCAGATGCTTAGTTATTAGAGTGGAGCCCAAAAAGCAAATTTTGGAATTTTGAATCGTAAGAGGTCTTAAAAGTTGTGAAGTAGCATGTAGAATACTGAAAAAAATACTTTAAAAAATCATATATGATCTTCCGATCGTGCAATGATCATGAAGTTTAACATGTAAAACTCCATAAGAGAATTAGTGAAGAATCGTAATTTGGTTTATGCTGGATATTGATAATCGTATCAAAGAATTGCCAAGAAAAATGGTAAGAGCTCTTTAACAAAAACATTTTGAAAAATGGTCTTATTTTAACCAATTAGGCATCAGTATTATCGATCTATGGCCTTCTAAAAATCCCTTATTTAGATGTTTTTCAAGTTTTTGGCTTGTATTAAGTCAATAATTATGTGGTGTAATTGAACAAATTATACCATTGTTCAAAACTTTTAAAAGAGATCTTTCCATTTTTCATGGCAAAACTTTAGTTCAATCAATAATGTTCTGCGTAAACGAAATTACGATTATTCACTAATTCTCTTATGGAATTTCAAATGTTTAACTTCAAGGTCATTCTGCAATCGGAAGATCTTATATGATTTTTTTAAAGTTATTTTTGCAGTATTCTACATGCTTTTTTAAAATTGTTGAGACTTATTACAATTTAAAATTCCAAAATTTTGTTTTTTCGACCCACCCTATTACTTACACCTAACCTAGAGAATAACCTAAGCCCGTTTATCGAGCAGATAAACTTTGCGGCGATCGCGGAGCACTGCAACCTGTGGCGGCTGTACGAGGACGTGCAGGACTCGTGGGGGGTGGGCGCCGGCAGCCTCCGGGACATCATGGACTACTACGCCAACCGGCCGGACGTGGCTGAGTATGCGGGCCCGGGCCGCTGGAACGACCCTGATATGGTTAGTGTACGACTACTGCTGTTCAATGAAACATTAAAAATAGTGAAACACAAGAATAAATAAAAGCACAAATGGATTCAGAATGTTATTGCAACTTTTTTTGGACGGTTGAAATTGATTGGTAGTCATATCAATCAGATTGAATCATCAATGGGATGAGATTCACTCTATTATAATTTAAAAGTGACAGGCAAAACAGCTTAACAAGTTTAAAACCGCCATAAAAACAGCCACTAAAAATGGATTTAAAGAAAAGTTTAATTAGGCTAAAAAAGCTAAAAAAAGTTACCTGTTTTTCACATTGCTCTTACTAATCCTGGTACAGGACTGTAGCTCAGAAGCTAGAATATTTTTTGGTAACCTGCTATAAAAGACCAGAAGAATCTGAAATAACCTCTTAAAACTATACTATTATAGGCAAAAGCCAGGACCAGAATCCTAGTCACCAAAGTCCTGGACATAAAAACAATTTTTTTACGGTCACTGACCTCTTTGCCTACCACAACCGGAAATGCCAAGGTGGTTCCCTCTGTGGTTGACAAAGTAATCAGTGGCCACAAAAATTTACATTTTAATGTTAAACGAAATGTGTTCTGTGGATTTGGTAAACCTGCTTTCCTATACATTTCTTAAAATTATGCTTATATTTCTCAGCTATCTAGCATCAAAGGTAGGATTTATATCAAGCATTCTATTAAGCGTTATATTAAGCTATTACTTAATCTGCAAAAAATCACAAAATCCTTAAATGGGCTCTGAAAAAATTGTGATTTGTTTATTGCTTTTTAACTAAGCTGTTTTCATTATTTAAAATTTAAGCCAAATTTTAGTTTTAATTATGTTACAGCTGATCATCGGCAATTATGGTTTGAGTAAGTTTCAAGCCCAGGCACAGATGGCTGTATGGGCTGTGATGGCTGCGCCCCTCATCATGTCAACTGATCTCGCCAATGTGAATCCTGAATTCAAGGAGATCCTTCAGAACAAACGAGTCATCGCCATAAACCAAGACCCTCTCGGTATACAAGGGAAGATGATTCATACTGTGAGTCCATCACATTAGGAGTACGGTCGTAGTTTAAGAGATATTTATTTGCTATGATATTTGTTATAACATCAGTATATCAACTAGCTGCCTGTGCCAAGTCTGAAATATTTGTAATAATAATTTTCTGTTTTTTTTTAGGAAAAGAACAATTCTTTCTTTTAACCTCTAAATTTTAATGTCCAAAATTCTTTCTTTTAACCTCAAGGTCCCTCTATGTTTTGTATTCACATAAACATAAGATTTGTTTGCAATTTTTTTAAAGTGCTGGATTTTGCTATCACCTTCTTTAGCCTTTACTAGTTCTTGTAGGTTCTTGTCAGCTATTTGTTGCCAAGTGTAATTATTTAGTTTATTTTTGGTAATATATAATACATAGAACCCCGCATATCCGGTCTCGGTTTCACAGACTCTTAGGCTCTCTGACACTCTCTCTTATGTTGTAATGTCTCTCTGATTATTTTGGTCACTGTCACTACTTAGTTGAGCTAGTGACCTCTAAACAGGTAAACTTAGTTGGTTTTCATTTGGGTGCGGTTATTGTTGTGTTTTATCAAGCGTGTAAGACTATATGGGATTATTTTTATTAAAATGTATGTTATTTTACGTAACATAAATAAAAAAAACTTAACTTTAAAATTTTATTACCTATATATTATTTCATAATAGGTAATTTTTTGCGGTCAAATCTTTTGGCAGAGGATCCCCAAGTATGGTAGCCGGATTTGAGGGGTTTTACTGTAAAATTTTTGTACTCCCCGGGACTTTATTCAAATTCTAATCTTTACTTTCACCAACATATATTTAATGATGAACTACAATGAAAATAAACAATTTTCCCTTTAAATTCTGTGAGGGTTCTTCAAAAGTTCTTTTTTTGTTACCTTGATTTGCACCCTAAAGCAACAAAGTAAGCAGATACAAAAAGTAAAGGATAAAAAAGTATCAGAAGAGAAAACTTCAGTTTTACAAAATTTCAGTGTATCAAGTTTTGAAAAATATAAAATGTTTCTCATAAATGCTTTGGCATTGATTTTGTGGCAGGCTATTTATTATGCTAAGTATGTTTGCTAATGTGCCAGGGTTGAAATAGAAAATATGTTCATTATTTGTTGCAGAGAGAAAAAATAAACACATGGGTCCGACCTATTTCTCCAAAAGTTGGGGAACACTTCTCATTTGCAGTGGCCTTTGTGAGCTATAGAACTGATGGAATGCCATATCGTTACAACGTCACTCTTGACGCTCTAGGACTACGAAACCCAGCTGGTTACATTGTCACTGTAAGTATGAAAATAAGGGTACCAGTTTGGCAAAAAAGTTAAATAGGCCTATATTTAAATATTTCAACAAAAAAGTCTTAATTTTTGTACTGGAAAGAATACATCTTTGACAATTATCGGAAACTATAAGGTATTCATTATTTCATATTGGCTCCTGTCACACTTAATTCATTACCAACATAATTTTAATAGTTCATAAAAAGTTATTAATTTAAAAAAATATCTGAGTTTTAATTTTAGTTTACGGGTACTTTGTAGCAGTGTGTGCAAGTTATGGTTTATTAATGTTTACCCGAATAAAATTGTCAATCGAGATTGAAATCTTTTTGTTTGAAATGTTCATTTAATTTAAATTTTAAATCAGCATGTTTTATTCAGTTTAAACACTTAATATTCAATGTTTATTTTAGTAAAGTCAAAGAACATTTTATTTTAGTGAATTGCCCCTAAAGGAACGAAGCTATTTTTATTTCCTTACCCTCAATTTAACATACAGAATCTTTCAGTTAAAAATTTAAAACCTTCAAAATCAATATCGTAATTGTTGTAGGTATGATCCAAAAATATTCATTATTGATTTATTGTCAGCAAACATATTGAATTTCTCTACAAAGCAAAAATACATAGTAAGTGCAAAACATTCTTAACTTCGTTGATTGAACATGTTCTATTTTTCGTTAAGAAAGCCCAGTGCAGATAGAGCACGTTCAGCCTTTTTGTTTCTCCCATTTCTCTTTCTCTCTCTCCCCCTCCCTCTCTGTCCTCCCACCCATTCCTGGCTGTCCACATATGTAATTTTTTACACAAGTTGGAGCATCATTCATCTAGGTAAGACCCCGACCATCAATAAGGGTATTTTAAGATGAATAATAATGAAAAATGAGTGTTAAATGGATGATTGGGTGATTACTGGCAAAGACCAGCTGATTTATTTACTGGGATTAATATCTTGATTCTTTAATAAGATCTTGAATCTTAATTCTCGTCTTATTTGATAGTCCAATAATCAATAGCAGCTGGGTCTAGATCTGAACTTTCATTACAATTTTCTCAGGAACTTGCTTAAAATCTATTTGACAACCTTTGTTTTCTCAAGCATGCTACCGTACCCAATTAAGTAAGGTCCAATTAATTAATTTAAACAAATGGGTTAGTTGTAAGTTAGTTGCTGTTTAAAAAATCACAGTTACAAAGGCTAGAAATATTTTCAAGTTCAACCTATAAATAAAACAGTATATCAAATGAGTAAGCAACTTAGCTAAGAGTTCTTGCAACATTTTGCTGTCTGTTTTTACTACTTTGATTATTCATAAGGTGCTGTACTATAGAAATAGTTTCGCATTACTTCTAGATTGTCAATCCTCAACAAATAATGTTATTTTGTTTTTTGAAAACACAGGAAGTGTATTTGAGCCTCCGTTACCAACTAGTCTGTAAATGAGTATAGGTCTTATTTGAAACTCTATTGTTTTTTCTCTATTTATTTTTTGTTAATATACCTTTCGAAACATGGTATTGCATACAGACTAACCATAGTTTATTGTATTTTAATTCTAGGAGTTATTTGGGAAGTCGTGTTCTGGCGATCGGTTGATACCTCCATCCCTCCTGCAAGTGCGAGTTGTTCCTAGTGGTAAGAATATTTATTTATTTACTTACTTACTTACTTACTTACTTACTTACTGCTGGGGCATCACAAATCTCAGTTGATTTTTTGCCTCGTAGATTATCCTCCTCCACTCTTCTCTGTCCTCTTCCAACTGGATTGTTCCTCCGTACTGGCTTACATCCTTCTTGACCTGGTCGTACCATCTTAATTTAGGCCTGCCTAACGGATGTCTTCCTGTAGGTACAGCCTCACAAACATCCTTCAGTCTTGTGCCTTTCTGTCTCCGAAGTACATGACCTAACCAACTAACTTCTTATAACTTCTTTTGGCTTTTATAAGCGCTATTATATCAGGCTCTGTATAGGGCACGTAGCTCTCTGTTTTTTTCCTATGCGCCAAACTCCTTCTTCACTGACTGGGCCGAATATTTTCCTGAGTACTTTGTTTTCAAACACCATCAAACATCCCCTCTTTTGGAAAAGACCCATGTTTCACTTTCATACAATAACACTGGTTGTATAATGGTCTTATATAATCTTAATTTTGAGCATCTTGATAGAAGTTAGGATGATAAACGTTTTGTACAGGCCCCTACGCTCTTATTGGCATTTGTTAGTTTACTTTGTATCTCTAAATCTTTAGAATTTGAACTATTAATGGTAACTCCTAAATATTTATAACTTTCCACACAATTTATTGAATAGTTGGTAATGTTGAATTTTACATCTTAATTGTTAGCATTTCGACCGAAGTTAATTATTTTAATTTTTTCTTTGTTTAGCTTTAACCTTACCTTCTTACATTCTTTAATAAAGTTTTCAGCTAGTAGGCAAAGGTCTCCAGAGTTTTCTGCTAAAATCACAACATCATCTGCAAATGCCATTATATTTAGGTCGACTCTTAGTTTAATGCCTCGTTGAAAGTTCTTAGTTTTTTTGTACTTTGTTTATTTATTTAAATATTTATTTACTTTTGATAATCCTTTTATTTATACCTACTTTTTGCAGTGTTCATACTTTTTGCAGGGTTAATTTTGGTATATAGTATAAGTAGTTTTTATTTTATTTCAATAACAAATTCCTTTCATTATGTAGCCTATCAGCTAAATAATTGAGATCACCCCCGACCATTATTAATAAATTTAAATTATCAAACAGTCAATTAAACAACAATACAAAATTGTGGGTGCAAATCAATAATAGCTATACAAGGAAAAGTAAAGGAATTAATGTCTTGGTTCTGAATAGAAACAATTCTGCATCACTTACTTGTAAGAATTAGGATAGTATGTTTTAACAGTTACACCTAAGGTTATGCATTATCTGGAGAGAAATTGTATGGCTAAGATGGTGGCACTACTATTTTTAACTACTGAACAGCTAACTCCTAAAGACAGGAGAATAAGATGGTGAGGGTCATTTGTTAATGTGAAACTGTGTTTGAACAATGCCATCAAAAAGTTCACACTTCTCGACTTTGTAAGACTGTTTTCATTTCATTGAACCAAGGATTTTACTCTTGTCTTCAGTACAATCACAATGAAAAGTTGAACTTCATTAATAAAAATTTAAACTTCTTAATGAAAAGTTAAACTTCATTAATTAAAGGTAAATTTTAACCTTTCAGGAGTATAAGGTAGATCTGGTAAATAGTGTTAGTTTCTATATTTAGGTTTGGGCCCAATATTATGGCACAGTTACACTCTCGCTGGGGCAGGGCGAATGTAAGGCTTGAGGAGGATGTTGAAGTACACACTCTTAGTGAGAGGAAACGGGGCATGCTCACGGCACCACGTATAGTCTTGCACTCGCCTGTTCTCCCCCTGTCCTGGCGCGGATGTGCTTGCACCATTAGTATCTCGAACGTCTATGTGGTGAGCCGGTAAGCGGTGAGGGTAATGAACAAGACGTACCATAGACCAGTAGTGTCCACACTGTACAAAAGAATAACATGAGTGATGTCAGTGGTGGTCACTTCTTATTCTTCACCTTCGCAAGATGGTTACTGATTTGGATGTACAACCTTTGGTTTGAGCCTGGGTGTGTCATTCCTGCTCTCTGTTGCTTTGATAACTGCTAGTCTTGCCATGTTAACAATGTTAGATTTATATATGCCTTTTTTACGCCTTGTATATTTCTAAAATTTTGTTCCCTTTGAAAATGTTAATATTTTTTGATGCAACTCAACATATTACATCATGCATAAAGGGGAGGAATATACTGCCTATTGTGATGCCCCCAAACCCCCCTCTCCTAAAATATATAGCCTCCTCCAAAAATGAGTCCAGGAGCTACCATTGTAAAGGATCAGTGTGAAATGAATTAGATGAATTTATTAAGGTCATTAAAAAGTTCCACTATATGAGTTTTTATACCAAATTTTCTGTTGTAGGTGTCGTGTTTCTGGAACTGAAAGCTGTCTCTGAGAGATGTTCTGAACAAAAACATTTAGACTGTTGAACAAGTAATCTAAAATTTTATATAATGTTAATTACATTATTACATATTCATTATTGATATGGGATACGTATTTATATTTTTACATAACTTATTCAGTGTACTTTTGTACTGTGTTTTTTATCATTTAATAAATACAATTTTTATTTATAAGCTTTTTTTGAAAGATTTATACCTTTACAATTTCTACTCAAAGCAAGTATAGCTTTTAGTTGGAAAATTTCCTTGTATATTTGAAGAATCACTTCCAAAGTTATAAAAATAATCAATAGGATTTGACAAATGAAGCATAAAGACAACCTCAGATCAATTTTTTCTCCACTTAGAAGACACTGTAAACACAGGCAAATACATAATATAAACTGTATCCTTCAGTCTAAATTCTCAATTTAATTAGAGCCTGATTTCAGTATTCAAAAGAGCAAACTAGTCTTTTTTGACACAACCCCCACACAAATCTCTTTCCTCAAAAGAAAAAGTTGAAGAAGAAGTGAGAAATGTCCATTACATACTTCAAAGCTCAGACTTGTTTGAGTACCAAAACCCGGTCAAGCAGACTCCTGTAACTGCACAATGCAGCAAGTCTAAACTACTCAATGGGCTTAGTCAGTAGGAACATTATAATACTCCACAGCATCGATGAAAAAAAAAATGAAAAACTTAATTTATTCCCAAGTTTGTTTGTACAATATTTACAAAAGCTGTAAATTTAACATCGCATAAATTGAAATTACTTAAAAATAAATTATCTCTGCCAGTTAATGAGGAATAGGCCTACATGGGCAGGTGCCTATTCGTAGGCCTGAGTTGAAATCTGTATTTTTTTTTAATCTGCACATAATTTTATCCAACATGGCACCAATAAGTTGATAAAACTTTTTTTACTAAATTCCTGAACCAAGGTTAATAGAAATAGTTCACTTATAAATTTCTCTTTGTGACTGTACAGTTTCAAAAAAAAATTTTTTTGTTAATTGTTTTATTGTAATATCCAAAATACACTACAAGCTCATTCTTTTCCTGGGTGGCAGAGTGTAAATGTTCATCACGTCTGTAAGCCCTTTAATAATTAGATGGCAATGTTTTTACTTGGGAATAATAAAATTTTAAATTAAATAAAGAACTTTCAATGTGCCAAATTAACAATAAAAACCATTTTATCATGAACTGTCTCCATTTCATCAATATGCCTTAAAGGTGGAATAGTAAGTTTTCAAACCATCCTAACCTTGGGTGTTTTAGTATATTTTTATGGCCAGTAATAAAATAAATCTGCACTTACCATTTCCCCAGTAGTTTACTACGATGACACCAATTACCAGTAGTTAAAGTAGTAATATTTCAAACGTTAAATATAAAACGCTTTTAACAGCTCAGATGTCGTACATATTGCTCTATGTTTTTTATTCTTATGTTATACTGAATTCAAATATTTGTTAGTCCTGTAGGACTATCGTTAGCCCCCTCCAACTCATAAGGAGGGGGGCAGGAGGGGTATTGTTCATCCCTACAGTTATGGTCACACAATAAATTGTATTATTCATTGTGTTTCCAAATTGAACTATTCATTGTGTTCCTCAGGTGGAACATGTAAAAAATAAACCAAAATACAATTAACTTTACCAACCCCCGCTAATCATTTGACAACATTTTTCCTTCCTTATAACATCTTCACGTTTTGTATGCAATCACAAAAATAACAATACAAAAGTTATATATTGAAATTACAGTACACTTTCAAATATCTAATGTTGTCGGAACTGAGGCTGCCTCGGATATCGAGAATCTTGGATAATACGGAGGATGCTTATATTTTGAGGTTAGAGTGTTTCGAGGCCACAATAGTAAGATTAATGCTAGTAAACTGTTCATATTCAATATTCATATTCAATATTCTTTATTCATCATTGAATACAGCTATGTATACATTGAATAGTGTCAATTCCATTATACAGGTCAATATTATATTTACAACAGATGTTGGTTTTTATCAATGCATGGAGTATGACATTCGCTGCATTTGCGGACATTTTGCTTTGGTTGGAGTTCATTACCATCAACCAAGGGCGAATCCAGGCCAATACCAACATGGGTGTGATCGGCATGCACTTTAGTTTCTATGCCACTCTCATTAGGCTTCATGCGACAAATGGTTCGCCGAATATTTAGGCAAGTCGAATTCGCCATTGTTTGACAGTAATGAACTCCCGCCTTACATCCAGAAGACGACTCAGTCAGTTCACCAACTTGTGATGTTGATTCGAAACACAATCTAGGCTATTGTGGAATATATTTCTTTCCACATCATAAAATAATACTTTAAATGTTTTTTTTAATTATTAACTTGAATAAATGAATAAACTAACAAATTACTGTTAATTTTGTATTTACCCTTAACAAAATGCATGTTGATCACGTTATTATTATTTTCCGACCAAAAATTAAATAAAAAAGTTATATAGCTTAGAACAACCTCAGATAACCCGGAGTCTCAGATAACCACCTGTTCAATTAAAATTGTATTTTTGCACAAAATTATTTAGGTGTTCCCAAAATTCCATGAAGATTTTCTAAGGAACAAAACATGGCATCATATGTTAAAAGTTAATAAAACAGATTTTTTGGCCTTAGATTATTTCACTGTACATTTCACTAATGTTTCAGTCGTTTTTTTACATTGTGCGGTAAAGCTTTCGCCTGCAATATTGTAAGTAGTTTAAAAGCGCCCTTAAGAGCTGGAGTTGGGTAAGAGATACACAGGCTTTGGACCACGGAAATCTGTGTCATGGTGTGGAAAGTCCTAGTTTGTACATGTAGGTGCATCGTAGGGGCTTATTTCCAGAAGGAAAAAGGATGGTGGCCTAGTTTTTTAAAGATAGAAGGTATGTTTGTGGTGAAGTTTTGGAAGAAGAAGTCACTTGAGTCAACTAATAAAATAAATTTCTTTAGTGTTAGTGTGCAAAATGAAATTTACTTAATTCATTAACCATTGAATTTAAAAAACTTTTTAACTAGCTAATTTAAGAGTGAAGCAACTTTAAGGCTTTTGGCGGTAATGGTTTTTAATGCATTTTCAAATTGTACTTTATACTTTATACTTTTTCTGGTTATGGCTTATTACATCATATTGCATTTGAATACACATCATCATTTTTTTGTGCTTTGCATTCAAAATGTTAACAAGCATACGTACTACCATTAAAAGAGGATTATTTATTGAGCAGCTATATATTAAAGGGTTATTTCTTTAAAACAGTTTTGCTTTACCTCACACAGCTCTAACCAACTTTGAAAATTTAACTGTTTTTGGAAAGAGCTCAGTGAAAAAGTTTTGCAGGAAACAAAATTTATGGATGTTAGATTTAAGGTAAGAACACTTGACACCTTTAAAGTTTGGTATTACTGCAAGATTCAATATTAGAATAGAAATTTCAACATATCCGTTGATTGGAGTTAATACAGATTTCCAACAAAGGTATAAAAAACCATTTTTAAATTTTTATCAAACCTTTGTTGGCACATTCCTAAAGCGCCAGATTAAGCTGTGTCATATTTCATCAAAATTCTTTGGCAAAGGTCGAAACTCCTTTCATGATGCAGGATTAATCAAAGAGTAACATAAAAATATTAAATAATACAAATACAGTATGCTCCATCTTATCCGGACCCCTCGGGACCTAGGCCTTTACTGATAGCAAGTTTTCCGGTTAAAACAAAGTTTCCTAAAATTATTATTATCATATTCAAATATAAAAATAAAAAATTGGATATTTTATGAATATTTGCCTACTATACATTTCCCAAAGGAATTGTTCCTCAGTCACTCAATACATAACACATTTAACTTAAATTAAAGGGAGCTGACTAACACACCATTACTGGTCTCAAATATTTTTGCTCATCCAGTACCATCCATTTCCTGCGGATTACGTCCGGTTAAAGTGATATTTTGATAAAAACTGTCCGGTTAAAAAGATGCTACTTCTGCTGTGAGTTGCCCAGTTAAACTGATGTCTGGTTAAAAGGTGTCCCCATAAGAGGGAGTCTACAGTAGTTAAAACAAAAATAAAACTTTTTTCAGGTACTCAACCATTATGAGGTACTAACGGCATTATCTGTTACTTTTCTAATATCTTAATCTTGACACAATTTTTTCAGAAATATATTTAAGTGCATGATAAAAAATAATATGTGTGACATCAGGCGTAAAAATACAGGCAAGTTGAAGGTTTGAGATATTTGGTGTTCACTTTTCATATAGTCAATTTATTGGGCTCAATATACCCTTTAGTAAGTTTCTGTTGGTGTAGAAGTTAGTTTTAAAACCGAATATTTTGCAAATGTACTTTTTTTCCTTTTCTTAAATTGCTTACTAAACTATCCAAGAGTTTTAATGTTTTAAAATTCAGACATGATGTGTTAACATGTCAATCGTTAATATATCAGGGCTCTTGAGTGATATCATGTTTTCAGCTTTAATTTCTAGAAATCAATAAAAATAATAAAATAGGGAAAAAAATTTTATAACATCTTTAATACTTTTTTATACCAATATTTTACTAATTTATAGTGTTTGGTAAAATGTTCTTTTGGCACCTGTCAACTAAACAAAAATAACATTACCTAAGGGTAACTTCATAGTTTTACAGTCCGATGGCCCAGTTTTGGTACATAGTCCTGCTGGCATGGCTCGCTCGGCTGGGTCCCGTGGCTTGTCTGGACAACGGTCTCGCCCTCACCCCGCCCATGGGCTGGATGTCGTGGCAGCGCTACCGATGTACAACAAACTGCGACCTCTACCCCTACGAGTGTATCAGGTAAGTAGAGTAGAGTAAAGCGAATTATTTGGCTTCATGTAGAGTTACGTTAAAGTTAGAGAAGAGAACAGTTGAGGCATAGTTAAAGTTAAACCCGTTTTATTCCATTGGGGAATTTTTTGAGGCCTGTAAAGCGAATATGTAGGTCAGTCCTGCCGCCATCTTAGTTGTAAATATGAATTATATTTTAGTTTTTGTATAAATATAAATATATACAAAAATATAAAATAAAAAGTTAGTATATTTTAGTTTTTGTTCATTGATGCCATCTATCCTGTGGTCAACGATGAAGAAGGAGGTATGAAGTAGGTATGAGAGTGGTAGGGTACCAAATCTTTGTAATGTCAGGTTATTAGGGAAAAGTTAAAGTTGTCAAAATACATACCTATTGTATTTGATAAGATTTTGAAGTGTTATTTCTACTTTTATAAACTGTATTAACAATTATAATAGTTGATTAAAAATTGTTTAACCAGTAATAATTACAACAAAAATACCTCACAGTTTTGCGGTTGTTCTGATTTGTGCAGTTTTGAACCAATGTATATTCCCTGTGAAGGTCATCCAGAAATCCATTTTGCTGAACCATTTTCCTGAACATATTCAAGAAGAGAGAACCTACTATCATCATTTTATTCACACCACTTTTTAATCATTTAAACCTTGTTTGGGAACAACTCTAGCCCTGCTTGGCATATTAAGTGATTTTTGGGTTTATTCACAAACCTAAAACCTAGCTTCTATTTTAGAAAAAGCCAGACTTAGCTAATAGGTAATAGTTTTATAAGACCACTCAAGATCTACCTTGTAGAAGTAGTTCATGAAACATATTCTGAAAAGTCTTAGAAAATGTTTTAATTATCTTTATACAGGCATTAAAAAAACTCAACTTATAAAGGATTGTATTGTTAGTGAACTTCTAAATCTTTATGACTTCCTAGACCTAAAAATGAAAAGTCAAAAAGTTAGTCAGGTGAGGTAGGTAGGATATTCATTACAAACACCGAGTGTGTCATTTTTCAATGCTCAGTCAAGATTCACCCCCTGGATTAGTTGGAACAAGTGCTTGAAAACTAAGAAGACTCCCAGTTATTGGGACTACTCGGGACCGAGACCCATCCTGATAACGGGTTTTCCGGTTAAATTAAAGTCCGCTTCAATTCTTTAAATTATAACTTTAATTTATAATGAATAAACCAATAGACTCTGGGTTAGACTCGTGATTACTGGTCTCTTTCCCATTAAAATATTCAATTCATTAACAGTAAATTTCCTGCCGATCATTGTGTGCGGTTAAACCGATGTGTTGATAAAAAACGTCTGGTTAAAAAAATGACATTTCCGCAGATGTAGTCCAGTTTTTCTGATGTCCGGTTAAAAGGTGTCTGGATAAGAGGGTGTCTGCAGTAAGTCCTTTCAATACAATGTAAAAAAGATGTGCAAAATTAAAACTACATTGTAAAGAAACATTAGCCTACTTATTGGGCAAATGGAAAACTAATTGAGAGCAAGGAAAGTAAATTTAGAGGAGAGGGAAAAGGCAATCGTTCCTCCCTTGCTCTAAATTAGAGCCAGCGAAACAATAACTTTTTTTGAAATCAGCTATCATTGAAAAGGGCTACTTGCTATAAGGAGTGATGAAAACATGATTTGCTCTATAATTTCCTTTGTCATTCAATGTAATTTTTCTTAATTCAAATACAAAGTATGTTCATTGTATTCCAGTGAGTGGTTGTTCCGCAATGCCACAGACCTGTTGGTGTCTCAAGGCTACGCAGACGCAGGTTACAAGTATGTCATCATCGACGACTGTTGGCTCGCCAGAGACAGAGACGAGGATGGGAAACTGCAGCCCGACCCCAAGCGCTTCCCCTCGGGCATCAAGGCTCTGGCTGACTATGTAATTTTTGTTTGTCTCAGTTGCTACCTGTCACCAAACACATATTGACATAGGCCTATCTCATACAATGATACAGTATCTGTCGGTAACCATTAGAAATCTTGGTAATCCCCTTATGAGTAAATTATTTAAAATTATTTTTACTTTAACAACTTAAATAATTTCTTTAACTGAAATTATTGATTTTCATAATCTTTTATATGAATTGGCAAAATGCCTCTTATTTTGACAACTCAAAATTGAAATTCGCCCACTCTGCCGTTATAAATGGGCTGAACTAATCACGTCTTAAATTTTTGGTAAATAGACCGGGTAGAAGTGAATGACAGTTATACCACACCCTCCCTCCTCTCTGTATGAATAAGTTTCACTGTAACCGGGGACTTGCAATAAATAATTGTGTCTGCAGGTACACTCGAAGGGGTTGAAATTTGGTATATACGAAGACATCGGAACAAAAACGTGTGCTGGTTATCCTGGCAGCGAGGGACATTTTGAGATCGACACCCAGACATTCGCAGAGTGGGGTGTGGACTATGTCAAGCTTGACGGATGCAATGGTAAAAACTTTGATGAGATGTATCCGGAGTACGGGAGGTTCTTGAACAAGACTGGACGACCGATTGTCTACTCTTGTAGCTGGCCAGCATACCAAAGTGAACCTGTAAGTGATTAAGGAATTCAGATTGATATGCAAAAAGTTACATTTGTCAAACTGACATCCCTAGTTATCATACGTTGTCAGACCAGTATTATTTATTGGACAGTTGTAAAAAACTAGATTCTAGACAAACTTTATGCGGAAAATCTTTCTCCCAAATATTTATCATTCAGCCATTTTTACCCTCAGTAGCTAGTACACAGGCCAAGTGTTAATAATTCCCACAGAAATATGTGATTTTATCACAAAACTCTTCTTTTAGCGAATTTCCCTTATAGGGAAAAAGCTATTACCGTAGGTCTCATGGTAAGACCTAAGCCCAAGACCATGATAACTTTTTGTTTTGAGGCCCCCAGAAGCAAAAAACGCCTTCGTTCAAATTTCGATATATGTACATATCAATATACAGGGTCAATATACAGGGTTTTCTAAGCCGTCCACAACAGATTATAGAGGAACGGCTTAGCATACAAAGATGAAACAAAACATTTCCCCACTAAATCATACGCAAGGAACAACGTAAAAATATTTTTAACCTTTTGCAGGGTGTTCCAAAAACCGGGGGTCACGGGGTCGAATCTCGGAATTTTTAAATGTAAACATATGTTATATTATACATCATTTTAAAGCTATAAGCAACACAAACAATTTGGTGAAAACAAAACTCAATTATCTTTATTATTTTCAAAATGGCGGCCTTTTTTGCGAAAAATATTAGTATTTATGGAATACTCTGTATCTCGAGAACTACTGAAGGTTTTTTCGTTCTGTTTAAAAATTCTTAATCCTTGTAAACTCAGTTTTAATTTGATATGCAATATGCCCTCATTAGAAAAAAATAAATATTTTTTAAAACATTTTATTTTTTGTAAATGTTGGTAGCACTGAAAATCAAAAATTTTAAATGGCAACATATGTTAAATAGGATTTCATTTTAAAGGTCTTCTAAAAACCTACAATTTTCAAATTTATGCTCCCCTTCTATCTTTGGTAGTTTTTCAGAAATAAACTAAAAACGCTATTTTCCCATATAACGCCCATGTTAAATTTCCTGTACTCAATGTTAATAGGCCAGTAAAATTAGATCAAAAATTGGTCATGCCTGGACAAAATTCCCGGAAAGCTGGAAATCGTTTCAATCTTTCCGTTTTACATCCAAGTATATGAATTCGAAGTTTGTCCCATTTTTCCTGGTGTGCTTCCGACCTGGGACCACAAAAATATCAGAGTTTTGGGCCATTTTTTATTCTTTTGCAAATAAGTAAAAAACCGTTTATTCTACATAAAAAATTTAAATACATGAATTGTAGAGGACAAAATTCTGCGTTTATTGAGTACCTTCTGATAAAGATACTTTGAATAGTAATTGATTTATGGTAAGTTAAATAAAGGGTTTTGGCGAATTCCTCTTTTAGGGAAAGAGCTATTACTGTAGGTCTCATGGTAAGACCTAAGCCCGAGACCATGATAACTTTTAGTTTTGGGGCCCTCAGAAGCTAAAAACACCATTCGTTCGAATTTTCATATATATATAAATACCTATATATACGTATATAAATATATATATCTATATATTTGTTAGCTCGATAACTCTCGTAAAAATGGTCCAATCTTCTTGAAATTCGGCACAGACTTGTAAAGTAGTAATTATTTTGACGAGTTAAAAATTCAGCCAGATCGGACCATCGGAAGGGGGGGTTATGGGTAATAAATCCCTAAAAATGGAGTTTTTCGGGTTTTTCATGCAGAAAAATCGAAATAATCTGATTTTGGTTTATACCATTGGACTCAGCTCGAAAAAACAAATAAATTAGTATTTTGAATCATTGCTCTATGTCCATTGGTTCCCGAGATACTGAAAGTGGTAAACACAGTACGTTGTCCCAATGTTAACCTTATGGGAAATAAATAAAATTGTACATCTCGCTTATTCCTCAACATATCCTAATAAAACTTGGTATATGGCTTCATCTAGTTAAGGTCTAATTGATTATGGCATAAAATCTATAAATTTATATAATCCTGAGGCAGCAAACCTACGTAATCACTTTTCCAATGTTAACCTTATGGGAAATCAATAAAATTGTATAGTCGGCTTATTTCCCAATATATCTTAATAAAACTAGTTATGTGGCTTTATCTAGTTAAGGCCCACTTGATTATAGTCTAAAATCACCAATTTTATAGATTCATGAGGCAGCAAACCTGCGTACTCATCTCCACAATGTTGACCTTTGGGAGAAAAATAAACGTGTGTAGCTTGTTTGTTTCTCAACATATCTCGTTGAAACTCAGTACCATGTGGCTCAATATAGTTTGGATATTTTGGATAATACTCTAAAATCTGCTATTTTACATTTTCCTTGTAGGAAACCTGCATACTCACTTATACCATGTTATTATGTTAAATACAGTGATGCCAATAATACCAGAAAACGAAATTAAAACATGAAAATCTTACAAGTTTTCACAATTGATGATAAAACATGAAAATACCCCCTGTTGCAGCAGACCTGCATACTCAACGGATTCAAAATGCTCAAATAAGTGTTTTGGATACAGCCTCGTACCAAATAAAATCAAATTATGTCCGTAAATAAGCATGCAAACATATTTTCCATAAGAATAACATGGTATTGTGGAGATGAGTACGCAAGTTTGCTGCCTCAGGAATCTATAAAATCGGTGATTTTAGACTATAATCAAGTGGACCTTAACTAGATAAAGCCATATAACTAGTTTTATTAATTTATATTGGGAAATAAGCAGACTATACAATTTTATTGATTTCCCATAAGGTTAACATTGGAAAAGTGATTACGTAGGTTTGCTGCCTCAGGATTATATAAATTTATAGATTTTATGCCATAATCAATTAGACCTTAACTAGATGAAGCCATATACCAAGTTTTATTAGGATATGTTGAGGAATAAGCGAGATGTACAATTTTATTTATTTCCCATAAGGTTAACATTGGGACAACGTACTGTGTTTACCACTTTCAGTATCTCGGGAACCAATGGACATAGAGCAATGATTCAAAATACTAATTTATTTGTTTTTTCGAGCTGAGTCCAATGGTATAAACCAAAATCAGATTATTTCGATTTTCCTGCATGAAAATCCGAAAAACTCCATTTTTAGGGATTTATTACCCATAACCCCCCCTTCCGATGGTCCGATCTGGCTGAATTTTTAACTCGTCAAAATAATTACTACTTTACAAGTCTGTGCCGAATTTCAAGAAGATTGGACCATTTTTACGAGAGTTATCGAGCTAACAAATATATAGATATATATATTTATATACGTATATATAGGTATTAATATATATATGAAAATTCGAACGAATGGTGTTTTTAGCTTCTGAGGGCCCCAAAACTAAAAGTTATCATGGTCTCGGGCTTAGGTCTTACCATGAGACCTACAGTAATAGCTCTTTCCCTAAAAGAGGAATTCGCCAAAACCCTTTATTTAACTTACCATAAATCAATTACTATTCAAAGTATCTTTATCAGAAGGTACTCAATAAACGCAGAATTTTGTCCTCTACAATTGATGTATTTAAACTTTTTATGTAGAATAAACGGTTTTTTACTTATTTGCGAAAGAATAAAAAATGGCCCAAAACTCTGATATTTTTGTGGTCCCAGGTCGGAAGCACACCAGGAAAAATGGGACAAACTTCGAATTCATATACTTGGATGTAAAACGGAAAGATTAAAACGATTTCCAGCTTTCCGGGAATTTTGTCCAGGCACAATCTTAATTTTATTGGCCTATAAAGGATGCGAATTTAAATGCTTTGAGTACTGCACAGTTAACATGGGCGTTATATGGAAAAATGGAGTTTTTCGTTTATTACTACAAAACTACTTAAGATAGGAGGTAAGTATAAATTGAAAAGTTGTTGGTTTTTGCAGGACCTTTAAAATGATATCCTATTTAACATATGTTGCCATTTAAAATTTTTGATTTTCAGTTCTACCAATATTTACAAAAAATAAAATGTTTTAAAAAATAATACTTTTTTTCTAATGTGGGCATATTGTATATCAAATTAAAGCTGAGTTTACAAGGATTAAGAATTTTCAAATAGAATGAAAAACCCTTCAGTAGTTTTCGAGATATAGGGTATTCCGTAAATACTAATATTTTTCACAAAAATGGCCCCATTATGACAATAATAAAGATAATTGAGTTATGTTTTCACCAAATTGTTTGTCTTGCTTAGAGCTTTAAATGATGTATAATATGACATATGTTTACATTTGCAAATTCCTAGATTCGAACCCGTGATCCCCGGTTTTTGGAACACCCTGTATTTTAAAAAGGTTAAAAATATTTTTACGTTGTTCCTTGGGTATGATTTAGTGGGGAAATGTTTTGTTTCATCTTTGTGTGTTAAGCCCTTCGCCTATAATCTGTTGTGGACGGCTTAGAAGACTCACCCTGTATATAGGTGTCTGTAAGCACGATAGCGCTCGAAAAAAAGGTGCGATCGGAATGAAGTTTGGCGGAGGGATGTGAAGTAGTAATTATTCGGACGAGTTTGAAACCAGCCTGATCGGACCACTGGAAGGGGGAGTAAAGGGGGATAAACCCCCCAAATATTGGTTTTTTGGGTTTTTCACATAGACAAATTAAAATAATCCAATTTTGGTTAGCACCATTGGAATCAGCTTGTAAAAACAAAAAATTTGGTATTTTTAATCATTGCTCTTTGTCCATTGGTTACCGAGATATTGAAAGTGGTAAACACAGTACTTTGTCCCAATGTTAACCGTTCAACGTTGTTTGCCGTAGGTGATACGCCATTTTGCTCACACAGGTGCTGTTACCGACGGCTTGGCCTAGTAGTTCACTGATTTGCCACCAGGCCGGTTGCTCAAGCGGTTCAATGAATCGCCGCCAGAGCTGTAGGCTTTAAGACTCAAACGAGCACTGGTCTCACGGTACTGCGCGGCCGTGTGGTCTAAATCATTGACTGACGAGCCAATGTTTAGGACATACGCCGTGGCGCGGGTTCGATTCCCGCACCATGAGCAATCCCTATTAGGCTTGCAGTTGTGTGGCTTAGTTGGTGGAAGGGTCCACCTAAAACAAACGGTGTCCGGCTTGGGTGGAAGTTGACGGCAATTGTAGGTTTAATAGGGATTGCAGTGGACACTTGTTTAGCTTCTTTTTACCCTTGTATAGAGGAGGTGGACACGGTTTTTATTTTTTATTGATTAATTCAGCTTATTGTCAATACAAGTGGACAATCAAAAAGGACATGTTCAAAATATAACACAAAATAAAAATATTTCAACTAAAACTTGAGAAATAAAAAAAACTTGGACGTCAAAGGGTTAACCTTATGGGAAATAAGTAAAATTCTATATTTTGCTTATTTCCCAACATATCTTGATAAAACTTGGTTTGTGGCTTCATATAGATGAGATCTAATGTTTAATAGTCTAAAATCCCCGATATTTCCATTTTCATGGAAGCAAACCTGCATACTCATTCTCCATGCTATTCTTATGGAGTTTACAAAATCATGTCAAATCATGCTATGTTGGCTTGAACCATGTTATTTTCTATTTTGCTTTTAAAATTCACTGAGTATGCAGGTCTGCTGCAACAGGGGGTATTTTTAATACACTAGGATATATTTTACATGATCAAAACGGCCCCTACACGTCTTAATAGTTAGGTCTTTATAATTCAATAGTTTAGTTCCTTGGAAAGGGGCAAGGCATCAATACTTGGAGGAAACAAAATGAATTAAGGTCAAACTTAACACGTTCGCAGCGGCGTGGGAGTGATCGCTCCCTCCAGAACCCTAATGCCATCCTGGTGGGAGCAATCGCTCACAAGCTGCAACTTGTTACATTATGATTTTTTTTTAAAAAAGGATCTGAGCTTGAAATCTGAAACTTAACAGCACTGCTCTATAGTATATTGCATTCTGTGCACTGGACAGTGCTGCTCCCATGATAAGCGTGGCAGCACGCTTATCGACTGCGCTTATAGTCCCACGGTGCGTGACTATAAGTCAGCGCACCAGGATGGCGGCAAGGAACAGAAAATCGTGCCACCGCGAACGTCTTAAGAGGAAAAGCCCAAGATGCCCTTGAAATTTGGAATATCTTAATAAGATATAACACTGGAATAAAAATTTCAAGTGACTAATTCTAGTGAACACAGTTTTTGGCAACCCTGTTAAAATATTTAATGGGTTGGGACAGTATCAAGAGCCAAGAGGCAATTCTGGCTACTGTTTGTTTTGTTTGGAATCGACTGCATCTGGTGGTCCTCTTCCATTCTTGATAAACAATGGAGCAACATTACTTCACCAATTCCAACATTGGTTCTACTGCCAGTACCTATATTTAATTTGTTGTAGGTGTAGTGTAAAAGATGGATGTACAGTTGGTCAAGCCACTCAATCCCAGCATGCTTCCCACCCCCCAGGCCAGCAGTTCTACCAACTGTTTGAACATGTATAGAAACCTCAAGTGAAAAAGCAATGGGAATACATACTAAGATAAAATTTAAATAAATTCAGGTTTCAGTGATAAAATACAAGAGAAAAAATAACTATCATTTTTTGTTTACTTTTAGATAAAATGGAAATCCATCGCTGAACACTGCAACTTATGGAGGTTGGATGTAGATATAAGTGACTCTTGGAATTCAGTACAAAATATCATGAATGACTTTGGCTATGGCAAGAAAAGTCATCTTGCACAGTATGCTGGTCCAGGACATTGGAACGATCCTGATATGGTAGGATCTGTTTTTGACTGTCTTAAACATACTTTTCCCACCAAACTTTTACCAATGTTATATTTAGTCATATTGTGCTCCTTGTAGTGAGAGAGCAAAATATAGTGTCTCCTGCCAGGAGTAAAGTGATTACTTTGTCTCCCATCAGAGATCAAATGAACCCATAAGAATAACTTTCAATTCAAAACCAATAATTCAAAACTCGAGCGCCTTCAAATTTCTAGACAAACATACATAATATGTTGTGTAGCTCAATGTGCAACACGTTTATTACATGTGCAAACAGCCCCTTAGTGGTAGACTGGAAACATTAGCAAAACTAGAAAAGCGGATTCTTTTTGACAGTTAAAATTTTGAGGTTATGTCAAACAATATTTTTGAACTGCTGTAATATTTTTGAACTGCTTCCATGTAATTGGTATTGTATACTGTATTGGAGCATGCAAATAAATAATTAAGTATAATATAATCAACTTCTATTTGTTACAATTATGTTTTTCATGTCTATATGATGATTATTTTTCATGAATTGTGTATTTATTTATTCGTACAGTAAGGATAAAATGTTTTGTACATTATGGAAGTAAAAAGAATTGACTAACAAACAGTGGTGTCAGTGTTTGGGGAGGGCTCACTATCCAGGTGGGGGATATTTCATGAGCAAAAAGGGGTCCTATGGGGCCAATATTTTTACTGAGAGAATAAGATTTTCTAGGCCCCTACCCACTACAGCAAAATTAATTTCAGTCTTCATCCACATCACTTTCAATATGTTAGGCAATTATGAAAAATATTTGAGATTTTCGGCCCTGAAATGACTGCAAGATTTAAACACAACTTGACCAAGTGATTTAATGACTGTGAGACAACTGAGATTTCCTGGCCACAATACATTTGAGAGATTTTATTGTCTAGATATGACCGAGAATTTAGGCAGACATCAAGACTTATTTGGTCTTATAATACAACTCATATTTGATGGTTGCAGAATGACCTGAGATTCCTTTGATACGACTGATGTTTGCCAGCACAACCAAGAGGTTTTTTGAATGTCAAAACATGACCAAAAAATTTGTTGACTGCGGTAGATCCTTTGTTGACTTGTGATCCGACAGAAATTTTTCTAATTGTGATAGAATCAAAATATTGTTTTACGATTCAACTGAGAGATTAGGCGCCAATTTATGACTAAGGGTTTAAATTTTTTTAGTATAAATTTAAATGCAAATCATCTATTATTATTTTGTTTGAAACAGCTGGTGATCGGCAACTTTGGGCTGAGTGTGTGGGAGGCTCAGGCCCAGATGGCAGTGTGGGCTGTGTTGGCTGCGCCCCTCATCATGTCAAATGATCTGGCCAGTGTAAAACCTGAGTTCAAGGAGATCCTCCAGAACAAAAGAGTTATCGCCATCAACCAAGATCCTCTTGGTATACAAGGGAAATTTATTGGTGCTGTGAGTATGTCTAAAATTTTTGGAAGTTTTGATTATCCTGCAAATAATATAACAATTTTAAAATAAAACTGTTAATATACGAAAAAAAAACTATTAACTTCAGGCAGTAGTGGTCAGAATCTGAGTTTTACTGGCCAGAACCTGTGCATTACTGACCAGAATCTGGGCCCTACTAGCCAGAACATAGGCAGTACTGGCCAGAACCTGAGCATTGCTGGCTGTAACCTGGGCAGTACTGACCATAACCAGGGACCTACCAGCCAGATCCTGGGCAGCACTGGCCAGAACCTGGGCATTGCTGGCACTACTGCTACAGTACTGACTTGACTAGTATCGTCCAGTGCTGCCGCAGTACTGGCCAGATACGGTGCTGGCCCAGAAAATGTTTTCCACATGGATGTCAAGGTGTTCAACCTCAACCCATGCCACACAATGCAGTAGAGGCTGCACTCTGAGTTAATCAAAGCATTGTTCTCTAAACATGCACCCGCAAGGTTATGCCGTATGTTATGAGAGTGGCTGCACTTTTAAATAATTACTACCCTTTTGTCACAGTGTCTGACTTCGCAAGGTCACAAAATATGAGAAACTGCACTTTGAACTTTGAACTATAGTTCTGGACAGCCTTACTGGCGGGTGGCAAAAATTGTAATCTCCCAAAATGTCTGCTAAATAAACACATGTTTTGGTAGAACTGTCAAAACTTTGTTTACGTCATTTACACTACAAAAGCTGTAATATTTCACCGTAATGTTTCACCCTGTAATATTTCACCGTAATGTTTCACCCTGTAATATTTCACCGAGAGATTTCTTATGCAATTAAAATTTCTGGAAATATTTGCGCAATGCATCAGCTGGTCTTTTTTTAGGCAACCTTTCATCTTAAATGATTTGTTTACATTTAAGAATGTGTTTCCACACTTTTGTCGTCATACTTCATGAATTGTGTTGAGCTTGCAAGCATTTGACATTAGTCGTACTTGCGGTTGCAACAAAATATTTTCTTGTGTAAAGTACCTTTATATAAACAAATGACCATGTGATTTGTTACCAAAACATTGCAGATATTAAACACTAATTACGACAGCGCACTCACTCACCCGCCAGTAAGGCTGTCCAGAGCTATAATCAATACACTCTTGTCCAAAACCAATGCCACTCCACGTGACATGAGTCGTGATGCATCTGTTGTACATGGTGAACTGAGTCTTATTCGCTAGTTCAATATTTTTTTCTATCATAAAGAAGACTGAAGCGAGAGAGGGAGCGGCGTTGGTACCAACGCTGCCTCACAGTGCAGATGAGGCTGAGACATGACAACACACTGGTACACAACCAATGAGACTACCACTACGTACACCCTTGCCATTGCTGAGAAACTTCTGCCTTGGCAAGAGTGTACTGTTATCATCACAAAGTCAGAAGACCCTTTAAGAAAATATTACAGGCTGTCAATTTATTTTGCAGAGGGATGAAAATATCAACATTTGGGTTCGACCAATTTCTCCAAAAGTTGGAAATCATTACTCGTTTGCAGTAGCGTTTGTAAACAACGGAACCGATGGGAAGCCACATCTTCTCAACGTCACCATTGAAAGCTTAGGAATGCATAACCCATCTGGATACATTGTTACTGTAAGTTTAAAGAGTGCATTTTACTACTCGTAATTCGCTTTTAAATACATGTATTGTACACATGTAAGTTAAGATCTGTTAATTATTTTGTATTTGACATTAGAGACTGCTTATTCATATTACGTTAGCTGATCATTCAAGAGGCAAATAAATTACTTTATGCGAACGGTGAAATTCAAGCAGAATTTCATGCTTAACTTAGTTTCTTCTGACATTCAAACTTATAGATACTGTAAAATAATGTGTAATCTAGTGGCACATTGAAAGCAATCTAATGTCCAAGATAATAATCCTGTGTCTAATAAAAAAACTGTGTATTACACTAATGAAATCAGAGTTATTTAATAGTAGTTTTCATCACTAGGAGCGAAAGTGGCACTTTTTGGTACGAGATCGTAATTTACAGCTGAGCTTGGAAATGCAATCAAGTACCAAGGAGACACTTTTGCTCCGTGTAATGAACAACTATTTTCATCGTTATGTATAAATAACCATTTAATCGTTAAAAAATTAGAC
This sequence comes from Flexamia atlantica, assembly GCA_035578135.1. NCBI lineage: Eukaryota > Metazoa > Arthropoda > Insecta > Hemiptera > Cicadellidae > Flexamia > Flexamia atlantica. The sequence continues at coordinate 39,348,625 of JAQJVK010000008.1, read as the reverse complement.
TACATAATTTTGAGGTTATCCAAAATAGTCATCGTCATTTACACATCTGTTAGTTGTTTACAAACATAGTTAAGAAATCATTCAACCTTTCAAACGTAACATAAACAAATTTTGACATTAGAGTACGGCAAAATTTACCATATTTTTTCAGTACTCCTATTCCAAAAACTATCATTTTGCGTACGATTTAGAGAACTAAAAAAAGCTGTTTTCCGGGCAGTATTATGAAAATTTTATTTCTACAGATAACTCCGTGTAAATTTGTTTGCATCCTATGTGTTTTTATTTTTATGTTTTATGGGTTCTATACACTGACCTATAGTTCTTTAAAAGAGATATAAATTAAATGTATATAATATACAAGCAGATTTCCACAGCTTCACCTACTGAAAGGATAAATTTGTTTAGTGTAATGATATATTATTTGTAATGTGCAATTTTTACAAATTACAAAATAGACCGATTGATTTTAATCATTTATCCAAACTATCAGTTTTTGAGCATTTAATTACAGCCTTAAAGTTGCAGATAGTGATGTTGGGCAGACTCTATACTCAACATCATTACCTGAATGTGACATATTTATAATATAGACCAAAAACTGTAGTTTTCTTTTGTGCAAGAGAATTATTTTCTTCTAGTTTCTTCTTTATTCCAATACGAATCTTTATTTCTTCTTTCCCGTCTTGGCTCTTGTATGCTTTTATCGAAGGAGGTATGTTCTTCGTGATTTCTTGTTATATGCACATAGATCAACATCTTTAAGTGACCTTACATTCACTTCAATGTCCGTTGCAATTAAGTCGTCTTCAGTTTTCTTGCCGATGGAAAAATTGTGTTTCGAACCATATTCTAAGATATTGTTTTCTTCTTTGGTTAACTGTATATTTGTTAGATGAATAACTCTCTTCTGGAAATTGTGCTGTGGATCCAAATTGGCAGTATTTTCATTTCCTTGGTTTATCTGGATGAGTTGATCTAATTTTTGATTTATTCTTTCGTATTTTCAGCCCATAACCTCTTCAATTCCTTAAGTAACTAATTCATACAAAATCATATTTTCAACAAATAATTCTTCTGCTTGTTCCTTTGTTCTTCGGGCAGCGATGGAGTTGCAGTTCATCTTAATCTTAACGTATCGCAGTGTTACTTTATTTCTGATACATTCCTTATTGAAGTAAATATCTGCAATCTTTGTGTGAACTTTGATCCTTACATCTCTATAAGGCACTGCTAAGCTTGCTTGACTGGCATCACTAAGTAACTTCTTGATTAGCATGATATGTGTTGTTGTATTCACTGGATGTAAATAAAAAACGTCCTACAACACTTAAAAATATATTTACACTTATACTGTATTTACATACAAGATGGTAAATATACAAAAATGGTGGAAAATGGCGATCGATTTCAGCATTTTCCTTAACATATTTGCTCGCACGGTGTAACAGATGGTAGCTTTTTTAACTTCTACTCTGAATACTGATCAATTAACAAACACGAGATCAGTTTTAACAAGTGGTGGTGGGAATTCACTGTTGTTAATCAAGGGCGAATACAAGCATCTACTGGGAGCGATCCACTTGCACCCACTACACTTGCACTTGCTTACTGGGTGCTTGGTTACTTGTTTCCATGCGTCTTTCTTATATGGCCTTATGCGGCAAATAGTTCTTTAAATGTTGGGACAAGGTAGATGCTTCCTTGTTCGACGATAGTGAATCCCCACCATGAGTCGTGAGTGACGCTAATGCATGTAGCACCAGAGATCACTGATCACGACGTACAAGATTGCTATGGCGCAAGTACACTAGCCGCGGCAGGGCAAAACCTAAGCTAGCGTGAAAGTGTACACGGTCTGAACATTACACAGTGGTCATAAACGTTAAAAAGGCACCAAATTTAATTGCAATATGTAAAAATTTTCCAGGAGAAGACTCTCCCGGCTCTCCGGTGTACCATAGCTCCGCCAGATCCAGTACTTTTACCAGATTTTTTTTACTTTTATTTTCTTTATAAATTAAGCCCTGATTAGTTTACTGGATTATAAAGGTCTTTTTCAGGACCTGTTTGGAACATCAGATTCTGAAACAGCAACTGGTGACCTGTTGAAACCCTCCTCTTTCCTGATATTTCGGATTGTTCCCAGTGGTAAGAGTTTTTTTTCCTAATAAAATATTTTTATTACTTATAAACTGTATATTACACAGCTGACGATAACAACAAACCACACTATAAAATCTTAAGATGTTTTCATCTAATAAATTTTGACATTTCAACTACTTTTTTCCTTCTACATTGAGTTTATTGAAGTAAATAATTTTCTTTAACTAATAATCTGTCTGAATTTGTAAATTACCCAAAGATTTTTAGAAAATTGGTTCAATATAGGTAACAAATTTATATAATTTGTGAGTTATAACAAACTTTAAAGTCAACAGATTGATACACTACCATTAAGGGCCGCTTTCTCCAAACTTGGTTAACCTAAAAAAGGCTTTTTTAGGTTAACCAAGTTTGGAGAAAGCGACCCTAAAAGAGTGTTTTGTTAATTATGCATGAAAATGAGCTGTTTTTCATTCTCTAACTAGAGCATAGAATCACACTTTTTTGTATAAGTGCATCATGGTATGAATTTTGATAAGTAAAAGCTTATCGCTGCAAAGTGATCAGAAACTTTGTTCAACTCGTGGAGTAAAAGTGTCATTTTGTGCAAAATTGTTTTTAAAAGCTTAAAAACACGATTAAAACCACAAATCCACCCCAAAATTACTTCTTTTGCTCCTAGTGATGAAAACTACTATTTCGCTGCACTTCTATGAAATCACCTTTTTTTTCTTATAATGTGGTTTTAATTAACCTGGTCCGTCTCAGTCAGAGGTTTAGGTTTTAACTGTATTAGTCAATGACTAACACAGATAAACTGTAAAAGACTAGTGTCTACAAATAAAAGTGCAACAGCTGTGATAAATTTTCATCCATGCCAAACTGGACGATTATTTCTCAAAAAAGCTGAAGAACATAAACCTAATCCAAGATTAAACCCACAGAAATCCAGCTATGACCAACACCTCGTAGATGAGAACCACAGTCATGGAATTATTGAGAATAACACTGATGATGTTGAGGTGGGTAATAAAGGTTTAATTCTTGACACGCTAGAAGAAATTCATATTTACAAGGCTCTAAAAGGAAATGAAAACTTAGTTCTAAATGAGAAGCTTTATTACAGTTCTCATTTAATTTTCAATATAATATTAGAAACCCAATCACACCGGACGAGTCCATTATCTACAGATAAAACGCCTCGAAGGACGAGTCCAAAGGTCACCTAGACATCACTTCCGTCATCGCCAGTGCTACGCGCCGGTAACGCGAACGCGAGTACTCGGTAACAACTGATTCTGTGCCCGGTGACTGTCTCCGTTTTACCTTAATGTCTTTATTCGTTACTTGTAATATGTGTGAGTTTTCGTATGTTGTTTTAAATTTTCGACAATGTCATTGCCACTGCGTATTGTGTTCTCTTCAAGCTTGACTCGACGCTGACTTCACGTGAGCATGGCACAAATTAGTGTAAAATCCAGGTGGTGATCTATCGACAAACATTGGACTGGAGACAGATCAGGTAAATTAAAACCACTTTATGAGCCATACCAGTCCAGGGGTAAGATACTAAAATGAATTAAATACACCTGTTTTCGTTAAAGTGTAAGTTTTGTTTCAGGTGTCAAGTTTTTTGAACTGAGAGCTGTGTTACTGCAATCTAAAAATAAAAACGCAAACAAGAGAATGCTCTAAAAAATTTTTTCAAATAGATTACTCATAATTATGGGCCTATTATTTATTCTAATAATATCTAAACTAGTTTCTTATATACCTCCTCATTATAAACAACTGCATCGTTGTATGTTTGATCAATAAACATTATTTTTAAAATGTTAGTTCCATGCAATGATTTATTCCCTGTGTAAACAATTTTAAACGAATGAATCCCATTACTGCCAATAGCTTAAATAATGTTAAATAACCTTAGAACATTTCTTTGCAAGTAGAATGCAAATGGATATAACATTAAATACCTTCGTTGCCCGTTGCAGCAGACCTGCATACTCAGTGAATTTCAAATGAATGAATGAATAATTTTACACGTAACCTCACATAAAATCATCGGTCGTCCAAAAATACGCACGTAAAAATATTCTCCATAACAATAACATGGGAAGTGAGTAAACAGGTTTGGTACCACAGAAATGTAAAAGTGAAGGATTTGGGGTTACAATCCAGTAAATCTCAACTAGTTGAAGCCATAATATACCAAGTTTGATCGAGATATGATGAAAAATAAGCGAGTTTTGCAATTTAACTTATTTCCTATAATTTTAACATTGGGGAGGATAGTACGCAGGATTGCTGCCTCAAGAATATCAATATTGGGGGATTTTAGGCCATAGTCAATTACACCTTAACAAGATGATGTCACATACCAAGTCTTAACAAGATATTCTGAGAAATAAGCAAAGTACACAACTTTTTTACTTCCCATAAGGGTTATCATGGGAAGTATGCAGGTTTGCTTCCACAAAAATGTGAATATCGGGAATTTTAGACTAATATATATTAAAACTCATCTAGATTAAGCCACAAACCAAGTTTAATTAAGATGAGCAAGATATAGAATTTTATTCTCCATAAGGTTACCACTAGGTCAACATACTGAGTTTACCCCTCAGTATCTCGGTAACCTATCGACATAGAGCAATGATTCCAAATACCAAGTTACTTGTGTTTTTTAAGCTCAATTTAACAGTGTAAACCAAATTGAGATTTATTTATACTTTTCTATGTACAACAACACACAAGAAAACCCCATTTTTAGGGGGCCTTCCCCCTTAACCCCCCTTCTGATGTTCCGATTGGATTGGTTTTCAAACTCATCCTAATAATTACTACTTTTTAACACATATGCCAAATTTCATTCCGATCAAACCATTTGTGTGAGCGCTATCTTGCTTATAGGCACACTATATGTATATAGAAATTCGAACAAACCGTGTTTTTGGTATTTGAGGGTCCCAAAACGGAAAGTTATTATGGAAAGTTATTATTCCAGGCTTAGGTCTTACCATGAGACCTTCTGTAACAGCATCTTCCCTAAAGGGAAATTCGCTAAAAATAACAATCCTATCAAGCATAAACATGCATATATTTCAAAGGGACCATCAAATAATATTTAATGGTCCATTTGAAATTCAAGGATGTTCATGCTTGATCACACATTTGGCCTATTTGTATTCTGTGCCATGAAGCAAACTGATTAAGCCCATGCAAAAGTATTTGCATATTCATACAGGCCATGCCTACTGCCTTGTGTGTTCATATGTTACACTGCCAACAAACGTGATTCGTATTTTGGGTGTGAATTTAGTGTACCTATCCATCTCTACTACAATCCCTAACACCGAAAGAAAATTGCAAACTAAAAATTTGCTTAAATAGGTGAGACATCAATAATATTTACTCTTATTTGAATGTTTTCAATCCAAACAAAGTTTTTACAGGATGAGATAACAATTAATTAAAATACAAAACATATGTGATATTAGGTCGCAGCAGCAGTACCTGATGGATTGTTGTTGTAAAGGTGTTTGCCCTCTAGTGTTTGCTCAGTTGGCTTAGAAGTTTAGTTCGTGACTTCTGTGATGTAAGTTTTACAAGAGTAAATTTTATTTGCATTCAGCGTTTGATTAACTCTTGAAATTTGTAGTTGACAGAGGAAATTTTATATCCTTAACTCTGTATTCTTATTAGATTCTTTTCACTTATATTATAAAGAAGAGATGGTGTCTGTGTATGTCAATACTGTTAAACGTAAAAACCACCGATAAGACTGGGCTGAAGTTTTGCCTAAAGTTAGATCATATATCTACCCAATACACAAGCCATGTCATATCCTTAAAATCTTCGTGGGTTTTGCTCTGTAGGCTCTTTACATACATTATTTAATTTCCACTAATTTTGGGAAATTTTGATGTAGTTATTATTTGGTTTCCTTATAAATTATTGTTTATTTCCCAGTTATTTATTTAACTGCCTGAAAGAATGGGTACAACAGCTAGTTATTTTTATAAGAATGATGTCAATCGTCTAACAACCAAATTCGTACATAAAATAGTACCCTAATCAAGTTTGAGAACAGTGCCATGCTAATATCACTTAGTGTATTATTATAGCATTAATAATATGTGGAGGATAAAATATAAACTTTGTCTATAAAATTTTAAGAGTTGTATATAATATAACATAATAATAAAATATTAATTCTTACACTTTTTAAATCTATTTGAGATAAAATTCAATAAAAATGCTGAAACACACACCCAAAAGCTAATTACTTAACTATCAACTCTAGTAAAGTCGACATAAGCGGTAGATTATTCTCTTCATAAGCAAAGGTCATAAAAAAGTCTAGCCTTAGTATTTTACAGTGTGTTTAGTTCAGTATTTGATTCTTAATGTTTTCCCCAGGCTAAAGAAAATATTATTTGGAACTTTGCTGTAAAATTTAATGTTTCATTGAAAAAGTTAGTAAATTAATAATTACCATGGTATTAGCTATATTTAATATCTTTGTCTTATTAATAGTTTGAGATTCATCGTTATTATGACTGGAATATTAAGTACGGTTTTAGTTCAGCAGTCAAACCGCTAGGTCCGCTAGTTTCTCGAGCCCAACCACGTCATGCCAGCTGACCGTGCACACACCTTTCTTTTTTCTAGGGGTGTGCGAGTAGTGATTTTTGAAGTCGAGTCGAGCCGAGCCGAGTTTTGAAAAATACCCGCGAGTTTCGAGCTTTTTTCAAGTCGAGTTTTTTTTAAGTTTATAATATAATAGTCATCATGTTTCTACATAATGGTAAAAAATTATTATCATTACTCACATACAAATTACAATTTCGAGGTAATTAAACTTAAAAGAGTTATTGAACTAAGAGCAGATATGCAAATAAATGATACCAAAACAAAAGAAAGAAAACCTTTTACTTAAACTTACAATAATTCTTGATTTGATATATTTTTCAAGCTAACTTGTGCCTAACTTGTGTTTAATGCTTACCTGGGGTTTGAAATGAAATGAAAACACTAATTATAAGCCGTGACCAATTACATGACTCAATTCATGATTAAAATATTTCCTTTGAGTTATTCACACAGGTACATTTTTATTGATGTAACTGTCAACAAAAAAACTAAGTTTTTATTTATTTGGAATTGTTTCTAAAATATAAAAAAATCATTTTTTTACAAGATGTAACAATAACCAACCTCAAACTAGAAAAGATAGAGTGATATCAAAATGTATGTGTATTTAATAACTAAAAAGAACTTTTTACTTCAAGTTTATAACAAACGAGGATTCAGTTATATTCGTTAAAGATGGATTGACATTGTGAAAAATGGTCGTAATATTCTTTCGCACATGCCGATTTCGGGTAAACGGCGGGAGTAACTACTCGACTCGAACTTTCGAGTAATTTGCAATAAGTCGAGTCGAGCCGAGTAGTGTATACTTGGCTCGAAAAAAGCTCGATTCTCGAGTACTCGCACACCCCTACTTTTTTCTTTACACCATGTTTAAAACAACCTTTATGAAATCATGTGTTTTTCATAAACAAATTTACAGTGGATTTTCAAAAACCTATTTGTTTTTGTTTTATTGTTCCAAGAATAATTATTTTATGTAATTTACGTGGATTTTTGGTGAATGTTAATGTGAAGTGTTTGTGAGTAATGATCTAAAAATGAAAAAGTAATTTTTTCATGAAACTATTTTAATTTTATTCAACTGTGAAGTGCTGACCATGAATGATGTAAACATGAAACAATATTTTGCATTTATTGATGATCTGTGGTTGTAGTAATGATGCCCCATAAACTTAATGTAACAATAAAACATTTTATATGTAATGTTACAGTTTTTTTACTTATTTGTAACAACAATAATGCCACAAATTCGAAGAGTGCATTTACGAAGAACTCATGAGTGTCAACAAAACTCCATTAAAACAGTGCGCGAACGAAATCATGTTGATATGATCATTGACTCATATAAGAGGTTGAGTCCTTTACTTTCGGGCCCTTGGGAAACAATGTGTTTTTTGCGAAGCAAAAATTGTTAAGACTGAAGCAAATGGAAACAATAACACTTCATATAAATTGAGCCGTCACAAATGGAAGGTAATTTGGCAAAATTACACGTGACTCTTATTGAGAAGCACGCTTTCACTTGGTACATGGACAAACAAATCATCTCAAAACTACTAAGAAATTTTAAAATAATTTAATTCTACATTTAATTTGTTGTGGTGAGCTCACGGTCTCATCTCAATGAGCCTATTGGATGGTCTATATAATTGTCGTATACATAATACATATAATGCTGGAAACTGGACTTTATTTAAATGAGGTAGACGTTTACATCCGTTCGTTTAGAACTTAGAACAATGGCAGACATATGACATCAGTGATGAGAGAATTATAAATAGGGTCTGTATAAATATCTTTGCAGACAAAAATTTGGATGAAAGGCGAAAAAATATTGTAATTGCCATAAACGTTGCTGTCATCTTCCGTGCAAGAGATGGACAACTCTCAGGAGAAAGGAATTTGGTTGTTTTGCTCGATTTCGAGCAACGGGGTTACTAGTCTAAACATAACTGACTTGTAAATACAAAGTAACAATTAGATACAATTACACATGTTTTAACACTTGATGTAGGAGATAAGAATAAAGGACATAACAATGCTGGACCTTATTAAGTTTCTTTCCCATTATAATGTAAATTTGAGTCACAATTTTAGACAAAACTTTTACTATCAGTGAACTTAAACAAAATACTCCAGGAATTTTACACTCGCTCGCCATACCCAAAAAACATATTTGCCCTAAAATTGTTCATAACCCTTATATATTTTTAAGGAACCAGAATATAAGTGGGATCAAATTTTCATAAAATATAAGGCATAATCTAAATACTTTTTTATAATTCTTCTAAAATACAATTTTAAAAACCACTTCATACATTTTATTTTTCATTTAAAAGAAAGTTTTTCCTGATTACAAAAATGCCACACATGTGATATTTTCTTCATAAAATGTGTGTGCAGTTAAACAATAGTAGTTTTCATTACTAGGAGCTAAAGTGGCTCTTTTTGGTACGAGATCTTAATTTACAGGGGAGGCGCAGCCGAGCTTGGAAATGCGATCGAGTACCAAGGAGACACTTTTGCTCCATGTGATGAACAACTATTTTCATCATTATGTATAAATAACCATTTAATCGTCAAAAGATTAGACTACATAATTTTGAGGTTATCCAAAATAGTCATCGTCATTTACAAATCTATTAGTTGTTTACAAACACAAGTTAAGAAATCGTTCAACCTTTCAAACGAAACATAAACAAATTTTGACATTAGAGTTCGGCAAAATTTACCATATGTTTTTTCAGTACTCCTGTTCGAAGTGATCCAAAAACGATCATTTTTCGCACGATTTAGAGAACTAAAAACGGCTGTTTTTGGGACAGTATGATGAAAAATAAATTTTTACATATATAATAATGAATGAAAATATTTGTTTATTGTGGCAAACATTAGGACCACATGGTCCTTTCTTACAGTTAACCACTATCTGCTAACACAATATTGAATTGTCTTATACAATAAATAAAAAATTAAAAATAAACCTTTTGGAGGATTCATGGGCGGATTTAGGTCTTAATTTTTGGGGATGCCAGGTCGCCTCACTTATGAGGTATTGCATGCTCAAATTCAAACATCAAACTCCTATTCAAATAGTCCGTTTGCAGGCATTCGCCAGATCTATCTGTTTATTTTACTTGACAACAACCCTGTTGTAATTTATGTAATAGCTTATTCCGATTTTATGTTGATAATTGATTCCCCCTTTTCTGCCAAAGAAACCAGCAAAAATCAGGGGGTGCCGAGCATCCCCTGGCACCCCCAGAAATCCGCCCATGGGAGGATTGAACTTTATGTACTAAATGTTAATAAATACAATGTTACTAAATGTTAATATAAACAAAAAAACCTAAATCCGCATACACACACAATCACACTCGCATCTCATGCTACAACCAGACCCAGTGCGCGCCATCCCACCATACCACGATCATCCGGTTGACAAAAATAATTTTTCAGCACCAAAGTCAGTCAGGACGATTTTCAATGGATTTTTTCATTCAGTAAAGAATTCCAGAGGCAGCAGGCTGTTATGATAAAAGATTTGTTAAAAACTGTTGTTCTGTGTCGGAGAATACGTAGTGTTGACAAGCCAGAGCGGGTGTCTCTATTGCCTCTTTCACTGGAGAATTCAAAATTGTTCGCGAGATAATTTGGAACCCCAAGATGTCGTTAATCACAGTGATACAGTAGTTGAAATGTGGGAACACAAGTGATTTGATCAGGAGTAGTTTTATGAGAAAGGGCAAAAGTCTTTGCAGTTTTTCAGTGTTTGGATAGCGGCGAACTCCTTTTTACACGTGTTCACAACTGCATTGGTCCAGTCCAGTGTGTTTATTCAGTATCAATCCAAGACTTTTGACTTTGTCATGGTAACGTAAAAATTGTGCTGCTGACAGTTATTTTTGAGCATTTTCAAGATCCAGTCTGTTCAGCAAGCGTGAATGTCCAAGGACAATTGATTTTGCCTTGTCAGGATTTAGTCTGAGCCTGAGTCCATTCTTTTTGCCCATTAAACAATTCTGCTTATGTCATCATTTGTTTGAGTATTTTTTCCAATCATTTTGCTGACTTTAAAATGAGGAACTTATTGTTAAGTAAGACTGAGCTTATGTCACTAGTGTACAACGTGAAGAGTAGAGGACCAAGAATTGAACCGTGAGGAACATTGCAGGAAACGTTTTTCCAGTCAGAAGTCATTTTGTCATAACACACACTCACTGCTTAAGGCCTTGAAGGTAATATCTCATCCAGGATAGTGATGAATTTGAAAAACCTAATCATTTAAGTTTAGCAAGAAGAATGTCATGATTTACTGTATTGAAAGCTTTACTGAAATCAAATAAGGTAAGAACAGTATACGATTCATTGCTAAACAGATGTTGTCAGTGATCTTAAATAAAGCAGTTTCAGTGCTGTGGGAACATCTGAGGCTTGATTGGATTGGGTTGAGAATGTTGCTTGTGGTAAGAAAATCTGATATTTGCGAATGGACCACTCTTTTAAGGGCTTTAAAAAGAGCAGGGAGAATGCTGATAGGTCTGTAGTCTTGTGGAAGTTGCGGAGATGAGATCTTATTCAGGTGGCAGACTAGGGCAAACTTCCATTTAGCCGGGAAAATGCCTGATCTTAAAGAAGTATTGAAGATATGGGTGAGTGTAAGAGTGGGGAGGAAAGCAAACAATATTCTCTTTATTAAGGAAATTGAGATTTAATCAGAACCTCTAGTGTCAGTCGTGATGCACCTTACTGCTCTTAAAACGTCAATTTGTAAAATTGGTCTAAAATCAAACTGAGGAAAAAACCTATTTATGTTCCCTTGAATATTAAGCTCTGTTATGCAATTTTGTTATGGCAGTTTTTTTTTAGATGTTGAAGAATATGATAAGAAATAGTCATTCAAGTCATTTAATGGCAATGGGATCGGGACAGATTTTTCTTGACTACCGATGCCATTTTTTTAACATTCCACCAAAGAACAGTAGAGGACTGCTTTCTGTCTATGAACAAGCCAGAACAAGCCATGAGTGTAGCGAAGTCTGGAGTTGCGTAGTTGCTGCTTAACTTGGTTACGCAGTTGCCTATACAGGGCCATTAGCCCAGGGTCTCCAGATCTTTTGGCTCTACGATGGACTGAAACTCTACGAAAATAAGATACAACAACCACCAAATATCAACAGTATAAATAATTAAAGTGTGAGAAAAGAAATATATTTCCTGGCAGCTTATAATTTAAATTAGTTTTAAATGTTAGCAACAAATTCACGCTGGATTATATTACTAACCATGTACATAGCAAACTTATAATAATATAATAAATAAATTTTTTGTATAGGTACTATAAAATCAAATTATTAAGCTATTTTAAATATCAAGTTATGAAAATTAAATTATTTTAAAAATGAACTTAACTATAAATGTCATATTCAATTATATTATTAAATAAAATAATATTTTTAAAACATATCCGAATTTTCATAGCTGGTCTCGCCATTGTTGCCAAAGAACAAACATGACAAACATAACATAAAAAAACATGTCTTCGAGCAAAGAATATGTTTTCTATCCATATATCTGATTTTATAATCAAGCAATTTAGAAAATGAAAAACAGAAATTCTATATGATGCGCCATCAACAAGTATTGAATGGTAACGAAAATAGTTACCATTAATAATTAATAATGGGTTATAAAACACTGCATTTATAAAAAAAATGAAAATTATGCAGCAGCCAATGAGCCACAACTGATTGACTGGAAACAGCTGACTGTCAGCAAAAAGCTCATGCACCTTCATTTTTTTTAATTTTAAACAGCTGATTTTTTTTGTAAATTAGTTTTTCACTGTTGGGTGTTCAGCTCGATGGACCAGTTTCTCTTTATCGCCTTTATGACATGGCTCGCTCGGCCGGGTCCCGTGGCTTGCCTGGACAACGGTCTCGCCCTCACCCCGCCCATGGGCTGGATGTCGTGGCAGCGCTACCGATGTACCACGGACTGCGACCTCTACCCATACGAGTGTATCAGGTAAGGGTTTTATTTCATTTGCATAAACAAATTTTGTGTTTGTGTTTCCAGATAATGCTTTTTGTCATGGAGTGGATTCTATAATATACATCAGGGATTCTATTATTTTATTAGAATCTTGATGACAGAAACTTTGAAAGAATGTGAATTGTAGCCTTGTAAGGAAAATGTTAGAAGTAATTTTTCAGATCTAGAATTTTTCAATTCATTCTGGAAACTTATTCAACATCTTTTCTAAATACCGACTTCCAAAATTAAGGGCTTTAATTTCTATGTATAATAAACAATAATTACTGACAAAATGAAGGATTCTTTTTTGGCAATCCCCCTCGGTTATTCCTGGCTATACAAATTTTATCACCGGGAAGACCGAACCTTTCACCCTTGTGTACAGGGCCTTAGACAGTAACAAGTACAAGATTGCGCCACAATCATCCTTCTCTCACCTGTCATTCATACTTGGCTTAAAATACCTACCCGGGTAGGTCACCATTTCAAGCAATGTATAATGTATATTTTTTGCTAAAATCAAATTTCCTAAGGAACTAAAGTTAAATATAGTGATGTCCTGGATCGAAACAACTATTCATTTTCTTTGTTAGAATTAAAAAATATATATATATATATTATTGATTTTAGTATGTATTTTATCATGTGCTGAAATCGATTGACTCTATGTTCTAAGTGAGTTTTTGTTGGTTATGTATATATTTTTTGTATTTTTAAGCTTCCCTAGTAATTGGGCAATTTGGCTGTTAGGGTAGCGTTTGCAGATAGGTTAGATTACTTTTTATGAAAGTTGTTACGTGTCATGCAAAGTTAGCTTGAATAATATTTTTTGTTTGTTTAGCTAGTAATCTTGAAAGTGTAATTATGTTTTATTGAATTTAGACCTGCTACGACATGTAATACATTTCCTTTGTTTTCTGCAATAAAAATTATTATTATTATTAATGCCGCAAGTCTGTTTCCAAATGACACATTCAAACAGAAGGCTTCCAGGCACATTAGACCATGTTGATTGGCAGTTTATTCATTTTTACTTTGCTTCAGTGAGTGGTTGTTCCGCAATGCCACGGAACTGTTGGTGTCTCAAGGCTACGCAGACGCAGGTTACAAGTACGTCATCATCGACGACTGCTGGCTCGCCAGAGACAGAGACAAGGATGGAAAACTGCAGCCCGACCCCAAGCGCTTCCCCTCGGGCATCAAGGCTCTGGCTGACTATGTAAGCTCTCGTGGGAGATTTTATTGAAGGGGTCCCCCATAAAATGTTCTAAGCGACAAAATTTCAAAATAGGAGATATTTAGTGAGAAAAGTTCTATAGGTTACTAGCTACAGCATGGCATATTTTGTTTTAAGGATATATGAGTTGCAGCCCTGATTTCATATGTCAAAGTTGGCGCGGTTCGAGGGACTCCATGGACTTTCTGGAGAATAACATTCTATTCATCAATTGCCTGTCGTTGCGTTGCCACCCAGCGACCAAAATCACATAAATAAAAATAAAAGACGAAAAGTAAATATTGGGAAGTGGAAGGATAAGACTAGGAAGGAATATAGAAACGCGGGATTACCCTATATTTCAAAAACTAAGAAACCAAGGCCTGGAAGATCGTCCCCAAAATAGTTGAGTAGAATAACGTTTTAAGCGCCACCTTTTGGTAACTTTTAGCAAAGTGACGTATCTTGTTATCTAACAACACTTCGTTTTTGTACTTTTATGACAATTAAATTGATTTATATTCAGTTTTAATTTCGTTTTGTTGGCACTCCTCTATTCCCTGATGTCTTCTTCCAAAGCAGAACAGCGGTCTGTCAGAGAAAGTTTCAAACGCCAGTTGTTTTAACGTTATAGCCCCAAAAAAACCCACATAAAAGGTTTTAAAATTCTTAATGGCAAGCAAAATTTTAATGTAAGGCTACATTATGATGTTATAAATGGGGTACTCAAAATTTATGCATAATTCTCAGTTCTAACCTTGAAAAAACCTAAATTTTAGAATTACACTTTCAACACTTGATTACTTGAAACTAAGTTTTTGTCGCTTTGAACGTTTCACGAGGGACCCCTTCAAGTAATGTCATCTACCCATCAGTTAAACATTGAATGCAGGATTTCCATCCTCAGTACCATTTATTTTTTATTTTATTTATTTATGTATTTAACAAAGAATTTTACAACATCTGGCCTCACTAAGCAATACAAAAAGCTTAACAGTAAGGTCCAATAATTCTGGTTAATTATTCAAGCATAAAATTTTCAAACAATTCAAGTGTGGCTCCAGAGGTGACCCTGCTCCTAGCAATAATAATAGTGGCACTACTGCAAAAAACATGTATAATGCCCTATATAATACAATATAATACCCTATCAAAAATCTTAAAATAAAAAAATGCATAGATCAAAGTGCTCTGTTTAACTAAATATAACAAAACCATGTTCAACAGCTAACTTTAAAAATATAAATAACACAGAAAACCTATATTCCACAAACAAATACAGAAACAGTACAAATACCATCCAAGGATATCTCAATATGAGTTCTTATTATATTATTTATATCCCCATACCACTGTCATACTCTTTTCCAACTTTGAACATTAACAGCATTAAGAAATAAATGTTTGAACTATATTGGGCTTTTTCCAAACACCCAAAAATGTATAAATGGAATGATACAAATAATAACACAACTCAACTCAAAGTTGTTTATTTCCAAAAAAAGGAGTTACAGTACACTAGATAACATTCATTGCTAAAATATTTTTATGCCTAACACTATCTAATCTGTCATTTTTTACAAGAGTCATTTCCCTGCCAGGGTCATCGAGCTATCTGAACTGATAAGTTGCTAAGTTCTGAGTTTCAATGTAGTGAGCAATCTCATATTAGGCACACATTCGGGGCCATGGCCATACCTAGTAATCAGTTCTGTGAATTATTATTTATCCTCTTTTTATCGGGGTTGAAACCCAAATGAACAAGACGAAAAATACATATCGATGTAAACTTTCTATTGATGCAGAGACGAGACGATGGTAACAAAGTGTCCGTCCCCCTATTGCAGAAAAGCTGAACCTCACTTTAATTTTTTGTAATTCTGGACAAATAAATTCAAATTTAACAGGTTAACTTAGGAAATAATCTGTTTTTTAGTAATTTCTCTTTGCAGGTTCACAAAATGGGGTTAAAGTTTGGCATTTACGAGGATATCGGAACAAAAACATGTGCTGGGTATCCAGGCAGCGAGGGACATTTTGAGATCGACACTAAAACCTTTGCCGAGTGGGAGGTTGACTACGTCAAATTAGACGGGTGCTACATGGACAAGAAGAAGTATGATGAGAAGTATCCAGAATACGGGAAGTTCTTGAACAAAACTGGAAGGCCGATTGTCTACTCTTGTAGCTGGCCTGCATACCAGATAGATCAGAACGTAGGTAGTCTGAGGGGAAATTAGATAGTTAATATGTAAAAAAATGTGGTTATATCAACACATAACAATGACTGAAATATGTTGAACTTTAAATAAATAAGATTAACTAGCAAAAAGTTTTTAAATAGCTGAAAGGATACATAGGCATTCATGTTCGTCCAAATTAGGGTGCCAGGAATTATACAAACAAGACAAATATAAAAAAAGGTGATTCCATTAATATTTAATCCCGCCACCACTGACTAGCTGATCAGTTGATGGATCTAAGTCTACATTGGTAGACAGTAGACATATACTTGATTCCACATGCACCTTTCATTACAGGTCATGTGGGAGATAGCTGTTGCATGAACTTTGCTGGGTAAATTTGATTACAAACATCCATAACAATATTTTATAAAATCATCAGCTGATTATAACATAATTTGGCTAGTAAACTTAAAATGCCGTATGAAATACACAGCTCATGAAAATTCCATACTGAAAGGTGAACGTGGAACTGAGTATAGATAAAATAAAAACTCACCATCTTAAGCAATCCAGTAATGTTCTATGCGAAAAATTGTTTCGCCCCTATTTGTTCAAGAGTATCAGCGCCAAGTCTTTGGCTAAAACATTTCATGAACTTTGTTGTTCACTTCGTTAATATAATATTTCATGGTGAATATATGCTGCACAAACATAAATAGCGACATTAAATAAATTAATACTGCACTTTCTATATCCTAAACTAAACCTAACCTCAAACTTGCAGACGAGCCGGCCGGCACTACAGAAAAATTTGCCCGGACAAGAGAAGAAAGCGTTGTTACTGGCACAGACCAGCCCGTTCATTAACCAGGATTAATTTTGGTTATCGCTCATTGGTTCTCATTTTCATTGTTAAACTTCTGTTATTAGAGTTTTTATAAAGTGTCAATTTTTCTGAGAGTCTGTTTAATCATCCAAAGAATAATGAAACACAGCTCCTTACTTTTAGGCATTTATATTATTTTAGTTACTATTGTGAGAAAATACCCTACAGCAAAAAATATATTTATATGTAGACTTGGAATAAAGAAAATGTTAACTAAGCCTGGGTAGCTGTAAAATAATCAGGAGATAAATCTCAATCTTTTCCTTTATCAGAAAAGCCCACTCTGCAATGGAGAATGTTTAATCCGAGCGTTTGTGGAGTCAGTGTATTTATAAATAGGTGTAAACTAATTTATGTGTTAAATCAACCAATAATCACTACACTACTATTGTCTCAGAAAACTACTTTTACTAGCTGATGGTGTCCTGCTTGGCTGGGGAAAAGTAAACAAATAATTGTAAATAAAAACAATTGTATTCGTTGTTCAACCTTTTTATCATGTTTACACCATTAGGGAAAATTTTATCAACTTTCGATTTTTCTTGGAGTTTTCTCACCGAGGCCTTTCATTCAAGTCTAGGGTTCATGGGCGTCGGTTTTCTAAAACATTAAGGGTAGTTTGGGCTTTATGTATAGATTTCTGAATTACTCCTGTAACATTCAATAAGTCCGGTTATGACTTATTTTTCTGCTTTTTACCACCAGATAAGCTGGGAGTCCATTGTGGAACACTGCAACCTGTGGAGGTTGTATGGTGATATAGATGACTCCTGGGAAATTGTACAGGACATTATGAACTACTTCGGCAAGAAAAAAGAGCTGGCACAATTCGCTGGACCTGGTCACTGGAATGACCCTGATATGGTAGGTTTTTTAGACTTTACCTAGGTATTGACTCATTACCTCTTTCCTTTAATATCTAAATTTTTTTATTGATTGAACTTTTAGTCTTTATACTGCTTCGATCTTTTCTCTCTACATGGATCAGTGGTCCTCAATAGGCGGACCAGGGTCTGAATGGGATGGTTTTATTTGATGGTGTTCGATGGTTTAGACCTCTGCCTTGGTTTTGATACCATCCTGATTTCTGGGCCACAAAATCACCTCTTTTAGTTAAAATCATTGACTTGTAATAAATGACAAATACGTCATATCAGACTTCAACTTATCTAGATACTATAAACAAATTCATATACAAGATCAAGCCTCTTGTTGTAGACATTTAGCTAAACAAACCCACAAAACAAAGTTTTATTAACATGTCAAGGATTGAACGAGATATCAAATTTAATTTATTTCCTTAAAGAATAAACTAGGAAAATCCCCTGAGTTTACTTTTGTGTAATCTCTATAAGTAATGTACATAGAGCGATGATTAAAATTACTAAATCGGTTTTTCAAGCTGAATCAAAAGGCAGAAACTAAAACCATAACTTTATTATATTTTTCAATGTAAAATTTCAAAATAAAACATTTTTGGGTTCCGTTTTTCAAGATGGCGGCTTTACTATTTGTTTTAATGTAAAAGTCGTGGAGTTTTTCAAAATAAGCAACTTATGCATTGAATTTGCTATGTAAATTCAAAAATTAAAAATCTCCATCAAAAAACTATTATTTGTAATAATCTTTCCTAGATAGCACCTTTGTTTTTGAATTAACAACAATTTAAATTTAAAAGTGGCCAGTGGTTGAAATCTGAACAAATTCTCCCTAAGAACCTTTTTGTAAGCTTAATATTAAAGCTGTGCAAGTCAAAAATCCCTAATGTTACCCTTTCTTTATCAACATGGAGGCTTTGCTATTAGTTAACAAAAATAGGCCTATATTTGATTAAAAATTACAGCTTTTATCAAACCAAGCAAAATTTTATAAGTAACTCTCTTTTAAAAGGAATAATGAAAGCGATGTAGCTTAAAAACATACTTCCAGTCACCATTTCCCAAGATGGCAACTATAGCTCATGGGAAATGTACACACACATGCGCATGGGAAATGTGGACACATGTGCTCATGTGTGCTGTTATCATAACGTTTGTTACTAATTATATGTTGTATTAAAATGGTGGACACCGTTGGTGAAATAAATAAATAAATAAAGCCCCAGTTATACTTTTAAAAAAGTTACGGAGTTTTAAAGGTAACATATCAGGGAACATCTAGTAAAAAATCCCCACCAATAGTCCGATTTTTTAAAACCGATTTTTCTTCTAAAATGACTGGACTATACAAACTAATTAAATGCAGTTTTGGAGTTTTTTTACTAGTAAATCCATGTTAAAAGCTTGCCATTCCTTTCGTTACAGCTGGTGATCGGCAACTTTGGGCTGAGTGTGTGGCAGGCTCAGGCCCAGATGGCAGTGTGGGCTGTTTTGGCGGCGCCTCTCATCATGTCAAATGATCTGGCCAATGTTAAACCTGAGTTTAAGGAAATCCTCCAGAACAAAAGAGTTATCGCCATCAACCAAGATGCTCTCGGAATTCAGGGAAAGATGATCCTTTATGTAAGTATATTTAGTAATTGCAAAGAATTTGTTATTCATCTTCTATACTTTCGTTCAAGTGAAATAATAGGGTTGTCATATTTCTAACAATTAGCAACAATGACCCTAGGCCAATTAAGAAATAAAACGATGTCACATTCAGATCTTTTGGCTCACTCATTTTTGATCTTCAATCATACACCAATCTTTTCTTTTAAATACCTCGATGGCACGATTTATAAGTTAAGCCTAGTTTACACTAGCATCTAAAGGTGTCGTCACTTGGACACTCTAATTACATTGTTGTTATACCAATACAGGTTTACCAACACCTCCGTTGTGTCAACACTTCAAGTGTTAGCGCTTCATTGATTACACTGGTTAGGTGCGATCCTGAGTGGCGGCACAAATATTTGTAAAAACAAATATTTGTGTCGTCACTCAAAACTGCATCCCTCCAATGATAAATAAGGTGTTGTAACAATTGAAGTGTTAAAACAGCTGTTTTCGGTAATCCTGTATCGGCATAACAACAATGTTAACTAGAGTGGTCAAGTGACGACACTTTTAGATGCTAGTGTAAACTTAGCTTTATGCACTTGAATCAATCATCTTTATTACAATAATAGTTTTAAAACGTTACCCCTTTTTTGTGTGTTGTTTATTTAAAATAATTCCCTCATTTGCAAGCCTGACCCATCATTCACAATTGTTTTTTAGCTCACAAACTTAATTCATATTTTTTTACTTACAGGGAGCTAACTGAAACATATCATGGAATCGAGGGTGGGTGTATGGTGAATGCAAAACTGGGTCACCTGAAGTTGTTAATACAGAAAGGCAGTATTTATATTAGTTCTGATCACAGCCTCATCCTACTATTTTTTTTGTTATTATCTACAGTATGAAAGAAGTACAGAATCCCAAATTGTACTATTCGTTGTGACCCCGGATTGGAATACTGTACATAAATAATGAATCAATTTCTTTATTAATTGTTATTTGTATCCTTGTTAATTACTGTGTGTGACAACTAAAGTTTCATTTCTCAGAACATCTTTAGGACAAAATATGCAATCTTGTCATTTGTTTCATAAAAAAGCTTCTCTTCATAGTGATCAAATAGTAGTTTTATGTAACGATTGTATTATGAATGTCTTTAAGCTACGAGAGAGATGTAAGTTAGAACTTGAGCAAAGCGAATGTTCTAAATATCTCACGAGTGGCATAAAGGCATAATACAATCGTTGCATACACTACTTCATCTACGACCTACAATATACCAAAATTACCCCGAAGTTAAACAAAACTCATGACTTTTACTAATGATGGAATAGGTCAACTGAAATTAGAGGTTAGGCACTTAAGCAGACTTAACAATGAATTGTTGTGGAACAATCAGCTGATGGGATAAGTCAACTCAAACATGAATCGTAATGCAACAATCAGCTGTTGTGCAAATTGTGTAATTGTCATAATGACACTACTTTCGTCAGATGCCACACTCCCATTGGTCTAGAACCTGTATCATAAAGTGACACCAGTTGCATAAAGTTAACTTTATGCAACGGGTTTGTATTTGGTTTAATAATGGAGCTCATTTTGACATTAGTCGTAACATCGTTATTGGTGATTATTGCAAGGGTCGTAGATCTAACTATTACTGTTAAAAATTTAAGTTAAACTCACAAGCGAATTGTTCCCTATCACAGCTTGGATATCAATTGTGTTAAAATTAAATTCTTCTTATTTTCATCCAATGTATTCGATCATAGTTTTTAATTATTGTGACTAAGCTGTTAGGCCAGTAAAATTAGATAAAAAATCTGTCATGCCTGGACAAAATTCCTGGAAAGCTGGAAATCGTCTTAATCTTTCCGTTTTACATCCAAGTATATGAATTTGAAGTTTGTCCCATTTTTCCTAGTGTGCTTTCGACCTGGGACCACAAAAACATCAGAGTTTTGGGTCATTTTTTATTCTTTTGTAAATAAGTAAAAAAACGTTTATTCTACATAAAAAGTTTAATACAAGAATTGTAGAGGACAAAATTCTGCATTTATTGAGTACCCTCTGATAAAGATACTTTGAATAGTAATTAATTTATGGTAAGTTAAATAAAGGGTTTTGGCAAATTTCTCTTTTAGGGAAAGAGCTATTACTGTAGGTCTCACAGTAATCCCTAAGCCCGAGACCGTGATAACTTTTAGTTTTAAGGTCCTCAGAAGCCAAAAAACCCATACGTTCAAATCTATATAAATATATATGTATAAATATGGTTGTATATAAATATATATACTTATGTATTTGTTTCCTCGATAACCCTCGCAAAAATGGTCCGATCTTAATAAAATTTGGCATGGATGTGTAAAGTAGTAATTATTCACAAATGACCGAAAAACAGCCTGATCGGACCATCGAAAGGGGGGTGAGGGGGGTAAACCCCAAAAAATGGGGTTTATTGAATTTTGCATGTAGAAAAATTAAAATATTCTAATTTTGGTTTATACAGTTGAATTCAGCTTGAAAAAAACAAATAATTTAGTATATTGAATAATTGCTCTATGTCCATTGGTTACCGAGAAACTAAGAGTGGTAAACACAGTACGTTGTCCTAGCAATGTTAACCTTATGGGAAATAAATAAAATATTGTATATCTCCCTTGTTTCTGAACATATCTGGATAAAATTTGGTATGTGGCTTCATCTAGTTAAGATCTACTTGATATAGCGTAAAATCCACAAATTTATATATTTTTTAGGCAGCAAACCTGCGTACTCACCAAAATTTGGTATGTGGCTTCATCTAGTTAAGATCTACTTGATAAAGCGTGAAATCCACAAATTTATATATTTTTTAGGCAGCAAACCTGCGTACTCACCTTCCCAATGTTAACCAGTGCCGGTCTTAGCGAGTGCGAGGCTCGGGACAAGAAAACATTTGCGAGGCCCTCCCATCCAATTTATCCCCCCCCCCCACACCAATCTTATTCAATACATTCTTAACAGTGCCGGCCTTAGCGAGTGCGAGGCCCGGGACAAGAAAACATTTGTGAGGCCCTCCCATCCAATTTACCCCCCCCCCCACACCAATCCTATTCAATACATTCTTAATTTTTAGACACATATTTAATCACATGTAAATTATGTATAAGGGCTGTGTAAGTTATGGAGAACATCATAGTCTTTTTTACATCTCCCAATAAGAGAACAATGTACAAATTCTCAAAGGACACTACCAATGAATACACAAATGTTTGTGTATTCATTGACACTACGCAATGCCAGAGCTAATAGTTACGCAGTTTCTAATTTCAAGAGTGAACATAATTACATCGTCTACTTCAGTGCATCCGTGCCAGTTTACAAAATTCCCAACTCTTTAGACCGCAAATCTCTATTTTTTTATAAATCTGCCAATTTAGTAACTGTTTAACACTATTAAATTGAGATACATATTGATAGGGAAATTTAATTAGGTGAGTTGGGAAATTCACGGTCATAAGTTGAGAATTGTAGGTTGTCTCCTCTCCCCTCAGTTGGGCAATTGTGTCTTGTGTTGTGCGCCAGCGCTGCTGTGAAACATTTTGTAATTCACTGGCAATAACCTTTCCACATAGAACGGATGAACCAAAGTAATATTATATTTCACTACTAGTTACGAAAGTAGCCCACTTCGGGGCAAGATGGTGTTTTACTTGCGAGGCGTAAGCCGAGCATGTAAAACACTATCGAGTCATACACATACCATGCACACATATCGAGCATGTACTAACCGTGTCATATGATATTATCAACATAATGATGTTGGTAAACTCAACATTTGACAAACAGCGGTGTTTTAGAAAATGTTTTCATAAAAGTACCCCCTTTTCCCCCCCCCCCGCACCATACAATCAGCTGACTCAGTCATAGCCGGAGATATAATGTGCGAACTGTAAGTAACCGAACTCATAAACAATAATTTAGTCATTTTTATTAGCAAACACAATACGGATGAACAACGAAATTATGGCCGTTTATTCTAGTTTAGAGTTAGCTGGTTGAACTGTCAAAATAGGAACTTCGTTGGTTTGGGTACAGCAAAAGTTTGTTTGGGTACGGAAATGCAATGTTTGGGTACCGAAAAATCCGCTGATCATTATTTATTTTGATGTAAGAAAATCGAGGGTTTTCGTAGATCTCAGCTGTACGGTAACAGGCAATTTTCGTATACAGAGTGATGAAAAGGTACATTAATTCACTGCTACTTCCCTCGGTACCCAGTGAGGACTGAATTAACTTTGAATACTTCCAATAGTTCACACCTAATTATTTTCTATAGGCCTCGCGCAAACCGCAAACCTTTATCAAATAACCTTAAAGGTAAAGATGTACTTGGCTCACCGTTTTGCCGCCTTTTTATATTATAGTTTTAATTTTACAAGCAATCATTCTCATGGTTTAATAGATCTCTGTGTTGTTTTATTGTAATACAGTAGAGTCCCACAAACCCAGACTAATTTGGACCGAACGGTGTCCAGGTTTGTGAAAATTCTGAGTTATCGGGAAATGAGTAAAAATAAGAAAAAATAATAAGAGTTTCTGTTATTTCTATAAGAAATCATTTATTTATCGCATAGTAAAAAATTAAAAAAACTATATTAGTTACATAAAAAACTTAAAGAAAAACTAAAACTGTTTTAAATGTGTCACACCGTGCTCTGGCCTTTAATATCAATGCACTTTATTGCTCTAGCAGGCTTTCCGAGTTATCCAGAATTCCGGGTTATCGAAGTCCGGGTTTGCGGGACTCTACTGTAATTTTATTATTTCTGATCGCCTATTTTAAACAAAGGAAAACTATCAGAAGCGCGAGGCCCATCCAGGCGCGAGGCCCTGGGCGGCCGCGCCTGTCGCCCTCCCCTAAGGCCAGCACTGATGTTAACCTTATGGAAAATAAATAAAATTGTACAGCTACCTTATTTCTCAATATTTTGATAAAACTTTGTGCAACATCTAGTTGAGATCTATCTTACTAAGCAACATACCAAGTTTCAACAAGATATGTTGAGAAATAAGCCAGCTACACACATTTATTGTTTTCCACAAGGTCAACATTGGGGAAATGAGTGGGCAGGTTTGCTGCCTCAGAAATCTATAAACTTGGGGATTTTTTACCGTAATCAAGTCGACCTTAACTAGATAAAGCTACATAACTAGTTTTATTAAAATATATTGGGAGATAAGGAAGGTGTTCAATTTTATTGATTTCCCATAAGGTTAACATTGGGAAGGTGAGTACGCAGGTTTGCTGCCTAAAAAATATATAAATTTGTGGATTTTACGCTTTATCAAGTAGATCTTAACTAGATGAAGCCACATACCAAATTTTATCCAGATATGTTCAGAAACAAGGGAGATATACAATTTTATTTATTTCCCATAAGGTTAACATTGCTGGGACAATGTACTGTGTTTACCACTCTCAGTTTCTCGGTAACCAATGGACATAGAGCAATTATTTAATATACTAAATTATTTGTTTTTTTCAAGCTGAATTCAACTGTATAAACCAAAATTAGAATATATTAATTTTTCTACATGCAAAATTCAATAAACCCCATTTTTTGGGGTTTACCCCCCTCACCCCCCTTTTCAAGGGTCGATCGGGCTGTTTTTCGATCATTTGTGAATAATTACTACTTTACACTTCCGTGCCAAATTTTATTAAGATTGGACCATTTTTGCGAGGGTTATTGAGGAAACAAATACATAAGTATATATATTTATATACATCCATATTGATACATATATATTTATATAGATTTGAACGTATGGGTTTTTTGGCTTCTGAGGACCTCAAAACTAAAAATTATCATGGTCTCGGGCTTAGGGATTACCATGAGACCTACAGTAATAGCTCTTTCCCTAAAAGAGAAATTCGCCAAAACCCTTTATTTAACTTACCATAAATTAATTACTATTCAAAGTATCTTTATAAGAGGGTACTCAATAAATGCAGAATTTTGTCCTCTACAATTCTTGTATTTAAAATTGTTATGTAGACTATATAGTTTTTTACTTATTTACAAAAGAATAAAAAATGACCCAAAACTCTGATGGTTTTGTGGTCCCAGGTCGAAAGCACACTAGGAAAAATGGGACAAACTTCAAATTCATATACTTGGATGTAAAACGGAAAGATTAAGATGATTTCCAGCTTTCCGGGAATTTTGTCCTGGCTCAATCTTTATTTTACTGGCCTATGTGGAATGTTTCTTATAAAATAATTGACAGACAACAATATGCTCAAAGTAAATTAATTTGATTGCATACCATGATCTACAAATGTTTTGATCATTGACCAAAATTTCTTGTCATACAATTAATAAGGACTGGATAAAGTAATAATTTATAATTCTCAAATTCTATTTTTTAACTCTTTGTTGGTGATACGGTGGGTTCAAGTTTTCAGTGTGATCAAGGGGATACTAGGAATTCACTGATTAAAAAAATTACATCCAAAACATTTCAAATTTTTTATTTGTAATTTTCTTGGTTTACCAAAAAAGATTGTTTCATTACAACATACAAACCGTAATTTTTATTTTTAAATAACACTTATGTTTTGTGGGTTTGCTTTAAAAAAGATGATCAAATTTAAGATCCTGAAATAACTATGGGGGAACCTCTTTTTTCAAAATTTAAAATATTCACATTAACCTCATTATAAACGAATGTTACATTCCTCAACACACAATTTAGATATGTTTTTAGAATGATAAAAAAATTCAGATCATTTTTTTAATGTTTCAGAATGACGGCATAAGTGTTTGGAGCAGACCTATCTCTCCTAAACATGGAGAGCACTTTTCTCATGCCATAGCATTTGTATGCAATCGCACAGATGGAATGCCTTATCGTTATAACCCCAAGCTGAGTGACTTGGGACTGAAAAACCCTTCTGGCTACGTTGTCAATGTGAGTTGCTTATTTAAGTTGGATCTACGAATAGTTATCCTCATTTACAGTTTACGCAACATTTCTGTATTTCTCTAAGTCAGGTTACTCTCACGAAGAAATGTGATAGATTTCCACTAATTAATTACGAGTAGATAAGAGGTGGTAGGTTTTGGTCATTCTACCAAAACAACAGCTATTGAATTGTTAATGTTGTTATTGACAAAACAACACAAATTTGTCTTAGCAAAACAAAAATCTGGATGTCGCCTGATTTTTAATATTATAAACACATTATATTTATGCTTAACTGTTATTACTATATTTCAGGATCTATTTGGGTCTTCTTATTCTGAAGCTCTGTTGAAACCTGAATCCGTGATTGAAGTTCGTGTGGTGCCAACAGGTTAGAAATATTGAGAAAGAAGGATAATATACTTTCTATATTATATACTAGGTACAAAGAGCAATACATTAAAATAAGTTTTGCTCTCTAATCAGAATACTCTAGCAGACTAAATTCAAGGAATTCTCCCTTTCGATTTCAAGCTATAGTCTATTACAGTAGACCCCCTCTTAACCGACCTCGTTTTAACTGACGATCTGATTATCCGCCCTTGCTGGTCAGATGTTAAAGATCGTTTTAACTGATCCTCTTTTGACAACAGTTCGGTTTAACCGCCCTTTTCTAGGAATTGCGGCAATCCTCTCCCATATCCAATGATAAGAACTTTATGCTCAACTCCAAAGGTTGTTTGTTACAGGTTAAAATGTTTTGAATACAGTATTCATGAATTTATTAAAACGTACAATTGGTGCTTTTCAAAGCGCATAGTACGATAAACGTCTGTGAGTTTTAGTTTTCATATCGGGAAACCATCATATCTGTATCATTCATCAGAAGAGTAAAAAAACACGCACTTTGTGTGTTTGTGTGGGTGGGGAATAGGGGGTAGACAACTCGAAGTAAAAATTTTTGCAATGGGTTTTTGTGACTAAAGTCTCCTGTAAAAAGCTATAAATCAACGTCTAACCCGTAATAATGCAATGATTACTTGTTTCTTATCACTAATTTTGACAATAAGTATAGGTACTGCATTACGTAAAATTTGTTAAAAATACATGAACATGTATATATTTATAAAGAGTTAACATAAAATCAATTTTTCGTCTCGTCTAACATTTAGTTTATAAAATGTGACATTTATACATTAAATATTTAAAAAAATAGATTGATAATTATAGTGTATTTTTAAATAATCCACAAACTGCTTTAGTAATTGTAATGAAACCCTAAATCAATAGAGCTTTTATTTTAGGTGTTTAGAAGATTACCTGTTTTAACCGACCTTTTAAGTTATCCGACCTAAGTCCGGTCCCGTTAAGGTCGGTTAAGAGGGGGTCTACTGTAGTATAATATACCACATGCATGGTTTTCAGGAGTAGTGTTTCTGCATTTGAGAGCAATTTCAGAAGATGAGTGGAAGGAATTGTCATCAAAGAAGTCGGTTGGAGCAGCCAGCATGAGGTCTATTAGCTGTGAACTGATCTTTGTCACATTATTGTTAGTCACGCTACAAGTAGCATTTTAACCAAGGATGTTAAATCTCTCTAATAATAATTATTGAATGGAAGGTAGTTAAGGATCCTTACCTTCGATAGTCACAAATAAGTTACCATATGTACTGTAAAGAATTTAATTAATTATAATTGAATTTTTTTAATTATTATATATTTTTAATATGATTTATTAAAATTTATTGTTATTTTTATAATTTCCTAATTTTTCACTCACATTAATGGTTCTTTTTGCAAAGATTGTACTTTAGTATCTTATTGGAGCAGTATTTAATACTGTAAATATCAGTTTTCCTAAAAAATGTAGGAGCTTTGTCTTTTGTTTTCATTGTCAAGCCATTTTAAGTATTTATGAATAAGTAAATATTTTTAATAAAAAAGTTATTCAAAATTACATAAATGGTATCCATTCTGATTACTAAGCTAATACAAATATATTTATAGGTAGTACACATAGATTTTTGTGGATATACAAACACATTTCTAGACCTTGACAAAATGGCATTTTCTCATTGAGAGTAGAACTCCCTTCTGGGAAAAAACATTTTGTTAACCTGTGCTTTATTTATTCAGTGAGCTATACAAAATTAAAAGTACAGTTTATTGACCAAATTTAAAAGGAAGGTCTGTTGCGATTTTAATAATACTAGACAAACTACACTTGGCACATTATTGAGCCTTGGGAACCATTGCACCTAAAGCAGTTGGAAGGGAGTAAAAGTCATGTGGACACCACAGTAGATGTGTAAAATTGTATAGGTATGATCAAATAATTTAGCCTCTAAAAAAATCAGCAGATTGAATACCGCCAGCCACATAAGACTAAATCATTGGCAAACAAATGAAATGAAGTGAATCTGTGTATTAGCATAGTTGAAGTTCCATCGCCCACCACTGTACATGTGTGTGGGTGTGCAGAAGCCTACAAGGGAGCAGCAGCGTCTGGTCTCCATCTGTGGGAGATCAGATGGGTCAGTTCTCTGGTGAGATTCTCATGTATGATATAGAAAAATAATTCGGGAAAACATTTCCTCTTGGTTTTTCACATTATAGTTTTGTTTTTCCATTATTACAAAACCCTTTTAAAATTAATTGAGGAATCATTAACCAAATAGCACATTATATAATTTTTTGTAATATACTTGTTACATATTTTATCAGCAGTTTCTCATGTTTTTGAAATTATCTTCATTTGTATTCCATAGTTCATTAAGCATTTTTCTCCAATTTTAATTCTATAGCAATGAAATCGGCTTATTTTAGTTTGTGAGTTCATCCAATTATACAGCAAAAGAGTTTACGCGGCGTCCTAGCTGAGCGAGAAAAAAATCACACGTAGGTGCGGGCGTTGCGATTTTCCCGCACACCCACAATGCTGGCCAAAACTATGTCCCAAAAGTTTGACCCCTTTGTGTTACTTTTTATTTACAGAGATAGAAAGATTATACTTGGAGAATGCCTAAATGATAAAGGAAAGAAGTTTTTGCATTCATCAAATTTTATCCTAAACCCCAAAATGGGGTAGGTAGTTCAGGTTTTCAGGTGTAACATGTCTTCTTTTTTCTTAGATAAGAAATTTTCCAAAAATCACTAAAGAATTTACATATGGTACAATTCAAAATCTGAATAAAGTCCAATGACATTTATTTTTGCTACTGCTTGATAATTTTATTCGTAAAAATTAATTTTTGGTTTGCAATTTTTTCTTAACTTACTTTACTTCAATTAGGTATGTGCTTTAATTTTGTGCTAGACTAGATGGAATGTAGTAATTACTCAACAGAAGTTCAAAGGAAGTAGAAATAATCACTAGTGTCAAAAAAACTCTCAAGGCGGAGTTGGCCCGAGTCAAACTGGGTGCGCAGCAGTCATGTAGGTAAGTTGTATCACTCTGCTACTTTTTAACCAATCCGATTACAATAATTACATCTGTCTGGTCAAATGGGCAAGTAGCGACTTATCCGCTAACTTGACCCATGAAAATCCACCTTTTATATCATCCTTTATAATCGCTTAATTTGAAAATTCACTTCTTAGATTTTAGGGTTTTGACATATAGTAAGTGAAGTTTATCTCAGGGATTTAAATGCATTCTCATCCCAATACCACTAATTTAACCCTTTGCGATCGTAAGGCCAGCAGGAGTGGCCACAACCCACTCAGCAGCTAGTCGGAATTAATTTCCTTACAACTTGGTTCCGCCGCTCGGACGGCTAGCTGTACTGGCCACGCCCCACTTTGTGTCAGCTCGGCATTCATCATGGCGGCTCACTCCCGTCAGCTCGGAATTTTTTTCACGCCCAGCAGCTCGGGGTTGTATTTATTGTAAGTCAGCAATGTTATCATAGGGTATTTTCACTATTCAATGTTGCAAGCCTGCCAATCATTTAGTTAAATAATTCCTCACTAGGTTGCAGCACTCTACAGGTTTCAGGCAAAATTTAAAAAACCAACAAAAACATAAGTTATCGCACTTCTCGGCCAGTCCTGCTGGACACGCGAGCGTTCGTTGGATTTTATGTTGGCCAGCCCTGCTGGACATCCGATCGCAAATGACAACTGCTGTGGAAAAAAATCCGACTTCAATCCGATCGCAAAGGGTTAAGGTCATTGGTTGATATCGGTTCAATAAGTGTATGCTTAGTGTCAATTCAATGTAAAACTGACTTTGTCAATCGCATAAATGCTTAAGCTAGCCTTAGAATCTGCTTAATTGCATATACTTAGAATTTAATCCTTGATGGTAATTCTCTTGTGCTGAACACATCAATCAAACATGCAAACAAATCAGCACTAATATATTATGTTGTTCGAAAAGTGAAATACACTGCAGGTCTCACTTCAGCTACTTACTTACTCTTACTCTTACTCCCATGGCCATCAATACCCAAGGTGGTATTTGGCCTCGCCAACTAATGCCTCCATTTCTTCCGATCTTCAGCATCTTCTTCTACGATTCTCATATTCCTCATGTCTTTTGACACTTCATCCTTCCACCTCTTTTTTGGACGCCCAGGGGGTCTTCTTCCAATAGGGTTTTCTTTCCACACTTTCTTTATTAATGCATCATCTTCCCTCCTTACTTCATGTCCGACCCATCTCATTCATCGGCTTTTTGCTTCCGCAACAGCATCCGGTGCATTATAAAGGGCTCTAATTTTTCTATTGCGTTTAATCCTCCATTCACCATTTTCTCTTGTTGGTCCAAAAACTTTCCTTAAAACTTTATTTTCAAATGTGACTAGTTTTTTTTTCGGTACTTTTGTCCAAAATCCATGTTTCAGAGCCATAAAGCAAAATTGGTCGAATCACAGTTTTGTAAAGTTTCAGTTTTGTATTTACAGAAAATAGCTTTGATGACAAAAGTTTGTTCAAAGCAAACATACTTCTACTGACTGCATTTATTCGGCTTTGAATTTCGGAATGTTCAGTGTTATTTGAGCTTATCCTCCTACAGAAGAAAGCTGTCAGAGCTCTGGCTAACCTTGTACCACGCCAAACCTGTATACAGACTTTTGAAGATCTGGAGATAATGACAGTTGTATCACTGCATATACAAGAGAGCATCATGTACGTTCACAATCTCCAACCACTAAGAAATAGAGACTTTCATACATACAGCACTCGTCATAGCTCAAGATTTAACCTACCCATCCACCGTACCACTCCAGCTGAGAAAAAACCATCTTACGCCGGTTCCAGGCTCTGGAAACATCTGCTATCTGTGAAGGAGCTCACAGGAAAGAAACTGAGAAAGGAGCTGGAGACATGGATATTGAGAATTGACTGTTCTACAAGCTGAGTGATTTCGTCAACAGTGAAGAACTCAATTAATTAGAAAATGAAATTTGACATAATTGTAATTCTTATCAACTGTGCAAAAAAAAGAAAAAAACAATAAAATTCTCGACTATGGAAAACTATAGTACACCTTGGATTATCTGGACCTTACATTATCCGGTTCCCAGACTACCCGGACTGGTCAATCCGAGTAATTAAAAATTAAAACCACGACAAAAACATGATTTTAGCGAGTTTACGAGGGAAATGCGCCTTCTAAAAGTAAAATGCAAATGCAACATTACTGCACGCAATTGGAATCACAATAATTGAAGCAGTCGTATTGCCTAAACAGCACATTACAGCATTTTTGTGAACGTAGTTTTTTGGTTTGCTGCTTGGGGCGCTAGCAGTACTCAGCAAAGGCGTAGCCTACGGCAATTTTGCAAGTAAGTTTATTGCTGCCACTTGATGAGTTGTGAGCTCTTTGTGTGAATTGATATTGAGTTTAAAAATGAGTGGTTGTAAAATTAAAAAAGTGGTTTAAACTTTAGAACAGAAACTGAATCTGTCAAAAGTCTTAATGCGGGATAATCAGGTAAAAAATTAGCTAAGGAACTGGGTGTTGGGGCGAGCACAATAAGACACCGGAAGAAGAATCGAGTGCATTTAGAAAAATGGTATGTGGAACAAGCTTGAAAGACAAATATGTTGTACAGTTTTGATCCACGCTGTTTGCAGGATCAATTTAGCAGGGGCTAAGGCACGTGATCACTATTTAGGCAATATTGTAATGACCTCGGATTTTCCAGATTTTTTGTTATCCGGATCGGTGTTCCATCACACCAATAATAAGTTACAATAAGTACATAGTTAAATAAATTTATAAGTACAATAAGTTACATAATTAAATCAAAGTAAACAATTAAAACAAAATACATAACTTGATTACATACTGAAGTTTTGGTGGAGATTATTTGTTGTTGTGTTAGCATCAGCAACTAGAATAATGCGCAGTAATTTTTTAATTAAGAATTATTAATTTTTTAATGTTGGATGATTTACTAACTTGTTTTTAGAGTTTATGTCAATTCACTTTCCTTTTAAATAATTCTAGTCATAACATTCAAGATATGAGAATTGAGAACATGATCTATAAGTACGTGAGAAACACTGATCATTGATCAGTGATTTCATCACTGATTTAACGAAGATACACTCACACCAATTTTTTAAAGTAAACTGACTTGATAAATAGTTTCGTGTACGTATTTTGTTTTAAGTAAATTTAAGAAAATTCATTAGAAAGTTTTAAGCTTTTGAACTCCAACTCACAAAACAACAGTGACGTATGACTCCCAACTCAGCACCAAGTAACCATTTACTCATTGTATTGCCCCTGAACTGGTGAACTAATAAAGTGGTTTTAGCGAATTTCCCCTATAGGGAAGAAGCTATTACCG
Source organism: Flexamia atlantica (assembly GCA_035578135.1). Taxonomy (NCBI): domain Eukaryota; kingdom Metazoa; phylum Arthropoda; class Insecta; order Hemiptera; family Cicadellidae; genus Flexamia; species Flexamia atlantica. The sequence continues at coordinate 39,315,293 of JAQJVK010000008.1, read as the reverse complement.
TAGGTCTCATGGTAAGACCTAAGCTCGGGACCACTATAACTTTTCGTTTTGGGGCCCCCAGAAGCAAAAAACACTATTCGTTCGAATTTATATATATATATATATATATATATATATATATATCTATATATATATATATCTATATATATATATATATATATATATCTATATATATATATATCTATGTGTCTGTTAGCACGATAGCGGCCGCAAAAATGGTCTGATCTTTATGAAATTTGGTATGGACATGTAAAGTGGTAATCAATTGGACGAGTTCGTGAACCAGCCCGATCGGACCACCGGAAGGGGGGGTAAAAGGGGGTAAACCCCCCCAAAAATGGGTTTTTTGAGTTTTTCACATAGAAAAATAAAATTTATCAAATTTTTGTGGGCACCATTGAATTCAGCTCAAAAAAACAAACAATTTAGTATTTTGAATCACTGCTCTATGTCCATTGGTTACCGAGATAATGAAAGTGGTAAACACAGTACGTTGTCCCAATGTTAACCTTATGGGAAATAAGTAAAATTCGATATCTCGGTTATTTCTCAACATATCTTGTTAAAACTTGGTAAATAGCTTATTCTAGTTCAGATCTACTAAATATTGAATTAAAACCACCCAGTTTTAATATACCTGTAGCAGCAAACCTGCATACTCATTCCCCATGTTATTCTTATGGAGCTTACCAAAACATATCAAATCTTGCTATGTTTGATTGAAATATGTTGTTTTGCATTTGAAATTCGCTGAGTATGCAGGTCTGCTTCAACGGGGGTATTATATTACCTTTTTCCGTCTCCAGTTCTCAATCGTTGTTCAAAACTACGACTTAAGTTTTAGCGCTTATTTTGCGCCATTATCAGTGCAAAACGCTTAAGTTGGCGCAAAATAAGCGCTGAAACTTAAGTCGTAGTTTTGAACAACGATTGAGAACTGGAGACGGAAAAAGGCAATATAAAACCACTTTACCAAGTACGGTAACCGTCTGTGCCTCAACAGACTGGAGCTGCTGAGTGTGCACCTAACAACTGGATTGACTCTCTGCTATTATTTACCTACTCACTGAAAAGACTTTTTGATTTTAAATATGACTGACAAAACAGCCAAAGTCATAAAAACTTATTCACTTTTATTTTAATTATCAGATTTCAGCAACAAGAGGAGCCTGACAAACCTCGACTTAAAAAACAGTTTTTTTTTAGATTTTACTCTATTGAAATTGAAATTTAATTAACAGGAGGAGTCTGACAAATCTCACATTAAAAAACAGTATCGTATTTCACATTTTCATCCCAGTGATATCATAAAATAAGATGTACATGGTGGGGAATTTTTTTTTTGTAAAACTTAAAGGCTTCCGTCATTGGCCAGCAAAAATCTCTGAAATCGCAGAAGAGGAAAAAACTAATGCAACAAAATATAATGTTACATTTTTTGGAGACCACACAACCACAACAGTCAAAGAATCCAACTTATTTCCATATTTTGAAAATTTACATACATACGGCATTCCACAAGCAGACAACTTCAAAAATAAAATGTTCAACAAAGCTCTAAAGGATGCTGAATCGGCCTTTAGAGCCACAAAAACACCTGAAAATGACAGTATACAGTGTCAACTAGATAACAACACACCTATTAAAAACCAGCAGCCAAGTCAAGAAAATCAAGAAATAGCAGACCTTATCCTTATAAACAGTTCAATCCCCATCCAAGAACTTGAAAGAAGTCTTTCTGAAACTAATTTCCCAGAAAACACAATCAGGAGGAGAAGTTAGTAATGGCTGCAAAAATAGGGGCAGCACTAGTAGAAGAAAACGAGCACTTGAAACGCGAAATAAGGGAACTAAAAACAAAACTTATGACGATGGAAGGAAAAATAGAAGAAAAAGAAAATGAGGAAACGAGGTATGTTGATAAAATAGAACATCTGCATCAACTTAATACAGACGCCCATGCTCAACTTACCAAAGAAAAGAAACTTCGCCTAGAAGAACAAAGTATTTTTGAAGAGCATGATTTTAAACTGGAACATCCGATCAGTGAAAAGGAAAAGAAAATAGGAGAACTCGAAAAAGTAATTCGTAAACTACAAGAAAAAATTAAAAATCAAGTCTTAAATAAAAAAACCTATAGTGATTCCAGTACCCAGACTTCTCCAACCAATGAAAGCTATGTACATAAATAAAATTATGTACCTCTGCTCATCGAGATGTCGGAGATAAAAACAAAACTTGACAGAATACAGCTTTCTGTTGATGTTTTAACTACAGGAGCCAGCCAAACCTGCAGTTTAAAACTGAAAATCCCACCAACCATAACAATGTCAAATCAAATTCTAACAACAGGAGACCGTCAAACCTGCAACAAAAAACTGAACAACATTTCAGAAACCATGACAGATTCAAGCCAAACTCAAATGTTTGGAAACAGCCAAACCAGCAACAAAAAACTGAATAGTATTTTGACGACTACCATGACAGATCCAAGCCCAACTGAAACGTCTGGAAACAGCCAAACCAGCAACAAAAAACTGAATAGTATTTTGACAACTACCATGACAGATCCAAGCCCAACTGAAACGTCTGGAAACAGCCAAACCAGCAACAAAAAACTGAATAGTATTTTGACAACTACCATGACAGATCCAAGCCCAACTGAAACGTCTGGAAACAGCCAAACCAGCAACAAAAAACTAAATAGTATTTTGACAACTACCATGACAGATCCAAGCCCAACTGAAACGTCTGGAAACAGCCAAACCAGTAACAAAAAACTGAATAGCATATTGACAACTACGTGACAGATCCAAACCTAACTCAAACGTCTGGAAACAGCCAAACCAGCAACAAAAAACTGAATATCATATTGACAACTACGTGACAGATCCAAGCCCAACTCAAAAGTCTGAAAACAGCCAAACCAACAATAAAAAACTGAATAAAACACCTACTAACTCTATGACAGATTCGCAAAAAAACACAGCAGCAGGAGACAGGACAACGTGTATGAAAGAACTGGAAATCAACCAGAAAAAGAACATGCTTAGTGTTTCCCCTCAAGTAGCTAAACATAGAGAGTCAGAAACACGTTGTCAAACTGATGCTACTAACGGGAATGGCAAACTAATATCAAAAACAACAAACAGCATCGGCTTGAAATCTCCCCCTATAACAGCACAAAAATTAAAAGAAAATGAAACTTATGAAGAGTTTTTAGAGAAAAATCTAAAACTCTGTCAGCAGGAAAGGGGAAAAATCAACAAACCTTACGAAGCCATGCAGCCCATAAACCTGAAAGTAACTATACCCCTTCTAGCTGAAGAAACTTCACAGGATAATTTTTAGGAAAACTAGACAAACAAATAGAGAAATGGAAACACTTCAACACAAGAATAATAATAAACTCAAGACTTCAACAAAGAAGACACTGAAAATATTCAGTGGTATTTATCCTGAAAAACTAAAAATATCAAAAATTAAACCTTTGTTTAAAAGTGTGACCCCAACTCAGCCTCAAATTATCGTCCGATTTCCTTAATGCCATCTTTTTCAAAAATCTTTGAACGCGCTATGAGTTTACAATTCACCTATTTTTTAGAAAGTAATAATTTGCTCGATGATGATCAACACGGGTTTCGTTCAGGCAGGTCAGTTACTAGTGCCAGTATCAACTTTTTGGAGGCTGTCATTGATTCTGTGGATGCTGGTGAAAATGTGGTAGGTATATTTATGGACCTCCACAAAGCATTTGATAGTGTGTCCCATAAAAATTATTGAATGTTTTAAAATCTCTAGGAGTCCAAAATAGAGCTTTCACATGGTTTAAGTCGTATCTTCAAAATAGAGTGCAGTATGTAGAGTTAACTCACACGAACAAATTTAACCAAAAAGTAAATGTTCACTCTTCTTTGGAAAGACTGGAACATGGGGTGCCGCAAGGATCGATATTAGGGCCACTGTTGTTCATATGCTATTTAAAGGGAATTCCAAATTTAATTGAATCTGGTAAAATATGTATGTACGCGGATGACATAAACATCAAAATTTCTGGTAAATCAAAAGAAAACATTGAAATATTCGCTTTCGAACATCTCATCTATTAGTCAATATTTGAATTATCTAAATCTTGCAGTTAACTCGGTAAAAACTAAATATGTTCATTTTAATGCACTTCGAAATAAGCAATACCATAAACCTAATATATTTGTTGGTAACAAATTGCCACAAGAGGTGAACAATATTAAATTTTTAGGCCTAAATTTGGATCAAAATTTAAATTGGGATATTCATATTGAAAACATCTGCAATAAAATGGCATCCGGTTTATACGCCCTGAGGAGGATGGCAAAACTCTGCCCGGAAGATACGTTGAAATCAATATATTTTGCGTTGATTCATTCCCATATTACTTTTGGCTTAGTGCTATATGGAGGGACTGCCGTACAAAATTTAAACAGAATACTAATTTTGCAAAAGAGGGCTCTAAGGATAATTTTAAAATTAAAACCATGTGACTCTGTAAAAGAGTACTTTCCTAAATTTGGCATTCTGACAGTTTTTGCATAGTATATTTTTGAAGTCAGTCTGCATATAAAAAAAAAATTACCGAGCATGCCTACCTTGGGATCTACACATAATTATTCAACAAGAAATAGAAAAAAAATATCTTTCGATGTACATAACCTAAAATTTCTAGAGAAAAAACCGTCTTATTCAGGTATTAGATTTTTTAACAGTTTACCCAAGAGAATAACAGAGTTGCAAGACTTTCCTAAATTTAAAAAACAGTTAAAAAACTATCTTTTAGAGAAACCTTTATGTTGTTTTCAAGAATTTTTTGAGTAGGAGAGGACTATGATGTTTAAGTTTGGTAAGATAATATCTTATAGTTATATATGTAGAAATGACACCATTCATGTACAATTTACTGCATGACTGAATAAAGAGATATTGACTATTGACTATTCCATCATAATGTAGACCGGCTGTCAAACAAACGAGACTTACTAAATGATTTCCTACAAACCGCTGACCCCGATGTTGTCATCATAACAGAACACGATCTCTCAGAACGGAAACTAAATAACACTATAATTACTGGATACATTCTTATTGAGTACTTCTGCCGAGAAAGGCACATTAAAGGTGGAGTCGCAATTTACGTCAAACAAGATCTTGAAGAGGTTACAGTTTCATTAAACGGAGCTAGTTACAGTGAAGAACTTATATGTGAGTTGTCAACTGTTAAATTATCAATAAATAAAAATTTAATTTTTCTAATTGGCATCTATAGACCTGATAGTGATTTTAATATTGCCCTGGAATCCCTGGGTAACATTCTTGATGGAATACCAACATGGAACAGTACTGTTATAATAATGGGAGATATTAATGTGGACAGAACCATTCACAAAAAGAAGGACACTGAATTAAGGGAACTTCTTGCGACATATAACATCCAGAGACTCCTTCTGCCACCAACTAAAATTACATCACATAATGCCACATCCATAGACTTGGTCTGCACAAACATACATACAGAAGAAGTTAATGTGGCTGAACTTAACACCTTCATTACTGACCATACTGGGCTGCTCTGCACAGTATCAATCGAAAAATACAACATCTTAAGCCCCATCTCACTTCGCCGCAATTTCTGCAATGAGAATATACAAATATTAAAGCACCTACTTGGCAGAGAATCTTGGGCAGAAGTGTATGAACCAGAATGTGCAGAAATCGCTTACAACAACTTCATAAACACAATAACATACAATGTAAGGGTATCGTGTCCACTAAAAAAGTTTCGTACGCAGAACAAAAAGAAGAGTCTGCCAACTGATCCAGTGACAAAGCAGAAAAGAGAAAACTTCCTCAAAGCTCAAGAAGCGTTTATGCTCTGTGGAACAAATGAAAAGAAAGCTGATGCAGCTCGTAAGAAAAAAGAGTATGATCTCCACCTAAAGCAAATGAGGAAAACACAGAATACTGATTTCATAAATAAAGCTGAGAACAATTCAAAAGCTATGTGGAAAATAATAAACTCGGAAAAGCAAAGTAAACACATGAAAAATTAACCTATTCAGCTTAGCATAGGCAATAGAGTCACATCTGATCCTCAAAAGATTGCTGAAGAATTGAATCACTATTTTGTTAATGCTGCAACTAACATCCTGGCACAGTCTAACAATAACATAAAACCAATGATACATGACCTTCATTACTCACCTGAAGATTTGATACTCTGCCCCACAACTCCATTAGAAGTTAGTAAAACAATCCAGGCACTTAACCCAAAAAATTCAAGCGGGTTTGATGATATCTCATAAAAAATCCTGAAATGTTGCAAAAAAGAGCTGATAAATCCTCTTACCAATGTAATAAACAAGTCTTTTGCACAGGGGAAATTTCCAAGTAAACTTAAGACAGCAAAAGTGTATCCTAAGTTCAAACAGGGTAACTCAACTGAAACAAAAAACTACAGACCAATTTCTCTCTTGTCAACTTTCTCCAAACTTATTGAAAAGATCGTCCTTACAAGACTTCTGCAGCACCTCACACGACACCAGCTTTTGCCAGTTGAGCAACATGGACTCACAGCAAACAGATCAACAAACAGTGCCATCGAACAAATCATAAAAGCCCTCGAGGATGGCGACACTACAACCGCAGTCTTCTTAGATTACAGCAAAGCTTTTGATTGTATTCAACATGATTTGCTGCTGAAAAAACTGGAAAAAATGGGAATTAAGGGTGTCGCAGGAAAATGGTTTAAAAGCTACTTAACGGACAGAACTCAGGCAGTTGAAATCAAGTAGGCCTACATGAACTCTGGAATGCTCGAGAAAACAACATCTGAACTTTTCCCAGTTAAATCAGGGGTTCCGCAAGGCTCTGTACTGGGACCTGTCCTATACATAATTTTCACAAGTGATTTTCCGAACTACCTTGCTGACTACTGCAGTACATTGATGTACGCAGATGATACTGTCTTGCTGCTCAGAAACAAAAATTCTTCTGATCTGGAAATTCAAACTTTTATCGCTCTAGGTATGGCACAGCAGTATTGTCAAGCAAATAGTCTGGTATTAAATGAAAATAAAAGTCAACAGCTCATCATTGGCAAAAAGAAAAAGGATACAGGAGGATTACCTGATGTACTGGAAGTTTAAGAAGCTACATATTTGGGAGTAATAATAGATGACAAACTTAGCTGGTCTGACCACCTAGACAAGCTATGCTGTAAACTCAGTTCAGCTCTGTATGTCCTTCGAAGGCTTAAACAACTATCTAGTGATGAAACTCTAAAAACAGCTTACTTCGCCCTGTTTGAGGCACATATTCGGTATGGGCTACCTGTTTGGGGAAACTCATCCAAAAGAAACACGCAAAGAGTCCTGGTACAGCAGAAGAGGGCAATACGCATACTGGCAGGACTTGGACCTAGAGACTCGTTTCGTGATGCCTTTAGACAATTCAAAGTATTGACTGTGGTGTGCCTGTTCATCCTAGAAACAGCCCTCCATGCAAAAAGTCAGAACCTGCAGATAGGAACAGACACTCACAACTACAATACAAGAAGGGCCAACAACATCATCCTCCCTATTCATCATCTCTCACTTTATGAAAAGCAACCATCGTATCTGGGAGCAAAGTTCCTGAACATCCTTCCCGATGAGGTGAAGAACACAAAGTGCAACCTTAAGATGAGAAAAAACATCATGAAATGGCTACAAGAGCGACCCTGTTACAATGTAGAAGAATTTGAAAGCTGGAGACAAGTTTTTCAGTAAAAATATCACAATTTATTTAGTCTGAATCCCAAAGAAAATAACTTTACATTGTAACTTTACTCCAACATTCACTAAAAACCTTTATCAAGACTTGTTCTGATTAATATTGTTATCATTTTTAAATCTAAAACTAATCACTGTTCTTGATGAGTTTTACTATTTTGATTTCTTTATCATTTTGTTATCCTGACTTAATTGTTTTTATTGAGTTTTATCAATAATTAATGTTTATTATCTGTTATTTCTGTCAATTTTACCACTCCATTGTATCACTCAATTTACAACATCCAATGTAACTTGTTCTGAATTTGTGACCCTATTACTATTCCTGGAGAATATGTTAATAAAGAAATTTTGTCTATTGTCTATTGAAACAAGGATTTTCTTTCTAGAGAGCGTAAACTAAACCTCTCTTTGTTCCCATGATTGATTCAATTGCTTTATTCAACAATAAACCTTCTACCGCTCATTTTGAAGCTTTACATCCAACATTTCAACTGCAGCAACAGAGGATCTCAACTAAGAGAGAGAGCCGTTTTTTAATTCCTTCAATCCTGACACTAGTTTGCACAACACATCTCTGATTATGACTACCAAGCTACTGAGATATTTTCAACATATGATATTGGTAAACACGTTTGATAATCAGTCGGGTTATAGAACAATGTTTTTAGAAAAGTACACCCTCCCCCAGTGTTCTGTAACCAGCTGACTCAGTCATAGCTGCATAAATGTTATGAGAACTGTAAACATCATGACAATCCTGTGAAAAAATTGAACATTAAAATTAATGCTCAACTACATAAATAGTGCTACAAAAAAAAAAAAAACAGCTCTGTATGATATGCAACACAATCAAGCTAAGCAAACAGTTAAATCGCCCCTTGCTGATTTTATTTACCTTGACATTGCACACTGACGCAGAACCAAAACAACCAACAAACGAAACATAATGATTTGAAGACAGGTTGACGGCTTTGTAGCCTTACTATAGTCTGTGGAGGTACAGCTCACCATCTCGCCCCTACCCAAAAAACTCTTCTTTTATCAATTCAGCCATCAATCATGAAGAATATTATACTGGTAGGTAATGAAATCAAGACTTTTTATTAAATACATTACAAAACCACATTAAGAGTAGCTGGTGTTTTTCATTGTAGGAGTGATTGTAATGTAAAGCCGATCATCCTTCTTCACTACTTTTGTAAAAACAATAAGCGTTGTTCATTTTTCAGTGATTTTTATGCTGCCTTGTTTATGGTGCAATATTTATTACCAAATGCAAGAAATGCCTGGTTGTTTTTCTTATTATTGCTCAAGATAATTAATTTATTTTTGCCTCATATTTTCCCTACCATTTAACTTGCTGGTTGTGAAAAACCTCTACGCTCTACTGAAAAACACTTTTTCAGTAGACTAGTACAAAAAATAAGAAAGTTTAAGATCCACCCTATGTTCACTAAAAATGTCTGGGTTGGATGGAATATTAAAAACTACCACTTTAATAAGCAATAATTATTTGCTTTAGAATAATTATTTGATTAGCTTAAGATTTCCCGGTGCATTACATAGTGCAGTGTTGTGTGATTTCATAGTGTGTAGCGTGTATGTTTTAGGATAGTTAAAACCGTATGGCAACATTTTTAATTTGACTCACCATTTACCACAAATAAGAATAAACCATGAAAGTCTGATAAATTCTTGTGTATAAAGTTGAGAAACCACTTTTTATTTTGCCCGCTATTGGCATATGAAAAAAATGAAGAACAAACTTATTCTTCTGTGTAATTAAGTTCATATTTGTTCACAGACAATAAATTAACAAACACGTTAGTTTCAAGAAAATATATAAAACCATGAAAAATGAAAAAAAAGTTAAAACCACTTGCAGCACCTCATAACCAACCCTCAAAGCAAACCCATGAATTTTCACTGCAAAAAACTTGATCACCCTATTTTTTCCTCAGTTTTCTCTGGTGGTGTTAGTGCTGGCAGCAGCCATCATGGATGTCACTGCAGACGAATCCTCTGAAGAACACTCCAAAAGTCCATCCACAGCTAGAGTTATTGGGAAAGGCAAGAGCAAGGGTAGCAGTAAGGGTAAGGGCAGTAGCAAGGGAGGTTACAAATATGAGAGCTCTGAGTCTTCTGAATCTGATGACCATAAGGGTTACAAGGTTAGTCCAGAATACAATTTTCTATTGCTTTCTTTCAGTACAGCTAAATGAGAGGGCTAAAACTAAAACCTTCAGTGTTAAAATACTGTAACAATTTGTTGATTTGTCAGTGGTCCCCAACCTTTTGGTGTGGAGCCCTTTTATTTAATGGCAGCCCTTATATCTGATTTTAGTTAGTTTATAAAACCTTTAAAATACAGGGTGTTTCAAAACTGACTCCTGAAGCTCTGTGGGCACATTTCTTAGGTCAAAACAAACAAAAAAGGTCATAAGTATAGGGTCTATCTCGCTCCATTTTCCGTCTGTGAGTCAGTTTGTCTTTTTCAATTAAAACTCTATATCTTTGAAATGGCTTAAGATAAATTAATTATTGAAACTTGGTACGTAAAGTTTAGTTAGTATACCCAAAACCTTCGCCAATTTTCAATTTTTTATCCTTTGGAATTTCAAAATGGCGGCCTTTCAAAAATTTAATTCATTAATATCTAAAAATGATGACAGGTTAACACTAACCTTTTTATCACACATTTTATTTGCCATTTCATTAAAAACATAACAACACTTTATTTATTAAAATTGGATCATAAACAAGCGAGATACAGCGATTTAAGTAAAGCATGTCCTGGCATATTGCACGCGACTCATCCAGAGGCCAGCGTGCGAGACCATGGCGCCCCGTGCCGTGCTGCAACAATGACAGTCTCGCGCTAGTCGCGTGGAAATCCACGATTTCCCAAATCGCATTCCTCAAATCAATGTTAGGATATTGTAGTTTTTTCGTGGTATCCGGTCTTGTGTATATGCATACCACTTGCATACCACTGGATGAGAATCAATGAGTTAAATCATTGGCAAGCAATTTTCATTCTCCTGCAATGCTGTGATTTTTAGTTTATAGGTAATTCAAACATGAAAAACAAAATGTGGAGCCTAAATTGCCTTCTACACTCAAGAAAAATCCCACTGCTCACTTTATTAAAGACACAAAGTTCCGTTACTGACTCTCGGTACATCTCTTCAATACAAAAACATTTTGTTAAAATTTTACTTAACTATTTTTGGTACATCAAAATACACCAACTAAAATTCCTACAACTCATAATATACTAAAATTTCCAGGCAGTTTATTTTCTTAATTATATAATTCCATTTCATTACAGATTAAATGTTTGAATTTATCCCTCTGAATATCAGTTTTTCCTTCACATACTATCCATTCTATTTATTTTTGAGCAGACCGGCGAGGAATATTCCCTTATTTATTATTTAACTGTGAGGAATATGTATTGCTTTAATTTTATTTAAAGTAATTTAAGTTTGATTACTCTTTCAGCAATAGGAAGTAGGACCATAAACTACCAATAGACATATTTTGGTTAGTGGTTAGAACTAGTGGAAAAATAGGTTGTTGAGATCCAATAATTTAAATTATTTAATTTGAAGTACCTGGTGGACCGAGCCCTGCTCGGTATTATTTTAAATTTACCTGTTCATCGAATTACTACAAAAAAATACAATAATCAGTATATCAATATATCTACTATATATTTGTCAAATACCATTCACCTAAAATCGCCGAGCCCAGACTACTTGACCTAGAACCTTGAAACATTGCATGAACAAGCAATGATCGAGCTCGAAGTTTTAGGGCATAGGCTCCCGCTAAGAAAGGATTTATAAAAATTTCCTCAGGGCTATGCCTTGTGGCATTTCAACGTTTCGATGTTAAACTATACAAAATCTGATGAAGTTAATGGCAACCTAATGAAGTATGAAACATTATATCATAAATCCAAGGAAGTTTTATGATTAAAATAATAGTTTATGCAACGATTGTATAATGCATGTCTTTAAGCCACGAGTGAGATGTAAATTAGAACACGAGCGAAGCGAGTGTTCTAAATATCTCACGAGTGGCTTAAAGGCATAATACAATCGTTGCATACACTATTTTATCTACGACCAACAATATATAACAAAATTTCCCTCGAAGTTAAACAAAACTCATGACTTTTAATAATGATGGAATAGGTCAACTAAAATTTGAGGTTAGGAAAATAAGCAGACTGAACCATGAATCGTTGTGGAACAATCAGCTGATGGGATAAATAAACTCAAACATGAATCGTAATGCAACAATCAGCTGATGTGCGAATTGCGTGATTGTTATTATGACACTACTTCCGTCAAATTCCGAGCTCTCATTGGTCGAGAACCAGTTCTTTAAAGTGACTCCAGTACTCTAAAGTCGTCATTAGAGTACTGCTTGGTTTTTGGTGTTTTAATGTATATCATTATAATGTTTATTGTAATACCGTAATTGGTGCTTATTGCAATGGTCGTAGATAATAAAGCATTGTAATGCTAAAGTCATAATCTTTCCATGTTATCTTTCCATTATAGTATGGTATTTTACTTAGATTGTTTCATATGGTTAAATTAATTCTTTCTCATAACATTTTCATAAGTATAACTACAATTTGTACAGGTGTCACTGGAAATCTATAAAAATGTTATCAATATGAATATTTGTGATTATAAAAAACTAAATCTTATAAGCTAATATATTCAAATAAAAACTCAATTATTTTTAGATTTTGTTTTAAATTATTATATTGTTCCATGAGATATCAGTTTGTTACTCGCCCATTTGATTAACTTAGATTGGTCTTTTTTTAATAAAATTCTTAAGTTACAACCTTTTGAAAGAATTGAACCATGTTCTCGTTACTGTCTAACAGCTTTTTGGATGCTCAAAAAAATAATAGATGTAAAATTTGGTAATATAAAAACAGTTTATATATATAGATTAAGATATTATTATTAAGATTTTATTATTGCTTGTGTTCTTATTAACTTCATACCACACCTGCACACTCACCACCACAGGCACCACCAAAGAAAGGAGGCTACAAACACGGAGGTCACAGGCATGGCAAGAAGCACAAGGGAGGCAAGAAGTGCTCCCATGGAGGATATGGGAAAGGATACGGACACGGCTGTGGGGGCGGCTATGGCGGAGGTTATGGTGGCCATAAGTATTGTTAGAAAGAATATGTCTTCCGTAGGATGAGGATCTAAAGAAAATAGTAAAATCCTTCTTGACTGGCTTTTTTCTGTGTTTTATTTCTCAAGTCAACTTTTCTAACCATGAAATTGGTAATACATAATGAAGAATAATTTAAATTTCCAATAAAAAATAAACATTTGAGTTAAAAGTGGTTGTTAGTACCAAAGTAACCACACTCACCAAGAGGAGCAATAATATACAGGGTGTTTTGTTTAACTGTGCACCATAGGGATCTTGTAAACTGTACATCTTACAGTAAAACTTTAAATGGGGAACATTCCCTTGTTTTTAAAGAGGTTTAAAATAAGTAAACACAATTTTTGTAAATGGCCGCCATTTTCCAATATGGCGGACAACTTTGATTTTTCTTATGGAACACCCTATATTAGCGAATTTCCTTAAAGGAATAAGCTATTACGGTAGTACTCATGGTAAGACCTAAGTCCGAGACCATGTTAACTTTTCATTTTGGGGTCCCCAGAAGCAAAAAATACCATTCGTTTGAATTTTTATATATATATATCTATATATATGTCTGTTAACACGATAGCGGCCGTAAATATGGTCCGATCTTAATGAAATTTGGTACAGACGTGTAAAATGGTAATCACTCGGACGAGTTCGTGAACCAGGCCAATCGGACCACCGGAAGTCCGAAAATGGGAACCGGAAAATGGGTTTTTTGAGTTTTTCACATAGAAAAATAAAATTTATCAAATTTTTGTTGGCACCATTGAATTCAGCTCAAAAAAACAAACAATTTAGTATTTAAATTACTGCTCTATGTCCATTGGTTACCGAGATATTGAAAGTGGTAAACTCAGTATGTTGTCTCAATGTTAACCTTATGGGAAATAAGTAAAATTCTATATTTTGCTTATTTCTCAACATATCTTGATAAAACTTGGTAAATGGCTTCTTCTAGTTCAGATCTACTAGATATTGAATTAAATCCAATCAGTTTAAATATACCTGTAGCCGCAAACCTGCATACTCATTCCCCATGTTATTCTTATGGAGCTTACAAAAACATGTCAAATCTCGCTATGTTGGATTAAAATATGTTGTTTTGCATTTGAAATTCGCTGAGTATGCAGGTTTGCTGCAACGGGGGTATTTTATGGCATATTTTGATTCTACGCTCTATTTTAAGAACTTATTATTCCTTAACATTTTTTCCTAAACCCCAACAGTTAAGTAGATATAAGCCATTAAAGTTTGATTTTACCACATTTGAAATGCATTGGGTCCATTTTAACCTTGCCATCCCATACTATCCTTATGAAGTACAAAACTATTTAAAATTATTCATTTCCATGAGTGAGTCTCGACTAAAAACAATTTCTATGATTGAATCTAAACTAATACCACATTTTAAGCCACTTTAACCCTACCGTTAGTGATATACCGACTACCGACAATGATGCAATGCATTTCTTATGGGGAAAAATCAAACTTTAACTGCTTATATCTACTTAACTATCGGGTTTAGGAAAAAATGCCAAGGAGTAATAAGTTCTTAAAATTAAGTGTAGAATCCAAATATGCCATAAAATATAGGGTGTTCCATAAGAAAAATCAAAGTTGTCCACCATAATGGAAACTGAGGGCCATTTACAAAAATTGTATTTACTTATTTCTGAACTTCTTTTAAAACAAGGGAATGTTCCCCATTTAAAGTTTACTGTAAGATGTACAGTTTACAAGATCTCAATGGTGGCACAGTTAACCCCTTAACTGCGGAGTAAGTTGGCGTGCCGCGGCGCCGACGTGATCAGTGGCGCGGGGATTAATTACACGATCAACACCAATTTGCAGGGTTTGTATTTCAACGCGACGAACGCGATACTTCAGAACTCGTGGCGTGGATGTAGTTCCAGAAAAATCCACTAGAGTGCAGCACCAAACGACTGCAACTCGTCAGGGTCAACTGTACAGTCGTAGAATGGAAAAAAACCTAGCAGAACAGTTGTACCAACATAAATCAGCTGGGAACGTCAAATCCGAGTATACTCGGGCGCAGCAGATACCAAAACATGGGTGATGCACTAGTTAGCTCGTGTACAGCAGTCGCGGGTTATAGAATACTACCACGAGCTAACTCGTGTACAGCAGATAAGTGGTAAAAAAAAAAAAACACCCAGTACAGTTCATTTGTAACTCATATTTTTCCTAAGTATTTTTGGGTACATTATTACATTTTTTATCACTTCATAAATAATTGGAACCTTTTTTTACAAGACCACAGATTTAATTAAAAAATGCCATAAAAGGTTAATAGATTAACATTAAAAATATTAAATATATCTGACAGTATTAACAATAAAAAGTATCAAAGAGTGATAAATTAAACTAAAATTGTAAAATTTAAGACACAATAGATGGATAAAATAAACACGACTGTATGAGCTATGGAGTACAAATAAATTAAATGTCCCATGTTGGAAAAAACAATAAAAGAGAAACAATAGACTTTTTGCTGAATCATCTGATATATTGCCATTAATTGTGATCATTTTAGAGGCAATAGGAACTTTCTTCAGTGAGTCCATTAAGTTCCATTACGTTTTTTGCAATATTATGAAATAACAATAACTCCCCAAGAGGTATGAAGGGCCGGCTCCAGCGTGTTGGCCTGATAGCCCAGGCCTCCTGAACTTTTTCATTTTTGTAAACATTTTTAACACTTACTTGTGTTTTCTAATAAGTATAACATTATAAAATTGTATTGATTTTGATTTTTGCACACATTTGCCATCACTGATAACTAAAAACAAGTTTCACCAAAAAATAATCAAAATCAAAATATAAACTCATTATCACCAGCAATGCATTTCAAACAAAGAATTTTTTTTTGCTAGTGTTATGAGTGACTATGAGAGTGTTATGGGTGACTATGTTATGAGTGTTTTAACACAAGACACTGGGTTCACTCGGTTCTGGGCAACAGCCGGCATCAGGTTCAGCGGGCAACCGGGTTCACTTGGGGTCAGGGGCGGCTCCAGGACAGTTTCTCGGGGGGGGGGGCCAAGTATGACAAAAATTTGGTTCTTTTTTTTGTTCACCCCCCCCCTCAAATACGTGTTTATTATCTCCTCTGACTATGAGATATTAACACTTTGTCAAAAATTGTACTTAAGGGGCTATCCTTAAATTACGTAACGCTAAAATCGGTCTTTTCAGAAACCCCTCCTCCCTTTTAACGGACTTGTGACGCTGGCGCTAACCCCCCTCAAAAGTTACGTAACACTGTACCCCCGCATAAAAAGTCAAAAATTTTTACTTTGAAGATAATTTGAATTTGTTGGAATAATTTATGAAATTGATTATTAAGGTTTAATAGTTGGTTATCGTTACGTTGAAGCCCCCCTGAGACGCTACAAGTCGGTCCGTGCCGAGGTCCGTCCGCGCTATCTACCGACCTAATCCAATCCGTCCGCTGTATCCAGTACTCAGTCCGTGCGACCTGTCAAACTTCAGTCCACCGTGAGTGATGTGTTTAAAGTCGGCCAGCCAATAGCGTGTTGGCAGCCCACCTCCTTCACGCCATCGAAACCGCCCCTTCTTTCTCCACTCCACCCTCCTTTCCTGGTATTCGCAGGTTTGCCATTTAGCTACGAAATAATTATCGTATCCTGGTAAAGCTTATGATGTTAGGGTTTTCATTAGGGGTGTGCGAGTATTCGAGAATCGAGATTTTTTCGAGCCGAGTATACACTACTCGACTCCACTCGACTTATTGCAAAATACTCGAAAGTTCGAGCCGAGTAGTTAATAATATTCTTTCGCACCTACCGATTTTGGGTAAACGGGGGGAGTTTACCCAAAATCGGTAGGTGCGAAAGAATATTACGGCCATTTTTCACAATGCCAATCCATCTTTAACGAATATAACTGAATCCTCGTTTGTTATACTTGAAGTAAAAGGTTCTTTTTAGCGTTTAAAGACACATACATTTTTATATCACTCTATCTTTTCTATAGAGTTATTTCTAAGTTTGAAGTTATTTATTATTACATCTCTTAAAAAAATATTTTTGTTATATTTTAGAAACCATTCCAAATAAATAAAAACATAGTTTTTTTGTTGACAGTTACATGAATAAAAATGTACCTGTGTGAATAACTCAAAGGAAATATTTTAATCATGAATTGAGTCAGGTATTGAGTCAGGTAATTGGTCATGACTTATATTCAGTGTTTTCATTTAATTTCAAAACCCAGGTAAGCCTTAAAAAAGTTAGGCTTGAAAAATATATCATATCAAGAATTATTGGAGTTTAAGTAAAAGGTTTTCTTTCTTTTTTTGGTATCATTTATTTGTATATATGCTCTGAGTTCAGTAACTCTTTTAAGTTTAATTACCACAAAATTCTAATTTTTATTTGAGTAAAGATGGTAATTTTTTGCCATTATGTAGAAACATGATGACTATTATATCAAACTTTTAAAAAATTCGACCCGAAAAAAGCTCGAAACTCGCGGGTATTTTTCAAAACTCGACTCGAATTCAAAAATCACTACTCGCACACCCCTAGTTTTCATACATATTGAGTGAATAATGTGAAAATTCTAAACTGGTGGGTGGCATCTTGGTTTATCAGGATCTGCTAAACTGCAACAAGGAATTACAAATTCCAACAATTACGGCTCTCATCTCAAAATTAGTTATAAGGATTAACAATACACCTCAACATCTATCTGAAGACACCTCTCCTCGACCTAGTCCTTTTTTTAATATTTAGACTATATATACATTGCAGTACCTCGTTACGGTATCTTAAAAGTATTGAATTAATAGGATACACATTTTATTAACCTTTTTTTAAGTACATTGTGTTGTTGGCGTGTCTTTCTTGTGCGAGCCCATAATGTAAGAATGCCTCTCCCAATTCCCTCCTAACTTTCTGTATATTTAATCATTTACTTTTTCAATTATTTTTATTCTGGTTCTTAGATTATTCACAGAATGAGTAACAAAAAAGAGAAAACACAATGATTGGGCTCGCTTTGTTTGAAGACACCCTGTAATTAAAATAAAAATTACCAGCAGCCCGCGTCACTTCGTGACTTAAAAACAACTTGGTAAAATAGGCTTTAGTTTCATGTTGACTATGTAAAGTTTTGCAGCGTAAAGTACCTGCCAACAAGGAAAAGTGTGAATATCTGTGATTTTTTAAATTTTCTAGACTAATTCTTTGTCTCTTAGTACTCCTATAAAATTGCCAGTAGTTGAACTTCTCATGAGGCAAACTATAAAAATAACTTATAACTTTAGACTTGAAACTTAAAAATGGGAAAGAAATTCCTCATAGAATTTGAGAATTTTATTTATTACATCTGCTTTAAAAGTGTCTATGTATACTTTATACACTTGGAAATTTCGACAGTACAACAACATTCATTTTGTGTAAAAAAGGGGGTTTCTTTACATCGATCTTCATTGCTTGGCGCATCTTCATGTCTCTGTTTTAGAGTTTCTTTTCAAAAGTATTGAATCTTTATGTTAATTCCAGTGATTCAACAAAACTTCTACGCGTCAGTTTCTTGCATTCATCTTTGATAGGTCTTAACAACAAACGGTAACAAGGTGGACAAACCACTGATTACATAGCTCAAATCGCTGATCAACTGTATGTTGATGAACTAATCTCTAAATAACATCTACTAGGGACCCCACGCGCAAATTGCGCATTTTAATATTGTGTTCGTTTGTGAGAAACTATAACCTAAAATTCGAAAAAATTAATTACCTTCTTTAAATTCACAATTATTAAAAAGTTAACCTGTTTAAACTTGAAATTGAAATGTTACATTTTTTTAGAAGTTTAGCTTGGAAAACATACACTCATATTGTCCATCGTTCCCACACTATTTATTTGAATTTGATTGTCTTCTGGAAATAACTTCGCTCAACACTAGGATACCGCATGTTATTTTCACGTTTGCCCTTACATAATCCTTAAGTCGCTGAAAGTATATAGGTATACAGCAGTACAATGTCGCTCTGCTGTTCAATATTTGTCTCTTAGCAGTTATCTGTTCTTGCCGAAGGTTACGCTTGTTTCCCCTGATCCCTCTAATCTTGTCTTCTCTATTTTCTCTTTGGATTCTTCTTTTAGCGAATTTCCCCTAGAGGAAGAATCTATTACCGTAGGTCTCATGGTAAGACCTAAGCCCCAGACCATGTTAACTTTTCGTTTTAGGGCCCCCAGAAGCAAAAAACACCATTCGTTCGAAATTTTATATATATATATATATATATGTGTGTGTGTGCGTGTGTCTGTGAGCACGATAGCGGCCGTAAAAATGGTCCGATCTTAATGAAATTTGGTACAGACATGTAAAGTGGTAATCCCTCGGACGAGTTTGTAAACCAGCCCGATTGGACCACCGGAAGGGGGGGTAAAGGGGGATAAACCCCCCCAAAAATGGGGTTTTTGAGTTTTTTACATAGAAAAATAAAATCTACCGAATTTTTGTTGGCACCATTGAATTCAGCTCAAAAAAAACAAACAATTTTGTATCCTGAATCACTGCTCTATGTCCATTGGTTACCGAGATATTGAAAGTGGTAAACACAGTACGTTGTCCCAATGTTAACCTTATGGAAAATAAGTAAAATTCTATATCTCGGTTATTTCTCAACATATATAGATAAAACTTGGTAAATGGCTTCTTCTAGTTCAGATCTAATAAATAATGAATTGAAACCACCCAGTTTTAATATACCTGTAGCAGCAAACCTGCATACTCATTCCCTATGTTATTCTTATAGAGCTTACAAAAACATGTCAAATCTCGCTATGCTGGATTGAAATATGTTATTTTGGATTTGAAATTCGCTGAGTTTGCAGGTCTGCTGCAACGGGGGTATTTTCTTTTTCAGGATTCATAAATCGTCTTACAGGCCGAATAATGTAATAATTTCCTTTTATAAATATACCTAGCTGGATAAAACTTTGAATATTCAAGAAAACTATCGTCAAATGGAAATAAAAATAATGTGAATGTTCATTTGAAATGTTGTAAATGAATAAAATTAATAATTTACAACATTTGAAACATGTCGATATACACATCATACCATAGCACTGCTATAAAATTGCCAATTGTCTCATGAGGCAAACTTTTAAAAATAACTTGTAACTTTAGACTTGAAAATTCAATATGGGTAAGGGATTCATCACAGAATTGGAGAAGTTTATTTATTTCATCTGCTTTAAAATGTCTATGTATACTTTCTACACTCGGAAATTTCGACAGTGCAACAACATCCATTTTGCATGAAAAGGGGGTTGGTTTACATCGATCTTCATTGCTTGTCGCATCTTCATGTCTCTGTTTTAGAGTTTTCTTTTCAAAAGTATTGAATCTTTAAGTTAATTCCACAAAACATCTACGCGTCAGTTTCTTGCATTCATCTTTGATGGGTCTGAACAACAAACGGTAAGAAGATGGACAAACCACTGATCTACTGATGAACTAATCTCTAAATAAAATTTATTAAATAGCCTTTCGTCGAAAAACAAATTATTTTAATAAATAATCGACAGCCGATGGCAACTAACAGTTTATCTTGAGACGTGAACCAGTTTAACGTGGGACCTGGCGTGATCAGTTTTGCCAATCAATTACGAACTGGTTTAATGATTATTTCAACGATCGTATAACTATCATATTATAACTATTGGGAGGCGCTTAAAAGTATGACTTCCTCAGGATGCTATTCCTTTTGAAGAGTCCGGCGTTGAAGTGAAGGGGTGGATGATTCACCTTAAGTATCTTCCTATATTGCTAATTTACAAAATACACAACTTGTGAATCTGTCTTCTATATTATTAAACGAATTTCTGGGATTTTGTACAGAGCATTTGGACCTCTGGAAATTAATTTTTCTATACATATTTGGTATCTAATTAAAGTTTTTACTCTCTAGACGTCCCTTTTATGGGTTTTGAAAATATCCGATTAAAAGCCTAGACACAGGAGGCTCTTGAAATTCCAGCGAAAGTGCTACTATCTGTGTTAGAACCTATGAACTTTTTTCCAATTAAGATTTGTTTGTAAAAAAATAGATGATCAAGATTTGAAATACTTCCAGCGATATGCCACAGAATGCAGGGCTAGCAAAAGTCAGATATCATTCATCCACATTATGATTTTGATTTATTAAAATCTTGAGTTTTTTAAGACAACGGTAAATAAGGAAGAGTATTTGCCCCATTGAAACTAAGACCAACAGTTTGTAGTCACCTTAATTTACTGTATTTCTTTTCTTAAAAAGGGAACTTAAAAAGGAACATAAGTAACCTCAGGTGGTGCTTTGGAGATGGGATTTTCTAATAAACTATCGACAGAGACACACAAAAAACTATACAAACTATAAATTAATACACTTTTTCACATATTAATGCATGTTTCAACGTTTAGAGTTTTTAAATATCAATATTAGTCTAAAAAATTAAAGTTTTCAAACGCATTATAAACTTAAAACCTTTATTTTGTAAATGTATTTGCAATGCGGGGAATATTGAAGTGTTAACGGTTAGCCTGCCTATTTTACTCGATTTTAAAATGTACCAATATCAATAAGCCTGTTTAATAAAAGCATTTCATACAAAGTTATGTTACTTGTTTGGGTAAAAATTTGCCAAACATGTATTTAAGATGCAAAACAAAAAAGCCGGTCAATTTGAAAATGTAATTCCTAGGCCGTTATGAGAGTTGAATAATTTGTTTTTTGGTGAAGGACTATTTAATCTATCTTCTATCTACATACATAATACAATGAGGTTTTTTTCTGTTAGATCCCTTTTTCAGGCGTCCTACTGAACCGATTTTTACGATCGAGGAGTCATTTTAAAGCTTATAACGTAGCGCACCTGCGACAGATAGTATTTCATTTTCGGTTTCGATCCCCGAGCCTTTGATTTATTCCCAGAGGGCGCTTTCAACGGTCCAGTGCTGATCAACTTGCTAAACGTAAATCGTAATTTAACAGCTGATTACCTTCAGACGAATTGTCAACCAGTGACATTGTAAACAAAAATGGATACCTTGAACATTTAAATAAGAGACGAAACAACTTATTAGCCGAGGAAAGATATGAAAAAAAACACCTAACCCTGAGGAAATTCCTATAAGGGGGCAATGTATACAGACATTGGAAGGGGGTATGGTATTCTTTGATATAACGTTTTTTTCATTCAGCTCCTTCACATTTGTCAAATCAAGGTTAGACTGTAATTTTTATTGTGAGCGAAGCCACGGGAACTGCTAGTAGTCTATAAAATTTAAAAATCACAAAAGTTCCCACACTTCGTCATTGACAGCTACTTAACGCTGCAAAACTGCTTACATAGACAACATGAAACTAAAGCTTATTTTATCAAGTTGTTTTCAAGTCACGAAGTGACGCGGGCTGCTAGTTCTAGTTTTAATGAGGTTTAATGTAATGTAAATTAAGTGTATTTAAAAGTAAAATCAGGTTATTGAAAAATTTGGAGTTACCGTGGTTTAAACTGTTCTGTATAAATAACTTTTATCTATTCTATTTTATTACTTATTCAATACACTAGGGTTTTTTTGTGATCATTACTCCTCCTAAACTACTCGGCCGATTTTAATAATTAAGGTGTCATTGGAAAGAGCTTGGCGTGAAGTTTTGCAGGAAATAAAATTTAAAAAGGTTTGACTAAAGGGAAGCGTGGGTTCACTTTACACTCTCATTGCCGCAATTGAGGGGTCAGTAGTAGGCTATATTTCCTCCGATTGGTCAAGATTTAATTTTGGTCCCAGATTATAGGTTTCCGGTTTCCGGTCTATTGAAGACGTTACGATTTGTTTAAATGTACGACAGATAACCAGAGTATCCTCATTCTTCTCTTTTCTTCTCTCCAGACCTTGAACTTTGAGCAGTATTACAGTTCCAATGCGCCACGCCAAGCAGGGCGAGTGAGGAGCTTCGCCAGGGTTTCCGGGCAAACACCCCCAATTCTAACAATCTAACAACAATGTGCGGCGCTACATGTGTTGTCATTCAAGACCGTCATAAATCTCCTGTTAAGAGACCGTGGCCGTCTCCTATGGTGGGCCGTCACTGAGCTACAGATCGCTTTCTCGCAGGACGCAGGCATACAAAGCTATCCCGTATTTCTTGAAATGGCCAACATTTAAAATAAATAATAAATTAAAGCAGTAAACTTTTTCCATATCATTCACTAACAACTTTTAGCGAATTTCCCCTATATAGCTAAGAAGCTATTACCGTAGGTCTTATGGTAAGACTTAAGCCCAAGACCATCATAACTTTTTGTTTTGAGGTCCCCAGATGCCAAAACACCATTCGTTCATTTTCATAAATAAATAAATAAATAAATATATATATATATACTAGCAGTTCCCGTGTTCCCGGTTCGCTCACGTTAAAAATTATAGTCTAATCTTGATTTGACGAATCTGAAAGGGGCTGAATGAAAAAAGGTTATTTCAAGGAATGTTTAATGTAGAGGTCTGTTTACGTGCTATGGCGTTGTGTAGGTTTTAAAACAGTTATACTCGTATTACAGTAGAGTACCTGGTGGACCGAGCCTTGCTCGGTGTTATTTCATGTTTACCAGTTCATCCAGTTGCTATAAAATATTTTAATGTCATAAAATTGATAAATAGAAACCTTTTTTATTGCACCATGGACTCTTCATCCCACTTGCTGTTTTTTCCCTTGATGGCTGTATATTCCAAACAGCTGTTATGATTACTTCATTTGTTTACACTTTCCTTGTTCATTTTCGTTGCTATCACGGCAACCCATAAGGCCAATGTTAAAATTTTACAACTTTAAAATTCGATTTATTACGTTATTAGATTTTCACTGGCCAAGTAATCTGCATAAAATACGTTTTTGAGTCATAAATTACTTATTTCCATACTTTGAAGGAAATCCTCGGAGCCGTTTTTGAGATAAATGTGCAAGCACGCACGCAAGCAAGCAATACCGATAACATTGCTCATATAAGAGTATAGGATAGCGTAGGTTTTTTTCTTAGTCATGACTCCAAAACTGCAAGACCGATTTCAACGTTAAAAGTGACTTTTTAAGGTATTTTTATGCATATTTGCCAATACGGCTCAGTATTGTCAAACAGGGTATCAAATAATTAGTACAATAAAGAGCTGAATGTTCAGGACAGGGGCGCTATCCGTCGACAGTGTTAAAATATAGAGTCACTTAGTTTACATCTTAACATATGGGCGATTTACAAACCCCTTTTAAAAAAAAGGGGATGAGTCGGACATGAGAAACTATCGCCCAACCTCGATGAACGATGGTTTATGAATGTAAACCATATTAGAAATATTCAATTATAGTAAATACATTCATCAAAACTTACTTCGAGTCATTCTGCCAAGAAGATTAATCTATATATATAAAAGCCAAAACCCATTGACTGACTGACTGACTGACTGATCACAGTTTCTCAAAAACTATAAGGCTTAGAGCCATGAAACTCGGCACAAATATTCCTTACAGGCCGACATGCGTGTACTGAGAAAGGATTTTGCAATATTTTGTCTCTAAAGGCCTAAATATGGTATATTATAAAATACAATATCGTGGCCACTTTTAGCTTTCAAAGCTTAATTTCTCAAAAACCACAAGACTTTTTGGGCCATGAAACTTGGCACAATTATTCTTTATAGGCTTCAAATGCGAAAAAAGAAAGGTTTTAAAAATATTCTTTCTCAGACGGCTAAAATAGGTTATTTAAAAAATTCAAAATGGCGGACATTTTAGTTTTTCCTAACTATGGATGGGAGTCCTGTAGAATATTTTCAGGGAACAGAAAAAATGAAACTTTTTACCTAACACATTTATATGTAACGCAACACTTCAATATCCTATATGAGCAATGTTATCGTCCGGTCTTGTATGCTTGTTTGCTTCCTTGCTTGCTTGCTTGCACAATTATCTCTAAAACGGCTCCGAGGATTTCTTTCAAAGTCTGGAAATAAGTAATTTATGACTCAAAAACGTCTTTTATACAGATTACTTGGCCGGAGAAAATCTATTAACGTAATAAATTGAATTTAAAAGTTGTAAAATTTTAACATTGACCTTATGGGTTGCCGTGATGGCAACGAAAATAAACAAGGAAAGTGTAAACGAAGTAATCATAACAGCTGTTTGGAATCTACAGCCATCAAGGGAAAATACAGCGAGTGGATGAAGAGTCCATGGAGCAATAAAAAAGGTTTCTATTTATCAATTTTATGATAATAAAATATTTTACAGTAACTGGATGAACTCGTAAACATGAAATAACACCGAGCAAGGCTCGGTCCACCAGGTACTTAACATTAAACTACAAACCACAAGATGGTTTTTGGTACTTCAAACTAATCATAATTAGTACGTGTGGTTAGCGTAAAAACCTTGCACTTTTTGATACAGCTTAGCCACTTGGTATGTGTATAGAAGATACCAGTAGAAGTATTTTTGTCCGAAGATCCAATCTTGAATTCGTGTAGAACACCCCTATATCAGCCATTAAAGATGGCCGCCATTTCATTAATAAATTGCTCTATAACTCCGGTAATAGTAGTCCGGTCTTGATAAACCTTTTTTGTTTGAAAGATAATTGTAAAATAAAACTTTTTTGTATTTAACACTTTTTTCTAAAGCTAATAGTTTTCTTTGCATATTTGAAAAACGAAATTTTCCATTTAATTCCATGGGAAAGTCTAATTCCTCAATAAAATGCGTTTTCAGTGGCTCAACAAGGCTATTGCTAAATATAGAATATTCTCTAGGTTGAAAACTTATACGCACTTAAATTTTATTCCAATAGGTCAACTATTATCAGAATAATGGTCTCAAAAAGATATACGCACAGGCCATTTTCAAAGTTAGCCTAAAAAAAATATTATTGAGGTGAAACCTAAATAAAAACGAAGAAAAATAATAAACTACCGAGAAAAATCAATCATAATAATATAATTCTAGATTTTCATCCTTTTTGAAGGTCCAAAGTGATCCAAGGTTTGAAGGTTTTTGGTGGCCCCATGTTAAGCATAGGGCAAAAGGACAGGCTCTGACTTTTTTCGTAATAAATACTTTATCCGTGAATAGAAATCAATAAAGATTCAGGAACATATTTAACATAAGCATTTGAACGATATAACATAAATAAACGGTATCAGGAAACTGACACATACTTTCTTCCTTCAAGTCATTTAAAATCAGAAAACATATTATTTAGTGAAATAAAACAATTTAACAATTAATTATCACACGAATATATACCAAATGTTATCAAAATCGGTTAGTAAATAACGGAGATATCGGTTTTTAAATATTTGCCATAAGAATAACATTGGACAACGTACTGCGCTTACCGCCGAACTAAAATATCAATTATCTCCGCAACCAGTTGACGTAAACTAATGATTCAAAATACTAGATTATTTAGTTTTTCAAGTCAAATTTAATGGCTGCAAGTATATTTTCTTTAGAGGTCACAGATTTTGTGAAATTTGAAAAATATGAATTTTTAACACTTAAACCCCCATAACTTCTGAACCTGAATTTTTACAGACATGCGGGTGGTGTCATTTTGTTTTTCATCTTAAGCACTAAAAACCATGACATTTTTATCAAAATAGTTAGAGCCGTTTTTGAGAAATTTGGATTTTTGTCTTTTTTTATGGGGTAATTTTTTTTGCAGCATCTATATATTAACTAGTGGCTTGTAGGGGCAAAAGCCCCTAACAATGGAATACAAATGCTGAATATTTAATATTTCCTTCACACTCACAACCCGGTGACATTTTGACGTATGTAAATGTTTAAAGTGTAATGTTAAAAATATTTTGACATTTGCCAGTACGCATCAGAATTTTAAGAAATGGCGTTACTTCAGTATAAAAAAAGGGCTGAATTTTGTGGAATAGTGGCGCTATCCGTCGATCTCAAAACAAACTCAGTTCACTTTGTTTGCAAATGGGCATGGTTTGAAAAAGTTCTTAAGGTTAATAACAGATTGCAGCACTTTATTTATTTCCCAAGGGAAGTCGTGACATATGTCACACAACAAACTTTAACAAATGTCGTGTTTCCACTTAGTTTAACGGAACATATCGGACATTAAAAGGGTACTTTTTATGGAAACCTCCGATTGAGGCTACATTTTTACCTAATAGGCAAAAAGGTTAGGATGAAATCAGAAAAATGGTTTCCCGTTGACGACTCCAAGCTCGAGTCACGGGAGTTAGGTTTTTAGACCATGAGCTAGGTACATAGTTAATATCGAGGATTTTACCCTACGTTCTACACGTTTTTATGGTTGCCCGTGAATAAATACTGCTTTGTCTTGGTAGATTCAAGATTAAATATACTTTTATTAGTCAAATTTAAATTTAAAATTTTTTATACCATATATATGAACATATATGGTATATTATCTTAAATCAAGTATAAGCAAAAATGTTTTAATGTGAACAAAGCAGATGTTTCCAGATCCCGAAGCTTTTTAAATGGCAGATATTTTACGTTATTTCTCATTTTCTAGTAAAATTCGATCAATTTCAGTATTTTCCGAGTCCCTGGTATCAATATCAATACCTTCAATTTGAGATCTCTCTCATCATCCTGCGACTTGCCCAACTCCCACAATTTCGGCGCAACAATTTCCCAGATAGATATAAGGTAGATCATTTAGCATTAAATCGGCATCGTCATAACGTAAACGAAACAAACGTATTTAACTCTTAACAATTTTAAATTATTAATATGCTCAAATTCATAATTATAAAATAACAATATCTTAAAATTAAAATATTTATTTGCTATAGTACATTGAACGTGCATAGTTAGCTGCCTTTTGAAAAAAACCATATGTCAACATCTAGCATATAGCTCTGAATCAAGCATCAGCATCACATGTTTTATGTAAACAAAGCAGACGTTTTTAGATCCCAATGGTTTTTAAATGGCAGACATTTTACGTTATTTCTCGTTTTCTGGTGAATTTCAAGCAATTTCAGTATTTTTCCCGCCATCTAGGAACAGAGACCTTTAATTTGAGCCCCCTCCCATCTTTCTACGGCTTTCCAGACGCCCACAATTTTGACGCAAAGAATCGCCTTTCGAAATTAAATATATGATGATACAACTCTGGGGCACAGCTGTTTTAATTTCAAAACATGTAAACAAATTAAACCCCATGTTGTTTTAATGGGAAAAGTTTTATTCTGTTGCGAATTTATGGTAAAAAAATAAGAAAAATGAATAGTTTTCCCTCAAAATTCACGTCAAGACCTTTAAAATAAGACCCCTCCCATCCTTCTACGGCCATCCAGTCACTCACAATTTCTTTACAAAAATTTGACTTACGGAATTATATATATAGATACGCAAGCGGTTTTCTTTTCAAAGTCCAACCGCAATAACGGCTGAGCGGAATTTAACGTTTGAGGTGTCAAATTAAAGGGAATATTATGTAGATTTGCCAACAAGTCTGAGAATTTTAAAAAATGGCGTCACTTAAGTAAAGGGCTGAAGTTTCGGAACAGTGGCGCTATTCATCGACATTTGAGCAAGCTCAGTTTACTTTGTTTACAACTGAACCAATATGGCCAAGCTCTGTAATAGTTCTACAGGTAAACCACAGATTGCAGCAATAAATTATAATCAATTTTTAGAAAAGAGCTGTTTTTATTTTTACGGTGGGTTGGCTTTGTTTTCAACAGTTTTCTTTTTTTAAATATTTACTAGATAACACGTAGCTCGAAATCGAGCAAAAATCATGTGGTAAAATAATGAAGAATAATCAGCCTACTTATATACTTTTAAATTTTATCAAAGGGCTAACTTCATTAACAAAATTATGGCTTAACTACTGAAACTATTCAAGTTAATTTGATCTAACCCAGGAGTTTCTGGCAAACTATTTTTTAGGGAACACCTTCATTTCCCCATGTCCTCTTTTTTCTGAAATGTATATTTTAACACCGGCAAAAGATCACGCTCCGCTTACAGCAACATGTAGCTGACCGAGAGCAAACACTGACGCCAAGCCGCGCCGTGAGCAATGACTTCCTTTGTTTAAGGATTGCCGCTGCAGCTTATTGATAATTATCGCCAAAACAGATATTGTAGGGAACAGCTGTCTTTATAGGCAACATTTCCTTTGTGGCAAAAACGCGTAAATGACCCATAACTCTACCAGTCTTTTCATTCTTGAAATGCAACCCACTGCAATAAAAACATTTTTAGTTCATTGGTCCGAGGTTGCGGAAGGAGCATCAAATGTTACATCGGGAGGGTGAAACCAGCGGTTGCGATCGTGTTCTTTCCGACTCCTCCGACCAGTCAGTGTTCGTCTTCTTTTCGTTGGTGGTATTATAAATGCACCAAATCCAAAAATAGATATGCTCAGGTTAATATAACTTCAAAAACACTAAGAGATATTGTAAATTACATTGTAAAACTGGTAACTGAAACGTTTAAGAGCTTTAAAAACTTCATAACATAACCCAAATTACATAATAAATCATTTAAAAAGAAAACGTTGAAAACAAAGCCAAACCAGCTGTAAATATAAAACTGCTCTTTTCAAAAAAATTAATTATAAAGTCGAAATAAAGAAAGAAAAAAAAATTAATTATAATTTCTGCAGTCTGTGGTTTATTTTAGAGCTTGGCCATATGTTCAGTTTGTAAACAAAGTAAACTGAACTTGCTTCAATGTCCATGAATAGCGCTACTGTTCCGAAACTTCAGCCCTTTACTGTGCTTTTAGTGACGCCCTTTTTTAAAAATCTGAGTCTTGATGACAAATCTACATAACAATCCCTTTAATTTGACACCTCAAACGTTAAAATCCGTCCAGCCGTTATTGCGGTTGGACTGTGAAAAGAAAACCGCTTGCGTATTAATATATAAATTATGTAATTCAGGTTATGTTATGAAGTTTTTAAAGCTCTTAAACATTGCAGTTACAGTTTTATAATGTAGTTTACGATATCTCATAGTGTTTTTGAAGTTATATTAACCTGAGAAAATCTATTTTTGGATTTGGTGCATATTTATAATGCCATCGATAAGAATAAGACGAACATTGACGGGTCGGAGGAGTCGGAAAGAACACGATCGCAACCGCTGGCATCACCCTCCCGCTGTAACATTCATTGATGCTCCTTCCAACCTCAGACCAATGACTAAAAATGTTTTCATTGCGGTTGGTTCAAGGCCGTAGCCAATGGGGGGGGGGGGGTCAGGTGGTTAAACCTCCCCCCCCCCGAAAGCCTTTAAATTAAAAGTTAGAAAGTTTTTTTTTTCAATTCCTGTATCTGCGGAGCCCAAATCCCCCCCAAAACATTTCCCTGGCAACGGCTTTGGGTTGGTTGCATTTCAATGAAAGACTAAATGAAAAGACTGGTAGAGTAATCCATCATTTACGCGTTTTTGCCACAAAGGAAATGTTGCCTATAAAGACAGCCGTTCCCTACAATATCTGTTTTGGCGATAATTATCAATCACTTAATCACTTTATTAAGACAGGTACCTCATGGAGGACGTTACCCTGAATATGAGTGAAGGATGAGTGTGATGATCGTGATGATAGTGGCGCGATCTTGTAGCCTTGTTACTGACTAAGGTTGGCATGTTCCTTATAAGGTGCAGCGGCAATCCCTAAACAAAGGAAGTCATTGCTCAACGGCGCCAGTGTTCGCTCTCGGTCAGCTACATGTTGCTAGCAGAGCGTGATCTTTTGCCGTATTAAAATATACATTTCAGAAAAAAAGAGGACATGGGGAAATGAAAGTGTTCCCTAAAAAATCGTTTACGTTTACCAGAAACTCCTGCGGTAGGTCATTAACTTTAAAAGTTTCAGTGGTTAAGCCATAATTTTGTTAATGCAATTAGCCCTTTGATTAAACTTTAAAAGTATATAAGTAGGCTGATTATTCTTCATTCTTTTACCATATCATTTTTGCTCGTTTTCGAGCTACGTGTTATCTAGTATTTAATAAATTTGAAAGTATAATAATTCAAGACTAAATCAAACAGGTGGTACAATAAAGGGACATAAACAAACTTACAAGGATCGTCAGGTGGAGTGATATTTTCATCAGCAGAGGTTTTTCCATGACCTATTTTATAAATTGTAGTGACATCTCGGATTTCACCTCCTAAACCAACAAACCACAAATAATGCAATTTATACATGAATTAATTTCATTGCTATATATACAATAGATGCTTATAACATAAGTAAGTCCTATACTCTTATATGAGTAATGTTATCGTGCTTGCTTGTATGCTTGCTTGTATGCTTGCACATTTATCTCAAAAACGGCTCCGAGGATTTCCTTCAAAGTCTGGAAATAAGTAATTTATGACTCAAAAACGTCTTTTACGCAGATTACTTGGCCAGAGAAAATCTAATAACGTAATAAATCGAATTTTAAAGTTGTAAAAATTTAACATTGGCCTTTTGGGTTGCCGTGATAGCAACGAAAATAAACAGGGAAAGTGTAAACAAATGAATTAATCATAACAGCTGTTTGGAATCTACAGCTATCAAGGGAAATACAGCAGGTGGGATGAAGAGTCCATGGAGCAATAAAAAAGGTTTATATTGATAAATTTTATGACATATAGTAACTGGAGAACTTGTAAACACGAAATAACACCGAGCAAGGCTCGGTCCACCAGGTACTTTAACCTACACATTTAATTTTACAGGAGATTTGTTAGGATCGACAGAACTTGTAAATTTTTGGTCAAATGACTGTAAACTAGAATTTGACATTTTACTTGTTGTGAAAACCCTATCATCAAACTAACTGGTGAATAGGGCTGCTCAGCAGCTTAGGGTTTAGAGGGAGGGCCATTGTTTATACCCTCTCCCTCCCCGTGGGAATTAGACATATATATGCTTTTGATGCTACTGACATGTACTTTAAGGTTTTGCTTGTTGGCCACTTTTAAATTACAGCATTACCCAGTGGCGGCGGAACCGGGGGTCAGGGGGGTCAGTTGACCTAGGAAGGGACGGGGGTCAAGGGTCAGGGGTCAAGGGTCAGGGGTCAGGGTGGTCAAGGGTTAGTGGTTCGTAAAAATTGAAGGATATAAAGCATTCTATACATGTTTATTTTTTACGATGATGACGAGTATAAGTAAAAATTGTTATTAAGAAAAGTAAAGAGTTATATAATTTTGTTAATATTAATCGATTACATTGATTATGAAGGGGCTCATACCCACATAACCTGATAAAGTAATAATTTAATTGGTATTATGATTGTATTGAAATTTTAAATGGTTAACTTATAGGTAACACTTCATATTCGCACTGATTCGTCAAGGTCAAGGTCGGAATCTAAGTATGTACGGTACAGCATTTTCACCTAAAATACGATAATTGAGAAGTGTTACTACGATATTTTGCATTTGGAGAGTTGGCAATGTAATATCGCAGGAAGGTATAAATATACTCAAGAAATGGATACATTCTTTATTCGGAAAATACAAGACATTTTACAAAACAGAACTATTTCAAAACAGAAACATAACATTATGTAATATATTATAATCATTGCTGTTACAGCCATCTGAATATTGATATCATAATAACAGTTTATAATATATATTACATTCGTCACAACACAAATTGCTGTGATTGTGTGTGTTTTTTAATTATCAGTTTTAAATATTACATTTTCATTATACAGGTTGTTTTTTTTAACGCAACCCATTTTTAAGATTGAATATTGCACATGAAAATATGAGATGAGTATTGTTTTATTAATCTTTACATTTTATACAAGCTACTATTTAAATTTTATCACATTTAGCTTATCCATTGCTCGGCGTTAGTTCATGTTTATCAGTTCATCCAATTACTATAAAATATTTCAATGTCATAAAATTTATAAACAGAAACCCCTTTTATTGCTCCATGAACTCTTCATCCCACTCGCAGTATTTTTCCTTGAGGGCCGTAGATTCCAAACAGCTGTTATGATTACTTCATTTGTTTACACTTTCCTTGTTTCTTTCGTTGCTATCGTGGCAACTCATAAGGCCAATGTTAAAATTTTACAGCTTTAAAGTTCGTTTTATTACGTTATTAGATTTTTTCTGGCCAAGTAGTATGCATAAAACATATTTTAATAATTGGTAAAAATATATTTCTAATAATTGGAAATATTTTCGCCCAACCATTTTTTATCTAAGTAGTTTAAAAGGCACAGAGATATAATTTAGAATTAAATAATGATGCACTAATAAATTAATCGCTGTACAATAAACTTGAACTACCTATGTATGTTTGCTGCCTCAGGAATCTAGTTATTTGGGGATTTTAGGCCGTAACCAAGTAGATCTGAACTATAAATACTATGAGGTCTTATCAAGATGTGTTGAGAAATGAGAATACTACACACATTTTTTACTATCCATGGAAAATCGGTATGCGGATTTCCTGATTAGTGTTCCAGAATAATGAGCCATGTCATACGTAATTTATTGCAGCTTTTACTTGTTCAGCTAATCGTTTTTGAAAGTAGAAAAGCCGTCTGACCGAAGTAGAAGTTTCCAATCCTTGCAAATTTTGTAAGCCTTACATTTCAAGCTTTGTGATTTTTGTGAAACTGATTATTTTATGATTTTTTCTAGGGTTCATGTTGATGTTGCTAGTCAGCTTTGTTTTGGGCGTCTCGAGACCACCCTTCAAAAAGTAAGGAGAAATAACGTACCTCCACTACCCTTAAACGCTGAAGATTTTGATATGAAGCTTAAGTCGGAAGAATGGCAAGGAAGATTTGCTTGCTCTATAAACGGAAGAATATTTTACAGGTATGATTTCAATGTACAGATTTAAAATGTATTAGGTTAATTAATCGATCATATAAATTAACATTAACATCCCCGATATAGTAGACTTGTAAAGGTAGTGGAGGTAAATGATGAAGCATGGGTGTTTGTGTTTTTTTTTGTGAAGCGCCTCGGCGATACTGTGCTGCCAGCATAGTTCCAATCAAAGGCAGCACAATGCAGTTAGTTGTAAATGGCAATTACTGTGGCAAAGCACAATTTTGTCATTAATTTGTTAATAAAATATATAATCCTGGCATACAAGAACGGCCAAAACCCCTTTTTTATGAAAAATAAGATTACAAATTAATATCAGCGTTAAAAATAAACATCTAACCTAAAAACAACTGGTTTAAATTAATCATGAGTAGAGAAACAACTTCAGAGAATAGTAGGAAATAATTTTTATTTGGATTTTTAAAGTTGATCGGCGGCTACAAAAATAAACCTTTTCATGTTGGGGGGGGGGGGGGGGGTACACGAAAAGTAGGCCTATATTACATTTAAAATGCTTTGGAATTGAAAAACGTGTGCTTTGTTTGCATTAAACATGTGATGATGATGCTCGATTCAAAGCGATTTTTTGCTATATGTTGACATAGTTTTTTTTCAAAAGGTAGCTAACCATGCACGTTCGATGTACCTACTATAAGAAATAAATATTTTATCTTTAAGATTTTCCGATTGTGTTATTAGAGGGTATGAGTATATTCTTAATTACAAATTACAAAGGGTTCGCTTGTTTTGTTTACGTTATAAGTTTACGGATTATAACAAATGACGGGTTTTTTTACTTTCTAGTTTCCCGTTTTTATAATTTAGGGGCTTTAACCTTCTCACCATTTAAAAATCAAGGTGAACTAAATACGTCTGTTTTTCCACTATATCATGTAGTAGAAGCTGATGCTACGTAGAGCGTGGAGTCGTCAACAGGAGACCATTATTTTCTGATTTCATCCTAACCTATTTGCCTATTAGGTGAACATGTAGCCTCAATCGGAGGTTTCCATAATAAGTACCCTTTGTCTTTAACTGTCCAATATGTTCCGTTGCACATACTGCTGCTACACATGGCATTTCTTCACATTTTTGTGAAGAAAAGTCCACTTTTCTTGGGAATTAAACAAGTGCTGCAATCTATGGTTAACCTTAAGACCATATCCATTTGCTTATTTGTTTGCTTAAAAATAAAGCGAACTGATTTTTTTTTTAAGATCGTCGGTAAATTTAGCAGGGAAGCTAATTTTTAAAACTCTTAAGTCAAGTTCTTTACCTGGCAGCCTCGTCTTAACCCTATTGTTTTGGGAGGCAGCCCTTTGAAATCGTTAAAAATTATATTTCCGAAACCAGTGGAAATATAATTAGACCATTGGATTCCTTGCAAAATTTTACACAAGACAAGATTTTGAACCACCTTGATATCACTTCCCATTACGACCAAACAAGTTTCAAAAAATTGGTACTTTGGCCCTTTGAAATTGTTAAAAATTATATTTCCGAAACCAGTGGAGATATAATTAGACCATTGGATTCCTTGCAAAATTTTACACAAGACAAGAGTTTGAACCACCTTGATATCACTTCCCATTACGACACAAATAATTTTCAAAAAATTGGTACTTTGGCCCTTTGAAATCGTTAAAAATTATATTTCCGAAACCAGTGGAGATATAATTAGACCATTGGATTCCTTGCAAAATTTTACACAAGACAAGATTTTGAACCACCTTGATATCACTTCCCATTACGACACAAATAATTTTCAAAAAATTTGTACTTTGGCCCTTTGAAATCGTTAAAAATTATATTTCCGAAACCAGTGGAGATATAATTAGACCATTGGATTCCTTGCAAACTTTTACACAAGACAAGAGTTTGAACCACCTTGATATCACTTTCCATTACGACACAAATAATTTTCAAAAAATTGGTACTTTGGCCCTTATATTACCATTTTTTTAAGGATATAATACAATATTCAATAAATCTCAATTATGATGTGTTTACATCGTCCATGCCAAACTTCATACTATCAGAACATTTTAGTTTTTTTGATTTGTTTAATTTTTCAATATTGTTTTTTATTGCATTTGTAAATATACAACTAATTATTTTTTAAAACTTTAACCCATTACCGGTACAGTGCTTCTTTTTTCAGAGAAAACATTGTGGTAGGTGAACACAACAATTTGTTTTTCCTCTCTGAAAATCTAGAGCAATTGTTGTCTACGTGTGACGAAATACATGTAGATGGGACGTTCAAAGTAGTCCCTTCTGTCCCTGGAGTAAAGCAGCTGTTCGTTGTAATGGCTGTAGCGTATGACCATGTGAGTAAAGTGGAAAGTAAATCCTAATGATAATATGTTACAATCGTATAGATCTGTTTTTTCATGTTTTGGTTTGTTTCTTTTTTGGACTTTTTGTTGCCTGACTGGACAAAAAATAGCATTTATTAAAATGTAAATAATCATACCTTCAACAGAATTATATAACTTCTTATTCAAGTTTTCCATTTGTTTTACAGCAATAAAGAATAATTTATTTTGGTTTGATGTAGGGGTGTGCGAGTACTCGATTATCGAGCTTTTCGAGCTGAGTCTACACTACTCGACTCGAAGTTTTAAAAAATACTCGGATGTTCGAGTCGAGTAGTTACTACCGCCGTTTACCCGATATTGGTACGCGCGCGCGCAATCGCATTTTACGGTCGTTTTTCTCACAGTAATCACCAGTCTTGAAGAGCCGCCATAAAATTTTAGTTATTGTACTTGAATGAAAGTGGTTTTTGAGCTATTAATATAAATAAATTTAGATTTTTCTTTCTATAATTTGAGATATTTTCTTAATTGTGCTCCTGATTTAACTTTAATTTTTAAACCTATAGAAATATGTTACAAAAACATTTTTTAAGACAAAAAAGTGTAGATTTTTTTTTTTTTTAGGAGTGTTTAGGATTGGTTTTACCTCCTAAAGCTGAAAGTTTAATAAAATTTGAATAATAGCCAGCTGCCATTGGTTGTTGGGCTATTAATTAACAATCCTGTCTAAGGAACATGCCAACCTTAGTCAGTAACAAGGCTACAAGATCGCGCCACTATCATCACGATCATCACACTCATCCTTCACTCATATTCAGGGTAACGTCCTCCATGAGGTACCTGTCTTATTAAAGTGATTAAGTGATTAAGTTAAGTAAAAGAATGCCTGAATTATTGATTCAATTTGAATACAGTTTTGCTTTTAACTCATAGGAAAACTTCCCAGTTTAATAACTTAAAAATATTACATTTCTATGGGTGGGTGTTTGTCTGACAGACCCTCTGAATAATTTATGTTAATTTTAGTTCATACGTATTTCAAATTACTTCGTGATATCAAATTGATGAGCATAACAGAATTATAGAGAAATTCAAAATAAAATTACTAAATTAAAATTTTAGAAAAAAATTGGCCATATATGGCACTAAATCACTATTTATTTTTTATCAGTCTTTTGCTGTGTGCTACGTGTTGATGGAAAAGAGAACGTACGAATGCTACAAGAGCGTGTTTGAACGACTGAAGCAATTAGTACCGGCAATGAACCCACATAATGTGATGTCTGATTACGAATCTGGGATTATGAAGGCAGTTCATGAAGTATTCCCTGATTCTACTATCACTGGATGTTGGTGGCACTATGCCAACGTAAGTATTGTTTTATTAAATACTAGCATTTACCCTCGGCTTCGCTCACGATAAAATTAGTGTAAAACATGCGGATATGACGAATCTGAATGGATCAAGTGAAATAAAGATTATATCGAGGAATTTAATGTTGAGGCATCTTTTTCTTGTTATGGCGGAATGTAGGGTTTTTCTAAAATATTATCGGAGTATTTGTTATAATCAGCTTATTTATATCAAGGTCGTATTATAACACATTTTTCTTGAGGTACAATTGAAATCATCCAATTGTCTTAAACTAATAGGATATTTACTAGCTATAATTTGTATTTAATAGCAAAGGTTGTGCAGTGCTCTGCATTATTTTAGTTTGTAATAGTTTGAGTAATCATTTCTGCTCTAACGCTCATGTCAAAGTATACGACTATATTAATCTTATATAAACACTTTGTGTTTGACAATTGGTACATATAAAACTGTCCAAAGGTGCAGTATTTGAAAATAGACATTATTACAGTTCCGGCCACAGCATTAGGCGGGTGGCGAAAAATGGAAACTCCAGCTATAATGACTTGATGTTAGAGAAACCTCCGCTCCTCTACATACTTAAAACATATTTCCAACTGATATAAGCACACTTAACCATCACATATTTTAATGATCAGCTGATTTTGGAGAACATAATAGTATATTTCATTACAAGGACCTAAAGTGACGCTTTTCGTACAAGGTCAAGTTTTACAACCGAGGCTGTAAGCCGAGGTTGAAAAATGACCGAGTAACGAAAACCAGCTTTAGGTCCGTGTTATGAACTATATTTTTCGTTATATTGCTCAATACAATACGTAAACTACTTAAGAAAACCAAAATGTTACAGCTTGTTTACCTTTAAAGATGCCTTCAAAAGATGCCACCGTCTTGTTCTTGCTATTTGAAGCAATCAGCTGATAGTCTGTTTCATTTGTGTTAGGGTAGACTGACAACAATGAACAACTATCGACGACGTATCGAACGCATGTAATAATCGATTGGTGAAATGAACGAGTTTCACAAATTGATTAAACTGACAACAATGAATGTTTCGATAATAACGATGAATGTTTCGATTTTTGTAATCGAATGAATATTGTTCGATTATTACGACGTACTCGGCACTTTTTGACTTTTATAGTCCTAGGACTATAAAGAGTCAGCTGGTATCGAGTACATCAGCTTTTAATTCCTAGGAATAAAAAGAGTGTATTTAGGTCCGGAAAACATGCATTAAAAACATCTGTTTTTGAAGCAGTATAACGAAAACAAAGTTTATAACTGTCTGTAACGTCAGATGGATAAATAATGAGCATATTTCAATAACAACATATTTTGAAAGCCCACCAGCGCACTCACTCACCCGCCTAATGCTGTGGCCGGAACTTTAGTAAATATCAAATAAATGGTTTTGATAGAATTTTGTTTTTTTTCAGCGTATTCTAAAGAAATGCAAGACACTGCGGCTGCTCGCAGAGATGCGGCGGGTAGAAAGTGTCAGACTTTTGATACACATCTTTATGGCCCTTCCACTGCTCCCTGCAGAAAAGATGCAGCAGGGGGTGGATGCCATAAAAGAATCAATTGGGCAGGGAGCCTTCTCCCCTGTTACCACAAACGCATTCAATCAGTTGATGGATTACACGGAGAGACAATGGATTCAAAGTGAGTTTGTGTGTAAGCATAATATGATATTACTAGCGTTTGCAACAAGTTATGTGACAAGTATTGCTTTCTTAATACCTTCAGTTATCACTTAAAATTTAATGTAAGACTAAATTAGTTACAGTACACCTCGGATTATCCGGACCCCGCATTATTCGGATCCCGGATTATCCGGACCGGTCCATCCGGGAAATAAAAAATTAAAATCTCTAATAAAAATTTAACATTTTTTATTCTTTGTCCTTCATTAACATTTTACATTAAAGATGAAACTGACTAAAAGTTTTCATATTGTCTTACAGCGGATTCCATATAAAAAGGACTGTGCGTATGGTGAAATCCTGCAAGAAAGGTGCTCTATAGTTTTGGAGAAAACACTAGAGTTTTGATAGAAAATATTATAGTGATGGCTTTATATTTAATGACTTGTTGTTCTTTATATTAGGTTGCAATAAATAAGAGTGTATCCCCATTTATTTGTAGTGTAAAGTGAATTCCGGATAAATTGTTTTAATTTATTTCTTTTCAAACTAGAGGTTGGAGTAGATAGAGTCTCAGTGCACGGGGCAGTGCGGCGGACCAACAATGATTCCGAGTCATTTAACATGACATTGAGGCGGGAAATCCGCCAAGCGCACCCCAACGCCTGGGCCTTTGTTGGTAAGAATACGATTGGCTTGATTATGAATTGGAAATAAATAATAAAAATACCCCGTTGCAGCAGACCTGCATACACAGCGAATTTCCGATGGAAAACAACATATTTAAATCCAGCATAGCGAGATTGTCATGTTCTTGTAAGCTTCATAAGAATAACATGGGGAATGAGTATGCAGATTTGCTGCTACAGGTATATTAAAACTGGGTGGTTTTAATTCAATATTTAGTAGATCTGAAATGGAAGAAGCCATTTACAAAGTTTTATCAAGATATGTTAAAAAATAAGTGAGATGTAGAATTTTACTTACTACCCATAAGGTTAACATTGGGACAACGTACTATGTTTACCACTTTCAATATCTCGGTAACCGATGCACATAGAGCAGTGATTCAAAATACTAAATTGTATATATATATGAAAATGAACGAATAGTGTTTTTTGCTTCTGGGGGCCCTAAAAAGTTATCATGGTCTCGGGCTTATGTCTTACCATGAGTACTACAGTGAAAACTTCTTCCCTGTATGGGAATTTCGCTAAAACAAACTGCTTAATGCCTAAAGCTAAAATTGATACTACAGTATACAAAAATTTTTATTCTACTCAATGAGCAGGAACAGTATGCCTGTTACCCTGTTACATTATACCATTTTATGGTATGATAAGAGATATTTTATAAACCATACCAGCCCGACATAAATAAGAAGCCGATAGGCCTATCCCCATTTTAGGGTGGCATGAAGAATTACAAATTTGGAGATTTTGGGTTAAAAATTTAGACAATTCAAGCCATAAAATTGAAATGTGGTCTGTTATGTCAGCGTAATACGTGAGTTCTCGTTTAAATATTAAATGTCAAAATTGAACAGGCTTCCCACTTTCCCACTTTATTTTATTCTGGTAAAAAGTTTGTTATTACTACTTTAAACTATTTTATTTTTTCAGAGCATTTAAAAAATATAGAAAATTTGCAATATGCAAATTACCAACGCTGCAATGCAGGACAGCTATTGGCAAGAGGAAAACCGAGGAAGTTTTTACTTAAAGAAACAGCGATTCGGAGGGCCACTGGAAGCCTCGAGAATGGTCGATTGACCATTCTTGAGTTCCTTAGAACCGTAGGAGCAGTCGTAGGCAAGAAAATACAGCCCTTCGAGTCATCGGAAGAGAATGAAGAGGAAGAAGAAGATGAGGACCGGCCCCCATCCCCTCCTCTTGTCGATGACCCTATGCCAGGTAAAAATAAATTCTGGCAACTGATTATAAAATAATAATAAGTCTTCTTCATCTGAATTCGTAAAGCACATTTTTCAACATAAACTATTAAATACTAGCAGAATCCGTGGCTTCGCTCACGATAAAAATTATCGTCTAACCTTGATATGAAGAATCTAGAGGACTAAATAGAAAATATTTATATCAAGGAATATGTCATGTAGAGATATGTTTGTTTTATGGCGGAATGTAGGATAAAATGTAGATACCACAGTAGGATGTAGGATACCACAGTAGATAATGAAGGTTTTCTTTTCACCGTTATAACTCGAAAACGGCCGGACCGATTTTAACACCAAATGTGTCGATTTTAAGGTACTTCTTTGTAGATTTACCATTACGTCCCTGGCTTGCCTAGTAGGGCATCAATTAAGTACTGTAAAGGGCTGAATGTTCGAAACAGTTATGGTGCTATCCGTGGGCAGTATTTCAAACTCGATTCACTTAGTTTTTAACTTAAAACATGGACGGGTAGGAATAATTTAAGATCAACCACTGATTGCAGCATTTATTTTTCCGTGAAAAGCCGGGACACCGTCGAATTAGATGAAAAAGGAATTTGTAATGATTGTAATTAAAAACATGAAGGACGGCCTAAGGAAATAACTATAGCTCCCGCTGCCTAAAAAGATGGTACCACATAATGAGCTTATGATTGAACGTATAAGGTACGAAACTAAACCAAATGTAACTTTTGTATAGTACGAATAACCTAACAAAATCATCAAAACAACCATAAAACCATGATTAAAGGAATCAAATTATATAAATCAGCTGTAACAACGTATCCGTTCACCCGCCCGACCAACTCAAACCTTAGGGCTCTCGTCCACTCACCCCTTTAGGTCGTTTAATGGTTTAGTCAATGGGCCCTGAGGGCACCGCTCTTTTCTCTAATCACACCACCCTTCTGAGAGAGAGCGATAATATAGCCCAACCACACCCTCACTCTCTCTTTTTGAAAAGAAGCGGGAGAACAGGGTGCTAACTTTGTTTACATTTGGTTGTTATAATATCACCATAACAGCAGCTCATAAGGCCAATGTTAATTTTTTTGAAATTTTAAATTCAATTTTCCACGGGTCCAAAAGACTATATAAATTACAATGGGATTCTGCACACCTACAGGATAATACAATTCTATCGGTGTGCTTAGA
This sequence comes from Flexamia atlantica, assembly GCA_035578135.1. Taxonomy (NCBI): domain Eukaryota; kingdom Metazoa; phylum Arthropoda; class Insecta; order Hemiptera; family Cicadellidae; genus Flexamia; species Flexamia atlantica. Next base: position 39,272,913 of record JAQJVK010000008.1, on the reverse strand, counting down.
AAAAAGGATGCACAAAGGCTGAGAAAAAAGGAGGAAAAAAACCTTATGGAAAAAATGCTTGTCTATTAATATAAAGATAGTCTTTTAAAACGGCAATTCTATTCCGATTTCAACATTTTATGTTAATAATACTACCTTTGTAATGGCTGATCTTTTGAACGGAATTTTCTGTCTGTAAATAGTAGATTCAACAAGCTATTTAAAATCATCAAGAAAATAAAATACCCCCGTTGCAGCAGACCTGCATACTCAGCGAATTTCAAGTGCAAAAGAACATATTTCAATCCAACATAACAAGATTTGACATGTTTTTGTAAGCTCGATAAGAATAACATGGGAAATGAGTATGCAGGTTTGCTGCTACAGGTATGTTTAAACTGGTTGGTTTTAATTCAATAATTAGTAGATCTGAACTAGAAGAAGCCATTTACCAAGTTTTATCAAGATATGTTGAGAAATAAGCGAAATATAGAATTTTACTTATTTCCCATAAGGTTAACATTGAGACAACGCTGTGTTTACCACTTTCAATATCTCGGTAACCATTGGACATAGAGCAGTGATTCAAATTACTAAATTGTTTGTTTTTTTGAGCTGAATTCAATGGTGCCATCAAAAATTTGATAAATTTTATTTTTCTATGTGAAAAACTCAAAAAACCGATTTTTGGGGGGGGTTTATCCCCCTTTACCCCCCCTTCCGGTGGTCCGATCGGGCTGGTTTTCGAACTCATCCGAACAATTACTACTTTACACGCCTATGCCAAATTTCATTCCGCTAATATACTACCGTTGCAGCAGACCTGCATACTGTTTGTATAGAACACGTCTGCTGGGTCAGCTAATAAATAATAATACAAATCGACTGTGTCTCATTTTCCGGTTAATTAATTGGTATGGTTTTGCCTAAGTAGTAATCATCAATATAATATTTTACAGATGAAGACATGGAAGCAGCACGGGATCCCTATGCCTTGTATAGGGTGATCCCAACAGAGGTGATTCCAACAACATTCATGGAATTCGAACACATTGACCTTCAGAGAAGGGAATTGCAGATCAGTTTGAGAGGGGAGGAGCCCTCTTTCCCTGCAGACGATGGTGCCGTCGTATGCACAATGTGCTACTCAAATAAACCTACTAGGTACTGTGTGCCGTGCGGCCATGCCGTCACGTGCAGGCAGTGCCTAGAGGGTTTTGTAACACAACATGTGTTCCACACCGTGACCCTCCCCGACGGCACCATTGCAGAAACCCCCCTCCGGCTACCAATAACTTGCCCCATATGTAGGGCAATTGTGGGGCAGCTGATTCAATTATATGACTGAAATAATGATTGAACTGAATTGACTGAATCAATAATTTCATTAAACACATTAATTGAGACTATTAACTTTTCAATTATTACCTACTTATCGTTATTGGTTTTTAAATAACAAAGAAAATACCCTGATTTCTCATATTAAATGCAGATAAAATTGCTGTTAACAGTTAGGATATCTATGGACTGTGTCATATGAGTGAATTATGAATTATTATCACATGATTTTGTTTATATATAAAAGGTTGAAGGTTATGTTGTTGTCTAGATAGAATTTCTTATTTATTACTTGACTGTAAATAAAATCTAATAAATAAAGTCAAATATCTTATTGGTGGCAGCGGTAAAAAAAATGTTGTAAGTGATTAGATAAGATTATAAATAATGGATATAAAAGCTCCAACTGGTTTTACCCTAGATACTAATGTTGTCCAAAACTGGAATAAATTTAAACAGAAGTTCAACCTATACCTAGAAGCATCCGAAAAATCAAAGAAATCAGGAAAACAAAAAGTAGCTTTGCTTTTATGTTCATTAGGAGATTCTTTTTTAGACATATTCAACAATTTTGAATTAGATGAAAATTCCAAGAATGATTATGATAAAGTTATTGATTGTTTTGATAAATACTTTAGACCTAAGCAAAACACTGTCGTAGATAGGTATAAATTTTTCAATTTGAGACAAAATTCAAGTGAACCTATAGATGTTTTTATTAATAGGTTACAAACTCAGGCAAAAGTTTGCCAATTTGGAGATCAAGAAGAAAGTTTAATTAGAGATTTACTAATAATTGGTATAAATGACAATGAAATAAAAGAAAGACTTTTGATAGAACCTGAATTAAAACTAGGAAAAGCAGTCCAATATTGTAGGGCTCGAGAAGAAAGTGCTAAACAAGTAAGATTAATGCAGGATAAAGACAGAAATTGTCAAGATGAACAATCAGACTCATATTCTAATGAGCTAGGTCTAAACAAAATTAATAAGTCTACCTTTAGCCAGAAAATTAAGTTATGTAGTAAATGTCTGATGAACCATGCTTTTGGACGGTGCCCAGCGTGGGGTAAAGTATGCCTTAAATGCAAAAGAATGAATCACTTTGCAAAGGCCTGTAAGGCCAAAACGTTAAATTCAGTAGATTTAGAGGAAAACGAAAATTTTAGAGAAGATAAAGACGATACTGTTAAGGATGTTGTTGACGTTTTAACACTTAAATCTGTTTTTACCGTAAATCCGCACAACAATGAGTGGAATCAAGCGTTGCTCATTAATGGTACAGAAGTATCTTTTAAATTAGACACAGGGGCAGAAGTAAATGTCCTGCCATTGAGTGTGTTCAATCAACTTGCTTATCCAGATAATTTGAAGCCAACAAAAAAGTGTCTAAAATCCTACTCTGGCCATGAAATAAATGTTGTGGGAACTTGTGTGTTAGATTGCAAACCTTTGAATAACAGTAACTTAATTTTCAAGATAGAATTTTATGTAGTTAACGAGACAAGCTGTCCCATTTTGGGGTTGGTAACATGTCAAGAGCTTAAACTTATTTCTAGAATTAATTCAGTGAAAGGATCTAGCTCAGTCATTTTCGACGAGTTCGCGGATGTTTTTGATGATACCTTAGGGAAACTGCCGGTATTATATGACATCAAACTTAAGGAAGATGCAAAACCGCAAATAATACCCCCTAGACCTGTTCCAAAAGCTCTTACAGAAGCAGTTAAAAATGAAATTGATAAAATGGTTAAGGAGGGTGTACTTGAAGAAGTTACAGAACCTACAGACTGGGTTCACCCTATTGTTATAATTAAGAAACCTAATGGGAAAATAAGAATGTGCATAGACCCAAGAACTTTGAATAAAAGTATTAAAAGAGAGCACTACAGTATGCCAACAATACAAGGAATATTGTCAAAGTTGGAGGGTGCTAAATATTTTTCCGTGCTTGACGCTTCTTCTGCTTTTTTACAAATTCCCTTAACAAAGGCTAGTTCCCTATTATGTACTGTTGGGACACCATTTGGAAGATATCGATTCTGTAGGCTCCCTTTTGGAATAAACAGCGCTCCAGAAGTGTTTCAAAAAGCAATGGATGGTGTTATACTTGGGCTAGATGGAGTAATTGCGTATATGGACGATGTGTTAGTGTATGGTAAGACTTTAAAGGAGCATGATGAAAGATTGACAGCTTTCCTAAAGAAGGCAAGGTCAAGCAACTTAAAATTATCAAAGGAAAAGAGTCAGATTAGAGTAGAAAGTGTAACATATTTAGGACACAGATTCACACCTTCAGGTGTCACCTTCAGGTGTCAATGATGAGTGACATCAGGAATATGGTAGAGCAATGTACAATCTGTCAATCTTATCAGCGGTCAAATACTAAACAGCCCCTAAACCCGTACCCAGTACCGCAACTGCCTTGGGAAGAGCTGGGAATTGATTTGTTTCACTTGGACAATGCTAACCATTTAATGGTAATTGACTATCACTCCAAATTTGTTGAGATAAGGAAAATGAACAGTACTAATGCCGAAAGTGTGACTAATAGTTTAACTCAGATTTTTAGAACACATGGGTTGCCTAGTGTGATACACAGTGACAATGGACCACCTTTTAGCAGTGCAAACTTTAAACTGTTTATGGAGAGATATAACATTAAACGCATTACTTCTTCTCCACACTATCCAAGATCAAACGGAATGGTAGAGAGAGCTATACAAACAGTTAAGTCAATGTTAGTGAAAACTAAATCATCAAAAGGAGATTTAAATTTGGCTATAGTTGAGTATAACAATACTCCGAAAGAAAATCAGAAAACTCCATCACAGATGTTAATGGGAAGAATACTGAGAACTGTATTGCCTCTACACAAAAATACTTTAAAACCACTCTACCCAACAGAAGGAACTGTAGAGAAGTTACAGGATATACAAAAGAAACAAAAGATATACTACGACCAAAGAACTCACAAACTAAGGGATATGACCGAAAATGATCTGGTGTACGTGCAAAAAGGAATTAGAAGATGGATCCCTGGAATCATTGTAAGAAGAGATGAAAACCCAGACTCGTATATTATTAAAACAGATGAAGGGGTATATAGAAGGAATAGAATACATCTCCGGCCAAGAAAAGGGAGTGTGGAAAAGAATCCAAGTCAAAATCCAACAAACTAAAAAAAAAAAAAAAAAAAGGACATGTCATATGAGTGAATTATGAATTATTATCACATGATTTTGTTTATATATAAAAGGTTGAAGGTTATGTTGTTGTCTAGATAGAATTTCTTATTTATTACTTGACTGTAAATAAAATCTAATAAATAAAGTCAAATATCTTATTGACTGAACACTATATGATAAGCAAATATCATCGGGAGCACCAAATGAAGCTGGTTAGTGAATGAGCTGCTGGCGAAATTAGTGTTTATATATTACAAATTTATTTCGGTAGCTAATCAATTATATGATCATATTTGTTGAAGTACAAACACATTTTAAAGTGAAAGATCGTGAAAAAATACAGTAAACAATGTTTTGACAGTTCAACAAAATTATTTAAATTAGTTATTTCAGTTGAGGTTTAACAGTAGCATTCATCAAATTGCAGTTTTTGCCGCACACTTTATTTTTTACTCCCAATTATAACATGCTTGAGTTTAAACAGTGTTAAAAAACATATCGTACCAAAAGTTTACTGTTAAATAATTATTTTTCATGAATAATAATAATTAAAGGTATCCCTTGTTTAGAATAAATAATAGTTTCTGGTTTTATGTAAGAAAACTAAAATGTTGGCTGAATATCAACTTCATATTTGAAAATTATTGGGCTCCTACCCACCTTGGTGTATGTGGTTTTGAAGATTTGAAACAGCCTAAATCCTCTTGTTTTACACATAAAAACACATGCGAACACACGAAAAGCACATATTGTGGTGTCAACGTACTGTGTGTTATTCGTGTGTTCGTATGTGTTTTGTGTGTAAAACAAGAGGATTTAGGTTGTTTCAAAAATCTTCGCAAAAATTAGAAATACACCACAAACCTCTCAAGGTGGGTAGAAGCCCAATAATTTTCAAATAATAACCCCACCTAAAATATGCCTTTTATAGAAAGAATTAATTTTTTAAATAAAAATTGTACAGTCATCCGTTTGGTATTCAATTAAATAAAATAATGAATTAAATGCGATCAATTGCTGCTCTAAAGCCGAAACACTTGCTGCAGACATTTTGAAAACTTTAATAATTAATGCTTGAACTTCTTGCTTCACTCACTGGGTGTTTTTGTTTGAAGAGTCTATAGATGATGTGCTGCCTTGAACAACTCCAAAGTCGACGACTTACTCTTACATCCATGAATTAATTGTCACAAATTGTTTATATTTTCAATGTATTATTGAAACCATTGCAACGATTGTCCTTTAAAGCCATCTAGATCAAGTTTTTTACATAATAAAGATCTACAGAATCAAAGGCCTTAGCGAGATTGAAAAATGCCAAAAGAACACGAGCATCTTACAATTCTCTAGTATTGCTTATAGTTCATCACATCACAAATAACAAGTTATGCTTAACTATTTACGGTTCTAAGGCAGTCAACAGCCAATAAGGTTAAGTTTTGAGTTCAATAAATGAGTTCATCAATTCAAACAAAATGGCTTATACTACACACATTCCGTCACCGAGAGAAGTCCAGTATTTTGATGACTTTCGCAATTCTTAAAGTAGCGCAGTTATAGCACTAAACTGAGACGTAAGTACAATATATACCTAGTTTGTGTTGGAGGTTGGAACAATCTTCTGAGCTTTTAGTATATTTAAAATTACTTCCGACTTGGGTTCCCACGGGGAGGGGAACATGGCTATTACAGTGTTGCCACGTTTGACGAGGCCGGGGTGGACCGACATATCGCCGAGCCGAGCACCCGCGCCATGTTCTGCAGAACTAGTATTTCTTTTAAATAAATGCGTAATTTGGGGTAATTCATACTTTTCTCTCGTTTTGAAATTAAAACGTAAAATACGCATCGTTTAGCTAGCACATCATTGCGCTCTCGAAGAAGCTTTTTTGTTAATTTTTTAAAGATGAAACCTGAAACCTATTCATTTGAGACAATGAATACAGATTACTCAGTACTACCTACCATTGTATGGCAATGGTACTGTACAAGCACTATAATGACTGCATTTACTGTTTGAGAACAATATGTAAAGATGACCTGTTGCCTTTGAACAAATAAATTTTCATTTTTGAGCGAAACAATTTATCTAGCGTGGTATAGCCTACTCTTCCCTTGAATAACTATAAACATGCATTCTCATGGCGGTAAGTTGAAAAGTATCTACTGTTGTTTGCCGTTTTTAAATGTTCTATTTTTATTCTGAGTAACCAGGTTTGTGTCCCCTCCCCTCCTTGTAAAGTCCTAAGTAAATAATTTCTTATTACGTTCTTTGCCCATATTGTACACAGCTAAATCATTTCGAGATATCTCAGAAATAAAGGGTTCACTATGTAATGTAACTATAAACACTAATATTACTCTAATTAACACAGGTAGAATACAATTTTACAAAATAACTTGTATTAATTACTCGTATAAAAAGCCTTAAAAAAGATTGTTGAAAACACTCGTGTTTAACTCCCGCTAAAAACGAAAGGCAGAAACTAACGGCATAGACTTCGTAGAAAGACTCACTACTTTCTCCTTCAGTTGTAAATATGTCATCATTGCAGGGTTGTAGCTGTTCCCGCCGGCCGGTCATTGACATTAAATCAAGTGTCCCACAAGGCTCTATATTAAGCTCAATTCTCTACAATATATTTACACATGATTTCCCTACCATCGCATGTACAATTGCTATGTTCGCAGACAATACTGCTTTGTTAAGTCAAAATAATTACCCCATTTTGGTAAAGAATCAACTACTAAACGACTTAGAAGCTGTGTGCAATTGAACGACCAAATGAAAATTATCATTAAATGCCAGCAAAAGTCAAGTCAAAATATTTTCATTGAGATAAAGCGGATGCATCCCTGAATTAACAATAAATGGTGTAAACGTTCCTTGGAACCCTAATGATAATGCGATAAATACCTAGGAGTCCACCTAGACAAAAAACTTAATTGGCAATATCACATTAACACAAAATTAAGAGGAGGCTGGAGTTGGCGGCCATATTGGATTTATACTCCATAAGAACCAATGTTAATTGGTATGCGGGATTTTTTGTTTATTTTTGGTCGGAAAACTAAAGTTTATATGTCAAATTAAAGCTCTTTTTAAACTCTACCGGACGTAGGAATTACATTTTCACATAAACTAGCAATTTTTTGTAAAATTGAAAAAATAACTTTTGATTGCGTTTTTACGCCATTTATAAAATTGATCGAAAATCGGCTCCCTACGTCCAAAAAAAAATTATCTAATTCAAAATTATCTAATTAATAACAATAATCGGCTTTCAAAATTATCTAATTAATAACAACGACAAATTCCCGCAAACCAAAAAGCATGTCAAGCGATAATTCAAGGTAATTTGAAGGAATTGTTAACAATCAGCTGACTTGTGATGAAAATTAGCCGGCGCGGAGAAATACATTCTGCTTTGTGACTACTTCACGTATGTGTCCATTGGTTGCTGTTTCATCATCATTGACTACAGATATTAGTTGAAATCAGTGTGTTTACGAAATTTTCATTATATTTAATATTTATTTTTGAAAAGTTTCAACAATATTACTACGCACAATTACTGAAATCAAAATTATGATAAGCCTATTTAAAATACATTAATGATTGCTGTACCATAAAGGAAATCAGACAGTTGTATGTTACTGCCTTCGTAAAACATCGGTCAGTTCAATCATCAGTTGTATGTTCTATAGATTTACAGCAAAAAAGATGGAAAACAATTTATTGCTCAAACTGCATTTTTCTTTGTCGTCAATTTTGACATGTACCGATTTTACCACTAAGTTATTTTTTTAGTATTTTAAGTGTATCAGTTTATTTTTAAGGTGGAACGGATTTAAAAATCCTTATCTTGGCAGGAAAGTACCTGATGCAGCAGACCTTTAGTCTACTAATTCATTAATTCGAAACCCTTGAATAGATATATATCCACAAAGTTTCACATACAAAATAACATCGAATACAAAATGACAAAAACAAGAGAAGGCGCAGCACGCTGATGTAAAGGACGCTAGTCTTGAACTTATGTCACATGCTTTATGTTATATTTTTGTTCTCAAAACATTAAATTAATGGCATGCAATCCCAAAGTTTAAAACATTAGGGGTACTGGATTAGAATGTTTGAGTTTAAATGTGCTGGTCATGTCAGTAGGCCTCCATATTCTCCCATTCTCCGATTACCATATTACCATAATATAACAGTTGAACATTTGTTACGCTTAGTCGTGTGGACGAGCTTGTTGGGATTGAGCGGTTGACTTATGGAACGTCAACTAAAAAAGAAAGGTAGGTATAGACAACGTCGAACTTTTTAGTTACATTGTTGGCTGGCATTTTGAGAAGGAGTTCATACAGGTAAGAACAATTGGGCAAGCCGCCATAATAATAATAATAATAACAATAATAAAATCGGTTCTACAAAGAATCCTTGCAAACATTCTCGCCAAACTGTTCAACGATACCATACGTTGCTTTTTTGGATGCACAGTTCGTTGAGGCACCTGCTCTATAAGGTTCCTGCTCTTTTACGCCGTGCTCGCCGACACAAACGGCAAAATGTTTGAGCGTATAACTGAGAACGTAGCTTATGTTTTCCACTGTAATGTTTATAACTAATTTAATTTCAGCCTTAATTTGTGCTCGTGATTTAGTTTGTTTAGTAATTATACCTGAGCATTTAATATAGAATGCCTCATACCAGCACGTAAATATGGTTAGATTAAAAATTATTCTGGAATTTGAATATTATTATTTACCATATTTCGTTTTTTAAATGACATAATCTTTAGCTGAAATTAAGCTTAAAGGTTTCAATATAGGCTAAGTATATGGTAATAGTTTCAAGTACGATAATCATTCAAGTTAACAATACCACGGCAATATTACGCACGAGATCTGATGTTTTTGTCGGTCACAAATCCAAGTTCTGCCTCAAATTACGATGTTTGACATTTGTGAGAATATTGGATGACGACACGTTTGTCTCAGCTGTTAGCTGCATTCTAAAAACGACAAACGGCACTATTTCGTGCATTGCATACGGCGGAGCAATACAGTTTCAAGCTTTGCCGCATTATTCTATTAGCAGCACCCGTCTATCCAACCTCCTCTTAACTCAAGCTCACGTTCGGATAACTATTCTCTACCAACTAATCAATAGAAAATCAAAATACCCCCGTTGCAGCAGACCTGCATACTCAGCGAATTTCAAATGCAAAACAATATATTTTAATCTAACAGCGAGATTTGACATGTTTTTGTAAGCTCCATAAGATTAACATGGGGAATGAGTATGCAGGTTTGCTGCTACAGCTATGTTTAAACTGGTTGGTTTTAATTCAATATTTAGTAGATCTGATTTAGAAGAAGCCATTTACCAAGTTTTATCAAGATATGTTGAGAAATTAGCGAGAGATAAAATTTAACTTATTTCCCATAAGGTTAACATTGGGACAACGTACTGTGTTTACCACTTTCAATATCTCGGTAACCAATGGACATAGAGCAGTGATTCAAGATACTAAATTGTTTATTTTTCGAGCTGAATTCAATGGTGCCAACAAAAATTTGATAAATTTTATTTTTCTATGTAAAAAGCTCAAAAAACCCATTTTTTAGGGGGTTTATCCCCCTTTACCCCCCCTTCCGGTGGTCCGATCTGGCTGGTTCACGAACTCATCCAATCGATTACCACTTTACATGTCTGTACCAAATTTTATCAAGATCGGACCATTTTTACGGCCGCTATCGTGCTAACAGACACATATATATATAGATATATAGATATATATACATATCTAAAAATTCGAACGAATGGTGTTTTTTGCTTCTGGGGGTTGCAAAACAAAAAGTTATCATGGTCTGGGGCTTAGGTCTTACCATGAGACCTACGGTAATAGCTTCTTCCCTATAGGGGAAATTCGCTAATTAAAAACAAAAACACTTTGTTAGTCTATAAATCCATATTGAGACCCCTTCTAACCTATGGATGCCAAGTCTGGGGTACTGCTTCTCACTGACATCTACGGAAACTTCAGGTCTTTCAAAACAAAATTTTACGTTGTAAATGCTCCTTGGTTTATTAGAAATTCCCAGTCAATGTGAAGTACTTAAATTTAACTGATGCAAACTTAAATGCCCTGAAGACTACATTTTTAACATGGGCTGTTACATCTGATCTTCTAGGTTATGTTTACTGTCGATTGTTTACCTTAAATGCTTAGGTTTGATAACTGAACTTCTCAATATGATTTAACATGGGCGAAGATCAGTTTCGTTTTCGATACTCAGTTCATTTTTTCGGTTATCCAATATCAACTATCAACCTATCGTGTTTAAATGTACTGTTTCAACAACCGTCAGTAATGAAGAAACTTCGATAACAAACAAATGCCGAAACCATTGTCAATTATATCTATATCATTCGATTCTCTCACAACAAAACATGTACCATACCAAACATGTATGTATTATGTAAATATAATACATCTAAAATTAAATTAAACATAAAAACTAAATTAAAACGTTACTATAATTAACTAACTAAACACAACTTACTACCTTATTTCTCATCATCCGCCATCTTGTACTTAAATACTATCGATATTAAATATATTTTCGTATTCGTAGAGTAACAAAACAATCGATATGAAATACAATGGAATCGGATGTCAAGTTCTGTCCAACAAACAGTACATCGAACTTCGACTGTCGGTAGATTTTCTTAGAAAATCAGATGATGAATCGTCTGCTATAGGAACGAACTGCAGAAGATCAGATATGAAACTCGTACCCTTGGTTTTAGGTCTTACCATGAGACCTACGGTAATAGCTTCTTCCCTATAAAGGAAATTCGCTAAAATATGCTAAGGGAGGCTTTTCAGCTTAACATTAATCTGAATTTAGCACGTTTTTTTAAATAGACCGAAAACTGTAAGAAAAAGTAGGCGGTAAATGCCTTTGCAAAAGTCCTGTTCCCCAAAAGTTTGCCATTCACATTGAAGATCGGGTCACTCAGCTATTGATAAAGCTAAGTTGTTGTAGTAATAGTATATTTTTTGGAACTGAAACCCACGTCACCCAAGCAGACCCTCCTAACTTTAAATTAGAAACTCCGTTTTAGTGGATATACATATACCCGAAATTACTCGCTGAGTTTTAAGATTATAGTTTGAATACTTATTTATTTACAAAATTGGGAACACAATATAGTAACCTGGATGGGTGTACGTAAAGTAGCTTAGTGGCATTTGACAAATATACAGTAGGTGGCTGTAATAAATTTGTACATTTTATGATTTTATGCTCCCTTACCCATAGTTTTAAGAACTAAAATGGTCGCAATTTGTAAATTTGTAATAAACTTTATATTAGTCGTCTGAAAGAGAATATTTTTAAAACCTTCCTTTTTCACATCTAAAGCCTATAAAAAATATTGATTTTTGCCAAGTCCTAAGTCCTAAGGCCCTATAAGACTTGTAGTTTTTGATAGTCAGCTTTGAAAGCTAAAAATGGCCGCCATTGAATTTCCTAATATATCATATCCAAGCCTGTTGAGAGAAAACATTGCAAAATCCTCTCTTTGTACGCATCTAGAGCCTGTAAACAATATTTGTGCCAAGTTTCCCCGCTCTATCAGCCTTGCAGTTTTTGAGTAATCGTGTATGATCAGTCAGTCAGTCAGTCAATGATTTTGCTTATATGTATATAAATGTAAATATGTATATATATAAATATATATATTCATAAGGAACCTATTGAATTTTTCTATTACATTACGATCAAATTATTGGCCTAGGTCTATATCCATCGCGTTAATACAGTCAATATCCTGTCAAATTTTAAATATTTTAGTGTTGAGCGTGAAGCAGTTTCAATACCTACGTCTTATCAAAAACTTAGAGAAGGAAGGGTTTCCGGATGTCCAAGCAGGACAATGTGTTATTATTTTCAACTCTCAACAATAGCAGACTGCGACAAAACATCCCCAACTCACTGCACGTGTTTTGAGTCAAGCCAAGACCCAGAAATTCCACACCGTCATAAATCACGGCGGACCGTGGTAATTTTAGGCATGCGCAGGGAAAGTCCACTGTGGGTACCAAATCATCTTGAAATGTTTATCTCTGATTATTTAACCCTTTTAAATTTGTACACACCAAGAATGTAACCTGAGCAATTGACGAATTTTATTATAACGTAAAACTTGTTATACAAAAAATAGCTATGTTTCATCAAAATTTTACGATATTCTTGTATTTTTAACAAAAGATAAGTAGAGAGCCTTATAGCCATGACATCATGAACCGTGTTTACGGTTAGTTTAAAGTGCACGAAATACGGCGGGTTTCAAAAAAACTGTAAACTCATAAAATTTACTGCTAATCCTCAGCTGACATTACTCAATGAAATGCTTTTATTGAACTGTAAAAGCTTTTTTATATTTCTCAGGGCTTTTTATTTGTAAATTTGTGTTTAATTTACCATGATACTAGTCGTTTCCAGTTAATACTATTAACTATTTAAATAATGAGAGAAAATGTTGTTAACTTTGAGCAGACAAATATTTTATGGCTTGTGAAAAATTTTATATCATTATTAGTTTAAATCTTATAAGTTTATGTTATCTTACAGTTAATACGATTTTAGTTTGAGTTTCTCTTTAATTTTTATATTTTCTCAGTTGATTTCTAAGAATTTACAAAGATTTTTGAAAATTTGCCTATCTTACGAATGTTGTAATTTTTTAAATTGAATATAGTTATAGCGATTTGCTTTGGGCTAAAATGAAGTCTAATATAATTAATTGATATTTGCTCTCCCTTGAGGTACAGCATAGTTTTTGTGTTTATAGATTTTCCCCGTGTGAATTTCTTCGGGTTGTGTAGAAGTGACCTCGAACCTGAATGAGAAATTTACTATAAAGTCTTAACCATTGGTTCCTTTTGATTATGACTCCTTCATCATCAATTTTTCCTTGGACTCCCAACATCCAAAATGCACAGTTTTCCTCTTCATTTGGTTCCCAGTTTTCTTTCATTTATTCGTTCACATACACTTCCTAATGCAAGATTTTTTTTAATAGGGGCTCTGCTGACCTTCAGCGTTACAGGTCATCTTCAGGCAATTCCCCCATTCCCTGGATGTAGTCGTATACATATATGTCTGTTAACACGATAGCGGCCGTAAATATGGTCCGATCTTGATGAAATTTGGTACAGACATGTAAAGTAGTTATCACTCGGATGATTTCGTGAACCAGCCCTATCGGACCACCGGAAGGGGGGGTAAAGGGGGATAAACCCCCAAAAATGTTTTTTTAGTTTTTTTACATAGAACAATAAAATCTATCGAATTTTTCATGGCACCTTTGAATTCAGCTAAAAAACTGTTTAGTAATTTGAATCATTGTTCTATGTCCATAGGTTACCGAGATATTGAAAGTGGTAAACACAGTACGCTGTTCCAATGTTAACCTTATGGGAAATAAGTAAAAATCTTTATCTTGCTTATTTCTCAACATATCTTGATAAAACTTGGTTTGTGGCTTCATCTAGATGAGATCTAATGTTTAATAGTCTAAAATCACCAATATTTCAATTTTCGTTGCTGCAAACCTGCATACTCATTCCCAAATACGTCAAATCTCGCTAAGTTAGCTTGAACTGTATTCTTTCGCATTTGAAATTCGCTGAATATGCAGGTCTGCTGCAACGGGGTTATTTATGTATATATCTACATATATGTCTATGTCTAATATAGATCTAATGTTTAAAAGTCTAAAATCACCAATATTTCCATTTTTGTGGCAGCAAACCTGCATGCTCATTTCCCATGTTATTCATAAGGAGCTTACAAAACATGCAAAATCTCGCTATGTTGGCTTGAACTATAGGTTCTTATGCATTTGAAATTCGCTGAGTATGCAGGTCTGCTGAAAGGGGGGCATTGAATATTTCTGTGCTCCGTAAGGAATGCAAGGGAAGGCACGGTTAAATAGACCTAATGCATTTCAAATGATGAAAAATTCAAACTTTAATCTCGTTAACTATTTGGGTTTGGAAAATATGTCAAGGAGTAATAAGTTCTCAAAATTAAGCGTAAAATACAAATATTTCTTAAAATACAGGCTGTTTTGTAAAAAGTTGTCCTCCATATTGGAAAATGGCGGCCAATTAGAAGAAAACTGAATTCACCTTTTTTAAATGTCTTTAAAAAGTAGGTGAAGCTCCCCATTGAAAGTTTTCTCTATATCCTATAGCTTCTGAGACTCCAATAGTAGCTAGTAGCAAAGCTAAGTTGGAGACCTTGTTTGATGTCACGTGAAAAAGTTAACTTAATAATAATTGAGAGTTAAAAGTTATGTAATTTCTTAGAGTTTTAGGACAGTTATTCAGAAACAGAAAACATAATAATTAAAATGCACAATGTGCACACGGGTCCATGGTATCACATTAAACAATCAACCGTTAAAAATTCTTGCGTAAATTAGACCTTAGGTTTGAAACTGCATTAAATAAATTAAACTATCAGAAATGCTTTAGCTTTTGCTATTGATTTTCAGACAAACAAATATAATTCTAATATAATCGAGCATGGACCATAAAATATGAAATCTATATACGCTACATGATTTATTTACATCCTATAACTTATAAACAATATAGATTTTGAATGATTTGAAAACGACATGATGAGGATACGAGAATTGCACTCAAAAAGTATCGTGTGGAATTATTGTATAGCCTCAGACCCACAGAGGAGGGGCTTAGAGATGATTCCTTCTCTCTAACTGGTGGAGTTCCTCTCCAATGAAAAGACAGAAGGGGTATGAGGGCGGGACTTAAAACAATGAAAACGGACAGAGCTCCAGACGGACAGAACGCGGGGGTAGGTACACCCTAATAGCGCGGACCGGAAGTCAATATTTGCCTGTTTTTGAGCCTTATGGGAATTTAACATTGGCGGACCGAGTGCGGGAGGGACTGACTTGTGCGTTCCCCCCCTCTCTCCTTTGTAACGGTGCATAATGCTGACGAAACCCCCCCTCCTCTCGTAGGAGCGTTATGTATTTATGGACGGCCTCTATTTTAATGATTGAATAATTTGTTCATTTTTTAAAATAGGACTAAGACAGGCTAAATGAACTCCAACTTTGTTATGATTGTACGTTCAGTTGAGACTATAGTAGCATGGTATAGTCCGGAGTATTGAATGCCAGATAGTATTCAAAGGGATAAATTAATTACTTACTCGATGGTCTTAGTAAAAATATAAATTATTTCAATCCATACACACAGGGGGCTGTTTCTAAACGCGTTTCACAATTACTAGCTACTAATCACTAATTAATAGTTACAATCCATCTCCATTTTATCTTTACGTATTTGAAACGGAATGAGTATTACAAAATACAAAATCAATTTTATCAATTCACCAACATCGTTTAGAAACAGCCCCCAAGAAATAAGTGCTACTTTCATAATAAGCGTACATTGATTTGTTTTTGTCACAAATAATATCACTAACTATGATAATATTTTCCAAACCCAAACCTCATTATGGCGGCAAATCGTGACGCGATGCCAACCTAACAACTTGAAATGTCTCGTACTATTAATATTGAACAAAAAATGTAAGCTTAGATCAAGTGTACATAAGTAACAAATATATAGAAATAAAAAAGTTTCGTCTTCGAGAATCTTCTATACGAAACGGCTTTTCCAATATTAGGTCAAAAATAATTTCATATATACAAGAATGAATTTTAGTAAAATCTTGTTTGAAATTTTTTAAAAATACGGAGCTCTCGGGGGGGCCATGGCCCCCATGGCCCCCCCCTGGAGCCGCCCCTGCTTGGGGTGGTTTTATATAATTTGTTGCTTATTGTCATTTCTTTTCAAAATTTCTGCCAGTTTTGAAATTTTTAAGATTTTGTTATATTTACAAAATACACTTTATCTTGAGAATAGTTTAATTCCTTTTGATTGACAGAATGTAGACCCTTCAACCTTAACTTTAAAATGATATGTCATATCATGTCACATGCTGTTACGTTTTATAATGAACATTAAAAAATTTTTTAGATTTTAGTTTTGAAAAATCTTTTTTAAAAGGAGTTTTATTAATTTTTTTAGTGAATTTACTTTTACAAACACAAAAAGTTACAAGGTTTATGAACAATTTGGAATTAAAACAAAATAATGTTAACTGGTTTACAAGTTAACTCGCAGGGTATTTCTGTAATATAATGAAATTTCATAAAAATTAAATGACTGCGCTTAAAAAAAAATTTATTTGGCGATTATTATAGGTTTTTTGTAAAAAAGTCAAGATTAAAACCCAAGACCTTCATTTCTGGAACACTCTGCATTCGTCCTCAAGCGCTCACCCCACTCTTCGGGAAATTTTTAGTATAAGGTTAAGGGTCAAATGAACATCTATGCCATTTTTCAGCCATCTGGCTTTTGCTTCCTTCGATTAGTCTAATTTGACTGAGCTTTGGTAAAGATGTCTAGATATTGGCTAAATTGAAAAGAAGCTGATGTCACTATATTGAGAGGCCTAAGAGGAAAAACGTCGTGATTCCTCACCATACCTCAGGAGCTCGACTCCTTGCTGAGTCTGGGTCAGCCCTTGAAAGACGTAATGGATGCTCCTACTTGTTTTGCATCGTAGGTTTACTTTACAGGAGGACATAAGGACTCTTGAGGGGTCACTAAGCAGGACCTCAAAACTGTCCTTAAACAAAACTCAGGAAAGGATGGAGCCCCCATTCAAGTAGGAGTTGGAGGTAATTGAGTTAGGGGGTGAATCATTGTAGGGCAGTAAAAAATACCATACTGGAAATATAAGCAGTATAAAATATATTATACTGTTCAGTGCTATGTAATAAAAGGACAGAATAATTACTGAACATTCAGTGATTTTTTTACTTTTTTGTTGTTATTTATTATTTTAGCTATACAGTTGTAAATGGGTAAAATAATAGGTAGCAAAATAAAATAGAGCTGTGCATACAATATAAAACCGATTCCTGTCATATTTTACTTGGATTTAACTTTTTTTCAAAGTCCCTTCTCAGTTCAGGAAGTAAAGCACAGTGCAGTATAAACAGTATGCAGCTGGTTGTCTTTAATCTGCCAAAACTGATGCAACGACCAACATTGAAGCATGACTGACACAAACATCTTGACAGACAGGTCAACATATGGTTCTAGTCTAGGTGCGGTAGACGGTAAACTGGGTCACATATATAAAACAGCTCAACATTCCAAGAATTGTGATGTGCTCTTCCTGACCTCCAGGATGCGGAACATTACACTGGTAAGTAATGTAGAGGTAGAAAAATGTGTTTGGCTGAAAATTATACTTCTTAGCAAATTCAAAGTAATAAGGTATTACAATAGGTATTATGGTAAGAGCTATGGTATATGGCACAAGCCCAAGACCATGATAAATTTTGTATTGAGGCCCCCAGAAGCAAAAAAACACCACTCATTTGAATTTGTAAAGGGTGTTGATAAAAAACCCTTCAGGACTTCGGGATATGGCTACTTACATCAAAACTAAGAAAAAAGTTCTTATAAAGATTGTTCCTAAAATGCTTAGTTATCCATCTGTCGGTCTGCATGTGTTTTTAACATGATTTGGGTAGCTTTGAAACTAATAAAGAGGACCTGTCAACTTCGAACTTGGTACGTATATGCTGACTAATAGAACCTATTTTGGTGCAGAGTATCAAGTTTCTACTTTGTACCATTTCAAAATGGCAGCCATTTTTATATATTAAAACTTAATATCTTAAAAACCGTAAATTTTACAAAATTGTACAAAAGACAAAAAAGTTGTGCAAATTGTTTCATACAAAGCAATATTAAGAAGATTAAGATCAAACTACAATTAATTGAGTTATTGCAATTTTCCCAACAGAATACGTACTTGTTTTATGGCAGTTATAGCAAATTTGCTTGAATAAGTGGCTGACTTTATTTCTCTGAGATGTTAAGCCAATGACTGAATTCAGCTTGAAAAACTAACAATTCAGTATTTTGAATCATTGCTCTATGTCCGTTGGTTACCGAGATATTGTAAGTGGTAAACACAGTATGTTGTCCTAATGTTAACCTTATGTGAAATAAGTAAAATTATATATTTCACTTATTTCTCAACATAATAAAATTTGGTTTATGGCTTCACCTGGATGAGATCTGATTTATATTAGTCCAAAATTCCCGATATTTTCATTTTTGTTACAGCAAACCTGCATACTCATTTCCCATGTTATCATAATAGGAAATAAAAAAATGCTATATCTTCCTTATTTATTAACGTACCTTGATAAAACTTGGTATATGGCTTCTTCTAATTCAGAATCAGATCAACTAAATATTGAATTAAAACCACCCAGTTTTAACATACCTGATGCAGCAAACTTGCACACTCATTCCCCATGTTATTCTTACGGAGCTTAAAAAACATTTCTTATCTTGCTATGATGGATTTTAACTAGCCACCTTTAAGGTACCGTACCAAGGGCATTAATTTGAACGGAGTTAATAGTATAGTTAGGTAATTTTGTATCACAAAAGCTATGATAGGATATTATTTGATGAGTTTAATTAACTTTTTAACCAAAACTATCAGGGGGAAAGGTCTCCTAATCTGTTGCCCACTTTCAATTAAGTCTGAAGTAATTATTTTTCAATCATAATTGGTGTTCACTTTCAACCATGAATGATTGGAGTTAAAATTTAGTCAATCCAAATTCTTGAAAATAAATATATAAACAGGATCTCAGTTATGTTAAAATGTAATTTACACTGAAGTCAACTTGCTCATATATATATGTGATTTCCAGATTTCCTACCGTTTGTCACTTCTTTCCTAAGAAAAATTATAAATATTTATCAATATTGGCATCAATATGAATGAATCAATTGAATGAATGAATGAATCAAATATTTTCTCCGTGAAAATTTATATTGCTCACAAGGAATACACATTGCCATATGGGAATGGCCTACATGGGCAGAAAGCTTGAGCATACGTCTGTCATCCTGAATAAAATTTCATTGGCCATAAGAAAATAAAGTATGTTTATAGTTAAAAATGTTTTAATTTGATGGCAAAAGATAATAATTTAAAAAAATGAAGAGACAGCTCATCTGATTTTGCACTAATAGGGGCATGGAATATTGCACATGGGAGATTAATTTGGTTTTTAAATTCTATGGGTTATTTAATGAACTAGAAACGGGTTGTCAAAAGAAGTTCACCATTTTATATAGGAGAGACCATTTAAGGCACTCAGACAATTGTTAAAATTCTAAAATTTAAAACTATTTTTGACGATAAATTTTAAAAATTTTAAGTAATAATCAAAATCACCGAATTAATTAATTATTGTCATCTGAATAATCCATTGTTATGGACAGCTTTGATGACAATGTTTCAAAGCGACAAAAACATTTTATTAATTAACTATTAAAACAATTCCTAATAGCCATATTTTCCCCAGCTGGTGGCGTTGGCTTTGGCCGTGGTAATCTGTGACTTCATCGCAGAGTCCGTCCCCACAGGAGGAGGCGGCGGCTACGGCAAGGGAGGCCATTCTGGCAAGGGAGGCGGTAAAGGAAAGGGAGGCGGCGGCTATGTTAAGGAAGGCGGCGGCGGCGGAGGTGGTGGCTATGGGAAGAGCAAAGGAAAAGGCGGCGGCGGGGGCGGCTATGGCGAGTGCGACGACGACGATGGCTACAAGGTTGGTATTTAGAGACATGTTTTATGTTGGCTTAGGTAATTAACGACTACCAAGGTCTACAGTTATCAACTTATTACAAAAAGAAAATTTTGCGAGTAACCCAATGAAAACAAAATTGTCTTTAAATATTTTGTTCCCCTTTTGGATAATTTTACTTGGACCACTGTCTGATAGATGTTAATAGCTGATAAGTTAACCTAAAATCATTTCAAAAGTTTAAACAGCTAATTTTATTGCCCAAATACACCACCGATATTTTAATACTATTTGCTAGTCCTAGTCCAACTACTTTACTAGCGTATAGACAAGAATTTTGATGTTATCCAATATGTTCAGAACTGTAATATTTTATATCATTTAGTAGATTGACATAATTTCAAAGGCAAAAATTCATGAATTTGGTTTTCACCACTAAACAGCATACAGTTTGCAGTAAGCCACCTCTTTAGTGCTTCATGATCATTGCTCATGGCTAATTAAACTGAAGCAGATGGCTGTTTCATTTGCAAATGATAATAGAATTCACTGTAAAATTTTGCTTCACACAGGTCATTTATATAAATTATAAATAAAATTGCTGCAAGGACTGAGCCTTGTGGGACACACCACTTTTATGAAAACTCATTTTTCTCTCCCATTTCTGTCTTGTTCGTCCATTATATAATTTGCTATTATTTAGGAAATCTACATTAGCGGTGGCGGAGGTGGCAAAGGAGGTGGCAAAGGAGGTGGCAAAGGAGGCAAAGGAGGGTACGGCAAAGGAGGTGGAAAAGACTCCGATGAAGATGATGGCTACAAGGTTGGTATTGTTTTATGTTGGCTTAAGTAATTAACGACTATCTAGGTCTGCAGTTATCATCTCATTACAAAAAGAAAATTTTGCGAGTAACCTAATGAAAACAAACTTGTCTTTAAATATTTTTGTTCACCTTTTGGATAATTTTACATGGACCACTGTCTGATAGATGTTAATAGCTGCTAAGTTAACCTGAAATCATTTTAAAAGTTGAAACAGCTAATTTTATTACCCAAATACGCCACCGATATTTTAATACTGTTTGCTAGTCCTAGTCCAACTATTTTACTAGCGTATAGACAAGAATTTTGATGTTATCCAATACATTCAGAACTGTAATATTTTATATCATTTAGTAAATTAACATAATTTTGAATGCAAAAATTCATAAATTTGGTTTTTACCACTAAACAGCATACAGTTTGCAGTAAGCCTCCTCTTTAGTGCTTCATGATCATTGTTCATGGCTACTTGAACTACATCACTTTCTTTTTCGATATAACAAAGGGCTGTTTCATTTGCAAATGATGTTATAATTCACTGTGAAATATTGCTTCACACAGGTCATTTATACAAATTATGAATAACATTTCTGCAAGGGCTGAGCGTTGTGGGACACACCACTTTTATCAAAACTCATTTTACTCTCCCATTTCTGTCTTGTACATCATTTATATAATTTGCCATTATTTAGGAAATCTACATAAGCGGTGGCAGCAAAGGAGGTGGGGAGGAATGTGATGACGATGGTGGATATGGAGGTGGAAAAGGAGGTGGTAAAGGTGGATATGGAGGTGGAAAAGGAGGCAGCAAAGGCGGATATGGAGGTGGGGAAGAATGTGATGACGATGGTGGATATGGAGGTGGAAAACAATATGGCGGCAGCGGTAAAAGAGGAAGCAGTGGAGGTGGAAGGGGAGGTGGAAAGGGAGGTGGAAAAGGTGGAAAAGGTGGAAAGGGAGGCAGTAAAGGTTAATAAGCGAGCCAGTATTAATGTGGTGGTAAATGGTAGCTAAGTGTAATGAAATGGTTCGGTAAGGACTAAAAAAAATATAATTAACTTTTTAATCAATGTTTTGTCATTGCTCTACCTGTGAATTTCCAACCCTCCTGAAAATAACTTTATTAATATTACAGGTATTTTATGGCATTAAGAGTGCACAATGACTTAGACTTCTTTGAACTGTACTGCCGATTTGATCAGCTACACTACATACTATGTTTAACTGTGTTGCTCTCGAGACTCTCTGAGTGTTTCCAATATTACTCTCATAACGTCGGTGGTTGACTTTAAAAACAATGCTGCTAGACATGAACGTTTGTGGCCAAGTCTTTTTATTATGGTAAATGTATTGGTAATCGTCGTAATTGTCAAAATCGTATATTGATCGTATATGTTGTTACAACATCGTATTTAAATCCCTTGACCAGATATATTACGTACATTATTTTGTTATTACTCTATCCACCAAGTTTCAAGGGTCATATTAAAAATTCAGCCGATGTTTATGATTTTATAAACAAACTTCATAGTTTTGGGCTTAATCTGATAACCATTTTGCTATTCCAGAATTTAGATCACTTCAGGGTCTTCGATACTTAAATAAATATATGTCCTGCACACAAAGAGAGACACAAATGTAGAGAACTTAAAACTAATTTAAAACCCTCATAAAGATGAAACTCTTTTCCTAGGTTTCAAAGTATGGTAATAGAGTATTGTAGGTCTGAGTGAAGTATTTCTTGAATAGTCCGAGTCAAATAACGTGGCCCTTGCCGTCAGTAAGCTCTGAGTTGAAATTAACTTTAGTCTTATGGACGGACTGAGCCTTATTATTTGAATCGACTTACTCATAATAATTAATTTTGAAAAAATAAGTCGATGAAATAAACAATGCAGCATATTATTTGTTCACTATTATTAGCTTATACGCAAATAATCCACGTCAACATATTTGCAGTCACGTAAGTTTGCTGTAAATAAGAACTATTTTTATTCAAATTTCGTTAAATTGTAAAAATGGTTTTAAAATAACAACAAACACAGGTTACATGCAGCCAACATGTGTGTGTGGTCATGTGCAGCCTACATTAATTTGAAATGGAAATGGATTTTGTATGAAGTGAAAATAATATTACTTGTATTTGCATCTGTATAAACTTGTTTTATCTCTTTAGTTAATTATGTCATAATAATGACTGTGTTATGTTATGACAATGAATGCTTAGTAATTAATTAAGTTAAAATAATCTTGGATAAAGATCGGATATTTATTCGAAATTTATTAGTGGCCTTTTGCAGGTAAAGAATAATATATTTGATATTACTTTTAAGGGCTTTATGACGATAAAAATGAAACAAATGCTTCACTACATCCATAAAACAGTTAGTGTCTTGATTAGAATGTAATGATTTTTAAAAGTGGCAACTGATATTTGAAATCATGAAAACCAATAGACAAAACAATATTCTTCGCTCCTAGATATGTTTGCTTTCATGTATTTATATACTATTTCATTTTCAATAGTTTTTTTAGTTTTCATTAACTTTTTCTCAAAATTTGAGAAGAGTTTATTAGTTTATTAGGCCCTATATTTCGTATATGAGATTGAGTAGAGAATAGTAGAGTTATATTAGTTTTACTATATTAGTTCGTAGAAATATTCTACGAATTTTGAAGCATTTAAATACATGAACTAATAAATCGTATCCATATAAGGGCCCAACGAAATTCATAGGTAATATACACCATACCAATAACACAAGTTTGGAAAAGTAACAAAATATACAGGACAGGAAGAGTAAACAGATCAACTCAAGAAAGAGGAAGAAAACAGACTTCGAAACTTTACCCAAGGTTTGTGACCAACTATAACAAGAAATCAGCTTGACAACCCAATCTTCCGGGACGGCAGCTAGTTTTGTCGGACTGGATCACTAAACTTTGGTTTCTAACTACTTGGTTTACCATCACACAATTTTTATTAATCTCTCAATTTTACTTTTTGAAATTTCAAGTCTAAGTTGGTAATGTTTTATTTGTAGGTTTTAACTACGGTAACTCTTGGATATGTTACAACTCAGTAACACCACGTTCATAAAAATCGTTTATAAAGATTTTACAAGTAAGTGAAATAACTAAATTAAATTAATTTTTTCATCATTTATATGTTATAAGTGAAATGAAATAACAGCATCTTTATCAAAATGACTAAGAAAATATAATGTTTACTCAGAATGAGTGTTATTTTATCCTATACACGTAGTGTTTGTATTGAAAACAAACGTTTAGTTTTGTGGAGGTTGAAAAACGATCCAATAAGAAAACACGTGTAGCTGACAGAGTTAGTGAGGTCATAAATAAAACAGTCTTGTTCTGGTGAGGCACCTAATAACACTTTTTTCACAGTAAAAAGGTTCTCCCCATTTGCCTTTAATTCTGTACGCCATGATTATATTCATCATGCGCAAATACATTTCGGGATTTAATGAATGACCAAACAAATTAATATTATTTGATTTCTTAAAATATAATTCTCAAATTGAATTTCTATATTAATTTATTCATAAATTATGCTATTCAAACATTTGAATTGGGTCTTCAAAGTAAAGTAATTTAAAGGGGCGAAAAATCCATCGGCCAAAAAGGGATCAAAGGGGTCAAACCATCAATAAGTATTTTCTAATAAAACATATTCTGGCAGAATGCTGGCATTTAAAATATTTAAATAAGAATTGAGGATTAAAAGCTATTTTAATTTTTACGCTATAATGACAACAATTTCTTCACTCATATTATAATGCCGTGTTTTATAAATGTCTTAGTAATTAATAGATTTTGATTAATAAAAAAATGTTTGTCATCACAATATGTGATCAAAAAACTTCACCACACTAAAATATAAATAGCGCTTTTATTGTACTAAGCCTACATACAAGATGAGAAAATTAATATGCAAACACATTTTTACACTAGAATAAAATATCATCGATCAGAATTTGTTTCTGAATGACTATGAACCTCAATTTCTCGAAGTTCGATTGGTTCCATTTCGATTGGTTTCAGTGGCAGAAACTCTGTCCCATTCAGTTTCCCACTTATTAGGTGTTAGGTACCCTTGACGGTATATTGGTAAGATGTATGGAAGCACATTATCGTTGAAAAAGAGGAGGGTTATGAGGATGAAAGATTTTTTATATTGTAAGAAAAAATTGCTTATTCAGTTATTTGCAATTCAAATTTGTTTTTTAAAATCATTTGCGTCAGGAATATTTTATTCTGCTATTTCATATGGTAAAACTGATACGATTACAATAAAATTTGTTTTTAAATATGAGGATTCGCTCCACTTTACCCGAATGATGGCCACTTGCAGCTCAGGCTAAATTTTGTAGACAATATTTACAACTATTTCGTATGGGAAATAGCTGATATATCAGCAGTGGAGATGGAACAGCTTTGAATGTGTACACAAGCAAGCCTTTAATTCAATTCAAAAAATTCAAATTTAAAAAATAATTTTATTTTATATCATTTAACATGCTTTAATACATTTAGGCCCATGTGCCAATAATAGTACGTTCGGGCATTTAAGTCAATGATTGCTCAATGAGTTAATAGCATTTAAATTTATTTAATAAATATAAATAGCCATAGTTTCAAAAATAGTAATAAATTGACCAACTAGACAGCTCAATTCTGGTTTTGAAGGGTAATTATATCCAAATTTATATTGGAATAGATAATTTTAAACTCATGAAGATAATAGATTTCAATGAAAACAGTACCTACTAAAATCAATAAATTAGCAAACGACTAGGATATCTTATTATAAAAAATATGTTACTTTATTTTATTTTAAATGGCGATCTACCCAGGTAGATATTTTAAGCCAAGTATGAATGTCAGATGAGTGAAGGATGATTGTGGCGTGATCTTGTAGTCTTGTTAATATATTATGTTCACAATGTATAACATAAAAACACCTCTTACCACATAACCGAAGAAGTGATTTTACATACAATTCCTCTTTATTAATGAAGTACTAAGTGAAAAGTGCACCTA
Organism: Flexamia atlantica; assembly: GCA_035578135.1. Lineage (NCBI taxonomy): Eukaryota > Metazoa > Arthropoda > Insecta > Hemiptera > Cicadellidae > Flexamia > Flexamia atlantica. The sequence goes on along the minus strand of JAQJVK010000008.1, from coordinate 39,246,771 downwards.
ATGAACTATTAAGTGAGAAGTAGTGATGGAGTTTGAATATCACATGTAACCACCGTCGAAACTAGGGCACCACCCCTCTCTGTCTGCTAATGGAACCTAGAGACGTATGTCCTACTATTTTGCTTCTACTGTTCAAGGTTTGGCTTAGGAAAGAAATATCATTCGAGATGATCGAATCTTGTGAACTACGCCTTGCTTTGAAGGAAGTTAGTACAGTCACATTGTAAAATAAAAGGTGAAAATGGCAAACAAAGAGAGGATAACTTTTTCTAGAACTTGGTTTATTTCGGTGTTTTTGTAGGCATAATAAACAAAGATTTAAATGTGGGTAAAACACAAAATGCAAGTTTTTATACTTAAAGCCTTTGTGTACCTTACATAATATGTATCTCGAGTAGTCGTGTTTTGTATTTCATAAACGGTACTTTAAAATTATTAATTTTTATCAAAATCGATTGAGCTACTTTAGAGAAATTTGGATTTTTCTTTAATATTTTACTATAGAACAAGTCATGTAATGTTAACGAAATCCGGCACAGACATGTACAGTAGTAATTATTCAGAAGATTTGGAAAAAACCTCCATATTCATTGTTTATATGTCCATATATAAAGTTTTAAACACAGTACTCTACGTTGTTCCAGTGTTATCCTTGTGGGAAAGACAATTCTTTATTTTTCATACTTTTGAAGGATTTGACTATTCTTGACTTTTACACTGGGGCCCAGGAGGGGTTTTAATTTAATTATCTTGAATGTGAGCATGGGCTTTTGTGCTAATCAATTAAATAGCATATAGCCCATAACTCTGCCATAAATAGAGTAGAACATAACTCTGCAAACCCTGCAAACGTAATGTAACTTACACAATATAATTAAACTATTCAGTATGACAAGATCTAAAATATGTTTTTGTATTAGGAGGGTGGTCTTAAGAACTAAATAAAGGTCTCAGTTGGAAAAATACAAGATATTCTTGCTCAATAAATAAACGTATTATTCAAGATGATTACATAATTACATTTTATTAAAATCATTTTCTTAAAATTTAAAATAATGAAGGAGGACCCTAAGAGGATAACCTTAATGGAGGTTTGCAATCAAAGTGTCCCCTTCAGGAGGGTAAGGATCATATTATATTATCACTGTGGAAAGATCAGGTAGCCCTGCAACACATGAAAGTTTATTCACAGTTTATTTTAATACTTTTTAAGTGTTTAAATCATTTTTTAAATTGTAGAAACTTCATTGTGAAACGGTTTCAAAAAGTGCACTTAGCAACAGAATTACTTAATAGAAATTATAAATAGGCTAGGGCCATTTTCAATAATTTGTCCAGATTACAAATAATTCTTATTCTTTAGCCTAATTTTTTATAACTATGCCGGATTGAGGTGTAATGTTGGTGATATATGTTATTAATTGAGGTATAATGTTAAACTATTATAAAAATACCTCTGAGTTTCTGGATGGTAACTGTATTTTTTTAAACATTCTTTAAAATTAAACAGTATCTTTCTTTTTACAATTTTAATAAGCAGAATATTCTTTAATTATTTTTCTTCGCACACTGAATGACATAAGAATTAAGGTTTAGAGGTTTGTTAACAAACCAGTAAATATGAAAAAATAAAAAATAAATGTTAAAAAGGGTAGGGCTATAAATAAGAATTGAGTTGATGTGCTTTAAAAAGTTTTGAAAACTTCGAATCTTTTACAAATATCTTTGCCCAGAAATTTATTCAACTAAGACTGAATAAAATATAACTAATGCCAAGCAATGAACAGGACAAATAGTCATGCACCTACTTTTTCATTAAAAACAATTCGATAGGATAAACTATGAGAAGAGGAAGTTAAATAAAGTTTACCCATTACCAAAGTGACCCACAACACACAACAATGCAGAAGCAGAAGCAAAGCTTGTCCATTGTGGACCATCCCTTGGTAGTGGCAGCTCTATACAACACAGATTTACTGATGAAATCTCTAAACATCTGCGAGGTACGAGTTTGCCTTTAATAAAAAGGCATTGACTGGAATGAGGCATTATGATAAATCAAAATAATTTTAACCCACTGAGTCACAACTTTGTAAGCACAATGCTTCACAACATCCTTTATTTTCTGTGGATATTAGAAAATTAGTTGAACTCGGATGTTTGAGGAAAAAGTGTAATGATCGGTCATTCACAAAAGGGAGTTAAAAACCGATGAACAAAGAACAAATAATTCGTTTATAACCGTTGCACTTTGGTAAAAGCGTTTGATTTCTCAAGTGCATGGAAATACCTAAGATTTAATTTCAAAAGAAATTATGTTTTAAATAAATCAAAAACAAATTAGTATCATATTTATTTTAAAATATTTGACAAAAAATGTGGAATTGGCATTATAATTTCAGTGAAATGTAAGTGAATAATAACAAAGGGATTTTTTTTAACAATTAATGTATATGGTTTTGTGGTAGAGCCTAAATCACCTAAAATTGTGATTAAACTATTATCTATTATTATTAATAATAATTGTGAAAATTATTATTCCTTGCAGAGAATTATATGATTTACTAGGCTGTCTTTATTTTTGTCTGCTTCCGGTGAAATGGTTTGATTCATTTTTCCTTAAGCTATTACTTAGATTTAGCTACTGGTAATTATTGTCTGGGGCCAAAAGTCCCCACACCTAACTTCCTTGCTTCCCCACTATTGCTTTCAAAGTTAATGGAATATTTTGCATAATCGCTATTAAAAATATATCAGAGGGGTTTTTAAATATACTTTACATTTTTTTTGTTTTCCGGATTTATCGAAATAAGCTCTAAAAATATATATAGTGGTACACTCCTTGATACACTCCTTCATATACAATTTCGAAAAGAAAATTATTTTGTCATGAGGCAAAAAAACTGTTATAAGGAAACAGTTTTGTATTAAACAGTTTCACCTTCTATTAACTTATGGCTTTACTCCTTACTGTAATTTCTCAACAAAAATGGTTCATGAGGTGTAAAATTTATAAAATTAAGGGAGGGGCGGAAGATGTTAGCCCTCTGAAGGTAATATAGCAATATAATTAAAGTCTTCCTCGCTGGGGGAAGTGAAGATGGGATTACTTTATCTCTACGGTGGGAAACCCTCTATTTTTCTTTTTTTATTTTGGAAGGCATCAAATTCCTCCCTAAGCATTTTTTTCATAATCCACTTATTTAAGCCTTATTAATTATAATGTTATTGTTATATTATTATAATTGTGGAGGTTTGCGAGTTTATTCGCTCCACTACGGCAACTGAAACAATTGATAAAATTTGACCAACCAAATATTGTTATCAATTGGTAAGATAACCCACACAACAAACAGGCCATGTATGGACGGTTGCATCCATACAACCGTGCAATATTAGGTTCAAGTAGCTAACTCTGTTAGATAGCTAATACTTCTGGGTAATTAATACACAGGCATATTTCAATAGTTAGTCCTTCTAATAAAAATATGCCCGTAGGTTTATTCCTGCAATGTCTACTCAAAGAGAACTTTGAAAATCAAATTTAAATGGAATCAGCGGCTGAGACCATCGAAGACTGCAGGTACTGAATTTTATGTTACTACACATGGAGCAGAGAAAAAACAATTATTTTTAACGAACAAATTCATGCAATAAACTAGGGTTGTCCGAGTAGTGATTTTTGAAGTCGAGTCGAGTTTTGAAAAATAGCTTTTTTCGAGTCTAGTTTTTTTTTAAGTTTATAATATAATAGTTATCATGTTTCTACATAATGGTAAAAAATTATTATCATTACTCAAGTACAAATCACAATTTTGAGGTAGTTAAACTTAAACGAGTTACCGAACTAAGAGCAGATATACAAAAAAATGACACCAAAAAAAAAGGAAGAAAACCTTTTACTTAAGCTCACAATATTTCAAGCCTTTGATATATTTTTCAAGCCTAACTTGTGTTTAAGGCTTACCTGGGTTTTGAAATGAAATGAAAACTGACTATAAGCCATGACCAATCAATTACCTGACTCAATTAATTCATGATTAAAATATTTCCTGTCAACAAAATATTTTGTGTCAACAAAACAACTAAGTTTTTATTTATTTGGAATGGTTTCTTAAATATACCAAAAATAATTTTTTTAAAGAGATGTAATAATAAATAACCTCAAACTATAGAAAAGATAGAGTGATATAAAAATGTACGTGTCTTTAATAATCAAAAAGAACTTCTTACTTCAAGTATAACAAACGAGGTTTCAGTTATATTCGTTAAAGATGGATTGACATTGTGAAAAATGGCCGTAATATTCTTTCGCACGTACCGATCTTGGGTAAACGGCGGGAGTATTTTGCTTCGGGAGGGTAGTCGAACTTTCGAGTATTTTGCAATAAGTCGAGTCGAGTCGAGTAGTGAATACTCGGCTTGAAAAAAGTTCGATTCTCGAGTACTCGCACACCCCTACAATAAACTAAAAATTATAATACAATTAACTTATTTTGTCTTGTGCGATGATTGGGGACAGCAGCTGTAATAAAGAAGGTGAGGAGGAAATGCTAGGTACCAGAACAAGGTAAATCGTTAATTCATTTTCACGTCACACAGTGTGAAAGCGTCCATCTGTGGCCGGTCAGGTGTAACTCTACATTAAATAAATTAATATGAATGCAGATCTGTTAAATTTTTTAAAATATATTCGTAATATTATATTTAAACCAAATTAGGAAAAAGTATTACTTCTAGTAAAGCACAAAATATGCTCTAAAACATTGTAACATAGTGGTATAAAATGATACACTCCTTTTGTGTCGTTTTCCGTGTAGGTATATCATAAAAAAATACAAATGTATGTGTTTTATGTCACTAAAAAGGGTAAAGCATGAAATTGATAGTTGCTCGAATAAAACAAAACTATATAACCAAACACAGTTTATACATACACGTCAAGTCACGTCACATCGCGTCCCCATTCGGCCGATTCGGCCGTGTATGCTCTTCAGAGCATTCGAATTGGGCCGTCACGTGACGTGACGTGAGTTGTCGTGACGTGATGTGACGTGTATATGAATAGCCGGTCCCATTTATTAAGTTTAATTTGCGGTAGAGTTTTGAAGTTCCGGCTAAGCGGAAATGAACATCGAAAGAAAAATGTATTTCATATGTGTCTAAGTATACAGGTTTGCCTTGAATACGATAAAAATATTCCTCATTTTGAAAATAGAAGAGGACCTTTTAACTCAGCCATATTTAATATTTATGGCTTAGATATTTACTGAATCAATCGCCGAGGGTGGATGGGGTGGTTTGTGAAGGTGTCTCACAAGCTCGGACGACGGACGCTGTCCTGACGGCTGATATCCAGATCTGTAGGGTTAAGTTGCCCGCCGGTACAATTGGAACAACCCCCAAAAGAGGCTCCAGTACAACTGGGCACATCAGTTTGGGGCTGACCCTGACCGCCGGTGCAATTGGACATCTACCGCCCTGACATCTTATACATTGATTGTTCATTGTCGAGTATCAAACACTGTAATTTGCTCAGCATTTAACGGTTCCGCAACGGCTACTTTAATGATTGATTTATATCCTTAAATGGAAACGATGTAATTTAAGTTAAATGAACAAACTAACGTAGTAAAGTTGTCTAGTTCAAAGGAAAGTATCTAAATCTTTGAAATGAAATTTTTCTTACCCAACCTCACTCAGGCCATTCTTACACTTAATATAAGAAATTAAAAAAAAACAATAACAACAACACAAAGTATATGTTAAACAATAACATTAAAATATACAGACTTAAACAAATATGTACAGAATATAACTCGCCTTTAACCTTGTACTACGCTGTTTTTCGGCTTACAGAATTTTTAAAATTATATATAGTTGTCATTTAATCAGACCGCAATCTTAAAAACTTAAATAATTAAAAGTGTTACTATATTTTATATAGGTTAAACTAAACCAAAACAATATAATGATGAATAATATAATAATGTAATGGTGAAATATTTACAAGCTGTGTTAGTTTTTAACTTAAATGTGATGGATGCTTAGTGAAATACTGTAATTATTGCCGCAACTGATAGATTTTCAAACTGTTATTACACATAAGCCAATTATCGTTATAAATGTTACTTCGGAATATTGTGATAAACAATGTATTGGGTAGCGTTTTTGCCGAGATGAAGTTTATTATTAACTCTCCGGGAGTGATGAACTTGAACGGGCAGAGCGAGCCAAAGGTAAACTATCATCTATATTCCAGACCAGCTGGAAAATTCAATTCAAGCGACAACTGAGAAATCCAATAGTCGGGTCCGCATTGCGTATTCCTCCAGTTTCAAGTTCGGGTGAAATATCATGGCTTGGAAATATAACAGAAATAAATAACAAAAATTATAAAAATATGGATTGTGCGAAACACCCAATAAATTTTAAGAGTAGGAGCGTTATTTTCCTTAAATTTGTCAGTAAACTATTGAACTGACGAAGATCACTACTTAATAAGAATGTTACGACGGTGCCTATAAAATTCCCTTGGGAAGGTGCATCATAATATATACAAGATAAACTTTGTGTAACATCAAATCAATTATGAAAACCTATTAATGAAATCATTATTACTATAGTTCTGAAACAACCAAATAAGTAATGATTAAGCTCAATTTATTATATTATATTTTAAAGACACCGCGCAAAACGCTTCATCGTGCAAAAAGATAAACGATTTAAAACACAGATAGGTTGGTAGGCTGGTATATTAATAATTATTGGAAAAAAAGGATGGGGACAAACCTGAAACTTTTCTAGTTAGTGATGATGATGTTTAATTAAAACTATTGAGTTTTTGTATCTGTTTGAAAGTAGTTTGATACAGTGATGATGAACGGTTTTAATATTAATTTGGACAGGTCGACTTTGTTTAAGCTCATTAAAAGCAGTTCGGGTCTACAGCTTTAACATTCTCACCGATAAATGTTTTATTCAATTTTCAGTGTGGAGCTTACTTGAGCAGCCTTTTACTAGTGCTAAATTACAATTTTACCAGGAGTTGTGTAAATGATGTTAGGATTCGTCCAAGAATTAATTATTTGCTGTTTACGGACCCCTCCCTCCCTTAACATCCTACCGTCATTATTCAGCTAACCCTCCCTCCACTTAAAAATGAGGTAATCTTTTTACAAAACGACAGTTTTATTAAAATAAAGCTATGCATATTTAAAATTATAGCATGTTTTTGGTTTAAAATTTAAATAATATGTGAAATTTTCTAATTCAAATTGACGAGTAAGCTTTAAAACATTGAGTCGGCAAAATTATGCTCATTACTAGCGGTAATTTTTGGCCTTAGACATCATCATAACATTTTAGTTTTTGGTCCACCAATTTCTTATTTTTGAGCGATGTTGTTTTGGTAGGCCGTTAGTCCAGTAAATCTACGTAAAAAACACCCTTAACCTAGAACAAATTGCAACACGAGCGTTTTTGGTGGAAATCTGTCCAAAAAAATGTGCTTTTTATCATATCCAAAATCGGACAAAATCGGTCCATGGGAAACTCCCTAAAATTACGTTTCAAAATGGCGGATTACAATGGAAAAATTTAAAATTAAGTTTTACTCTTAGTTTTCAACCACACCTCTAGAGATATAAAATTAGAAATGCTACAGAAAACTGTTAGGGGGGTAATACTTCATTTTCATAGGATTTTAAATTTTGGCCGCCATCTTGGATCCGCCATATTGGATTCAATAATTTTTTTTTCAAATACAAAGGTGGTCATGTGACACATCATTTAGAACTAGATTTTTACGCTGATTACAATGCTGAAATCCGTTTTCAAAAATCTGTTTTTGTTTTTAAGATATAACGAATTTATTTTTAAATTTTTTTTTAATTTGTTAAAATGCTCACCAACTTAGACCAAACTGCAACACAACCTTTTTTCATGAAAATATAACAAAAAAATACTTATTCAAACATATCCAAAATCTAACAAAATCGGTCTACGGGAAACCCCCAAAAATCACGTTTCAAAATGGCGGTTTTTTTTAACATTGGGGAGTTTTTGTAAAAAGCCACTCGGCTGCATTTTTTATCTACATTTAACAAGATATTGAGTTGGGACCACCGCCAATAACTTTTGAGTGGATAGTCGTGCATTTTGTCTAGGTAAAAATTTTTGGCCGCCATCTTGGAAACGCCAGATTGGATCCAAAATAATTTTTCCAAATGTAAAAGTGGTGTTGTGACCCATCATTTCAAATTAGATTTTTTCACTGATTACAATGCCGCAATCCTTTTTTTAATACCTCAATTAGTTCTCAAGATATGGGTACTTTTAATTTATTTATTTTCAACCAATTTAAACACTACAAATTTATAAAATAGGCCCATAACCACAAAATAATGCTAGATAGTGGCGAATAACCACCATCAGTCATTTTTGGGCGATTTACACTTAATTTTCACCGATGTAAATGTTTTGGCCGCCATCTTGGATCCGCCATTTTGAAATTAGGCAAGTTATTTCAAATATGAAGTTGGTATTGTGACCCATTATTAATTCAAACTAAAATTTTACGCCCAATTCAATGCCACAACCCGTTTTTTATTATAGTGTTTAGTTTTCAAGATATTGACATGTTTCTGATAAATATCTCAAAAAACATGAATTTTTCAAAAACTAAGTTGTATAGCTAAAAACGGGTTGCAGCATTGAATTCGGCGTAAAAAGCTAGTTTAAAATTATGGGTCACAATACCAACTTCATATTTGCAATAACTTGCCTCATTCGAAAATGGCGGATCCAATATGGCGGCCAAAACATTTACATCGGTGAAAGTTAAGTGTAAAGCGCTCAACAATGACTGGTGGTGGTTATTCGTCACTATCTATCATTATTTTGTGGTTATGGGCCTATTTTATCAATTTGTAATGTTTAAATTGGTTGAAAATAAATTAATTAAAACTACGCATATCTTGAGAACTAATTGAGATACTAAAAAACGGATTGCTGCATTGTAATCAGTGAAAAAATCTAATTTGAAATGATGGGTCACAACACCACTTTTACATTTGGAAAAATTACTTTGGATCCAATATGGTGAATCCAAGATGGCGGCCAAAATTGAGTACCCTATCAAAATGAAGTATTAACTACCCAATAATGTTTGGGGGTGGAGTAAAATTTATATTTGAAAAAATATAGGAAAAAGTTAGGGGGGGGCTATTATTATGGGACACCCGGTATATATATATATATATATATATATATATATATATATATATATATATATTTATTTATTTATATATATATATAATTTATTTATTTATGTGTGTATTTATTTATTTATATAATATGAAATGAAATAAAGGTCGTTTCGGTGTTGTTTTTGTGTAAGTTGTTTCAGGTAAATGCAAAAATCTCCGAGGGGAGTAGGCTGAAATTTCGCACCAAAGGTATATCATCTACCCAGGCAAAACATGGGTCTACCCAGGTCCTTAATATCCCTTTAAGTTTCACCCCGTATGCATTATTTCTCACTAGTGTTTTGAATAATGTTTATAGTTTTTATTTGGTTTCCATAGGAACTATAGTTGATTTTATATAATAAGTAGGTGGTCATAGCAGTTACCATAGCAAAACTGAGTTGACAAGGATTAAGAATTTCTAAACAGAACTAAAATACTTGTAGTGGTTTAAAAAAATCCAATGTTTTCCGTAAATATTGGAAAATGTCTCTAAAATTTCCGCAATTTTGAAACGGCTAGAGATAATTTAGTTCAGTTTTCCTCAAAATGTCCCGTTCAGCAGGACCTGTAAAATGATATAAGACGTGGTATAGGTTTACTTAACAATATTGTGATATTTTTACCTTGGCCTTAATTTGAGGAACACCCTGTAGATAAATCGCGATGAACACATTTTCAATGAATTCTACATATCTGAGTTAGTGGAGGACAATTATGTTTAGCATTTCTGGATTACACAGTTTCCCCTTTAAAATAGGTAAATGGTTGGTTTCATTGATATCTGTAAGCTTTAAATGTGACACAAAAAATAGTTACAAAAAATTAATAAAAACAATATAACTCACTCCAAACTTGTCCGATTTTGATGATCAATGGCTCAAATGAAAGGTGATAGCTTACTGAGTGTTTTGAAACCATTCAAACCTATATTCCTTAAACAAAACTGGAGATACCCGTCCTTAACTAAATTAAAAATTCTGAAAAAAATGTTTTTATTTTTAATTAAAGGTCCATAACTCGCGTCTAACTCAACCCATTTAAATGGTTAAGAGCTTAAATTAAAGCCAGTAATGTACTGAGTTAATTAAGACCTTAATTAGGCCTGAGTCTCAGCTAAATTTGGAGATATAGGTCTTTAAGTGGTGACAAATTTCGAAAGTTAGAAGAATTTAAGTTGAATTATGGATCATAACTCCATTTATATTAGTCAGATTTCGATTAGTTATAGTTTATATGAAAGCTTATACTTTACCGAGTAATTTGACACCAGAAGGAACTTTTTAACTCATTTCAAACCTGAGATATAAATCTTTAACAAAAAACAAATTAAAAAAAACCAATTTTCATGTAGCATTTAGCTTTATAGCTCGTTTCACACTTGCCCGATTTTAGTGATCAATATCCCAAATAATAGCTAAACAATCACTCATCATTTTAAGATCAAAACGAACTAAAAGCCTTGCTTGGTCCCTGCGATATAAGAGAAATAATCGGAAAAGTTTTATTATTTATTTAGCCCCCATAAGAAATGTACAGGGAGGAATTTTATTTTGAGCATATCTTAAAAACGAATCGATATTTTTGAAAAGGGACTTCAGCATTGAAATCAGCGTAAAAATCTAGTTCTAAATTATGTGTCACACGACCACCTTTACATTTGAAAAAAATATTATAAATCCAATATGGCGGATCCAAGATGGCGGCCAAAGATTTTCACCCTGTCAAAATGCACGACTAGCCACTCAAAAATTATTGGCGGTGGTCCCAACTCAATATCTTGTTAAATGTAGATAAAAAATGCAACCGAGTGGCTTTTTCCAAAAACCTTCCAATGTTAAAAAAACCGCCATTTTGAAACGTGATTTTAAGGGGTTTCACATGGTCCGATTTTGTCCGATTTTGGATATGTTAATATGCACATTTTTTTTGCAGAATACCGTCAAAAACGCTCGTGTTGCAATTTGTTCTAGGTTAAACAGTATTTTTACTGGACTACGTTTAAAAAATAAGCTTTTACACGAAAAAGCTTATCGTGAAGAACATATACAAAAACAATTCTATGACGTCTATACGGCAATTAAAGGAATCTGAATATTTTTGTGCTTATGAAGTACTACATCTTAATGAATATAGGTTATACGGAAACAATAATAAACATTATCCCGATCGTTTAATAGCTAGGACGAAACAAAACAACTTTATTATAGAATTTCTCAAAAATTCTATCCTATTTGGTTTTTGTCTTTTATTTTACACAAATATTTTAAAACCTGGAGTTTTTTACGAGAATATTTAAATTGTTATGATAATGTATCAGAACGGGAATAAATATGTCAAATCTCATCATACTCTCTTTACCCGTTTGAAAAAGACGCGGTTACGTAAATTTTTATACTTTTATGTCAATGACATTAAAAACTATAAAAACCGTTATATGAAGCAAACATTTAAAAGTATAAAAAAAATGAGGATTTCAAGGGCAAATAAAAAGACACTTTGATCGATGAAATCGGCTGACCGATAGCCGAGTAATTAGGTTGTTATACCTGGCGCCAATTCTTGGGGCACACGCCGTCCATAAGACTAGTGTTAATTTTAGCATTGGGCTTATGGGCGGCGGCGTGGGCCCCAAGAATTGTCGCCAGGTATACTTAGTTTCAGAAGAGTAATAATAATGTCTAAATGTGAAAGTAGGTAAGACAATTACTAATAACTGGGCTATAGATTAAACTATACATTCTATCAATTTTTAAAAACTAATAAACATGTTAAAGCTTTGAATAGTTGTTTCTGGACACTATGGATTGTTTGAAAATAAGATCTATGTTTCCTTATGAAAATCAAAATGTTATAACTTTTAATTTGCCTTTTACATTTCCATAAAAGCTATTAGTCATTATAGTTGTTTAAAGTGTTATGATTTTGTTTTTGTGCACAGACAGTTTAACATTTTTTAGCATCGTGTGCTAGAAATAATCTTTTAATAAAAACATTGTTTTTGAGAATTCACCATTTATTTTAATAATATAATTTTACATACTAATGCAACATATAAAAATAATTGTATTTAATTAAATAAACTCATTATGCAAAAGTCATTATGGATAAAAATACATATCAAGAGTTTTCATCATTATATCTGGATGAAAGAAGCAGCAGAAAGGCGAGGCAAGATAAATCAACTAATGGGCCGTGGTCGTTACAGACATGTTTCTAGAAATGCTGCATTTTTAAGATAAGTTTCTTCCTGATGCAAAAGAGCGTCAAGAAAATGTAATATGTTATCAAGATTCATCTTCAAATAGACCTCTGTCTTTATAATTATATTATAATGTTACTTTAATGTATTATACTGTATTTCATTGTTTTACTTAAACAACAAAAATTAAAATGATAAAGTCAATGAATAAAATTACATTTGTTGACAGTGTTTTAAAAAATAAACGTAACTGCTAAAATATAATTGAGATTTTAAGTTTACTCATTATACATCATTTAATGAGTAATAAAACAAACCATTAGCCATTTCCTTTGTGACACATAAACCCCGGCATTAATTAGTGTTATTTAGCCACACCATGCTCACCGAATTGTCGTTACATTACTGAATACATTAACTATCCAACGCAGCTTCAAATTGCTCGTGGTATTCTATAAATAGTTATAAATAATGTGGATTAAAATCTTTTTATAACAATTTCTATGCTATTTTTGCCTTTAAAGTCATCCCCGTCCTCTTTCTCGCAAGGAGGAGACATACGATCTACTGGAGGAGGCCTGAAATGGGCCGGGAAACAGCTGCCAAAGAAGAGCGCGACGGCAGCTTCGACCTCTGGCAGCGCGACTGGGAGGCCGAGCCGAGGGGACGCTGGACCTTCGAGCTCAAGCTCATCCTTCCGTCCGACCATGGGTGGAACGGCAGCACGGCGAGCTATACTTCCGGGCCTATCTGCACCGGATGGGTAAAGTGGCCAACACGAGCTGTTTATATTACCCCGGCATCCCAGACACGTCCGAGCGAATATTCTCTCAGTGCTTCCGTTGGCACGCCCACCGAGCCTCGCTTTCATCTGAGATCGGCGTGGTCGTCAACCCACATAACTTCGTTGGGCATCATTGGAGCTATGCTCCAGGGAGAGGGTAACTGGAACGGTGTCCTGCACTATGCCCAGGCCATTTTTCGGGCAAAAAAGGTCGACCTTGATCGGTCTTAATCCTTAGCTTTTCCCCACGGAGATTGCCCTAAGGCGTAATATGAAAGGCTTAGCTCGAAGTAGTGAGCGAAACAGTTCCAGGCTAGTGTCCTCGGTGTTCGGGGGGGAGGGGTTAGTCGGTAGTTCACGCGACTCTGAGCTCATGATGGGACCGACACTACCGAGGGGACAACGAACCCCTCAGTGTGCGTAAGCACATTGCACCTCTTATCCTCCCCCCTAAAAAGAAATAAAAAACTGTTCAATAAATCAATTTCTGTAAGTAATAAGTGAATGTGAATAGTAAATAGTGTTTTTGTTCTGTAAGCGGTAGTAGTGTATCGTAAAGTAAGATTAAATTATAATAATGATAACAATTTACTTCTTTAGTTAAGCTGACAACATTTTCCTAGTATAAAAATAAATACAAGAAAAAAGTCGATGGTAATCTACTATATATTTGTCAAATACCACTCAGTGGAAACATCGTACAGCCCAAACTACTTGACCTAGAACCTTGAAACTTTGCATGGATGTTCCTCTTAGGGCGTAGACATCCGCTAAGAATGGATTTTACAAAATTCGTAGTATAAAGGGGTTTTTGGCGAGGCCGAAGTTTTCAAATTTTCCCATTTAAAAGTATGTTGGACGATTTTTGTTTACATTTTTAATGTTCATAAAACAATCAGCTGGTAGTTAGCTTCGGAAATGTATACGTTGATACAGATGATAATAAATTGATTTCTTTGATCATGGCTTCATTGATTTTTGTTGATTTGTTTCAAGGACATAATTATGTACTATATAAAAGTTACATTTAGTTTAGATAAAATCCACCATTAATTAGTTAAGTGGCACCATCTATATTTCGGTAGCGGGAGTTACGCAGTTTTAAACGTGAAGAGCATACTGCCTTTTGTGGCTGAGACTAAATCCCGGTAAGATGGAAAGAGAAAAGAACAGTGGTTTTTCAGTCACAAATAGAATGTGCTGAAATGATATGATTCTTTGATCTACTTATGTAAACATTTATAAATTATACAAATCCCTGATTTTAAGTTATATTTATACTATCTTTTCTACTGTATTTTTATCAAATACCACTGACCTATCCTATGTACAGCCAAAACTAGAACCTAGAAAATTTGCATGGACGTTCCTTACAGAGTGTTGACATTCACCAAGAACGGATTTTTTTAATTCGAGGTTTTTAGAGGTTTTTCGTGGAGCTGAAGCTTTGAAAATGCCCCATGTTAATGTAATGGATGATCTTTTTCTTTAGATTTCCAATTTTATTCAATCAAGCATATTAGCTTCACAAACGGATACGTTGTTACAGCTGATTTATAATTTGATTCCTTTTATCATGGTTTTATGGTTGTTTTGATGATTTTGTTAGGTTATTCGTACTATATAAAAGTTACATTTGGTTTAGTTCCGTACCTTATACGTTCAATCATAAGCTCATTATGTGGTACCATCTTTTTAGGCAGCGGGAGCTATAGTTATTTCCTTAAGCCGTCCTTCATGTTTTTAATTACAATCATGCCAGTTACAATAATTTGGCAAATTCCTTTTTCATCTAATTCGATGGTGTCCCGGCTTTTCACGGAAAAATAAGTGCTGCAATCAGTGGTTGATCTTAAATTATTCCTACCCGTCCATATTTTAAGTTAAAAACTAAGTGAATCGAGTTTGAAATACTGCCCACGGATAGCACCATAACTGTTTCGAACATTCAGCCCTTTACTGTACTTAATTGATGCCCTACTAGGCAATCCAGGGACGTAATGGTAAATCTACAAGGAAGTACCTTAAAATAAACACATTTGGTGTTAAAATCGGTCCGGCCGTTTTCGAGTTATAACGGTGAAAAGAAAACCTTCACTATCTATTGTGGTATCCTACATCCTACTGTGGTATCTACATTTTATTCTACATTCCGCCATAAAACAAACATATCTCTACATGACATATTCCTTGATATAAATATTTTATATTCAGTCCTCTAGATTCTTCATATCAAGGTTAGACGATAATTTTTATCGTGAGCGAAGCCACGGGTTCTGCTAGTATGTTATAATTCTGAAAATTAAAACAGTACAATCCAATAATAGGAAGTATTTTACAAAAGTTTTAAAATACAGATAATTTAATAAAAAATATACAGATTGTAAATAACTATTATAAAATAACTTTAATGTACTATTTTTTACACTTCAAGAATTGAACTTGAAAAGCATTGGCAGTTAGACTATATTGTCCTGTAAGTAGCACTGAATTAGACCGAATAACGAACAGGAGGAGTAGTCATGGTGCTCCATTTATTAAACACTGTAGTACCGTAATAATATTTCAAAAAATCTAAAATAAATTATTATTTTCATTAAAATTTGTATAAATTTTCCTATGTTTTAGATATAGAATAACTGTTTTAACACAAGGTAATTAACAATTGGATTAATAATTAAGAAAAATATAAATTAATGTGTATGTGGAAGGTGATTCTGTAAGAAAAACAATTTCGCCTACATAAAGGTAATCAAGGAGCTGATGGTAGTTGAATGTAAATTATTGCTTGTAAATATTCAAGACCTGTCACCTCCGTGTTGCCTCACTCATCAACGACAAGTGCCTAATGCTACTTGTATGAAGGTACTCAGTACAGATACGAATTCAGCTACTACTCTACTGATGAATTTTCGATTAGCATGGAAATCAATAAAGAGTAAATAATAATCTCTAGTTCATCACCATTTCCCAGAAAAACCACGGATTGGGTCTGTATGTGTACTTAAACATTATTTTCATATTTTTACGAATTTTTTGTAGATTGGAGGTTTGTATTTTAAATGTAATCAATGTAGTAGAAACAACATATAAATGGTGAAAAATAGACTGACTAACAGTAATATAAACTGCATGTAACCCGACTATTACTTCTTCAAAGAAGTTAGTGTTACCAAATTACAGAATAATATTGTTCTTATATTGTTGTAATGCTGTTGGACACAAATTATATTCCCTTTGAAATAATGAAATAGCCCGTTACATTTGAAAAATAACTATCTGTGGTATACAAAATTTTAAACTGAGGATTTATATTCGTGTAGCTTAAAATATAGAGACAGGGCAGCAGCCCGTGGCCTGTTGCATGCTGCTAGAGGCTTGTTTGGGTCGAATGTTGTTTGGGGGGGGGGGGGAGGTGGTGATGGGGGATGTGTGCTTCCGATTTCCATCTCTTGGGTGTGGCTAGGTTCAGTTTTGTAATTGAACTTTATTTGTAACAACTGACCATTTTATATAAGCATACATACTGTCAAAAGCAAATGTTTTGGTAAGAGATGAAGTTGGTGTATTTCATAACTTTTTAATTGTGTTTGAGGAACTTACATGTTAATTAAAAGGTAACACTCATAACGAAATTAACGAGTAATAAAAGGTACAAAACTAAAAAGGTAAGAAACCCCAGTTGTTTTATTTCTTTTACTACAGCGATCTTAGCTGGAACCAAAATTGGCAAAAGAAGGAAAATTTAATTCTGGATATGTAAAACAATAATAACAATTCATAATTTCAAAAATTGTAAGACAAAAATGGTTTCTTTTTACAATTTTTAACATAAGTAAGTGTTTGAATGCAAACTCCATGTTCATATTTATTTTATGGGCGATCAGGCGCAGAGCACCGTGTGACGTCACAAACCAAGGCGCCCCAGCCCTCTCTTCTGGCCACCTCTCTTCAATCATCTTTGGCCTCCACATGCTCGAGAACTTCTCTAAAATTATGCATACACATTTTCGGACATCCTCTTGGACCCTTTTCCGGGGCCATTAAATTTGCACGTTAAGGATTTTTTTTAGTTATCCGTTCTAAACGTGTTCTATGCATTTTATATTCTTCATTACTGAAAACTAATTTAAATGGGTTAAATGACGGTTGATATAACTTTGCATAACAAGTAAATGGTATTGAAAATTACGCTATTTCGTCACAAAAGTCGTGGAAAGGCTATGTTTGACTCAAGTGTTACAGGAGATTAACATCAACCTTCAATATTTAATTAGTTTTTATTTCTTTGTAAAATACCTGAAATTACTTACGCAAAGCCCTGACGTACGTGACTTATTTATTTATTTCCAACGGTATGAACCGTTACATAGAATAAAAAGAATAATAAAACGTATGCATAGATAGCACAAAATACAAGATACAAAAGTGAATTAATCTTAAGTTAAATGACAAACAAAATAACAGTGCCTGTTATACTAAAATAACAATGCAAACATTAACAATGACAATAACAATAAAAATAACAATGATAATAACAACAAAATATAACGATTGGATAGTGGAAATATTACGCAAAATAATATATTGATAAGTATAATAACACAATATGTGTGATCGCAACAATGAAAAAGATTAGATGAAAAAATATGATTTAATTTGAAATTTTAAATACATTGTTGGTGCAGTAAGATTTTTAACAACAATATGTATTACTTAAGAGAAAAATATTACTTGGTTGAAATATTATTAGGCTGTATGTGTGTTGTGCCTATCTAGGCTTACAGTTATCAAGCACATTCAAAAAATGTATTTGCAACGTTTCCCAGATGAAGTATTAAATCTCGTGACCACATCACGTGACCAATCACGTGGCCACAACAGCTCACTGATTGATCATCACTTACCCGGTGTGGCGGGAATATGATTAATTCTTGGCCCGCGCCGATGGCCACTCAACACACACATTAGAACAAATGTAATTGCAATAAAGCTGATGACTCATTATTACCGGATGATTCAAACCCAATGTTTTAGTTCGAACAAAATATTTTTCTAACATTTATTAAGCAATGTAGTTATGTGCTTAGATTAGTAACAGCCTTGAAAGGTGGTGATTTGAGTTTCTTTATTCTTTATCCATTTAAGGTAGATCGCCATTTTACAAACAACTTGTTACCATTAATAATGAGGGATTCATTACTGACTATTAATTATAAGCTAGTTAGTACAGAATAGTGTATCATAATAACATTTATAATATAGATTTGTTCTAATAATAATAAACAAAATCAGGATAGCCTGCACGTTAACAAGATACAATTACAAGATTGATCAACAATAGAAACAATGACTGGCAATGACAAATGGCAATAAGAAAGTGATAGTTATTTACTGATATAAGAACAAAAACTATAATAATGTAGATATGATTATTGTATTTTCCAAGATGGTCCTATAAATTAACAGATTGATTGTAATAACAATTGTGAAAGACCAGCACAAGTGCTAACGGACAACAAACAATAACGCCTAAATAACAATTTAATTAAATTCAGGAATAAATTTCCCACACATGAACGCTATAATAGTAATTACGTAAAATGGAGTAGTTAGGTTTATTGAAACGTCTAATGGTTCATCACGTATGATCATGGCACTCTTATGAGGAATGAAACTTCTCCATTAACTGAATGATACTCATCAACCTCTTTACCGTATCTAAGCATCATTAACATTTAAGAACCTTGTACTAATTGGAAGTTAATGTAAAGACGTAATTTAGTTCAGTAATCCATTTAATCCATTTAATAAATTACAACTTCAGTGCATCGTAATAGGATTTTATGGTTTTGTTTACTTCGTTTAGTTTAGTAATAAATTTATAAATGTAATGAAAATTAAGTTAGGCAGCTTTAGATGACTGAAGTGCATTATAAAAGCAGGATATAAGCAAAAAAGTGTATTATAAAATGTCGTTGTCCGAAAAGTTATCTAAATATTTTGTACTTTTTCCTTCAATTTCTGCAAACGAGGTGTATAAAGAACAAACGTTAATATAAATTTAGTTTTTCATTCACATAGTAATTACTATGCTTTTTTATTCATTAGTGTTAAAAAGTATACGAAAATAATCAAACCTTTTAGTTAAAAAAAACTAGTTTTCAAATGTATGTCAGTAACATTGACAAGTGTGAAAACATTGAGTTCTACGTTTGTCGTGTCATAGGTTTTAAAGTGTAAGTACTACTTAAATTTATTTGAAAGTAATTTCAAAGACAGAGAACTGAGAAATGGTCGAATGTAAGCTGGCCAAATGTAAAAATAAAGTAAACTAGTCTGAAAATGTAAAAATGAGTATGCGACTTAACATAAGATGCAGAAATATAAAGATCATGAATTGTTGTAAATGGTCACTTTCACAGCATCTTTAAAATTTTTGGGCAGTCATAATTAATTGGTAATGTAATAGAACAATAATCCCTATTGTAAAAGCTTATTACTTTGTGGTATTCAAGAAAAATTCGAGTCTTTAATTTATTCCAGTATTGTGGGGGTAAACACATTCAATGCAAGAGATGTTATCAGTAAGTGTAATTTATTGTTAAGACAAAGGGAGGGCCTGTTGCGTGTTGTTAGATGTTAGACTGGGTTGGCCGTTGATGAGGAGGAGGTTGGTCTTCCGTTTTGGCTCTCTTTGTCGAATAAACTATCTTCAACGGGTTTGTAAAGTAGGAAGCAATGCTTGGTTACTTACATATTAATGTGAATAAAAAGCTATGTCCTGATTAAAAAATACGAAGTAATTTGTAAACAAAGTACTAATTAATGTGAAAACGATCTTCAACCCAATAACCAACCCATTTGCTACTAATTATACAAATATTAACCTGATTAAACGTGCTGATACTCGTATTTTTAAAATAATTAGGTAACAGAGAGATAATTACATTACAACTAACTGAAACTTAACATAAGTCATGGATTTTATTGACTCGTATGGACTTAATAATATCTGTTACCTGCTTTTGAACATTAAATAGAAAGTTAATCTAATTTTAATTTACAGTATTTCAGTTACGAATACTTAAATTTTCGATTTAACAGTATACTAAATCAAGGTGTTTGAAAGCGATTGCTCTTGATGGTGCAGCCACCATCAAAGTAGGAGATAACAAAGTGCAGGAGAGTAATTTTTATTAGGAGAGTAATTCAAACGTTTTCAAATGAAACTGACTAAAATCCGTTAAATTTCTAAGCCCTTTCCAGGAATTCACCTTGCTACCTCTTAAACCGGAGTCTATAAAAGTTAATGCTAAGCTAGAAACGCAATCAAATTTACCAACCATAAAACCTTATTTTTGAAGAAAGAAACAAGTTAAATACCTAACGATTCTAAACTTTCTATTTCAGTTAATATTAATCCAGGAATTTAAAATAAATTCTGTTTAGTTTAAATCCTCTATGAATAAATGAGATTACATTTATGAATATTTTCGCCTTTAAAGTTCTGTGAGGTCACAGAAACTTCACTAAAATTTCATTGGATTTCCAACAAATTAAACACTTTATTCGTCCATCGGACGTGAAACTTTCTAAAGTTTTGTTCAAACTTTTAACTATTGTAACTCAGTTTTATTTATTTCTTTCCCTCGAATCAGAACAGTTAAAATTAAATCATAAGGGAGTTGAACCATTAAATACTAGATGCTACATTCATTACTTGTGTGGGTAGTGGAACTTTGGAATTATCCTTTTAAAATTAGAACAAATAAGTTTGTTTCAAAAATGTCTTTTCTTTTGCTCTTTGTCTGACATTAATATCAACACCGACCTCAACTAGTTGCATTTAAAAGTATACTTATTTAATTCGCTAAGGGTTTTTTTGTGATCAGACTCCTCCTAGAGTCCTGATTCGATTTAATAACTTAGCCGTCGTTTGAAAGAGCTCGTCTCTAAGTTTTTTTGCAGGAAAATAAAGCTTATGAAGTTTTTTATGTGTCCGACAGATTTTACATGGAAATATAAATTTCAAGGGATAGATAATTTTAATAAACACTTTTATTGGCAGAATAAACATAAATTTAAACTAAATAAATCCACTAGTTCTATTTATTAGACTGAAATTGTACATCTTAATGTTTAAATCCTAGATGGCTTATTCCAGAGGTTTTTAATGGCAATGCTCACACAATTTGAATCCTCAACCTGTGCGACGATCGTGTTCACCAACTTACTTGTATATGTTCACTTTTCCTCTTCAGCAGGGTTGCACAGAATATTTTCAAGCAAATAGGTTAATGCCCTAGGCTAAGCTATTTTATGATCGGGGAATATGTTACTTAAAGAAAATATGTGGTTTCCCACCTACCTAATATTGGGTTAATCGGTTCAACAGTTTGAGGGAAAAACTGTCTAAAAATTACTATAATTATGATATTAGTATAATTAATTAATAAAATGTGATCAACTTTTAACAATAATCTTCCAATCATCTTTTTATTCTTTCTTCCAGCCATTAATAACTATTTCTTCGTATGGCTGGGGGGGGGGGGTTGTGAGTGGATTTATAGTCCTATAATATTCCTGGTTTAAAAATTAGTTATTTTCTGGTTCAGCGTACAAGAGTTTAACATTAAAAACAACAACGAATTGTACAGAAGGGGGAACGTTGTCGGACTTCAACCAATTTCACTTTAATCATCCACTGAAGCTGAAAACTTCCAGAAACTAAGTCCAAACTTTTATCTCTTTTTCCGAAAGTTGTATGGACCCCTCCCTGGGTAAAAGACAATTTATACCATTCCAATTGTTGACCGGATAGTAGTTAAAATAGTAAGTTTTAATAATTACATTGAATCTAATAATGTGTTTAATGTAATGATCTGATGACATTAAAAATGATTAACACAACATTAACTAACTTTTACGATAGACTCCAATATTGTAAAAAGTATTGCTATTGTATTTTTGCTGCGTAATTAATATTATGTAATGCTTAAATATTAAGTATAGGGGATTTCTTCATATCTATATTTTACACAGTCTTTTAAAGATATACCATATTACAAGTAAATACGATTACCTAACAAATTTTTGAAAAATATGATTACTTCAAAACACATTCTTTCTCAAATGAATCTATAAAACCTAATAATAAGGCAAAACTTATGACCAGGCATCTGCAAAAGTAAAATAAGTATCAGATATAATTTTACATGAGCATTTGAAATATTATGAGTTTTTGTTGTAAAACTATATAGAATCTAAGTAGGGAAAAACGCTTAAATCCCTAAATTAAAAAAATCCTAGCATCCTTAAATTCTAATAAAATATGCTAAAATATTTATTACTCTAGGATTCCTCGCAATTGCTTTTCACAAAGTTGGTTCCGGTATAATTTAAACATTCAAAAAGTAGTTTTGTCTGTAAAAAAGTCGAATCATATTTCCAAAATTGTCTCAAAATAATTGCAGGTACAGCAGTCAATAATTTATCTAAATCAAGTAAGGATTTTAAGGGAAAGTTTACCAGCTTATTTATACTTTTCTAAGCATTGTTTCTGCCTTCATGTTGACGTTTTTGAAAAATCAAAGTTGCTATCACAACCTTTCATTTCTGCAATTGCATACTGAACTAAAAATTATTTTTTAGAGATGCTATGAGATACTGGACGATCTTTGCCAACAAACATTGGTAACCCTCATAACCGTGTAATCGACTATTTTGATAAGATGTTGAGTAACTTGTTAAAGATGTTAACTTTTAAAATATTATGAAACAACACATAATGAACTGATAAACAACTTCCAATGACGAATTCAATCACGTGACACGAGCGAGCGCTGTGATTGGCTGTCGCTACGCCGCGAGTAATTGGTGACTCCTTCGCAACTCCCGGCGGAAATCACCAACTGCCGCAGGCGGCATGTGTTCATAACTGCACATGTGGAACAAGTTCCGATTGTTGCTGTGAAATTATGTTAGATATTTACACAAAAAAACTGTTATGTTCTTAAATATTTTCTTTAACACCGATTCGTTTTGATGTGTTGTAATCAATTTAATTTAAGTGTTGTGTTGATTATTTATGATTATTATTTCATAAGGGACGGGATAACAACTTTTTTCTTAGTTTAGGTGTAAGGAAGTACCTCCTGAAATCCTGAAACGTTTTTAATGCCCACCCTGTATAATATTTCACACATCATTGCCTGTGGCACCGGGGATCACGTCCTTCCCTCTTCACCGCCGTCACTCGGCCCGAGTGCAACCTTACATGGTTAATTGTCAAACGATGTAGGTACTATACTGTAAAAATCATTGACTTCAGCAAAGATTACAAATCAAGACTAAAAATAGGTTAAAATATGAAATTCAGGCTTAATATAAGATATTAGCGGTTTACGGTTTTGTACGTTGAAAGGATAGATTCTCTTTTAATGCATGCTTAATCGTTGCCATTAGTCGTTCAATAGATAAATCTAGCTTCTTATATGAACGCTGAACATTATTCTCCCTCACCAATTGATCCCCCCCCCCACTGGCAAAATGCGCAATGCGGGGTTATTGGTTTTCGTGGATTTCACCTCTGTGGAATTTCAAGGCAAAATAGTTTTATGAGGCATCGACTAAACATTCTGTAAATAGTTACATAATCTCTCCATTGTTAAAAAGTATCATAAAATTATTGAAGTCTGATATGTTCTAAATAAAGAGCCAATTTAGTTGAAAATGTTCGAATGTAAATAGCAAAGCTGATTTGTAATGCTGTGTATTTTAGTTTTCAAATGTGTCTTGCGTGAGTTATTACCTAATGGCTCTAAAATGTAAAGTAGTAAATATTTTCACAACATTGGTTTAGGTGAGATAAAATACGTTTTTAACAGATTTGATCAATTCACTATATTATGGCTAAGGTTTATTTGTAAGAATTGTTTGTTTGCAGGATGGATTAAAATGACGGCCATTAAAATCATATTTAATTATATCTGTATAATTATAATTTCAAGTTGTAATTTTAATATTAAAATCATTCTGTGGAAATGCGTTAATAGAACACAAATTACTCTCGTAATCGGTCATTAGGGAAAATGACAATTGAAAGTAAATTATTGCTGGTGAATATTCACAACCTTCACCCTCGTCCTAACTCTATGATTATCAAGATAACCCATCCTGAAGTCAGTTGTTCAGTACAAAACGTCGACTCAATCTCTTGATCCTCAATTCGTGACCTTTGTTAGGTGGAACATTCAACACATTTGATACTTATGACATATAAAGCATATTCTTTAAGGATTCCTAAGCTTTGAACTATGCTTCAATGGATGGAAATAAGTATTATTTTATCAGTAATCCTATATACATGTATACCGCAGCCACTTTATATAATCTGGCTTTTTTGTAGTGTAGGTTACCTTTGCCTAATTACTATTTACATAGTAAAATAATTTTTACTATGTAAATTTTACATCTATTTATGTATATATATTACATAAATAATATGTTGATATACATATACACGGTGAGTCAGACCACCCGTTCACCTATTGTAACGGAAGAACGGTTTAACTTAGAAACGCCAAATGGTATTATACCCCATTAATTTATATATTAAGAATTCATTCAAAATATTTTCATTGCGATTTATCTTCAAGGTGTTCCAGAAATGAAGGTCATGGGTTCGAATCTCAAAATTTTCTTATGTGAACCTGTGGCAAATTTTATATCATATTAAAGGTATTGTTAAAGGAAACATTTCAGTGAAAACAGAACTAAATTATCTCAATCCATTTCAAGATGGCGGCCATATTTGTGAAGTCTTTCTGTTTTCATTTAATAAAGAAGTTTGATTTTAAACTGGTAGTTTATTAGAGGTATCTCTCTTTAACATATAGTAATAAATTAAATGTCTAGCTGATTACGCGGGACCTCATTCGGGTCCCAACCTGTTTTACATCATAAAGACATGGAGGTATATGTATCTGAGCCGTGATCATATTAATTAATATTTTCTTACACGTTGCCCATAGCGAGGTCTTGTAAAAATGAATAGTTCTAATATTTTCTTACAAGTTGCCCATAGTTGACTTGTAAAAAAAAATTGACTTGTAAAAATGAATAGTTCTATTTTATCACCACATTATCAAGGAGCCGTATTTCGCGACCCCTTGTAGTGTCATGTTAGACTGCTGAAATCTATTATTATTTTCAATACTTTACAGGTAACATGAACAAGGGGAGCGAGACTGTGATATTAGTCAATACTTTTCAATCAAAGTTCCCTGTTTTGATCTCTTGATTAGAGTAATTTTAGTTTATTTCTTCACTATATGTTATGGGAGCTCTTTTGCCTCCCTGAATGTTTAACATTAGTAATCATAGATAGATTGTAGAACATTGCTAATTATAGATAATGTAAGAGAAAGAGACAAAAAAAGTTCAAACTATAATAATGATTACTAATAAATGATACGTCAGTAAAGAAACCAGCTAGGTCCATCATTAAACAAAAGGGATTCATTCTCTGAGTTGAGAGTTATAGCATACAATAACTATATAATAATTATTTTATATTGTACTAATTTGAGGGTGCTTTGCCTGTTCAGTAATATATATTACTGCGAGTTTCATGCAACTGTGGGACTTGCAAAGTTGTGCTATCAACTTGCAGTTTATTAAATTGAAAAGGTATATGTTTCCCCTAACTAGACGAAAATATTAAAATTTTCCTCACATAAACAGTTGTCCAAGTAGTTAATGTATTGGAGTAGAAAAAATGTTGATGAAGGTGATAGGCTTACTTTTGAAAATTCTACCCCGTCCCCTAGACGGGGTAACGAAAAGGTAACAAAAAGAATATAAAAAATCGATTTTTAATTATATTAATTTTATATTATTTCTTTTTTATATGAAAAGAATAATATATAAATATAATAAAAATATTTTTTATATTATTTTCATTGCCTTTTCGTTACCCCGTCTAGGGGACATAAAATCTAGGATTTTACCGAAATGTTTCTTTTAACGAGACCTTTAAAATGGTATTAAAGGTTCACACAAGAAAATTTGAAGATTCGAACACATGACCTTCATTTCTGGAACGCCATGTGGACAAATCGCGATGAAAATATTTTTAATGAATTCTTGATATGCAAATTAGTCTGGAATAATTTTATTTGGAGTTCATACGTTGAACCGTTCTCCCGTTACAATAGGCGGATTGTGGTTTGACTCACCCATGTAATTATTTTATAGAATGTTGACCTCAAATATATTATGTATAACATTCTTTAATTTAACAAGTTTTGAATTTCAGTAAGCACTAATTTATGGTTACAGTAAAGTTACAGTATAACTTAATAAACAAAAATGGGCAAAAAATTAAATTTTAGGAAGAGTAAATTATTTTCATACCAAGTGAAAGGAAACGGATAAAGATTGTTAAAATTATTTACGAAAAGAAATCATTTTTAAATGATATGTAAAATGCGACATTGTTCTCACTTTTCTTTAAGGAACATGAATAATTTCCTTACATTGTATATAAAGCATTTTAACAACTTCCGTTAAATCTTTATCTATTGTAAAGGAAAGGCCCATCAAGATTTTAACTTAACGTAACCCTTTCCTTAACAAGAATCAATAAACAAAGTCTTTAAACCAACTCCGATGGGTGATGAGGGTCATTGGTGTTATTTAAAACTACAATGAGACAAAGGAATGCACTGTGGGTCTGTAAATAAAAACTCATTAGAGAATATTATCAATTTTTGTTGAAAAGCTGGGAGGAAATATTTGACTTTTATGATAAGAATTCAAGACAAATGCGTTTCTCTTGAAAGTTCTCAACTTAAACGTAGAACAAAAGTGGATGGAATTTGTTAGTCCGACAAGCTTAGAAGATTTTCCAAAGCTTAACAACTATTAGTTTTAGGCGTCTCATTTTGCAATCCTACATAATTACTAATCTACATAATTATTAAGCTATAGTTAACTTTAAGATGTAAGGATTAAGATATGTGTTTTCAAGTTTTGTTTTACTTTATCGGATTCCGAGTTATGACTTAGTTATGATAATTTTAACTGAGTTTAAACTTCAAGTTTGTAAAAATTTAATTTTCATTTAAATGTATTTAGTTTTTCTATTAAACTAGATACATTCAAACTATACATAGCTAAAAATATTGGTTTTGATTGGTCAATAATAAGGAGAATGATATTCACTGATAATATCAAACAAATACCTAATGTTATTGAACTAATTTTTTTATGTCCTCCCTTCACATCCCAGGACGCTAGACCTAGCCCGGAACCGTTTTGCACATTACTTCAGGCTAGGCCTAGTGGGTCACGGTATTATCACATAGCGAAAATGCCATTGGTGATTGGCGGGATTTGAACCCGGGCTTCCGAGGTCGAAAGCCCGCGCTCTAACCACTATGCCAGGCCGCTCCCAATGTTATTGAACTAATGACATTCCATTCTATTTTAATGCAGAGCATCTGTTTTCTAATTTTACCAGGTGAAGTTGGCGGAATTTATTTATAGTTCTCAAAGCTCAATATCTCAAAAACTATATAACTCATGAACACTTTTCACAAGACGAAACAGATGCTTCCTTCCTGATCAATCATAGTAATAAAAATATATATACTTGAGAGAATAAACTTCCTTGAGAAAATTAATGAACTACATACAGCATTACTATAACTAACCCAAAACGTTGTAGCAACTAATTGAGTAATCTACCACACATCGTGCGTAAAGAGTAGTTCTAAATGTATTATTTGTTTACTTATCCTTTTTGCCTTTGTCGTATGTCTTACAAGTCTTAAGGACTTGTAGTTGTATATCTTCACTAATGACTAAGACCTACAAGTCCGCCATGTCTCCAGCCAAGATCATTAGTCAGTCGGCGACCAAAAGGAATTAATCTCTTGAAATTGATGAACTTGGTACTATGGAATCTGGTGTTGTCGTCTACTTTTAACAAAAGGATTTATTGTTTTTTGTGATTGTTAGTTTTTGAAAATTTATATTTCCACTATTTATTAAAAACAAAAGATATTTAATTATCGTTATTGGAGTCTATTATTATAATCGTTTCTATGCCATTATTTAAATGGTATATAAAACGTTGTGCGCCCAAATATTTCTCATGAGAACTAACGCATGCAAACCTTTTTCAGTGATTATTTAACTCAACTAAGGCAGAAATTTATATAGATAAAGAGCTGTTGTTAAGTTTTTTGTATTTAATTTAAAAAGGCGAAAAATGGAAATACGTCAACTTGTTCAATAATTAACCATCTTTATAATGAAAGCTTTAAGAATCGGGATTGACTTAGATGAAAAATTTAATTTAATTTTAATTTATAAAAAGAGGGTGGCGGCCTCTTTTTACCTTGCATTTGCCCCCCCCCCCACATGGGCCTCAGGCCTGTGCGTGGAAGTTATCAAGTAAACCCAAGGAGTGAGCCGGTACAGTACAAGGATGAACAGTACTGCTTAAAGTATGCGGCACCATCGGGACTCGATCCTGCGACGCTGCCGCCACAGAACCGGGGCCGAGTGCGCTACCAACTGCGCCACCGACTCAAAATATGCTTGTCCCATCGAAATTATTATGAAAATAGTTGAAAAATTCCTCAACATAATCATTTGATAGCTTGATTATTTAAATATAACCATTACTAACAAGGTAAATATTATAATGCTGTTAAAATATAGGGGAAAAAAGGTTATGGTTGGACTTGTGGTTTCTCCTACGTTTGAATGTCACAGAAAAAAATGGAGAACCCGTAATAACGAATTTTATCAAAGGAGTAATTACTTTTTTGTGTAAGATTTTCCAAAAACATATTTTTTATTATTTTTAGCAATTTGCACATAATTGGCTCAACTAAAAAAATATTTAAAGTATAATTTAGAAAAACGTCAGAACTCAAAATTCATACAAAAATTAATACTACATTCAGATTTTTATGAGTTTGAATAACAGCCAACTATTCCCTAGATGTAAGCAAATGCTTTACCAAATATTGAACGTAAATAATAAGCATCCTGCGAGCTACTAAACTTATTGAAAACTTTGAAACGCTCTCCTGTAAAATTTTATGTTTTTGACTTGTGACGTTTTTCTTGTGCATGAACAGCTATCTATTCCAGTAAAATTGTGTAATCGGGAGGTCAAACAGAATATAATTGAATAAAAGTATTTATAATTTCTCGTGATGCCCAATAATCTTTGTACCATACAACTATTGATTTGGAAGATTAATCAGGAAATAAGAGATGATGAAGCAATATTTCACACAAGATCACAGGGTACAGAGTTAGCAACAGCAGCGCCCCAGGTGGGCTCGTATCCTGCGGAGTAATTGGATATTGGCCAGGATTGAACATCACGCTTGATAGCTTGCCCTCAAGTGTGGCTGCAAGGCCTTAATTTATTAGATTTTTTCAAGAGATATAACATAAAGTTTAAAATGACTTTGACCTTTTGCTGTATAAATTCTATCGATGATATACTTTTATGAACGCAACGGCATTTTTGTAGGAGAATAACACATCGGTTTTGAGCGACATTTGCCCAAGCACTTCCTTTTTGATAGAATGGTGGGAATTTAAACCACGAACTCTGGATCTCGAGCCCAAGACGTTAACAGCTAGGCTAGTAACACACCTTATTGGTAACAGAAGCACAATAATTAGTAGGCCCTTTAAGCCCAGTAATTGACTAGTAAATTTAGCTCAGTAAATCACCGTTTAAATCAAAATCTCTACGATATACTAAATAATTTAATTTACAATTCCTAATGAAATAATATTATTTGCAATCTTTTCAATAGCTTTTAACACCAGTAAACGTAATATATTGCATAAAATAAACTTGATTTAAATTTGATATATTTTATAAGCTGTCTCGCCTACTTTGTACAAGTATTTTTTTATATCAAGCTTTCTGGATTATTTTAAAATGTCCTAATACTGGAACTTATAAAGGAGGTATGCAATATCCAAGTTAGTACCTTTACCACTTGATTTAGCCTTTAGCTACAACCCTTTGAAGCTGCCGCATCTTGCAACTTAACCCCAACCCTTACCCCCTAGCACAATTCTACTTTCCAACACCCCTTTTCCTTTGAAGATGCATGATATCACAGCGGAAGTGTCAAATCGTTCTCTCCATTCTATTTCACTAAAACATATACTGTGTGCCAAAAAAACAACCACATCATGTCATGTTTTTAAATGAAGAAAAAATACCAACTTTGGGAAAGAGAAACACTTATCTAATTGATGATAGAAGTTTATTGCATTTATATTTTTTAACCATCTTCCCCTAAATCGGGAGGATTGAAAGATAAAGTAAGTCGACGTTTTCAATCACAAAACCCCATCAAAAGAGCATAATTTTTAAGGAAGAGTTAAAATAAGGGGAATGGCATAATCTAGAGGTTTCCATGTTAATCCTATGCAATGTTGGTAAATTAGTTTCAGTCTTCAGTACAATTTATTATGGAATTAACTGAAATTCCTCAAATTTTAGGGGTTAATCAAGATTTTCGTAAACGCATTACGGTGTTTTACCTAGCATGAAAAACTAGTTTGAACGAATTGGTCACAGCATAACCCATTTGCATTTGTAAAAAAACAAATACAATAGGGTGGATAAAGTTTACGGCAAACAAATCGGAAAACTCCAAATTCTAGGAAATGTGAGAACCACAGGAACTCAATGTCATTCATTAGCAAAATCATCTTGATGGAGCCTTATTTTTACGTTGTGCGATGCAGAATTAATGGAAAAAATACAAACTTTGATATACTATAGCGTTGCGTAGGGTAAACCTCTAATTTGTGCCCCACCTTTTAAACTTGTTCATTATTCGCTATTAGCCTTCCATGCCAAGAGTTCACCCTCTTGGAATCCCCCGAAGGAATATCGTTACCAAGCTTAGCAGGGAACTGGTTAACTAAAAGGAGCCAAAGTGATCAGGAAACCGGTCAATAAATTGATTGAGTTTATTTATTGAGTTTATCATGATATAAGTATCACTCTGTATGGAGACGAATAAAATGGTTTATCCTAAACTTATTCCAATACGATTGCTGTAAATTCAATTACGAGCCTTACAACACTTTGTTGTTACAAAGCTTTGGGACTCTTTGCTTTGAAACAGGCGTTATTTATAACAACGTAACGTCAAAAGCCACCTCTATCGGAAACCCATAAGGGTTACCCTTTTGGGATTGTATTTGTTTATGTTTATGTTTAATCTGAAATAAAAATATGTTTTACCTTTTGACATAAATACATGCTTGAACACTTCAAAGCAGCATTTGGACCGATCCCAGGTCCTAATTAAGTTACAAAATTCGCAACATATATCATCAAAATTTATATTCATTTAAAGAATAAACGTTTCAAAAGTTGTCAATCTGAAAAATGTTTGCATGAGTGGTAGAAGTGATTGGATGAATACAAATTACAATTAATGTTGAAGTTGGTGCCTTATACTTACTTGTTTATTTATTTAAGAGTGCATTTATTCTTAGTGTCATGAATGGCTAATTTATGAATAGATAGGATTCAAAAGTTTATTTGTAGCCTTTAATATTGCTCTTTTATAATTATTTAATTTCAATAGGTACTGTTATGATGTAACAATAAATAATTTAAAATCGAACAGACCTGCTTCGGGCGTTATGTTAGCTGACATAAAAAATCTGTTGTTAAAAGACTATAATAACTGTAACTGGCGTTTTACTACAAAGAGCAGTATCCTTACACAGCTTAGCATCACTCCGAGTGTTTATGTGACATAAACACCGTTGTATTTCCGTGACCAAAGCACTCTCAGAGGGGGGGTTGTTTTGTAATGTTGATTGTGGTGTAGCTACGCTGCCCACTAGCACGCGATAGACATAAATACTTTACATAAATGATTTATTTACTCTAAATAGGGTATAGAGTAAACCATAAGGATAGAATAAAATATTTTTTTCCAGAAATGCTTACAATTATGATCAATGTTAAAAATAACTCTTTGTTAATTCTGTTAGCAAAAAAACTATAATGAAAATGTGATAAGTAGGAAATATAGGAACTCTTTAGAACTCTTTTTTATGTGGGATATAAAAGAAATCTGTAATGATTATAGATCACAGTAAAGAGTTATAAGAATTGTATTACCCTTGAAAATGTCAGAGATAAAACTCGATAGCTTACGTATAGCCTTATTCGCATATAAACTAATACAGCCAAGTCAAATTGAATACAAAAATCTACAAAATAAATATGAAGTTTTAAATTGTAAAATATTAGTGGCACCAAATATTACCTCAAAATGTTATTTAACATTCGTAAAATGAAATATTTATATCTGAATTTATACTTGTATAAAATAAGCAATTGCTAATATTTATTTACCATCTAATTCATAATTTCCACTTCACAATTTCCATTACTTTTTCATATTTATATTCTAAGTAATTTATATAATGGTGGAAGCAAAATACATTTTATACGGGAAGTTACGATTGTTACTTCTAATTGATTTGTAAATGAACACTAATCTAGTTAAATAGAATTGCTAGATCATGTATCTCTAGACTCTGTTATCTCAGTTACAACGACATTGTACCTTGCCATTCTACCTTGCCTGTATTTTAAGTGTTGCGAAAAGGTAAGGTCACTGTTCAAATAAATAACCAAATGCCAATTTTCATGTATTGATAAACTATTATATGTACTCAGAGTTTCTATTTAGCAGTGTTTCAAGTCTTATTGTTTTTAAGATAGTGTAATAACACGAGCTAACACAATGGTTGACCAAAGAACTCTTATGAATAAATTAAGAGCTTATAAATAAGCATGTAAATGAGTAAGCTCTTTTACCATAATGGGTTTTATAGCTTATAAATGAATATTTTTAGACCACAAAGGTATAAAAATTTATATTATTGCTGGTTTAAACAGCCAGTTAGAAGTAGAGTGACTGTTAAATAACTAAAGAACAATCTCCCTTAAGCCATATTACCACTTCAATATCAGTGCAGAGATGTTCTCCATTAACTACTGCAGACTCGTTCGCTTCAATCAGCCCAGCCACTATAGCATTCTTCATTCTATTTGCTGACTTTTATTTCAAATTAGGACGTATAAAGAGGCGATCTTTTTATTTTATTCTTTTTAATTTTTTTTATGTTTTGACTGTTTCAGCCGTTCTTAGAAAACTGAAACAAATATATTGTTTAAAGAAATGTAATTGTTTGGAAATAAACTAATGATGATATTTATTTAATCATCAATTTATTACAGGCGTTATCTGAAAAATCTATTATTTACAGCAAGTGTGCAATGTGTAAGACCGGTATAAAAAATCCGGTATCACGAAGTATCATACAGTCGTGTATATTTGGATTGAACTGTGTAATCATTATATAAAAATAATCCTGATTGATCTATCAGATACCTGATACCTGGTGCCTGATTTTCAGGTTTCAGGCTTTGTCTGTTAACGAAAGTGTAAATTTATATGTAAATAACTATATATGTACATGTATTTGTAAAATAACTTGATAGGATGGTGTTTTTGGGGTCTGGGGATATAAAAATGAAAGTTTATAGTAGCCTTGGGGCCTACGTTTAACTATAACTCATACTAGAATAGCTCATTCCTTAAAGGGAAATTAGCTCATATGGAAAAAAATTGTCAATTTTAAATTTGTAGCGCTGCCCATAGACTTTGACATAGAAATAAAAACAAGTAGTGTATCTTGTAGGACATTTTATGTACCTTCTCTTTGCAAATCAATGTTTATCACATAAAATTTACGGGTTTTTAGTTATAAGCAAAATAGGCCTACATGAAAAAACTGATTTCCGCCTTATTTTGCATTTTTGACAATGTTGCGTCACGAAACTTTGTTAACAAACATCGGATTTGGATTCAGCGCCCCAAAAAATATAAGAAACAACAAAAATCAAACCTAACCCAAAAATTTTCCGCGAAGACTACATTTTGACTGGCAGCCTTCTCAAATATGTATACTAGTGTATCGGTAGTATCTGGTCCAGTGGTCCAAATCAACCCCTTCCCTTCCTCAACTCAAATTTCCTAACAACATTCCCGTATTTAAAATCAATAGCTTACAGTACAAATGAGCCTCTTCATAAAATACAGTGCCATCTGGCGACATCGGCTAAACAAAATAATTAGTTTATAATGATAAATAAGTAAACAAATTTTTACCTTTGAAGAGTATTTTTTGTGAAATTAGAGTTGTCCGTAAGTATTTTATTACGTCCCTAAAATTAATACCTTGCAAAAATAGAAAGATTTTTTCCTTTGAAAATATATTTGAATAATTTAAATTGAGTTTAAACATAGAACAATGTTGCATTGATATTCTGTTTGCTTTCTATTGGAATAAATATTAGACACTTAACCCCACCTGGCGTTACCGTAGTTCCCATTACCGTAGATTTGAATTTGGTAGTCCTGTCATGGGTACTGTAAGCTTGAAATGATTTGAACGTGGTCTATAACGTTTGTCTATACAAATTAAGCTTGTTTTTATCCAGGCTATCTATGTTTTGTGTCACAAAATACACCATAAAGGTATGGAAAATATAATTTACATCATGCTACACAGAAACATCTGTTTTCTGAGCCTTACTCTTGGCTAGAAAATTACTCTTAGCCGATCAGTGCGCAGTAAATTTATCGTGCACTAGGAAACGGAAATAACTTTAGTTAACAATCGAAACAATCAGCTGATTGCAGTAAACCGACGTGTAGTGCATGTTTATTTGGTACTTCGGAGAAATTTAGTGGCAGAAATGGTGGCAGTAGCAAATGATTGTTTGTTTATTATTGGCTAGATTTGAAGAATTGAGAAACGTTATTATGTTCTGGTATTATTATCTTCTGGTTACCTCACAAGTATTATTGAAGGTATGAAACTGTCTGCACGCTGAAATGAATTCCTGCCATGTTGCATACCTTTAGAATTAATTGCACAGAGCATTTTGTTGTTATTAATATCAATATTTAGTTATAAGCTATCATTTGATTATTGAAATGTAAAGTATAATGTAAAATGGCTTTGCCGTTGGTGTAGATAAATAAAAAATAAAAATAAAAATAAAAATAAAAACGTAATAGTTAATGTAAGGAATGCGTCATGATTAAAGAATGTGATTTTTCCTGAGTAGTATGATGTAAAGTATAGTACGTCACAAGCCCAATAAGTTTTACCGTACTTGCATGAAAATTCCGCATTCGCCCGGCGCCGGCGCCGGCGGCTCGTGCGGGCTATCATGTTCGCACAGTAAAACGGTACTTACCAGGATAGTAACGTAATTTACTATTTTAACACTGTGTTTCATCCTTAACACATTAAAATAATGCGCTGATTAAAGAGAATATTATTTACAATTCGTGTTACCCGTTTATACCTTTTTAAATAAAAAAGAGATTCCTTTAAAACCATTTTTAAATAAATCTAACTCAAAATTTCAATTTGAAAATTTTAATTAATGTATAAAAATTATATTAATTGAACTTATATTTGTTCCAACTTTCAATTTGAAACAAATTTTCAATTAATATATGAAACTTTTAGATGTTTAGCTTTAATTCAAATAAAGTCGTGAGATGAAAAGGGCGAGGCCCATCATCAAAGGCCGCGGAAGTCGCATCATACATCTGAAATGATGATCTTTCATTTCAGAAATGATGATCTGAAATGATAGTATCTTTCCCATTTTTTTATATTTTTAGTAATACCTCACTACAAATTGTTAGTTTATTCTGCGACAAATATATTTAATAGTACGATTAAATACAAATAAATGACATAACAATAGAATATATTATTAAACTATATAATATAATAATATAGCTTCTTACGTATTATGAAACTAAAGAAATGAATGCAATTACCAAAATGACGAATGTATTTAAAAGTATAAATTTTCCGTTCGCATATATATATCTATTATTGACAGATATATTTTGGAAACTTATGTCTCTGGCAACCTATCCACTCTCTAAAACCTCTTTACTCCCTTTAGAAACAATTATATAGTGTATCGACTACAATTAATTAGGCAAAATTAGATTAAAATTAAGTGACACTTGTTTGATATCTTTTGATTTTTAAATAATGTGAAAGGCTATAACTACTTTTACTTATTTAAGATGATATACAGGGTGTTTATACAGGGTGTTTTTTTCAAACGCAACCCAAAACTTTATTTTAACAGTGAATGATTATTCCCCCAAAGATCCCCGGATTTGACCCCACTATATTATTTTCTTTGGGGACACATAAAAAGAAAGGCCTACGAAAACTATTCACTGGATATTCAGCACCTCAAAACAAAAATAACGGATTTAATGCAAGTCCTTTAGATTTTCAAAGAGGTGCCTTACAACAATTGTTCGGGAATTTGATGGAGAGAGCACAACTTTATACAAATGCCAATGGCGAATATTGTTTGAGCACAATGTAAACTAAATGTGATCAAACTTAAATAACAGGTTGTACAAAATGTAAAGATCAATAAAACAATACTCATTTCATATATAAAAAAATTTCATTTCATATTAAAAATGGGTTGCATAAAAAGAAACACCATGTATATGAATCATAAATTTATTTTTTTCATTTACGTTTTACATTTGCTGTTTTTAAACAACCAGCGAATATAATGGAACTGACCTAGAGACATTTGTTATTCAGGTAACAGTAGATTGTCGCTCAACCTGTTACAATGCTTGTCATCCCTGCTCTTCCGTCTCTTTCCCCCTGGATTGTCGCTCAACCTGTTACAATGCTTGGCATCCCTGCACTTCCGTCTATTTCTCCTTGGATTGTCGCTCAACCTGTTACAATGCTTGTCATCCCTGCTCTTCCGTCTCTTTCCCCCTGGATTGTCGCTCAACCTGTTACAATGCTTGGCATCCCTGCACTTCCGTCTATTTCTCCTTGGGTTGTCGCTCAACCTGTTACAATGCTTGAAATCCATGCACTTCCGTCTCTTTCCCCCTGGATTGTCGCTCAAACTGTTACAATGCTTGGCATCCCTGCACTTCCGTCTATTTCTCCTTGGATTGTCGCTCAACCTGTTAAAATGCTTGAAGTCCCTGCACTTCCGTCTCTTTCTCACTAGATTGTCGCTCAACCTGTTACAATGCTTTAAATCTCTGCACTTCCGTCTCTTTCTCCCTGGATTGTCGCTCAACCTGTTTTATTGCTTGACATCCTTGCACTTCCGTCTCTTTCCCCCTGGATTGTCACTCAACCTGTTACAATGTTTGGCATCCCTGCACTTCCGTCTGTTTCCCCCTGGATTGTCGCTCAAACTGTTACAATGCTTGACATCCCTGCACTTCCGTATTTTTCTCCCTGGATTTTCACTCAACCTGTTACATTGCTTGACATCCTTGCACTTCCGTCTCTTTCCCTCTGGATTGTCGCTCAAACTGTTACAATACTGTACTTGCCATCCCTGCACTTCCGTCTCTTTCTCCCTAGATTGTTGCTCAACCTGTTACAAAGCTTGACATCCCTGCACTTCCGTCTCTTTCCCCCTGGATTGTCGCTCAAACTGTTACAATGCTTGGCATCCCTGCACTTCCGTCTATTTCCCCTTGGGTTGTCGCTCAACCTGTTACAATGCTTGAAATCCATGCACTTCCGTCTCTTTCCCCCTGGATTGTCGCTCAAACTGTTACAATGCTTGGCATCCCTGCACTTCCGTCTATTTCTCCTTGGATTGTCGCTCAACCTGTTACAATGCTTGAAATTCCTGCACTTCCGTCTCTTTCTCACTAGATTGTCGCTCAACCTGTTACAATGCTTTAAATCTCTGCACTTCCGTCTCTTTCTCCCTGGATTGTCGCTCAACCTGTTTTATTGCTTGACATCCTTGCACTTCCGTCTCTTTCCCCCTGGATTGTCACTCAACCTGTTACAATGTTTGGCATCCCTGCACTTCCGTCTGTTTCCCCCTGGATTGTCGCTCAAACTGTTACAATGCTTGACATCCCTGCACTTCCGTCTTTTTCTCCCTGGATTTTCACTCAACCTGTTACATTGCTTGACATCCTTGCACTTCCGTCTCTTTCCCTCTGGATTGTCGCTCAAACTGTTACAATACTGTACTTGCCATCCCTGCACTTCCGTCTCTTTCTCCCTAGATTGTTGCTCAACCTGTTACAGAGCTTGACATCCCTGCACTTCCGTCTCTTTCCCCCTGGATTGTCGCTCAACCTGTTACAATGCTTGACATCCCTGCACTTCCGTCTCTTTCTCCACGGATTCAGGAATTCCTGGATTAATTAGTTATACCATAATAGTTAACTATATTACTGGTAATTGTTATAAAGTAAGCGGTTATTACAAACTCAAACAACTACGTAATATTCATACTTTATTCGTTCGCTATCAAATAGCTCAATGCAAATCTATGTTGGTGGTTCTAGTCATAGTGGTCATAGTGGTCATAGTGGTATCATAGTGAGGTAGGATTGCAATTTTTTGGGTCGAATATTAGGTTTCCGGCTACCACCATAAAACTTTGCATAATCAATGATCATGCATTTTGGAACTAAGTTCAGCCCAGACCCCAAAAATTAGACATCTAATTTTCAAAATGGCGGCTAAAAATTGTTGTAAAAGGACAAAATTTAACTATTAAGACCATGGGCCGCCAATATGAGACCCTCCCCCCCGTGGGAATTTTCGACACATGTATTTTTTTGTTCCTACTGACAAGTACTTTAAGGTTTTGCTTGTTTGCGACGTTTAAATTACAGCATAACCCAGAAAAACAAAAAATATAATTGATAAATTGTTGAGAAAAAATAACATGGGATCTTATTGAAAAAAGTCACCTGACTGCATTTTTTACATGCAATTTTTGAGGTATTGACTCGGGACCAACGCCTATCATTGTTGGGCGGGACCAACGCCTATCATTGTGGTTTTTATTTTGACAGGATAAAAACTTTTGGCCGCCATCTTGGATCCGCCATATTGGATATCAATTTATTTTTTTAATGTAAAGATGGTGTTGTGGGACATCATTATGAACTAGATTTTTACGCTGATTACAATGCTGAAATCCGTTTTTGAAAATATGCATTCGTTAAAAAGATATGCACTAATAAAAATTTACCCTATACATTTCTTATGGACGTTTCGTATTTTCAATATTTTATGGATTACTTTTCTTCTATCTCTCATTTTAATAAAGATATGTAGTTCGTTTTAGTCTTAAAATACTCAGTGAAATACCGGCTTTAATTTGTGATATTAATCATCAATATCGGTTAAGTGACAGATGAGCTGTAAGGCTCAATTTAACTTAAAAATCAATTTTTAAGAAATTTAATTTTAGTCAAGTATTAATAACTCCGGTTCTAAATTAGGTATTGAATTCATTTTGGTCTTAAATTACTCAGTAGATCATCAGCTTTCATGTAAGCTGACTTTCAATAATATTAGAGTAAAGTTTATGTAACTTTTGAGCTTTCACTCAACATAAACTAGTTTTACTTGCATAATTTTACATTTCTTGAAGGATTTCTCTAGTTCCAAAGAAGACTCAGAAGTCGTAAACGTCTTAATTGACTTATTCGATTATTGGCTTTCATTTGAGTCATAAATTATTATTATATTTTGAGTTCGAACTAAGTTGTGGTTCTAAAACCCACATAAAATTAAAAGTTTCAGACATTTTCATTTATATAAGGACTGATGTCTGCAGTTCCAGGAAAGATCTGAAATTCTGAATGTTTTTAAAAGACTCAGTAAAATATCAGATTTCGTTTGAGACTGTGATAATTTAATTCAAACACGTTCGGGGTGAGTTATAATCCAAATTAAGAGTAAAATTAAAAAATAATTAAACTTTATATCGTAACGAGCATTAAAATTCGTTTGCAGCTAAACCGATTTTACGTATAAATATTTCTAATAAAAGCCGACACATCACTGCTTATTTTAAGACCAAAATGAACTAAATACCATATTTAGAACCAGAGATATAAATACTTGAATGAAAAAAGTTCCCGAAAAATTTATTTTTAAGTTAAATTGAGCCTTATAGCTCATCTGTTACTTGTCCGATTTTGATGATTAAAATCACAAATTAAAGCCGGTATTTCACTGAGTATTTTAAGACTAAAACGAACTACATATCTTTATTGTAATGAGAGATAGAAGAAAAATAATAAAAAAATATTGAAAATACGAAACGTCCATAGGAAATGTATAGGGTAAATTTTTATTAGTGCATATCTTTTTAACGAATGCTTATTTTCAAAAACGGATTTCAGCATTGTAATCAGCGTAAAATTCTAGTTCATAATGATGTGCCACAACACCATCTTTACATTAAAAAAAATAAATTGATATCCAATATGGCGGATCCAAGATGGCGGCCGAAAATTTTTATCCTACCAAAATAAAGCATTAGCCTCCCAACAATGATAGGCGTTGGTCCCGAGTCAATATCTCAAAAATTGCATGTAAAAAATGCAGTCAGGTGACTTTTTTCAATAAGATCCCATCTTATTTTTTTTCAACGATTTATCAATTATATTTTTTGTTTTTCTGGGTTATGCTGTAATTTAAACGTCGCAAACAGGCAAAACCTTAAAGTACATGTCAGTAGCAACAAAAAAATACATGTGTCAAAAATTCCCACGGGGGGAGGGTTTCATATTGGCGGCCCATGGTCTAAATAGTTAAATTTTGTCCTTTTACAACAATTTTTAGCCGCCATTTTAAAAATTAGATGTCTAATTTTTGGGGTCTGGGCTGAATTTAGTTCCAAAATGCATGATTATTGATTATGCAAAGTTTCATAGTGGTAGCCAGAAACCTAATATTTTCATACTAACCTACCTCACTATCAGTCTAGTTTTGTCAACCCCTCAAATTTGGCAGTGCTCTGTCTTGAGATTTTTTCAATTCCTCAATATTTGAGGTAGTATACCAGGTTTACCAATATTTAAAGGTAAATTTAAAAAGAAGATATAATGGTTTTATCGCAAAGAACTAGTATAGCTTCAGTAATATATTCCGTGAAAATACTAATTAATTGAGTAGACAGGAGATATCGTTATAACCCCTTCGGATTTAATATATCGAAATTGGATGTATTATATTATACGGCAAAACTTTGGAATACATCTCCACCGTTAAAAATCGATGTTTTCTGATTTGATAATTTATCAACTAATTTTAATAACGTATGTTCTTGATATTAATGTATAATTTATTGTAAATAAAATAAACAATGAAGGTGACTATTTGAAAACGTCGATTCCAAATTACAGTATTAATATCCTATTAGAACTAGAAAAACTGACAATTATAAAAAATAATTATTAAACTGACTATTAAATCCTATATTATATTCAAGGAATGGAAAGATTTGGTTTTATAACTGGTTTGTTTTCATATTAGAAATTTCGATGAATCTAGGACTGAAAAGTGACAGTAGTGATGGATATATTTAATAATGTAACCAACGTGGGATGTAAAACGTAAAAATCATTGAGAAAAGGCACATGGTTGGAACAAACTTAAATGTGCATGGAGCCATAAGTATACTCAGTTGCAGGTAGCACGAATACTTTTAGTAAAGCCCGACGCGCGACGTTGACAACGACTGACAATGAATCAAGTGCAAGGTGGCGAACGACGTGAAATCAGTTTTAAGTACGTCATGTTAGTTAAAAGTATAGGAGTGTTATGATATGTTAACAACGTTAGAATATACGTTAATAAGTTTTATTCACATTATGTGACTGTTAGGTTTCATCAAGTAAGTTAAAATTAACATCGACTTTAACTTCTATGTGTGTGCTGTATTTTATTTGTAAAATGCGAAGAACAGTTTTCACATAATCCTCCTCCTTTTCGTACGTCAGGTTAATGGTTGAAGTATGATGAATAACATTTCAGAGTAACGATAGACGTTGTATTGAAAATCTCTAGCGTCAATCACTTCTCTCTGTAATAAATCCACATTCTGTTTCGTAAAAAAACTTGTGAAAAACTTGTAAAAACGATTTATTGTTTTTAAAACTTATAAAACGATTTCTTGTTTTTCAATGCTTACTTGTAAACAACTTGTAAAAGACATGTTGTATTTAACAATGCCAATTAGTAATGAAGTGTCATTCAAAAAGTAGGTTCTTAAAGTATTAGGCTGTATTAGATTTTAAATTTATCTCAATTGTAGATTTCAAACTTGATATGTGTAAGCACATGACAACGGTCCTAAGGCATCAATAACATATGAGGAAT
Organism: Flexamia atlantica; assembly: GCA_035578135.1. Taxonomy (NCBI): domain Eukaryota; kingdom Metazoa; phylum Arthropoda; class Insecta; order Hemiptera; family Cicadellidae; genus Flexamia; species Flexamia atlantica. Next base: position 39,204,191 of record JAQJVK010000008.1, on the reverse strand, counting down.
TTGAGATGCAACTGTAAATAAACTAATTGAAATTTTAATTGTGGCTGAAGCCTTGAGGAGCATGGCCGTAATAGTATAGTAATATGGAGAAAGAAACTTTTGCAAGTGACACTTGTTTCATATCTTTTGACTTTTAATTAATATGAAAGGCTTTAACTACTTTTACTTTTACGTTTTTAAGGTTTAACAGTTATTGATCTACTAAGTTTATTAAATTAAGAATTAATGGTAAGGAGGGAAAATTCTTTAAGAGATATTGTGATGGTGATGATGAAACACAAGGCCACGTTTCGCAGTTAATGTGATAGATAGTTCCAGGGTTCATAGCCTTACAGAATAGGAGAACACTTATGTTGTATGGATCACATAGCTTACGCATAATAAATATGAACCTTTGAAAAATATTAGAGCCTAGCTCATTATAACAGACTCAGCAAATTTTCCGCTTATTCACTTTAAAAGGGATTGAAACTTTTACTCAATTAAAAGATTTTTCATCGAGGAGGTTTAGAGATAAAAAATAGCAATAAGCGACAAATAAAGTTAATAAACAAAAAGCATTGAGACAAGACTTACAGATATATAATTCACAGTTGTAAACTAGAACCATTTAAACTGAGAAAACCATTTAATAATAACTGAGGCTCTGAATAAAGCTATGGGGTCGGAATGCAAAAGAGGTAATACATTCCCAAGACAAACGACAAGCCAATATGCTTTTACAGGGGTGGGTTTGAAATAGACTGCGTAAAAATAGGGTTATAAAGAACCTTATAGAAAATAATAGAACAATCCTTTTAAGTTCTTAAAGATTAATTTATTTTTATAGCTAAAACTAGGAAAATAATGAAAAATAATAACAATGCAAGTATTATTATAATAGTATGTTTCGCAACTAGGGTCGAAAATGAGGTTTTGCAGGCTCGAAATCGTAGACGATCGAGAGTTACAAACCAAATTGGTCGGGGCGCGAAGGTATTTCTCAAAACACTACACAACGAAGTTCAACCTATACAACATTAAGATTCTGGTTATTTATTTGACACACTTCAAATCAAAACTTTGAGGTTATGAGCGGTGACAAAGAAGTCAGCTATGAAAATCGTATGATCGCAACCATCCTGTCTTTGGAACGTATTAAATGCCGTATAGTTATGTGATGTTCTCACGTTGTTTCAAGAAAATACATGATCAGCTGACTTTTGGCTCTAGGGATGAAAGTTTTCGGCCCTCTGGCGGGAAAAAGCTGGTTACGGGCTCCAAATGAACTTTGTAAAACAGGTGATTATGTCTTAGTGTGGTGAAAAGAATATTATTGCATGCTATGAAAGGCGGAAACTAAATAATGAACAATAAGAGTAACTGATAGCCTAGAAAATTTATTAAAATCGATTCGACAAAAATATTGCATTAATGATTAATTCCATTGATAAAAACAACAGAGGCAACGAAGAATATATATCATCAAGAAAGAGGCAACCAAAGATAAATATGTAGAATGAAAGAAGAATGCAAACGTATAATAATATAGTATAATTATTCTTAGCAAAGTTTTCCATGCTGTTCGTCTAGTTTCCATTATAATTTCTAGACTACTGTAATCGTTCTACTGTGTGGTTGGAAAGTCCTGGAATGGCTTAACTTTTACAGACTGCTAAGAGTAAAAGAATGAAATTTAGTAAATGAATATTACACCAAGATATATACTTTTTAAGCGATTATCAAACTGAGAAGAACGGCACACGAAGAGTCTGAATAAATTACTCGAAATCGGTATGGATCCAGTGTAATGTTTTCTTCTTGTGACGAAAGAAAACAATGCCACAAACTGGACCTCAGAAGATTCTCTGCTGCTGAAATTACGCCAATATGAACTTTTTCTTTTGATGCATTAAAAGGTCAAAGAGTCAGAAAAAAATTATACAATTTTCTCATCTTGATTACGGATGATTTTTCTTTGTTAGAATTGAATAATAACATTGAAATCAGCATGAAAAATCTAGATTAAAATGATGAGTCACAACCGCTCATTCCCCACGTGCTCGCCATAATGCTCGCGAAGATGTTCCAGCGTGTATGGGGGCCATTCCAGCGACCACATAGTACAAATAGACGGAACATGCATATCATACTAGCATTACAAAATAAGAAGCAGAGACCGCCATGTAGTCGAGGTATAGAAACATGAAACGGAGTTTAGAACAGCATACTCTGTCAGTGCCCACGTAAACGTTTCAAATAACTCGTAGTTTATACCATTTAGTATTGAGGCAAGAGGTTGAAATGTTGCATATGAGAAGTCCCTTGGTTTTGAGCGGAAACAGTATAAATTATGTTTCAAATTCAATTCGTTTCTATTCTAGAAAATAAAAATTCCAAAAATTTCTATTCAACTTTAAAATTTGACACGAAAAAAGTGGTCGGCTGCTACTTTTTTATTTTTTGGACTGGTAAAATTAAAATGGTGGAAATTGTTGCTAAAGAGTTAAAAAAATTTCAATCATTTTTTTTAAATAGCTGTCGTAGTATGGCTGAAAGCTTTTTTTAATTTAGGGAGAGAGTTTATCCGTGCGCCGCGGCACCTGAATAAAAAAAGTCAATTCTAAACAGCTCTTTAAAAAAAGTAGTCGACCAAAATAATACATATGCGGTTTACAATTAAAGGTCTGAACCTCACAATTACTATGGTATAAATTATAAATGGTTTGGAGGAAGTTTACATATCACAGGAACTTTACAGGTGCATTCCGAGGTGGCAGCTTCTCTAAAAAAATGTCATGCCAAGCTTCTAGGTTAACTGTGTTTACGATGTGTACAATGCCTGTAAACCATTTATGTTTTTGATACTATTGTAATTTTGATATTCGGGCCTTTAATTTGATACCATATTTGTAATTTTTTACGAAGTTTGTTTTCCCATGCCTACTCAATGGAGGCAAATGTACGGCTTTAAGTCACGCCTCGTGTGCCGTCTATTTGTAATGTGGACGCTGGGCCATTAGCAGTATTTACACTGACAGCATAAACCTTGTAATCCGTGCCAAGTAGGTCCTAGTATTTTTAATATATCCTTACTACATTTCTGGCCAGCATTAGGCGGGTAGCGAAAAATTGAAACTCCAGCTGTATAAATGACTTTATGTTAGAGACATCTCCGCTCCTCTACTCATTTAAGTAGTTGAACATATTTACAAAAGATAGAAGCACATCTAACCATCACTTATTTCAATGATTAGCTGATTTTGGATGTCTAAAACGTCAGTTGGGGCGCACTCAATCACCCTCCTAATTCTGTGGCCAGAACTATAAGTTTGACGTTGGTGCTTTAAACAGCTCAATAGTTAGTTGTGTTAAATTTTCTTAAAAAACATACAGTCCATTAGACGGTTAACAAAGTGAGAAAAGATCTGTTCCTATATTGTTCTGTGACACATTCAAGGGACACTGTTTTATTATCTAAACAGTAATAAAGTTCTAAATTTGCTACAGTTCTTTAAACCGTCCATTGTAAAACAACTACCAACTCAAAATCTTTTGTCAACAGAAAATCCTCTATGGATATAAATTTAGTAAAATAAATGCAGACACTTTTAAGCCATACAAAGTTTAATACAATATAATTAATTAAATACACAAACATAACGTAAATTCAGCTCCTGCAATAAGGTTTAATTTAGACGCCTAGGCCAAGAATACAATGGAAGTGACATTTGAATGTCAAAGTGATAAACTTGTCGATATCTTTTGTGTGTTACCTTTCCCTTTATTGTTATTGGGTTTCAATATACTGCCAGAACATAAAATATGTTACAGTTATTGACGTACACACGTAATTTTTTTATAATCTGTATGAGAAGATAATTTAGTGACTAAATACGGTGTATTTTTAGAATAATTATCACTCCTAATTCAATGAATTCAAGATATAGGAATAAATTAATAAAAAAGATTGAGTTTGTTTATTTGTTTTTTTATTGAATTGGTATGAAGGAAAAGGTATCCTCATTTCCACAGAGAGCCATTCCTAAAAAACTGTAACGGTTTTTAAGAAAATGTTGCAGTCGAATGGAATATTTATAAATATTATCAGCTTAAAATACGTTTGCTTTTGTTTCGCTGGTTTTCTATTTCTATGTTTTTTTTATGATAATATGCAAAGAATTTTGATAGCTATGCTGTTGTTTTGATGCTTTATAATGGCAAGCCAAGAGTTAGTACTAAATATAATCAATAATTAAAAATATTTCATGCAGTAATTGAAGAGTAAATCATGAAATGCTAGGTTCGAAAACGAATTACGACAATGACGAGTAATGCAATATTGATTCCACGACAAGCTCCTCAATCTTCGACAATCCGGGTTTATTATCCTCGAGATATCAGTGAAAGATTTAACGCTTCTACAAATTCAATACGACGACAGGCTATAAATCTTCTCCACTATTTTATTGTTTGCGTTATTTTAGGAAAGTACTCAGAGGTAATGGTGAGGTTGAATTATTCAGGGTATTTGTTTAATGCAACCCAAAACTTTATTTTATCAGTGATGGATTATTTCCCCCAAAATCCCCGAATTTGACCCGACTATATTATTTTCTTTGGGGATAAAAAAAAGGTAAGGCCTACAAAAACAATTCCCAGGATATTTAGAACCTTAAAACGAACATAACAAATTTAATACAAGAAATTCAAAAAGGTAATTTCCAAAACGTGTTCAGGAATTTTTACAACTTTGTATAAATGTCAATGGTGGGATTATTTGAACACATAATGTAAACTAAATGTGATCAAACCTAAATAATAGGTTGTATAAAATGTAAAGTTTATCAAAACAATACTCATTTCATCTTCATATGTGCATTATTCAATCTTAAAAATGGGTTGCGTTTAAAACACCCTGTATAAATAAAATAGTCCTACTAAAAATGTTATAGGAATAGCTACAGCTCTAAATAAAAAACATAAAAATTTATGAGATATCGTAATCTTATGGTTCAAAAAATTATGTTTATTCTATTCGAAACTTTTTATTATTGTTGTTCTCGAAATGAAGTATTGTGAAATTGTATACTCAAATTAGGTTTGAAGTTTTTAGCAATTGATTTTTTTTTAAATAATTGGGCTACACCCACCTTTATGACTAAACGTGTAGATCCTTTGGTCACACTTCACCTAACACACTACACCCGGATCTCACACGAACTGTCCCGACGTTTCGCGTAAATAAAAAAACATTACGCTTCCTCGGGGGAATTTTCGTTGCACATACGATGTTTCGTGCGTAGCCGCTCCGACCGTCTTACCGCGACTGACGGTACCGCGTCTTTAGTCGCGGTAAGATGGTCGGAGCGGCTACGCACGAAACATCGTACGTGCAACGAAAATTCCCCCGAGGAAGCGTAATGTTTTTTATTTACGCGAAACGTCGGGACAGTTCGTGTGAGATCCGGGTGTAGTGTGTTAGGTGAAGTGTGACCAAAGGATCTACACGTTTAGTCATAAAGGTGGGTGTAGCCCAATTATTAAAAAAAAAATCAATAGATATTCCCCACCAAAGAAAGTCATGTCATTTCGATCAAGAAGGTTTTAGCAAGCTAGAGCATTAGTTTTACGTTCTAGGAAGAACGAAAAAATAATGCTTTATTAGAGGTCCTCACAGAGAAATATTCCTGTTTTTAGAATTGTCTAATTTTACTGTTTTTTATTTTTATATTTTGCTCACCGAATGAAAATCACAAATAGACTATGTTGAACACCCAAATAATTTGAGATATTTATATTGCAATGTGAAGTGTTTGAGCGCATTAGAAACGGATTCGAGATCCAATGTAGCATTTTAACCAATCTTGACGTATTTTATCACATTCGAAAATTGAAATAATAATAGTTTATGCAACGATTGTATTATGAATGTCTTTTGGCCACGAGTGAGATATAAGTTAGAATTCGAGCGAAGCGAGTGTTCTAAATATCTCACGAGTGGCTTAAAGGCATAATACAATCGTTGCATACACTATTTTATCTACGACCAACAATATACGACAAAATTTCCCCCGAAGTTAAACAAAACTCATGACTTACTAATGATGGAATAGGTCAACTAAAATTTGAGGTTAGGCAAATAAGCAGACTGAGCCATGAATCGTTGTGGAACAATCAGCTGATGGGATAAGTAAACTAAAATATGAATCGTAATGCAACAATCAGCTGATGTGCGAATTGCGTAATTGTTATTATGACATTACTTCCGTCAAATGCCGAGCTCTCATTGGCCTAGAACCAGTACTCTAAAGTGACTCCAGTACTCTAAAGTCGTCATTAGAGTACTGCTTGGTTTGGTGTTTTAATGTATATCATTATAATGTTTATTGTAATACCATAATTGGTGCTTATTGCAATGGTCGTAGATAAAGGTATGCAACGGGTTTGTGTTTGGTTTAATAAGACCTCATTATTACATTAGTTGTAACATCGTTATTGGTGATTATTGCAATGGTCGTAGATAAACATATACGAAGTTTAAGTATGCTTCATTCTTACTTTATATTTCAACGCTGGTTTGGCATTTATAAATACGTTCCGCTTCTGCAACGCATTGTAACAGTGGCAAGAAAATAATTATACAGTAAGTACATTGTTACCCTCCATTTCACGATATTTTTACGTATAGCTCAATATTAATATTTAACCACTTACATAACAAGGAGGGCTAGTTCAAAAATTAGTAGGAATGTATATGTATTGAAATTTCTAGAAATTCAATAGCGAACCTTTAATTATATTGAACGCCACCATAAAAATTATGAATAAACCTTCCCCATAAAGTTATAAAGTAATAAAAAATTACAATAAACGTAAAAATAAATAGGCAAGTGGTTATTATTATCGAATCAGATCTAGATGTATGATAAACCTAATGATACTATAAAAGTCCAATCTCGGTTAATACCACTGCAGCACGTAGGCGTCAGGCTATAAACTGAGTGACGGTCATGACGGTTTCATTTTCATTATTACGTGGTTCTCAATTTTACCGAAGAATCATGTTTTTTTACAATTACGAAAGTATATAATTATAAGACATTTTATTGTGGTTTTAAGAAATGCTGAAGTTGTTAATGTTACCCTAATATTAATTTCCACTGACTAAAAGTTAGGTATGGGTTTGGGAGAGTAGATTGGTTGTTTATATTGTTAAGGCGCATTGTGACATTGCTGATGTTAAACATCAATATTTTCAAAATTTACATTTGGTTTGATGTTACTATAGCTATTTAATAAATAGGTATTCTATTTCATTTTAATTAAAAGTGGGAATGTTACAGAAACTTATCATCTGGATTTTAATATCTATCTAAATTGAAATCGAAATTGATTGAGATTGCATTCTAATGCATCTACATGTTTTCGACGACAAAAACACCTTTTATAGACTTGTTTGTGTCGACATGCACACTTACTTTGTTATGGAGATTGGATGGATTGGAGACTATTCTGGCTAGTAATAACATTTTCCACAGCGAAAATCGTACTTCAAAAATTAAAAGAAATATTAACGCTCTAGTAATTTGAATCTTAGAATTTAATATATATTAATTTACATTTTGTTATATATCTTACAACGATAAAAAAAGATATAAAACGCAGGTAAAGATATAAAATTAAGGTAAACGCAGCGGTGCCTGAAAGTTAAAAAAAACGATGTGCACTTAGTAACTTATGGTTTCGTAAATAAAGGAACCTATATTATTCATTGAACATGATTCTAAAGTTAGTTTGGTTTCCAAAATCATTGCAAAACGTTTTTTATTAAAAGTTACATATAAATCAAATCTTGGTCCATGTTCTAGTGTCTGACGGAGAAAAAAGCTTGTACTAGTGTCTAACAGTCAGATGTACCATTGCCTGACACAGCAATTGCATATCTTTGTTTACGCTTTTATCGTTGCCCACACGTTTTCATGAAGAAAACCAGTTAACCTTGGTTATGGAATACCCCTGATGTAGCAGGGAATGCCCCTACATATTCAGCGAATTTCAAGTGTTTAGAATAATATTACAACCCAACATAAGCGATGTATGAAATTCTTTTTAATTAACCATGAGAATAAAATGGGGATGAGAATGCAGGTTTGCATCATGCATGTAAAATTGGGTGGTTGTAAATCAATATTCAGTTTACCTCAACTACAAGAAGCAATATATCAGGTTTTATTAAGATAAGTAAAGCAACAAGAAAACAAGTTATTTTTATTTATACCTTATTAGGGTAACATGGGGAATGAGCATGCAGGTTTACAGCCGTGGAAATGTAAACCAATTTGTAAACGAACATGTTTTTCATTGTTAAATAATTGCACATAGATCTTCAGCTTTAGGTCCAGTATCAGGTTAAAGTATATACTTTATCTAATATCATCTGTCAGCTATTGGAATACGTATGTATTTTATGTAACAGTGCCTGACACTAATTAAATCTAGACCCACTGTCATGGAAACCATAATCTTTACGGTAAAAACATCACATGGAGGTGTACTTGTACTAGTAATCATCTATTTACTAATTGTCTATACCAATTGAGAATATCGATAAAAATACAAAAAATCAAAAACTAACTTAACGATTCTTGGAAGAAGAACTCCCATAAGTGATGTTTTTGAGTAGGAGAAACCATAAACAACCGCAGTTTTTTTAGTATGAGCCCCGATTATTTAATAAAAATACTAACAATTAAACATATTTTCTCTAAGAAATTCAATCTTTTGTAAAATATTACAAGGAAACCGCATTATAAAGCAATTACATCAAGACTGTGAGGCTTTATCGTCTATTGGTGCGTTACCTTAACATCTTTTATAAAATTACATCGTCGATGAATGTTCCATGTTGTGATTGGTTGGTTGCTTTATTGAATAACCGTCGGGGAAGTCCTATATTTCCTTGTTTCTTTCGTTCTCATATGCGAGACCCAAAGAAAATGTTTGTGAAGGTTCGAATCTGGGCTCAGCTGCCATTGGTTATTGGGCTATTAATTAATAGTATTGTCAAATATCAGCTTATATTTGCCACTTACAAAGCTTTCTTATCATTCAATCGACAATCATCTTTCATTTATATTCGCCTAGATTTCTTCAGCGTTTTAAAATAGTGATACACTGATAATATTCTTTTTATAACGTCATCTTTTCTAATTAGAATATTATTAAAGGGGGAGACTTTAATTATAAACAGTTTTCTTATGTTATTGTTAATGAAACATGAATGAAGACAGTTAAGAAAATATTAATATTAAAATCTATTATGGTTAGTGATAGTATTTCCTGGAATAATGATGAATTTACAAGATAAATACAAAAAATAGAGAATCTTCCCCTGAATATAAAAAGATTGCTTGAAATGAATAACGTCTGAATATCACTACTCCGTTACAGATTGGGTTTACAGCCAGAGGAGTCACAATGCAACTTTGTTTGAGATATACAACTTTAGCGATCCTGAGATTCCAAAAAGTTATCTGTTCCCCTCATTATAATATTTGTTTTCAAACATTAGTTATTTTGTGAAGGTAAAATTAACCTGCTTACAAGGTAAACATATTGCAGAGTTTTAATTTTGGTGTAAATTATATTGTTAATATTTTAAAAAGCATTTGATATAATTCATATTCTATTTTTTATATAAGTTGCCTTTAAAAGTTCCTTTCCAAGTAAAGTTAGTGAAATTTTATTAGTTTCGATAAGTACGTTAACAGTCAATATAATACGTTTAAAAATGATAGACTTTAAATGAAGAATGCAATTACTGAAATTGAGGAACTAGAATAGCTTATCAAAGAATAAATCCTTCTAGACGGGTCAATTTCTAATCCATTTTTAATAGCAGTTGTATTAAAAACACCTTACTAAGTGAATAAAGTTAGGAAAATGTTATTTGCCTAAATAAATATTTGTCGTTAACAGTCTATGTTGTTTTGTTTTACATGTGGATATTAAATGAAGAATTCAACCAATAGAGAAGACTATATGAACTTATCAAGTAATTAAATCCTCCAACATCGAACGCATTCTGAAAGACGTTAAACGTGACAGTTCTTCTCGCCATTTGCTTTTATGACATCCGGTGCCAATGAAGATCTTCCTGCCTATTAACTGTGGCTATTAAGTATGAAATGAGGAAATCCTAACTAAAATGAATACACAATCTATTTAGTTCTTGTACTGGTATGTCAGTTCTTGTAAAATAGTTTATTTTTTTAACTACTTCAAGATTCAAAATCCTCTACTCCGGCAACAGATTATATTATAGGTGGTGTAATTTCAAAATCGTATTTTTACGACCTAGCCTGGTGGAATGTGATAATCCATTGTTAAACTCTTTGCTAAACTTTTTGAAAATATATATTAACATGATATATATTTTTGAAAATATGAAAAACATATATTAGTATACTCGTAAATCCTAATTTTCTAATAAAAATGACTAAGCAATATATTATTAAATTTATTTGTCCTCGAAGGTATTTATTTTTATCATTTCGTTTACACTAGTCACATTTATACAAAGTAATGTTTTAGCGTCAAATATTGTTAGTGGCAAATACAAGGTGTTTTTTTAAACGTAACACAAATTAATGCTTTTTTTAACTGGGGATTATCCGTCCTCCCCCCAGATCCTTGTATTTGACCCCACTATATTATTTCCTTTGGGGATGCATAAGAATTAAGGCCTACAACTACAAAAACTATTCTTAGAACATTCAGCTCCTAAAAACCAACATAACAAATTTAATACAAGAAATTCAAAGAGGTACTTTGCAAAAAGTGTTCAGGAATTTGACGGAGAGAGCACAACTTTGTGTAATGTCAAAGATGGATTGTTTGAACATATAATGTAAGCTAAATGTATTCAAACTTAAATAATAGGTTGTGTAAAATGTAAATATTAACAAAAGAATACTGATTTAATCTTTGTATGTGCATTATTCAATCTTAAACAAGGGGTTGCGTTAAAAAACACCCTGTGGTATGGTTTAAAGATGGATAGTTCTAAATCCGCAATTTTATATTATTTTCTTTCTAAAAGGCTCAACGGTGCAAAAATGCAACAGTACTTATAGTTTATTTATTCAGACTTCTTTCATCTCTGATGCTCACGTCCAATGTTCCTTAAAATAAACTATTGGACGAAAGTAAACTCCAACCGTTTAAGTGACCCTACTCATAGATACATTTATCCCGCTTAAAATGATTTTAACATACAGTACATTAATTTGCATTTTATATAAACATTCATTTATAATTATTATCAATTATATAACTATAAAACTAAAATACACAAAATCATAAAATACTTGAAACCTAAAAATCAGGATCCAAGTTATGTTCGAGCTTTAAAATTCAAATGAAAAAAATAAAATTAACTAATGTCATTTGTTAAAGTATTTGTAGTAACTTTGCATTAGACGAGAGGACGGTGATAAATCAAAGGCTTAACATTAAAAACATCTCTGCCGTAATTACAATTGTGTTTCAAATGCGAGGTGTAAATCAGACAACGCTTAGTGTTACGCACTCGAGGATGTACTTGGCCAGTTTCAGGAAATAAATATATACGTGTCTTAAACTACTCAAAGTCCTAATGCAATTAATGATGATTACTGTTTTTTCTACGACTACATGATGCAAGTTTGCATCTTACAAGGATGTATATAAAACTATTTTCTAGTGGTAACAATATGAAACAGCCTTGTTTCGGTCTATCATACACGAACACATAGGATTGTAAAGCCATCATAAGTCATGTCATTAAACAATTTATTGTCCCCATCCAGTTAATGAACAATGATTCTTGTGGCACGTTGTTAGCGCATGTGTTAGCGTTGTGTTGAACGATCAGTACGGTTACAAACGTAAAACCAATCCAAAATTGGCGTGGTATTGATTAAATGCACCATAAGTCGTATCGAAACTAGTTATCAGAAATCATTATTTCAATAGTACAGTTTTAACTATATAAATTTGGGTACAATTTCTCGTCAACCAAAGACATAAAAATTTGTATTTGTCAAAATTCTTTCCTATTAGAACTCATAAAAAACAAATACTCATTAAACATTAAAATAAAATCAAACTACTTCTAAAATAGCAATAAAACGTTATTTCTTATTTTGTTCACAATGATAAAGGAAAGTATGCAACTTCTGTAATAAGAAGTCAAAGTTTGGGCATTACTCCTGAAAGTTTTTAACTTCAGCGAAAGATATGAGTGTTTAATTGGTTGGAAGTCAAAATGTTTGAGAGGATATTTCGTGTTTTAGCAGATCTTACTAAGTAAATAATTTAAGTATTGCATACCCATGTTGATATTTTAAAGAACTAGGCAGTTTTACAATATGCCGCCTCCATGTTATGTTTTTGTCTTTACTCCGAATAATACGGAATACAACCCCAAACAGTTCTTGGTACCTTGTATGAATTGTTATTGACTCCGTGTGAATTTAAAATTTAAAAAAGCTCATACAAGTTTTGGACTTGTATCCAAGTGCCCAAAATGGATATATCGAGTCGGTGATACTAGGTAAAACCATATAAATCATAAAACCAACGTTGGTGTGTTATTTTTATAAAAACGTAAGGATTGCTTCTTGAGAAATCAGGAACTAGAAACAGTAACATTAATATAATTATATACACACATATATAGATGAAAATTTTAATAAATCAAATTTATTTGTTCATATTTTGTAAGGGAATGAGTTCATAGTAATTTTAATGATTTGTCTATGCTTGATGAAACAACTTTTGAGGAGAATTCTTGGTAATGCTAGTCTAATTTTTGAGGAATTTCTCTCCTTATTGTGCGATTGTGAGTCAATGTTAAATCAATGATAATTTCATTATATTTAATATTTTATGTATATAAAATTAAAGAGCTACAGATTTGTTTCCACCAATATTGGTATTTTTGGTTTAAAACTTGAAAATAATTTCATAATAATATAAGCCAAACTCCTTTTTAAATTTTCTATATTTTATTGAAAATAAATGACGCATGCTTCAGATCTATGCCCATTATCAAAATCAACATAACATCACAGTACATCTTATAAAGCAATAAAACAATACAAATTGATATCGTCACTTTTCATATATCAGTAAAAATACTAAATTAAATATAGGTCATAAAGCTTAGTTGACTGTAATATTGGTTTACTATATTAAATTATTTTCTTCTGATATTCGAACATAGCTCATTTAACTATTTACCTCACAATCTAAATGGTTAAAGTTAATTCTAAGCTTTTATGGCTGTGACTGTGTCCTGAAGCTAGAATATGCTCAGCAAAGTCAGTCTTCAAAGAAGTTGTATTTCTTGATTTCATCAAAATGAAAACAGCACCACCCAATCTATGATTAGTTGGTAAAATAGAAATGTAAAAAACGACTAAAATTAATTTCATATACTATTAAAATATTTCGATAAACTAAGATTTATAAATATGTTTCATTTCTGACTTATACAGATAATATTATTTGTATAAAATACGAATTTAAAAATTAACTTACTCGAAATATTGGATATGAGTTTGTATGATTCGTCTCAAGATTTAATTTAAGTCCTTGAAATCAATTAAATCTCCCGATCTAAAATGTATAATTGCAATAAAAATATACGTTTCTGAAAATCTAACACAAAAAACGTAATATCTTGGTTGTTGTCATTATTTAATGGTATTTTCATTGTTAGTTGAACGTTTAAGTTACCAATTGCCTTAAGTTACGATCTCAGTGAAGCAAAATGAAGTATGAGCCAAACCAAACCATCTCCAAACAAATCAATGTCAGGCCCAATCATGGCAACCACACTCCACAAGCTGTTGCTATCCGCTGTCAATGGAAGACAAATCACACTGCAACAGAGCTGCTCATGTTTCACATTGTTTGTTGTCATGGCGATGATATTGTTTTTGCATTCGACCAATAAAATATATGACCTTTAAAAACCTTGGAAGGCAACCACATACAAATTCACCTCTGTATAATCATAAAATCGTTTGATTAGACTATTACATTTAACGATATTTTATTTTGTTATTAATTATACTTCGGTGAAAAACTCTCATTGCTAATTAAAATGACGGAAAAAACTCAAATCAGATATATAAAATGAATTTCAAAATGTTTAAATAGTTACATAAACATAAAATTACTAGCAATAAGTTCCGAAAATACTACCGCTACGTTTTTTATATATAAGAATATCTAAGATTTAGGATTTTGTCAAGAGATGTGCGAATTAAAACCAAACGAGTGACTTTCAAAACTGGGAAAGCCGACATTTGGAAGTTATACTCGTAAGCTGACGGAAGGAGGGGAAGGTTGGGTATTATGTTTCCGTCATCTCAAGGCTTATCACCTCGGAGTTTCTTGTTAATAATAAAATATGTTGTCATCACTTTCTGTGTGTATGTCATCGTTTTGAGTAATCATGTTGACCTAGTGTTTGCTCGATAATGATTATTATTTCTGAGCGAATGGTGGTAAATTTTAAATTAGGAAATCAAAGAAGTAACCAATGGCGCGGTTTAATTTAAGTTTTTAGTTTTAATTATTTTCTGTGAAGGCTTTTAACTTACACTGTAATATTTTTTGTATCCACAATCATTAAAATTGCTATAAATTCCAATTATTTGATAGAATTATTGTACATGCAATAATTAATTTTCGGGTAAAGTTTATTCTGTAATATTTAAAAAGATCATCTCATTTGTTCTATTTACTTAACAGTATTAACAATAATTTATAATATTACTCTACATACCTAAAAATTTGGATAAACAGTTTTTTTCAATTTACGATTTTTTACTTGAGAGTGTCCAAAAAATTATTCCCTGTAGCTAAGGTCGAAAGTAAGTAATTTCCTTGTAGATCGTTCAATAAAGTTAGAGCTATATACGAAACACTTGGAGTTAACCATGCAGGTATAAATAATTAAATGATTGACAGAAGCAAGGAATTATTTAGTAACGTTGTTTGTAAGCATAGCCGAGTAAGCCTTATTTTATTACTGTTTTATTTTATATCATATCTAATATTTCGAGTTAATTATTTAATAGACTATGTATTTATATAATATCATTCTTAAGTTAATTGTTATTGAAGGGGTGAGAGGTGTGAGGACAAGTTTCGTTTTGCTGTAGCCTGAAAAATTGTGTATAATTATTATTGTATAGTCACTCTCGATATCATTCGATAAATTGTTATTTCGATATCATTGTTAAATTTGTAATTTAAATTAGGTATCTACACTATTATTTATCTATACATACTGTTGTTGTTATTCCATTGTTTTTTTTAATGGCGTTTCCTTGGAGAATAAATAAATATATAAAGTGAAATTGCGTGTTTTGGAAAAATAGCAAGATTAATGTCATTTACAAATTGGACGGGATTAGTGATAGTTACATTCTATGCTAAATAGGAATAGTTTAAAATGCTGGTACTTAAAGAAATTGATAGAAAATACAGGGCGTTTTTTTTTAAACGCAACCTATTTTTAATACTGAATAATGAACACATAAATATGTAATGTGTATTGTATTATTTTTTCCTTTTCATACAGCCTATTATTTAGTTTTGATCACATTTAGTTTACATTATGTGTTCAAACAGTCCGCCATTGGCATTTTTATAAAGTTATGCTCTCTCCATCAAATTCCCGAACACACGTCGCAAGGTACTTCTTAAAATTTATTGCATTAATTTGTTATGTTTTTTTGAGGTGCTGAATATCTTGTGGATTGTTTTCATAGGATAATTACTAATTTACATGTCTGTGGCAAATTCCATTCAGATCGGACCATTTTTCAAGAGTTATAGTGCTTAAAGACCCACACATTAAAAACGCAGCCCAAAACTTTATTTTATCGTTGAAGGATAATTTTCTCCCAAGATCCCCGGATTTGACCTCACTATATTATTTTATTTGGGGATACATAATAAGTAAGACCTGTGGAAAACAATTCACAGGATACTCATCACCTCTAAACAAACATAACAAATTTAATGTAAGAAATTCAAAGAGGTGTCTTGCAGCACGTGTTGGGGAATTTGATGGAAAGAGCACAACTTTATACAAACGCCAATGGCGGACTGTTTGAGCACATAATGTAAACAAAATGTGATGAAAATTAAATAATAGGTTGTATAAAATGCAAAAATCAATAAAACAATACTCATTTTACATTTATATGTGCATTATTCAATCTTAAAAATGGGTTGCGTTAAAAAAAAAACACCCTGTACATACAACTACACAAGTACAATAGCACAACAATATTCCAATACTTTTTTAATTTATTGTTGGTGATGGTGAGTTTAAGTTTTAAATTTTGATTTCTGCGGACATTTTCCATCACTGATCAGTAAAACCTAGTTTCACATCGTCTTCGGAATCTGAAAGATCATCCAGTCTTCAGTTAGAAAAGAACCCAGAGCCTACGATTGGGAACACACAGCCAGGAGGACCTGGACAAAAAATCACACACTAAACAAAGAACTGTAAAAGCAGTCAAAACACAAAGCTGAAACAAAATAAACAGACAATGTAATGGAAAAATATCTCCAATCAGAACACAACACGTCCACATTCAATCAGAGCAGAGCAAATACTGGTGGAAGATGGAGAAAATGGTAGCGGCTAAGGAAATGGCGGCGACCACAGACATCCAAATTTCGGCGAACTTCTCTTGGTTGGCTGTGGTAACCGCCATTTTCTTCGCCGCTGCCATTTTCTCCACCTCCCACCAGTATTTGCTCTGCTCTGATTGGCTGTGGATGGGTTCTGCTCTGTTTGTTGATATTTTGTGATTTCTGTATTATATAGTATTATTGTTTTGTTTCAGTTTTGTATTTTTTACTGCTTTTACATTTCTATGTTTAAGCCATGTTTTATGTCCATGAGCCCCTGGCTGTATGTCACTAATCTTGTTATGCTCTAAGTTCTTTTCCACCTGAAGATGGGATCAGATTTGAGACCCCAAAACATCGTAAAACATGTTTTTACTAATGTGATGGCAAATGTATGCAAAAATTAAAACAATATTACAATAGTGATGAAATAGGTGTAACAATTAAACTAGTTGTTAAAATTCACTTTGACCTCAACCACTTTAGAGCCTGGTTCACATCAAACTTAGGACTAAATTCATACATTTTCCTTATAACTTACAATTTTAGGTGGCAATCTGAAATAACATAAACACACTTTCCTGGTGCTAAATACTTTGAAAATAACGAACTCAAAGGGAAAGTCAAATCAAATTTAAATAAATTTGAAGAGGTGTTATCCTTCTTTAACTAAAATTGCTTAACTATGGGTAAACTCTTACATTCAAATTTGTGATTACATAAAGAATTATTTCAAAGTTCACATCCTCATATGAATTTTTTATGCCCAATCCTTTGGCCACCTCTACTAACTTAGAACACCCAGACTCATTGTCTAAGGTCGGTGACGATGTCCTTAGAATTGCCCATCAGAATGTACAAAGCATTTTAGCCAAGATCAACCTTGTTGAAATTTTTATTGAGAGTGTTTCCCCTACTATCTTCTGTATGTCCGAACATTTTCTTCGTGAAGATGAATTAAATTCTTTCTGTTTGCTCGATAACACTGTGGCTTCTGGTTACTGCAGATCAGCCATGGATAGGGGAGGAGTTTGTATAATGGTTAGGAATGGGTTTTGTTACCGGAAAGTAGATGTTGAAAGGTTCTGTATCGAGGGTTTCTGCGAATTTTCAGCTGTCACCTTTGACTTAGAAGACATTTCGTACTTCCTGCTGGCTGTATACAGACCCCCTCATAAAATAAATGAACGCGTTGTTGAGTTCTTAGAGCGTCTTTGCTTCTGTCTTGAGCACTTTTCCAAACCTAACATGAGAACCATTGTTGCAGGCGACTTTAATATTGATTTATCTATTTCTGACTTTTCTTCCAAGAAATTTTCTGAAGCTACGTTATCTTTTGGCTTGTATGATACAGTTAATTCGTATACAAGAGAATTCAATGGTAGTAAATCCCTCATTGATAATGTATTTTGCAATGTAAGCCCCCAAACATTTAACACAGAAGTTGTAATGGCTGGCATATCTGATCATCATGCTCAAGTATCGGATATTAAGTTGGTCTCGACGTTGTTCGGTGATGTTCCCAAGTTCAAGCACACAAGATCTTTTAGTGATGATAACATCCGTATATTCAAAACTCTATTGGAGAAGGAATGTTGGGATCTGGTGTTATCTGCTCAGAATATAAATACGGCATTTGAAAGTTTCAATTCTACTCTGAATTATTATTTTGAACTATCATTTCCCTGCATGAGAATAAAGATCCGTCAAAAAAGTTTTTATTCAAGAGTTAAGCTGAATACTCAATTGTTGCAGATGCGTGATGACCTCTTTGATTTATTTCAATCGACAACAAATCTTGACCCACTGGACCCCTTGAAAGTTGTGTATACTAATCTTAAAAGGCTATATAGGGCTGCGGTTAAAACAGCAAAGGTAGAAAATGTTCTTACTCATCTCAACTCATCTGGTAGTAAACCCAAGGCTGTCTGGGATATTGTCAATGAAACTATTCCAAATAAAATCTCGAATAAGTCCTTTAAAACACTCACAATATCTTCAGAAAGTGGTGACCTTCTCTCAAATCCGGATGAAATCGCCAATACATTCAATGGCTTTTTTAGTTCCCATGCCTTCCTTGAAGACCCTGCAGCTTTAAGCCGTCCTTTATCTGTTCCACCTTGCTTATCTTCTCTTTTCCTGTATCCAACCAGTGAGGATGAAGTGATCCAGGTTATAAGATCTTTGAAATGTAGTAATTCTGCTGGTGTCGATGGCGTCTCATGTAAACTACTGAAGAGTGTTGCATATTGCTTAGCTGGACCGTTATCTGTCATAGCAAATCATTCATTCGCTGAGGGGAAGTTTCCTGATGCCCTTAAAACTTCAATTGTGAAGCCCCTTCATAAAAAAGGCAGGAGGTTAGACAGAAGTAACTACAGACCCATTTCCTTACTATCAACGTTTTCAAAGATTTTAGAAAAGTTGTTTTTGAATCGTTTAAATTCTTTTCTCAATGATCATAAAGTCCTTTTTGAAAAACAATTCGGATTTAGAAAAAATTCTTCTACTATAGACGCTATGTTTAGCTTCATATCAAATGTGTCAAGATCTTTAGATGAGCATAATCATGTTTTTGGAATATTTTTGGATTTAAGCAAGGCGTTTGACATGGTAAATCATAAATTACTCTTGAAAAAGTTAGAACATTTTGGAATTAGAGGCAATGCTCTAAGATGGGTTGTCTCGTATTTGGAAGGAAGAAAACAGGTTGTAGAAGTGCCATTTTTGGATAGTAAAGGGTACGTATCATCTGTTAGATCAAGTGAAATACTTGTTACCAGCGGGGTTCCACAAGGCTCCGTGCTCGGACCAGTCTTTTTTCTGTTATTAGTTAATGACATCAAATCGAGTGTATCAAATGTTGATCTTTGCCTTTTCGCTGATGATACGTCATTGAACATCAGTAGTGGTTCTCGTGAAAATCTCGAGATTGAGTCTTTCATCCAAAGCAATTTTCTTGTCCAGTGGATGGCAGAGAATAACCTTTCTGTTAATACCGGAAAAACACTTTTCATGGATTTTAAATTGCGAGATCCTCTTGGTGACACATCTACATTGCTCTTAGGTGACAATGAAATTCAATCTTGCCAGCAGGCAACTTTTTTGGGTTTGACCATTGAACCTCGCCTCGATTTTTCAGAACACATCTATAAAGTTTCACGTAAGATAAACAGCTGTATTTTCATTCTTCGCAGGTTGTCCAATTTCGCAAACATCCAAGTTCTACTCACTGCCTATTATGGTTGCCTTTTACCCTCACCTTAGTTATGGTATTGCAATTTGGGGAGCCGAGTCATCGAGGACAAAATCCCTGTTCGTTTTACAGAAGAAAGCGGTTAGGTTGATTTTTGGACTTCGGAGAAATGATTCATGTAGAGGTGTTTTTTCCACTAATAACCTGCTTATATTTAGTTGCTTGTATATATATGAATGTCTTTCTTTTTTCTTCAAAAACAAGCATTTCTTCCAACTTCGAAATAATAGTTGTCACGACCTTAGACATTCCTTGGCTTTAACCATATCACAACTTAAAACCACATTTGTTGAAAAACATACTTTCTTCAATTTAGTCAAACTTTTTAATTCCCTCCCGAATTCCATTAAAGCCGAATCAATCGAGGCCAGGTTTAAAAGAAAGTTACGGTCTTTTTTGGTTTCTAAGGAGTATTACAGTGTTCAGGATTACCTTACTGATAATTAGGAGAGATTTGTTTTCATGTTATATGTAAGAATCATATACATACATTGCATTTTTGTATCATTTCTGTACATTTGTAAGACGTTTGTCCATGCTTGTTATGACCAAGTTTATGACAATAAAGTATTCTTGATTCTTGATTCTTGAGTTAAGCATATAATTTTTTTTACAATAAATCGCATTTTTGTCATTAAAAAATTAATACTTAGGGATAAAAAATTATTTATTTACTAATGCACATTAAAACGCTTGAGAGTCAGTGACTACTTGACAGATTTTTACCGTTGATTTGTCAAATTAAAGGGGAATGCTTAGATTTTTATCAAATCAACTTGTTCGTTGTCGTTTGGTTAACCTCCTATGGGCATATATAAAAATTGATAAATTCATTCAGAAAATACAGGAGGAAGATCCTAAACAAGATGATAGCAGACATCAATGAAATTACAATGTTTTAAATTTTGGATTTAATTGCAAGTGATGATGCAACCAAACGTAGGTGCAATTATTGAAGGTTAGCCTTATAACAACATGGATTGGCGCTCTAACATTTATATAACGAGACCAGTTAAAATACGACACAGCCTGGAAAACATTCCATTATTTTTGAAACTACGTACACTTATTCAGAAGTACCTGAGTACCTGAATGAACACCAAGTTCCCGTAAATATTAGGCGAGCTCTAGTGGCAATTAGCGGAAACAGGACACTTATTTTGGTTTTCGAAAAAATCTCCAGATCGCAGGAAGAAAGATGCGATCTCTAATTGATTAGTTGCAGGTAAAAAGTTTAAATAAAAAAGATAAAGCTTATTAAATTTCCCACAAAAATTAAATCAACCTTTTTTATACTTCTAGCGGTTACCGAATTATAGGGCGCTAAAACCAAGAGTAATTAAGCGGGTTTCCCCTAAAAGGGATGAAAAATTGTTTTTCAAATCTGCTATGTTTAGACTCTTTTTACTCATTGTTATGTGTGGGTAAAATAAATAATAAGTTGTCTCCCGGCAGGAGTAAAGTGGTTATTTTGTCTCCCAGCGAGAGGCAAAGTAAACCTATAAGAATAACATTGAAATCAATAATTTAAAATTAGAGCACCTTTAAATTTACACGCACCCATACAAAAATGTGGCAGCTTCACGATTGCAGGTGCTAACAGTTGATTTAGTGTCAGGAATAATCAAATAAGATTAACATTAACAACAATCAGCTGTGAGAACGTCTTGGAATCAAGCATGTAAGAACGTTGCAACAATCGCTGGTGCTTTCATGGTTACAGTTACCCGGTCGCAGGCGGTGTATCTGAACTAAATTAAGCCACAAATCAAGTTTTACTTCGATGTTTTGCAATATGTTATAATACCGGTATAGAACTTTCATTCACCTTAAAAAGTATAGCATTGGTTACAGTTTACTGTATCGCTTACAATATTTTGGTAAATAATTGGCATAAAGCAATTGTTCAAAATATTATACCATTTATTTTTAGCTGGATTTCATAATTCCCTCCGAAATTTTATTTTTGATATTTTTATTTTTCTGTGTTTAATACTAAAACAATCTTTGTTCCATTTAAAGGAAAATGTATTAAAATACTATTATTTGTAGCACCCTATAACTCAGTAACCATTAGGAGTACAAAAAAATAGATGGCATAATTTTCGTAGCAAATTTAATAAGCTTTATTTTTTACACTGGAACTTTTTACCTGCGACCAACGGTCCTCGTGATTTTTACGAAAAACCAACAGAAGTGCCCTGTTTATTCTAATTGCCACTAGAGCTTGCCTCATATTTACGGGGACTTTTGGTATATTCATCCTTAGGTACTTCATCTAATATTCTAAATAAGTGTACAAGGTTTCAAAATTAACTGAATTTTTCCGAGGTTAATCCTTGTTTTGACTGAACGAAACAGTGACATTTATGAATATGAACACAGTTTATTGATTGTGATGTTAAATAAATTAATGCTAGTTAATATACCGAGACTATCATAATTATTTTAGCTAATGGTAACCATCAAAACAATGTATTTCAAACTATTACAACAAACACGTATCAGCTCTTCGTGTAACGTTTATAGACCGTTAAACGGGTCCTTCTTGAATGTCGGCATCGTAAAGCGTTGTTAGTGTATAAACGTCATGAATTTAATTGGGTTCATACAATTCACAACTGTTGGCGTATGTTCTCTAGCACAATGACAATCGACTGAAAAAATGCGTGTTTGACTTTTTTATTAATATTATCTACTAACATGTGAGCAGATTTTAGTTAGATTTTCTTCATGCACAATAGCAGTTGATACATTACCACCTCGTAATTGCAATTGTCGAACACCACAGGGACTCTGGACAGATCAACAATTAATCATTCCATAGCATGAGTGGCAATCGATCAAAGTGCCGCTGAAGGTCACATGACCAAATTTGTTTTAAAAATGGATCACCGCTCTCCTTTTACGCATTTTTTTTTAAGATTTCAAAATTATCTTTGATTTTTACTTAATAGTAAAAGCTCAAATTACCAGTTTGTGGCTAAAAAAACGGAACAGGCACTTAAAAAACTCTATGTGTTGCTACTCCTCATTGCATACTTGCAACTTCATTGCATACTCCTCTTTCAGGGTTGTAATAATCGAGATGTGCCTGGTCAATTATCAGTTGATAACTATTTCAAATAAATCGAATATTTTCTTTCTGTTATCTATCATTAACCAGTTATTTATTCATTATCCTACCCGTTTATAGATTTTTGTTGGTACAAATTTGTTGTAGCCTGTCCTTTTAATAGTGCCATCACTGTTTAAAAAAAATTAAAAATATTGTACTAAAAGCAAAGGATCACTTATTTTTCATTTTATTTGAACTAAACATCAATCTAAAACTGTTTTAGGGGCCTTTTACAGTTATCTTCTATGTAGTGATTGATACAGTGGGTATTTTATTTTTCGGAGTCATGACTCGCTTACGTTGTTGGATGGATTTTAAATATTAAGAATGCAAATGATAGATACTCTTATAAATTTGGTTAAACATCTCGAAATGCCGAGAAAGGGCATAGTTTAAGTAGAGTAAATTACAATTTATTTATTAACGGATACACCATTTTTACAGGAGTTACAACACTGAAATTGTGACAAAAATCAATAAAGATACATGCATCATAAAATGTAGCCCTAGTTAGAAAGTCTTAATATATTAGCATAGTGCATTTAATAAAAAATAATAGTTAAAAGTGATATCGAACATGACAAAGAAAATAACAACATTATGAAAAAAGAACCAATAAATTTCAACCAAACAAATTTAACAACAATTGTGATACATGCTACAAATAAACTCAAATTCAAACATAACTGAACAACAAACAAGGTAACTTCAAAAATCCATGCAACCGGTAAAATATGCATTAACAGAAAAAAAGACAAATCTACAATAGATAAAAACTTTTTTCCTACAAGGAACTTGCACAAGCAAAATGCGTTTAAGGCAAGCACAAAAAAACAGAGGAAACTTTAACTTTAAAGCCGCATATAAAGAGCAAATATAAGTTACTATATGAAAAACTCAGTAAGGCAAAAAAAACTCAACATCAGCAATCATCGGAAAAACTAAATCAGGAAAACATGCTACAATATTAAAAAAATCTTATCAAAACAACAGCTCTAGCATTACAAGACAACAAAAATATCCATACAATTAAATGTATGGACGTTGTGTAAAAATTTTTAAAGGTTCCACAAATTGCGCCACTCACTATTTTGAAAGTACGGCCGGGATCAATAGCTCGCTAAAGTACGATTAATTTGTTTGGGCCAATTAGAGAACTACTGAGCCACACCCAAGAGAAGCAGAACGGAAGCATCTCTCCCAACACCGCCCACCTTTAACTGCATTTGACCTAAACAAACATCTAACATGCAACAGGCCACTGGTTACTTGGGTGTCCCTTTGTGATACATTACGTAGGATGAACACCTATCCATATTCTGTTGACATTTTTGTGTACCGAAATGCCTGTAGCACTATAATTACAAAATTTTCCTGATACCTAATGATATAAAATAATGTGTTAGTTTTGTCCTATAAATAATGTCTAGTTACGCAGTATTATTTTAGAATAACTTCTTGATTATCACAATACGTGTTGTTTGA
Source organism: Flexamia atlantica (assembly GCA_035578135.1). Taxonomy (NCBI): domain Eukaryota; kingdom Metazoa; phylum Arthropoda; class Insecta; order Hemiptera; family Cicadellidae; genus Flexamia; species Flexamia atlantica. The sequence continues at coordinate 39,179,643 of JAQJVK010000008.1, read as the reverse complement.
CAGTCTATGATCGTGCCTTGTAATAAAATTGATTGTAATAATCCATATTTTTTTAATATTTACCTGTTAATCTCTAGGTACAAGTGTAAATATATTTTAAATGTTGGGTTTTTATTTATATTTATTTTACAACTAAGAAAATACGTATATTATATTGTGAAACGTTTATAAAAGACATTTCTTTAAAGTTGTCAGAATTCTAGAATAAAAGACCGTGTGCAATGTAAATGTTGAAACAAACGATTTATGAATAAAATCTTTATAATGGTACATAATTGTAATTACACGAGTTGCATTGAGAAGAATTTGTCTTGAATCTATTATAATTAAACAACACTTTTTTTATTGGGAGCACATATAAGTTTATTATTCTTATTCTATTAGTCGGAGGAAAGTAGAACATGAACCAATATCAAACGTATCCCTGAGGAAAAAGTAAATAACATCAATAAGCTGTTTTTAAATAATTGCTTGTCATCAAAATTTGCTTCAGATCGCAAGTATGTTTTCACCGGTTTTTAAAACGTTATCCCGAGACCGAAAGAAGCTCTTTTCCGCCATTGGGACGAAAAACCTTCAGCTCTATGGTCTCTGTTCGTTGATTTGCTTGAATCAATTCTTTAACAACACATAACTAACTGTCATCGCTACACTTACACATAATTTATCATTTCTCATAACCTCAAAGTTTCGTTTTCGAAACTTTTTTCCACTTTCTCTATTTTCTTTTTATTTTTTTAGTGTAGTTGGATGAAAAATGGCGTCCGCACCAAAGTGGTTTACTGGCTCTCGATCGGTTCTAATTCTCGACTTCGTCTAGAACTTGGTACACGATCTCAAGCCAGCGAAAACTCCATTTTTGGCTTTTGGTGCAGAATAAACTATAACGTATCATAGCGAGATAGCTTGTCAATTGAAGGTTTTGTTGGAGCGATAGGAGACGATGTCAGTGTGACAACTTGGCTTGTCGCTTTCAATCTGTGTCATCATAATTAAGTGACAATCCTTCACGAGGCGTCATATCGTATATCTCTATGGCACCCTAGTTGGCAACTATATATTAACAATCCTAATAAATCCTAACCTTCACAATCCTAATAAATTATTAGGATTGTTAAGGTGAAACCTTATATTATTAATTGTATACAAGCAATCCAAAGGCTAAGATGATTGATAATATTTAATATTGTACTTATTAAACTTAAACTGTAATGGACTAATGTGACAGTAGGACAACTCAAATTTCAGAAAAACTATTCAGTTTAAATGAACAAATGCATTTTTCACGTAAATTCAAATCCTCATTGTTATAGTTGAAAAATTTCAATTTTGAAGAGGTAATTTTAAGAAAATATGATAGTTTTATCTCCTATTACTATGCATTAATGACTTTTAACTTACGTCGTTTTCGTTTGCGATAGTTTATTTTCTAAATATTGATAATAATTAAATTAATATTTAAAAACGTGACAGTTATGCAAGCATTTAGTCTGTCATTGCCATTTTGGTAGACCAAACGCATTTTATAGAACAATATATTATGTATCTTAACTGGCACAAAACGCATCGTCAGAGCACTAAAGAATTAATACCTACATGATACAAAAAACAAATAAAAATAATTTCGTAAGTTTTACCTTGAATTTTTTTCCGATTATAATTTACAACCTTTTTGCATGAGATGTGTTTTTAGTGGCCTAAAACTAAAATGGTGTTAATTTCTTCAGTTCGTCACAACTAATTTATAAATGGAGTAACGGACCTTTAGCATTGAATACATATTATTTACAGTGGGAGCTTGTAGCTGTTCCGTGAGCCAGACGGAGGTGACAGGTCTTGAATATTTACAACCGATAATTTACGCTCAACCCCCATTAGGTTGGAGTGGATTATTGCTTCGTGTTAAGAATCACCTAGTGTAACATTTAGTTTCCACTCTTGTTTATTTTGAATTTATTGATACAATCTGTAAATAAACGTTGATCCAACCTAAAAATACACCGTGCCTCCTAATTAAGCAAACATATTTGCTGGAGTGTAAGAACTCTAATTATAAACACATATAACATAAATTAAATCCTAACATACACGCACATTCTTTATTTGAGGTTCAACATGGTTCCCATTGCTGATGAAATATTGGCAGTAAGTGTTTTCAGCTATGACCACGATCTATGTCAGTAGTATTTAAAAAGGAAAGAATAAATAAAGTTTTTTAACGCAACCCAAAACTTTAATTTTATCAGTGAAGGATTATTCCCCCCCCCCCCCCCCCCAAGATCCCTGGATTTGACCCCACTATATTATTTTCTTTGGGGATACATAAAAGTAAGGCCTACGAAAACAGTTCACAGGATACTCGATCAGCACCTCAAAACAAACATAACAAATTTAATATAACAACTTCAAAAAATCACACGGCGATAGGTGTGGGGGACGGAGGGCAGGACTATAGAGAGATCACCTTTAAAGTTAGTTGAGACAGCCCATTTCTCTTTCCGATCCTCCAGTGACGTAGCCATCTCTTCCCTGTCCCCTTCAGCTCCTCAACCAGCGTCCTTTTCCACGTATTGTTTAGTCTTCCCACTCTTCTGCTTCCAGCGGGGTTCCACTCTAATGCCTCCTTAGCTACGTCTCCATTTCCCTTTCGCAAGGTGTGCTCTACCCACCTCCACTTTCTTCTGTTTATTTATACGTCAATTGGCTCTTGATTTGAGCGACCCTACAATTCTTCATTGGTTATGGTTTCAGGCCACCTTATTTTTAAAATTCGCCTAAGGCATTTTTTACACAGGTTTTTAGACCTTAGAAGGGATGAAGAGGGAGGCATTCAACATGGTCAGGTTGGGGGTGGAGGCTTTATGCTCCAGAAGGAGCCAATGGGATTAAGTTTTTTTTATTTATTTTTTTATTTTTTTTTTTCGGTAAAAAAGAGGGTGGCGGCCTCTTTTTACCTTGAATTTGCCCCCCCACATGGGCCTCAGGCCTGTGCGTGGAAGAGTTATCAAGCAAACCCAAGGAGTGAGCCGGTACAGTACAAGGATGAACAGTACTGCTAAAAGTATGCGGCATCATCGGGACTCGATCCTGCGACGCTGCCGCCACAAAACCGGGGCCGAGTGCGCTACTAACTGCGCCATCGCCACCGACTCACTAAAAAAGTTAAGTCCAGTAACGCAGCGATGGGCCACGAGAAGACACGAGCGGCTCTGCAAATAAAGTAAATGTTTTCGCGCTGATTTTGTTATTTTAAAAACCCCTTTATTTCCTAACTTTTTCATGATTGCCGTGGCAAAACAATTTTCTTAATTTGGAGTCGAACAGCAAAGTTTTATTCAAATTTTTAATCGATGGCTGGGAAGCACCCAAATGTTAGAAGTTCTTAATTTTTATCTTTACCTTACTCAATTTTATCCCCATTTACTTTGTAATTTATGTAAAGAAATAACAAACAATGTCGATTACAAAGTAAAGAGAGAGAAGTACTGCAAATATATACATGATTAATTTATATAAAAAAATTACATACCTGAATTAACCGAATTTTCTTATTCTTTGTCGACCCTCTTGTGACGTGTATAAATTGAGTCAAATTTTGCAATAATTGTTAAATTAACAAAATTATAGATAACCTAATGATTTACAACTTTCCCTGGAATGTTGGTCCGTAAAAGTAATTTCATTACTATGAGGAACATTTTATGTCACACTTTCACAGCCCCTAAACTTTGTTTGTGATAAAAAAAAAACAGTTTAAAACTAAACAATCAAATGTTGGACGATTCCTTAAATCATGTAGATTACGAATTTGCATGATTCATCCTAAGTTATTTACTGTATTGGGACTTATAATTGATTGAAAGAGTGAGCGTGGCCTATTTGTATGAGGAGCCACGTGTCTACCTCCCACAGTGACGTGACACAGATACTGAAGCAGAATCATATTGTAATAGATTAGTTGTGTTTGACATAAACAATCTCCCCTCCCCCTAAATCTATAGCACTTTCTCACTCACTCTCTTCGAAGTTTTTGTAAATATTACTCCTAAATACGTCAAATAAGTTTGGTTTACATGAGCAAAATATTTTATTTACTATAATTTAGAAAACCCTAGATTGGTAATATGAAGAAAAATTACAAGTTTATTTTAAAACTGATTTTATTAGTTATTTCAAAGAAAATATTTCCTTTGTTTAGGTTCACTTAGCTCAATGAGCTTTATATTTTTAAATAACCTTGTTCTAAAGGGGTTTATAGAAAAAACAATATTCAAACAATTAAGAAAGGTAAATAAATTAAAAATATAGTTGTCTCCCTCCCTCTTATCCGGACACGTCGGGACCCCCCCTAACTGTCCGGATAACGGGGTTTCCGGTTAAGCCTACGTTCCTTTAAAAACATTGCATTATGACTCTAATGCTTCATTTATAAACCCAAACACTGATTTATTCTTTTGATTACTGCGGTTTTAAATCTTTCCCACGTGATCCGTCGATACAGTACAGTCCATTTGCTGCCGATCACGTCCGGTTTAACTTATGTTATTATAAAAATCGTCCGGTTTAAAAGATGTCACTTCTGATGAATGTAGTCCGGTTAAACCGATGTCCGGTAAAAAAGTGTCCTGATAAGAGGGAGTCTACTGTAAAGGTATTGTGTTGGCGTTGAGATAATGTGCCTTAGCTCATTATTCTTATAGATCTGCTTTTGTATTTGCATGTTGGACCTCTAAAAAGCACTATTTGGTATTTTAATTACAGGGTCATTAAAAATATACACTTTTTAAGAAATACAGTAAATCGGGTTTATTCAACAGAAAAAAATAAATACTATTATTATAAATAAGACATTTCAAAGTTTCTTTAACAAGCTAAATATGTTCTATATTTGCCTTAAGGTCACACGGCAGATATCAGTTCTTTAATCAAATTCCGGCTCATTTTTTAAGGTTACATCAGCACTCTTTACAGTTCTTGTTTGTGTGCTGCCTTAATTCCAAGAGACGTAGTGGTGATGGGGGAGTAAAAACCTTATCTTTCACAAAATTCCACAAGACGAAGTGGGGTCAAGTCCTGCGAGGTACCCAATGCATGAGTGACACATTGTCATCAGTTGCAGGACCAATCCAGCGAGGCGGCAATTGCTCATTAAGGTGATTCCTGACATATATGGTGGTGTCAGACCACTATGCGGCGGAACTGTTTCTTAAACCAATATTTAGTGATTATTATCTTCGTCAAGTTGAGGGGGAAGCCATCCTTTTACCATGTCCAAGTTAAGACGTGCCTGTGACCGTACTTTCCCAATTTTTGGCTGTATGTGTGTTCATAATTTGACTATAGAACTGATGTCTGCCGTATGTACCGTTTGACACATACAACATCTTTAGCTTGTTAAATAATGTTGAAATATCCTCTTACTAATAATATTATTCTTTTCCGTTGATTAAACCCGGTTTATTGTATTCATTAAAAAGTGTATATTACTTTTTGAATAACACTATATGACACTCGATTGAATTAAGTAAATCCGTGTACTCTTCGATAAATCTTTGAATTGTATGAAAAATACTTTAGATTACTATTATTCCTGCCTTCCCAAACATGATTTATACAAATAATTTGTATTTGACAAGTCACGAAAGGATGTGGCTGCACGCAAGTGAGTCGAACACACATATTTTACTGACTTCGCTCACTGCAATTTTTTGTAAGAAGTGATGCAAAGCATATCATCTATCATGTAAGGTACTGGGTATAAGATGAACTAATCTGTAAGATAAACTAATGAAATGTTGGATGTTTTTTATAAGTTTGTTTACTTATTTGCATCGTGATGAAAAGTATTGTTCACAACTCGTCACAAAAGTCCCATTTCAGGGCTCGATAGTGTTTTACAAGCTCGGCTTACGCCTCGCAAGTAAAACACTTTCTTGCCCCGAAATAGGCTACTTTCTTGACTAGTAGTGAAATATACTATTTTATTAAACGACTCCAAAATTAATGTGCTTACTAGTTAATTAGAAAAAACATCCATGATCAGAAATTATTTATTATCAGTGCCTACATGCATTGGAGTTAGTGATTGTGGTGCTTGCTAATCGAGAAGACACACCGTAATCAATTTAGAAGCTGTCAGGCCAGCGCCAGCGCGGTCCGGTCGGGATGGCCACAAACAAGCTTATATGAGCACCTACACTAACAACCCTCACCCACCTGACCTAATTGATTTCATCAATTAATTTCGTCCGCAAATAAACATTGACGTACTGGCCTATTTATGTTATGTGATTAAAATATCCTTTGATAGTGAGAAGAATATATTATGTATGGACCTTAATATACTATAGAAAGTTTCAAAAAAGGATCTAAATGTTATTTTGTTCAAACAAAAAATTCCATAATTTATTTCTGTTGCTTTTTGGCAAGACTACTTGGTGCCTTGTCAAATTCGAAAAAAATAACTGCCAACTAATGTGAATGTAAGTAGAAACCGATTAACTTGTTCCTTTTATTCTCTTTTGTGCGAAGTTCATCCATACACGTATTGAATGAAGCTTTTTTAAACATGCTTCTTTTATACAGTGACTGCTGACTTGACTTTAGTAGCAGTCCTATTGTGATTAATCTCCTGGTTAAGTGAGCGGTGCAATTCTATACACATATTATAAAGTAATTCAGCAACAAAAACTATTTAAAATCAAACAACACGAAGAGTATAAGGTAAAAACACATTTTTCTGACAAAGGCTAAGTTAATTAGCTGCTATCAGGCATTCTGAACCGTTATAAGGGTTCTGAAATTGCAGGCCATGTGTTAATTAATACCTTGTTTTTTTCGAATTTGCGATATTTCAAATGTAAGTAAAACTATCTTTCTTGTTATTTGGATGCAATAATGTTTTACATTTGAACTTTAAAACTAAATTTAACTTTTAATAGTTTACTTGTTAAAATATTTGGCACATTGAGTTAAATTAAGTTAAGTTGGTATGCCTACTTAATTTAAATTGTAATGTAAAGATTAATAAGAAAATATATTTGTTGTTATATGGCCTCACAACCGAAATTCTTGTGAAAGTGGAGAATTCTCCATGATAGAATGTTTTCTTTGCTTTTATATTGTTCACGACGAACGATATTGTTCTTTAGACGGAATTTCTGTCATAAAGAAATCTACCGATGGAGAAAATTACTGTTCTTTCCAGGATTCCCGGTTCTCAAAATAAACAAGGAACCAAATTTCTGTAAAGAAAGGACTTTGACTGACGGTCAGTAGCAAATCTTTGCCTTTCCTATTTAACATATGAACACGATACTGTCAATAATGTCACCAGGCCTTGCAATATTTTACGTTTACTCTCTGATGGAACGATCAGGAATAGCATTTCACGCAAGATATGTAAGGTTTTAATTTACTGCAGTTTTGTTATTTTTGTATTACTTCCAGACTAGAAATTCGAGTTCTTTTATACAAGTTGGTGAAGTGGAAAAGGTAACATATCGCAGTGAGAGCCACCAGAAGGACTTATGCCACTGACGTCCCTCGTAGCGGGGACCTACTGTGTAGATGATACGTGATCAGCTTCACCGATATGTATGCTGACACTCCATCAGTAATGTTCCTGTTTGACTTCTCTTTCTTGAATCTTCTAGAAGACTGTTTTCTTTTGTCGACCACGACTTGGTTTTCTTTATAAGATACATCAAAAATTCATTCAATTTTAGGATTTATTCTTGTTCAGAACTGAACTGAGAGTTAATACAACTAATGAGTGGTATTTTGCTTATGGTCAATGGTTAACAAACACCGGATTTGAAAAAAATGAAGTACCGATCTCTGCACCTTATTAACTATATGGCAAAATAAAACTTTTAACAGTAGTTATTTATCTATTTTATCTGAAGATTTTAAAGAAAAAAAAGTATATTAAAATGTTATTATTGTAGACTATTTGTAATGTTTTAATACATATTTTAATAGGTATTTGGTGTATTTTATTTTGTTAGCTTAAGTATGTAGTTCCTTTCGATAGACTATATAGTACATAGATTTGCTACGTTTTCATATTTATTTGATTCGTTTGGTTACTTTTGGCTTGCACATCCTCATTGATATGCAGGCCTTAACCTAAGTTTTATTTTGTTCCAATACCAGGGTGTTTACCAAGTCAAAATCCGCAAAAGTAAGACTTTTTGGTTTACTTTTGGACTTTGGAGGACAGTTTTGCAAAATTTCGGAAGACCCAGTGAGATTTCATGGCGTGATGTTCATATAAAAAATCGAGAGAAGAAAAGACAAAAATTTAGATTAATAAAAAATCGTGCAGAGGTCAGAGAGTAAATTGTTAGTGCGGTATTATTATATTTTGTTATTTATTTTCTCAGTGCAAAATTAAGTATTCAGAACAAGAAATTCACAATCAGTTCCATTACTTTCTTGTGGACGTAACAAATATTTTTTCCAGCATAATTTTAATATTTATTATTTAGTTAAAACACTGTTCTTTTAAGAATATCCTTAACTAACAGAATGAAGTCTCATATTTAGTTTGTAATATTCATCAATCTTGTTGTTTTCTAATAAAGACCGGTTATTTTAACAAACTCTTAGGAACTAAATGAATTTTATTTTATTCATACTAAAATGTATTTTCCAGGAAAGACTTTGGTACTGCAATAATATTTAGGACGTTCTAAGGGGATGGTTGGTTAATTGAAACATAGTTGGGTGTAATCTCAGTTCCATAGCGATGAACGGCGGTTCTAATGTCTTGGCGGGGCGCCAGCCGAGATAAGCCAGAAGGCGAAATATGGCCCGTGCAAATCATTATATTAGCGGGAACATCAGTGCACGTCACAAAACTACCTGCTATCGACACTGAAGGTTACTATTCTACAAACTAAATAACGTCAGTAATCAGATAACATTTCCTCAGTTCATCTATTTTCAACACCCTTGTGGAAAAACTTGCCTTGGGCATAATCACAAAAGAAGTGTTTGTCAACGCTTGGTTGACAAGTATAAAAGAACTTTTGAGCATACTTGTTTAGTTACTGAACTCTTCAATGATAATTTTTATAGAGGAGTAAGGTACCGCTTGTTTAATATTGCAATAGCAAAAATTATAAAGTATTTAAGGCGATAATTATTCTATAATTTCGACTTATTTCATAAACATCAAAAGCGTACAATGTTTTTATCGTATTTTTAAACATTTAAACATATTCCTGATAAATTTATTCCCAGTCATTGTAGGTACATAAATCATACCCTACGTACAATTTATTTAGAGCCAATGTCATTCGAACGAAAATAAAACTGATGCTCGATAGTAAATACTTTGTAATTACCTCTGATAGTAGTGAATTATCATCAGGCTAGGATGAATAATAATAATAATCAAGCAGGCCCTTATACATTTATTATTGTCATTAACCCTTTTTTTTGCATCCGGCATATTAACATAACAAACTAATGAAATCAAAAATTAAACTTAGTTTTTTAAAGGGTAACCCAAAGATCGTAACTATAAACCCAAATCCTTCGTTTAACAAAGTTTTAAAAATAGCAATGCATTTACAAATTAAAAAAATATATAAACTATAATAATTCATTATTAAAAATACCGATACGGATAAACAGACTTTATGAATATCTCGTGTACGGAAAATCACAGCTAATGTATCTAATTTTATTACTTGAAATTGAAGCCACTAAAAATCTTGGATAGAATATATACTGCCAAAATTTAATTGAGACCACCTTATGGATTATGACTTTTAAAAGTATAGTCAGTCCTACTACCTTACATATAGTTGACCATACTTTAACTGAAGCATACATTATTTTGGGCTATGACTTAATAGATGTATGTCTATCAATATTTAAATAGTCAACAATTGTTATATTTATTTATTTAATTATTTATTTTTAAAGCCTTATGCTATGAAACAATCCTTAACATCTCGTTTTCTAACTGGGCCAATAGAGAAACTATCTCCATCAATGTAGTTAGTGGTTTAAAATATTTTTACCTAAACTGGTGTTTAATCAGGAATTGAGTATATAAATCACAGCCATAGAATATCAAATATAACTTAGTTATATGGACCTAGCTTCAATATTTCAAGTATGATGGTAGTATACAACTAGGAAAATCTCATCGATATTCAGGACCAACCTGAACACGTAATCCTGGTGACAATCAGAAGTTTCAAAACCGTCTACTGCAATGCGCAGAAATAAATTTTCAATCTAATCCTCTGTCTCGTTTTTTTTTATTTTACTGTATAGAAATGAACATAGGTGTAAGAAAATTTCTTATCTTTTAAAGATGCGTCCACTTAAATTTTTGATTGTCTAGATTCTTTATCCTTATATATAACTTGTAAAGAAATCTACATCAATTTAATTTTCTGTCATTTTTAATTCAGGCAATAAATCAAACATTAACTATTGTTCATAAAAAATAACATGCAATCTCTCTAGATTTCATGATAATAATTGTTGTAAGAAGTGCTATCCCCTAGTACATGTGAGCAACGAGTTTGACTGAGGTATGACTGATTGAATAATCAGACAATATTTAGTTATGCTATATAATCTCATCTTATTGCTATATTTTGAATTTAAATTACAAAAATTTTTCCTGGTTGAAATAAAGCACTTTCACAGAACTGTAATGTTATTGTTTAATATATCTTTTATCTATATAATTAATACGCCAACACGAAATTTGTCTTATGAACTCCTCCGTCATTTCTTAACCGATTTTGATCATTGACGGCTCATTGGAAAGAGCGTGTCGCGTAGATTTGCAAACTGGCCTTACATTTTTGAAAAAGTCCCTTGGGCTCTGCCCCATTGGCTTTTAAAGTTCCCATGTTATCCTTATGAAGAACATAATTGTTTACATTTTGATCAGCTGGATAATTTAATTGCTGTTATTTTTTAATTAGTGTAAACATAACCCTCAAGACGGATCGTGTTAGCATGATTGTGTTTTAAATTTGTCGCCATTTGAATTATCGCTCTGCTAGAGTAGCGCACGATTCCGTGCCCTCGGATCCACTAGTATGTATTTATTTCACATAAATACATAGTCTTATTATATTTCTTTTACATTTATGTATTTATTTCAAACAGATTTATCAACTTTATCTGTCTTGAATATAGTCCAGGCATATAATTTTTAAACTTGTAAATAAGGCGGTAAAATAAGTGATGAACTATAAATCTAAAACATTAAAGTAGAATTTATCATAAGAAAAAAAGCTTATAGTAACGTTATTATAGTGTATTATGAATGGTATAAAAATATTGTTTCTTTAGGCAAATCTTAGCTGTAAGGGTAGCTAAACCCTGAAACCCTGATTGAGTTCGTCAGCTGTAATTTAGTTCAATGGACAGCGAAATTGATACTAACGCCTTCTGCTTCAGTGGCCTTTTCTCAAAGGATTTTTAAAAGGATTCTAGGATTAAAACTCCTGATAAAATGTTGAGCTTAATTGACTGTACTTGTATCCTAAGATTTTCTTGATACAGTTTAAGCTTAGTAGTATTCTCTTTCCTTAAGGCGGTGCATTCGATTACTTAGATGAATTTTCCCTTATTTTTTATTTAAAAAAGAGTCATAGTTTTTATGTTAGCTAATATGTGCCAAGAATTAAAAAAATAGTATGTAAACTATGCGAGCTACAGAAGTTCAAAGCGCTAAAATATATAGGAAAATACCCTTCTTCGTATATTATTATTCACAGGGAAACAGTTTATTCTACAGAGCCTACGTTGGGCATTATGTACAGTATAGTTAAATTTCCTAAACATAACTTCTAAGAAATATAATAATAAATAACGAATTTGGTTATTGTTTGAAAATATTTTTTCTCACTGATTGTAAGTGCTAGATCCTTGAATACTATTATGTAAATGTGAAGACCAGCGAATACAGTACTGTTTTCCCCAAAACATGTTTAATCTTTCGATTGTATTTTTGAAAAATCACGAACTAACTGAAGTTTTTTAATTGTATAGTTTGATCTAGGCAACCCGCATCCAACGAAATAAGGCTAAGGAAATGTTCATACCACACATCACAGTCACAAGTGATGACTGTGATGTGTCATGTGTCATTCAGTTACAAAGTTGAGAAAAAATACGAAAGAAATCATAAGACTGAACTGCCGCCTGGCGGAGTTGTTTTCTTTAGCTTAAGGGCAAGAAATACTGTTTAAGGTGCTTCTTATCTGAAAACAATCATAAAGGAAAATTCAGTATTGTAATTTAATAAATAACAGTATCTATATAAGCCAAGAACGGGTGATTGACTCATCACTGATCACAGTTTCTCAAAAACTATAAGCCCATGAAGTCATATAAGGGACTATAAGTCATACGTCATATTTGGGCCATGAAGGTCGACCCAAATATTCTTTTTTAGGCTCTAGACTTGTACTAAGAAAGGATATTAAAATATTTTCTGTCATTATGCTTGAAAAGGGTTTACTACATAATTCAAACTTGCGGCCATTTATCCTGTTCAAAAGCTTAAGATGGCGTCTTTGGCCATGAAACTTGACATAAATATCCTTTTTAAGCTGTACATACATAATAAGAAAGGATTTTAACATATATTTTCTCTAAAGACTAAAATAGGGTCCAGTGTAAAATTAAAAAAACGGTGGCTATTTTCAGATTTCAAAATTTTGGATGGTGCCTATAGGATAATTAGGATTATTTCATGCAATATTAGCCTGAAATTTATTAGAATGTCCTAATTAGCCATTTCATGTTCTGATTTATCATGTCATAAGAAGACATTTCATTTAGAGTATTAGCGTCCATCCGAATCGGCGTTATCAACATTAAAACTTCAGGAGGGTTTGAGTGGGTTTTCAAAAAAATGTTCTACCATACATTTCCACCTCTAGCGGCAAAACATAGGACTAATCTTAAATTTAGAAACTTTCTGGATAGTTAGATTTTATCTTCTTTTTGGGTCTTCTATTATCCTATTTGATCAGTACTTACACTGCCTGTTTTTCTTACAGTTTTGGTGTAAATTAAGCGCACTAAACTTAGATGTTAAGTTGGGAATCTACCTATAGCACAAATTTCGTTTATATTAGTTTTATGTCCCTGGTCTTGCTCTATTGTCTTATGAGTCGAATTGGCCAACATAATTAAAGAGAGTGGTATAGAGAGAGTGGTGAGAAGAAAGTTGTGAGTTGAACTCCCTAGAAACAATATTTGTTCTTAATAAAACACTACTAGAAAGCCAATTATTAAACTTTAATATTAGATTAATTCAGTACTTTTAGTATTTTTATAAGTGAATTGCAAAACATGCTTTTTTTTAAAACGATGTCTAATGAATATTTTTTGTTCATCTTGAGAGAATCAGAAACATTAATAGTGGAAACAATACAATTTATAATTTTTAACCAGGGATGAAATCATTCACCATGTGTCACTTTAAATGTACAAACTTTTGAGCACAAAAATAAAATACTATCAAAAGTATAGTTCCATAAACATTGCACATTGCACATTACGTAACCTCACACGTAACCTCACATTACGTAATTGATTTAATTTATTAAATCAATATGTATTATCCTTTCAGCGGGTGAAGCCGCGGTCATCTTCTAGTCTTGTAATAAAATATTAATTGTACTGTATTTATATTTTACCACAAAACTATATTAGTACCTTGTAATATAGTCATAATTTTTGTATATTTTTAAAAATTTAAATTTATTGATTTGAATTGCCTTTTATGAATGCAGTACGTAAGTATGAATAGAAAGTGTATCAGTTACTTAAAAGGTGAACTCTTCTCAATAACTTCTCATTCAGTGTAATCTGTATTTTCATAAATAACAGCTGAATTCAAATTGAGCCATTCACACTGCGTGATAAACGACCATGAAAACTGATTAACACATTAAACTTGCTTGCTTTGATGCTCATAATTTCTTCCTGTTTAGGTTGACGTATTTTGGTTTATATTACAACCAAGATTAACCTGCTGTAAATTTTATATTTGATTTAATTAAGCGAACACAAATATTTAGATAAAACATAATTATTTTTTTTACTTTGGACCTATTTTAGTTAGTAAATATTGTATGTATTGCTGTGACGCACTTAGTTTTTGTTGTACCTACATACAGCAATGAATGACGTTGGAATGACGTTAGCCCCTTAGGGCTTCAAAACCAATCATCAGGTCTCTTAAATACAGGTCTCTTGTCCTTGGATTAGGGCTTAGGCCTCATATAAGAATTGTTCATTTTTTAAATAATATATACGATACTAAACTAAGACATTTTGAAATACGTTAATACTTATCACTAATATTATACATCCCTCAAAACTGGCAACACCTTTTACCCCACCTGCTATATTTAGACGCTTTTTACTCCTTACAAAGCATGAGTACTTGTCTCTCAGTGGGAGTAAAGTGATTACTTTGTCTCCCGCCATGAGATGAAGTAAACCCATGAGAATGACATTGAAATCAATTATTCAAAAATTAGAGCCCCTTCAAATTTTTGCGCACACATGCAAATATGTTGCAGCTCAACGAATGCAAGCGCTTACATATGATTTTGTGGGAGGAGTAATCAAATAAGAATAACATTAACAGCAGTCAGCTGTGAGAACGTTTAAAATTAAGCATGTAATAACGTTGCACAGTCAGCTGGTTGATGCATGAATGGTTGCAGTTACCCAAAAGCAGGCACTAGTAGCAGTACGAAACAAAATGGATAATGTTATTGTTACTTACTAAGCTAATTAAATAGATGTATACAGATTGGGTATTTATTATTACAGATGGGGGAAAATGTTCTGTGTATTTCAGGAGCAAAGCACACATTGTCTCCCTTGTGAGACAATGTGACTTTACTCACTCAACCCACAAATAAAACTTTTTCCAAGCATTCGTATATAAATAAAAGAGCAAGATTTTGCATACTATTTTACAGTGGGAGTTTTTTTAAATAGTCTTAATGAATCCATATTCGGTAATGCCGGAAACACACTAATGATTCTTCGGCCTGAGTGTAGAAGTTATGAAATAAATAAAGGACCAAACTGAAAGACCATATAGAGTTTTTGAGTTGAAATAAAGGGAAAAACGTTAAGAAACAATTTAAGAACCAGGAGAAACAAAACTATGTTACTGTTCTCATAAAACATAATAAACATTTATTTACAAGGGAAAATTAATTAAAAGGGAACAGGTAGAGATAACATGTTCCATACTATTGCACTATATTGAAATGAAATGAAATGAAAAATTCTTTATTTAGCAGAGCAAAGTTAGGGCCACATGGCCCTTTCTTACACTTACACATGGAGATATATAAAGCTTAATAAATCTAAACTGTAACTGTAGCCGTTAGGAACAAGCAAATAATCGTTAGCCTACATTTTTGTAGCAAATTTAATAAGCTTATTTTTCACCCTGTAACTTTTTACCTGTAATCAACGATTCTCGTAATTTTTACGAAAAACCTTAAGAATTCCCCTGTTTCCATTAATTGCCACTAAGGCTCGCCTCATTGTTTCCGGGGCTTTTGATATATCCATCATTATGTCCTAATAAATTTGCAAAGTGCAAAAAATAACGGAATGTTTTCAGGTGGGTCGTTTTTTAAGTGTTTTGACTGGAACACTTTATGTAGTGTCCAAACATATTTATTGTTATTTTTATGAAATATTAATGCAGTTAAACGTAATCCCTAAAATATCAAGAGCCCAAATTCATAGAATTTCTTAAATGTTTCTTAGGCAGGAATTGTAATAAATAAAGATAAGAGGGTTACCTGATCTTACCGCAGTGATAATATAATCCCTTCTCGCCTCTCCCCGGCGGGGAACACTTTAATTATGCCGTTAACCTCTCGTGGGCAGATCCGCTTAGTCGTCCCACTTTGAAAATTTTCATTTCAACGATATTTTTCAGAGTAAAATTGAGAATGTACATCAATTCATGGTTTGTATGGATTATTTATCGAGGTAGATTTAAAGAATATCCGTAAGATCACGTTCTTTTCACTTAATGAATCTTCATTCACTGGGTGTTCGTTATAGGTAACAACAACAAAGTGTTGAAATACGTTGTGGCGGAGAATAATTTCAATGTTGAAAGTTAATAGCTTCTGAAACGTGCCGCAAAAACTAAAGTGACATTGAGTTAAGTGGTGTTTCCTTTCACCGTTTGAAACCCAATGAATGTTGCCTTAAATTAATGCTATTTACGGCCTCAAATATAATAAACATAAACCGTGGCTAAAAATTTAAATTTTGTACTTATTTACTAAACCCCGTACCTTTTAGAAGGTTCTTTAACAAAAAAATACCGTTGAGGAATTACTATCTAAATACTTGGAACTTATTGGTTTTTAGCAACCAAAACAATCTGGAACCTGGGAACTTTGTTATGTAACTCAATATTTGGAGAGTTTAATAAAATCTACTATATAATTGTCAAATACCACTCACCCATCATCGCACAGCCCAAACTACTTGACCTGGAACCTTGAAACTTTGCATAAACGTTCCTCTCAGGGCATAGACACCCACTAAGAACGGATTTTAAAAAACTCCCTCAGGGCTACGCCCTATGATACATCAAACTTTCAATGTTAAAGTATAGGGAAGCTCATGTAGTTGTCATGGCAACCTTAACATTAAATCATGAAACCAAGGAAGTTTTTCTGTTTTTCCACGGGTAAAACCGTGTCGATCAGCTAGTATATTAATATATAAAAAATAATCTTAGAGCTACATCTTTTTTTTGTAATGTACTATGAGACAATTTGCAGCTGGTACCTAAGTACTCCGAATAGTCAATATGGTTACCATTTGAAATAGCTACTACGGTAACTAACAGAATGCAACTTCCAAGAAACAAGAAAAATGAACAAGGAAAACAGTCTCCCGGGAAATACGAGGTTATCAGCTAGTGTAATATGAATAAATTTAATTAAAAAATAATTTAAAACCAAGTTTGTATGTAG
This sequence comes from Flexamia atlantica, assembly GCA_035578135.1. Taxonomy (NCBI): domain Eukaryota; kingdom Metazoa; phylum Arthropoda; class Insecta; order Hemiptera; family Cicadellidae; genus Flexamia; species Flexamia atlantica. Next base: position 39,162,610 of record JAQJVK010000008.1, on the reverse strand, counting down.
ATCGTAGTTCGGGACTGACGCAGTACTGTGGTATTTTATCGCCGTATAAGCGTTGAATGGGGATAAACCTTATTGCATCTCAGCAATAAAGAAAGCAATAAATCAATTTTATAGCGTTTAAATGGCGTCGGACCTAATCCTAGAAGATATATTGAACTTCTACACCCACTCTTCTACTAAGTTTAACCTACTAAGTTCAAAGCTTACACCCACTCTCTGGTTCTAATTTGTTATGAAAAAATGTTTGATTGCTCATAAAGAAGCAACCAAATAAAATGTTTAACCCAAAATTTGAGTGTTCCTACTACGTCAAAACCAATTTATTCATATTAAGTAATACTCAATTTAACAATGAAACAACCTCAACATACGTAAGCTTATAATGTTTTTACTTAAGCGGTGCCTTAACCAAAACCTGAGCAGCTAATTTTTACATATTTCATTAATAACCTTTCATTGGCGGTATCCAAGTATTAAATAGAAGGTTTTAAATCCAACAAACCAGCAGGAATGCATGTTACCCGTCAGTGACTTAGTTAATTGGTTCCAATTTCGCCTTACCGCAAAACTGCGGTGGTCTTGATGGCGAGGCATTTGTTCCCTCCTTCCTGTTCACAATTTCATAAACATTTCCTCTGTACATTCATTGACTATTTTCTCTTAGTCTCCATGCTATGTTATAAAAAGTGCTAAATTCAGTTTTTTAAGTTTGAATCGAACTATTTTGTGCTAGTCTGGACGCTATTTTTACTTTCTCCCCCTATACATGTTATATGGAGAAAGTATTAGACTCGTAAAAATTTTAGAATTTGAGTTGTTAGTGGATATATTCGTTTTAGTGTCCGGGAGTTTTTTCATTTTTGGAATTTTTGATTTTTATGGGTACACCATAAAAACGACAACATCTAAATATCTCAAAAACTGCTCCAACGATTGTGACCAAAAAATTTCATGGTTTTAGTGCATAAGATGACAAACAAAATTATACCATCCAAATGTTAGTAAAAATTCAGGTTCAGAAGTTATAGGGGCTTAAATGTAACAATTATATTTATCAAATTTCACAAAGTCTGTAACTTCTAAAGAAAATATACTTACAGCCATTAAATTTGGCTTGAAAAACTATATAATCTATTTTAATAAGAAGATACTAGTTAATCAGTATTTTGAATTATTAGTCTACGTCTACTGGTTGGGGAGATAATTGATATTTAAGTTCGATGGTAAACTCAGAACGTTTTCCAATGTTATTCTTATGGCAAATATTTAAAACCGATCTCCGTTAATTAATTAAACAGATTTTGATAAAATTTGGTATGTGTTTGTGATATATTTAATTGTTAATTTGTTTTATTTCATTATATAAGTTTTCTAGTTTTCAATTACTTTAAGGGGATTTGGCACTCGAGCAGGTATTTTTTTTTATTTATGACTAAATAAGATTTCTCAGGGTTACATTGTGTTTGTAAGAATCTAATTAGAATATTTTGATGTAATTTGGACCTTTTTAATTTTTGCGTAGTGTAAAAAAATTAAAAACCCTGTTTAAAAAAAAATCTTATTTTTAAATCTGATATAAAATAAAAACTACTGTGTATATTTTATTGGTTTTGGTGTCAAATTAAAGGTACTAAGAACATCAAAAAAATTCTTGTATTTTCATAATCACAGCTTTAGTGGAAATATGTAAACCATCTATACCATTATTTTGTTTTGAAAATAAAATTGTCATTTATACAAAAAAAAATTATTTACACCAATGTAATTGTTCAAATTGGGTAAAAATACAAGAATACTTAGCAACTAGTGTCTTGACAACCCACAACAAATTTCATCTTCTTATCTTATAAGATTCTGAAGTTATATCCAATTTTCTTCCTGAAAACATGGGCAATTTCATTAGCGGATAATCGCGATCAAAGTTCGGCAATAGGTTAGCATGGATTGGTTAGGTAACTATCTTGATTATACGAATATAATGGATCTTAGGCTAACTATTTTTGTTCTAAATAAAGCCAAAGTCTTATAGTAGCCCTGCAAAAACCCAAAATATATTTTTTAAATTGTTTATTATCATAGATTTATAAAAATAAAAATAAAATGTGTGAAAATCTGTGCAAATTAGAGCATGCATCACTTTATAAAATTGCAAATAACACCAAGAAATACTTTTGCAAACATTTTTATCTTGTAATATTATTGTTCAGAATTAAATGTAGAGTAAAAATAAACAAAAATAAAAAATCTTGAAAAACAAATTTTTTTGCCATTTCGAGTGCCGAATCCCCTTAAGGGAGAGAGTTTCCTGATACCGTTTATTTTGTTTATAATTGAATGAGGTTGAGATTCAGCGTTGTGCCGCATTTTATTATTGGCCATCAAAGTTAGTTAAATACATCAACCTTACACAACTACAAAAATTTAAATATTATAAACGCTGAGAGTTCAAAACCCTGCAGGAGCACTGGTATTTTTGCTGTTACCAAGTCCAAATAGAAATCCAACTTTACAAGTTTAATAAAAGGTAAATGACGAAAATTAAAGACTATGATGTCTACTATTTAAAACACAGATGGGTTGATTTAAGTAGCCAATTCTTACCACTTCTATAAGCTTAGGGAAATAGAAGAATCTGTAGAGAAAACGTTTCGCTCTTTCTTTTTATATTTTGATTTGGATTTTTGCTGACATATGCCATCACTGATTAGTAAAAAACAAGTTTCACGACGTTTCGGGATCTGGAATCTGATCCCGTCTTCAGGTGGAAGAAAACCTAGAACATAACAAGATTAGTAACACATAGCCAGGATAACCTGGACAAAAAAACACAGCTAAAACAGAACTTTTCAGTCTTTTCAGCATAGTGTTTTGTGATTGCTTCTAAAGTTCTCTGTTTTAGCTGTTTTTTGTCTAGGTCCAAAAATGATTTTGTGATGATTATGTTCTACCTACGTTTAGCTGCCTTATTTTTAAAGTCACAGGTCCTCGTTATCTCTAATCTTTCTCTAGCATATTTTCTTAATAGAGAGTATTTTACATAATATTATAAAGACTTTAGTTTTTAAACCATGTAAAATTTTTAACGCGTACCTAATTGCTTAATGATCTGGTGTGCTTAACAATCTATTAATCTTTTTCAAAGAAGTATCATCACAACTATTCACACTTTGTTACAATAACCTGGAAAATATTAGGTATGAGAATTAAGTGTTGTATATCAGATGCAAATAACAAGCTGAGAGGGAACATGCACGGCTGGGGAGGCCCCAGGGACGCGATCTTATCTAACAGGACCGAGGCGAGATTTATTGCTCCACACTGTCTCCGTGTATGCGAGGAAATTATTGTTTCAAGTTTTATTAGTTTTAGAAAACATATTACTTCAGCAAGATTTTTTGTTAAAGATTAAGTGCTAGGTGTATAATATGTTTTATAAAATTCTTGCGTGTTCAACGTTTAATTTGCTTTTAAGTCATTACAGTACATGTTTCTGTAGTGTTCCGAGTGGAAACACGCGTAAATATCTGGGAATAAAGGTGATGAATGACAACTACATTTTCGAATTAAAATACCGATCAGCGGAGCGCGGACGTTCGGTAAGGAATCTGGAGCTGGACTGCTGGGGTATTGTATGAGGATACATGTCCGGAGATCGCTCCGCCAATCAGAATCCTTTATTTAAATCATACGATATCAGGCCATCGGCACATCACTTGCCTTTTACCGCTGCCAACATAATAAATATAAATTATGATATAATATGGTATCGTTCTTTAAAGTAATAAAGATAGAGTATTTTATGTGATTTTTAGAGTACATATAGAGTATATATAGAGTAACTGTAATACATTACAGTTTTTGTGTAATTTAATATCACACGTCTTGTGTTTACATGGTTTATAAACACAAGACTTCATGGTATAAACTTCTAAATATACCTCAGTTTTTGTCTGTCGGTAACGCTTGAAAGCGTGTGTGGATTAACTATTCACGGTGAACTGAGTGTTCAGTTATCTGCGAAACCTTTGTCAGCCTCTGTATACCTTTTTAGGGAAGTATACTTTTAAGAGCTCAAATTTACTTTGTTTTAAAATGGAAATTCTAATGTAAATAAACGTCGGGAACATTAATACAGGGTGTTTTTTTTTAAACGCAACCCATTTTTAAGATTGAATTTGCACATATGGATGTGTAATGAGTATTGTTTTATTGATCTTTACATTTTATACAACCTATTATTTAAGTTTGATCACATTTAGTTTACATTATGTGCTCAAACAGTCCGCCATTGGCATTTGTATAAATTTATTCTCATTCAATCAAATTCCTGAACACGTGTTGCAAGATGTCTCTTTACATTTTTTTGCATTTAATTTGTTATGTTTGTTTTGAGGTTCTGAATAGCTTTTGAATTGTTTTGTAGAATAATTACTACTTTACATGTCTGTGGCAAATTTCATTCAGATCAAACAATTTTTACGTGAGTTATCGTGCTTAAAGACACACACATTAAAAACGCAACCCAAAACTTTATTTTATTGGTGAAGGATTATTTTCCCCAAGATCCCTGGGTTTGACCCCACTATAATATTATGTTCTTTGGGGATACATACAAAGAAAGGCCTAAAAAAGTCACAGCATATTCAGTACATCAAAACAAATGTAATGCAAGAAACTCAAAGAGGTACCTAGCAACACGTGTTCGGGAATTTGATGGAGACAGCATAACTTCATACAAAATGCCACTGGCAGATTTTTTGAGCACATAAGGTGAACTAAATGTGATCAAACTTAAGTAATAGGTCGTATAAAACGTAAATAATCATAAAACAATATTTATTTCATATTTATATGTGAATTATTCAATCTTAAAAATGGGTTGCGTTTAAAAAAAAACACCCTGTACCAAGGTATCATCTTAAAATATATCGGTGTTTAATAAAGTATATGAATCATTTAATAAACAACATTTATAATGATTTTTTCATAAAAATATTTTAAAAGTTTTAACCGACCATTGATTTTGCTCTGCTTACACTATCTGAAATAAAATTTTCCTCCACCTACTAATAATATTCGATACCAACTTTATTTATTTTTTAATGTAAAGTTGGTGTTGAGACACATCGTTATGAACTAGATTTTTACGCTGATTAAAATGCTGAAATCAGTTTTTGGAAATATGCATTCATTAAAAAGATCCCGATTTGTCCCGATACATTCCTATGGATTTTTCGTGGTTTCAATTTGTTTTTGTTATTCTTCTGCTATCTTTAATTACAATGAAGGTATGTAGTTCGTTTCAGTCTTAAAATATTCAGTGAATTACCGGCTTTCATTCGAGATTTCAATTATCAACATCGGACAAGTAACAGACGAGCTATAAGGCTCACTTAACTTAAAAATAAATTTTTCGGATATTTATTTTCAGTCAAATATTAATATCTCCGGTCCTAAATAAGGTGCTATATTCATTTCGGTCTCAGATACCGGATGGTTGGGAGTGTGTGATTTTCATGAGATCCTCAAATACTTTTTATAAAAAATACCTTAAATATAATAAGAAATAAAATAAATAAAAATACAAAGTAAAGCCCGAACAATAAAGTCTATATTCTATCCAAATAAATGTATAAAATATATTGAAAAATTAATTCGATATTTTTTCTAAAAACCCTTTCAAAACACAGATATATAATTTTATTTCCTGAAATAGTTAAAAACAATCATGGATAAATTTTAGTATTATGTGAACTCACTCACTGATAGCTTATCAAAATGCTTAACTTGATTTTACGAATAGGCTACTATTTCTTTTTTTGTATAGTCATTAAAATGTTTTTTTTATTATAATACATTTATTTCTAATTCATTAATATATTAGTAGTATTTAGTTTCGATATTGTAATAAACATTTTTTATGAGTGCCAGATAGATAAATATCACAAAACTAATAAGAAATACTAATTTCTGATAAGTGACCAAGAAAATAAAAATAACAAAGCTAGTCTCAGAGTCCGGGTGGTTGGGTTATGTACTTGCACACCATGGTTGAGTTAAGGAGTTAAATGAAAATTAAAATTTAAAACAGCATTTTTTTAGAAAATGTTGTCATTAATTGACTGTTAATGAGGTAAAGTCCTTCCTTCTTAATTATCCTCTTAATTTCTTTAAAAAAATCTGAAATGCTCATTTAACGGAAAATCTTCAAGCTCACAAATGACTTAACATTAAATCAGTATATCTTTGTTGTATGGAACTGTCACTGTCACGGTGATATAACAATGGGCAAACCTCGATTCAGCTTCTGTAGTGTTGTGTATTTTGGGACTGTACTATGAATAGGTAGGTTATACACTATTGTTACGAATGGTTGGTACTTGTTACTACTTGATAAATATTATTTTTACACATTTTTACCGGTTGTTAATTATTCATAAAATACTTGTTATTATGAGACTATATTGATCAAGGAATAGCCTACATTTAACACGAAGCTTGGAAAGTTAGCTTGTATATTTTATCGTTCTATTACGACTGGTCACAATCATCAGAACCTCGTTTGGAAGGAAAGTTTCACGCTAACGGCCTAGAAAACTGCCGTCAATACTGTATTTCAAACCAGTGCAATGTTTGAAAAGTCCTGAAATATCCTATTGACATTCGAATTATTTAAATCCCCTTGGCTAAGGAACACTTAATAAGAGTCATTTCCTTGTTCATATAATAAAAAGGTTTATATATTTTCTATGTATTTATTTCTTACCTGATTTCGAATTTTTGTATCTTTACTATTGTCTGTTCTGCACTTTTACATGAACATAATATCTGAGCATTTATGCATATTTGTACAAATCGACTAAAAACATTAAAACACTCTCCGAATTTTTTTTCTCAATAAATCTGGAAGTAACTTACAACTGGCTCAAAATCAAGCTATGTAGGTCACATTGCCAGTAAACTTACGAAATAGTTATTTGTGCATCTAGGGACTAAAGTGCAACGTTTTCTCCCTGTGGGAAACTGTTGTCGCCCGATGGCGGAGCCGTTGGCGACAATTTCCCGAGGGAGAAAAAGTACTTTAGTCCCGTGATGCACACACAATTTTTCCTCCACCTACACCATTAACAATAACTAGGTGTAACACTGTAACTTTACCTTCAGATGATCCTTTGCTTCAACAATCTGCATTACAATCACATAGCCTATATAAATGAATAATGCAATGTATTTAGGCTTTAATTTTAACCATTTTATTCACACTCTTCTTTAAAAATACTCTAGGCCTAACTTATTTGTTCACAAATATGCAGGAATATAGCCTAAACTACAGCAAACTCAAAATGGATACGCTGTCCTGTAGACAACGGAAACGGACGCTCGGATGCTGTGACACTCTCTTCAACATAGAGAAACAAATTAAAATCGACAGTGTTGCCATATTTGTTCACTGTCCACCGCGGCGTTGCCGGATTTCTTCCCATGTATTTCTTATGAGATTACTTTTAGTCCCGTGGGACTAAAAGTAAGTAAGTAAATCCCATGGAGTATAAACTAGTCCTTTAGTATTCTATTCCAGGGAATAAAAGACGACTATAGATAGTAGGTGGAGGAAAAGAGAACTAATTTCGCAAAATTAAAAAAAATAACATAGGAACAAAGAAATGGTTAACAAATTAATCATAACAGCTATTTTTAAAAATGGAGCCAAAAGAAAGTCCTCTCGGCGTATTGAAAGAAAACTGTACATGGAGTATTAAAATGCAGTTAAATGATAACAATAAGTGTTATCAAATAATTTCAATTTTGGATGAACAAGGGAAAATAAAATTACTACCAGCCAAAACCTGGCTCACCACATGAGGCATTTGTATAGTGATTCTGTTTTTGAAAATGCACAGCTAATTTAGAATTTATTTAGTTTGCCTGTGCTATTAAGCTTTTCAGTCTATATTTTTAATATCTAGGGACTGAGCTTCGCTCGGAGACAGCAGTAACGTTTTCAAATATACATGTTCATATAGATACCAACAAAAACAATTCACTTTGTGGTTTGATTTAGTGAGATTTCCATTTCGTTCAAATATTTAATTTATACGGCCTTTATTCTTCTAATCGATGTTCTACTCATTGACCGTTTCAGTGGCCAAGCGCTGTGATGCACGTTGTTGTAGATCTCAACTGTGTGTTCATATTGCTCGACACTGTCATTCGTTAGTTGATTAAAATCTTTCAGAAAATTAAAATTATTCATAAATAACAGAAATTAAATGTTCTAATGATCTTAAATTAGAAAATTTAAGATACAAATCTAAAATTAGTACAAACTGCAGTGGATTGAGTTGGATAATTCAAGTTTTTTTCACTTGGCGACGTTTGATAATCTTTGTTTGAAGGATTTGCTTCGTTGATCTCTTGGGATGAACATCATCCTCATAAAATGAAGCTATTTTATTTCTTTGTAGATTTTTGAGAATTTGATTATCTTTATTACATAAATCGTATTTACAATCTATTAAAACATCAAACACCTTGACATAAATAAATACATTGCTATTTTGACATTATTTCTAATTAACCTAAAACCCAGCTGTTTTCCTAGTTGGAATTTTTAAATTAATGAGGATAGTATTAGAATAATTCATGAGCAATCTGTACTCAGTTTTATTATCTCATTCACTTCTACTCTACTTACAACGTGCTAAACAAGTTTTAAGCGGCTTGCTTAGGAACAGCTGGATGATACTTTTGTTTACTTTTTCGTTATTATTCCGTAACAAACTTGGTAACTCGTATGACCCTATGTTAAAATTGTTCAACTTTTTATTTCACTTTTATAAAAACGTTGCGTTTCCACAGAAAATTCCACTGCGAAGATGAACTCAATAATAAAAACTACATGCAAAGTTATTGGAATCGCGATAGAGCCGTTTTCGAGTTTGGATTTAAATATCTACATATGTTATACAAGAGTTGCTCATTTAAAGTAAAAGTATTGAAAAGTAAAAACAGGGCATGTAGTAGACCGATGTAACGTGAAATCGTCGCAGCACAGTTGGGCACCGGTGATTGTTTCCCAGCATCGTGTAGCGTAAATAACAAAAGGGCTGTTTTTGATGATCCATGTTGTTCATTGTGCTACGTTATTGTTTATAATTAAATAATTTCTGGATTAGCATGATTCGTGTAGTTGAATTCACTGAATTTAAATAAAAAACGTCTTACAACACTTAAAAATTTATTTACGCTTATACTGTATTTACATACAAGATGGTCAATATAAAAAATGGTGGAAAATGGCGATCGATATCAGTTGGTCACACCAAGCAGCATCAGGCCCAATGACCCTCAATGCTATTGTTTATATAAATGAATGTTCCCACGTTGAATGCAAATAAACGATCAGCTGACTTTCGGCCCTCTGGCGGAAAAAAAACTGGTTTCGGCCACCAAAAAAAGCTGGTTTTCACCACACTACGTAGATAGTAGTGTGGTGAAAAGTGTATTACTGTGATGTGATGTGATGTACTTTTTTCATAAAATGTTCGAAATATTATTTTCTTTTTGCCATAAGTTAAATAAGCTCTCATATAAATGATAACTCTTTGGAAATTCGCTGAGTTCGCTGCGACGACGATGGACTTGGGTATTCTTTGTTCAAGGTTAGGTCGGTTCGTTTGCCGGCCGTGGCCATTATATCAACTGTAACCCTGAGTTATTTCAAATCTGCTGAGGGTTTAAGTTAAATTAGGTTTACCACCAGGTTGACTTAGTCTCATTTAACTCATTATTACAGGAATCCTCTTCCTGTTCTTTTTTGTTCTTATGGCAAAACAGTGGTAGTGAATTAGCGGTGAACGTCTCGAGTGTCTCGATTCATCTCATTGCCACTTCAATGTCACGCTGCGAAGCCGACATTTTGACGTCAACAATTTTGTCCAGCTCAGCAACTTCCGCCCCTTGTTTGGTAACAGTTGGCTCACGTTACAGCAGAGTTTCCTGGCCGAAGTTCAGACAAACTGTCTCAGCCATTCCTAGACTAGGTGTGATTCCATTAAAGTACGGTAAAAACCGTGACAAATTGGATAACGAATAGAGTTCTTGATTACAGAGCCAAGTTTACAGCAAACGCAAGTTCACAGCAATCTTAAAAAATAACGCTAAATCAAAAACAAATTAAATCTTTTTTTGTTATTCTGCTACAAAACTGGCAGTTTTTGTCACATGTGTTGCAAGGATAAAGAAGCTCTTTTTCTGTCTGGGGCTTGTTTTTTATTGTCGTAAAACCAAGGTCTATAGATAAGGAGAAAACAGTAAAATAATGTTATCTTACTTCCATAAGGCCTGTTGAGTCAAAGCTTGTGATGTCAACGCCGGACGTCAATGCTTATTGGGTAAAACATAGCCTCAATCGAGGTGTCAGTATACTGGCGCCAAATCTTAGGCCCACGCCGTCCAAAAGCTCAATGCTAAAATTAACATTACTCTTATGGACGGTGTGGGCCTTAAGATTTGGCGCCAGTTATAATATATGTTCCCTCTGATTGGTCAAGATTCAAGATAATTATCGATATTGCAAAACTTGCTCATTTCACTAATCGATGGTTCAATGTGTTCGATACTCTTAGTTACTGCCAGTCTAAGCTTAATACAAAGGAAACAGACTATCAGCTAATTGTTTTAAGTAGCAAGAACAAGATGAAAGCCTCGATGGGAGAAATTTGTTAACAGTAAATAAGCAGTAAATTGTTTGTTTTTAAAGTAGTTAGCTGAGGATATTGAGTGGTATAGCGAAAAATATAGTTCAACTGGGTAATTTTTCGACTAAGGCTCAAAAGCCTCGGTCAAAAAACTTCACCTCGCACGAAATGCGTCACTTTAGTCCCTAGTAATGAAATATAGCCTACTATTTATCAATTTTTTATAATTTATTTAGTTGTTTGAAGTATGCAAGAATTTGCAAAAGTATTTTTTAAAAGAAGAGTTGAAAGTGGGGCATTTCCCAATTGAGAACATGTTTTAGTGCGATATTTATTGACTATTAAATTATGGTTTAAATACCTCCAGTCAACAGTTCTAATCTTGTAGATTCTCCTACATGTTTCGAAACTACCGTTTCATCGTCTGGGATGATCCAAAAATTGTCATGACATTAAATTCTTGACACTTAAATAATTTAAAAATTTTAAAAACATTTATAAATTCACATACACATAAAAACACTTAATAAAAAACCAACATTGAATACTTGTGCTGGCCAGCAATAGACACCGACTGAGGAAACAGTCTACCCCACCCCAACTTGACCTTGAACCATCAGCTGATTTGTTGTTTTATCCTGAAAGTAAGAAATGCGGTCAAATAATCTGTTCGAATTGTATTTTAGTTTTTCGTTCAAAATATTGTTGGGATCATTTTTGAAGGCGTTATATATATGAAGTTCTTCAAGTGTTGACATGAGGGGTGATTTTTTACATTTATTTAACACCTGCAAATTTGTCTCAAAATTGATAACACTGTGGTTTTTCTCAGCCAGATGTTCGGCAAACATAGATTTTTGTGTCAGCAATTTTGGTTTTGGCATGTGTTCTGAAAATCTTTTCTTGAACGATCTGCCTGTCTGTCCGATGTAAAATTTTGTACAATCAGAACAATTTAATTTATACACTCCAGTTTGGTCTGCTTTATTTATTTTTGGCTTGTATGTGTGGGTGTTCAGCTGTTTTTCTAATTTGTTGGATGTTTTGCAAGACATTTTAATACCATGTTTTTTCAGTTCTTTATTTAAAGTGTGACAAAGTGACTGACCAAATTCGACTGAGATAAAACTTTGGGCTGTTTCTTGATTTGGTTTCTGTATGTTAGTTGAACTATTAATTTTCATTTTCTGTTTATTAATTAATTTATCTATTAAATCACTCCTATAGCCATTGGCCACAGCGATGTACTTTATTATTGATATTTCGTTGTCGTAATCTACCTTCTCCATAGGTATCGCTAAAAGGCGATGGACAAAACTGTTGTACGCTGCCATTTTATGGGCCATTGGGTGGTAAGATGAGGCATGTATTGTGTGGTCTGTTGCAGTGGGTTTACGATATATAGAAAACTTAATGTTACCATCTGCTCCTTTTCTTAAAGATAAATCCAAAAAATTTATGCTATTGTTGTTTTCTAATTCTAGAGTGAATTTCAAGTTGTTCGAAATACTGTTCAATTTTTTGTTTAAAAGCTGGAGTTGTCGGGCATTTCCTTTATAAAAAAGCAATGTGTCGTCAACATATCTTTTGTAGAATATTATACGACTGCTATGAACGTTGTCTGTTGAAAATATGTGTTTATTCTCAATGTGGTTGAGGTAAATTTCTGCCAAGATACTCGAAAGTGGTGACCCCATGGTTAATCCATCTTGTTGGATATAAAACTTATTATCTAAGCGAAAATAATTCTGGTTGAGTACAATATTTAGTAAATTCATAGTTTCATCTATGGCTTCAGGGCTTAGTTGAGACTGTTCTTTTAGGTTCCGTTCAACAAGAGTGAGGGTTTCTTTGACAGGCACATTTGTGAATAAATTGACCACATCAAAAGATGCCATAGTAAATTGTTCAGGTAATGAAGTTTGTTGTATTATGTCAGTGAGTTCTATACTATTTCTAATGCTATGATTGTTATTTAATATTATGTTATCTCTCAAAATTTTATCAAGTTTCTTAGCAAGCTTGTAAGATGGCGCAGATGTGAAATTAACCAACGGTCGAATTGGAGTGTTATCCTTATGGACTTTGGGCAATCCTCTCAAAGTCGGGGCCTTCGGGTCTATCATTTTTAAATGCCTTAGGTCCTCTTTAGAAAACAAAACTTTTACCTGGTTCATTTGACTTTTCAAAACATTATTAAACTTATCAGTTGGATCGTTCTGAATTTCTTGTATGTTATTACTTATAATAAAATCATTGACTTTTGCGTTGTAGTCATCAATGGTCATGATAACAATAGACTGACCTTTATCTGCTTTTGTGATCAAACAATTGTTATCTTTTAGTTTATTTTTAATACTTTCTAACAAAGTTTTATCATTATGGTTGATTCTATTATTCGATATTTATTGAGTGCTTTATGTGGTCGAGAATATGAAAACCACTTACCCTCGTGTTTTGAACGATACTTTTCGCAACACAGCTGCTGGTGTGTTTTCGCAGGTGATACAAACAGAAGATTTCATATAAGTTTGGCGAAACAGTTTTTAACTATGGTGATCGCGTATAGAATTGTCTTTAAAATGTTTTATGTCATTTAAGGTATTTCATAATCATAACTTTACTACCAAAATCTTGCCAAAATATTTATGGTAAATATTGGAGTATTTGAATTTTTATCTTAAAGGCAAAACAAGTTGTATTGTTTACATAACATTTTGGGAGACGGAAAGACAGCTCTGGCCAGGAAATGGACGCTGCCGCACAAATGCTCGACTCACATCGCTACTTCCGCCGACAAGTGCAGCGGTTGTTCTACAATCACACACAGCGATTGTGAAAAATGGCAGCGATAAACATTTATCTTTGAAGCAACTCTATCATTGCTAAAATATTAGGTAAAAGGCCTGGAACGTAATGAGGATGGTAGCAGAAAAAAAAGTCCTGCTAGAAGTTGTAATCCTTGCTTTTCTCATAAGTTTGGAAAATAATACTTCTAAACCTTCGAAAATAATCTGAGATGTATACAACTAAACTTCCGATATTATCTTTGAAATATCTTTCTGTCGTGTTTTTTACAAATAACTTTAATTGTTAACTGTTAAACTCAATGATACTAAAGTGATCAATGTAATAATAATTTGATATGTGGTCTGCCTCAGGTGTATAGCGGTGTATAGGGTTTAATTGTCTTTAACCCTTTCGGTCCAAGCCCTTCAAAAATCAAATAAAACATCTTTCCTTTTGAATATAGTTTAATTAGTGTTAAGGAAAGCCAAAAATAATTTTTAATGATTTTTATCTTTATTTACATAAAGAATATAAAATGTCCTTGATCATAGACAGAGTGACTGAATGGAGTTTTTTTTATATAAACGAGTTTATTTCTGATATAAACAGACCTATCCATCTCTCAATATGATATTTAAAATATGAAACTATATAGTATATGAATGTAGTAATAATACATAATTAAGATTTGAAAATAAAATAGCTTACAAAATATATTTTGTTTGCCAATAAGAGCGAGACATTTAGAAAATTATGTTTGCGTCTTTGCTAGGAGTAAGCAACAGTTCCTGCATTTAGGGTTTAGGGTTAAAAGAGATAAAGCTGGTGACTTTAATATGCCGCACCGGCCACAACATGTAAGCCTGGGTGAAGTATTGGCTCGGTTTAATAAACCAACCCCGCTTCAGCGCGCCACTTTTGCGTCGGCGATATGATATTTAAGAAACGCGGGTTGAAACATTTAGCAGACCCAACCAATAGCTCAGTAACCAATTGATGTAGAGTGATGATTCATGAAATTATATTGTTTATTTTTTAGAGCTGAATCCAATTCTGATCATTAAATATGCATACAATCAATGGAAATATGTTAAATATTGAAAATCTTTTTTTGTAAAAAACATTTTATAGTGTACTGATCTTGCTGGTTTTTTAATCCGAAGTCATGAATTTCGTTTTACATGTTTGTTCAAAATTTTATCATGATCAGACCTTTTTTTACAAAGGTTGGCGCCTACGGACAGGAATGTGTGTGTGTGTGTGTGTGTGTGTGTGTGTGTGTGTGTGTGTGTGTGTGTGTGTGTGTGTGTGTGTGTGTGTGTGTGTGTGTGTATACATATATATATATACACGGAAAAATAACATGGTCCAGGGCTGAAGAATCACCATGCCGCCTACATAGACTTAATTTAAGTGTATCATTAAGTTAATTTTTAAATAAATGTCCAATATTTTGAACCATGTTTAAGGGTATAAGTTAAAAGTAGCAACAGGCTTGGTGGTTCAAGGAGGAGAATGAGAATTGAACTGAATAGAATAAGACAGATAATTCTTGCAATTCTGAAATGTTTGTAATATTAGAGGATCAGCCTTAAGAGTGTATTAAGCATTTGCAAGTGATTTAGTGATGTATATTGTTTAAGGTTTAATCAAGTTATTCTGAACTGTACCATTATCAGTATTAAATCAGTCTACTATAATTTAAGCATCTGATTGATGAATCACATTAACCGGTGTACACAAACTATTCACATTTTTCATAACGTTTGGTTGTAATTATATACTATAATCACATTTCATTACAAAAATGCATGAATGCAAGAGAATTATCCAAACGTTTGCTTACAGACACATTACATATGCTATATGCTTAGTGTGAAGTGTAGTATAGCTGTAAAAAGTTCTAACCGACTACACATATTAGTATATATATTGTGGAGAGCACTGGCTAGTGCATAGGTAAAATGATAATGATTAAAATTACCTTGCGAAATAAAAGTGTTCTTGGACTATAACAACTTTGAATAATTGTAAACAACCCCCCAAAAAAAACTAGATACTGAATTAGGTACTAGCTACTAGTAAGACTTGAAAGCATAGTATGATCAAACCATTAGAGTGTGGAGGATAGTGAATTGAACGTAATGAAAACCTGATGTATAAGTTGTGAACACCCAATGTACTGTATGTTATAACTAAAGAATCCAATTCTGCAGAATGTGAAAGGAATGAGTGTATGAAGTTTGAGTTGAGATGAGTAATTGAGATGAAATTCTGCAACTAAACGAACGCAGTAAAGTTTTTTATTGCTCAATAAACTAGCAAGCCGTATATCAAGCGTAATATCTTCAACATCACTTTAACTCATAAACTATAAAGTAATGGACTTAGGTTCCTATCACCTACTTTGCCACTTACAGTTTAATCATAAATGACCTCGTCAGTTTAGTCTACGTTGGCCTTGTGCCACTCAATCATAGCTGAGCATAGAACACGCATATTATTTCATGGTATCATTATATATATATATATATATCGTAGACACGTCGTTTATAACACATCTGGGAATTACTGTAGTAATTGATTTACTATTGATTGGTGATGACCCTACTTCTTATGTAAAAAGGGATTCATTATAAAATATGATATATGGATATAAATCAGAAACAGAGGAACCAAAATCACGTAAACTTTAACGATAACCTCGGATCTGACCTTGCAGTTAGTTTACGTTATCTGCACCATTACATAAACTTGTGAAGCAGCCTGGTGCATGCAATTCCGCTTTATACTGTGCCTTAAAATATTTATCCTGAAACGTACTAGCACTACATCCATTAAGGTTAAGTCTAAATTACCTAAAAGTGTAAATAAGATCCAACCAAATATATGTGAACTAATATTGCCACAATTACCGTATTTTTATAATTTTGTCCTTTTGTTACATAATGCTCCAATTACTTTAATGGGTTGGAGTTTTTATGAAAACCCTGGAAATGGGCTATTCATTCCATAGGTTTTAATCATATGTTTTATATCGTTATTCACATTATATTTTTGTGGAAAAAGGTCATTTATGCGTTTATACCTTTAACACAACAGTGTATGGTGCTCAAGTCTTTACATTAGTGCAAATGTTGTGTTTGATGGAATAAAGTAAGTTATGCGTGTACACCTTTAACGTTATATTTACAAAATAATGTGTATAATAATGTGTATCTAATAAGACTTTAATTACTGTTAATTTTAGTTTGAAGCAACCACTCATGTAAGTTTTGAACACAAAATGCCAAAACCATGGAGTCACAGAACTTCAATCTTCAGGGATAGCAGTCGTCTCCGAAGGCCTGTTTTATAAATGTGCAGCAGATGGAAAACTGCCTCTTTTCACTGAGCCCAACCAACTGTCGTCTTTCGTTTAGTTTTTATCTTTGGAAAATGCAATAAAGTACATATGAACTCAATATAAACGTCTAGAAAAAATATATCTTTAAGAGGTCTGTGGCTTCGTGCGAGGACCAGAACTGTTTGAAGGGTGATCATTTTATAAATTGCAAGCTCATCTTTTTACTACTGTTTCATATATAGT
Organism: Flexamia atlantica; assembly: GCA_035578135.1. Taxonomy (NCBI): domain Eukaryota; kingdom Metazoa; phylum Arthropoda; class Insecta; order Hemiptera; family Cicadellidae; genus Flexamia; species Flexamia atlantica. The sequence goes on along the minus strand of JAQJVK010000008.1, from coordinate 39,145,531 downwards.
ATTCTGTTATGGAACAAAAACCTGTTAATCCTTTTAAGATTAATATTTTTCTAAATAAAAAATGTATTTAACAAATTTATTTATTAAAAATATAGGCCTACATGTAATTAATTTTTTTACTAATCCTGTACTCTTATATGACCTCGTATAAGACTAATATAAGACTCATATATATTCTTATCTTGCTTAGTTGCTTGTACAGTTACCTCAAAAATGGCTCCGAGGATTTCATTGGAAGTTTGGAAATATATAATTTCTGACTTACAAACGTGTTATATTCGAGTCACTTGGCCATAGAAAACCCAATTACTTAATAAAATGAATTTTAAAGCTGTTAAATTTTAACACCAGCCTTATAATAAGTTACCTTGATAGCGAAAAAAGTCCCTGGTGGACCGAGCCTTACTCGGTATTATTTTCTGTTTACCATCAGTTTATCAAATAACTACATTTTTTATTGCTCCATGCAATCTTTATCCAACACGTTGTATTTTTCCTAGGGGGCTGAAGTTTGGAAACATGTGTTATGATTACTTTATTTGTTTACACTTTCCTTGTTGATTCCATTGCTGTCATGGTAACTTATAACGCTAATGTTAAACTTTTACAACTTTAAAATTCATTTTACTTTGTTATTCTCTAAGCTGGTAATCTGCATCGAGCACGTTTTTGAATTATAAATGACTTATTTCCAGACTTTAAAGGAAATCCTCGGAGCCTTTTTTGCAAGTAAGCAAGCACGCACGTCAGATAACATTGCTCATATTAGAGTATAGGATAAACATCGAAAATGTAAACAAATATAGCAATCAGTACCTGGTGGTCCGAGCCTTGCTCGGTTTTTTCATGTTTATCAGTTCATCTAATTACTATAAAATATTTCAGCGTCATAAAATTTATAAATAAAAATCTTTTTATTATTCTATGCAATATTTATGCCACAAGCTGTATTTTCCGTTGATTTCTGTAGTTTGCAAACAGCTGTTATGATTGCTTAATTTGTTACACTTTCCTTGTTTATAACGTTGCTATTACGGCAACTCATAAGGCCAATGTTAAAATTTTACAACTTTAAAATTAGTTTTATTACGTTATTATATTTTCTCCGGCCGAGTTATCCGTATAGAACGCGCTTTTGAGTCATAAATTACTTATTTCCAGACTTTGAAGGAAATCCTCGGAGCCGTTTTTGAGATCGTTGTGCAAGCAAGCAAGCATACAAGACGGACGATAATATTGCTCATATAAGAGTATAGGAGCTATTTTCAAACTACAGCCATCCAGGAAAAATGCATCGTGTGGGATAAAGATTCCACGGAATAATTCAAAGTGTAGGCCTATTTATAAATATTATCGAATTGTAATAAAGCAATTGTAAGAACTGGTAAAAATAAATTAACACCGAGCAAGGCTCGCTCCACCAAGTAATCAATTTTAAAACAGATTATTTGTTGATATTTGTGAAAAATAGTATATTTTAGTTAAATAGACTTTTTTACGGTTATAGATTTTTTTCAATTTGCTTTTTATGGTTTTGATAATGAATTTGCATCAAAACCAAAAAAGTATGCCGTAGCTCCTATAAATAGCATTAGTTGTCTGCTGTTTGATATTATTCCAAAATAAAAACACGTTAATGAATACACCTACTAAGTAATAAAAACATTATAAACTGTCTTGAGCCATTGTATTTAATTATTATTTCGATTCGAGTTTAATAATGCAGTAGCCAGATTGGCATAAAACATTTTCCTCAAGTAAACAGAATACATAAATAATTTATAGCGCAGTCTAATCATACAAAATTATGGTTATTCGTATTCCTATGCTTTATGAATACGATTACGACTCTTGAGTCTAATAGTGGTAGCTTGTTCAGAATTTAATGCAGTTCTAGTTCTGCTCTCAATACGATGTTCATATTCAAACATTCTCCTCCTTTCACTCTTGAAATAGTAATAATATAATTTAACTAGCTGATGGTAATCCGCTTCGCTGGCTCAAAAAAATCTTAAATCCGATCAAAAAAATCTGATAAAAAAAATTTAAATCCGAAAGATGTAATTTGAAAGCAAGCATTATAACGTCTAACGCTTTGTAAAAATTTAATATATTTTGATGTTTCTCCATACATTTTTTGAGAAAATCGGGGGTTGCATATTTGGTGGTAGCAATCTTGTTTGCTCTGTCTTGTACCCCCCCCCCCCGCAGAAATTAGGTTTGGGGGGGTATTTTGCATTTCCCTTTTGAATTTAGTCGCTATTAATCACAAATATTGTCCAGATACTTGCCAATTATTACATTCGGTTGTTCATAATAATCTATTTTATCCGACATGGCCTAAATCATAGTTCTGTCTTCCTCCTGCTAACAGCTTGTACATTTGTTTAAACCAGCTTCTGATATAACCCTTTCTCGAAGGTCCTCCATTCTCTCTCTGTTCTGATTGTTTCTTTCATCACCTTGTGCGTCTGTCTCCTTTTCTGTTCGTATCTGTTACGACAATGTTTCTTGATGTATCTGTGAATTTTCTTGTAATACCCTTAGGCTCGTCTCTCTTTCTTCGTCGTTTAATTTTTTCAATCTTTTGTCTATGTAATAAGATACGGGACTGAAAAATTTCTCTCCTATGTTTTGGCGTTTATTTTTACCAACCTCAAATTTAAAATAAAAAAAATACCCTATACTCTTATATGAGCAATGTTATCTTGCGTGCGTGAATGTTTGCTTGCTTGCTGGCTTGCTTACTTGGGGTTTGCTTTTTTGCACTATAATCTCAAAAACGGCTCCCGAGGATTTTCTTGAAAGTCTGGAAATTCGTATTTTACTACTAAAAAATTTGTTCTATGCAGATTACTTGGCCAGAGAAAAACTAATAACGTAATAAAACTAATTTTAAAGTTGTAAAATTTTAACATTGGCCGTATTAGTTGCCATAATAGCAACGAAATAAATAAAGTACAAGAATTGTAAGTTATCACAACAGGTGTTTGCAATCTACAGCCATCAAGGAAAAATATAGCTTGTGTCATGGAGCAATATCTTGGCTTGAAAATAAGCCAAAAACTGTCATTCATACTTGGCTTAAAATACCTACCTGGGTAGGTTGCCATTTCAGCTAATGTATCTAATGTAAGTATGTATCTAATAGAAAATTCCTGTTTATGAATTTTACTGCAATTGAACATATTTTAGCAATTAGGTGAACTAGTACATATGAAATTATACCGAGCAAGGCTCTGTTCACTAGGTATGCAACTCTACATTTTAGTGTACTTTATGTTTTCAGTAACATAAACTAGCAGTTAATAATTTACTAAATAATTATAAATAATGTAAATAAAAATTATTTTGCTAAATAAAAATTATTCACCTGTTGTACAAAAACAATTGTTGGAGCTGAATTTTGTTGGTAGACACTGTAACTACTTCAAACTAAATAATATATTTTGATGTAAACAAATAAAACCTTAAGAACTCCTAAAATCCTTGACATGGGTCCCTTTCGGACTACCTTGGGCCTAGGCCCATCATAATCTTCGGCTAGCCCTATATGGAAACCCAATCACCATAGTTGCCATCATGAGTTTTATGTTCTGTTGTTTATGTTTATCACTTTTGTAAATTCATAATTCTAGTTTGCAGTAGTTTGGTTGTAATAGTTTCATAGTTTCTAGTTTATTGTTGTAGTTATATCATCACTTATCTTTTTTGCTGAAATTAAACAAAAGGAATATGTGTTTAGTTCTAATTAAAGACAGACAACAATTTGTAACTTACAACCAAAAAATTAAGCACTAAAATCTTTTTTATATAATTATTTAATCAAAATAATTAAGTTTATGTCAATCTCGAAATAATTTAACAAGACCTGTGGTATTATTGTTCATTTACTTGATAACAAGAATAGAATCTCGCTCATATGACGCAGCTTGGCCTACTGAATTGTTCAAGTCAACAACCTTTATTCTTTCTCGACGACAAGGACTTGTGTTCCGATCCATCTTATCAACACAATATTGTCAAGGGGATCGGGTTCCCAATTTCAGTCATTGCCACTGAGTTGGACATTGTCGCTGCCACTTGGACAAATCGAAATAAATTAATGCGTATTTTGTCGTAAGTTTTACCTTTACACCTGTTTGAAATATAGGAAATATTAATCCACTCAGCCAGTAGAGGTATAAAATACCGTTTGGTCAAAGAAAATTTTATCTTTTCAACTTTATATAAGTAAACTAGGAAGTAAATATCTACGTGACACGAAAAATGTGGGACTCACGGCATGCTAATAACTTTCAAAATGCTTATTTAAAAAAAATTGACTATACACTAATGTGAACTTCATCTGGATTGGTCAAAATTCAGTGAACTCTACACCATGATGAATACTCTCCATCTATGCCCAAACTACCCGTAACTTTTGAGAAAACCACAAGTCTGTCACCCATCAACCCCATACTTGAATGAAAGATCTTGATGAGAAAATTCCGGGAAAAATTAGTATTTTACAAAATTTTCCCTGAAAGCACAAATTTAAAGAAAATAGCAGAACAGCTCTTTTTATTTAAAAAATATTAGTTTACTCTTTTTCAGCGAAGCGGGACTACAAAAACTAGTTGTTTTTAATAATGCAGTATTGATATAATGAAAATATGAATAAATCCAAGTTTGTTAGTTAAGAAAGGATCAAGAGTGAAGATAGAAAGTAAAGTTTTGTGATTCAGTTCAGCATAACTAGCTGTCATCCGTCCTCGAAAAATGAGTTGCCTAGCAGACTTTTCGTTATTTGTTAACCGTAAGTCTTGAGGCTAGTTTCAAAAAATGTTTTCCTTCGGTGTTGACTCGAACTCATCTTACAACTTAGTATTTCACTAATATAGTTTACAAAATGACACGTAAAGACAAAATACCTACATCACATGCTTATTACATTACATACATATATAAAAGCTTACTTTAGTAAATTTAATACTTTTTTACTTATTTATTTTAATACGAAATGTAATCAAATACACCGAATAAGTAGCTTATAATATTTTATATCCTGTGTTGTAATCACAAGAGGGTCGACTCAGACCTACAACAAGGTTTTATTTTTATAAAAAGAATAATGAAAACAAGCATTAATTAATAAACCGATTGGTTTATAAGAACATTTGAAACGTTCCCGAATTTGGAAGTTCAACCTAGAGATGTCAAATATGAATTACATGAGACCGGTTTCGGTCTTATGACAAACCATCTTCAGTCAGGTTTTATAGTTAATTGATAATAGTAGTACTAGGGGAACATTTTTGTGATTATCTAAGTATTAAAAACTTTTTAAGAGCACTGCACAAACACATAAATATACCGTATTAACTCTTTTCTACCGTACGCACGTGAGTCTTCCGTGAGTCTACGTGCGCACATGGTAAACCTAAAATTGCCCGTAAAGAATGGTTACTGTAGGTCCACTGACACCTACAGGCTGAACCTCTAAATTTAGTAAGTTTTAAATTTTATCATATGAGATATCAAGGCTTCAACAATATATTGATGTGTAATTAATTTTGTTTGTAATACAATTTATGACAGAGGAGGATCAAAAATACTTATCATTACTTTCTTTGTATCTTAAAAGTATTAGCTTTACCTTACTAACTATAAATTATGTGTTATTCAGGTTATTTATAATTCATTCATTTCATTCATTCATTCATTCATTTGAAGGTCATATATGATAATAGAAAAGAAACACATTAAAGATAAATAAATTAAATAAAACGTCTGGTAAACATTGAGTATCCATAAACATTTATATATGTTCTTAAAGATTCTAGGGACCTTAACAGTCTATCACCATTCCTCTCACGTAGAGCAGGATTCCTTTGAACGACAACATCCCGGGTATATGGGTTATATTACCAAAACTTCCTTCGGGTCTGACATTTTTTGCGTTGGATAACATTACCTTTCCTTAAAAACTAGTATTCTTCAAAGAAACATTTAATCATACTGGCATACAAAATTGAAATTAGATGGTTTTTAAGGAATCATATATTACATTTTTATGCGAACGACAGGTTAAAGTAATACAAACAATTAGTATTTCTTAACAAAGCTGATTTGAAATACAAACCGAACAAACCCTCCCAACAAAACTATACATCTAGTTTTACCCATTCACGTGAATTAAAAATTCTTATCCCAATATAAGAAAACGAGAACCGTTGGACCGGTACCGTCGCTTAGCAACCATTTCTAATCAATATGGCGGCAATAAAGCGATAGTGTGGGAAAGGCCGTTTGCCATTAGTGCAACCAGGTGCAACTTTGTTTCGCGAAACATTCACGAAACCATGTTAAGTATATCTATATAAAAAATGTCGCGAAATTTTTCGGCAAGTAAGGCGAAATTTTAGCCCCATTACAATACATTGTTTCACGCGAAATGTTTCAGACGATTTTGTGTTTCGCGTGAAATGTTTCACGTGAAAACTTGCAATAGTGGCATACGCTCTAAACGAAAGACTAAACTGTCCTTATAATAATAATTAATTGCAATAAAACTGTTAATGAGAAGCAAAGTAAATAATCATTGGATTATTTTAAGGATTCGACATAACTCTAGACATATTTAAACTTGAATGTTTGAGATTACTTTTGTGCGGTTGATAAATAATATTTAATATTAAAAAATAACCTTATATTTTCTATCGTTAAGAAATCTAAAATATTTCAATTACACTAGTAGAAGTACCAGGGATCTAGCAGGAATGTGACCTTGAACTTTAATTGCTTTTTAATAGCCTCCTAATAGCGTCTATTTATACCACCCTAATGAAGCAGATAATTATAGAACCTATAGGGGAGAATTTAAGTTATAATAAAGCATACTATATATAAATAGATACTAATTCTAGAGTTACCTGGATAGATGACACATTTTGGGCACTGCAGGTCTTGATAAATTAAAAATGCAACAATATCTATAAAGCCATATATTTCGCTAAAAAACTACTATTGCTAAACCCTCTACTAATACCCCCACCCACTGCACACACGACTTAATGTTTGAATATTTTCACATTCGGCGATTTCCCAACAACCCCAGTGCACACTATACTGTATTGTCCGGTGGAGAGTTCTTGTAGATCTTTTTCAGTAAGTGTTTTGAGGTATCTTGAAGGTAGGAATGTGACCATCCTGGTGTCGTCGTCGTCCTCCACCTCCAGTAGGATCGCCGCGTGGTTGTACTTCGTCGCAACTTTTTTTGCTTCGATGATTTTGTGTGGTTTCTTCAGTTCTTTTATTGCTATCTTGGGGACTTCTCGGTATTGTTCTAGGCCAGCCAATTTTGATTCCAGTTCCATCTGAAAAGCAAAACGAAATCCTTTAGTATAAATCGATTTAATTTGTAAATAGTGTTATTGTGTTAATAAAGAAGTAAGAGCGTCAAAGGTAATATGAACCGAGTTAATTTGTAGAAGTAATAGTAAGGTATTATAATTAAATTAGCGTTTAAATTAGTAAGTATTAGTCTGATGAATTAGTGTGTGTGTGTGTGTATTAAAAGTACTATCGTGTTAATAATGAAACAATAGCGTTAGTATGTTATTAGAAAATTAATAGTTTAACAACTAAAACAAATTAAACAGGACTTAATATGTAATGTTAATACCTTGAGCGTGTGCGTGGTTGAAGCCTTAGCGAGTAACAGAAGACTGAGGGGTTTATGATACACTGGGGTGAAACTAAAATTGAACTGCGGAAATGGGGTGGGGATGTCTAGAGGGGGCAGCGCTCCCTACCTTCTCTGTCTAAATAAAGATTTCTTTATTCTTTAAATCTCGACTAGTTTTAATCATCTAAAATGTAATTTATCGAGAAAAACAAATGGTACAATACATTTAAAAATCGATTAATCGTATTAAAATGTTTAACGCGTATTTATAATAATCGACGAGTAAAGCTATACTTTTTATAATTCAAATATATAAAGAAATATCGCGTAAATACTGCTCTTTGGGTTAATATGGATGAAATATACGGTCTTAAGTGAAGCTAGGTATACTTTAGAAATTAATGAATCAAAGATAAAGATAATCGGACCAAAAAAGAAGTTGAATAAAAACAACAATACTGTTTGTTACGAATATACAATTACAAAAACTTACCTAATCCGATAACTCATAATCCGACTCTATTCCCGAATCTGTGCCTTCATACTCAAAGTTGTCAATCCACTCTTGGATATCCCATTCATCCAACTCATCACCCCAGACCTCTTCCTCTCCCCAATCCAACGCCCATTCATTATTATTATCATCGTAATCTTCATCCAAAGTATTTAAATTTATAAATAAAAGTACACGATTTGTTATGTATTCTATTATATCGTAGGAAACTAGTAACAAAGAGATCATATTTATTAATTTTATTAATTTACCGATAAAAAATTTAGAAGTCTGTTAAAAACTTTAGAAATATTAACTTTAAATAATCTAAAAAATACCTTTATCAGCGGTCGGTGTGTTGGGGAGATCGGAGGTCGATCGGTGTCGTGATGGTGACTGTGATTGTCAGAGTATGACGGAGGGGTATTTAAATTATTCGCAAGGAGGTCAAGCCTCTTTGCAAACCTTGTAACTTTGCAACCTTTGCAACCGTCATATAACCTCCATACATTCACCATACATTCACTTTACATTCTCCACCATTCACCTGCTGAACCGTCGGGTATAAAAACTCCATTGATTATTGACTCGATCATCAGTCCTCTAGTGCGATCTGTAGTGGGTGTAGTGCTATTGTGTCGGGAGTGATACAGCGGTTTTGTAACCTAGTGTCCCAGGTCAGTACAAAAACCATTTTAAATCTAGATTAAACTCTTATAAAATATTGTTAGTTTGACTCGAATATTTTAGCTCCTAATATTATTTACCTCAAGATGTGTCGGTGAAAACACGCATCATAATTTATAAAACGATACGGATTACGCAATATTAATTCCAATAGTGCATCTAATTTTGAAGTACGGCCTGCAACAAAGAATCGACAGCTGGTATTAGAATATATATATATATATATATGTGTATATATAAATGGTGATAACTATTAGTGTTAGAGTTTGATAGCGGTATTATAAATCGGTACATTACGTTAGAATTAAAACGGATTTAAATTATATCAACATAAAATATAGTAGTAATAATTACCTCAAGTTGTATCGCCGACGAATATAAGTCGTTATATGAAAATATACATAGTTAAATAATAATTTAAATATAATTTTGGATGTGCAGTGAGGGGAGTTTTATTTTTATTTTGGAGCACGGCCTGCAACAAAAAAAGCGACAGTTGTTATTAGTAAAAATATACAATGACTAAATTATAAGTTCTGTAAATAGACTTAAATAACATCCGCCGGCACCGTCTCTTGTCACGTTATAATATTTATTGCCCATCCTAAAATACATCGAATACAATTAATTCTAAAAATAGATGTAAAAGCGGTGTATATATATATATATATATGACCGGAAGCTACAACCATTTAGTTTGATTGTGACACACACTCAGGTAAGAGCCTTCAATTTATTAGATAATGTAGTATTACATTTAAACTGTTTATATTTGTAGAACTTTACAATTATATAGTCTTTAACATTAATACTTTATAATAATGGCGTTAAACCCTATAGAAACTATTAGTAAAGATGAAACATACGTCAAAAAGTTTAGAATTCACGGGATGAAAACGGTCTTTAAATTTAATAATCCTCCTCCTGAGACTAATGAAATTGATTGGCTTAGGAAAGGGTTTGCTAAAATTGTAAGTGATATGAAGGAACAATCTTCAGAAAAAGATTTGTTAGGTTTTACTTTACAGTCTTTAAATTTAAAAAGTAGAGATCCGGGTTTTGTTGCTTTTCGTCCTGCCGGTGAAATTGACGAAAACAGCTTGTGGGAAATTTTCGGTAGTATAGTTCAATCTAACTCTGAATCAATCAAGTCCACGGATACTTTTAAAGTTGAATGTACACGCGTTAATCTTCCTGTAGGTTCCGGTGGTCGAAAAAGGCCCGGTTATTACGACACATTCGCTCAAGAATGTAAGGCTCGGACCGGAATAGTGGTGATTAAAAACAAAGATAATTTATGTCTTCCTCGTGCTCTAGCGGTAGGAATCGCTTATGCTAAGAAAGATCCTCAGTATAAAGCGATCCGTCAAGATGATAAAAAAAGACAAACAATTATGGCGCGGGAACTGATTCGTATGGCTAGGATAGAGATATCTGAGGGTGGGGCGGGAATTCCTGAGCTCGAAAAGTTTCAAGACTTGTTGAAAGATTTCAAAATTACCGTGTACAATTACGACAATAAGGGCCGGGACGTTTATTTTGAAGGTAGGGTAGATAATCCAAAATTTAAAATCAATTTGATCTTTCACGACGGTCATTACAATGTAATTACTAGTCTAACTGCCGCGTTCGTATGTAATTATTTTTGCGAAGCTTGTCATGTTCCTTATGACCATAAGAGAGAGCACCGATGCTCCAATATCTGTCCCATGTGTCAAACCATTTCGCCTCCATGTAAGGAGGAGTATGGTGGAATAACCTGTCCGAAATGTAATCTGACTATGAAAAACCAGCAGTGTTTTATCGCTCACCAAATTGATAAATGTAAATCCGTCAAGAAATGTTTGGATTGCGGAAAATTGTATTTTATGAGAGAAAGATCATCTGTCCATCAGTGTGGAGAGATTTATTGTAAACCTTGCGCGTCATTTCAAGATCCAAACCATAAATGTTTCATGCGGCCGGACGAGAGAAACCCGAGTACTAAAGATTATTTGTTTATCTTTTTTGACTTGGAAACTCGTCAAGATGAGTCTCATCCTTCAGAATCTGATCAGAAAATACACAAGGTTAACTTGTGCGTTTCTCAGCAATTTTGTCATCAGTGTATCGATGGTAAATACTGTAAGAGTTGTGAAAATCGAACAAAAATTTTTCAAGAAAATCCGGTCAAAAATTTTATGGACTATGTAATGACTGTTAGGAAAAGTTTTAAGGATGTCTGTGTTATCGCTCACAACGGTCAGGGTTTTGATTTTCAGTTTTTGCTAAAACATATCATGGAGGAGACTAAATTTACACCAGAGCTTGTCATGAGAGGTACAAAGATTATTCTTATGGAAGTAGACAACGTGAGGTTTATAGATTCGTTAAGCTATTTCCCCATGCCTCTTTCTGCACTACCGAAGGCGTTCGACTTACCACCAGAGAAAAGAAGGGTTATTTCCCACATCTCTTCAACACTATCGCTAATCAAAATTATGTCGGACCTATGCCTGCTAAGGAGTACTATTGTCCGGAGAGCATGTTTGAAAAATCGTACAAAGACTTTGAAATTTGGTACAACGAGCTAGTAACCAATAATTATGTGTTTGATTTTAAAAAGGAAATCTTAGAGTACTGTATTTCCGATGTCGACATTTTGGCTCAAGCGTGTCTAAAATTTAGGCATATATTTTTGCAGGAGTGTAACGTAGACCCGTTCCTTGAGGCGGTAACTATAGCGAGTGCCTGTAATTTGGCGTTTCGCAGAAATTTTTTGAAACCAAACACTATCGGTCTGATTCCAAAGGGTGGTTATAGACTGATTGATAATCAGTCTCCTATAGCTGTTCAATGGTTAACTTGGGAGGAGGAAAAACGCGGAGTAAGAATCGAACACGCAGGTCGAGGGAAAGAAGTGAAAATTAATGGAATAAAAGTTGATGGTTACGATAAAAAAAATGTTTACGAGTTTCACGGGTGTTATTGGCACGGGTGTCCTAAATGTTTCCCTTACAATAGAGAGGCTCCTCTTAAGGAGGATCCCTCAGATACTATGCGATTACGTTATGAAAGAACTTTGAAAAAAATCGAGAAACTTGGGCCAGTAGTACAAATGTGGGAGTGTGAATTTCGTAAAATTAAAAAAGACCAAAACCTTACACACTTAAACTCGCTTCCGATTCTCAACACATTACCTCTTGACCCCCGTCAGGCTTTTTTTGGGGGTAGGACTGGGAACACAAAAACATACCACAAATGTAAGGAGGGAGAGACAATACATTATGTCGATGTTTGTTCTCTGTACCCATACGTTTGTAAATACGGTAAATATCCTATCGGTCACCCGAAAATTTACATCGGTGATAAGGAGTGCAGACAGAGAGGTTTTCAAGTAGAGGGTCTGCTAAAGTGTAAAATACTACCCCCTCGAGATTTGTATCACCCCGTACTCCCGGCAAAAATGAATAATAAATTAATGTTTGTATTATGTAGGGTTTGCGGTGAAACACAAAACCAGGGGGATTGTAGTCACGAGAGTGAGGATAGGGCTTTAGTCGGAACTTGGACTATGGACGAAATAAGGAAGGCTATTGAGAAGGGGTATATAGTATTGGACATGTATGAGTTGTGGGAGTACGAGGTAGCTACTTACGAAAATGGGGGACTTTTTACCGACTTTATCAACAAATTCTTAAAAATGAAACAGGAAGCTTCCGGTTATCCGTCTTGGTGTAAAACCGAAGAAGATAAAGACCGGTATATCAACGATTATTTTAAACACGAGGGCGTGCAATTGGATAAGGATAAAATTACAAAAAATGGTGGTTTGCGGTCCTTAGCCAAGCTTATGTTAAACTCGTTTTGGGGTAAATTTGGGCAGAGAGAGAATCAAACAAAAACAACAATCATCAGAGATTCAAAAACACTTTTTAAAATGTTAACTGCACCCGAAATACAGGTAAATAGATTGCAAATTATCAACGACGAAGTACTGCTAGCAAGTTGGGAGTACACCGAAGAGACTGGAGAGCCTCTGAGGAATGTGAATGTAGTGATTGCAGCGTACACTACAGCTCAGGCTAGATTAAAACTTTACGAATATTTAAACAAGTTGGGGGGTCAGGTATGCTATTACGACACAGATTCGATCATATATTACTTCCGGGGTAATTTGTATAGAGTGCCTACAGGAGATTACTTAGGTCAGATGACAGACGAACTTTTAGAGTACGGTCCAGGGTCGTATATCGTAGAATTTGTTTGTGGAGGACCTAAAACCTACGCATATCTAGTCTGGTCTACCAACAAACAAACTCTAGTTTCCGTCTGTAAAATTAAAGGGGTTACGCTAAATTTTAAAACTTCCAAAACTGTAAATTTCGAAAAATTGAAACAAATGGTTCTAAATGAAGCCAACGAGACGATAGAAGTTAATCAATTTAGAATCCGAAGAACTAAAGATAAAGATATTGTAACAACCGCTGAAAGGAAAACATTTCAAATAACAGGGCCAAAAAGAAAATTAAATGAAAACCACGACACTCTACCCTACGGATATAAAATTAAAAAACTTACCTAATCTGTTAATAGGTCATACTCCCCGTCCAACCCCGAGTCGTCACTTTCAATGTCGTCCACCCAATCGCCAATGTCTATTTCCCTCCACCCATTCCACCCCCCTCCCCCCCAATGCACCTCCCACTCACTGTCACTGTCATCAAAATCGGTTAAATTCAAGTTCATAAAGGACAGCACTCGGCTTGACACATAATCTAAAATGTCGTAAGAGACCAGTAGCAGTGAAATCATCTTGACGACTGACACCCCAGACGGTCACAACCACATGGCTGCACATGTGGTTGTCCACATGTGTCGACCTCCTGCTGCGGGTCTCCCCACTACTTGGCGTCGGCTGTTACTTAGCTGGTTTTAAGCTTATAGATATTAAATATTTTGATTTGGACTTACCGACATGTTCCACCTCTATGTAGACGGGGTTGTTTCTAGGTAGAGGTGGCGGCCTGATCTCCCGTGGTTGAAGCTTCTCGTACATGTGGATAGGTCTCAGGAACACCCTGTCCACCTTTGGAGGTGGTGTTGGTGGACGTTGAGAACGGGTAAACCAAGACCTAATCCAGCACAACCCCATCGCACAACCGCACTCCATCCTGTCGGTACCCGAACAGCAAGTGGTTGAGTAATCTGGAGCCACGCTCCCCTTCTGACGAAACCTATTTTAGGATATTGAGTCAGAGTTCTCCAGCCGCTCACTCGGTATGGGGGATTGGCGGAACCGACCCTTGTCCTTGTACCAACTCTCTGCTTTTATAATAGTGGACCATGTAAATACAGAAAACGATTTGAAAACACTTAACCTCCCCGATAGCGTTTGTAATGATTTGATTCGTAAGCTAAAGATAAGGGAGATTAGGCAGTTGTATTTTTTAGTGCGCCCGATAATGCGATCTTACACCAGACCTAGACCTGTTGTATACATTAGTGATGGTGAAAGTGATTAAACAGTTTAGGTTTCCGTATAGGTATAAACGAGAATTTTGGCGAACCTTCAAAACACGTGTTATTTATTTAAACTAATTAAGCCTTCGAGACAAACGAATAGCGGTACCGAATAGATACTATTTCCTGTTGTATTTTCAGGTTAAACGTCAGAGTTGAGAACCGTCAAAAGTGGTGGGGAGGCAGCGGAAGTTTGAGCGCGGCATCATTTTATTTCTGGTTCTTCAACGATGAGTACCTTGTACGAGCTCGCTGCAATGACCATTGTTTCATCGCCTTTTTTGATGGAGCAATTACATCAACTCCCCATTCCTGAATTTATAAAAAGAGATGTGGTCGACTACCATCGAAAAAACTGCGGTTCGTCTTTCCTCGACTACTTTGATTTGGAAGATGGAACTAAATGGTGTTGGAACTGTGGATGTGCTGCTAGGCTGCAGGGAAAATATTTGTTTTGGCATTCTAGCAAGTTTTGCGTAATCAGATTCGATTTTTCAAAATTCAGATGCGCCATATGTGCGGTACCTCTAGGTGAATGGCGCAGCCGTAAATGCACTTGTACCTTTGATCGACCGCGTCGGTGTTGTTAAGGGTTTTTTTTAAAAAAAGGATATTCCCAACACTAAAAAATACAGTGTTGGAAGGGAGGTAAAGGACCTTAAGTCCGTTTACCACAGCGTACAGCGAGGTTGGGGCTGTACGGGTATTCTGTAAAAAATAAAAAGAGAGAGTCAACGGTTACTGGGGAGTAACCGGTGGTTCTCACAGAATACCAGGGGGACGGGGGTGACAACTAGTGTGTTTTGGAGGTCACCACGTTTCTGCTGCGGTGGAGGGGCAGCAGAATCGGGGGGGTATAAAATAAAAATTTTTTAAAAAAGTGTTTTAATGTAAACCATGAATGTTAGACGAGCCATTGCCAAAGAGCTGCATAAGCCGGCTCTAAAAAAATTCCCTAGACGTCGGGTTACGTTAAAAGGGTTAGAAGATTTGTATCAAGCAGATCTCGTTGAAATGCAGCCATATTTCAAGGTCAATAAAGGTTACAAATATATTTTGACGCTAATTAATTGTTTATCTAAATACGCTTTCGCGGTTCCTTTAAAAAATAAATCTGGTCCGGAGGTAGCAAAGGCGTTGGAGCCTATTCTCGCTGAAAATAAAATGAAACATTTACAAACGGACCAAGGAACCGAATGGTTCAACGTACATGTAAACTCTTTAATGAAAAAGTACAATATTAATCATTACCATACGTATTCGGAGCTCAAAGCGAGTATAGTAGAGCGATTTAATCGGACACTAAAAGAGCAAATGTGGAGAGAGTTTACAGCGAATGGTAACTACAAATGGCTGACTATACTTTCAAAGATAGTTAAAAAATACAACAATACCGTACATGGAACTATACGCATGAAACCCAAAGATGTAAAACAAAAACATGTCAAAGTTATTCTCGACAGGATAAATAAAGTTAAACCCCTTAAACATAAACCTAAAACAACGTTTAAATTGGGCGATAGGGTCAGAATAAGCAAGTACAAAAAAGTATTTGCAAAAGGTTATCTTCCAAATTGGACAAACGAGGTTTTTACTATATACGCCATAAAGCCAACAAAACCGGTCACTTATACACTCAAAGACCACAATGGGGAAATATTAAAAGGAGGGTTTTATAAACAAGAGTTGAGCAAATCAAACACCGGAGATGTTTATTTAGTAGAAAAAATACTTCAGAGAAAAGGAAATCGAGTTAAAGTTAGATGGTTAGGGTTCGACAGGAAACACGACGCTTGGTTAAATAAAGGAGATATTTTAATCTAAGCAACGCGTAGTTATAGCCGGATGTGAGGGTGCGCTAATTATAAACGCGCACACGTGTTGACCATAAGTAGTTGATGTTCAACGATGCATGTGGCAGCACAAACTCCCCCTATATCTATTATAAACTTTGACGAATACTTGGGTTCCGGTATGACACCCGCTGTTTCTAAACACGGACCTTTATTACCGGACTCTATTCGTTGCATCATATCCGGTCCAAGTAATTCGGGTAAGACAAACGTATTGTTTAACCTAATTTTTGATCCCAACGGTTTGAGGTTTGAAAATATCTACGTTTTTTCGAAATCTCTGTATCAACCGAAATATCAATTTCTAAAAAAATCTCTACCCGAGGAAATTGGTTATTTAGCCTTTGACGATAATAGTCAGGTAGTCCACCCGAATAATACAAAACCAAATTCTATAATGATCTTTGACGACGTATCATGCGTAAAACACGATAATATCCGTAATTTTTTTACAATGGGGAGGCATAGAAATATCGATACATTCTATTTAGGACAAACGTACAGCAGTATACCCAAACAGCTAATCAGAGATAATTGTAATTTTGTAATTTTATTTAAACAAGACGATATGAACCTTAGGCATATATATAACGATCACGTCACTACTGATATGAATTTTGAGAAATTTAAAGAATTGTGCGCTCGGGCATGGAGAGACGACCACGGATTTCTTGTTATCGACAAGACTCGAAACCTTGATAAGGGAAGGTATCGGATAAAGTTTGATAGTTATATTACGGAATTATAATGGTACGCATCTACGCGTATAACGATCTGCGAGGTTTTAACAACAGATTGCATAATGTAAAATCCAATTTGTGTTCGTATTACTATAAAGATAAGAACAAATTTTGCGGAAACTATTGTAGTAGAAAGCCCCCACATGGATTTCAGTTCAACAAAAGGTGTTGGAGGCATAAGAAACCCAAGGCTTCTGCTATGACACCACCTGTAGTTATGTTAATGATATCGGCAAGTGAGAGAATGTACAATAGGGACTTGTGGTTGAAATTTATGTTAAAATGTCAGGAAAAAAATATTCCTCTCGAACTTGTAATCTATCACGAAGATATGTTAAATTGCACGGTCAGGAATTCTCAAAATTTAATATCTAGGTTTAGACCTTTCCCCGATATTTTTGGCAAAGTCCTTCCATTGCGCAACCTCCACGGTAGTGTAAACTTTACCCAGATTTGTAATAAAATGTTGGAATATGGATGTAAACTTCCTTTCGCGAAAAGGTGCATATTATTAACAGAACGGTCTATTCCTATTAGATCCCCGATGAAAGTGTATAGACGGGCATTGTACTCGAAATGCTACATCGATATAAGTTATAATGTCGGATATACGAGGGTGCCGGACAGTGTTCCTAGAGGAAAACGAAATAAACCTTTTAGCGGTGTAAATAATCTTTGTCAGGGGTTGTATACAGTAGAGTTTTTAAACGAAGCCTTACCAACATTACCTTTGCAGTGCCAAAAGTTTGGTATCAGTTTGAATAACGGCGTGTATACAGTTACAAACAGACAAATTTTCGATCAATGGAGAGCCTTTACCGGGGCGAACCCCAGTGAATTTTGGCTCCTCAACTCGTATTTGTTGCAGCATATAAATGAACCGAGACCGATGGAGCTAATTAGGAGATTTATGGAACAAACCGTCGAAAGTGATAAATATACGGTAGCCGAAATTCCACAGTGGAGAGATGGATGGAAGCGGACATTTGTTTTTAGGAGTTTCAATAATAAATATGTAATCCCTAGATTCGATGCTAAAGAACAGAGATATTACAGGGGATTAAATTTTACCGCGGGTGTATCGCTAATGGAAGTTATCAGGTATGTAAAAAGAAATAAGAAGCGAGCGCTATTTTTTAGACAAGTAGAACTACCTTAAATGAAGCAACACTTTAAAAGTGCTTCAGTATTAATCATGAAGCCGGTTGATAAACAACTAACGTTACGTATAGCCGCGCTGAGAGAGGCGATAAGAAGGAAATATAGAATGTTTAAGGACGGAGTAGTCGAAACTGAAAGAGTTTTGGAAAAAAAATACAAGCCGATTATAAAGGAACTACAAAAAACCACGCAACCTGTGACCAAACCGGAACCCGAATCATTTAAAAAGGAAGAGATGGATCAACCCCCCAAAGATGAAAAGATGGATTACAGTACAACAGACGAAAGTGATGATGAAGCGAGCGAGTTTGAACCATCAGCTGTATCGACCCCTAAGGCCGGACCCAAAAGCCGTTTGGAAGAATTTATATCGACCCCGTCAGGACGTGAAAGAGTGTCGCAATATATCGAAGATCAATTTGAGAACCCATTGACTCGGAAATATATGAAAATGCTCATGAAGGATGTTGGTGGGGAGGCTCGATTAATCGACCACACATTCGGACCTAGGCTAGGTAGCGACGGTGTTACTTTGATGATTGGAGACAAAAAACTAGACTTTGACGCTGATGGATCTATAAGGGTCGGTGATACCAAGTATAAACCTTCCGAGGGTCTATACGAGTTGATTTTCAAAAGACTACCCGATGACGATATATTCGTTAACGACGATCTTGCGGCGTATAAAAGTATTTTAACAGCTTCGAACGCTCATAAAAAGGGGTATAAGTTTAAGGGGCAAATTAGGAGGGATCGGACATTAAAGTATAGATATATTATTAAAAAATTATTTCCTCCTAAATCGGGCAGAGGTATGACATGGAAAACTACAAAGTCTCGCGATATTATACATTGGGATAACCCAAACGAATTAGTAGAGCGATTAAAATTACTTGTAATGTCCTCAGAATCTGGAAACAGATCTCACGGCAATGAGATATTAAACATTATAGAGGAGCTACGGGAAGCAGGCTTCGTAAAAGGTGCGGGTAATAGCAGATTTCATTCACTCGTAAAATGAGCGTTGATAAGTTTGGACGTTACGCTAAAAAGAAAACGGGGCTCGGGCCCGTAGGTCCTAAAGGTGAGGGATTTAATCTTACACCCGAAGGGGATTACGATATCCAAGGAAAACGTTTGCGAAATGTCGACGACCCCGTCGAAAATAGAGACGCTGTCAATTATGAAACGTATACGAAAGGGTTTACAAGTTGTATTACTTTACAAAACGGATTGTTTGACGCTCAAAATACCCGTATATGTAATGTAGCCGCTCCGGAGAACGTTCAAGATGTAGTGACGGTTAAATATTTAGAATCACGAACACCGTATAGATTCGATCAGGATCAAACGTATTCATTCCACCAGTATCGCTTGCAGGATATTGCCGCTCCTATACTCAGCGGAGACGCGATTAACCTTACGTATCTCAAGAAAAATACATTGTCCAAATCGGAAAACGGTTCTTTTGATGCAAAAAACACAGCGATACAAAATATGGCCCCACCTACATCTGATAACGATGCCGTTAATTTGTCATACTTGAAAGATAGGTTTCTTTATAAAAATGATAAAGGGGTTTATGATGCTAAAAATTCGGGTATCGAGAACGTAGCTCCACCGTCAAAACCGGGTGATGCGATAAATAAAGCGTGGTTGGACAATCACTACCCTATACCGGGTGATCAGACTTTTAATTGTAGAAATAAAAAACTTAGCCAAGTCGGGGGGCCTAGTCACATACACGACGCGGTCACATTAAAATATTTTAAAGATAACGCGTTGGCACTCGATGTTGAAAAGAAAGTGGAAAACAAGTCGTGGGACGCGAAAGGGAGACGGTTGAAAAACATATCCAAACCAAAAGAGCTGCATGATGTGGCAAATAAGAGGTATGTAAAAGAAGCTATCGCCGAACTAGCATTATTTATATATAAAAATATGCACAAAACCGATAGGTCGGGTCCACCTGAACCGGGAGTTTGGAGCGAGCTAGTGGTACAGGAGAAACACTCGTGGGATGAACTATTTGATATATAACGGTGAACACGGATACAATCAGTTATATCATGGTTGGACATAAGTCAAGTACTGTCAGACGTAACAGAGCTGTCAAGCGAGGTGGAGGTATAATTTCGTCAGTTATCAACAGAGCTGTCGATTTATTACCTTTCGAGGCACATTTACCTGGTTATAATTATTGCGGTCCCGGGACCAAACTACAAAAGAGATTGGCTCGAGGAGACAAAGGGGTAAACGGATTGGACGAAGCCTGCAAGATACACGACATTGCCTACTCAAAATACAAGGATTCCGCAAGAAGGACGCAAGCAGATAAGGAATTGGCCGAACAAGCTTGGCGTAGATTTAAGTCACCTGACGCATCTATCGCAGAAAAAGCAGCAGCTTGGGCAGTAACAACAGCTATGAAGACCAAGACGAAATTTGGCGGAGGACGTCGGAAAGGTAGGGGGAAAAAGGGAGGAGGGAGAAGAAAAAAAGGTAAGGGGCTCTATCTCAGACCTTATCCGAAGCAAGGTTCTGGGCACAGGACTAAGAGGAAGACCAAAGGTATTAAAAAAAAAGCTCGATCCCGATAAGACCTCTTACCAATTACGATCTCATGTACTACGCGAAAGAGATGAAAATACCTCATTTCAGAGGAGTTTATATGCGAGATACGCTACCTTTAAAACCTAAACTTTACGAATCGGCAATCGTAAATCTCGACACGAGTTCCGGTGATGGCACACATTGGGTTTGCTATAAAAAATTAAAAAATAAAATATATTACTTTGACAGTTTTGGTAATCTAAAACCTCCGTTGGAACTGCAGCGGTACTTTGGTAATTGTAACATATACTATAACTACCGTAGAAAACAATCGTATAACTCAGTCATTTGTGGACACTTGTGCTTACAATTTCTAAACAATGTTAAGTCTTAGTGGAAGGGGTTCAAACATTTACTCGGAATACTTTCCACCGATAGATGTGAGTAGAGGCGAATGGGAAATTGGGCTTATAGATTTAATGACATATCACTCTATCCCAAACATCGAAAAGGGGAAAAATAACAAGTTTTACTATGGTGACGGTAAAAGTATAGAAATTGATGACGGGGCTTATGAAATTGAAGAGTTGGAAACTACTATTAAATCTAAATTGGGTGAAAAAATCGAATTTAAACTAACGGCGAATAATAGTACGCTTAAATCTGTACTATACTGTTCCGAGCCTGTAGATTTTACACAAAAAGACTCAATCGCCTCCCTATTGGGATTTGCAAATAAAAAATTGGTACCCAAAGAAAACCACGTTTCCGACAATACAGTAAATATCATAAAAGTTAACGCTATACGTGTAGAATGCAATATTGTACGCGGATCCTACGATAACGGTGCAGAAGGACACGTGATTCACGAGTTTTACCCCAACGTAGGGCCAGGGTATAAAATAGTAGAGATACCGAGTACGATAGTTTATTTACCTGTAAACGTCAAGTGGATAAGTAACGTGAGGATAGCCCTCAAAGATCAAGAAGGGAACCCTATTAATTTAAGAGGAGAAACGCTGTCTGTTAGACTGCATATAAGACAGAAACATGGGGCTGGTATTTAGAGAGTTTGCAATCGGAAAACCCGTCATTGATAAGGTGAACTCGGCCAAGTTAACACCATCCAATATAAAGTTTTTACGCTCCTTAGGCTTCAAAGTAAAAAATGTTGGACATTGAACATAGGGCTGAATACAGTGACATGATCACCGGCATAGAATTTCATACACATAAGCCATACGCTTCATCCACATTTAAAAACAATGACGAGATACGCGTTCCGGTCAGCCAACAGGATATTATCACAGCACCGTTCGAAAGCTATCTCTTTATTACGGGAAAACTTGAAGGTAAAAAGGCCGATGGCTCTTTGGCTAAAGTAAAATTTGTAAACAATGCGGTGGCTTTTATGTTTGACGATATACGTTATGAAATTGGCGGTGTCGAGATAGATCGTACTAAAAATGTCGGAATTACTTCGACAATTAAAAATCTTTTGTCTATCCAACCAAACGAAGAAAACTGTTTAAAAAACGCTTGCTGGTTAGGGCCTGGATCGACCCTCGAAAAAAAAGATTCATTTTCTTTTTCCGTTCCTCTACGCCTTTTACTGGGTTTCGCTGAAGATTACAGGCGTATTATCGTGAACGCCAGACAAGAATTAATTCTTTTACGTTCCGCTTCCGATAAAAATGCAATAATTACCGATGATGCCACCGAGGTCGCCTTGAATATTACAAACATATACTGGAGAGTACCACACATTCAGGTGTCCGATACGTACAAGTTAAAACTTTTGAAGATGATTGAAAAAGATACAAAAATTCATTTACCGTTTCGGTCGTGGGAACTACACGAATATCCCACTTTACCGGCTTCCAAAATTCACTCGTGGACCATTAAAACCTCTTCACAGCTGGAAAAACCCAGGTATGCTATTTTAGCGTTTCAAACAGATAGGAAAAATGATTTAAAGAAAAATGTATCATCTTTCGATCACTGTAATTTACAGAATGTAAAGTTGTACTTGAACTCTCAGTATTATCCGTACGATAATATTCACGGTGATATGACAATTTTCTATGAAATGTTTTTTCGGTTCCAAAACACCTACTACGGAAGATCATGCTCCCCCATAATGGATCTGGACAAGTTTAAAAGTGAGGCCCCCTTATACGTGATTGACTGTTCGAAACAAAACGATTCACTCAAATCCGGACCTGTCGATGTTCGGATCGACTTTGAGACCAAAGAAAATATACCCGAAAACACTTCCGCTTATTGTTTACTTTTACACGATTGTCACATGACTTATACACTTTTGACGGGAGCGGTGAGCAAGGTGACCATATAAGATGAAGAAAAAGAAATGTGTAGTGTTCTCGAAACCGTTGGTTACTTGTGTCTACATGTTACCGGAAGAAGACAGGAAATCGAATTGGGCACAAATAGCTCTGGATAACGAAAGATTTTTAAACCGTATAAAATCGTTTGAGGGGAAATTTTATTTTGCAACTCAAGACCTGCAAAACAATAAACTTTCTAAATTACGATTTACGGTTAATAATTAAATATCTAAAGAATATCGAGTCAGTCGAGAGTTTGCACTCGAAGCGTTAACATGGGTTACTACGGTTGGATTGAAGTTGAATTTTACAGTAACGGGTTCCTAATCAAAAAAGAGCGTGTAAGCAGTTATAAATACGAAAGTGTACATAAAGAATTTCAAATTCTTTCCGGGGTTGATAGTATTGTTGTAAAGTGGCGTACAGAATTTGATTGTACAACTGAAGAAGAGGATTATTCTTCCGATGAAGAAGACTTTTCCTCCATGGAAGGGGAAGGAGTTGATGAAGTAGACTGTGGTAACACGGATTAACCAATCAGTTGCAGAGATGGAGCCTGTTGGAGAGGAGGTAAGTGAAGAACTAAAATCCTTACCGAGACCAAAGGAACCAATTAACGTGTTAACTGGGGTATTTTTAAAAACTATTTATTTTTTGGATTCCGATCTTTCAAAATGTTTAATCGGTGGAATCTTTAGGAACCGTGCCGATAGTATAGGTCTACTGGTAAAGGGTAAACGAGGATTTGTGTTTTGGTCATTAGACATTCTTAACCAATTTTTTGTGCACTTTAATAACGTAACATTAACGCTGAACGGGAGGCAAAAATATTATTTTCGATTGAATAGTGGGGAGGATATTAAGGTGGTGAACGTTTTTGGAAAGCAGCACGTTTTTCTAAATGACGGGGGGCATACTTTAGCTTTAAATATCGCTGAATGGAATCAGTTCATAAACTGTCTCCCTGCAGTGTACACACATCTGGGAGAGCTGGCGCTTTTCGAAAATTTAATAAAGGAAAATATTTGTAAAATACTAAACTCGGAAGAAGAGGAACAGTGTGTTATTGTCGATACCTTACCAACTTGGTTCGGTAAACGCCTTTTTGAAGACGTTTTATTATTCAAACGGTGGCCAAATGGAGGCGGTAGTTGAGTTTCAAGGGTTCAAGGACAATAATAACACGTTTATTGTAAAAGAACTAGCCATAATCGGTGACTTATTTAGGTGCCACCTTTTTTTCAAACCTCCTTACGCCTTTGAATGTCTCAACGATAAGATGCGTAGAACTGCGAGGTGGTTAAGTCGTAACTTTCACAAAATCCGCTGGGATGAGGGAAATATACCTTACAACGAAGACATTATTCGAGTATTGTGTAAACCGTTTAAGAAAATATACACAAAAGGGGACGAAAAAGTAAAATTTTTAAGTCAATACCATCCTAACGTTTGCAACGTTTATTCAAAGATTAACGGTGAATGCAATAAACGGTGCGTCCACCCTGCACACGGTGTCACCCATGATATGTGTGCTCTCCGTAGGGCATATACGATATACAACCATATAAGTGAGAGCTCAAAATCTTCTCTTTCAGTTTAACCGGACCGTTTGTTGAGTAAAGACAACAATGGAAAACGCGTGGAAAATTCTCTCTCGCGAACCGAAATCGCCCAACGGCGTCATGACTGATCAATTTATAATGAAATTTAGTAGATTCCTAGATTGGAATCTTTTGTCGCAGTCTTACGATTTCAGTATAGATATGTTGAGAATTTACTTTCACAGGGTTAACTGGTGTCATATTTTAAAACGTAAACAATTTAACGAAGATTTTCTCAGAGAGATGGCTCCGAATTTCGAAGAATGCTGGAGCGTATTATGTAAATGTCAAACACTATCCGAAAACTTTATTCACGACTTTGCCGATAAGGTTGATTGGGATAACGTAATTTTGTATCAAAATGTAAGTAGCGGATTCTTAGACAAGCATAAAATGTATATAAATAAAGAAGAATATTATGTCTAAAACTAGAATATATACTTTGGCACTACATCCTTCTAAAACCTTGAAGCAAGAGAGTTGATAAAACATTTGAGTACTTATCCCCACTGTATGAATATGAGTGCACATGTGAGAAGTTAGTAAAGCCGAGTCTTGAAAGCTTCTTCTGTGGCAGACACCTGCATAAAGGCCGGCTTAAAAAACCATAAGTCCACTTGCAGATGGCGGGTTGGCTTGATTGCCTTAGAAAATGATTTCCTGCGTCTGCCACAGACAAGGACTTGTGTCCGGTGTGAATGAAGGTCCCTGGCGCGGTGTAAAAACCCGTAAACCTGAATTGTAGGGCGAATGTGATAGTTTGGCCCGGAACTTGACAATTCTGAGCCATTCGATCAACATGCCCGGTGGGGTTACTGTTGAAAGACAATTGAATTTTCTCTTTGTTTCATTGGTTTTATACAATGTAAGTAGCATTGTATATATTTCTTGCAAAAAAATTATAAAAGTGAAAAATAAAATAAAAATTACCGTGAGAGATTGAGCCCCAACTCAATCCCTCACCCCAGAGGATAGGCCTACAGGGGATGCTCTGGGTTAACAAAAAGAGCGCGCCGAGGCCCCTACGGCATAGCCATAAAGGCTTACCGTGGTGTGGAAACGTGGGCCAAACTTACCTATTGCAATCGCCAGACAACGGGTAAAAAATCTCCACAAACGAAACATTTAAAACTGTTCAAATCCAAAAGTCGAATTTCAGTAATGAACCAGCCGTATGCTTCATCCACACCTCGGATTAAAAACGAATTACACGTTTTACAACACACGAACCGATCAAATATAGGATAATACCAAAACTTTACCAAACAACACCCACACCCCATTTCCGACTGGAGAAAGAGCGGGGTCGACTTTAGTCTTGAATCTATTTCTATACTGTTGCAGGATTGGCTGTCAGGGTTGCACCCCTCCCGGTATTTAAGGATATAGACCGGTGACTGTTTAGTTACAAGATGGACTTTGTGAGCATCATCCTCGTTTTTCTCGTGGCTACCGCCAGCTGCACCGCTCCTCCAAAACGTCAACGGACAGATGATGTAAGTATATATTTAAACTCGATGTATTCGTATTAACTAATTTCTTATCTCGAAAGATGTACTTACCCGTAGAATGCATATAACTCTCCTATAGAATGATATTTTTGTCTTAGGCCGAAGATCAACAAAACGCGGCCGGTGACCAGGTTGCGGTAGAGGAGGCAGAGGTTGTAGTAGAGGCTGTTGGTGCTGATCACCTCCAAAATCAGACACCCAATAGTAGTACCAGTGTATGTATTTTTAATCACATTAAATGAGTTTGACGATTAACTTTAAAAACGCTTTTACATCTATAGATATATATATATATATGTATATAAACTAGTTAAAGTAATATTCATACGTTGGTAGCACCGACTATCAGCAGGTCAATAGTGTGCCGGGGTGGTATGGCTATTCTTGGAATTGAGGACAATTAAAAAGCAATAAACCTGTCAATCAGATCTCTGCTAAACTCCCGTGACGATAAACGTAGATTTATATTAGCATAGTAAATTAGGTTTTGTTTCCAGGACCATAACCAAAATTCACTACCGCCAGCATCTCAGCCCCCAATTCCTACGGTGACCATCACCATCATCGACTCGCAACCGTCAACATCCGGGGTCAGTTGCCGAGCAGGACCATCTACATCAACCTCAAGGACAAGACCGTCTCAACCGATCTCACAGGCGGGACCATCGACCTCGGTTCCACAACATCTCAGGGTAAGAATTTGATATTTTTATATTTCCTATTATACGTGTGTTTATAAAAAATGTAAGATCGATACTTTCTTTTTTAAAGATGACTTATACACGATGTTTATTTCAGCTCCGATCTGCCACCCGGTGTTTGGAGTGCCAGCTAGAGGCAGGCCGTCAACCGACCCGGGAGCTCATGTTGAGGAGATTTTTGGAGGTATAAATCGTTATACTATTCTAACAAAATTGTAGATATCATGAATCATCAACCCCTCTTAATTTATCATCAATAAACATTCACCGTATATTCGATGTTTTAAAAAATATTCGCTTCTTTATTCTAATACACGGGTTTTACCAACAGAGGTGGGACGGCACATGCCAGGGCGAACTGGTAGACATCCTGGCGATAGTCCAGACCATCCGGTTGGAGCTCCAAGACATCCTATGGCTAACGAACCATTTCATGGACGACTCGACGGTCATAGAGATGATCCGGATCGCTCCAGCCATCTGGGACTATATAAAAGAATATCTGGAGAGCCTCCTCATCTTTGGTGGTCAACAAATTGACCACGCCCTGTCTACCACCACGGACGATGAGGAGCCCTCGACGAGCCAGGATGCCCTGCCCGCAGGTCAAATCGCCTGCAGAGTATGTCTGACGAACCTCCCGACGGTATTTTTCTTATCTTGTGGACACGCGTTTTGCGCATTGTGCGCAGCGCGTGTCTTCAGATGCCCATTCTGCAGAAAAGTAGTTTTGGGGAGAAAAAACTTGTTTTTGTAATTTTTATATGTACTCTTTTTTAATAACTACTAACACTTATTACTTTTGTTTATATGTATTAATTGTAATTTTTGACTTGTCTCTTTTTATTAACGTGGTAATACACTCTATAAAAGCTTATTTTACTAATTTGTTATTAATAATATGTTTTACTAGTAAATAAAACAGTATATACAGGTGTAGCGTGTTATTTTTATACATTATCATCATCTCAAAAGTAATAGGGTGGGTTAATTTCACGCCTCATTAACTAAGAAAGGGCTCTCTCAAACGAGGGGTATTAATAGAGGCTATTAAAAAGCAATTAAAGTTCAAGGTCACATTCCTGCTAGATCCCTGGTACTTCTACTTACACTACTAAACATTTAAATAGTTATTGTAGTATTGGCATATTTTTAACTCTTGCTGTAGTTCAGCATTTCCAAATAAATTCGTTACCGTACATTCCGCCACCGCTGACAAACTAACGTCGTTCTCATATTGCATTGGTCACAAATTCCAATATTTTTTCTAGAAATAATTTGATTTAAGCCTTAAGATTTTATGATTTTTTTTATTTGTAATCAGCTGTATATCGTATTTAAGCTAAATAAACCTTATAAAGAAAGGCATTTTATTTTTTAATTACGCTAGGTCATGCGTCTTGTAATGATGGAGCAAAATACATATATATATATATATATATATTATAATGATACATAATTTATTAACAGAGTACCCTTTTTTTGTTTTAAAAACATTTATTTGATTTTTTTATTATAAATTATATATCATTATAAAATAATAGTAGCCCTAATCACAATAATCAATTTTTCAATATATATATATATATATATATATATATATTTATATGTTGTTGTGTGCCTCAATAGGTCTCAGGTTTATGGGAAGCAGCGGTAATACTGTAATCCTGAATTTTATGGTCTAGCCAAGATAAAGCGCAGGATTAGACTAGCTTTGTGTCCACAAACTGAATTGTAACTTTATTTTCACGATGTGACTTTTAAATAACGTATACGAATGAAAACTTTTAAAGTACATTAAAATGATTAAATATATCAGAATATACTATAATAATACGCTAGCGGTTTTGTTTTCACAGTTAAACCATAATGATGGCTTGACAGATTTTAACGTTTGAGGTGTCAAATTAAAGAGATTTTTATGTAGATTTGTCAATACGTCTCAGAATCATCAAAAAGGGCGTCATTTAAGTATGGTAAAAGATTGAAGTTTCGGAAGAGAGGCGCTATCCATCAACATTTTACCGAGCTCAATTCACTTTGTTTAACTGAACTATAAATAATTATTGTTTACTTATAAATAACTATAAACACTTCAAAATCAATGACAGAAAATATGGCCACGCTTTGAAGTAGCTATTAAGATAAACCACTGATTGTAGAGCACTCATCACATATTTTCATAAAGAACGGTTTTATTTTCACAGCTGTAAATAAAAGTATTAACAGGCTACTAGGACTACTAGGACGTGACAACAAATTGTTTTCAACAGTTTTAGTTTTTATTATGGTTTTTAAAGATTCATTATCTAATTTAGGAATATTGGCATTGATTATCCTCTTATTGATTATACACCTACAGGTGTATTGTCAATGATAATGGCCTTGGTTACTACATAATTAAGTGTATTTTCAATGTAGTTACCAGTTTACCGTTTTACAATAAAATTGACGATACATCAATACATTTCAGTATAGTATCTTTTTTAGTTTTTTTTTTTTTTTTTACTTGAGCCAATTTTTTTTATTTTTGCATCTGACACAGTTATAATGTTACCAATAAGAGGAAGACGCACATTGACCATTCGGAAGAAACACGAACGTAACCACCCTCCCGATGTGACATTTGAAGGGCACAGAGCGGCATGAAACGAGGTGATCCTTAACCTCGGACCAATGAAATTAAAATGTTTGCATTGCGGCTGCTTGCTTTTCAAGAATTAAAAGACTGGTATAGACAACACATCATTTATTCTTTTTTACAAAAGGAAAGGTCTGTTTGCCTTATGAGGATTGAGGAGTCCCGAATGTTTCCTAGAGCTTACAGAAAACACTCTCAATCTGAGAACATGACTGTTAGACTTAAATCCAGAAATTATTTGGATATGCCCTAACATTAGACGATTATTTGCTGTAAGCAGAGCACGATGTTTTTGCCGGAATTAACATATACAATTTAAAAAACAAGAGATCAAAGAAAAATTAAGAAAACTAAACAGGTGTCCACAAAAAATATCGTTTGCAGGGAACTCCTTGGGTCATCTAATAAACTTTAAAATTTTCAGTAGTTTAGGCAATTTTGTTACTAACTTTAGCCCTTTGATAATACTTAATTTAGATAATAGTTCATTGTTTATTATTTTATATGATTTTATTTTGCTAGACTTCGAGCAAGAGGTTATCCGAAAACTCATTTATTAAGTTTATAAATAATCATTTATAAATTATTATATAAAATTTAAAAACATTTTTGAGATGCGATGAAAATGTATAAATACCATCCACCAATTCATCATATAAGATTTCCGCCTCGTATGGAATTTTGAAAAAAAAACGTAAGTGGATAATAACTCTAGTCATGACTGAGTGGACGATGACCAGTGCGATGGTGATATGTAGCATTCTTCTTCTTGATTATATTTGTCATATACCATTCAATCACTCACTGGCGTATCATAGCACATCCCAACCTACCTGACCTAGAGCCTCGAAATTTTTCATTTAGGTTCCTTGTAGGATGTAAGCATCCCTACAAAAGAGTGCATATTAATCCGATATGAATTTGTTTTTCAAAATTAGTAGCCTAGTTTAGAAGTGCTTTGGGGGATTAGATAGATTAGATAGACCATGACGGTGGCGTGTTCTGTAATCCAGCTACTTGGAGCTCACAAAGTGTGGGTAGTTATGAGCGATGGCTTGTGGACCCGGTATTCCCTACTGGGGATTAACGTCCAAACTATTGAGTACTACGTTCACTACAAGACTGTCCTCATATAAACCAGATCGTAAATTGTAACCAGGAGAAATTGTGGTTCGGATCCCGCGTTAAAATATAGGTCCCTTAGATGCCATTGGTTGTTGAGCTATTAATTAACAGTCCTTTCTAGGGACATGTCGGCCTTAGTCAGTATCAAGACCACAAGATCGCGCCATAATCATCCTACACTCATCCTCCACCCATGATCGCCTTAAAATACCCCTTACTGGTGGTCTGTAATGTAGTCTTAATGTAATTATTAGAAGAATTATTGCGACTGCACAACAAAATACAAACAATGGAAATCTATTTAACCAGTAACAAAAAGCATTATTTAATGGGGACAATTTATCTAAGGCCTAGGTGTGATCAAGGATGGCAACTACAAACTTCTGCTAATGACACTTCATTGCTCTATGACTTATCCCAACAGTTTTTAGTCCTGGAGATTTATATAACCTACAATTTTATTAGGGCGTATTTCCATTGTAGGTTTTTATAAGCTCAGTAATCTAAATAATTCATCACCAGCAAAAAAATATTTCGCTTTGTGAGGCTGAAAAATGTTAAGCATGAATATGAATAAAGCTGTACACATTTACTGAAGATCACAGCCACAAGATGAAAGTGCAAACACTTAGTCGAGGAAAGCTAAGAGATCTGGGTGTTTTATTGCCGAGATAATAGAGATCAACTTGTGACAGTGAAGTGTGTAACCAGTACTGTCTCAAGTTGTCACAATTGTAACGTTTAAGTATCTTCGCTGATTGAAAACCGGAAATAGTTTACTGAGCACTATAACACAATAAGGTTGTTTTCAAAATTATTGTTAAACGTGAACTGGTTTAGAAATGATCAAAGTTTATTTTAAAACAATAAGCATACGGTACAATATTGTTAAACATGATGATAATAAAATGGCTTATTTCCTTAAATAACAGTATGTGCATGTTTAGCTCATGCGCATACTGTTATTAAAACTCTTTTAATAATTAATTCGATTGTTTATTTCCATTAAGTTGACATAGAAAATTATTTACAATACAAAAAGGAAATTATTCCCCACAAGACCAAAGTCTGAGTGTGGGGAAGAGTTCTTAGGAACGAACAAATATTTCTAGTCCTTCTTCCACTAGTTGGCAGCACAAATACATACAAAACTTAAAAGAGAAACAGCAGTTTCTCCTATGACTAACTAAACTACCTATGAAAAACAAAAATTTAAGATAGAACAAATTATTACTTAAAAATTATATAAAACAAAAGGAGAAAAAAATCAAATATCGTACATTTATTCAGAATCAAAACAAAAAGATTAAATTAAGTATAGTTAATAATTTATCAATTAATATTAATTAATTAATAAATTATTACCTATACTTTTTAAGCAAAATTAATTGTTAATCGGTTTTGATAAAATCATTCTTCCCAAACTCGATGTAAAAGAACCGTAAGTTCTTATTACTTTAAACTGAATAACAAATAAACTGATAGATAAGCGAAATATTTGCATTAGTGTACACTATGCTCTAAAAAATTCAATTTCCATTACACTTATTACTCACAGCCTAAGCGGAAAAAGATTTTTTCATGGAATAAATCCCTAAACAGGAACGTGTCTTTAAAGAGAAATGTCTTTGTCGCTTTATTGACGTTCACTAAAAGCTCTCAATCTTTTACACGAGACCCATGAAAGAATTATATGCGATTGTCGAAGATTGAAGAGCGAACTCTGAATCAATATTGCATTATCAATCTTCTTAGATTCTTTAGATAGCATAAAATTCCACTCTTGAAAGGTACACCCTAGTTATTAGTTTTATCATCCATCTAAAATAATATTAATCTCTGTAAATTGCATTATAAGAAAGTTGATTATGAATGACAAAGTAAGCTTTTCAGGTTAAACATTTTTAATTTTTTTATACACATCCAAAAATGTTTATATAATACGATTCAGCACATTTATAGATGTGAAAGTTTTAACTAAATCATGGAACCAATAATATAAACAACCAATAAATACCTTAATCTAGTTAGTTTGAAATATATTTTTTTAATCAAACTGGTTTCCATAGCTGTGAGACGGATACAAAATGTTTACGATATGAAGGAGAACCTATCCTTGGTGTGGGTTTTTAGACGACCATGCTGTGAAATACGTTAAATAACAGAGCATGTACATTAATAGCTGAGATACATTAGGCCAGACGCCTTCGAGATCGTCATATCATATGTTTACATCGTGAGTCATCTATCACATGAGTAGATATTGCTTAAGCGAAGTGCTACTCTATCTTACATTCTCCGCAAATCCTATAAGGCGCTTATGTTCTTCCTCTCACCGTCTAAAAACTTAATTTTATTTTTAATTTTGTAGTTTCGACATTACAAGTCGAACTTGTTATGTTTATGATTTGTTTTATAGCTGTTGAGGTATTTTTCACAACAGTAAATAAAATAGATTAGTCGAATCCTAAACTCTCAGCATTACATAAATCTCAGCTAAACAAAATTTAACATCTTCACTGAACTCAAGCCACATTCTTTGGCTGTCGGCTTGGTTGGCTTGTATAAAGATCTGGAATAAGAAAAAAAGTTACATCAGTTACACTAATTGTCAGAGGGATTCATTATCTACAAAATATCAGAAACATAATACCATACCTGCAGTCACGAGCAAGACACAAAGGCACTTCAATCATAAAATTCCCAAAACCAAATCATATAGCCATAAAACCTTTTTATTTTTAGTTATCCGAAAAAGAATTTAATCTAAACATTCCCCAAAATGTATTAAATCTATTTAATTTTAAAGAGTTCTTCTATATTAATAATACAAAATTTGTTAAATACTTCCAAACATTTCTTAAATAAAACTCTAACCTGATCAAACCCCCTCCCGTTAAAATATTCAGTGAACCCGGCATTTGTCAATTTAGTCTTTATAAACCAAGCCCTGCGTATGTTTGCTAAAGTGGACATAAATCAGCGATATGAATATCATTTTTAATTTTTCTCATATTTCTTAGGGAACAGATATCGTTTCTCTGAAATTAGCCAGGGCTTAGAATTTAAGCCGATCGTCTCTGACCGTGCTTTAATGACCCACAAAATAGTATCTACGTTATCGATGTTTTCTGATCTAAAGGCAACTTCTTCTGCCCAGACAAAGTCAATCATGATAATATTGTTCGTGAATATCATCGCGCGGCCTTGACAGTCTGCCCGCCACCAAAACTCTTTGCCTCCAAAACCCGTGTTAAATAACTGCGACTGTTAAGTAAGGGGATTTACTTTTTCAAAGTACTCTTTACGTTTATCAATAAGAGGAAATTAAAATTTTATTTCAACAGAGGTTTTTGAGACAATTTTTAATTAAAGGCTCAGACCTATAATTTAAATAAATGTTTCTATGCCGCTTCGCCAGTTGTTACTGACAATTGCTGTAATATGCAAATGTACATATTCAATTAAAAGAATTCAAACAATGAATTTATACTGTCTTACAAACGTTAACATTACTATGTAAACAAAAATTGTCATAGGTATTATAAAAGCTACAAGTTTTTTAGCTACTTCTTACACAACAAACCAGAAAACGTTATCAAACCCTACGTACTATCCACAAATTTCCTTTTATACCCAGAATATTAAGGGCATCAGCGACCACCACTATGCAGAACGCATTCTGATAATCTCTGGAAGTCCGGTTCCTCTCAATGTTATTGCATACCCTGGATCCCTTTTTAAATATAAACATATCTGACAAAAAATCTATCAATTATCAACACAAAATAGTCACTTTTAAGACTTGATACATAGATAAATAGCCTTGTGCTGAATATTGTAAATTTAAATTAAATTAAATCTAAATTGCTCATTGACATACTCAATGACAATACAATATAGTGTATACAATAATGGACCTACTATAATCTCTTCAGTGAGTGTTTAAAGTGAAACCCCTTCCCTTAAATAACATTTGTATAGGAAATAACCAATCAGGAAAGAGGCAGTCCATATGTTCCAAAAGACTGTTCACAGCCACTTCACTTAGTGATTTGAAGTGAAAAAATACAGACCATACGGTATGAACAATAAAAAATACCCCCGTTGCAGCAGACCTGCATACTCAGCGAATTTCAAATGCAAAACGACATATTTCAATGCAACATAGCGAGATTTGACATGTTTTGGTAAGCTCCATAAGAATAACATGGGGAATGAGTATGCAGGTTTGCTGCTACAGGTATATTAAAATTGGGTGGTTTTAATTCAATATATAGTAGATCTGAACTAGAAGAAGCTATTTACCAAATTTTATCAAGATATGTTGAGAAATAACCGAGATATAGAATTTTATTTATTTCCCATAAGGTTAACATTGGGACAACGTACTGTGTTTACCACATTCAATATCTCGGTAACCAATGGACATAGAGCAGTGATTCAAAATACTAAATTGTTTGTTTTTTTGAGCTGAATTCAATGGTGCCAACAAAAATTCGATAAATTTTATTTTTCTATGTAAAAAACTCAAAAAACCAATTTTTGGGGGGTTTATCCCCCTTTACCCCCCCTTCCGGTGGTCCGATCGGGCTGGTTCACGAACTCGCCCGAGTGATTACCACTTAACACGTCTGTACCAATTTTCATTAAGATTGGACCATTTTTACGGCCGCTATCGTGCTAACAGACAAATATATATATAGATATATATATAGATATATATATATATATATATATATAAATTCGAACGAATGGTGTTTTTTGCTTCTGGTGGCCCCAAAACGAAAAGTTATCATAGTCTCGGGCTTAGGTCTTACCATGAGACCTACGGTAATAGCTTCTTCCCTATAGGGGAAATTCGCTAAAAGCAAGTGTTAATGCATGAACTATTTATTTACTTTCTGTGAAGCTCGTGCGCATTTTAAGTTCACTGCAAACCTACATAACCATCACTGGCTTTATCAACAGACATCCAATTCCAGTTTATACTATAGCTCTTTGTAGATTTGTAGCAATAATATCAGGTACTTTTGTGACACAGCCTGGCAACGTTTCTAGTTCAGTCAAAAACAAAACTTTACCCAACCTGGAAAATTCCGTAAATTTTGAAACTTATTAGTTATTAGCAGTTATTTAGAAGTACCTAAGGATGAATGTACACCAAGTCCCCATAAATTTCAGGTGAGCTCCCCGTAAATATGTGACGATCTCTAGTGGTATCTGGTGGAAACAGGACACATTTTCCGGGTTCTCCTAAAAATTTCGATAAACGTCGGTCGGTGGTAAAACGTTTAAAAATAAAAGATAAATATAAAATTTACTATAAAAATGGAAATTGACATTTATTTTGTAATCCTAACCGTTACCGAGTTACATGACACTAAAAGTAAAGGTTTTTAGCGATTTTCCCCTAAAAGAGCAAAAAATGGTTTTTATTTTCATTTTTTACTTATTCAAAAAATTAACATATGTTGATGGGCCCCATTAAATTAAGCTAAAATAAACTATTCAGTATCTTGAATCATTGCTTCACGTCCATTGGTTACTAAGATACTGAAAGCGGTAACACCGCATACAATATCACTATGTTATCTTTATGGGAAATAAAAAAGGTTTTATTAATCGTTTGTTTAACAGCATATCTTAGTAAATCTTTATTTGTGGCTTGAGCTAGTTGAGATAAATTGTATAATAGACTTAAATCCCCGATGTCCACATTTATGTGTCAGATACCTGCATACTCATTCCCCGTGTTATTCTTATTCAGGTGAGCATGAGTTTGCTGACACGTAAATATGAAAGCCGGAGATTTTAGGCAGCTGATTGAATACATTATTGGATGGAGCACTTTTGAGAATGGAGAACCCATCCAATCAAGATCCTTCGAAGTAGCTATTCCTTAACTAATTAACTGGCTCCGAGGTGATGGCTATCAAAACCTCTCTGCTGGTAAGTAGTACCTCTCTTTGGTAAGTTTTATTAAGGATGTGATTAGGTATCAGTGAGAACTTAATTTGTAAAAGAGCATGCACAAGATTTTCTCCCATAAAAAACTGTATAGTCAGAGATTACCTTTTAACATATGAAACTCAAATTACTAACGTAATTTAATTCATGAAAAACAGTTTAATTAACTTAAATAACATTTTTATTTAAAAAAATACACGTCATTTTACCATTGTTATGGAGAATAACCCGTCAGTAAGTGCACTTGCTTTGAGTAGGAGTCCAAAGACGGGATACGAGAATCACTTAATAAAGGTAAAGCTGCATGCGTCGATATCAATTTTTGTGTACAGGCGATCGCAGCCGTGAACATACACCGTGACCCAAAAAAATCTGATTCATTTCAAAACCTAATAAAACCCGTTAAGGCAAACGTAGCCAATTTTGCAAGTGGTCACGAGATATCTAATTTCATAAAGTTCCTTCCAATGTCATCAGTAAATACCTGCTTAATCAGCAGATATTTACAAAGAACATTAAAATAAATTTTATGAGTTCAGTTATCACAAGATCACCTGCAAAGTTGGTTACGATTCCCTAAACGGGTTTTATTACGTTTTGATTTTGATTTTCTTTTGGATACGGCGTAAAAGTATCAAATATATTTAAGTAGTAGTTGCTCAGTGGTTAGCAAAATTATTTAAATAGGATTGTCTTTTGATACCTAAAATTAATTATCA
Source organism: Flexamia atlantica (assembly GCA_035578135.1). Lineage (NCBI taxonomy): Eukaryota > Metazoa > Arthropoda > Insecta > Hemiptera > Cicadellidae > Flexamia > Flexamia atlantica. The sequence continues at coordinate 39,108,257 of JAQJVK010000008.1, read as the reverse complement.
CTCATTAAACAACTGTATCAACCAGGGTTGATGACATTATATGCCCCTGCAAGGGTCAACCGGCACAAAGCGCCACGTGGCTGCAATATCCTCTTGGATCGCTCCCCTGACTGTAGTATCCATAGCCGAATGAATACAAACTTTTGATGCTTCAGTTTTACTTCTTTGCATTATACTAATAATCGTTAAAAAATGAAAAAGGAATAACTTTTTTATTAAATAAAAATAATATGTTATACTGCACGTGTTAATTTTTAGAGATTAATTACTGCTGAGATACCTTTTGTCGGTATCTGTAAGTAGTTTCTAGTTTATATATGTAAATGCTTCAATTTCATATGAGTATAAGCCTCAATCCGTACTAATAACTTTTAAATTTATTTTTAATGTACAGTTTAGCTATTATTAAAAAAACGAATGATTATTACTGCAAATTAGAGCATCGATCGAGTCGACCGATTGATTGAGTTTGTAGCTCCGACTATGTGAAAAAGGGACATGAACCGAAAAAATTATTATTGTTTCATCAATTGTGAATCAACTGTGAAGCAAAACGTACCGTTCAATACACGAATGAGAACGGTTTGCATATTCGAGACCATATGTCATAAGTGGCAGATTTATCGAGCACTTCATATTGTTGACTAATAATGGCTGTATGACACATCATATACTCATATGCCACATCATAATAATGACCCAATTTCCAATCTTGTCATAAAGGAATGTACTAAGAGCATTTCATTTCGAGACCTAAAAGAAAAGTAATCAACTTAACTACTATGTATTGCTCATTAATTAGATTGGGCTAGTACTGTTGAATTTTCAAATTATATTAATTCCTTGAGCATCAAAGTTAGAAAACTATAAAACAAAACAACAATATCCTGTCCCAGAACCGGAAACGGAAACCATCCAACCGCTTTCCTTCCTCTTCTTGCAATTCCCACCTCACCTTTACATGATAAAAATGTTTTATTACTTCATAGGAATAACATGTCCTTCATGTTATCCATAACATGATAATTTAATAGCGAAGCATAACAGCTTCTTCAACACGTCAAAGAATATTTTTATCATATTGTTTTATGTATTTATTAAAGCTTGTCAAATTAAAATTAGGTATTTTTTATTAATTGAATAAAACTTATTTGATTACTTGGTTTTTACTTGATTTTTGAATATTTGTTCTTTGTGACTTTTATTGTGGGAGTTTACAGTTAATGATGTATACTTGAAGTCATGCTGAAAAGTGTTCAAAGATAAATATACACATTTTCAGCCGTTGCAAACATAAAACTTTAGCAAAAATATTTTAGTTTCGATTTTGATTTTTGCGTATGTTTGCCATAACTGATTGTTTTTGCTTATCATGGCAAATATCCGCAAAAATCAAAATTAGTACAGGACTGTAAACTCGTCATCGCCAACAATATAGCTCAAACAAAGGAAAACCTTCGGTCTTTTTTTCTGAGTGCTTTGATGTATAACTTAACACTACATCAAAACTTTAACTACTTGAAAAAAGGCCCTTGAAAAACGTATCCTATGTAATAGTGTGAAGTGACTAATGTGACTACAATATTATTTTCTATTTGGACCTATCTAATTTGTTTTATATTCTATTCGAGGAAAAGGCATTGCATGGTTGCCAGGGATTATGGTTTATGACAGGTGGGCGGACAACTCATTGTTACTGGGAGAGCGAATGTCACTGGGTCAATATAATAATATTCTTGAAAGGTGAATGCTTTCACTATCAAAATAAGCTGAACAAACTACTTTATTTACGAAAAAAATAATACAATAATGAATGAAAAATAAATAAAAATTTAAGCATTTCCCCCTTTTTTAATACACAACCTATTTCCTACAAATTATTATTTATGGAATTGAAATAATTTGTTTTACATAAAATCCACCTAATATTTTTAGGATTTATCCTAAAAAGGGATCAATTCTAAAAACATTAATCTGTTTTAATTCTTTATTTGAATAGAATAGATCCCGCAATAACACATAAAATCGATAAGAAGGCGTTCAGTTATCTTATATAAACCTCCTGTGGGACTAGTCCCTGTATCAGCCGTTAAGTCAGGTTAAATATTCCTCCTGTGGGACTATCCCTTACAATAGTCCTAGTGTGGGACTAGTCCTCATATGGGACGTGTTAACTTATACATAGTCCTAATGCGGGAGAAGTCCTTGTATGGTATGTCATACTCCTCATACCCCTATCCAATTATTTGCAACTTAGATTGTTTACTGCACGTTTATTCTGTAAACTCATGCACAGACGAGACATTGAGATCTCATTTTCTACCAAGCCGATTTCCAGGATTGATTTGTCAAGTTAAAGAGCTTAACCTGCCTAATATCCTCAGGATTTAGTTTTTTCTGTTGGTTTCCATCCTACTTCCATTTGAAGGATCAATATGATTCTATTGGAAGAACAAAATTCAATCATGTTCACCGGTGTTATACAATAAAGGAACATAGGATGCAGTTATCAACAAAATAAAAGTTTTTTATATGAATGTTATGGCAGGCGAAGCTTTAACAGTAATCTAGTACGTAGACGTACCTATAAACGTTTTATTACAAATCTGGAAAACAGTTGAATAGGTATTCTAATAATAGATGTTATATAAATTAATATTCAAATAAAAGTTATTTTAAAACATATGCATTGTAGAATAAACAAGATTTTTGTTCTACTAATCAGGATGCTTGTAAATACAAATCCATGTATGCCAGAGGTTTAAATACAAATTATAAGTAAATACTGTTTAAAAAACCAACAAGTAGTTTTCATGTGTTTTGTAAAATTCACTATGTATACTTTCCCTCTTTCGCTTATAATAATTTCTATAAGGTCTTTTAGATGGTAGCACTTGCGAAGATTCAACCTTCGCCTTTAGATGCAGGACGGCCTTTATTCTGTGACCTTAGTCTTTGTTGAGACCGGAGCTCTTTTAGATATGCATGTAGAGTGTCGAAATCTTATATTCCAATAGCCCTTTTTATACCGGGTGTCTCACCTAAAGTGAACCAATAGCTAACTTTTTTATTATATATCTGACAAAGAACTTCTTATGGAGGACTTCCCTTTATTTTTAACGTTGCTTTTAGGAGTCACTTCGAAATTTAAAAATTTGGCCGCCATTTTCCAATATGGTGGACAACTTTGATTTTTATTATGGAACAGCCATATTTTATGACATTTTTGAACTCTACGCTTAATTTTAGGAACCTTTTATTCTTTCAATTTTTTTCCTAAACCTGCTGGTTAACAGCAGTTAAAGTTTGATTTTTCCCCCTTTAAAATGCTTTGGGATATTGTTGGTAGTCTGTATATCGAAAACGGTTGGGTTAAAATAAAAGACACCAAAGAGTAAAAATCCCTAAAAATGTGAGTTAGTTGAGATTTAATCACAAAATAATTGTTAGTCTAGATTCGCTGGTGGAAATTTTTCATTTTGGATATGATTTTACTTCATAAGGGGTACATAGGATGGCATAGTTAAATGGACACAAGGCATTTTAAATGGACAAAAACAAACTATAACTGCTCTTATCTCCTGAACCACTGAGTTTACGAAAAAATAAGAATTAATAAAAGGTTCCTAAAATTAATCGTAGAATTCAAAAACTCCCTAAAATACAGGGTGTTCTACAAGAAAAATTAAAGTTGTCCGCCATATTGGAAAATGGCGGCCATATTTTTAAATTTCGAAGTGACTCCAAAAAGCAGCTTTGAAAATAAGGGGAAGTCCCCCATAAGAAGTTCTTTGTCAGATTTATAGTAAAAAAGTTAGCTATTGGTTCACTTTAGGTGAGACACCCGGTATGTAGATATTTAAAAAAATATTTTGTTTGCATATTATGTTTAGCTGAGGGATTTTACGATATTAAAAAATATTCAATCCCTTTGTTTATTTAAAAAAGAATGTTTACAAATGGCAGATTACTATTGCAAATGTTTCGTAAATTAAAAAACATATTTAAAATAGTTTTCATTTTAGGAGTAGGATAGAAGCATTCCGAGGGACATACAGAGCTCTGAAAAAAATCATGATTCGGTAGATGATAAATTGCTCACCGCCACTTTCCTTGATTTATTACTTGTTGTTATTACTATTATAATTTCTTTTTATACTTTTTCATACATTGTAGTTATATTTAATAGATTAATAATTATTATCTACAGATTTTTTCATATTATAGCCCATGTAATATTCAAACTAATCTTAATGGATGGGTAAGCGGATTGGTTACAGCTTAAAGGGATTATAAAAAAAATTCCCGTGGCCCATTCCTGTTGTCTCTCAAAGCGAATTTCATAGTGAAAGGTTTTGTGTAGGTCTATAATGATTTGTTTTGAAAAATAAATTAACCTTAGTTTTTAAACAATTATTTAATAACCCTTCCAAGTAAATCCGTCGGTGTTGGTCAGTAACAAAGTGATTGAAGTCTTTACACTCGTCCTGTATAGTATATTTAAAATCCCCTTGTTCGATAAAAATCTCAGGCCTTAAAGTATTGGAATTGAAAAAACCTTAACTTACAGCTAGAAAACCACAAATTTCCAAGCTGCAAAGCATAAATTATTCCTCATTACAAAGTTCAATCAAGGGTTCTTATTTGGTTCACAGTACAGTGCATAATCAAATTAATTGTATTCTCAATTTCATAATTATTGGGAAATGCCATTCCGTTCGGGTTATTCATATTCCCTTTGTAGAAGCAAATCAAGATGTTTAATTTCCTGTTTTGGTATCCTATTTGTGGTTCGCCGCGTTTCTCTTCTGTCTAATTTATTGACTTAAGGCTCAATCTGTGTATTGATTTGAGAATAAAACTGTTGACACTCCATTGTTTGAGATTGTGTATTGTATATTTGTGTCTTATAAAGTAATTTTTCTTTATATTTTCCCATGCTCCAAATTATTTATGGTTATTATCTCTTTCAGAAATATTTTCCAATGGTATTAGTTATTGAAGCCCAGAGTAAAAGATTTCTTTTCTCAAAACGTTACGATTGAACGCTCCTTTGACGACTCTCTATTAGGCATGCTGGTTACTTTTTGTGAACAAGGGCTTTAGTTTTTTAAACATATATTTTACGAAAAATAATGATAAAAATTAACGGCTGCATTAAAACTTTCGTGTTTATATATATTCCTCATCTAACTTGTTTACCTTTTTCAACAAGCTTAAACATGATCTTTTTAAGGGGTGTGTTGATATTTCTTGTTTTTATGTTAGCTTAAAATATTTTTTTTCAGATAGGGCCCTACCACTGAGAAGAACTGAAGAATGGCCCTAGTAGAAATATTAAACGAAGCTACAAATGTATGTTAAAATGCTATTTTTGAAACTTTAAATCATCCGTTTTAACATTAAAAAAACACATAATATACATGGGCATAACATTTTTAATTTATCTAAAACTACCTTAACAACCAGGGTTATACTCACCTTACCATTTATTTCTAGAGTATCAATTGATTACATCTTCCTGTAACTAAAGAGGATCACGAAATGCAAATATATGGTAATGAGAACAACGGCTACACAAGGTGGTGTTACTCGCTATACTCAAACATATGTCAAATGAACAACAAAACCAATTTCAATAACTTTATAATTACGACTGGCGAAATTCCGTTTAAAATCCACAAAACTATATTCCAAAGGACGGTAATTTTTAAGGTATTTCGAGTAAACAGGTTCGAAATTCAGTTATGATAGAAACAACCATATCACCATTTGTCCTCTGGTCAGTCTTAACTGTATATAAAGAAGGATGTTTTAAAAATTTGTACCCTGGTCCATAATACTTTGTATTAATTGTTTTATACATTTTTAGTTTCTTGGTTCTTGGTTTCTCTTTTAGTTTTCTATTAGAATGAAAATTGTTTATATTTTCAACTCTAACGATAACTCCAACTAACTATAATGCATTTACAAATTTAAAAAAGTTTTTCAGTTAAAAGTAAATCAGTTCTTTATTCAAGTCTCTTTTCCTTGGGATTGATCATTAAATGTAATGCTTATGTTTATTTCTTTGCTGACTCTTTCAAACTGCCTTCTTATTTACAATTCAAATGTAAAGTGTGTTTATCTGGAGAACTTTATGAGGCTCAGATTGCCTTTTTCCACCAGAATAGGAATTTCCTAAGATTATTTAACTTCCTGTGTTGATCTAGATTGCGTTTTTACTTTTCCAGTTGGTCGAAGTGTCTTCACGTCATTTTTATCACGCAAGGATAACATTGTATCATTTTCATCACTTTAAAAAAAAAAAACTAATTTAATACTCTCATCATTGTATAAAGGTATTTTTTCCATCAATTTACACACTTTTACATCATATATATTTCATTGTTTAAAGTTAAAAAGAGGGATGCTTCTTTACTTTTACCAACCCAATAATATGTTCGATAATTGCTTTGCTATTAATAGATAATATTTCTTCTATTAGCCAGGTATAAACATATCCCTTACATAATTTGTATAATATAATGTATTAATATTCCTATAAAATGCGTACGATTAGCAGAATATTCATAGAATAAAACGTGTTAAATAATCATAACTTAGCTTTAGCTTTTAGTTACATCAATATTCAATGTCTTTATATTAGGATTTTGGAAAACAGTACCTACTAATCATTGAATGAATCGTTGCCTTGCATGTTAACGGATGGCGTAGTTACCACACGGCCAACATCACACTACAACCCCGCACTCTCATGGGCCACGAAAATATAGTGGTGTTTAGTGACGTAACACTTTTTGGTGATGCTAAAAATATAATTAACTTTAATTTAAATGCTAAATTTATAAAATCAGTATAACTTATTAAAAATTTTCAAAGGCAAAGGTTCTCAACACGTTTCCTGATGATTTAAATCTTTAAAATGGAAAGTATTCCACATACACAGAAATAATATTTCTGCTTTAAAAAAACGGCTCAAACTTTACCTGGTCCAACAATGTTTCTACGATGTTGAATGATTCATAAAAAACAATAGTAGCTAGGCCCAGTTTCCCACTTGTTTTTTTTTTCTTAGTAACAATCCTTCTATTCTTTGCTTGTGACCTACTTTGTTTTTTTTAGTCAAGTTTAGTCAGTTTTTTAGTGTTAGGCACCCTGACAAATCCAATTTTTCTGATACCATCATGGAGAAGGGAACCACGGATTGTTAAGGGATGTATGTAAGAAGTAAACGTTTGACTCTGACATAACAAAAATTTGTTTGCGCTCACGATGGTCAATATAAATGGACCACATTACTGGAATTTTAATCCAGGGTTTAAAGGTTTAAGTTTGTTTTTAAGGTGTAAGTTACTATACAACATAAACTCCAATAACAATAACCAATTTTTTTCAACAGGCCTACGTAAACTTGAGCAAGTCATCACATTAAACATATTTAAAATAGATTTTAAGCACTTTGTCTTACCTCCATATTTTATTTTACCTAAACGTTTCCAAGCCACTTCGGCTTTCTTCCGGTCGTTTAGGTCACAAAAGCAAGAATCATATAATGAAAATTAGAATAAGTAATTACAATTATTTTAGAAATGCTATATTAATAATCAACTTTACCTTTTTGAAAAAATAACAAAAAATATGAAAAGTAAGACAAGGTTTTTAAAATTCATTATAAACATAATGAAGCCAACTTTTAACTAAATTTGATTCTTTTTCATCTTCATACTACAATGGAAAGAGACAGAGAGGTGATAACGTAGGACACTCCAGGCAATCTGAGGAAACGAAAATTGCCAGCAATATTAGTATAGTAAAATTCCAGTACATAGGCTTATTAAGTAATAGGTAAGGACAGGGGTAAGGATCGTAAATTGAAGCTGATATGCAATTGAAATTCTCATATAAATCTATCTATCAATAGTACTATATTCTATGCGATTTCAGTGCTAACAGATGTTATTTGGGAATACAGACGCAAGACAAAACTTTTTAAATAAAAACAAAAGTAAAACTGCAGATAAATGTACCAGTGGGTTTCCACATTAATTAGTTCGGTTAAAGCTAAATATAACTCTGCCGCCGGTTTTGCACATAACTCTCAAACAGGTAATTAATTATCAAGTACGCCTTTGCAGCTAATTTACATGACCTATCGGTTGCGTTATTTTGATTTAAAGCCCGTTTCTGTTAACCTATGAATGTGTATAATTTAAATTTGAGATACATTAAAATTAAAAGATCAGATCAATTCAATGTATATCATGTTGAAATTACTGCTTCAAATTTGATTTAAAACTTCAAATATTGTTTTTTGAAAATTTACAAATTTTTTTGCCTGATATTCTCAGTACCCACCATCATGATCTTGGTTGCAGAGCATCATGGTCTTGTTTTCAATTCTTTATTTCTAATTATTTTCGACTTTTTGTACAGGGTGTTTTTTTTAAAACGCAACCCATTTTTGAGATTGAATAATTCATATATAAATATGAAATAAGTATTGTTTTATGGTTCTTTGCGTTTTATACAATCTATTATTTAAGTTTGATAACATTTAGTTCACCTTATATGCTCAAAAAATCCGCCAGAGGCAAAGCGCGGAGAGCGCGCGCTGGGAGGCGGTTGGGCGCGGCTTTTCGCGCGTCTTCAGCGTTTTGTCGGTCTTTGAAGTTATGCTCTCTCCATCAAATTCCCGAACACGTGTTGCTAGGTACCTGTTTGAATTTCTTGCATTACATTTGTTTTGTTTGTTTTGAGGTACTGAATATGATGTGACTTTTTTTTAGGCCTTACTTTGTATGTATCCTTAAAGAACATAATAATATAGTGGGGTCAAATCCAGGGATCTTGTGGGGAAATAATCCTTCACCGATAAAATCAAGTTTTGGGTTGCGTTTTTAATGTGTGTGTCTTTAAGCACGATAACTCGCGTAAAATGGTCCGATCTGAATGAAATTTGCCACAGACATGTAAAGAGGTAATTATTCTATGAAAACAATTCAAAAGCTATTCAGCACCTCAAAACAAACATAACAAATTTAATGCAAGAAATTTAAAGAGGCACCTTGCATCACAGCAAATTCATATTCGGGGATTTGATTGAAAGAGCATAACTTTATATAAATGCCAATGGTGGACTGTTTGAGCACATAATGTGAACTAAATGTGATCAAACTTAAATAATAGGTTGTATAAAATGTAAAGATCAATAAAACAATACTCATTACGCATTCATATGTGCATTATTAAATTTTTAAAATGGGTTGCGTTTTAAAAAAAACACTCTGTATTTTTATTCTTGCAATATGTACATGTCTTACGTTTAAAAAAATATAATACGATACAATACAATTTTTGTATTTTCTTTTTAATTTGTATATTTGGGCATATTAAGTAAATGATATTCTAAAACCGCTGATATTCCAAAACCGCTTTTATCCTGGACCTAGAAGGGAGGACCTGGGTCTCAAAGGAGTCTTCAAAGGCGTTCGGCATATAAGGGCTGAATAAGGGGGGTGGTGTTAAGGGTTGGAAAGAGGTGCTTAGTGAAGGGGATACCGGGGATTGTGCTAGTTAACAATTTAAGGATCCAACCAAATGTTTGGCATGGTTTTAACTGTAAAATAATATTGCTTACTAGTTAAGCTAAGCTAATATTAATATTATATTATTAAGCTAAGTTAATATTATTTGCTTACTAGATAAGCTAGCTTTGACCAGTTGTAAATGCCAAATTATGACTTTGAAGGGACTGGTTGATTTATTCATATTACGTATAATATATACTGTACCTATAAAACTTTAATTATAAAACACGTAACTAACAATATCAGTTTTCTTCAGAATAAAATTAATGAAATACTTCCCTATTGTGGCAATTTTAGGACCACCGCGCCCTTTCCGGTAGCCTTCAATGATAGGGACAGTTTTATAACAAAAAAATATTTACCACTTAGCATCTTTTAGAAATATGGAAAATATTTGGTAAGGATAAAATAGAAATTACTTTGAACTAAAAGAATTTTTTACTATATGTATCTCTATCTATCAATAAATTACAAAACAGTTTGATTATCAGGAGTTTCAAAGTGATGATTGATATTAGCGAATTTTTCCTATAAATAGGAAACTGTTACCTTAGATCTCACGGTAATATCTAAGCCAAAGGCCATCATAACTTTTCGTTTTGAGGTCCCCAGATGGCAGCAACTCCTCAAAACAGAAAATTTATTATGGTCCCGAGCTTAGATTGTAAAATTCTTGTTGTGACTAGGGCTACTTTTATTTTATCATTAATATGTATCATTTATAAATAATTTTGAAACATTGAATATAAATACGTATAAATATTATATGTATGATATAGAAATATGTAACTATGATATGTATTTTATAAATACAAATCATATGTTATATATATGTATATTTATGTATATATATATATATAAAGTTAAAATTACCCGGAACTTTAAAGAAAACTATAAGAACGATACCCATCAACACCGTTCTTTAATAAAAAAGCAACGCATAGGCCATCAAATGATTAAATCAATAAAAGGTCTCCACGAGGAAATTCTAGGGGTTTTTTACATTTTACCTAAGGGCACAAATAAAAACAAAATAGATGAACAACTGATATATTTGTTTTTATTTACAGTTACTTGTTTACTTTTTCCCAGCGAAGCAGGACACCATCACCAAGTATCATTATATTTAAATATATAAATATATACATGTTATAACGTTATAACTATAAATTTATATAACTTATATAGTTATATAGTTAGTTATATTATTTTATAACTTTTATAACGTTACATATATAATTATATATAATCAAAAATAATAAGCAAAAACAGTTTACGTTTTTTATCATTTTATTTTATTGAATATAATTATATATCCTGCTTATTTTTAACGTATCATCATAAAACTTGGTATGTGTCTTTATTAAGTTGAGATATACTGGATTATAGCCTAAAACCATTAATTTTTACAATTATGTGCCCCCGGATTACAAATGTAAACCCGCATACACACTTCCCATACTTCCTTATGGAGAATATTGAAGTATGTTTAACCATGGTGTACTTGATACTACTTGTTACTTTATATGAATTTTGAAATTCTATGAGTGTACAGGTCTGCAGCAGCGAGGATATTGTAATGCTTGTATTCTGGATTATATAAGGAGCTGAACCTTGGGAACCATTTTATCTAGTTATTCAATAATAACTTGACAAAATAATATGTTAAAAAACTTTAATGACCCCAAAAATTTAGAGATTGATCTTTAACCGTCTTTTGGGGTTTTGGTTCCAAAGCCTCAACAAGGATAGTATTTAAACATTTATTTTAACTTAATAGCAATGCGAATAGATTTTTTTATAACACAAATTATGAATTATGAATAGGTTATGAATGTTCTAAGTTGAAGTTAGAAACTCAGTTGGAAACCTGTTTTCTTCATTCAAATATGACCTTCAAGCTGAACCCATCAGCGATTCCTCACAGCAAAACATTAGGAATTGCAACAACGTATTGTATTAGGTTGAAACGACTTTGTTCCAGTTCCAATACGTCGAGCTAGTGAAATATGGTTGACAAATCCTGAAGAAACATCTTTCCATTATTGGAAATTACCTTTAAACAAATAGCTTTGTTCGCTGTAGGTAACGAAATTCTTTAGGAAGGAAATCATTGTTTTTTTTTCATTTATGCTGGATGATAAGATTCCAATGTAATATAAACTGTTCATAAGTATTCTGGCTTTGGGAAAGTCTGGAATATATAAATATATCCCTAAATATTAGGCAAACGTTTATAGAAAAACTTTAAACATATTTGTTTGGCATAATAACAAACGAATAAACCTTGCTTACCACTATTTTCCAAGAACAGGGAATGGGAATGAAGCTCTTAAATACAAGCATACCTTGAGATGTAATACATTTAATGGTCTGAAACTCAAAACGCAATATCGCAAACCCGGTCGCAAAAGGATAATTAAAACAGAAAACAAAGTGTAGCTCCTTAAATTCTGTTAATATTAAACTATTTGGCTGATGGAAAATGTTTTGCAATTAAACTATATGCATCCATCATTTTTCTTTCAGGAAAAAATACTGATAAATAATGAAAGATTGTTGGTTTTCATAAAGAAAATAAGCAGATCCAAAGTGTTATTACATTCTAGTCCTCTGTTTATGTAAAATAATGTTCAATTATGTATAGTAAATATTTTTATTTGGTCATATATACAAATGTATAAATGCAAAATTTCATAAGTCTTTACTCAGTATTTGAAAGGTATTTTGAATACTGTATTCCACACTTTATAACTAATTACTGTAACTAATCATAATAAATTTCAAGTATTCGCCCTTAGTTTTTCGATATTTTCAGAGTTATGAGTTTTCCTTCCAACTCTCCCAAAGTATATAATTTAAAGGCTTAAATTTTCTCAGCTATGTCTGCTGCAAAAAATAACAAATAAAAAGTCGTGATTGTGTCATACGACTACTACTGACAGTAAAGTTGTTCGCCTCACTAGTTACGTTTAGTTTTTTCCAATAATTATGAATTTGTATGTTATATTTTGAAGAAGTTTTTAATTTCAAATGATTCCACAACAATTTAACCGATAAGTGCACATTATACCCTGTATAGCTAAAGAAGAACATTAGCTGACACATACAAGATCAAATGGAGCAGGCCTACCAATATATAAACTATAACATTTTATCAACCTCAAGTTTTTCTTATATCAGTTAAAGGCTTAAATTTCCTTAAATTATTGAGTACCTACCCACAAATTTAGTTGTGTTAAAAACACTCTATTCTGTGATTTTTTTTAAATCTGCAAAACAGATTTGTAAAATGGATACTTTTACGGGATCTTTAGGGAGCTACCTCAGAATATTTGGCAACGTTCCTGGCACTGACTATAAATTTTCAGCACTTTTCTTTCCCCTCTTACGTTTATCAAACAACTACAATAACTTTAGGTTTTTTGTCTTTCACGTAACTACATTAGTTTATTCATTTAAAATAAAATAACGATATTTTTGAATAAATGTTATATAACTACATACGGTGTCAACTAAATCGACGTACCAGTTAAGGATTTCTTTGTAGGAAATATTCAAGCAAAGGAAATTAAATTATTTATCTTGGTTGTTTTACCTCGAGAATATGTACGTATCCAGGGAAGGCAATAAACTTGGAAGTAATTCGTTCTCCACTTCGTTAAAGCAGCTAAACCTTGTAAGTGAATACTGATTAAATTATCTACCCTTCCTTTTAATAATTTCATCTTAAAACGCTCCAGTATTACTAGTCATCCAATATTATTTAGTATTTTAGTATTACTAAAATAAGTAAAACAAAAGGGGTTTATTAGTGGTAGTTCATTTTTTAGTCCTTTACATTAGGAAGGTAATTTGTTATGAATGAGTTGTTACGAATAACAACTAACGGAAATGATAGACTAAATGAACATCCCTGCATCCAAACCTGTGACCTTCGAACTGAAGACAAGACGCTAACAGTAACTACACACCCAGAAAGACCCGTTTCTCCATGAAGGCTTTTACGGAACCTCGTGATCAGATTTTGTATACAAAATAGACGCCTTGACAAAAAATACTCGTAGCTTCACGCGCGTCGCATTATAAAAATACATTATTTTATCTTAACGGCGTTATATCAGTATTTAAGAAACTTTTTTGGGCATTTCAAACCGAACATCGTCGATGTTTCATAATTTTTATTTTTAAGTTTCTAAAAACTCTTAGAATCTCTAATATCAAATATATAATACTTGTATTACCTCGATTTGAATCCAACCGACGCCTAGAAGATTAAAACTTAACTTAATCAACCAAAGCCAAAATTGGCGAGTCGCGGTTGTTGGAGTAGTAAATCAACTCCAACTGATAAATGCTTTCCAGATGGCTGGAATATTAAGGGAGAACTTAATGCCTGGCCCGGTTTCAAATAACAAATTACAAATTGTTTGCTTTTAATGGTTTTTATCTGAATTATAAATCTCAACCCAGAACTTCTGTTCACTTGAGGGTTTATCATCCAACTATGTAATGAAATTCCTACTTACATAATTTACGTAGGGAAGTAGGCTTATTACCAAGATTGTTCGCAAAATAAATAAATCAGTTTCTTCATCAACACTGATAAAGACGGATATTATTTCTTGTGTTAACTCTAAAGCTAATAGGCAAAGAAGACAGGTATCACTTTGCACAGATGACTTAGTACATATCTTGCAAAATACACTAGAATCACCGGTCGGAATTACCGGTAACTGTTCCCGTCCTTTTAATATTTTCAAAGTTGAATTTGCCAACCAAATAATGCGACATTCGTAATCACATTGGTAACTACACCACCCCGAGTGGAAGAGAATATATGGAAACACTGATTTCATTTTATAATCTCTGTATTTTGTTTTGTAAGAAACCAAGTGGAGCTGATATTTTCTATTCGCAGCTGCATGCCTTTAATATAAGCTGGAAAACCGCAAGACGATAATGGCATTTGGTAAACTGTTCTCTACAGGATATGAAGCGCTGCCACACCAGTCGGCACTTGTGCCATGATCGCACAGCGCTATTATTGTAATGTGGTAGTCACCGAGGACTGGCAGACTGTTATTAACTCGTTGCCCACGCTTGAAATCATACATGTACTCTCTCCCGACTGGAGAGAGCTTTAACCAATAAAGCGTTTTACAATTTCCCTCAATCGCTTCATAAGTTTAGAGTTGCCAAAAAATGTACTTAGATATACGCTTGTGATTTTTGGCTATTTCGTAATTTAGGGGATTAACTTAGATTGTTTGCAATATGTTAATAAATGTTGGGTGTTTCCTAGGGTAAAATTCTCCAAATCTTCAGCCGAGTACAATTGTTTGAACTCTGATTGAGACAAATAAAGTTTTTTGTTCTTTTTAGATTCCTTTTATAAATGGGTTTCTTAAATAATTTAACCACCCTTCAATTCATGTGTTAACTAAAACACATGACTTTATGTTAGATTTTATGACTCTTCTGATTTCATCCTTTCAACCATAGGCACAGCATATTTATATGATTTCAAATAAGTTTTTAAACTAAATATAGTTTATAATTAATGGCTCTTGATAATTGAGTAGTTATTAACCATTAAAGTACTAACCATAAACACAAAAATTACTCCTGAGGTTGGGAGGTTACTTAGATAAAACTCCCTTGACAAGAATTAACAATGAATACAGTCAAGTTTGTGATAAATTATACAGTATAAGGTTTCTACACAATGCAATCACGTGCGTTACATAGCTTAACGTTACGTGAAAGTTTTTCTTTCAATTCGATGAAATGAGGACAATTTACTTTATCTACGACCATTGCAATAAGCACCAATTATGGTATTACAATAAACATTATAATGATATACATTAAAACACCAAAAACCAAGCAGTACTCTAATGACGACTTTAGAGTACTGGAGTCACTTTAGAGTACTGGTTCTAGACCAATGAGAGCTCGGCATTTGACGGAAGTAGTGTCATAATAACAATTACGCAATTCGCACATCAGCTTATTGTTGCATTACGATTCATGTTTGAGTTTACTCATCCAATCAGCTGATTGTTCCACAACGATTCATGGTTCAGTCTGCTTATTTACCTAACCTCAAATTTTAGTTGACCTATTCCATCATTAGTAAAAGTCATGACTTTTGTTTAACTTCGGTGGAAATTTTGTCGTATATTGTTGGTCGTAGATAAAATAGTGTATGCAACGATTGTATTATGCCTTTAAGCCACTCGTGAGATATTACATCTCACTCGTGGCTTAAAGGCATTCATTATACAATCGTTGCATAAACTACTATTGCGTGATTCTCTTGCGTCCTTTGCATACCAAAACATCACGTTTTGGGCATTTCACAAACTCTAAGGTTGTTTTTAAGTGATGAAAATAAAAAAAAAACTCTAAAAATACATTTTTTACTCAAATTAGCCCTTAAAAATAAAATTATTGCTCACACTGAATGTTTTATTATATGTAATATTAAGGAATTATATTACATATAATAAAACATATATTACAATATATTACAATATATTACAATCAAGTGCTACATTTTCATGAATCATGAGAATACATTTGTTTCTTTAGCAATTAAATTCAAGATATTTTCTGTTTAACCTTCGAACTCAGCTTAAACGATAAGTCTGTAATAATCTGAATCCTATTTCTAAGCCATGGACCAAAAAATAAATAAAAAACAATCAAAGGAGAATGAACTTTACTTATAAAATATCGCAATAGTTTTACTTGGGTTAAATCAACAATCACGAGGAGATCCACTGAATGCAAATATAAGATAATGAGAGTCTCAGGAACAACAGGCGGATCTCTGGACTAATCTACCCTCAATCAACCCAAAATTAAACTCGCAACAATCTCTAATCGACGTAAAATTTTTAACAACAAACTACATTATTTTATTCAAATTTATTTTCGAATGTAAGTAAGCTACAACATTAAAAAAGATCTTTGATAGCGTTGAACATTCATTAGACTTAAAAATGTAACTTTCAAAGTTATTAATTAATTCAATCAGATTAATCTCCATAATTATAAAATACCCCCGTTGCAGCTCACCTGCATACTCAGCGAATTTCAAGTTCAAAACAACATATTTCAATCCAACATAGCGAGATTTGACATATTTTTGTAAGCTACATAAAAATAACATGGGGAATGAGTATGCAGGTTTGCTGCTCCGGATATATTAAAACTGGGTGGTTTTATTTCAATATATAGTAGATCTGAACTAGAAGAAGCCATTTAGCAAGTTTTATCAATATATGTTGAGAAATAAGACAGATATAGAATTTTACTTATTTCCTATAAGGTTAACATTGGGACAACGCACTGTGTTTACCACTTTCAATATCTCGGTAACCAATGGACATAGATCAGTGATTTAAAATATTAAATATTTTTTTATTTGAGCTGAATTCAATGGTGCCGAAAATTGGATTGTTTTTATTTTTCTGTGTAAAAATCTCAAAAAACCCATTTTTGGGGGGTTTACCCCCCTTTACCCCCCTTCCCCCTTCCGGTAGTCCGATTGGGCTGGTTTACGAACTCGTTCGAATAATTACTACTTTACACATCCATGCCAAATTTCATTAAGATCGGACCATTTTTACACTAGTTATCGCGCTTAAAGACACAAAGATAATATATATATGAAAACGAACGAATAGTGTGTTTTGCTTCTGGGGGCCCCAAAACGAAAAGTTATCACGTTCTCGGGCTTAGGTCTTACCATGAGTACAGCTTCTTCCCTACAGGGGAAGTTCGCAAAAACATTCAAAAACTAATTATCATCACATAATATCAACTTGTCCTAATGCAAAACCAAACAGTCTGTAATTCAACGAATGTGGTTTATCTAATATATGATATTCTGCTAGGACCGAGCTGGATTTTTTCTACGCATTTTCTTACATTTTGAACTTGCGACAATTTCGTATCGAGGGTATGCATAAAGTTTACGATATCCTATAAAGGGGCCGAAAACACGACATCGCTCTTATTCCAAGGACAGATGCTTGTGTGTCCCGAGTTGAAAATTTGAAAACAGTAAAATATAATACTTTAGAGTACAATATAGTACTTTACAACAGTACGTGGTATGTTACTTACCAAGCAGTTCTTTGTCATTCAATTCATGCTATTTATATAAAACCTTTCTTTAGGGACAAGTGTCCGAAAAGATTACTTAATACACATAAAATAAAACTTGAACTTGTGTGGCAAGTACGCTACGTTTAAGTAATATTGTAAGAACACTCTAATGTCAAGCATGGGCGGATTTGATAATAATTTTTGCGGGCGCCACCTCACCTATGACGCATGACGTATAAGATAAGAGCCTTTTTTAATTTTTAAAATAAAAAAATCACCTATGACGCATGAGTATAATATTGTATGCTAAAATTCAAGCATAAGGCTCTTATTCAAGTACCCCATTTTAAGGCATATTCCAAGTAGCTATTAACTTTAATTAACAATCCCTTTATGGTTTATTTTATAGCTTATTCAAAGTTAAGTAAGATATCAATTTTTCCCTTCCCTATCAAAAAATCCATCTTAAACCCCCATAAATCCGTCCATGATGTCAAGGCATTATTAAAGACTTACAACGAACAGTTCCGTAAAGTTATCAGCCTAGGACTTTGTGCACAAGGTGTATAAAAAATGCGTAGCACGCTGAACCCTGCTGATTAACGAATGAAACGACTTGGTTTAGCGACCGCGCGAAATGACTCTCGGTAAAATATTCTATTTCATAGCTCTGTAGAAATTTAAAACACACCGCTTAAAATTTACCAAACGGAATCATAATAATCAGTTGATTGCGTCTTCTTTACGTGATATTCAACTTGTTCCATAGGAAAACTTGGTTATATAGGAAAATTATTCCTTTATATAACCTTTTGTCGATTTTCTTAGGAACAAATTGTGCTGTAATGCGTGTGTGTATTTTTATTTTTTTTCTCTTCCAAACGTATTTCTGAACGAAGTAAAGTAATATAAGCATAAAACTAGGTACTAAATAGCATTTTAAAACAATTAAGGAACAAATTGTTCAAGGAAAGTAAGTCATTTTCTTTGTATGAAAGAACATGAATCGAAAAGAGTTCATATTTCAGTCTTTTAAAACTTAGTTGTACTGCACCTAAAAGGCATTCGACCTATAAGCCTTTAATTTGAATAGTCCAGAATATTTCCTGTTTTGCATTGCTATGTGTATCACAAAAACGTATATGGCCACATAATTATATTAATATGATCTCCATATTATGACGTTATACAGTACTCATTACAAGCTTAATAAAGAAAAAAGGAACTTTCTTTTTTTAAGGAAACCTAAAACTGTTGAAAACGTTTTATGCTCATCGATTTACCTTAAATAAAGTTTATGCGAGAGCATTAAAAGAAGGCCGAATAAAATGGAAGGCTTGAAAGATATGATAATGCTATGTTCGATAAATAATGATAAAAACAAAGTAGAGTTGAAATTTATTGCCAAAGTCAGGCACTCCGCCAACTATCTTTAGGTTAGACGTCACGGTATTCTTTAGGAAATCTCAAACCAAGATTTGAATAGCACCTTTATAAATTTATTCAATATCATAATATAATACATAAAATAATACAGATATTCATAATGTTTCATACATTCATCAACCAATCATTGCTTCTTAAAAATGATAAAATTAATGTGTCTCGCACAAATTTAATTTTAAAATTTAAATATTACATTAAAGTCCCTTATATAAGGATATGAAGAGCTAAATTAGTTCTTCAGTTCAATCTTAAACAAAGTTTCTGTCCGTAGAATTTAAGATTCAGCTAAACCCTCACAAGGAAGAAAGTAAGTTTCCAACGTCCTACATTTTGTCAGGCTTACACAATGTAATACGTTTTACCTAGTCCCTGTCTTCTCAACTTTCTGTCTCCTAATCTCAGTCCATTGTTACTGGACCAAGACTTTTATATTTTATTCAATGCTCCAAAGCAGAAGAGACTAATTGTTTTACTCTGATTAAGTATATGTGATTTTATTTTTAAAACAAAAAATGTAAAACCTCTATTTTAATTTATTTATATTTGTTTATATATACTTCATAATTATTGGAACCGCAATAAAATATTAAAATCTCTTTATTAAAAAACAACTGTGTATGATACACATACTCACTTGTACAACACGAGCAATTCTTATACTTTATTATATGGCCCTCGGGATCTTAACAACTTAATCAGTATTAAGCTGCATCATTATTTATACAGCCTAATTATTTTTGGCTGTCGACTTGAGAGCATAAAATGTGGCTTTGCAATATACTTATAACTTAATTAAAAATTCAAGTAACTGCTTATTATCTAACAAAATAACATACCTGTATAAATTTTAATAAACACATAACATGATTTATACAAAATACTGTATATGGCTTAGACATTTTTATAAACTGTAATTATATGTACATATGAAAATTCCTCACTTGTTTTTATTTTAACTCGAATATATTTATACAAATTCGTTCAAGAACTTAAATTTTGCGCCTTTTGTACCGTGAATGTTTTTATAAAGCTAATGTTTTTAAATCAAGCTTTGAAAACGAAAAATGGTTGTCATTTTTAATTGGAGCTAAAAAATGACGAAATACTCGCTCCATGTCAAATTTGGTTTTAGTATCGGTAAATTGGTCCATTGTACAATAGGTCTAGAACCTCGTCATACTGAATGCCGGTAGTCTGAAACCTAGTTAATTGAGCTGCAGGTTCAAAAATAAAAGTATAAAATAAAACAACTCAAAACAAAGGGATTTCGACAAAAAAGTTTGAAACAAAAAAATACTATTGTAGAACATAAGCCCACGTGATTGGCTTAAGTGACCTTGCCGAAAAAGACGATCTCGCGGTGACGACGGGTGCAATTTTGTCGATAAAGACGATCGAACGTGATCGGCGGGCGCAATGTTGTTGATCCGGTTAATCCGAACATTTCGATTGTCTGGAATAGTTTTGGTTCCAATTAGTTTAGATTAACAAGGTTCTACTGTACAAGAAACAATTTTCAATATATACAGTCAATCTTAACCACATTCGTTTATAGTGACTTAATTTCCAGTCAAGTGCTATTAAGAATGAACTATTCAGTGTTATTAATGAATGCTATTCAGTGCTATATTCACAAGATGAACAAAACAGACTGGTCCTTATATCGATTATGCAAACCACTTTCACTCGTGTTATGAACTATACTTTTCGATACATAGTTGATGAAACTACAAAAAATATTTATTTCGGTTAAAAAATAAGAAAAGATAGTCAAAATTATTTTTTCTTATGAATATTGTTATTTTTAGGGAATAGTGTAAAGATGAATTTTCGCAGGAGATAAACACATAGAAACAGTTAATTTCATAGTAGTGTAGCGAAAAATTAATAACGAAATTAATAATAATTACAGGGTAATCACCTTTTGATATATTATAACGCAAAAACTTGCTTAAACTTCAGGGGCAAAGAACTATTTGAGGTCTGTGGATGTAAAAAAATAAAAATGACACATTTATGTCGAGTATATTGGTAATCATCACTCTTCTAAATTTAGCTACATTTATGTTTACAGACATAAAATGTTGTATCTATTGAAAAGATTATCTTAAAAATCAAGAATCCTTTTTCAAGCGAATCGCACTTGGCAAGCTAAAAAAGAAAACAAGTTGAAATTGTGTTCACTTCACTTACTTCAAAGTTTTCTTAATCAAAGTTATGGCGATCGATCACGAAAAATTGTTTTAAAACCTTCAATATTATAAAATAATGCGCAAGAATGTTCGAACTTGTTCATTAATAAATCGAGTAAACTACTTTAAAGGCAAATCGATGTAAAGTGGAGAAGATTACTTTACTCAGCCCTTGATGGAAATAAGCTATGTTTATTCAGTTGCTATTCAATTTGCTCTCCCTCTGCTGTTCGTTGAATAAAATAATAATCTGTAAAACAGTAAAAGATAACACAAGCTCCTTCTTTTTCTGACTCCAGGCATCATTATGAACCAAGACCTTTTTTTACGTATTTAAATTTGTTTTAAATTTAATAAATTTTATTTACAATTTTCTCACTTTTAAAAAATCTGTTTGAATCTACGAATACAAAGGAAACGAATCTACTAACGTATTCTTAAATTTCAGTCTATTGATGTGGTGTCTATGTTTGAAATTCCGACAATGGTTCGATCGCAACTGTTAATGCTCTACAAACATCATTACAGAGCGTCTGTCTGTATTATTTGCTCTCTCCTATCCTCTT
Organism: Flexamia atlantica; assembly: GCA_035578135.1. NCBI lineage: Eukaryota > Metazoa > Arthropoda > Insecta > Hemiptera > Cicadellidae > Flexamia > Flexamia atlantica. Next base: position 39,086,342 of record JAQJVK010000008.1, on the reverse strand, counting down.
TTAACTAGAAGTAAACCTAGCTGAGACTAATCCTAGAATTTAAGTACCCAAAGTTATACCTTGCAAGTTACAAAAGACCCACGATTATAAAAACTACTCATTTACTAGGTAATATATGGGTCTTTTGTAACTTGCAAGGTATAACCACAGTCAAAGATATAATTTTTTGGTTTACTATAACATCAATCTTTGCGTATATAACAATCTATGATGGACAAAATTACTCATACTTGATGTGCCTGTCAAAGTACTTGAGATGTATTATACATTATACATTGCTTAAAATGACGACCTACCCAGGTAGGTGTTTCAAGCCAAGTATGAATGACAGATGAGTGAAGGATTATTGTTGTCCTGTTACTGACTAGGGCCGACATGTTCTTTAGACAGGACTGTTAATTAATAGCCCAAAAGCCATATAACTGAGGGACCTACATTTCAACGAGAGATCCGAACCACAATTTTGCCTGGTTTACAATTAATTTACGAACTGGTCCTATGAACATAGTATTTAATAGTGAGGACATTAATCCCCACTAGGGATCATTCCTTATTGCTCGTCAAAAAAGGATTTCAGCTTTTAATTAAATAAATCTATAACAGCCACTAACAACAAGTATCATTATATCCATTACAAAATGGAGAGACGTGTATTGTACTCTAGAAGATATAACAAAAACTGAATATACATAATTTATTTTAATAGAAGACGTCCACTCCCTCAAGTCCACCATTTTTAAGAGTGTTTTTATCGCAGGAGAGTCGTGTGTTTGCGTGACGAATCAACTTAAAACTGACTATATCAACGTTGAACTACGTTTATGGAATTTTGAGTAAACTTCCAGTAATTTGACCTTGATAATATAGTCCATAGCAAAATTGTGGTTGTGTTTATGATTATATGTTTATTTTTGCTTATTCTCTAAAGAATATTTTTTTCATTAGCTTACCCATACGTGTATCATGCACCAAATTTGACGATTGAGGTGTAGAATTTCTGGAATATTCGTTAAGGTTTTATGAAAATAATTTATTTTTCCCTGGGACCAATAAGCTTCGCCCTATCGAGCATTTAATTTATTTTAAATAAGTTATATTTCTAACTTATAAAATTAAAATCCAGAATTCATAGAAATGTTTGGGGTACTATTAGTTACTTGTAAAATATATAAAATATGTCAATACTCATTTTGTTGGAACTTTTGCCTCCTACAAATTCACTCCCCCCAACTTCAACGTATCGTTTACAGTTTTCATGTGAATGCAATGAATAAGATAAGAAAACGGACAGGAAATGAGTTTTCCACAATGGGAGCCGTTGCCAGACGAGAAACTGTTATTATTTTTTTATTTTCGCTTATATGTTTAACCAGACCTGCATTTAAAAAAATCGATTTGTTCATTTTCGAGAATAAATTAATTATGCTTGCACTAAATTAGTTCTTTTTAAACAATTTTTCATTGTTTTTAAGACTTATAATTGTCTCAATTAAATATGGCTCCGTCCAATTTAAAAATTATTCAATGGTATATTTAAAAGAATTATTCCTCTTTGCATATGCAGAGATAATTTGAATAAATATTATGTACAGAGAATCAATTTGTAACAAATATTAACGAAATAAAGTTACTATGGTGGTGTCATATTATGTTAGAGAAAAGTTTTTAGGTTTGGCTCCTTGATTGGATTAAATATAGCGTTCTCGTTTTCAAGCCCTGAAAGCTTACCACATCAATTGGACCCACACAAAACTTTCACAGCTTCCAGCATTTGCTCGATATTTGCAATCCTGTCTCAGCCTGTCTATATTTTCATTGTTGGGTTTTAAGCTACATCAGTAGGCCTATGATTTCATGGTTATTGTATGGTATAATAATACATGATATAGTTCTTTATTATTATTCAATTGTGTAATAAGGACAACTGGAGATAAAACTAAAACTGAAAATAAACTAAGAGTGAACGTTGATTGGATTCAATATACACAGTGTACATAAGGAATTAGTTTGTCCGCATTAAATATTCACTCCATGAGCACATAAACCTTATTCGTAACGAAATAAAAGGAATATTTATACTTTCATGCAGTTGTATGTAACCCGTTGAAGTTAGCTGAGGAGTGCGAGCGTTGTTGAAAGCTCGCTGTCGTCCTCTCTGTATCCCGTGGTCGCATTGGCCGGTGATTGGCAATGCAGCTTGATTGGACCAGTCCATGTGTGGAGAATGGCGATAGCTTAAAACCGGACCAGAATAGCCTATTTCCTACATTACATCTCTTGTGAATCACTATTTATGACTCTTGCAAATATGTAAGGGCTTGTTGCTCCGAAACCAAATATATTTTATTGTAAAGAGTTAATTTGCTAAAGATTTTATCTACAAGTAATTATATTTTTTCAGTGGTTTTCGCACACCAAAAATGTTTTCGGTATGGTTTCCAAATATTTGCTTAAAAAGTTGAAAGCAATTCAATTTTTAATTGAAAAAAATTAAATAACAAATTCATCAGAACAAGAACTAAGGAAACTCGGATCTTAACTTTTCCTGTTCAACGCCAATCGACCGTTTTTACTTTGACCCAGCTATAAAAATATAGTTTTTTTTAACATTTTTAGACTTGGAATTGTTAGTAGAAATAAGGTTTTCGCGTTCCCTGAAGGAAAGAAAATTGTTTTCAGAATGTTGTCTGTCCGTCCGTGTGATTGGAAGTTTGGAAGTATACACTGATACAAACAAAGCTAGAGACGACACGATTTGTCGGACTTTCATGAAATTTGGCGTAAAGTTATCAATCACATCATATCTTCAGGTTTTGGTTTATGGAAAATTTTTAAAGGTGTTAAACGCATTATTTAAACCCATTAAACACAATTTCAGGCCTTTACGATTTTGATGAGGCTTTCATGGGTTTTGAGGCTTAAGACGCCAAACAAAAATTACACTCCCCGCATGTCTGAAAACATTCGTTCTGAAGTTATGGTAATTTTAACAATTATATTTTGTTATTTTTAACCATGATGTTAAATTGTTACTTAAGTGCTTGCAACAAATGGAATTTGGCTTGAAAAAAATTAATGATCCAATATTTTAAATCATCATCATCATTTACAATGTTATGGAGGATACTTAAAATTCAATATCGGTTATTTAAATACCGATATTGTTATAACTTGGTGTGTAGGCACTTTAAATGTTTAATTTCTTAATTTTTTCATAACCACGAAAACATTTTATAAATTTCCCAACATGGCTCCTATAATTTAGTTCTACCTAAATAAATAACACCTTATAGTTGTACCTAAATAAATAACACCTTATACATGACTTAAAATATGCAGGCTCAAAATTAACTAAAAGTCATAAAGTAAAAAAAGACTGAACTAAGGGAAAAGTGAGAAAGCATGTATCAGAAATCTGATAGTATATTTTATGTTGTTGTTGTCGTTTCACTATTCTGATTCTTACCAAATAGATGGAGATAGAAAATAAAAATAAAACGTGTGGCTATTTCAAAAATTATACCAGCGCACTGTGAGTACTATACCATGCACCCTCAAAGTTGAAGCCAAGTATAAATTTAGATGATTTCCAGATACCCTATAAAGAGGAAAGAAATAAAAACTCACCCCCTCTCTCTATTCTTAAAAAGAGTTATTTTTCATTAAGAGTTTCTTTTCTATAACGAATATCAATTTGTAACAAGGGTCCCAGATATGCCAAAAACTGTTGACCAAACATGTTCCGCATTACTTGAATATTTAATAAACATTATAATACAATACAAATATTAGGTAATAAAAACAAGAGAAATGTTTTTTACATTTTTATATTGTTGACAAATTGAACTTATTAAAAGTGAATTTACTTCCAAGTACAACAGATATGGGTCTCACGTTTTGAAGAAGTTTGGGCTTGCTGCAAACTTCGTTGGCTTTTCCCACTAAGGGTCAAACAACTTTCTAAAACCTTAATTGAGTTCATGTATAAAGTTCGTTTCACTATTTTTTCAACGTAAAATTGATCATAACGAGTTTTATAAAGTAATAAAATGACCTCTTATGTCTTCCTGGATTTATTAGACATATTATTATGTCTAAGTTCTATAAAAAGATAATGTCATATTTAAACTTTTATGAACTGATTGGCTTGTCTATATTTATTATTCATGGATTTTTATCATCATGATAATTCAAAATGGAATCAAAATTCAACATACAGTAAAGAAATCAAGATGTAATTCAAATCTCACAAATTGATTGTCCTCAATAGCATTTTATGCTGTTAATTATTTACATGGGTTTCAATTATCATACAGTTTAATGTGCAACTACTTATATGAATCACTTTATTATAAATATACTGTGACTAACAAAATAATTTTAAGAAACTATCAGCATTTATCGATTCTTTATAATTTTCTTTAATTTCTATGTTTCTACGGCAGTGGATTTTTTATACTTTTTGATCGGGATCGGTCAAAACCCGGGACATGTTTCTATCTAACGGCGACATTTTGTTAGATAGCATCACTAATTCATAACCCAATGACAAATGGTGACTGGGTTGTTATTAAATTTTAGCATTCTGCAGAATAAACTTGCAATTAATTAAATTAATTAAATCATGCAAGTCTTTTTAGCAACTTAAATTACTTAAATAGTCAAATAACTTGGACCATAAGTACTGGGAGGATGAAATTAAATGCGTTTGTTAGTTTATCATGACCCAGTTGCTGGAACGATAAAGCAGATTTGTTATACTTGTTTATTATATTGCTTCAACAGATGTAATTTAAAATTAACAACTGAATTTTTTTGGCTACATATCATTAGTGTTGATATTAAAACAATAAAATGTTATATTTTATTGTTTTAATAATAACACTAATGATGTAGTATCCAACAAAATCTAGTTTCTAATGAAAATACCATCATGAATAAAGAAACACACGGACAAGAAATAATTTTAAATCAGCGAGACGTCTTTCTTCAAGATTTCAACTCTGACTCTGCTTTCCTTCATTTTTGCCGATTTTTGTACTTTCACTTTTTATACGGGTGGAGTTTTCTAGACTCCAAAAGAAGATTGACCTTTATTGAACGTTTCAGAATTAAGGTTGCAAGGGTTTAATGTTTCCAATGGGGAAAGTCAAATAAGTCGGATTGAACCATTTAAACAAACGTAAATACTCTTCTTGTTTTTCTCAGTAAGTTTTTTAATCCTCATGTTCTCCTTTTATGTTCAATAGAAAAATATTTAAAATCTTATTATCTTCAAGAATAAACTATGTTTGGTAATAATTTAAGTTAATTATTGATTTACCTTTAACTGCTAGATAAATACTAGGCATAAAAGTCAGCACTGTGAAAATAAAATACCTATTAAGATATGTGATGTAACAATAATTTCCATGAGTTTTCAAAAGTAAATTTCTTCTTCCTAAGTTATTTCTTCTTTAAAGTTTATTTTAGAATTATTTTATAGTTTTATAGTCGTTAAGTCTGAACGGGGTTCAATAAAACTATAACAATAACAAATATTTTATTTTTTTATTTCAACAGATCCATAAAATTCAAAGCTTAACAGAGATATATCAAATCTAAAAGTTGCTAAATACAAACAATCACTAAGTTTTTCATAAATCTCAAGCAATAAAATAAAGATTAAAATTACTTCATAACACGGATGTACGTTACATATATTGCACCTGTTCCTATGACAAAATATAGAGTACTAAAAAATAATTATACTATGGAAAACTTTAAACCTCACTTCAACAACTTTGAATATGAAAACTTCTGTTCAACCGTTTCGACACTTATTGATCATAGTCAAAAGATATAATGCATTTAGAATCCAAAAACATTTATCTTTCCTTTATTTATACATTCTGGGCTTCCAGAATGATATGGATTTAAAACAAATGTAACGCTTAACAAGAATAGAGCAAGAATAGTTTGAGAGTTGCTTGTGCCATGCACAGAATATGTTACTTAAACTACACTTTATAAAAAAAAGTAGATAAACAAAGGCTACATAAAAAATACGGTTTTGGGAACTTATCTAAAATTTGAATTCTTGGATATTTATTACTTGAAAACAGTAAAATTAATCTACTTGTATGATTTTTCTTTAGTTCATCAAATTATTCTTTGCATCTTTACTGTACAGGTTTAATTGTGCATGTTGTAAAAATATTTTTGAACGCAAGCAGGTTGCGCAGGTTCCTGAAACCCATACAAATTTATTAATGCACACTCTTACTTTATTCATCATCACAGAACTAGTTTATCTTTAGTTCAGGATCTAAAACAGCACCCAAACAGTTTTAAAAGTATATATTGATTTTGATTGAAAGCAAGGTGTTCTTAATATCAGTTATTAATCCTACTTTAAATTAATTAGAAACTTCTGATAAACTACGCTAAACATTTATAACATCAATAACGTTAATATAAAATGCACATTATATATATATAATGTGTTAATATATATATACACAAATATATTTAGCTTTAATAATTCAAATAAAGCATAATATTTTTCTCGCTAAACTATACAGTTATTTTGGCAAACATACGATAAGACGTACTTTTCAACACGCACTGACTATTCAACCTGGCCGTTATTATCAGTCCTAACCGTTTTTTTGTGGAAGTACGATTATCCAGTGTAATTTGACGCAAAAACAATATAATCCAACAAAGCTTCCTTCTTATACAAACAAAAATTTATTACTTTTTCCAGCTAATGAATGAATTGTGCGTTTTCAGAACAGGATATAAAGTAATTTTCTTATCGTGTTTAACTAATGATTCTTTATTACATATCTTCAATACTACTTTGTTTGCATTACTTACTGTCATCAACCTCTGTCATGCTACTCAACACAGTTCCAAAAAATCGGCGGCAAGAAGTCTAATCTACGATATTTTATTTCATGATAAAATGCCTAAATCTGGTACGGGCTAAGGTTTAATATGGATAGTATGTATATATATTTTCTTTGATACCTAAACAAATCGAAAAGTTCAGTGATAGACGCAAAATAATTCAACTAACAGGTACTAGAAATTACTTATAATTAATTAATTAATAAGTTAATTGTAATTAATTTTACTGGTGAATTCTAAATTATAACATTACATCAAAAATTATATCTTTACTGAGCTAAAAAGTATTTTAGGAATAAGTAATATTACTTTAAAATAATATGTCACAGAGTTTAAATGTTTTACGAAGAATGAAAAGTACTATACTAATCTCTTTTCAAAAGAGAAGTAAGTGAGCAAAGATGTGCTTGTGCATATGAAGCATTGTGCATAAAGGTTTAGATCTGACGTGCATTAAATCACTCTAAAGTACTATGTAATTATTATTACCATGGCTGAAGTTTTGTTAGTTATATTAATCAGAGTTAAATTTACAAGGACAAAAGCAACAAATTAATCAATAACGTCCATTTCCTTTAAGGATCCAAATTATGACTCACAAATTTCCAGAATTTCTTAACTACTCGAACAAGTGGTGCAGTAAATTAGTATATGAAGAAATGCTATATGACTCTTGATAATATACAAAAAATATATCTATACAAAAATAAATTTAGTTAGATATATTAACTTGATATGTTTTCTACAAAACAAATTCTTTAGGGGGAATAATACATATTTTAGTCAGTAATAAATTTTACTACCAGAATTTGTGATTGCAAAATTATTTTGAATGTTTGAAAAAATTACTCTTTATTATTGATAATTTAATTTCGTGCCTGGTACTGTTTCTTCTACATTCTTCGCCATTGCTACTTTATACAGTCTAAACAAGCCCTTTCCGAAAGGAGGGTCTAATACCTTACAATGTTTGGCATCCGCTGTCTACGTTGACTTATCTACCGATAAAAATACGAAAAGAATAATTGCGAGGAAAGACCCAGCGTCAACAGTCTTTGAGTAGTATAGAAAAGCCGGTTCTGGACAACGGATGACCTTGAAACAACGACGACATTGACAAGCTGGGACACGTAGCGGTCGCACCGGAACCACACTTGTACGATCGCGTATCCGTTTCCTTTTGTGGACCGGAAGTGCTTATGCGCTGGTATCCTCTTCTTGGTTATGTTTGGCTAACGCCAACAGGATCATCGTCAGCTCTTTCTTGTTGATTTTGCCGTCCTGGTTGTAGTCGACCCCCTGTAGAATCGTCTCCTCAAATTCCTGCAGGTCTTGAGCGTCGTAGTCCTAAATAGTAACAATTATATTACCTTGGTATGAATACGACAGCCAAAAAGTTTCTAGAACCACAGTAAATCTACTACTACGGTACGATTTTCTCAATTGATATATTCGCTTCTTAAAGTGCAAAATTGCAATTGTAATTTTAACTTAATAACTTGTTTTTATTATCTTAACCACCTTTGTTTGTTGAAGTTGAAGTTTCCGCGTCAATAAGTATGTGATGTGACTACTTTTAGTCTTCATCGGTTATTTGATTAATAAAAAATCGGAAGTCATGTTTTTGCTGGTTCAATACGGGATTGAAATTTTGAGTTCATCATCACATAAGTGAAAATGTTTAAGTGCAAAAAAGATATATTCGAATTATGATCTTCTTAAATCCAAAAAGGTCCAAAACAGTCTTACCAGGTATTCTTCCGAGAATTAAAAATGTTTCCCCTTTCATCTCTTTATATATTTAAATGTCTGATGTTTTTACAAAAGCATTTTGTTAACATCCAACAATCAGAGCATCAGCAAGACTATCCCACTAGTCATGAGACCAATTTACAATATACACGTCATTGCCTAGTTCTGTTGGAAAAATCACCGTAATACATAGGAAGAAAATTTTTTAACAAACTGCCAGTGGAACTTAAAAATGGTATTCATGATGTGAGTTTTAAGAATAAGCTTTTTATTTTCTAGTGTCAACGACTTTTTGAAAGTACATTATTTATTGTGATTTTTTAGTTTTTATAATTTTTTATGAATGTTTGCTAAATATAGAGAAAGACATTGATAAGTACTTTATGTTTAACTAGCAGTTCCCGTGGATTCGCTCACGATAAAAACTATATTCTAACCTTGATTTGACGAATGTGAAGGGGCTGAATGAAAAAAGGTTATGTCAAGGAATATTTAATGTAGAGGTCCTTTTACATGCTATGGCGTTGTGTAGGTTAAAAATAGTATATTTCGCAACAAGGGCCGAAAATGAGGTTTTGCAGGCTCGAGATCGTGTTTCAAATTCGAGTAGAAGTCGAGAATTTGAAACGATCGAGAGCAGCAAAACCCTTTCGGCCGAGGTGCGAACGCTATTTTTCACCACACTACCCAATATATAATATACCCTAAATAATTTTAAAAAACGGATTATTGTTTGACTCGCTTGAAAACAAAACTTGAAGGTTATGAATGACGATACAACTTCTTTATTATGTTTAAAAAAACACAGCTATGAAAATCATATGATCGCAACCATCCTGTCTTTGGAACCTATTGAATGCCGTATAAATTATGTGATGTTCTGACGTTGTTTCAAGCAAATAGACGATCAGTTTACTTTCGGCCCTAGGGCCCCAAACGTTTTCGGTCCTGTGGCGGCAAACAGTGTGTTTCGGTCCACGTTTGACGTTTGTAAAACAGGTGATTTCGTCGTAGTATGGTGAAAAAACAGTTACATGTATTACAGTAGATAGTGTAGGTTTTACTTTCTCAGCCATGACTCAAAAACGGCAAGACCGATTTTAACGTGAATTGTGTCAATTTTAAGGTATATCTATGCATATTTGCCAAAACGGCTCAGAATTGTCATAATTAGTAAAACGAAGAGCTGAATGTTCGAAACAGTGGCGCTATCCGTCGACAGTTTAACAAACTTGAGTCATTTGGTTTACAACTTAACATATGAGCGATTTTCAATATATTTTGAAATGTAACTACTGACTGAAGCACTTATTTTTTCCTTGCAAAACCAGGCCACCCTCGGATTAGTTGAAAAAGGAATTCGCCAAACTATTGTAGGGGATGAATACATTAAGGACGCCTTAAGGGGAAAACTATAACTCCCGTTGCCCAAATAAAGCCTGAGCTACATTTTATGATTAAACAGATAAGGTACAGAAATTGATGGATTAAATCTTACCTAAATTTAACTTTTATATAGTGCGTATGACCTAAATAAATTGGCAAAACAACCATAAAACCGTGATGGAAAGAATCATATTATAGATCAGCTTAAACAACGTATACGTTTGTGAAGCTAATTACCCTCTGCCTGACTAAATTAAATTGGAAATGTAAACAAAAGATCATCCATTACATTTATACGGGCACATTTCAATCCTTTGTCTCCACCAAAAAAACCTTAAAACCCTATGTCAGAGATTTCGTAATTTAAGGGTTTATATAATAAATATATCAAATAATTAGATTACGCTATTACGCAGTCTCTTCGCGACTAAAAAATTACCTTACCCCCCACCAATGTCTGTGTACATTGCCCCCTTTTTCAGTCTTGCGGGGAATTAGTTTAAAGACTCAACCATAAAAGGCAGCACGCACTTCAGGCTTTAAACTATAGAGGTAAAATGAGATTAAACGCAAAATCATCATAACAGGCATCATTACAACTCCCGCAGCCAAAATAAAGATGGTGCCATAAACTGAATTTATCATTAGACAGATTAGGTACTAAAACTAAACTAAATGTAACTTTTATATAGTACATAATCATGTCCATAAAATAAATCAACAAAAGAACAATAAAACCGCGATGAAAGAAATCAATTTATATAATCAGCTGAACAGCGTATGTAGAGAAGGATTCATATAAGTTGGCCAAAACGAAAGTAAACAAACTATTATCTTCTCACGAACTTAAGCATAAAATCTAGCTGTGCTAAAAACATTGCTAACAAACATCTGTTTTAGCATAAAACTTGCAGTAAAGCAAAAGTTCTGATGCAATATTGCACGTGGAAGTTCTCTTGCGCAGCCTAAAATATTACTCATGGGCTTTTTCAAATTACATATATAATAACACGGAGAGGTTGTGTCATGGATGCGACATGATTAATAATCTTAGATTTTATTATCAAATTTATCTGTACAAAGAAAAATAGGTTTGTTTATGATTAGCCCTTACTACTTGCTGCAAGTCAGCATCTGATTTGTCTCATATTTTGTTCAAAACTTATCTAAATTGGTCAAGTTATGTTAAAACATAAATATATATATGTTTAATAAATTGAACTGTAATTTTATAAATGCTCTGTGACAATAAAGACATTTGAATTAGAATTTATGATTATTGTCTCTTGCAAACTGTGAAGAAATGACTAAGCATTGTAAAATTGTATAGAGCCATTAATTTTCGTCTTAATATTGCAAGAAAATCATTGGTTCGTTATAATATTATCGTTTGTAATATTTTGAGAACAGTTGCGCTACGCTTCGACCAAAATTTAAAATTTTACCTTCTTGACCAGCTCGAGAAGGTCTTTCAAGAATCCTCTCAGCTCTTCATTTTCAATCGTCCCGTTATTGTCCTGTAAAATATGTTAATTGATTAAAATCGTTACAATATTCTGGTACTATAATTTTCATCACTCTGTATATGAAAATTGCCCGTTACCGTACAGCTGAGATCCACGAAACCCCTCAATTTCCTTACATCAAAACAAATAATGATCTGCTAATTTTTCGGTACCCAAACATTGCATTTCCGTACCCAAACAAACTTTTTCGGCACACAAACAAAATCTTGCCGTACCCAAACAAACGAAGTTCCTATTTTGACAGTTCAACCAGCTGACTTTAAACTAAAATAGACAGTTCAGCCATATTGTATTTGCTTATGGAAAAATGACAGTTGTGAAATGTTGGATGATTTTTTAATAAGTTTGGTTACTTATTTGCATCGTGATGAAAAGTATTGTTCACTACTCGTCACTAAAGTCCCATTCCGGGACTCGATAGTGTTTTAAAAACACTATCATGCCCCGAAATAGGCTACTTTTGTGACTAGTAGTGAAATAGTAGTTTTCATCACTAGGAGCGAAAGTGGCTCTTTTTGGTACGATCGAATACCAAAGAGACACTTTTGCTCCGTGTGATGAACAACAATTTTCATCACAATGTATAAATAACCATTTAATCGTTAAAAAAATAGACTTCATAATTTTGAGGTTATCCAAAATAGTCATCGTCATTTACACATCTGTTAGTTGTTTACAATCACAAGTTAAGAAATCGTTCAACCTTTCAAACATAACGGTTTTGACATTTAACATAAACAAATTTTGACATAAGAGTACGGCAAAATTTACCATATGTTTTTTCAGTACTCCTATTCAAAATGATCCAAAAACGATCATTTTGCGTATGATTTAGAGAACTAAAAACGGCTGTTTTCCAGACAGTATGATGAAATATACTATTTATTATTAGATTCATAGAAATATTAAATTATTTAAGTTCAGAAGGTGGGATGTGGTCCGTCGGGCTGCACATTTTCTTATTGACACAGGAGCGCTTTCGGCGGCTTGCCATTTTCAACTGCTACTAGTCTTCCGCCTTGTCATCTACCCGTATATATAGGTTTTGTGAATGGTTCTGGAACGTCTGAGATGATTCGAGGGGGTTGAGCTTCTTGGAATTCCGCGGGGTCCCTAGTACCTGGAAGATTCGGCGTTGGGTCAATCGCCTTTGTTCTCGAACTATTTCACTGGCTATTGTTTCTAGATGTTTCCTGTGTTTCCTGTACTGAATTCTTTTTATTTACGATTTGGTCTTTTAATATATCAAACGTTTTACTTTCTGAACATTCTAATTGTTGGTTAATTATGTTATTTCTTGCTTTTTCTTTAAAAAATATGGAGGTTCTCGAAGAGGTCTAGTTTTTTGCTTTTATTTAAGATCTCTACTATTTCTAAAGTATCTTCGATTTTCCCGTAGTCGTGATTTTCTTCTATAATATGTAAGGCAAAGTGTGATTTTGGTTCCTGTTGTTTTAATGCATAAATGTGTTCCTTGTATCTTTGTTTAAAATTTCTCCCGGTTTGACCTACGTAAACTTTATTACAAGTTAAACACTTTAATTTGTACACTCCACTTTTTGAAAATATGTCTTTACTTTCTATTTCCGTGTGAAGTTTAGTTTTTACGTTGTTGTTTGTGCGGAACGCAACATTTAAGCCTTGTTTTTTGAAAACCTTAGCGACTTGGTATATTTCCGGGCCTGTATAGGTAAATGTTACCCATTTTGCTTCATTTTCTTTTTCTTCGGCAGGTTTTTCCCTAAGTAATCTGTCAATATCCTGTTTTTTAAATCCATTTTGTTCGGCTAAGCAGTATATGGTATCTATTTCTTCTTTAAATGCTTTTTTGTCTAACGGGATATTTTTTGCTCGATGTATCATACTCCTAAATGATGCTAATTTATGTTGAGTGGGATGGTTGGAGGTTTTGTTAATCAATACGTCACTAAATGTAGGTTTTCTGTATATCTTAAATTTCAAATGAGGTGCTGTTTTACTATGGTTAAATCCAGAAAATTTATGCTATTGTCCTTTTCAGTTTCTATTGTAAATTTTAAGTTGTTATGCTGTTCGTTTAGTATATTTAGGATGTTATCAAGACATTTTTCCGGTTCTTTATTTTCAATAACGCACAAGCAGTCATCGACATATCTATACCATTCCTTAACGTGAAATTTATCTTTCAGATGAGGTATGAGTTTACTTTCTATGTTCTGTAGAAATACTTCGCTGAGTATGGAAGAGAGCGGAGATCCCATAGCTAGTCCTTCATTCTGCTTATACAATGTGTTGTTAAATTGAAAATAATTCTGGTCTAGAACTGTTGAGAGTACATTTTTGGCCTGGGTTGCTTCCATTTGGCAAATAAATATAATATTAAAAACAGCATTGAACTAACAAAAGCCCTTAAGGATATCAAAGTAATAGACAATACGCATTTAGCTTCATTCGACATATCAAATCTTTACACAAATATTCCATTAAAAGAAACTATCCAACTAGTGTATGACAAATTAAAAAACATTAAAGGAGAAGAAGAAGCAACCCAGGCCAAAAATGTACTCTCAACAGTTCTAGACCAGAATTATTTTCAATTTAACAACACATTGTATAAGCAGAATGAAGGACTAGCTATGGGATCTCCGCTCTCTTCCATACTCAGCGAAGTATTTCTACAGAACATAGAAAGTAAACTCATACCTCATCTGAAAGATAAATTTCACGTTAAGGAATGGTATAGATATGTCGATGACTGCTTGTGCATTATTGAAAATAAAGAACCGGAAAAATGTCTTGATAACATCCTAAATATACTAAACGAACAGCATAACAACTTAAAATTTACAATAGAAACTGAAAAGGACAATAGCATAAATTTTCTGGATTTAACCATAGTAAAAACAGCACCTCATTTGAAATTTAAGATATACAGAAAACCTACATTTAGTGACGTACTGATTAACAAAACCTCCAACCATCCCACTCAACATAAATTAGCATCATTTAGGAGTATGATACATCGAGCAAAAAATATCCCGTTAGACAAAAAAGCATTTAAAGAAGAAATAGATACCATATACTGCTTAGCCGAACAAAATGGATTTAAAAAACAGGATATTGACAGATTACTTAGGGAAAAACCTGCCGAAGAAAAAGAAAATGAAGCAAAATGGGTAACATTTACCTATACAGGCCCGGAAATATACCAAGTCGCTAAGGTTTTCAAAAAACAAGGCTTAAATGTTGCGTTCCGCACAAACAACAACGTAAAAACTAAACTTCACACGGAAATAGAAAGTAAAGACATATTTTCAAAAAGTGGAGTGTACAAATTAAAGTGTTTAACTTGTAATAAAGTTTACGTAGGTCAAACCGGGAGAAATTTTAAACAAAGATACAAGGAACACATTTATGCATTAAAACAACAGGAACCAAAATCACACTTTGCCTTACATATTATAGAAGAAAATCACGACTACGGGAAAATCGAAGATACTTTAGAAATAGTAGAGATCTTAAATAAAAGCAAAAAACTAGACCTCTTCGAGAACCTCCATACTTTTTAAAGAAAAAGCAAGAAATAACATAATTAACCAACAATTAGAATGTTCAGAAAGTAAAACGTTTGATATATTAAAAGACCAAATCGTAAATAAAAAGAATTCAGTACAGGAAACACAGGAAACATCTAGAAACAATAGCCAGTGAAATAGTTCGAGAACAAAGGCGATTGACCCAACGCCGAATCTTCCAGGTACTAGGGACCCCGCGGAATTCCAAGAAGCTCAACCCCCTCGAATCATCTCAGACGTTCCAGAACCATTCACAAAACCTATATATACGGGTAGATGACAAGGCGGAAGACTAGTAGCAGTTGAAAATGGCAAGCCGCCGAAAGCGCTCCTGCGTTAATAAGAAAATGTGCAGCCCGACGGACCACATCCCACCTTCTGAATGTGACATCGGCGCACGGACCTCAAAACCATCGTTAAATTATTTAAGCTTTAAACCAAACTACCTGATAAAATTATTATAAAAAGTACAAATCATAACTAAATATGATATCATTATTTTTTATTGCTTACTTTATTTATTTTTTCGCTGTTTCAAAACTTTTGTGCTTAATATGTAGATACAAAAATATTTCGTTTACATAGTTTCCGAAAGCAGTATCAAACGTAAATAAATGTTGTAATCGAGCAAGAAAATCTTTGGATATAAACTATCCTTACCAACCAAACGGCCCTGAAATTACTGTACACTTTTAAATTATAATTTTATTTGCTAAAATACTCACTCGGTCGTAGAGTGAAAACACCCTCTCTATGTCGTCCTTTGTTAGCTTTGTGGCACCCTATAAGAAGAATCAAGCCTAAGTAATGTACACTACATGATAAATTAATAAACAGTAATACAAATTCTGCAAACCGAAGAAAGTTATATGACGAGTTTGTTTGTCACATGAGACGAGTCCCTTTCAGGAAGAAATACTGGGTCAACTGTGAGAGTGTTTTTATTTTACTTACGGCACAGATGAAGAACTATACAGATTGGCATCCTAATGCATTTTTCGTACCCGTTTTTTCTAGCGGCGTCAAGTTTGTTAGGTAATTTTGACGCCCATATTGTATTGGTATCAAGGATTATTTCGCCAATATCAAATATTTAGGTCCCAAAGAACAGATATAGCTAATAATGACTTCGATACCAGTGCAATTTGTGTGAAATAACAGCCCAACAAACTTGACGGCGCAGGAAAAAACGGGCACGAAAAAATGCATTGGGCTGCCAATCTGTATAGTTCTTCATCTGTGCTTACGGTCTTTTTTTTTACTTACAGCTGTAAAAATGTGTATATTTGTCCTATTTAAACTCTACAAGAATTGTCACGATAATGAAATGAAGTATCACAAGCAACTAAAAACTCCACTACTCACTACACAAGCATAAGTACATGTATAACGAATCTATATTTTAGTCTAATGTAAGTTCATCAAATACATAACTAATCTTATCACTTAATGTGGTACTTTCTAAATTATTTGATAAGCTCATAATGCACAAAATGGATGTGGTCCAATGACAAGTTGCGTAATTCGATGTAATGATCGTTTAAAATATTGTTTATATTGTAATTTTAAAGGATGGGTAAAGGTAACAAGTAACAACAGATGATATATTTTACAGAATAAGGATTATAAGAATCTACAAAATAAAAACAAAAATCTAAAACATATAGGTAAAGTCTGATACAGGAAATGATAAGTTATACACTTCAAAATACAAATAACATTAAGGACGATTGTGGAGGAAAATAGTATTTACATAAACAATAGGGACGGAAACAAAATGGTTCAGGAGGATGAAAATATAGACATAAAATAGGACTAACAACTTGTATATTTTATCAACTCATTCTAGGTCTAATCAAAAACTACCAAAAATCCATAAAACTACAGCTGGTCTAAAATTCAACATAAAGTATTCTACCAGACAGTTTTGAAGAGAGTAGTAGTAGTGAAAAGGAGAAAAAGAAATTGACAGGATAGATAGTAAATCAGATTTCATTAAATAGTTTTACTCAAAACTTTGTATGGACATTAAAAAAATCTTAAACATTTACAATTTTACCATTGTTATCATTTAACGAAATGCATAAAAAAATGTGCAAGTAATGATGTTCAGATCAGTTTGTAATACATAATATTTAACAAAAAAAAACAGTCCCTTTATCATACTTGGATGTAAGTTTTTTCGAGGCTTCAAATATAATTACAAAAATACAACAAAAAAGGTAGTATAAAAATTGAATTTTTTAATTTTTATTTGTCTAATAATAATATGAACTCTGCCATTTTAATATATAAAACAATAGTAGTGTAAAAACAAGGTTCAAAACAATATAGAGAATTATATTTACAATTCAATATTCAAGTTGAACCACTACTAATCAGTGAGTCAATTATATTTACAACGTGTAATGCAAAAGGAAGAAAAGTTCATTGAAATTAAAGTAAAACTACGACAAAAGAAGCAATTAAAAAGGCTACTTCATTAGGTATTTGTACAATAAATATAATACATCGTATATGGTGTTTAAGGCTTAAAGGAAAGTGGAGTTGAACAAGGAAAAAGGATCATATATCATTGAGGAATATCATTTTTAATGATATTTTTATTCATAATTTTAAAATTGGCGATCCTTCAAAACTGTTAATTGACGCATATGTTTTGCGCATTACGAGCCATGCACTTCAGCCAAGCCTCGATTTTGGCGGCGTCCACATCAATTCTCAAGAGGAATAGTCTCCAGAATGTAGTTATGTGCATTATATGTAGCTCAATACTTATAGTGGGACTAATACAGAACTAACTAAAACAGAATTATTATAAAGTTGCAGATAAATTGATATTTTTATGATTTTTAACTGACAGTACTGAAAAATAAATAAATAAATAATTAGCCACACCATAATTTTAACAATCTAAAATCAATTGTAACATTTTTAAATCGTAAAACTTTCAATAATATTTTAAAGGTAGAGAATTGAATGTGGACATAGGGCTGATATATACAGCAATGGGCATCCCATGAACTCCAAACACTCGAACTCTGTACTCACTTCAATTCCATCCTGACAGACAACAACAAACAGACAAATGATAGTCACGTTGTCAACAGTGTGATGGGAAATAATAACGTAATTTTGTTCAAAATTGTGAAAAATAAAGGTATTAAAAGAAAAGGTGACAACTTAAATAAAAGTTTGAAAAATAAATAAGCAATTCAGTATTAGGATAAATTACGATTTAAAATATATGTATAAAAACAAATGTTATGTTATTGTCATATTTAACAATATAAGAATTTGTGGAGTTATGAATATATTACTTTTGAATTTGTAGAAAAATTTACTTTTTTTGGGTTTAAGTTTTACAGCATTCGCAGCTAATTAGGACCTGGTAAAAGCGCTATTGCTTAGAGACATAATTGTTTTTAGTACAGCATTTTAAAATGATGCTTTACAATTGAAAGGAAATTGCATAGGATTCCAATCATACTCTATAAACACTACGAATGTAGAGTCAAATATAAAAAATGTAATTAAACAAGACGAAGGATTTTTATTCACAGAGCAAAACTATTGGGAAAGACGAGTTGAATATTAATTATCATGTCGATTTCTTACAATTACTGGTATTTAATTTCACAAACTTTAATGGTCACTTTAGTTCTTCATCTTGAGGTTTTATATTGAACTAAATTTTTTTTCAATCTCGGATTAAGTGTTAATAAATAAATGTTTTTCCTACCTTGAACACTTGCCGACAGAGGAAGTTTTCCTTCACGGGCAAAAGCCTAAGAAAAGTAAAGACAAAAAGCTATTACTTTTGAAGCAGAAGTTTACCAAATATTTTATTGTCAGTAGGGCATTTTGGGCCTGTTTGAAAAAATACTCCATCCCAAAGTTGCATAGTTAGACCGGCCAAAAAGAATTCCTATATCCTAAAATATAATCATTAATTTATTAAATTTTTTATTAAATTTTTAAATAAATCATTAATTTATACCAGATTTCCCATAAAAGTCCACCCCTAACTTTTTCCTACATTTTTTCAAATATCATTCTTACGCCACCTTTATAATTGCTGGTTTAATAGTTTATTTTGAGGTGATATTCAATTTCAACCGCTATCTTCAATCCACCACATTAGATCAAAAACAATTTGAATAAATTAAAGGTGGTGTTGTGACCCATGATTTCAATACCGGAATAAAAAATTATTATATTCAGCGTAAAAAATAGCTTGAAATAACGGATCGTAGTACCATTCCCGTGTTTTAAATAACTTATGTCATTTCAAAATGTCGGATTTAAGATAACGGCCTAAAAATGTAAGTGAAATTGAATTTTAAATAACTCTACAATGACCGGTTATGTATATTTGCCACTTTCTGGCATTATTTTACATGGATCTTATAAACAATTTTTGATGTTATATAATTAGCTAAAAAAATTAATAACAAGTTCACATAACTTGAGAACATAAAGCACTCAAATAATAACACAACAGCAATCGATCTTTTCAATCATTTCAATTCTATCAATTTATTTATTGATAATATAACTGTAATCGCAACTGTATTGATAGCCTTGTAATTAATAAAAAACATTTAGTTTCAAATTATGAGTAACAACTCAACCTTGAACTAATTATTTTTGGATCCAATATAAAGAATCCTAGATGGCAGCCAAAGTTGAGTATACCCACTGAAAATGAAGCCCCCACAATATTTGGAGTGCTGTGTGATATTTGAAAACTATAGGAAAACGATTGGGAGAACTACTAGAGGGCACCCTATGTTTGAATGGCCCCTTTATCCAGTTTTTTATAGGATTTTGAAAGTCATGCCAAAAGTTTATCATAGATATATAAAAACATTTCATTTTAGGCCTAGACCAATTGTAAAAAAATCGTTATATTATAAATTTCACTATATTTTATTCTGCGTTTATATTTTTATAATTGGAGCAATGATTTTTGATTCTAGAATATCTAAATAGGGTAGTGTACCTATATTTTACATTGTAGTTATGTTTTGTTTTGATTCCAATGTAATATTAAAGTTATTTCTCAAAACATACTCACTTTGCCATTTCTGAGAGCTGCAGCCTTCCGTCTTTGTTGGCATCAAAAACTTGAAGCTGAAAACATGATAAAAGTAAAAAAATAGGTTGGTATGAGTTTATGTAATTAACACATCAAAGAGATCGATTTATTAATCAAAATTTCTTCTGATTTTTAAAGGACAATGCCCAAAATTGTTTAGTGTCCTTACAACTGAGAATTCAGTGTTTTTTGTTGTTGTTTTTTTTAATTTTGATACCTTTAAGAAGTAATAACCTGCATTATCGCTATTGGGGTTTATACTGTACTAGGACATACAACAAATAGGAGCTGTACTCCTGCAAAAATAAAAATGAATAAGCATAATCATACTACTTAGTTTATATTTTTCCTTGTGTAATGAATACCAACTACTATTTTAATATATCATGGAAGATTTGCTGATTTGTTAATATTACTGGCAATAAACTATTTTTCATTTCATTTCGTACAATAAGGACCACTATTAGAATTTTAACGGTCGAATTTTCTCCGCCCGAATGAATTCGATGTGTGTGCGAGGGGCGTAACTTCTCTTTCGGGTGTATGACCCTTATTACCCACTGTCGTTAATGTAACGATTAATATGTTTCAATAGTTTTATGGATCTGTAAGGAGGGGTTACCGGGCGATGTAGATATAATTCAATTTGCAAAATGGTTTGGGGCTACAAAACTTAATTCTATATGGCTCGGTTTCTGTTAAGGTTTTCTATTAGTAGTTTATGCCACGAGTGAGATGTAACTTGTCTCACGATATTTAATATCAACAATAGTGGAACATAACCGTGAATCGATGAAATTAAAACACATCCACTCAATCGAATGAAGAACACGCTTTAATTTCCTTTTTTTGAATTAGTTTTAATCATCAGAGGGTCTAACCATTGCACCGTAGGGGTTAGTATAACACAATTGTTATGGAGTTTAGTTACAACAAACTTAGTCCAGATAGCTTCATATCGGTTTCACATCGTAAAGACAATGTCGAGTCTACCACGTATCTACAAAACCATTTTAACTTTGAGGTTTGAACTTACTGTTAATACACAAAGTTTGTAAGTATTTAAAGTAGAGGATTGTTGTAACAACAATGTGGCGCGAGTTTTATTAGTGCACATACCATGGTGTCGGTGTACTCGATCAACTTGTCCTCAGACACGTCGTTTATCTTCTTGGCTTCTTTCAGCAGATCTCGAAGAAAGTTCTGTAAAAGTAATTTTTTTAATCCTTAAGGTTTTACCTTGTATAATAAATACGTGTAAATACTGATAAGCAATTTAACGTGGAATTTACAAGCATGATATCGCAAGACTAAAATATGATTTTATTCTCTACTACTCCCATAATAGATTGAGCACGGCTGATTTTCTTTAAGCTGAGCAAATCTGCAAACAGGACTTAATATTTTACTATAGTATAATGCTATTGATAATGTTATTTTTAACTGAAAAAATAGCTCAAAACCTAAATAAATAAAACATTTTTCGTTTATTAAATGAAAATTAAGAAGCCAAAAATATTGGAGGAAAAATGTTTGGTTTAAAGCTCTTTAGTCTGGTTAGCTGAAGCTTGAAGAACACAAATATTTGATTAAGCAATTGGCTCCATGCTTTATTTGAACACTGAAGTATTGACTGTAAATACATTGTTCATATATTTCTATATTGAAAAAATTATTTGAACTGACAGTATTTTACTAACACCAGAATCAAAAATCCATCTTGAAAGGAATTATCTTTGAAGGAATGTTCCATTTTCAGATGACTTTTTATATAAATGCCTGATATGAAAAAAAAGTAAATAAAATTACTAGTACATTTAATAACGTGGAAAGCAGAAAGCTCGCGTAATATGTTTGTTGATTTGATAAACAAATATAGTAATATTATTTGACAAACGGGTATAGTTATTAATAACAATAATTATATGTTTTTATTTCTAATTTCAACTGTCAACTGTTCATGAAATTAATTTTTCTATACAATAACGATAAAGTATAAGACAGACTTTAAAGGATTTTAAAGCCTACCCTCTTTTTAGTTGCGTAATTTGCATACCTTTAGCTCATCAGCTTCTATGTATCCACTGCCATCCGTATCATATTCTCTCCAAATCTGCAAACAGGTTAACATTTGTATTTGTATCTCTGACCCTCCCAAGGAAAATTAATGCAATTGCAAATTCAGCTATAAGGTTTATAAATTTCATATTTAATCTCTTAAACAACCAACCCTTTATCGTTCAATTTCTTTTACATATATTTTAACCAATAAATCAAAAATATAAAATTTATAAAATTTAAAAATCAGCTATAACATTTATGAATTTCAAGTTTAATGATATGAACAACCACCCCTATATTCTTTCAATACCTGTTACAAATATTTTGACAAATAAAATTAAATTAGAAAATAAATAAAACTAAAAATTCAGCTATAAGATTTATACATTTTATATTTAACTATACATTAACAACCATCGCTTTATTCGAGCAACATCTTTTACATATTTGGTTTACAAATAAAATAAAATTGCCTTATCCAATCACTATTATTTGAAAAATTATATGTTTCGTTCCTTAGAACATCTTCATAATATCTTTTAACTATTAATCAATGTATTATCATATTGTGGCAAGTCAATTGATTTGGTAAAATATTGTCACAGTCACAATAATTAAAAGCTGTCATTATTGTTATTGTAAAGTATATTATTTGTAATTATTGTAGCTGTAACAATGTTTTATCAAATCAATTGACTTGCCACAATTTAATGTTATATTAATTTATATGGCTGCATTCTTAAAAGACCAGGATATGTTCTAACGAACGAAAAAATGTTGGATAAGGTAATTTTACTTTACTTCTTTTATTCTCCAATCCAGGTTCACAATGAATACCAACTATATTTTTAAATTGAAAATTACTTAAATAAACAATCAGTCCAAACAATCAAACCGCCACTGCGACATCAGAATTCATCGAATCAGATAACAGTTGTTGAAAGCTCGCCATACCTTCATGAACTCGACGCTCGACTCGAGTGGGTTGTCGAAGCGGAAGAGCAGGAGGAAGTTTTCCTCCATGGGCAGCAGCTGCGCCAGCTGGGGGCAGACGTGTGCAACATGTTGGCAGCGAACATTACAATGTCATACATTATTCTACGTGTTGGACTGTTTTGTTTACAATGTTTGATGCAACTGTCACAGATTTGGACGTTCAATTCATTTTTGGTGCATGATTAAATTGAAATTGTTTACAGTTCAAAGTAGAAGAGGGACTATATTGAAAATTATTTTCCAACCATGTCATATTCTTCTTTAACTTCTGAGATAGTTTTAACCAGAAATTGCCTCATCTTCGTTATGAAGGAAACCTTTAAGTTTATATCAATTGCTTAAGTTGTCAAGGGATTGATATTTTCGAAATATTTTCCTTCATTACAATTATTTTCAGTCCTAGCCATCATTAATCCGACCAATTCCAAATAATAATAATGTCAAGAACAATACCGCGGTTGCTAACAATAAGATTTTTGAACTGATCGGTTTTTCCCAAAGGGAAAAAGAGTTTGATCTCTTATTTGGAGGATAAACCCGTGAAGAGCACAAAGCAATCAGCACTAAGGGAGAGCCAAATTTCCTCCTCTGTCCAGCCAATTTCCCAGATTACGTTTATCTATCAATAATTGTTTTCCTCGTCCTTTCCTTGAATAGAAAACAATTTGTAGCTCAACGAATAGCGCTTACATTTTCCTAAAAAAGATTAAGTCAGCAATGAATCCTCAATAAGAACGGTAATTTTTCTTGGCTAACAATAGTAGTTCAACTTGTTATCTTGATAAGAAAGGGAGTTATTTTCCAATAACCGTTATGGATGCAAAAACTGAAAATTGGGCAGTGGCTTACTCTGTTTAGTTTGAAATTACTCTATCACCTCTTCTCTTACGTTTAAGCTAGATAAACTCGTAGGGTGCACAGTTTGCACGATCAAAACACATAAAAACAAATTTCCCTCTCAAACATCTCGCAAAAATTAATGACGTTACGGTGATTCTCTCGACGCCAGATCTTGCTCTGCACCCGCGATACGCATCAATTACACCACGGTAGCTCCCAATGTTATCTAAAAAGAATTCGTTCAGTTATCATAGCATAAACATATAACCTATAATGTGGAAATTAATTCGAAATATAACATCAGACTACTTGCACTCCCTCTCTAAGAACAGTTCTCCTCTTGATTAATTGGGTTTAACAAAATTTTGTTCCAGAGTAATAGAGAAGGTAAAAAATTTATCTGAAAAAGATCGTCTGAAGATTTGTTTGTGGAACTTAATTTTTAAGAAAAGATCAGTGATAGTATAAAATATTTTAAGTTAGGTCCTCTAATCAATTTGAGAGTTCAGTACCACTAAGTACCACCTCCCGGTACTTAGTGTCTCTCACCTCTCGGATGTCAATCTTGCCGTCCTGGTTGTCGTCGTAGGCTTCCATGAAACACTGCTTCAGCTCCACCAACATGGCGTCTGAAACCGCCTGCAACAACATTTAAACTTATAACGGTAGTTCATCATGAGAAATGATTAATACATTAAATTTAGGTGGATGCGAGTACTCGATCATCGAACTTATTAGAGCAGAGCTAACACGACCCAACTCGTCTCGAAGTTTTGCTAAGTACTCCAGACATCGAGTCGGGTAGTTATTCCTCCATTTACCCAAAATCGGTTCGTTCGATCGCCATTTAAAGCCATTTCTTACAAAGTCAACCCCATCTTTACCCAGAACCTTAAAACTTTTGTTGTTTAACTAGAATCAAAGTAGTTGTTTTGAGTTGTTTATTAATATTAATATGCTTTAGAGAATCCATTCCTTTCTAGAATTTGAGATTTTTTAATTCTAAATCAGAAAATGTTTGTTGAACCTTTGCAATTAGTATATTTTATTACGAGGGGCTAAAGTGACGCTCATCGTACGATGTCAAGTTTTTCGACCGAGGCTCTTGAGCCGAGGTTTTACCTTGGTTTCACTACAGTAAAAAACGAACAGCTGACGTCCTCGACTACAGCTATTCTTTTTATCCCTAGGGAGAAAAAAACTTCTTTAGCCCCGCAACAATGTGAAAAAACTGCAGTTTTCGTAGCGTTATAACGAAAGATTTATTACAATAATTTATTTGTTATAAAGGTTCAAATTGTAAGTGTAGCTGGATGTGCACCTCACCAGGCTGAGATTTTAATCAAATATTGAGCAAGGCCATGAAACCATATTAAAGTTGGCCTGAATTATCGTCACATTTTTTGACACCAGGTTTGCTCTGAGCAAACAAAACGCCCTCAAGTTGGTTTATTTCAAAATATAAAATTTGATTTTATAATAATTATTTTTATATGATTATAGTGTAGAAGTGTGATTAGTATTATAACTCCACAATAAATACGCGACTCGAAAAAACTCGGAACTCGTGAATAGTTTTTAAAACTTCACTCGATTTTGCTTAAAAAATCACTGCTGACAATCCCATAAGTGTTTTCTTAGTTTTATTTTTATTGTTATATATACATAAATGAAGGAATAGACTAAAACCTAACTGAATTTGACGGTTATTAAGCCGGGTTATGGTAGGGTTGGAATAATAAACTAAATGAAATATTTAAAAAGATAATAATTAATTTCATTAATTAAAAGTTGAACCTTTAAAAGTTATAAGAACAATCGAAGATCTTTTATAAAACCTTTAAAAGATCGAACTTATAGCCTAAAATGCTGGGGATGTGTCGGACATCCTGAATCCGTCGGGATGAGTTCAATTAGGAGTACAAAATTATTATATTTTAATTTTTTTCATTCATAAGAAAGGAACCGGTATGGACGTGTAAAGGGGCAAACACTCCGAACCGTTCGAAAACCAGCTCACATTTTCCTTTGGAAGAAGAGGGCATAAAGAGTGATTCTCCCCATTGTATGTGGATTTTCAGTTATTACATAAGCAAATTGAAATAATCAAATTTAGATTTTTGCTAATTCAGTTTGGAAGAATGCAATTCAGTATTTTGAATTTTTGCTCTATGTTCACTGGTTGCCGAGATAGTGAAAGCGATAAACAAAAGATTTTGTCCCTATGTTTTTATTGGAAATAAAAAATTCTACACCTTGCTTGAATTATGTCCCAATGTCCTATCCAATGTTTCCTATCCAATGTCAGTAAATTGGAGATAAAAGTACTCTAAGCTATATAACTTGTATTTCATGAGAATGTATGTACTAAAAGGTAAAAAGGCAATCCTCAGCGATGTATTGTGACTGCTAAATCACCGTCATCGCAATGCGGAACAACTTATTGGATTTCAATTGTCACCTGCACTGAGAGTTCTTCTCAAACTGCAGAATAAGTGCGAGCTGCGCCTTTATTGAAAATACATTTAAGATTGGGCTTGAAAATAAATAAGTTGTAAATATTTCTATTTTCACTAAATCATTACGTAAGATTCAAATTAATACATTACGTAATCCCAACCACACCGTATTTTA
This sequence comes from Flexamia atlantica, assembly GCA_035578135.1. Classification (NCBI taxonomy): domain Eukaryota; kingdom Metazoa; phylum Arthropoda; class Insecta; order Hemiptera; family Cicadellidae; genus Flexamia; species Flexamia atlantica. The sequence continues at coordinate 39,059,598 of JAQJVK010000008.1, read as the reverse complement.
TGTATATTTGGTAATGTTTCTAAGGTTCAAGAATTATAACACCCTATTACAAATACAAATTACTTAAAAAGGTTAGGCTTGACATAATTACTGCAAATTTCAGGCATTCCTGATTTATAGGATAAATCAACGTTTACAATGTTTGTGTTAACATCCAACTAGCGTAATACGTTTTTGCCTAGGGGGTAAAACTTTCATTATTTTTGTCTCAAAATGTTATTTTATAATTTTTTTGTTTTTACTTTAATATAAAATTTTTTTGTTTTTGTAAGCTTTGAATATAAAATTTTCATTTTGGTTTATATAAAGAATAACCTAGAGCAATATATTTAATTACTTACTTTCTACTAATCTTTTAATTTGGTATTTAATAATTAAAGAACACTCATTAAAAGCTGTGAATTAATATGTATAAAATAAATACAGAAGGGCGGACGGAAAAACAAAATGCATAGAAACTTCTTTCTTTGTTTGGATTTAATTGATCATATATTAGAGACACAAAATGTACGCTAACAGTAAAACTGTACACAAGCGATAAAACCATGTTGTTATCTTCAAAAAGATAATAATTTAATATTACTGGTTCCTCCAACTAAAATTCAAACTTACCTCAGGACTAACGTTTTCTGCGTTTGCGCTAGAAACGAATTCCCTTAAAAATCCATCGAGCTCCGTTCCTTCTATATATCCATTACCTGAAACACGCGCAAAATGATATTGAATTTATTAAGTATTAATAATTTTATTTCTAGCGTAAAATATGTTTTAATTACATTCTATTACACTACATCATACATTACAATAACATTAACATTACACAACGACATAACATGCCGTAACATTGCCGGCATGTATTGTAACATTGTCATTACATTACATTACATTAACGACTTAAGCAATTATTGTTTGAAAATAATAAAACACTTAAATACTTAACCCCTCTTTAATCAGGCAAAATTCAAATTGCCATGACAGCAGCGTTTCGGTCACCTGACATAAATTTGGTTTTTTAAAACAAATGTGATTACTTTTTTATCAGTGAGTTGTTACGATAAATGTATTCATTGGTTGTTACTTTCAAAACCTGATTACATTTGCATTTATATTTATAGTTGCTTCAATTTGATTGATCAACTAACACCTGATGAAAAGACTTTAAAATGCTGCCATAATTTTACTTTCATTGCCTTTGTTTTGGATTCGTCCATCAGTAAAAGTTAAACTTTACGTATCAGTATCAATTTTCAATTTAAATCGTGATATTTAAAATAACGATAGTTCTTTGAGGTTTGTTATTTGCAATTTAAAACATAATTTTAAAATGCTTAAGACCGTAAACGCTTATCTAGGACTCCATTAGCTATCTTATTATATTTTTTAGGGTATGTGATAACTTGACTCGTTTTCTGAGTTTGTTTTTTTTATTTCAGTACGGATGTCCACAAGGCAGTGTGAACAAAAATCTTCACTCTTTTACTGAGATGAGTTTTCCATATTTTTAAAGTTTTTTTTATTTACACTTGCATTATTCTACGAGGTTAACTTGAAGATTTTAACAAGTACATGTAGCATATCCTCAGTATGTTCCAAGGGATTATAAAAATGTGTATAAGCTAAAATTCTCTACTTTTGTGAAATATTTGCTCTCGCGGTTCAATAATCTATATCCTGCATTGATGTTTATTGTGAGTCAATAGTAAAATGTTGTTGTGATCTGCTGGAGAAAGAATTATTTAATATATTTTTGATTGTTTATTGGGCGACTATACATCTGATGCAATATTGAAGCCTTTGGTCTCTATTCTTAGTTTCTCAATCATTTTTAGGGAGATGTTTTCTTTATTCATTAAGATTTTTATATTCTAAAAATCATGTGCTATCATTCAAAACCATATTATGACAGTAGTTTTTATTAGACCTACTTTATGACTGGAACACACTAAAACTAAACTTCAACATAAAAAGGTTCTCTCCAAAAATGTGGAACAAAAGATTAAATTTGTAGACTACAATACCACGGATGTTTCGGACGGGAGTTTTGGTCATAAACTAGTCACGGTTGAGTCTGTTTATATATTTTATTTTTCTATTCCGAGATTCGGAGTATATTAAAACAAATATCATAGTGTTTGGAGTTTTTTACTGCCATTAAAATATGTTAGATACTTAAGTTTGATTGTTAATCGTTATTTTAATTTGGTGTTTTTTACCTTTGTCTCAATTGAACTGTTGACATTATTTTATATTCCCTTTGAAAAAAACTTTCATTAAAATAACATTAGTCCGTAAGTCTAGCAAACATTTTTGTTGCCAGTGCGTTTTTAATATGCAGTTTTTAAAGCTTGTTTAGTTGACATTGTTAAAAAAAAATGTTGGTAATTACTATCAAAAAATATATACGATTGAAATTCATTCTGAGAAACGTGTAAGTTGACCACTGGTTGTTGAACACATCCGCAATTTCGCTTTAATTGTAACCTTTTGAATCGTATTATGGCATCGAATTTCACTATCTAAGCCTTCAAAATTGTGTATATTTTATTCTTTGCCTCCATGTAAAGCTCAATAGGATCAAATATAAACTATAGGACAAGCTCTTAATAGGGCTTAATAATCGAGCATAAGTTTTTCGCTTTTGATATCAACAATCGATTTAAGGGGTTCGAGCTCTCTTACCAATGAAAGGAGTTTACTTGTTACTTCTGAAGCCAACTTAAATATTTTTCTGTTTGCTTAACAGCCACCATTTTATTACTGACGGGCCTTTACAGTGTGGATTCCGGCGTTGAAATATACTATACCAGCTTCTTAAAAATAATTACGTACTTTTTTAGTGCAAATGCTTGTCTTTTAGATTATACCAATTTAAAGGTTAAGTGAGGCCTAAAAAGCGTTAATAATTAATAATTTGTAATAATAAAAAAGAATACAAATAAAAATGAATAAAAGAATAAAGAAAAAAGATTTGTTCTGAATGAATTTTCAGTTTCATATTATATAAGTTGAAATTGAATGTTTGATTATTTTAACCAATCCCATTATGATAGAATGTGTACTTAATAGGCCCAAGTTAAACATGAAATAAACTCAAAATAAGAATTTTATCGTAAAATATAAAAATCTGAGAATTTGTAAGTAACACTGAAATTCACAAATTTGATTCTTCTCTGTGGTAATACGTATAGAAAAGGAAATAGACAAAATGCCCATCCAAACACCAAGGGAAAATGGTACCAAATATTAGTTAAGGGAGTAAATTACAACTTTATGAGGCAATGAATGAAGTTTCCTCCCATAACACGTAAAACATTTGCCCCTCCTGCAATAATAAATAACTAACCAATCTATAAAACCTTTTCTTTCCACAATATTCATTTTGTTTTTTTTTTAGATAGCGCCTATGATCCGGGTAGCTGCCGCCCATTCACGCACGACCGATCAGCTGATTGTTCCAAAACAATTACACGATCTTACAGCTGATTGTCGGAATGATTTATTCTAATGTGATTATTCCTGCCACTTTAATCGGGAACACAAATAAGATGGCGGAGTGAGTGCGCTTTTGGCTAAATTAGCGATTATTATTTGTCTGGGTAATTATGTCAAAATAAACACTAATTTATACGTAAAAGACCCTGAAAAACACCAACAAAATGTTGTATATTCAACAAAAACAGGTTATTTAGCTGTTTTAACAGACGCTTCGATGGGTTTACAGTTTTTGCCGCCCGCCTTATTTCGTGCTCCCAATTATAATTAGTTATTAGCGCCTTTTATACGTTGAGCTTCAAAATCTTAGCATGTATGTGTAAAAAACAGAAGAGGTTCAACACTTGGTTATTTATTGAAATTTATTCTTATGAATTTACTCACTCATAATAATAAGAAGAATGAGACTAAACATAGCTAGGAGTAGAATATATTAGCTGGACTCCAGCTGGACATACAGTTTTAATGGCAAAATTATTTCCTTACATTTGTGTACTTAATTTTTAATGATTTATAAACGTAATATTATGTTTTACTTCGAAATAGTTCTATAGGAATGATTTACGGAGCCAAGAGACAACCCCTGAATGCCAACTCCAATTAAATGAAATTGAATACAAGAACGTCCATAATAGGTCATCTTTGAAATGTAAAGCTCTAGTAATGGCGATGGTCAACTCAGTCGTCCCTTTGAGATCCGATTTTATACAAAACGCTCCACTGAGGAATACCTTTGACTTTGTATCAACTTACATGATTATATTACAATATTTCTTGACTATCCAAAAGTTGTTTACCTTACGAGCTTTCGCCGTAATCCGTAATAATATATATATGTAACGACTAGTTTTGAACCTTAGCTTTAAGACGTTTTCGAAATTGAGACTATAGAAATCATTTCTAAATATTTATCTTAAATTATTGATAAAAATTACTTTTAATAAAAATCCAAATAAAGGTTAGTAGAAATGTTTTTCCTAAATATTAAGAATTTATTTGAATAACGATTGATTGTTGAGCGTTGCTTCACATACAAGATAGTTGTATTAAAAACTGTAATTTTATATCCTTTATTTCTTGGCGAAATTTCCAAATAAAGTCCATGTACAAAACAAAACGGGCACTTTCTTGAGCTTAGTCGTATGAAAGAGGAAAGACAAAGGTATGAACTTTACGACCCGCAAATCTTGCCATTACTAACCTCAACTGAGGCCAATGCCAGTGTTCAGTACCGCGGCGATTGATGGTTAGTAACCGCATTACTAATCTACGTGTTTACTAAAACTCAAAAAATAAATAAAAATTATAAACATTTAAAAAATGTACAAACCCCAACTAAGGTGAACATTTTTAAAATTGAAATTAACGTGTATTAGTAAATTAAATCTGTTCCGTAAAATGTTAACAGATATACCAATTTAATCAAAATTCAATTAAATTCAAATAACCTTATTTCTGAGAAATGGATTCATAATTACATAGGCAGCTTAAAATTATGAAATCAATCCCCACATAGGAAAAAATCATCTGAGTAAGAATTAGTCTATTTTTTTATCTTTTGATAGTAAAATTTTATTACCAAATACGATTTTTATCCTCAAAAAGAAAGGCAAAATTGAAAAGATTTAGGAGGAAAAAAGTACGAGAAAAAGTATGATTATAATTATCACCCATATTCAATCTTATTCCCTCCAGATTATCTATTTGTATTCTATTTGATTAGTTTTTAAGTAAAACCTTTCTTTAGATTTTAAGTTACTACTAATGACTTTTTTGCCATATCACGGTTAAGCATAGCACATATCCCTAAAATCAATATTGATATATGTAGTAAGTATTTAGCTTAAATAAATAAATTTATTACTATATTGATAACAATATTAAACATTTTATATGGCTATTTGAACGTCAAATTAAAATATTTTTCTTTACATAATTTTCCAGATAAACTTACAGTCAACAGAAAAAAAATTATTAAATTTTTTCAACTAAAATATGTTTTTACAAAAAACCCCCAGGTAGAAGGTGGAGAACGAGGACGTAAATGTAACTACACTGTAATATACTGCAGAGTGTTCCGGGCTGCCGTTAAAGTGACTTTATAGCACGGGGACTCTCCGACCCAAGTGTCGTTTGGTTGTTACAATCTGATTGTATAACCCTCGATATTTCCACCTCGCTGATAACAATTATAAAACAAAACTACATTATACAATGAAAATGTTATGAAATCGAATATCCATCCATTTCTTCGTGACCTGACTGAAACATTATTTTTAAAACTCACGAAAAATTGTAACCTATGAAAAACATTGAATTTAATTTATCCAATTTAGCTATTTTGCATTTTCTACAAATCTAAGAAGGACGCTGTCCTTTATTTTAAAATAACCACGATCAGCCAATGTGTCATATTTTAAAAAATATCCTACTGTAATTAATGCTGATATAAATAGTTCATAAAAATTAAAATAGTTCATTTTTATAATTATTGCCTAATATTATTTCATAAATAGCAATAATTCGTAGTCGTAGTCACATTAAGTATTGAATGTAGTATCCGGATGGTGCGATGGGAGTGAGGAAAATCAGGGGTGATTACAAAGGAACCATAACGTTCATTGCAAACTAAAGGTAAAATCAAATTAAAAGTTTTTTGTAGAGTATTACATAAAGTACATTATTCAAATTGTTAATACAGTATTGAACAGCTTATTGAATGAGAAAGAACAAAACATAAATTGTTGGTCGAACCTAATTATTGAACTAAGTCATAATTTAAAACCACTTTAATTAACTTATATACTAAACACAATATATAAACTTAAGAAATGTTAAGATATTTAATTATTTGTGAAACAAATAAACTTAATTTATTTTATTTTATTACAATGAAAACGTCGAAAGAATAACAGTTGGGTTTGCATCTTGTGAGCAGAGGCTTGTTATAAAACCTGTATATCAAATCTTTGAATCAAATAATACTGTAAGATTAAACCAAATATAACAATAGCAAAGTTGATGAATTTATTATGCACAAACAAGAGCTCCTCGCGTGAGCGTTGCATTCACGCGAGTTTCGTGCTAGGCGTGTCAATGCATACTGTTGTGTCGCTGGCGGAAAGGGTAGTTTCTTCTCTCTCCCCCTTCCGTTTGTCAAGAGTGGGTACCTCTTTACAATAGTCAAGTCGTCGTCGTTCTGCACGATTTATATTTACTGTTACACAAAGATAAGATGGTAATAAAATTCAAAGTGAAGAGGCATAACATCGGTTGGTTGAGCTTATAAATGGAACCTGTAAATAGTTATAATAACTATATAAGCTTGTAAGCTAATAACCTCAACTAATAATATATCTAATAACTGATAAACTATATACTGTAGCCCTATTACCATATAACTACATAATTTACTAAAGCCTTGAAGGGGCTAATATAAGCCCCTTATAATAGGGAAAAATTGTATTAAAACAAACCTTCATTATAGATCGACATACCGTCGTAATAACCTTGCTTTTCGATCCACCATATGTTAATGGTGTCAACATGTTTAAATGTAAACAAAGAAGGCGTTTTTAGATCCCAGTTATTTTAAATGTTATACATTTTACGTTATTTCTCATTTTAAGGTAAAGGTACCTGTAGCCGTCACTGCTCCAATTCCTGTCAGTTTTGATTTATTTGCCTTATAATGCGGTCCCCTTGTAATTTTTTATACAAGATTGGATTTGTTTGGAGGAACTTTGTTCTGCTATGTTCATGATCAGTAATTTTAGAAAAAAATCAATATTATTTAGCTGATATTACAAAATCGTGGTTGTTTGAAGCCTTCACTATTCGCTAATATTGCTTTTCGATTTCAGATTTGTTAAGGAGGTAATTTTAGCGATATTCCTAAGTAGTATGAATGAATAAATTAAAAATTTTATAAACATGATTACACAGTATTTAATTGATATAGGTGCAAGTCTTTTTTCACCGTCAGGCACTGGAACATGGACAAGGCTTAAGTTAATTAAAAATATGTTATAAAAATATTTTAAAACATTATATTACGATTATTTTGGAAACCAAACTTAATTTAGAATCGCGTACTATTGATAAAATCGGTTAAATCCCTATATTTAAGAAACCATGAGTTATTAAGTACCGTACACATTGTTTCTTAAACTGTCAGGCACCGGTGTGTTCATCATTTAATAAGTTTAAATAAATTCCATTATTTTTAAGAGTCCCTGAGATCAAGACCTTCAATTTGAGCCCTCTTCCATCATCATGTGACTTGCCAAACGTGGAAAGATGGAACTTGCGAATAAAAGTTTACAAGCTAAACATGATCGCCAAAGTTTGGATGAACAACAAACTTTTGCACAAGCAACGGTACAATTCACATTTTTTTTAAACGGTGGTTTGTGCAGATTAATTATGTATGTTTATGTGTGTTTATTCGTAATCAAATATTTATTCTACATAAAATAAAAAAAGTTCAGAGAATTGAAAGAGTTTAAGTGTAGTAATTGACTTTACCTTAGTTCTAAATTGCGAGAGGCCTTGAAGGAGAATTATCTCGGATTGTTGGAAATTGAAGAGCCAATCTCTGAATCAATATTGAATTATTAATCTTATAAAACGTTCTTCGAATGTCAGAAACGTCTCCCCGTGTTGGGCCGGGACAGAATGTCCAACAGTATCCCCTGCTTGTCGTAAGAGCCGACTAAAAGGGGAGGGGGGCGCACTGGTCCTTTTTTCGCGTCTCCTTTTCATAACTCCATTCTCCGGTTCATTTCAATAGCCCGGTTGTTTTTTCTAAATCATTCCGGCCTATTTGCTGGGGTGACTCTGTGTTCTTCAGCCTCCATTGCGCTGGAGGTCTAGGACGAGCAGAGGGTACAGCTTAAAAACTGGGTTCTGCACCTCCCAGGCTGCCGGATAGTACAGGGGCCCGGGTCAGCCCAGCCAGCTGACCTGGCTGCCCTATCAGCCGGCGAAAATCCCTTTGGCCGTGGCGGTGCCGGTTGGCGACCGGATAGGGCCCTGCTGCGGTCACGGGGGGGCTCTGCCGAGGCCACTGCTCGTCTGGGACCGCCAGTGTTTTGGAGGCGGTCGAACACGGATATAGTTTCTCTGGTGATGGGTCGGTCTGACTTTCTCATCGGGGTACTATTGGGGGGTCAATGCCCAGTCTCGGGGGCTAAGCCAGACACTATGGACAGCACTGAAGGAAAAGAGACTCAAAAGGTGCAAGAATCAAAACGGGGTACCCTAACCCCACAAAGTAACCAGTCGCATAACCGCTCTTCACTGAGCGGGCCCGGTGACAAGGTGGCAAGCCCCTTCGAAAGAAGGTCGCGCATTGGAAGATCACCGCCGAGCCGTGTCGTGACACCTGCCTCATCGGGGGCCAAAACACCTGTGGCCATCGATGAGACACCCACTGTAAATGAGCGGATGGACGATGGGTCGTCTCCCTTCGAGGCGGTCATCGCGCTCGCCAGGCAGCAGGAGGAGGAGCACATCAAAAAGTGCTTCGACACCCTTGCTGTGATGAAGGCCGCGACCACCCGGCAGAAGAACATCAGTCAGGATGTGAAGGATGGCATCGTCCAATTGGAGGCCAGCCTTCACCACATAATCCAGCTGAGGAGGTCGTGGCAGTCATGTGAGTCGGTGACTGCGTCGACGCAGACGACCCCATCACTGCGGGTTAAGGCTCAGCCGGCCGGTGGGAAGCGGGCTGCTTCCAGCCCCGCCCAACCGGAGGCTGAGAAGAAACCGAGAGGTGACGGTCCAGGGGAGACATCGGACCCCGAAAAATGGACGGACGTCGTTAGGAAACGACGGAAGAAGAGAGACCCTCCCCAGGAGCCTGGAAGCCAGCTCGGCGGACAAGAGAAGAAGAAGGCGCCAAAGAAGAGGCCCCGCAAGCAGCGGCCGGACGCTCTTCTCATCAAGCCGTCGGAGGGGAAATCTTACGCCGACGTGCTGGGCGAAATTCGCAGCAAAGCGAAGCCCGATGAGAAGGGCGCCGTCATCAAGGGCATGAGAAAGACTCGAGCCGGCGATCTTCTGGTCGAACTCGGGGACGCCTCCAAATGCAAGTCCGCTTTCAGCGAGGACTTGAGGACTCTTCTGGGAGCGAACGCAACCGTCCGCGTTCTCGAACCAAAGACGACGCTGGAGGTGCGAGACCTCGACGAGCTGACGACCGAGGCGGAAGTGACCGCTGCCGTCAAAGCCGTTCTCGGAGAATCCGTCGAGGTAAAAACCTTCCTCTCAAAGGCGAATGCTCGGGGACAGAAGGTGGCGATCCTGACGCTGGGAGCCAGAGCTGCCGCGAAGCTCCTGGAGAAGGGCCACCTCAAAGTCTGGTATGTGAGCTGTCGGGTGCGCGAGAAGCTCGTGGCCTCCAGATGTTTTAAATGTCTGGGGTTCGGTCACGTAGCTAATCGCTGCCCTGGACCCGATAGAAGCAAGCTCTGCTTCAAGTGCGGCGGCCAGGACCACAGGGCCAGCGCGTGCAATGCAGTGTTGTCCTGTGTCCTGTGTACAGAAGCCGGCTTGAAGGGCGACCAGGTCAAGCATTCCGCTGGGTCTGGTCGTTGCGGGCAGTACAGGCGGGCCATCCAGGAGCTTCGCCAGAAACAACAGAAATGATCAGTGTTCTGCAACTTAATATGCAGAGGAGCAGGACAGCAAACGACTTGCTGTTCCAATTCGCCACGGAGCAGGGTGCTGACCTACTGCTTCTCAGTGAGCAGTACCAGAACCGACGCTCCGCGCAGTGGTTCTCGGATCCCTCCGGCACTGCGGCAATATGGATCTTGGACCTCGGGAAGGTGCCTGTTCTCGATTCCGGATCGGGCAACGGCTTCGTTTGGGTGAGGAGCAGGGGTTTCACCGTCTTCTTCTGTTACCTCACGCCAAACCAACCGATCGGAGACTACCGCCACATGGTCGATTCCATTGAGGATGAGATCATGAAAATCTCTGGCGGGGTCATAGTCGGTGGCGATTTTAACGCAAAAGCCGTGGAATGGGGTTCCCCGCGGACCGACACTCGAGGTCGTTACGTCCTCGAGTCGGCTGCCAGGTCGGGCCTCTGTATCCTTAATACAGGCGGCATTTCCACCTTTCGCCGTCCGGGGTGCAGAGAGACGATCCCTGACATATCCCTTGCCTCTGAAGGGATTGTCCAGCGGATCTCCGACTGGCGTGTCTGCGAGGAGTATTCCTCTAGCGACCACCAGGGGATCCTCTTCAAGGTCCTTCCCGAGGGTGCGCGCTTGCGCGCTGAACCTGCTCCTCTGGCTCGACGCTGGAACACCAGTCGTCTGAGCAAAGACACCTTTAAAGAAGTAATCAAAGGCCAGAGCATTGTGAATTTCACAGGTGCCGAAGATTTGGCAGCATCGACGATGCGTCTCATCGCGACCGCGTGTGAGCAGTCGATGCCCGGAGTTTCCCGCCGCCACAGGAAGAAGCCGGTTTACTGGTGGACGCCTGAAATCGCGGAACTCCGGAGGAGATGCCTTGGTCTCCGACGAGCTGCGCAGCGAGCCAGGAACCGCCCTGATGCAAATGCCAGATGGGCTGAGCACAGAGCGGCCCGCCGAGAGCTCCGCGGTGCCATCAACCGGAGTAAAGTCAGGTGCTGGAAGCAGCTGTGTCAGGATATCGACGACGACCCCTGGGGGATGGGCTACAAACTTGTAACCCAGAAGCTAGGGGCTCGCTCACCACCTGCGGTCATGGAACCACAAGCCATGGCCGTCGTCGTCGATACACTGTTTCCCAGCCACCCAGTTCGGCCAGTCAGGGAATTCGGAGAGGTTGGCGCCTTCCCAGTTTTCCGGGAAGAGGAACTCACCGCCGCCGTCCGATCCCTACGACCCAGAAGAGCGCCCGGTCCCGATGGCATTCCGGCGGAGGTGCTCAAGCTCGCTGCGGAGGTGAATCCCAGGCTTCTGCTCGATATGTTCAACGCGTGTCTGGCGGAAGGCGTTTTCTTTTCTTCGTGGAAGGTTGCCCGCCTTGTTCTTATCCCGAAGGCGAAGAGTACACCGGGGACCCCTTCTTCTTTCCGACCCCTGTGTATGCTCGACACGGCCGGAAAAGTGCTTGAAAAGCTCTTGCGCGTCAGGCTGACCGAGGCCATCGTCTCTGCGGGGGACTTGTCCCCGCAGCAGTACGGCTTCAGATCCGGTCGCTCTACCATCGACGCTATCCAGGAGGTAGTTGAGGCAGTGCGGAGGGCGGAGGACCACAACCACTGGTCGCGCCGCGTGGTCCTTCTCGTCACGCTCGACGTGAAGAACGCCTTCAACTCCGCCAGGTGGAGCGATATGCTGTGGGCGCTTGAGCATACGTTCCAAGTTCCCTCTTACCTCCTGCGTATGATCGAGGCGTATTTGTCAGACCGTGTTCTTTTGTACGACACGACCGAAGGCCAGCGGCGCATTCCCATCACTTCCGGGGCTGCGCAGGGGTCCATTCTCGGACCAGATCTCTGGAACGTGTCTTACGACAGTTTGCTGAGGCTAGACATGCCCGATGAGACCCGCCTCGTTGGCTATGCTGACGACGTCGCTGCCTTGATCGCTGCGAGGAACGTCGAGCAGGCAAAACTGAGGCTCAGCGTGGTAATGGCCAAGGTCAACGGGTGGATGCGAGATCACGGCTTGTCCCTGGCTGTCAGTAAGACGGAGATCGTCGTCCTCACCAAAAAGAGGATTAACACCGTGTTCCCGGTGCAGATAGGTGACGTCACACTCGAGACTAAGCCTGCTGCAAAGTACCTGGGAGTCATGGTCGACAGCAGACTGTCTTTCGGCGAGCAGATCCGGCGCGCCGCCGACAAAGCCGCTAAGGGTGTCGCTGCCCTTGGTAGGCTTATGCCCAATGTCGGCGGTCCTCGCTCCTGCAAGCGCCGCCTGCTCATGACTGCCGTCCAGTCAGTCTTGCTGTACGGGGCGGAGGTATGGGCTCACGCACTCGAGAAGCGAGTCTTTCGAGATCGGCTTGCCCGAGTCCAGCACCGAGGAGCTCTGCGGGTCGCTTCAGCCTACCGGACAGTCTCAGAGCCTGCTGTGATGGTGATCGCCGGAGTCATTCCCGTCCTCTTCCTCGCGAGGGAGAGGCAGGCGATTTACCGGAGGAGGCCTGAAGTGGGCCGGGAAACAGCTGCCAGGGAAGAGCGCGATCGCAGCTTCGGCTCCTGGCAGCGCGACTGGGAAGCCGAGCCGAGGGGACGTTGGACCTTCAAGCTCGTACCTTCCGTCCGACCATGGGTGGAACGGCAGCACGGCGAGGTCGATTACTACGTGACCCAGTTTCTTTCTGGGCACGGGTACTTCCGAGCCTATCTGCACCGGATGGGCAAAGTCGCCAGCCCGGACTGTCTGTATTGCCCCGGCATCCCAGACACGTCCGAGCACACCTTCTTTCAGTGCGACCGTTGGCACGTACGCCGAGCCTCGCTTTCATCTGAGATCGGCGTGATCGTCAGCCCAAACAACATCGTCGGAGCTATGCTCCAGGGAGAGGGCAACTGGAACTGTGCCAAGCACTACGTCCAGGCCATTCTTCGGGCGAAAAAGGTCGACCTCGATCGGCCTTAATCCTCAGCTTTTCCCCAAGGAGGTTGCCCTAGTGGCGTAATATCAAAGGCCTAGCCCGAAGTAATGTGTGAAACAGTTCCAGGCTAGTGTCCTCGGTGCCGAGGGAGGTGGTTTAGTCGGTAGTTCACGGGACATCGAGCTCGTGGGAGTCCGACACTACTGAGGGGACAACGAGCCCCTCAGTGTGCGTAAACGCATTCCACCTCCTACCCAAAAAAAAAAAAAAAAATGTCAGAAACGTCACTCTCATACTGTTTTTAACGGATTATTGCCTTTTCCATGACGGTTTACTGGTCTGAAAATCAACAGATGAATTTCGACGAAGAAAAAATATTACATCGCGATTTTTCCAAAAGAAAACTAATTGAAGCTTTATACATAAAACTATCATACCAACCAATTCGACAATCCCCACTTGAAATAAAGTCTACCTATATTAGACAAAATGTTGAAAGATAAGAATATTAAGCATCAATAGGGTAATTCATAATAATTCTGTTCAAAATTCTCAACTGTTAACTCGTAGCAAGGCCAAGGGACAATATCAGTTAAGAAATTAGCTAAGAGACACAGTCACACGGATTTTGCTTATCACATGTCTTCGTTTCGGATTCTCGTCCCTGGAAGTGCATCGCAATTTGATTGTAAGTAATCGCCGCCAATTCCTTCGCCATCGCATATCTGCCCCTCCCACCAATCTTTGCTGTGCTCTGACTGAATGTGGGTTATAATTTTGGTCTTGTTTTATTTTCAAAATTACTGTTTTGTGACTGCTTTTACAGTTTTTTTTGTTTTAGCTATGGTTTTTGTCCATGTTCTCGTGGTCCATGTTCCAGGTTCTTTCCTACCTGAAGACGGGATCAGTTTCTAGATTCCGTAACGTCGAAACTTGTTGTTAGTAATCAGCTATGGCAAATGTCCGCCAAAATCAAAACATAAACTCACTACCACCAACAGTGAATTTCAAACAAAGAACACACTACATGTTTGTAATAAATCCTCTTCCTCATCCTCGTCGTTTCCTTCTCTTCCTCCTCCGCTTTCTTTTCTTCCTCCACTTCCTCTTCCTCCTCCTCTTCAACCTCCTCTTCCTTGTGAGATGTGATTTATTTTCGAATGAAGAGAGTTTGGAGAGTTTTTGGCTTTAATATACACCATCACCTCGCTACAGACTCTTCATAGGAGTTCTTTGTACTACATAAACGACAACGACGTAGTAGTCTCTTTAATTTGATGTATAATGTTTTCATTTTCGATCGAAAACTTTAGTCGGAATGCGCCCCGCACACAAGGGTGTTTTCATGATTTTCACGGGTTAAAACATCGCTCAATACCATATCCTGACGTTATTTTTCAACGTATGACAATAAGCTACATGTAAAAATGAAAAGAAATAAATTCCTTTCAATAAGCATATTTTATTTCTCCGATATCTTAGCAAATACAAGAGTAATTTGCGTTAGAGTTCAAATAGTGGGTTTTAGCTAGTTGATTTTTTGAGCTAAAATAACTGATAATGTAGAAAGAAAATGAAAAATGAATTTCACGAACCTAGTGTTGAATTTATTTGTCTTCAAGGTGCAATACAATTATTTTCTCTAAATTAAAATATGTCGCCGGAAAATGCAACCGCGTGAACGTTTACACGCGCTGAACGTCAACCCCGTGGAGGAATATTTACTACATTCTTTACTGTTTGAACACTTATGTAAATGAGCGACGACATTATATCAGCTTCTGTAGCTATATTTTGTACTTAAAAAGTAGAAAAGAGTACTTTATATACTAGTTAAAACCATAATTTTAGAATAACTTGATATTTACTACGTCACACTACTTTTTCCGATTATTATCGCGGAGTAATTTTAGTACGTATCTTGACCGCGAGGGCGACACCGAATTGCCTTTGACTTGTCTTGATATGACAAATACTTAAAAGCTAACGATCAACGACAGCTAAACCAATATCAACCGTTAAAAATACTCTTTACAAGGCTAATTCCACATTTTAAGACAAGTTCTATTACCACTCGTGGCTACCCGACCCTCACCATAGCAATCTCTAGTATCAAGGCCGCGGCCCTAGTAAATGGCAACATTGCGCCTAAGGGTTCAGCCACAGAGAACTCGGTGGTTCAGCTGATTTGTCTTTCTATCTTCTCTTATGGCACAAACTTTTGCTTAAATGAAATCAGCTGGCTTGATTAGGGTTTTAACTATGCAAATAATCCTTGTAGCGGTGTTGCCAGTCCGAAGGCCGCGGCCATATTACTAGAGATGACTATGGCCTCACTCACCGTCTTTGTCGTAGTGGCTCCAGACCTCCATGAACTGGTTGGCCGACAGCTTCTTGAGCTCCCTGGAGTGCGGGTCTCGGTACTGCCGCATGAAGTTGGTCGCCCTCTCCAGGTTCAGCTTCTTCTCAGCCGCCGTCGTCATTTCTGAAAAAAAAACAAATTGTTTTCTAGAGAGGAAAATATGAATCTCTTTTCGAGCTAAAGATCCATAAATCTCTTGGTTTCTCAAAAAGACAAACTTGATAGCTTGCGTTCCTTCAAAACTACTCAGTAAATGGAAATTCTCGAGGACAATCATATTAATAAAATATCAAGTACGCAGCAAAAGGAAACGTTATGAAAGAACAAGGTGTGGTGTTGGGACTGACATACGTTTTCGCAGATTGAGCTATTCTCTTATGTTTGCTCCTCCTTGCAACTGTAATGAGTGGTAATACGTGATACCACTTTCCGTGCATTTCATATATGCCACAACTTCTAAAACGTTTTAATAGATACACAACACACACATGATAAAATAATTTTAGTAATTATTCAAACAAATTTTTCAAAAATATGCAAACCTCTAATAAAACTAATACTATAAGAGTAACATTGAATGTTTGATACAAAATCTGTTTTTTATAAAAATGTGAAATTTACTAAATTTTTAAAATGCTCTCATGGGTTCTGTTGGCAATGAAATAAAAACGTGCTGTAAATAACTGATTATTTTAATTATACGTATTTAATGTTGAGTAAAGTTTACTCGAGAGAAGTATTCAATAATACAGTTTAATAAAGATTCTTCCGCCATGATCACAATAAAACAGCAAAATAAATGTTGTGGATGGTTTGTTATCCTTATATTATAGATGGCATTCCAAATAAAATATCCGAACATAATAATAGAGTTTGATTTTTATACTAAGATATTCACATTCGTTGTAAATCGACTAAAATGTAGGCACTTTTTTGAGCACATGTGAACATAACACAGATATCACAGCAGGTTAAGTAAGGTCAACAAGTTGGGAGGGGCAACAAAAAATGCTTCATTTCTCTACTGTTGAAAGTTTAAACTATCGCGTCTCCTCCTCTGAGTATTATTTTATGCAAGTTCAATTGCACAAAACTGAAAACTTAGGATTTTCAATGAATATTTTGTACTACATAGCTTTAAGCTGACCTTAGAGAATGTTCCCTGATGACTTTCATGTATAGTTATGTATAGTGTGTTATGTAGGCTACAGTGTATACCTATCAAACATTTAATTGCTTTCTGAACGTTGAAACCCCCTCTTTTTGAAATCCTTTTTTTCAGAAAACCCAGAAAAGATTTATCAAGTCTCAGAAACGTTTATTACTGAAAGTGTCATTTAAAAGGATATTGCGTTATTCGGCAAGAAAGTATTGTTTTACCGGACGAGTATGATAGTTCTCGTGGCTTTCATGGACCGTTTGAAGTTAGATAATCAATTAAATGGCTTTAATGGTACTATGTTGTTAACTTTTATTTCATTAATTAAAAAATAAACTATAGAAAACATTTAAGCCTTTCATAATTATCGTCCTTAAATAAAACTCTGCTACAAAATGAAACCTGAATGCAGGACTAATCTCCAAACCAATAAGCGTTGGTAATGGATTAGAGTGTTTGCTGATTAGACTTATTAACAACGGATTACGCTGAACAAATGCGTGCACAAGCAATCCCATGTATAGGGATTATATTAAATGAATCTTTGGTGTGTTACATTGGTTATACAATGATATAAGGTGAACGATTACTTTTCTAATTGCCTTATATTGTTGTTAATTTACTAATAGTCTAATATTACTTAAAACATAATTATAGTTGTAAAAAGTAGTTGCATTTGTAATTTCTGTATCGAGATACAGTTTTTAAATATGAGTATATTACTTACTCATGTATAAATATTTTTAATATAACATTTAAAAAACGGCCACGGTACTGTAATGTTTTTCTAGGCAAATCCTTATAATATAGTGTATTTTTACCGCTCATCTCCCAATAACGCTTTAATATCAATGTGATAGATCAATGCTCAGCAAATATTGTATTATACATCGTAAATAAAAAAGTCGCTTGCTTAACTTGTTTTGCCTTGAAGGAGCTTTTAATTTAAGCGGGAAGGGATTTCACCTGAAATGTTTACTCAGTTTCTGCAAAGCTAGGAATTTCAGTAATATTTAAGTGCATTTTGACGTCAAACATTTAATTAAATATACTACTCAAATGTTGTCCTTGTACCCATGTTGTACATGGGTAAAAACCATCGTGTTTCTTTTATGTTTACACAGGTACTTATGTTAAACATAAGTACCTGCATAAGTAAACATCTGATACTATTAGATCAGTCAGTAGCACTAGTTTAAATCCACTAAATTAACTATTCAATTGTAAAAACAAAAAAGTATTACAATAAAAACTATTATGTTAATTTTTTTTAATAACAGGTACTCGATACCATTAGATCAGTCGGTAGCATTAGTTTAATTAAAATAAGTTAACCATTCATTTTTCCAATAGTAAAAACCTCAGAAATTTTGTATCTAAATCTAAGTCCGTAAATGTATGATGTCATAAATAAGTATTACGTTAATGCGCTTGATAAGATGGGAAATAACCACTTTATTCTTGTAACAATAGCTGGCGGGAGAAGAGGTGCTAAGGGCTGGAGGGCTGGAGAGGGTTGGAGGGAGCGGGATAGGGTAGGGAAGGGTAGGCTCGACAAGGTGAAATTTCTTATTGTCTTGTATAAGCCTCTCTTGGAAACTCTGAGATAGAAACCTTTCTATTCAACAATCTTTTGTTAAAAATAAATTGAAATACTTATTTGACTCAGATCCTTTTCGCGCGATTAACATATTTATTTATTTTTGTTGTAGATAATTTAGCGTCTTGTCAGGACTCAAGTCGTAAATAATATATCCTGTGTACCTGTTTCTCATATCCCTTTAGTAGACTTTATGGAAAGAGTAGCCAGACACATGACTCTTGAGCCCTAATAGGAAGATATTTGAACAAAATACTTTGGATGTATTTAAACAACGATTTTAGAATGTATCGTTACCAGGCAATTTAATTTAATTAAAAGAATATTAAAGACTGAGGAAATACTGAGCTGGCAGGTAGGAACAAAATGCAAATGTTAGCGTTTGAAATTTATCACCGGTGTGGTAGCTGGAACTCAACCAAATTGCATTCCTTTTTATGTTGCCTTTCCAAAGAATTACCACTTTTGTGCTAGGAAATTCCAGAATTGTTTAACATTAGGTACTTGGAAGTTGTGATCATTGATAATAGAATAGAGATAAGTTTGGACTCATGGAAGAAATTTAGTAAATAACATTTTGATATTCATTTCAGTTTTTATTGTCATTTTAAACCATTTGTGTTTTCTATCAAGTTTAAATGAAATTTATCTTTTTTGATTGAAATTAACAACTATTACATAAACCTCGGCCATCAAAATCGCCGTATCTGGGTAATGTCACAAAATCTTTATACACGCCCCGTTACGGTAAGCGCATACTAAAATGATATTAACTCTTTAAGCACCCCATGATGCAAGTTGTGTAATAATTTCCCGAGATAGAATAGTAAAGTTTTTTGAGATAGTTCATAAAAAAACTTCTTATGCCTTTATTTTTTAACGTATTACTGTAAACTTGATCATTAAAAGTAAAGAAATTATAAACATCATACAAATTAAAATAGACATGTTAATTTTTACCAGGATTCATTTTCAGTAAAATACCAGAGAAGCAACTCAATCCTAAATAGTGACGGTTTGCGTTGAGTTTTAAATGTTAAACGAATGACGAATCTAAAATATCATATATCTGTGAATAGAGTATGAACCTTTCTGTGATAAAAGGGTCAAATGTTTTTGCTTCAAACATTTTAGCAGCTTGTTTAACGTTGTTTAGCAGACGATGAAACAAATGCAGCTAGAAAAGTTTCAAGATAATAGCAAACTTAAATGTTCTATGTTTTAATAAGCGTAATAATTTAATTATGGGAAAAATCATTTAATGAATTTAACTGAACTTTCATCAAAAATCTAGACTGTAATCAAACAAATGTTCAAATATGAAACATGAAGTGCAAGTTTTCTTATGATTGGAACTTCTAAGTCAAGTTTAATTAATGTGTTCAACGCTATCTTTGATCGGCAGGAAATTAAACTCAGTCTAGGGACAGTATGTTACAAATGGTTGGATATTGGAAGAGGGGTAAATATCTGGGCTCTAGCCAGAATCTGATTCCTAATTCCCTCTCCAAAATATATTTGTTTCATTAGAAAGTTTATACATTATAACTTATATTCTAGTTGCAAATAGAAAATATCTAGGTTCCTTTAGTAACGCGGAGTTAACTGTTTTTTTTTTTTAGATATTTTGTTGAGTTCAAAAACATTTGGTTGATATCCAATGATTGGATTGGATAATTTTAGGTACTTCCTTAAATAGCATCGTCTGGTTATTTATCAAGATTTCCACTTGAAAAGTTTTCATTTTATGAATTCATAATACATGGATATTTGGTGATGAAAACAATTGATTTTTTATGCTTAAAACTGTTATGAAAGTTATTAGTTAACTAGGAATTACATAAATATTTCCTACTGCAATATCTACATAACTGATCTGTATGAATTTTAATTCATTCTACGACTCTTACTGTACTAGTTTTGAGTTTAACTTCAGTTTTCTTTAAGTCCTACTTCTCATACTACACATATACTCCTTTAAATTTATGTACACATATTATATTCTTCCAAATCAGCTGTTAGAATACTGATATATTTTTAAAGTTAAAAAGTTTTTCTTTAATCATAAGAAATTTAGCAAATGATTTGCTAAGTTTTTAAGATTTATAAGTTTAAAAAATATACATCGTTGATCAGAGTACCTGTTATTCCAATACAGGAAACCGAAAATTAAATTACTTTCTTACTTAGTTTAGCGTGCATTAAATTTTCTTATGTTTGATAATGAAAAGAAAATTTTATTATTTATGTACTGTGCATCTATTCCGTCAGTTAATGGTTTAAGATTCCTTTCAAAAATGCCTCGTAAACTTTCATAAGAAATCTAAGATGCTGTCTGCAATCATTATCTAAATTATTATCTAAATAATTCGAAGCATTAAGAAAATTTTATATTCAGGGTTAATTTAAGTCGCTGGGAAGCCGAAATATGATAGCTAATGTCAGTATAAATTAGAGAGACCGAGATGGCAAACCAACCGGAAGAATCGCAGTGATTATGGTTCCGGCCCTGAGGGCAATAAATTATCATAACTGACCTGTAGGTGAAAATATTGTAGGAAACGTTCTACTCCACGGATTTCCAACGGTGACCTAGTATTTTTACAATCTGTTCTGTAACTAGTTTTGCTGGTGAACATGTGTTTTTTTTTAGAATTCTTTAATAATTAATTTGGACTATGTTGATTGTTTTATTGAAATAGTCAAAACAGAATAGGCACCGCGTTTAACATTGTTTTTACGACTATTTAAACCATGGAGGTAGGCAGTAGTGAATAGATGTAGTGAATAGCCTAATATGTATTTAATTCGATCGTGAAAATACATTCGTGTAAGTAAGAAATTTTCTTATTCTGTAAACATTATTATTGTACCCACTTAAAAATTATTTTTATAATAATGCTTACTGTCGATTAAAAGTATTTAATTTATTGATAGAAAATTTTAATACGATTATAATTAAAACTTCCCCTTAATAGAACGTTAGTTAAGATATTTTTCTATCGCAGTACATTATTCAGTTTGTTTACAATTACACATATATATTTACTGTCAATAACATTCAAACTCTGGAGTTGAAACCACATAACCTCGTCCCGATAATTTCATGAAAAGTTTATTTACATTTTTCAGATATTGCTTGTTAATGTAAATTTACAATTTAGAACTTTAATTTAGATGATAAATTTGAATGCTACAATTTCTCCACTCTTGAATAAATCCTCAATATGTATAATTATAAAAAATGCGTTGTTCATTCAAAGACCAGGTATTTTTAAAGTATGGATTTCAAGGTTAAACAAATATAGCAGTTAGTTAACAATAAGCAGTTAGCTTCAATTACGTGTTTAACTTTCTAGCATAATTTTAACTAAAATATTATTTTTACTTACAGTAGAAACAAAAAAGTCAATGTTTCATATTATGTTATGTTCGTTTTTTATTATGTCATGTTCATAATCATATTTCAATGTACTGTACAGTAATTAGCTGTAAAATATATTTCGTATGTAAAGTAAAATATAATTGTTCTTTTTTATCATATTTCGTTTAAAAATGTTTCAAGCGTTTTGTATTGTAGATAGCAAATACCATTCAATAACACACGCAGGCATTTTCCTGGCCTCAAATTCCCTCAGGGTTACGCCTAGTGGGTTCTAAAATGTATAACCTCTACTCGCCTGTGGCTTGCTCCCTGTTATAAGTCCGGTTTGGTTTGGGGGGGGGGGGGAAATTATTTAGGAGTAGGAGGGGATAGTGAGAATGGATAATAAGTAAAACTGTTGAACAATGCCAAACATTTTAAAAATACCAAATTTTAAAGATGTATTTGGTGGATTAAGGTGTTGAAATGGATTGAAACTTATGGGTTTTTGTGAACGGAAATGGTGACATTGACCAACTCCATGTCAAAAATTAGGGCCCTCAATCAGAAATTTGTTAGATCAAAAATAAAAACCACGCAGCAAGTTGGAAACTTATTAACAATTTTCCTTTTCTTGTGAGACTATTTTAAGAGTGAAAAAGTGAGGTGCTCCGAAATGCATGAAAATTTGTACATGAACTATAGATCACATAAGGCCTAAACTGGAGGTATTCTCCGTTTTATGAGACCATTTCAGTCACAAAGAGTAAACGTTTTTTTTCAAAACTCATGTATTTTCCCTTTTTGGAGGGATGGGTGGAAAATATTTGAGGATTTGGACATTTTTGTGCCGATATAATTTCTTAAGGAATATTCGTGACTAAGTTAACTGTTCTGGGGAAAGTTAATTCGTATACTTCTGTTAGTACGTTCACCCGGCTGTGTCCGACTGTATATAAGCAGGCAAGCTGATTTTTAAGCCTTATACCAAAAAAGATCAGCTGACTAGCTTCAAATCTTTACCTTGACCCGTCAATTTACGCCTTTATTAATGACGTTTCATAGTTTTTATTTGGTTGCCATAGAAACACAACCATTGCTCAAGGTTTTTATAGATATTTATTTGATTCTTTTTATCCTTTTCGAGAAAAATATGGTGAAACTAATCAAACGACGTTACCCATTAAATAAATTCGGTCATTGATATTTTTTATCTATTCTGAAAATTATAATTATATTTTCGTTTATTAGGTTAGCACAGAACTGTCATCTCTGTCTAATTATACAAATTTCATAACAAGCAAACAATCATGATTGTTAAACAAAATTTGAATAACAACTCCTGATCGTTACACCCGATTACGCCAAAAACTGTTGGCAGTAATTTATTTCGTTGAACAATGTTTAGCTTAATGGAACCGAATTGAATTGTCTTCTTCTCTGGGTAATGGGCTAGAACAATGGTTTAAGCGCTGGCATGGATCCAAACAGACATATGAGGATACTTTGCCCTTATTATTTGACACTAAAGTTTATCCAATACTTTACGACAAAACATTTCGTTTACAGGCCACCGTTAAAGAATAATAGGGGTTAACTTTTATAATTAGCAGTCAACTGAACTTATACATATTAATTTATTTGATTTACACCGTTTTTGTTCAAATTTTTTTACTTTCATACAAAGTTTTATAAACTGATTCCCTTATCTCCCTTTTCAAGAAGGGCTCCCTTTTCAAACCTAGGCTGAGTTTTTTCTTAGACTGAGTGTTAATGAAAATGTTGCTACTCAATTAAAAACACAGAACTCATAACTGCATACTAGGCATCAAACACATTCTACACTCATCTTTCATATTCTGACGGTTGGAGGGTTAATCTAAATATACCATACAATTGGAATCCATGTAATGGACTTAAATTTATAAATTACACATTTTACTGTGTCCAGTCTTCCTTGTACCAGTCGTTTGAAAATAAACAGAGGCAGTTTTCCGAAACAACTTTGTATCGTCTAATAAACAAATATTACGCTGTATAAGAGACATTCAGATGATCGATTTATCCTACACATCCTACATGGAGGCTACTGAATGCGTGTATGTATTATAATACATACATATACATACTAGAATATAATATAGTAGGATATAACACATACATATACATATATATGTATGTATGTATGTGTACATGTGTTATGTATTTATTTATTAATTGTGTATTGTTATAGTTATTCCATAAAACAACCTCAATTAGTCTTAATTTACTCTCAATTTAAACTGTTTAGTCAAATTATTTAAATCTGATCTAGGAAAGATATTTGTAATCCTCTCACACACACACAAGCCCACATGTACACACACAAACTCAGCTGTGTCAGCCGATATAGGACGGATCTCATTGGTCAAAAATTGTGGCGTGATATAAACATCCGATTGAATTCGGGGTACCCCTCTAAGAAACATTGCGATGGCGTCCCTTAATCCCCTCCAAATCAGCGTCAGTTGACATCGAACTCTCCTCGGTTGAATACGTGCGTTGCGCCGTATTTCAATAACTTTTCATCTTTTACGTTTTTATCGCTCTCTAAATCCTTCAAAACTCAGTGTCGAAATCTAATAGTGACCTCTATCAAAGAAAACTTAATCTTGTCTACTCGGGCGTTAAAATAAACGTATTTTTGTGTTAACTGCCGTCGCGCCTCTCCGTCTTCCGCCGCGTCTCCGTCGTGAGTGCCTGGAACTGGAAACAGTGGAAACCAGTGTCAACTGTACAACGAGTGATTCCAGTGATTCCCTAAAGTGTGCACACTTCCCCCTCAGCTCATCATCGCCTCCAAATTGGCCACCCTCTGTCCGAGACGACAACCGCCCACGGACGCCGCCCATGCGTCGCCCCTCTGGTCACATTGGCTTTCTCTTCACCTGTGGACTTTTGGTGAGTTTTATCTCAACATTTCCTCTACAACATGTTTTTATGTATGTATGAAGTATGAATGTATATACGTATGTATGAATGAAATGAAATAAAAGTATTAGTCAAAAAACGAAAGGAGAGGTATACTTATTGTATTGTCCCTTACATCCCAGTAAACTTAAATAAATGAAATTAAGATATTTGCCCAGCCCAAAACTCGTTTACGAAATAGCCTCTGTCGGTATTCCCCAAACCGAGCTCACTGGAGCGGCTGATTCCCTCCCCCCCCCCCCCCCCCGCCCCCAAACAGCCCCAGAGGCTCTCTCATTTTATTTTATAGTTATTACAGTCGGAATCACAGCTGGGGGGAACGGAAATGGGAACTATTTTAAACATTTCTTCGACGTTTTCCCTTGAAAATATAAAATACCCTTTTCCATTAAGAGTGTTTTCATTTAATTTGTACAAAGAAAATAACGATTATTGAATAAATAATTTTTTAGTCGCTCTGTTCTTTTATAAATGCTTGAAATACTAGCACACATTTCTTCTCAGCACAATAATGGCACATGTTTTATCAAATTAGAGCTAAATCAAAATATTGATATAATCTGGAGAAAATATTTATCTTATCCATAAAAAATATTTTATTCAATAGTTTAAAGTAGTGACAAATTATATTTCTTTCGCCTCGTCATTGCACAATAACCCATGATCAGTTCACACGAATCTGGTTTTTGCCTGCTATACAAACTTTTTATGTGTTTTCAATTGTTTAATTGAAGTATTGTGATTATTGTTTTTTTAAATAATCGTAATACCTACCTCTCTGGGATGTATTAGAGTTGTTTATCTGACCACACAGCTCAGTTATTGTACATTAAAAGGAAACAATTTTAACACAAAGTATAGAATTAAATCTACAAGGCTTATCAATTCAAATGTAGCATTGACCAATTTTGTGATTTGATAAGTAGAGAGGATTAGTCTGAATGTTTTTCTAGTAACAATAGTAATGATGCGTGTACGGGTTTTTCTCAATATTTTTCAATTTATTCATAAAATTTCTTTGAACAAAAACTTTTCCATCAAACAATAAATTTAAAGTTAAGAACCCTTAAATGACAGAAGGATTAAGAGTGTCTAGTATAAACAAAAGACAACTTAAAAAAAAAACCTAAACTTACATTAGATACAAATTTTCATATTTATTTCAAAAAGTACAAAACCATTTTTAATGGTTATTGCCGCTAAAGAACTGGATGTATCTTCAAAAATAAAACAATGCAAGGAATATTGTTTTATTTTGAAAAACCACCTGATAGGTGGTTAAAAAAGAGACTGAATTCACATCAGACCATTGTCAGTGTGATGAACTGGTCATCAACAACAATTTATCACTAATAATGGTGTAAATACCTTGTACTGAGAAAGAGATCCCCTAGCCCTCCATAGACTCCATAGTGTAGACTAGCCCTCCGTGCGTGTTGCGTTTCCCGGAACAGGAATTTTAATAAAAAGTCGATGTTTGTTTGTTATGTGCGTCTGTCCGTTTGTGTTTCGTGGATATGTGATATGGTGTTTTTTTATCAATCCTGACGACTTCCACTGGAATGAATTTGATGTCCATTGCCTGAAGAAGATCTCAATGTGGTCGAAACTGCAGTAGCCTATAAGACTAAAAAGGATCACTTTGACAGTACAAGGTATTTACACCATTATTAGTTACTATTCATGGAGGCTAATAACATGGAAAATGTATCATTTAGGGATAAACTAACAATTTCCAAGCCTTTCAATGACTATTTTTGTAGGATAGGGCAGCAGACATCAACCTCGTGTATCCTGCTGGATGCAATTGACAGGGCAAAGGTTTTTGAGCTTGACAATATGCAGTTTTTATTTCATTATGTGACATGTATGAATGTATTTAGCCATCATAGCTTCCCAGCCAAACAGTCATGTGGGTGGGATGAAATTCCTTATTCAATAATAAAAGAAACTAAATCATATTTTGTATCCCCTAACACATATTGAAAATATCATTCAGGAGTTTTCCCAGGCAAATAAAAATGTTCTAATATTTTCCCAGTATTAAAAAATGATTCGAATATTCTAGATAATTATCGACCATTTGCATTACTTCCATCAGTAAATCTCTTTTTGCCATTCGGACAATATCAAATACTACTGATTTAGAAACATGCCTCCAAGTCTAACATGGCTATGACTTATCAATTATTGTTAGGCAAGAATATATGATATATATATGATATAGATAAAGTATTTAAATTGTAAAAACTAGCCATTTGAGCAATATTTGAAATAAAATACTGGGAATCATGCAAACCGCTTTTAAAAATACAACCTTTCAACTGTGTCATCTTTATATATTTTTGAAACATTTAATTTTTTCCATAAATACCCAAAATATTTTAGTAATGGCAATCTGGGAACTCAAGGAACGACATTACCACCCTGTGGAACCCTTAACACAGAATAATGCTGTTCCAAAGAGGTCCATTCTAAATGCTTATTTTTTTTAATAGCTGCCCTATTGAAATAAGAAAATAAACAAAAAAAAATCTAATTAATAAGATATTATAAAATCCATTTATTATAAATGTATTGCTATTCAGTAAATGAATTCATTGTCAAAAAATAATAAAGCTAATGTAGGGGGTTAGTATCACAAGTTTATGTAAGTCCTCTGTAAATAGTTATTTAAATTTGTTAATCATTTAAGTAAGCAAGAGATAAGCTTTGCTGTATAAGTCTGTTATATAGGCCTGTTTTTTAATCACATGTTGTATAAGCTAAGCTCGAACAATAAATGTGATGAGTAAAGAGTTAGAGTTTGAGTGATTTTATTTTTAATAATTTTTTTCTAAATGTACTAAAAAAGAGATTATTTGTTAACTAACACAAAACCAAGTTTTGTACAATGAAGAGTCTGTACAATGGGGTCTTTATAATATCTAAATGACGAAAGTCGTTTATCAAAGCTGACGTTTCCATTATCATCCAGAAGTTTGTTGTTACTCAATAAATTAACTTTGATTACGCAGCGTTAGACTACTTTTGCAAAGTAATAAACATGATAACCATTTGTCTTGTAATCAACAGTATATATTTGACTTCTTTTTGCTCGATCGGTTAAATAAATGTTCAACTTTTGCTTTAAATTCATACCTTGGATCTTAAAAAGTGTAGATGTTAGTATTTTAAAGATATGAAATCAATTACCAATTAAGTTAGTATGGAAATTTATTTATTTCATTTTTGCAAATCCATACGACACTTAAACAATACATAGGCCTAATGTACAAAAATCAAAATACTTAACTTTACAGTGGATGAAAAGTTATTTAATTTATTTACATATTTGTACAGATATATACAGAGTAAGGTCTTAAAGTTGATTAATCTAAATTTTAAAAACAAATGAACAAGTGAATGAGTGGTGAATCTGATAAGAGGAATATTCATCCTACCTAACTATTTTGTAATCAACCTCTCAAAGGATTCCATTAATCTAACTAACCAGAATTAAACTAACTAGATTTATCCTTGAGAAACATCTTGTGATTTGTAAATGAAATGAAATGAAATAATGCTTTATTACATCATAAACATCAATACAGGGAACAAAACAATATTTTACAAGTACTGAGCTACAATACAATCAAAAAACCTCATTCTCGCATTACTTAGCTTGGTCATAGACCGTCAGCTAGAGTTGGTAGCATTAATAATAATACAGCATTTACAATTTTTTTTTAAAATTTATTTATATTTTATACTATCTGAGTGCTCTGAAATACAAATATCTTAATTATTGTTATTACTATTTTTTTATTGTTATTATTTTTTTTTGCCTGTGAAGGTAACACTTGGAGGCCTTAGAAATTATATTCTTGGATTAAATTCCACCTAAACTGCCAAGCCTGTTGGAGAAATCGGACAAGCCGCACCCAATCATACCCGTTAAGTAAATTTTAAACAAATCGCGGGAAAGCTCATGGGACCCAAACCAAGCAAATCTAAACTCACGTAACACAGGGCACCTGGCAACAAAATGGAAACAATCCTCTATTTCATTCAAATTACAGAGTGAGCAATTCCAATTTTGATTTTGATTTCAAGGTTTGTAATTTAATTTAATTAGTTCCCCTCTGCATTTAAAGACCCATTTTATGAGTGTCAATTCCATATTCCCAAAAATGTAATTATTATTCGTCAGATTATATTATATTCCAATTTTGATAACAAGTGAATGAGTGGTGAATCTGATAAGAGGAATATTCATCCTACCTAACTATTTTGTAATCAACCTCTCAAAGGATTCCATTAATCTAACTAACCAGAATTAAACTAACTAGATTTATCCTTGAGAAACATCTTGTGATTTGTAAAATACGGTGGTACAAATTTTAAGTTGGAAAATGCAATTTATTTGGTTAATCAGTACGATATTGTTAATGCGGGAAAAAGTGAGCTTATTTATAGTGAACTTAATATCAATAAAATAAGCATATGCCAATATTAATGGTTGAAATTTTTCTAATATCAACTCTAAAAAATAACGCTACAATATTTTTCCCATTAAAGATAGTTGTATTATTGTAATTTTGTTAAACCCCTATATTAATTTGTTTTAAGTGCTATTTTATTTTCAACTCAACGTAAAAAATTATATAATACTAGCAGTTACCCGTGGCTTTGCTCACGATAAAAACTGTAACTCCCGCTGCCTAAATGAAGATAGGGCCACATACTGAGTTTATGATTAAACAGATGAGGTACAAAAACGAATGACGACTTTAAGTTAACTAACTAAACTAAATTTAACTTTTATATATTTAACATAGTACATATCACCTAAAAAATCAACGAAACAACTATAAAACCATTATGAAAGTAACCAAATTATAGATCAGCTGTAAAATCGTATCCATATGTGAAGCTGAACCACCTGCTTGTTAAATGAACATTGAAAATTAAAGAAAAGATCATTCCACTTGCGTAGGAAAATTTATAAACTTCAACCCCGCCAAAACCCTTAAAACTTTTAATTAAAAAACCCGTTCTTAGGGGATGCTTACGCCCTTAAGATCGTCCATGCAAAGGTCCAAGGTTCTAAGTCTTGTAGTTTGGGCTGAGCAATGATAGGTAAGTGGTATTGGACAAATATAAAGAAGATGGACTTTCATTAACCAGAAAGATGTTTTCAGGAATCCTCAAAGTCCGCAGGTCTGCTGCGACTGGAGTTATTCTATTGCTGCCCCCCCCGCAGGAGGTATTTCTATTTGGCCTTCCTGTAGTACTATACATATGAGCAGATTCAGCGCCCCACCGATAAAGGCCTCAAGGGTGCAACTGCCCTGGGAAGGCTTATGCCCAATAACGTTGAATCTGCTCGCATGCATGGTATACTGTATAGTGGCCCTTAAGCAGGAATATAAAATCTCCGTCGCAGCAGACCTTGCGTACTTAGAGAATCCTAAAGCAGTTTTCTGTTTCATGAAAGTTTATGTACGTGAAATGTAGAAATTGCCTTGATTTAATGTCAAAAAAATTCTTAGGTTTTTAGGGTCTATCTTGAACATAAATACCCCCGTTGCAGCAGACCTCCAGACTACTTGCATGACCTTATTTCATTTCTTCCATAAGAATAAAATGGGGAATGAGTATGCAGGTCTATTGCAACAGTCATTCAAAAATTTGGTGGATTTAAAACAATATCAGGTGAATCTGAACCAAAAAAACCACATACCAAGTTTTATCAAGATATGTTGAGTAATAACCGAGATATAGAATTTTTCTATAGGGACAATGTACTGTGTTTTCAGCTTTGAATAGTTTGAATAGTGTTTTTTGCTTCTGGGGGCTCCAAAATGAAAAGTTATCATGGTCTCGCGCTTAGGTCTTGCCGTGAGACCTATGGTAATAATTCCATCAGTGAAATTTTCTAAAAGACAAAGTATTTTTTCTAATGATGTAGATAAAATAAATGGTTTAAAATAGCTCTTTCATTAAGAGCTGTTACGGGGAAAAAAGGTCTTATAAGTATCTTAAGTCAGTTATTTATTTTATGTTCTATTCCTGACAGCTGGTTTGACATTCCACTAAATTTCTTGCATTTTACATCTGTTTAAATGTAAACATTTCACCAATTTGTATTCTGCCATAAGGATAATATGGGATCTTTGAGAGGGTTCATGGCGGAGTCCGAGGGTCAGATCAGGATGAAAACCATTTAGTTTTCCTATTTAATGCCTAAAGAAACAGTGAACCAAATTTCAGACTTCTGGGTTATCGGGAAGTTGGAGAATTAGTGATGAGTGAGTGAGTGAATGAGTGAGTGAGTGAGGGCTTTGCCTTTTATAGGTATAGATATCTATTAACATGAAATATAATAACATGTTTAAATAATATATTAATTGTTCATTATTTTAATACTTAGGCCTATAACGTCTAGATAAATGGATTTGCCGTTTCTTTGTTTGTATTCAGCATTCTTGTTCAGCACCCTTGTTTGTTACTTCTTGTGTCAGAGGTAGAAATAATTGTTACAAAAATGATTTTTGTTGTAAATGGTAGGCAATATGGTCCTAACTGACATATTAAGAAATATACATCCGTAAATTTTCGGGAAATCCCTCAAAATCACGTTTAAAAATGGTGGTTTTCCCACCATATACAAATTCTTGAAAATAGCACTTGACTGCATTTTTTATCAATGTTTTTCAAGATACTGACTTTGGACCACCACCAACTATTCTTGGGTGATTGGATCTTAATTATGACAGTACTCATAATTAAGAACCAATTATGACAGTACTGATTTTTGGTGGCCATCTCGGATCCGCCATATTGGATATAATTTTTTTCAAATATATTATGATAGTGTTGTGACACATCAAAGTTGACTAGATTTTCAACCTGAACTCAACGCTGAAATCCGTTTTTGAATATCTCGATTCATTTCCCTCTACATTTCATATTTTTAATATTTTTTGGGATTATTTATCTTATATCTCCAGCTCTAAATAAGATATGCTGCATGTTTTGGTCTTAAAATACTCAGTGATTTAATGGCTTTTATGTGAGGTGTTGATCCTTAAAATTGGACAAGTGTTGGACGAGCTATAAAACCAAAAGCAGCTTGAAAATTATTTTTTTCAAAATTTATTTTTATGATTTATACTTTATCCTAATTTTGTCCAATTTTCATTATTTATAGCTCAAATAAATGAAAGCTGGTAGTTCACCGGTTGTCTTAAAACCACTCCAACCTGCAGGCCATAGTTGGGGGAGGATATATCAGTCTCTAAATAATTATTAAACTTTTGGAAATTTAATTTTTAGATTGGTTGGAGGTCCATACCTCACCTCAATCTCTGAATTTTCATCCAAGCATAACTTTTTACGAATCGAGATTTTGAAAAACGGATTTCAGCATTGGGTTCAGGGTAAAAATCCATCTTTACATTTGAAAAAATCATTTATATCCAATATGGCGGATTCAAGATGGCCACCAAAAATGAGTACCCTGTCAAAATCAAAAACCAATCACCCAACAATAATTTGTGGCGGTCCAAAGTTAATAATCTTGAAAAAACATTGATAAAGAATGCAGTCGAGAGGCTATCTTCAAGAATTTGTATTTGTGGTGGGAAAAACCGCCATTTTTCACGTGATTTTGAGGGGTTTCCCGTGACTTTAGGGATGTATATTTTTAATATGGAAATTAGGAGCATATTACCTACCATTTACAATAAGAATCATTTTTGTTACAATACCTCCACCTATTTTTTCACTTAATTCTATTGCACTATGCTTGCAACCTCATGGGATTCATAGAATTTTAGTTATGATTAATACAATTATAATTCTGTATGTTAGGCTTCAACGGAACGAATAATACAACAACAAATTTAGTCTAACGTAAAAAGGTAACTATACAGACACAAAGTTACAAAACACCAAGCAAATAGTTATGTAAGAAACTTTAACTCATTAGATTTTTAATGGACGAGTAATCAGTACTACGTAAAATCATTGATTGAACTACAGTGCATACATATTCCTAGTCCCATTTGAAACTTACATTAAAATCCTCCAATGGTGGGGAATGAACTCTAAGTGGGTTACAGTGCGTGCAGGAAGAATTTGATTTCAATTCCCGGCACAGATTTGGAATTTGAAAATTTTCTTGTAAACTTATAGTGAATTGTGAGGAACTTTAAAAGTATTGCTAAGAGGACCATTTTTGCGAATGTAGAACTGAATTATCTAAATTTATTTTAAAAGCCATTGAGGCCTAGATTAGTTTGTTCTGAAAAAAGTTACAATATTTTCCCCGTAAGTCAACATTGACAAATCAACAGGGGCCTTATCTGAGCATATCTAATTATTTTTTGAAAGTTAAGTTAGTTTAATTAAGTTATGCAATTTCTTTCAGTACTGGATAAAATAGATCAAATGTAATTATTTATAAAATAAGGGGGGAAGATAATACTTACTAGTCAGATGTGGAACACTCAAACTGTAAATAGTAAGGTCCACTGCATCAAAGGTTAGTGGCATTGTCGTCATAATTAATTATGACAATTATGACGGCTTTTCGATTTATCAATGCAAATTTGTCCAATGTTTTTGTCAAAATTTCATATTTGTTTTGGTTTATAAAATGCAATTGGACCAAGAAATTCCGAGTCTGTACATAAAAGGAGACCATAGAAGACAAAAGCCTTCAGCAATAAAAATTTCTTGAAATAGCGCGGAATGCTGTCAAGGGAAATCACTTGGGCAAACTTTCTTGGGTTATAGAACATTTTACTGCCGTATCATGAGAATTGTGAACTTCTTCTGTGAAACGCTTTTATATGATTATCGTTATCAAAGCTAAACGGCATCCTATTTTTTATGATATTTTTTCTAAATCAAAATAAATGTAGTCATGTTTTAGTCCTATTATTGGATGTTCTTCTAATTTTTTTTAGTCTTAGTGCATTTCTGACGAATAAGTTCGGCAGGAATGTGCCAGTAGAAATCTGTTGCCTGGTGCGAGTTGCCTAGTCAGATTATACAGATGCAAAGTTTAATTTCTTGGTACCTGACCACAGCAAAGTCTTAAAAATATACATGATATTTTTGGGACACAGATGCGTGAAGTAACCAAATTTATTGAAATAAATATCTATTTTGAAGTTATAACATTTCAAATGCAGCAGATAAACATTTCATAAAAAGAAAAACAAAACTGTTGTTTATTTTTTGTTAAGTCTAAGAAAGAAAGAAATATTGTTTTTCAATATTTTGGAACCAACAATTTCCTATTGGTTCTACAGATCAAACTGTCTTCTTCTCTGTGGATTGTTGTCAACATCAGCATTTTCAGACTGCTTTTGGAACTTCAAGACTCTGTTTGAAGGTCTTATAGTTTACATTTTTTATAATTGTTCATTTTTTATAAAAATTCCCTGACATTGTAGCAAAATGAATAGGCGAGAAAAATTAAAATTAAAGACGGGAAAATAATTAAACTGAACTTAAACAAAATTTAATTGTTGATGGTGAAAAAACAACGGTAATATGGACTATAGTTTACATTCTAAAGTAATTAAAATTACTGAAAATGCAAAGTAATTACAATTACCGAAAATACAAAGTAATAAATGGATTACATCCCGGATCACTATTCAAGTGTATAGAGTTTGCCCACCTTAAATGGAGCTCGTTTAAAATAAATTATTTAACATATATCAAATAAAGTTGGTATATTCCAAGATAATTTAGTTTATGAACATTTTTAATGTAATTACAAAGGCAGTATTGTGGTGAAAAGTACGATTTAAATGAAGCTAACTGTAAAAAAAGGAGGTTGACCATATATTTTAACTTCTTGCAATTTAGGACAGGAAACGGAAGACGTCCAACAACTTCCCTCCTTAATATTTTCTACTAAATTGTTATAAATCCTTCATTTAATACAGTTTCTACATTTCTATTTATTTCCTTTTTAAATCATCCCTCTTTAAGCGGTCAAAATATAATTAAGTTTGAAATGACAAATATAATGACTAAGTAATGAAGCCATGATAAAAAAACATTTTGCTTTCTTTTGGAAAGACGTGAAGATCAGACCTTTCTTATCTTTAAGTCATTTATAAACAGATAAACATTAAGATAAATAACAGATTTTTCCTTAAAGGTAATAGGGAGGCGTGATTTCTAGCAACTTCATTCCATCCGAGTGTTAAAATAATTAGTTGTACAGCATGAATGGATAGCCGTAATTATAAAAATACACAACATTTTTTTCTCTTTCGACATTGTTATCATTTTACTAATCTAAATTGATTAAACTCTCAGCCATTTTCCCCACAATCGTAAAAAGCCAAGACATTATTACAAATGCTTCTTCATAACCACAGTTCAAAGCAGCTTGTTGGTATTCGTTCTAAGGAGTTTCCGTGTCTCGAATACTTCAAGTGGCTCTGTTAACATAGTAATGTTCTCCGCAAAATTATTTATAAGCCGCCCAGCACACGCAAACCAACGGTTCACTTCTATTCCTAACCCTACGCATTTACTTATTCAACGAATAATAACCACTTTCCACTTTTCACGCAAGTTATTTATTGTCTAACGAAAATCGACGAAAGCACAGAATAATTTTGTGGCAAATCCTTCTTCATAACTAGTGAAAAAATAAAATCTTTAGCTAGCTTTACATTATATTGCTCCTTCAATTGGCGAGGCAGATAATTACATATCTCTAATTCCTACATCTCAGAGACGGGGATAGCAGGTAGTAAGGGATCCGCCACTCAGGTTGAAGGGCGGCTTTCATCGATAGTAATGTTTTCCTATGGCTGCATGACAGCCAAATAGAAGTTAAATGCATTGAAGTAATTTATGATTTTTTTTTAGAACTACATGGTCCGTTTTATCATTTCAACAATCAGTGAGGAATTGTCAAAGCGTTAAAACAAAAGTTGTCGGTTAACTTTCCTAGTGTGTTGATGGATGACATCCATGTATACGCTAGAGAAAGAACAGTCATCGGAATAAGAGGAGTTATCCGATAAAATTGATCCATCGGAAAACAAACAAAATATACAGGGAATGGGTAAAATATAAATACCCCCGTTGCAGCAGACCTACATACTCAGCGAATTTCAAGTGCAAAACAACATATTTCGATCCAACATAGCGAGATTTGACATGCTTTTGTAAGCTCCATAAGAATAACATGGGGAATGAGTATGGAGGTTTGCTGCTACAGGTATATTAAAACTGGGTGGTTTTAATTCAATATTTAGTAGATCTGAACTAGAAGAAGCCATTTACCAAGTTTTATCAAGATATGTTGAGAAATAAGCGAGATATAGAATTTTACTTATTTCCCATAAGGTTAACATTGGGACAACGTACTGCGTTTACCACTTTCAATATCTCGGCAACCAATGGACATAGAGCCATGATTCAAAATACTAAATTGTTTGTTTTTTTGGGCTGAATTCAATGGTGCCAATAAAAATTTGAAAAATTTTATTTTTCTATGTAAAAATCTCAAAAAACCCATTTTTGGGGGGGTTTACCCCCCTTTACCCCCCCTCCCGGTGGTCCGATCGGGCTGGTTTACGAACTCGTCCGAATAATTACTACTTTACACATCTATGCCAAATTTCATTCCGATTGGACCATTTTTGCGCAAGTTATCGTGCTTAAAGACACATATATATATAATATATATATATATAGATATATAGATATATATATATATATTTATGAAAGTGAACGAATGGTGTTTTTGGCATCTGAGGACCTCAAAAAGAAAAGTTATGATGGTTTTAGGCTTAGGTCTTACCATGAGACCTACGGTAACAGCTTCTTCCCTATAGGGGAAATTCGCTAAAAATAATCTCTGTCATTGATTTGTTTGTTTTTTA
The DNA here is from genome assembly GCA_035578135.1 of Flexamia atlantica. Taxonomy (NCBI): domain Eukaryota; kingdom Metazoa; phylum Arthropoda; class Insecta; order Hemiptera; family Cicadellidae; genus Flexamia; species Flexamia atlantica. Next base: position 39,023,166 of record JAQJVK010000008.1, on the reverse strand, counting down.
CTCGTATCAAAATGTGACTAAACCACTAAAATAATGGATTATTCCATACCATGTTGAGTAATAATTGCTGTTTTAGTTTTGGGCTAATAACCACCGAAATAATTGAGCCTATTCACTATTTACTGCGCTACACTAGTGCTTATACGGCGTGCCCTAATGTAATAATAAAGTAATTATTATAGGCCATTATCCAGTATATCTTAACCAAATGAAGCCACATGTTACTCAGATATGTTAATAAGTAAGCGATATGTGAATTTTTATTGATACACTAATTCCCTAATTATTATTGATACACAAAGCCTGTTTGTACAGTGGGCGTTTGGCCGGTTACAGCCAGGTGACGTCACACGGTCGTCTCCCCCGGCAGCAGATTTTGGAATTGAGTGGCGGAGCCCTTACTAGCTGCTCTCCCCGGCCCTGCCTACAACTTGTTGGGCTACTCTTAGCTTTTATTTTTAAACTGTGTAGATCGGTCAACATTTTATTGAAATCATGTCAAAATAGTTTCAAGACCATTTACAAAGATCACAGTTTCAAAGTGAAACGCACACAATACTTAGTTTGGATTGTAAATATTTTAAAGTAGTTGTGATTCATTGTAGTTCATTTGTTGAAGTCAAACGAACCTTTTACCAGTCAGTTTTTGCAAACATTTTGTTTATTTTTTAACCACTCTCTATTTACAGCTAATAAATAACAGTTTATGAGTTTAATTTCCTTTATACCAATGTCTTTACCTTTTTCAGCAAGAAAATGTTTTAAAAATTATATACTGACTCACATCATTTATAAATTTATTTTCCAATAAGCAAGCAAATAAAACGTAACAAATTTATTACGTTTTATTTCTATGGTTATTATCATTGACTTACATTTTTGCAATGAAAACAGCAAAGGCTATGCAGGTAGACCAAAACTACGGTTACGTAACTCCTTCAAAGTAAAGTAAGGGTCGATCTTTGTTAAGATTTTGTTTTACTTTATAACAAGTTTAAACTTTTACTTAAATTCCTGTGATACTTAAATGTTTAACTCCCGTTAAACTTCCTCTGATTCCTTACCTCTATCAAACTCCACAATTCAGGAGACATACTTTTTAATAAAGAACGTTAATGTTACTTTAAACAGTTTATCGTTGTAAGTAGGCCCCTAAATATTCCGTTAATGACGTTACTTAAAGTTCCATTACCGAAACAAAACAACATGAAGCATAACAACTGTTTCTTTCGCAGCAATGGCTTTAATGACTTGAGCAATTAGGGCGCTCGTTATTACACTTGTAAGTGAATATAAAGTAATGAGACAGAATCCTGGAACCGAGCGAATCTTTATTTATACTTTCGAGATGGAGGCCATTAATTGTGTTTTTGATTGGTTCTACTTGTTATATTCATCTTATTCTTTGTAATATTTAAGGAAATTGTAATGATTCATCAACGAATTGTAACTGAATTAAATTACATTTATTGTTTACTAATATTTTAAAATAAATATTAATAGGCAAACAGGAAAATGGGTGAATCGTGAATGATCACCTCAACTTTTGTGTACCGTATTAACTCTAATCACATCAATACAAACTAACTTTTATGAAGATTTGCACACTCCTATTATAATTTAAACTATTATTTTTTAAGCATGAACAAATATGAAAAACAAAATGGACCTTCACTACGTGACTATATGGTCATTGCAACGGTAAAGATTTCTCAAAGAATATCATTAAATATATGGGTATAGTAAAAGTAAGTATATAAATTAAGCGTATAATTTAAATCTTCATTAAATTGGAATCATGAGAGAAGATGTATTTGTACTAGTTTATTAAAGTCATTCCAGCAATATGACTTTAATAATCCAGTGGGTCTTAATTATCACAGCATTTTATATGTTTGAAATCCGCAAGAGTACTTTAATTTTTCGTAATAAACACACACTGGGCATAAAAATTTGATTTTGCCAAATCATTGTTCGAACTTCACGTATTTTATTTCCTGAGAAATGCTTGAATCAAACCGAAGCCTCTCCCTAAACCATTATTTACCACAAAAATAATATCAAAGTTGAACCAGCTTTGAGTTAAATTGTTCCCCATACACAATGTATCGATCAGGAACAATCATAATGGCAAGTGTGGGCGTTTGCCAAGGTACAATGCAATTTGTCGTGGTCGGATATTCGATTTGTTAGTCGTAACATGTTAAGTGTTTCAATCAGCTGTTCGGGCAAACAAACAAACAACGCGCTTTGAAGGTGAGTAACCAGATGTGAATGTTTTACTGTTTGGTTTAAAATGAGTAAATATGACAGATATTTGTCTTTTGTTTTCTATACAGCTGTTTTTTTGTCTTTTTTCTGTTCAATGTTAATTAAATGAACAATCAAAATTAATGTTATGGAATTTTTAGGAAATTTAGACTCTATTTATTTATTTGAGAGTGTCAAAAGGCACATCTACATGTTAAAGGCATACCAATAACATCCAAACTATCAATTTTGATCTAATACTTTAGCCAAAATCTTGCGGCGAAAATTGCCTTATTCTGTTTATGTAAAGCTTACGCAAATCATTATGACTTAATAACAAATATTTTTGAAAACAATATGATACAAGTTGATTGATTTATTTTATTGCATGATTTATTTTATTTTGTTTTACTCATTTGTAAACATTCCACTACAATGAACTCTTATTATATATTGTTATAATCTTGTTAATATGTTGTCTAATCATATCTTGTTATTTATTGCCCGTTTTCATAGTTTATTGTTCATGTTAATCTTTATGATGAATCATTCAGTGTTACATGCATGGACTGGCAAAAAGGACTGACTGCATGACTGCATATGAAATTAGCAACTCCATAAATACAGTAATAAAATTGTTAGACATTATCCTTTCGGCAACTAAAACTTGAATATAAGAACGTATATATAATAATATATATATAATAAGAACTATTTTTGGCGTATATATAATCACAAAATATGTAAATATATGGAGTCTGTTGACCTCAAAACTAAAATGTTATGTTAGGTTTACATTTGCTGCAGTGGCATACCTTTCTTCTCTTTCAAGTGTAGCTTAATCGTTTTAGGGAAATTTGGCAGAGGGATTATAGAGTGCTGACTTAATATATATCCTTTGTTAAGTTTACTTTTAAACAAAAATATCAAGTGAAGGGAAAATTGCAATGGTAAAATAAATAAATAAAAGGTAGACCGAAAAGAGCATTTGATATAGTTTGATATCTTAATAGTGTCTAATGTTATTTGAAATACATGAAGTCACAAATAGAGAGCAGAATAAACAATCCCCACTTGGGGTGTTGCTACTGCATCAACTTCCGCTGCTGAATTGATGTTCACGGTTCGATCAACTGTTTTGATAGTGTTTCTGGCAAACAGGTTATGGACTGATAAAACATCAAAATCGTCACCACTAATGATATAATATGTAGACAGTTAAGCAGTTTTACTATGGCTGGAATTTAAACTTTCCAGTATGTACGCTTTTTAAAAATCTAGATTGTTATTGAGGTCTAAAAACTAAAAGTAAATACAGCGAAACGGAGGTTCTTGACTGTTTCTCAGGTTTCGCCAAAGGTGCTTTTTGAAATGGACATCCAAAAGAGAACTCCCTGGAGGCATAAACCTTCTGAATGGACACATCTCCTCTTTCCTGACATTGAGTTTTCTCCAAAGCCTCTTATTCGCCTCAGTTAACCCGAAAATTCGTAATCTAAAACCAAGTCCACTAAAAAGCTAAAAAACCTTCTTCTATGATGAGTTGATTAAACTCAATAATTACAACTAAATTGAACTTTTATACTAATTACTGATTAGTACAACAATATCCAGTAAAATGTTTATCGAAATAGTGGGTTGAATAATTTACTGATATTTTATTAACTAAATCTGTTATTACTTACCTTCCTTAACATGTACATGCTATTCAAGTTATTTTGTTTATTTTGTTAGATATACCATTAATCTATATATTTCTAGTCACGTAGACTTGATTAGATTTCGTGAACTATTTTCATAAAAATAGTCTTATACTGTCTATCCTAACATGGGCAATTTTGATAACTTTTGAACCAAATAATATAGTTTAAAGGTATTTTGCACATGATTTGTATTCAAAAAACACTAATTTTTAAGGTAGATGTCATATTGTTCCCTGTAATATGAAGGAAAATGCCGTTTGGTTGAACCATAAACGATGAAAAAAAGAAAATAAACCACATATTTATGTACTCATCTTTTTTAGTAAAAGATACTCCTTTGTTAATAGTTTTACCTTTAACATATATTCTATTATTTACCATACTAGTAGTTAAAATACAATTTTTATTATTAACTTTTTTAATAAGGTTGACTACAGTCAACCAACTATAGCGGTCTGAACGGTCAAGTGAATAATTGGCCAGTGCGGTGTAGAATAATTGTCATTTCCTGTATGTAGTTCAGTTTATTGGTTTGAAATATATTAGTTCATGTTAAATTGGTTAGAAAAAAGTGTTCGTTACATATGCAAGGTAACGAATATTTTTGCTACTTCAGTTAAGTGTTAAACTCAATCAAAATCATACAATACAAATTTAAATAAACAATTAATTATAATATTTTTGCTACTTTTTAAATTGTATTGCCAAATTGATTTATTACGATACCTATTGAATATTTTTGTAAGTCGCTAATAAGTATTATAGGCAAATATTTGTGAGATCATATAAAGCACGAAAAACATAAATGGCTATTAAATTTGATTATGTTAGTGTGTATTTGAAACAGCTGTAAGACGATTATGGCAGACTGTATTCATTTGTAAATAACTGAACATTCATGAAAATAATTATCAAACTTTCCTCAACAATTCTGTACATACACCCTTTTGGTAAATTAATTTGAGATAACAGGTTTTAAATGACCGTTGGAAAATTTCCTTTGATGGTGATCCACCCATATGAATAGACTTCGGTGCGGCAACAACCTCTATACAAGAGAGCAAATGATCTGGTGTTCCAAAAAAATCTCCTTAGTGCTTTAGCGTCTTTTCCCTCTGATATTCTGTTATAGCTAGCTTTTACTGCGATCTAATTTCATCGTATATAATTACGTGAAATGTTGACATGCATATCACATTTAGCTTCCGTGAAATGAGTAGTAATCTATATATTTAAAGCCGTAAGGAAAAAGCCTTGGGACAGTTCGTTTGAGACTTCTACTGGGCCGATTTACATGAGGGTTGTACCAAAACAAAGGGTTTCGGTCCTATATTAGCAGGTTTTATCTGTATTTTGAAAATTGTTATGTTATCTGGGTTAAAAATTGAAAATAAACTTTTCTTATGGAGATTTAACATGGGGAAAAAAGTACTCTTTTTCAAACCTTGGGACAGTTCGTCTGAGACTTCCACTGGACCGTTTTAGATGCGGGTTGTACCAAAACAAAGGTTTTCGGTCCTATATTAGCAGGTTTTATTCGCATTGTGAAAAACATTATGTTAAATGGGTCAAAAATTAAAAATAAACTTTTCCTATGGAGATTTAACATGGGGAAGAAAGTCAACTTTTTCAATTCTTCAGACAGTTCGTCTGAGACTTCCACTGGGCCGATTTACATCCAGTTTGTACCAAATAAAAGCTCGACTTATCTATATTTGCAGGTTTTATTTACTTTTACATTATCTTGCTTTTTTAAATTAAAAAAATCTAAATTTATAAAACTTTGCAATAACCTTATTTAACAGTTCTTCAATCAGCTGTTTTTAACAGCACGGGTTATTTGTCTAACAACAGACGAAGAGCAAACGCTCAAGAAGCATTTGTTATATTATGTCCAGTACCCAAAAACGTGTACAAATTCTTTAAATTGAAAGGGATAATAATACAATTTTATATTATTTTAACCAAACAAGTTTATAGTTAGTAAATTATAAAAATAAGTTTTGATTGTTAAATTTGGTAGGGCTACATTTAAAGTTATTTAATTATGTGAAACAGCTGATTGCAACCATTAATGGTCCAAGTGGTTACTGCAATGGCAAATTAATTTTGTAAAGGCGGGTTAGTTTAAAAGGTTTACATTCATAGTAATTACCATTTTTAGCGTAATAAGGAACTAATTATAAGTAATTTAAAACTTAGCAGTGTATCTGACTAGATGTTGTCTAGAATATTAATTATAAAATATGGAAGCAGTTTACCTTTAAAAACTCATATTAACCCCGATTTCAGTAATAATCTTTTCAGTAATAATGCACCGGTTTTAATTCGACGCGTGCTCCAAATCCTGTGCGTGTTACGAAAATTATCGTAACAAATAGATTTATTCCCCAAATCCGACATTAATTCATCGTGCTTACTTACACGCGCAGACTCAAGGCATTGTAGCTCTATCGGCAGCGCATCGGGCCACAAACTCGGCGAACCAGGTTCAAATCCGCACAGCGCCGTCATACTTTTTGATACGTCGTTACAAGTGGCGTCACTAAGGTCTGTTTTTTTACTAACAGTGATATTTATTTTAGGTCAACTAAGTTGTATAGGAATTACAATGTCTATAGGCCTTCGAAAATTCTCGAAAGATTTTTTTCTTGAACATTTTATAAACTGTTTAATCCAATAAAAATTTATAGTATTAGGCCTACTTATTTCTGACGTTTTTGAACCTAACGGAACGCTTTAATTAGGCTACTAAGGTCTAAGACTAAGTAATGAGGCCTTAGGTTTAGTCCTAAGGTTAGACCTAAGGTTTATAAGCTTTAAGTTTAGACCTAAAGAGGGTCTGGGTATGCAATGATGCAGCATTAATTATTGTTTTAAGGGGTACTTTGACAGACGATGAAACTAAAGTAGGCTAATTTTTATTTTCTGTGAAAAATCTTTTTTTCTGTTAGCAATTTGGGTTCAGCAATAAACTTATCTTACTTATTATAATTTTACACGTTGGTTCATTTAAAGATATTTTAAAACTGTAAATGGTTATATCATTGACTTATACATTCATAGTCAATGGTTATATTATGCTGTGCTTTCATCATATAGGTACACTTTTGCCACCACACTGCATAAACACTGACGTTTCAATCGGTTTCCGGTAAAAAGTAAACGTCCTGTCTTTCAGCAGTTTCTCAAGTTGTGACACTTTGTCAATCACTGTGTTTAATTTGCTTTGGATTAAACTGTTTAAGTAAAATATTTGCGTGTATAAATATAGTGTAAGTAATTTTATTTTATTCCTGATTCAATTATTTATTTCACTGAGAAAAAAATGACACCAACCAGTGAGAAAAAGATTGTGCCCATTGTAGGCGATGGAAATTGCCTGTTCCGTGCAGTTTCTTATTTAAAGTTTTGGAATCAAGACCACCATAAACTTATAAGAAGTAAAGTTGTGTGCTACATATTGATTCACTGGTATTTTAATGTTGGGGATACTTCCTATATAGTACCAATGAATAACGCGCAAAAATTATTACCATAATCTAATGTCCCTAGATGGTGAATAATGCAGTCATGCAGAACTGCACGTAATCCTATCTGTATTAATATCCCAGAAAAGTAGATTATGAGTATAAAATATTAGTTAGTTTCACTGATGGCTGAAACCATTTTTTCTTTTTGAAATTTGCTGAAAGAAAAATACTTGGAAGAATACAGCAGTTTAAAAAGGACATTCATACATATTTCGCACCAACTGCCTTGCGCTTCAATCACCACGAAAATGGAGCCGTGTCTGTCGAGTATCGACGGGCAACAACTAGTTTAATAATAATGTCCTGCAGCATAAAATTCAACTCTAATTTATCCATTATTATGTTAGGGCACAAAGATATTTTAGTTTTTGACAACAAAAAATGAAAACCTGTAAGCATTTCGCCTATTAAAAAAAAAGTATAGTTATTATTGTATAATTAAAAAATTTAATTTACAGTCAACCTCTTATGTAGTGTATTTATTTAAATAAAAGTCCAAGAATTTCAAAAAATCTACCTAACAAATCCTGACCAAGTTGAAACTTCGCACGGTTGTTAGGTAAACCCATCGATGTGTAAACCTCCCTAATTAAAATGACAAAATTCCCAAGAAATCCCACAGTGAAGAAGCCGCCAACTTGAAAAACCATTTCCGGTCCGTGTATTTCTAAACATTTTCAAATTAGCACGAAGACCATAAGAGATACGGAAAAAACTGTAAAAGGTTTTTGTACATGATGGAATTTCCAATAAAATGAGTATAAATGTGTTCAAGAAATAGCTAATATTTTTAATTTTCTAAAAAATATTGTAATTAACAGCAAAATAGGGGGCAGTTGGTAGCGCACTCGGCCTCGGAACTGTGGCCTCGAAGCGTCGCAGGTTAGAAACCCGAGCTTATATCGCATACATTAGCAGTACTGTTCACCCTTGTACTATACCGGCTCACTCCTTGCCTTTGCTTGATAACATCCACGCACAGATCAATAGTCTATGTGTGTGGTGCAATGGTAAGGTAAAAAGGAGGCCGCCACCCTCTTTAAAAAAAGAAAAAATCTCATACCCCTGCTATAAGGAAACACATATAAAATGAACTCCCAAGGGGGCTGGTTCCTTTAATCCTAATGAATAATAAAATATATCCATAGAATACTGGTAAAAAGTCCTATTATTTGACACCTCAATTATCAAAATAGGTTCACAATTAAAGCGTGGCAAGGTCTTAAAAAAGATATTCCTTAAAGAATTTATCCAAATATTACCATAAGGAATCATTTTTGTAAGCTTAGACTACCTACGCTTTTATTGAGAACCTATTTTGATGGTTGAGGTGTCGACGAATTGGAATTTTTACAGGATTCTATGCATATAATTGATTATTTATCAGGGTCAAAGGGATTCACCCACTTTACAAAATTGACAGTAAATATTTTAGAAAATTGACAGTAAATATTTTAGAAAATTGACAGTAACAGCAGCTATTATCATCACTTCTTTTACATATTTATAGACCTACTATTGGAAATTGTATCTTCTACAAAAAAACTCCTTTCACACTTTTTTCTTTTTTTTTCTCTTATGGTTTTCGTGCTGACTGAAAAAATGTTTTGAGAAACACGGATCGGAAATAGTTTTTTTTAGATGGTGGCTGGACCACAGCAGGGATTTCCGAAGAATTTTCTCATTTTAAATAGGGAGGTCTACTTTACTTCTGTGCGAAGATTCAACTTTGTTAGGATTTGTTACGGTTCACTTTTTCATGCATAAACTTCCTGGACTATAAGGAAAATAAATGTAATCTATTTATTTAATAAGCTATGAAGTTGTTGTAATCAAAACTCCTCCTACGGTTATGAACCGACTTCAATAATATACTGTTGGAAAGATCTCAGAGAGAAGTTTTGCAGGAAATAAAATTTATTAAGGTTAGACGAAAGGGAAGAAGAGCCCTACTCTCATTTCAACTTTCATTATTGTCCTTGAGATTTAACGTAGGATTAGAAATTTCAAGGATCAGCTGTTATTATAAACAATGAGAGTTATTACAAACATTGCTTTATCTGCAGACTAAGTGAAATCTTAAAAGCCACTGAGCAGAGTGTCTCCCCTAGTATAACTAAACGCTCTAAAATTTTGTTAGGCTTGAGATATTTTACAATAAAGATTTTGTAATTCCCGATTGTATTTATGTCAGGGGAAATGTTTTATTTCTCTTTAACAAATTATAATTGTAAAAATTGGGTTATAATAGGGCCTATATTGATGTTATACTCCTTGCATATTAAATTCCAAAACCTACATAGTCTTCATTTATTTTTGTCGCATCTTTCAGGTTCGGTACATACCAAATCAAGTTTGTGTCAATCGGTTTTGAAGCATAAATAATATGTATGAATAAATCAAAACATAATTATAAATTCCTTATTTCATACAAATTTCCATTTTTACTGATAAAGTTACTCGATTGCAAAAACTTGAGTATTATGTCGGTAAATTACAAACTGAGAATCAGCGAGTCAAATATAAATATGCCAAGTTACATATTAATGATATGAGCGCACACCTAATGATAACAATGAGAGATCGTCAAATCAAGAGCTTCTATTCAGCTGAATTATAGCAAATATCACCACTGGTTTGCTGACATATCCCTCTCCCTTGTGGACAGTTAATTAACACAATGTACAAGCCACTGTGGGATGTTAAAATGAAGCATGTCATATTTGATAAATGTTATTATTTTCATATAACTGTCATGTCTCACATTTTTGTCTGTAATGTTTTTGAAATATTACCTAGTTTCTTAGTTAAGAGAAGCTTGATCTTGTGCAAAGAGTTTCTAAACGGTGAGAAAGCTTTAAAGAACTTTTATCAAATATCAAGAGAATGGCAATTTGTAAATTGTAAATCTATTGGTCAACATAGATACCACAAATAATTGCGTTTAAGTTTATTTCAAATCTCATAATACTTGACGCATCACATTTTATTTTGTCAAATTTCATGGTTTTCAGGGAACGCTCATTTTTATACAAACTATCTTTACTAAGGTGTAAAATCACTTTGATTTTTTTATAATTCATCAATGCTCTCATTACTGTACATATTTTGTAAGATTTGAAATTATTTTCTTTTATGTTTTTAATTTACTTTGAAACTCATCATGACTTGGGTCATAATATCGCAAAAGATTTATGGGTTTTTTTAGGAATATTGATGAATAAGACGATTAATTAACCGAATTACGAGCAGGTGATTTAACTGGTTAGTACGTAAATGCATATTGTAGTATTATGGCCTGCATTGAATCGTTTGCCCGTCTGTGATCAACACCAGTGGATAAAAGTAACAGGGCAGTAATAATTTAAACCGGGAAAACAATGTTCATTATCATAGATGGTTGCATGGATTAAAGTGAGGAAAGGGTCTTGTCCTCGACTAAACATTTGAGCCAAGGTAAATATGAAACTTGATAAAAGCTGATGGCCGAACAAGCAGTCGCTTCAAGAATCCATATTCCAAAAGTTTGTAGAGGAACATTTCAGTTTATCATAGACAAGGCCACACTTTTTATTGACTTTGACCTCGAATATCATATTTTTTTATGTAATATGAACACATCCAACCACGCCTTTCGACATTAACATTGTTCGCTACTAACCCAATTTATGTTAACTGAAATTCAAATTTAAAAATTTTCAAACGTTAACAATTCACTAATTTTCTATAACATATATGTTTTGTGTTACTACTACAACATTAAAGTTAATGAATTCTCGGCTAAATTGGAAAAACCCTTCAGAGGCCTTTATCTTCCTAATCTTAAATGGTAAACTAAGCATGTAAATTTAATAGTTAGAATTCATAATAAATGTTTAAATTTTATCACCACAGGTACTTCGGTTAATGAGATGCTATTGTAAACTTAGAAATTTGCTACACAATATTCAGTATAAATATTCCGAAATAAATCAAGTGAAAACTACTGACATTCGTTACGTCTGTCGTTTGTTATTTTGCAATAAAAACGAGGGATGTAATTCGCAAGACGAATGTAATAACTAGGGAATTCTAGGGAATCTGTTTTTGATTTTTCTTTTATACATATGAAATGTTTCCACCCCACATTTTCTTAAAGTTTTAATAGCGTCAGCATTTTTATTGTGTCTGTTACAGATTTAGATGATGGATTGTTATACGTAATTTTTTGACATTCTCTAAAACGTAATTCCGTACGTTATAACTCTTCGTTATAACTGATAAGGCTAGTAATAAAAATAATAGCCTCTTTTCTGATTTTATTTAAATTACGATTTCTCAGGAACAAAATACATTTTTTGCCTACATTTTTTGATAAATGAACAAATACACTTTACGGTTTACCCTAATAAATTTCCAAATTTTACTAGCGGAAAAAACATAGTTTAAGCATCAAATAAAGAACCAGTGTAAGATCTATCTTGCCATTGCTTGGAAAAAGATTTTATAGTAATGGCAGACCGTGCAGAGGAATAGTCTCAGAGAGGTCAATATATCAGAAGGACAAATCCCACAAGCCTCTTACCACTGTAATGTCGCCTTATCTGTGTTAAACTAGAAAACGGTCTCTCTGAATTCTCAAAATAAAATAAAAAACAATTAATTTTACAAATAATTTTTAATTTTTAATACCCCTACGTTTGTTACCTATACAAACTTCTCCAACACACAAAAATATTTTCCCCCATTCAGAAATATTTTCATACGAACATTTAAGTCACATTAAGGCCTGCATATTGATACTACACTATCGAAACATCAGATACAAATATTCAAGAGGCAACAAGGCGTGTGTACGCAGGAGCACGTGAATAAAATAGGACAGACTGAATGAGGCTTGTCTTGTCTCCTCTTGGTGAAGGAGAGGCATATTGGTTACGATCAAGGGCGGTGATACATGATGTTGCTAATCTAACAATGATTATTTATAAATACTAGAATACGGATATTAAAAGTTTCAATGATTAGTGAATGTTCTTTAATTTTTTTTATGAATATACAGTTCCAGACTTATGTTTAATAGTTTTACAGGATGAAACATAAAAATCTAATCAAATATTTTTGACGTAGTTTTTGTACCAACAAAAATTATAAATTACAGGAATTCTCAATAAATTAACTGCTGGCCATTATAAATATTGCAATTAGGTAACAACTTAGCGTACCGGCGATTCTTCAAAAAACGAACTAAGTGTGAGTTTAAAGAAAAATTTAGATTGAGTGTAAAGAAGAATTCATTTTTAATTTTCGGTATTTCATGTACTATTGTGTATATCTTGGTGAGTACGTTTCAGCAGTATTAAAATAATTATATGAATTATATGGCTATTTCAGCTCTTTTGACACTAGACTGTTTCGATAAAAATGATAAACACATCACCACACCTTAAATTGAATGTTCAAGTTTAAGAGTAAAAGAGTCCCTTATATTTAATGTGATTCATGTATCGCAAATCTCCGGAACAAAGCAATTATGAAATTATATTTACTTAGATTAACCTTGTTTAGCTATCTACAATGTTTTTATCAAAGGAAATCTATTAGGAAAACCTTTTTTACGGAAGTAAAAGAAATTACGATACGTCATTCATTTATCATTAAACGTAAATATTTCTATCATTAAACATAAATTGTTCTTATTTAGGGATATTGTTATTTCACTAACAAACGCTTGTTTCTTTCATCATAACAAAATTTGGCACTCATTAGTAATTTTTCCATTAATGGCTCTATTTAGTCCCTTACGTTTTAATAAATAATAATTGAGGGTCTTATATAATTTTATTTGTTCATATGATCTTTTTCTTAACTATAATAATAGATCCTTTTTTCTACACAACGTTTGTAGAAATACGTTGAGAAAAGACGTTTCAGTTTCTTTCAAGCGAAGTTTATGGAATACTTAAAGGAAAACGAATCCTGCAGAATAAATTGGACGCCTTGTTAGAGTTTTTCTTTCCATGATTTGAGGGCTTAGGTTATACGTTTTTGATTTATGTTGAAGCGAGAAATAAAATCGAGAATTCCATTATTAAATAATAGCTCAAAGCTTTTACTTGGGTACTTTTGATTGTTGCATTTTATATAAAACATAATATAATCAGGACAATTTTGGTAAGTGCTATAGCATAATTTTAAAAAGAAAATTGATTAATGTGTTTTTTGTTTACACCAAATCAAATTGTATTGTTCTTAAAAACACTAAGGTCTACTTAGTATAAACAAAATTTCAAATGTGCCAAATATTAACTTGTATTACTTTATGATTTATAAAGTAGTGAAATATACGTATCAGTCTGACTAGGCTATCCTAAACCCAAAGGCCTTGTGAGTTAACTTTGTTCTAGATTCATTTGATCAAGTGAATGTGTTTCTGAACGTGTTTGTGTTGGTCATTTGCACAAGTTTGTCAATATTTGCGCTGCTAAGGACCTCTCAACGGATCAAGTTTTGGAGGCTTTTATTGTAGAGAGCCCTTCACGCAATTAATTTTATAATGAGGATTGCACCAGCATTCCCATTACGTAAATAAATTAACCTTTTTGAGTTTTATATTAATGATCTTATCTTATTAATTACTCATTTCTATTTCACCAAATTTTTATTTTATTCAATTTTTTCATGACTTTCTAATGTATACTTAAGAAAAGATATTCTATAGTGTTCCTAACAATAAATGTTTTAAGAATTTCTGATGATATTATTTTGACACAACCAAATACCATTCCGTACTAACAGAATACTAGCAAGTGGCCAACCAACTTCTATAAAACCCCTTATAATAAATAAAAAACATGTTATAAGATTATAAACCCCTCTTCAGTTGTTTGAAAACTACAACTTGATTATACGTAGTGTAAGTCGTCTCGTTTTCCTTACAAAATCGGATTATCTCTAATTGCTAAACGGCAACAGTAAATTACAAAAGAACCAACTCCGCAAGAATGCTTCTGAAAGGACTGTCGTTATTCCAGAGAGAATCCCGGCAGATAAGCTTAGATTTCTTATTTCAAATCCAGTTTTTGTAAACACAAATTGATTAAATTAGATTTTTTAATTAAAATATTATTTATTTTGGTTTTTGTTACAAGGAAAAACACATCTTCTACCACAGATTCCTTACTTGAGGTGTATCTATTACTTTGCAAGAAACTGATTTAGTTGATGTAGTTTATTTTTATCTCGCTTCTGCACTTGCCAGATGCAAACCTCGTCCCAAAGTAAATGTTACTTTAGGAGATAGTGTTTCTGCTCAATCAAAACACGGTTTGAAACATTAAATATATTTAAAAATACTGAAACTCGTCAATATAAATCAAAGAATATATCGGTCATTTATTTCCAAATGTGCGACCCGTCACCATAGGCATATAGGCCTGAGTAGCGATCGAAAGACACAGCGTAGCGGAAATAGAGGCAAACCGGAGGTGTTCGCTCATGATGCAACAGGAGTGGCCCCGCAGCTGGGATTGAACCAACGATTGGATTACTGAGCGATTGAATTATCCAGCGCTTTGGCATTGAGCTTAACCATGATCGTATTGTAGAACATACTGGAGAACTAGGCTTCATATCCATGTCTATTTTATTGGTTTTTTTAGTCTTAGAGAAAGCTAATCAATCACCTACGCGAACTGATAAAACAACTAATAAATTTAAAACCCAGTGATAGAAACAAATATTTATATCTTTAATTTGAGAGTTTAAGTTGAATCCTCTTTCAACGCCCTTTGAAAACCTCATCGCCCCCAGAATTGTTAAGATCTTGTAGGAACTTTTACATTGCAAAAATAAGTATATTTGTTATGTTTTTAGTCAAATTCATCTTTATATACGGTTTCAAGTTTTTTATTAAACATAAAGATTGAGTGGTTTAAATAAACATTGTTAAGCATAAATATTTAACTACTCAATATCTATAGAAGCGTTGAAAGAGGTGATCCGTGACTGGCGATCCTTGATTTGACTATCTACATACTAGACAATACACTAGACACTATGGCGTTTTCAATTACCAACCCATATGACAGTCATATTAACCTTTGCATATGACAGTTCAAACGTTCCCTTGAAAGCTTCAATTCACAACTTTGTCCCTTTTAAAATTCAAAGTGAAATCGACTTGGCAAAACTTGAATATAGAAAGTTGTAGCGATGCTATCCAGATCTCTAAAATAAACACTACACGAATTAATGTCCACAGCATACTCACAAACTTGTATCTGGGGATAACCGGTTTTATCGAAATCGGGTAAATTCAATTTTAAATAAGGAAACTGTTTCTGCCTCACTTAATCTTTCATCTGGTACAATATTAAAGCATATTTACTTAAAAGACTGATCCATTTAATCACCACGTAATTTTGTCATGCATGAAATTGTAGTGTGCTGTATATTTTAATTTTATATGAATTTAATCTATGCATATATTTAAAAAATTATAATTTCACTCATCCATATCCTTAGGCACAGTTAGTAAAAATTGAATCGTTATCTCAGATGTGAATATTTCTTTAAATATGTAAATCCACAGCACTACATAATTATTGATGTCACTTGCTTTATACTAAACATATTTCGTTTTATTAAAGTTTAAAAAAGTATTTTCATATAATGGTTTTTGTACTTAACGAAAATTCAATACTTAGAAAGTTAAAAATGCTTTATGAATACTGCACCACTGTTAATTCAACGTTAAATTGTGGACATTGTACTGTCAGATTGCAGTTATATCAGTTTCATTAGTGCAACAAACATCATTGGCTGACGTCATTGTTAGAATGTAATTGTCAACATGTGACGGCATTCGTATACATTATTAAGCAGAATTTCATTACGCTGCATCGGTGCACTCTGCCGCAGAGTGCAGGCGAATGCGTTTAGCTTGAATCCTATCGGTGTTTCAGCACCACAGCATAAAGGCTACGCTGTGGTGTAGAAGCACCGATAGGATCATTCCCTTAAATCATCCGATACCCCATGGAAGCGACAGATGTTCGTCTAAATTATTAAATGGAAATGGATCATAATCAAATCAAAATAGGCTATATCACCAGGTTTTCCACAGTGCCTTTGTGCTATTCAGTATTATGTTTGATTTTTGGTGTGTTTCTTTCACTGTGTGTAAACAAATGAGAAATTTCAAATCGGCTTTAGTCCCTCGAAATTATCATATTTACATTTGTCACACGTTTTCTTGGGTAAATAGAGTAAATAGGATAAATGAATCACAAGAACCCGCAATGAACCCGCATTTTCCAATTTCTTTCTGGTGTAGAAAAGGGACACTTTTTGTTATGATAATCAACTATTCCTGATTATACTTGATTATTCCTGATTATAACTGATAATTCCTAACTATACAAAAACCAAATTTTTTCATTTCGTTCAAGAACAAATAAATGTTAACAAATAATATGTCAATAGTGTAACTTAAGAAAATGTACACTTTATATTGAAAATCGTAATTATTGTTAAAATTAACTATCTTTACTAAGTTTATAATTTTACGTGTAAATTCAGCCGTATACACAGCCACTATTTACCAAAAAAACTGGTTAACGACAAAAACCTATTGTGATTATCAAGACAATGTAACGAACGTTGAGTCCCAACAAAGCTGAAAGGTAAATTGCACGCTCAGGTTGGGAGCAAAACCGTGTTTTCATTAAACAATAAGAACGTGTTTGGTATGTTTTGCACCTCTGGAGCTCCCAAGCGAGGCTATTATTAACAATGACGATGGTAGGAACATTTTTATAAACCTTACCGCAGGACACTGCAATTTATTTTTATCGGTATTTTAGGTAGGTATTTTTATGTAGACTAACAGCTGTGCATACTCTAGTGTACATTTGAGTGCTTATCAAAAACTGTGGGTCAAAAAAGTCAAGAAAGGTTTAATTTAAAGTGATTTTAAACTTAAATATACACTATAAATTGTAATCCTCAGCAAGAGGTAGGTAATCACTTACTCCATAGATTATTGTTATATTAGTTATAACTGAATAATTAAATAATTAAATTGGTTTATAATTTTAAATATCTTTATATAAAATGGACCTGTAGGCCAGTAAAATTAGATCAAAAATTTGTCGTGCCTGGAAAAATTTATGGAAAGCTGGAAATTGTCTTTATTTTTTCTTTTCACATGTAATTAAAGGAATTTGAAGTTTTTCTCATTTTTCCTAGTGAGCTTTCAACCTGGAACCACAAAATATCAGAGTTTTGGGCCTTTTTGTATTTGTTTTGTAAATAAGTAAAATGCTGTTTATTCTACATAAAAAGTTAAAAAATACAAGAATTGTAGGCCTATAGCACGAACTTCTACATTTATTGTGTACCTCCTGGTTAATATACTTTAAATAATTACTGATATATGTAAGTTAAATAAAGCTTTTCAACGAATTTCTCTTTTAGGGAAGTAGTTATTACTGAAGGTCTCATGGTAATACCCAGACCCAACACCATGATAACTTTTCGTTTTCAGGCCCTCAGAAGCCAAAAACGCCAGAAAAACTGAAAGTTCGACACGATCCAGCTTTCCAATATTTTTTCCAGGCTCGACCATATTTTTACTGGCCTACTGAAGCATAAAATGAAAGATTTAAATTTCAAGTAGCTTAAACTTCTGTAATTTATGTGTAATTTTTTGGTATGTGAAGTCAACTAAACCGGCTTACAACAACCTTTCTGAAATAAATAAACCTTAGCTTACTTTTAGTTTGTCTTGCTCTTAAATATCCATTAAATATTCCATCATTGTTGTTTAAATATTCTTAATGTCAAGAAAGGTTATCAAATAGGCTAGTATTGATTTTCTGTTGTTTGTTTATTTTCGTTATTGGGTTTCACTGGTTTGGCTAATTCATAATCTAAAGTAAAGAGAGTTTTTTTTGTAAGATTCCTGTAGAATAACTTATGTCACTTTTTCTAGGGCCCATAAAAACGCATGAGAAAAGAGTGTATCAACGGTAAAATTTCAGCTTTTAAAGCTTGAACCTATGAGATATTTATTTATTGAAGAGACTCAACTATTTGTTAACAGAATAGCAATTTAAATATTCAACAAGTTTAGGACTAGTCGGTCGGGTAACTGACAAATGATAGCGTCAATCTGGCTTTGACTGACCGAGATCGTCGAAACATCAAACATTCAGCGGATCTCTAACAGAAATAAACACGACTAAGCGTTCCGGACTATCCAATCAAAACCTATGCTTGAGTTAGATTATCTAACGGATCCTTATAACAAGTAATTAATTGCAAAAACCTCGAACAACTTATCGTTTTGTAGGCTACAATGTACATTTCACTTTTTAAGGAGTGAATCCCTTATTACTTTATGAAAACCCCTTACATTTTATACCAAACCTTACAGTGTTTATGTACATTTTGTGAGTATCCAAAGAAAATCTACCATACATAGTTGATGAAGATGTTCTCGTCTGGGTAGGTTGGTTTTAAGTTAGAAATTTGTTGCTTTATGTTACCGCGTCTAATTTTTCAACTTAGAGGATCTAACGATACATTTAATTAACCCGTTTCAACTAAAAAATTCGTTTTTCAAAAATTCATATTTTTTTATTAGAAATTTGACAATATTTTAAAAATTAAACACGATAATTAAAATAGGGTTGAGGCATTGAATTCGGCTTTAAAAGTTAGTTTGAAATGATGGGTCACAATACCATTTCATATTTGAAATAACTTGCCTCATTTCAAAATGGTGGATTCAAGATGGCGGCCAAAATATTTACATCGGTGAAAGTTAAGTAAAAATAACTCAACAATGACTGATGGTGGTTATCCGTCAACATCTAGCGTTATTTTGAGGTTATGGGCATGTTTTATCAATTTGTAATGTTCAAATTGGTTGAAAATAAATAAATAAAAAATACTCATATCTTGAGAACCAATAGAGATATTTAAAACCGGATTGCGGCATTGTTATCAGTGAACAAATCTAGCTTAAAATGATGGGTCACAAAACCACTTTTACATTAGAAAATATATTTTGGATCCAATATGGCGGATCCAAGATGGCGGCCGAAGTTGGGTACCCACTCAAAATGAATTATTAACTACCCAACAATGTGTTGGGGTGGTTTTGAATCGATATTTGAAAAAATATAGGAAAAGTTAGGGGAGGGACTATTATGGGACATCCGGTATATATCAACATAGTATATGTAATGTATAGGTCCAAATACACTCACATTGCAAATAAATAAGAATAATCAAGCTACAAAACACCTAGTAAAACAATTGCAAAAATTTAGGTATAACATATAACACAAAAAAATGTTATTTATTCATTCTTTTCATAAGAACTATTTCTACTATGTATCCAGACAAATTGTTTTATGAATGTTTTTTTCTTTCAATACATAAATAAGTTAAAACTAATATTTAAAAAAGAAAACTAGCTAAACCAACCAATGAGTCAGATAGAACAAATACTACATGTTGTACCGAACACTACTACTGTAATGTTTTTTTCATTCGGAGGATACATCAGACTAAATAAGTAAATTCAAGGTAAAAAATATCATTGAGAACTTTTTACAATTCAGTTACTGAGACAAACTTCCTAACTGAACCCGATTCCATAATAGTTGTAGTTGTATTGTTTATACAACTTCTTGTCGTAAAATTTTCTATTAAACATAATCATAAATTAAATATGGATAAGGCTCATAAGGGCGTTAGGGACTGTGCGTGGGTAAATAGATTCAAACCAAGATGGAATTAGAAAATAATTAATATTATCAAATAAATCAAAGTACACTCTGTGTTAAACGATTAATCATCATTTTTGGGCAGTTTCAAGTTTCACGTAAACCTAACCTCATCTGCAATTGTTTGTAAAAATTATATGAATATTAAAGAATGAGGATTATAGAATAAAAACTCATAATAAAAATATCAATCTATTGCATTGATGAATCAAAGTTCGACAGATTATTAATAATTGACATTATTTATAACTAAATAAATCAACCACCAAGCAATGTAAAGTATGGGAATTGTTTTATCAAATTGTAAAGAATTTTACTAAAATTATGGAGCATTTGCTTTCATTATTAATTTATTTACATGTAAACTAGGATTGTGTGTGCACAATTTTTTATTTCTCGGTGTTCAGGTTCTTCAGGCATTACAGCCAGGGCTTTCTTGAGGAGAGTGCCAAGGGCGGAGTTTTACGCTAAAAGGGTGACACAAACTACACACTTACATAAACGGAGAATACGTTGAAAAGATTTAGTTTACCTTCCACAATACCGAGTGTCTCAAAAATAATATCAAACTTTCAACTGTTCATAGCTATAGACCTGAGCCATTTGAAAGAACAGATTATAACGTTTTATTATCAGTCACTGAACAGCCTATTGTCACCATTGTTTGATTTGTAGTGAGCCGTGACAGTCCAGCGCGTATGTCACGCTCATATATGTTACTCGTTATATATGTTACTCTTTGTTGTGTTTTATGTGTCCTGCTCTGTGGTGTCACTTTGACTGGAGCGGAAACTCTTAACCTTGTAGGTGCTGCTGAAATCCTTGGGCTGGTCGTAAAACGTAACCATGTTTATTCAAAGTTGTAATCCGTTTCCATCTGTGTTTATTTTAATTTCCGACCACCCCATGATTCTCTAAATACAATGCCGTAACATCACGGGGGCCGGGTGTGAGCCAGCCATCACCACCGCCCACTCCTAGCTAGTCTACCCAGCCGAGCCAGTTCACTCTAACTGTTGCGAACCGCTGCGAATCTGCAGACACTC
Organism: Flexamia atlantica; assembly: GCA_035578135.1. NCBI lineage: Eukaryota > Metazoa > Arthropoda > Insecta > Hemiptera > Cicadellidae > Flexamia > Flexamia atlantica. The sequence continues at coordinate 39,001,855 of JAQJVK010000008.1, read as the reverse complement.
CCCAGAGCTCCCCATGGCGACAACATATGCTGAAGTCGCTGCGCAGCGCAACAACTCAGCACCATGGGTGAGACCTATCCTTTTATCTTGTGGTGAAGTTAGGCCACCCTACAGTCTACTGTTTGATACTATTTAACACTCTCAAGTCAAATAATTCTGTTTTCAAACTGAAGTCCTTGGAACTGATTAAAAAAAGGAAATAAAAATAAATTACTCAATGCTGATTTCTCTCAAGTAAAATATTAAAAAAAAAAATAAATAATTATTAAACCATTTGGTTTGAATAATTTTTTACTAGGCCCAGATGTATATTGTGGATCTGTTCTATTGTGAGCTAGCTTATGTATTTAAATAGTTTTTTAATACTGGCTCATGGCTAAATTTGGTTTCTCTATCAAATTGTCTTTTGATCCACGACTCATGTTTTGTTTCTTTGCCCGCTCCGTTATTTATTGTGGGCCGGGCCCGTTCCCCGCACATGGAGGCTCGCTTCTTTTGGTTGTCTTGCTTGTGTGGGGGCGGGGGCGGGGCTCGGGCTCAGTAGGCGAAGTTTTATTAAAAATGAGAATGTGGTACATTCGCACGACATTTGCATAGTCGTGTGTTAGTTTCCAATGTTTAAAAATGTGATTGTATACCATCACCAGCTTTCAGCTTAACTTCAATGAAAATCCTCTTCAGAGACGTATAAGACGTTTAAGAAAAATAGTAGCTTCTTAGACAAAAAGCGAAAAGGTAGACCCTAATTTTGAGGTGAAGCTTAAAAACCAATTTGAGCTAGAAGTTAAAAAAATTCCGTGTGAAAGATTAGCTACAAAATACAATATTTAGTTTTAACTAGATTGAAAATTGTCGCACTGGTTTCTATGGCCTTGCCAATACACTAGTGTAGCACAAAAAGAGTTTAGCCCTGTAAACATTCATACTCTGGAAATTTGATTTCACAACTGCTTTCATAAAAACGTTAGCTACACTTAGTCTGCAACGATAGTCTGCTTAACTAATGAAATCAAAATTTTATAATCTGCTGCTTGAATTGGCACAAGTTTCTTTGGTCCACATGAATTAAGAAAGTAACTATGAATAATGAATAGTGTGACGTTATTTTTGGGTCACACGGTATTTAGGTTGAATATATTGTATATGTCCTTCTCTTTTTACGAAAGTATAGCATTTGTTCTTGTGACGAGGTAGTTAGTAATATAAAAGACTGTTTCGTAAAGCTCAATTTATCAGGCACAAATGCCACTGATTGGCAATTAAAATTTAATTAAATATTATCTCTTGGACAGTGGAAGCCATTGAAGGCGAGTCCAATAAACGTTGGTAGCACTGTTGCCAATATTTTATATTATTATTATTTTTCTGTAAGGTTACTATGGAAATTTTGTTTCTTTCTTTCCTTGTTGTAGCAACAGGATTATAGAGGTAGTTAGAAATTCAGTGAATAGGTCTTGATTTGTCATAATTAAAATTGCATTATTTAACCGATTACAGTTTATTGTTAGAAATAAAAAAAATTTACTTTAATACTTTTAATTGAAATAGCTACCTACAAGGTATTTTAAACCCGAGTTTTAAAAAGGAGTAAAATCAAAATACAGTCAAATATATTTTATTACTTCTTTTACAGATCCATATATTTGGTACAGTTATACATTAGGTACAAAAATTCACATAAAAATAAATATAATATTAGAGAAAAGCATGCTAAAAATAAAAGATGTTAAAAATAAATCATTGAAACTAATGAATCAGGTTTTTAATTCAATGCGTATATTACAATACTTACATTATTACTCAATATTACACAATATATCATCATTTTCTGCCCGCTGTAATATTAAAAAAAACTCGTCTGCAATAATGATAGTTTTCTCATATAATGCAATATTACAGCTTTTGCTTTATTACATGTCTCAGCCAAATATGTAATTTATTTACCATTACGTGGTTATGCAGACTTTGTTTGGAAACAACACCAACATTTCAGGGTTAAAAGTTCTTTTGTGAGATAAACTACCTCTATTGAGTTATACAGAAGTATTTACACACTGTAATAACTAACGGAAATTCAATACCCGCTGAAAGCGCCGTTATTCAATACACAGTTTCCGGCTTAGTTATTGGTTTTGGACAAAATTTCCACATGAAAGCTAAAACATGAACGCTTTACAAATGGCCAAGGGCAACTTTATTATAAAAGCCAGGTCAGCTTTGTTCAAAGCTGATAAGTTTTCAAATAATGCTCATTTATGAATAAATTGTTTCTAAAAGTGTTTTATTTAACAGTGTTTTGATATGGTTAATGTACTTCTCAGCGTTATATTTGATTAAAGCAAATGCATTTTCATGACCTAAATGAGCTACTAGACAAAACAAGTAGTAATATTAAATAATAAAAGTAAATTTTAATAGTAAATAGTAATAAATAGAAAATGTCGAATGTAAATAACTATTTTTTGTATAAGATACGATGTTTTAGAAAACCACATCATCACCAGCACAAGATATATTATTGGATTTGTTCAATGCAAACGAAGATACTTTTCTTCAACACCCATAAAATGTTTGATTTTTGTTAACAAGGGTACGCCAACGTAGGATTTTGTTAAGAGATAAAATGGTAAACATCTTCTCACAATCACCGTGGGACACTCCAAGAAATATGTCGACTCCCATATGACGTATAAACCTCCAGTGTTCTGCAGGGATAGACAGCATTCCACTGGAATGTTGTAAAACATCCATTCCTTGACATTTGATTCATACAAGTGAGTAGCATAATTTTCTTGAACTTTATTTTAAAGTCATTTATTGTTTTACTCTTCTAATATAAGTATTTCAGAAGAGGACTGAAACATAGTTGGTGGTTTGTAGGATTTTTGTTGAAGCATCTTCTAGATACAATTATTTCATTTAAAGCCTTTTTCCGCTTTTAATTAAGTTGATTGTGTTTATTTCGAAATTTTTAACTCCTAACAACATCACATAAACTGCAAGTTTACTTTGAAGAACTAAATTAAATTACAGACTGTGACTGTGACGTATGATAAGGCCAGCATCTCTTAAAATACTATGATTGCCATATACAGTGCAGTAAAAATATTTAAATCTATTAAAACGTTCAACTGTCCTATTACTTCCCAAAGAGATCACTCTTTTTGTGTTATTTTAACATAAATCGATGTAGCGATGTATGAGTCTAAGAATAATATAGTTAAAGTAAGTGTTCTTACCGGTATATTAATCGTCTGAAGGGGATGTAAGCAGACGAACAGGATCCTCTAAAAATAATAAAAAACTTTAGTTATAGTATTCACGAGCTGTTTTAAAATAGCCTAATACACATCATAATCGAAGATTATATATATTTTTCACTATATATTTAATGAAATGTATTCATTATAGTTGACATATTTTCATAAAGCACAAAAAATGTCATTTCTTATTATAACTCTTCTATATGAAGAGAAACACAAAACGACGAGGGCTATCATAGCGGTATTGCTATTGCTGAGGACAAACAAAACCTGAAGTTAAATTGCATGCGAACCGTGTTTACATTAACTAAGGCATGACGCACTTGGTATTTTGGACCTGAAGGTGAGGTTTTGGGAGCGAAATAATCTACTTAATCTAAATCAACCTGTACTTTTTATTTAATTTACTAAAAATACAATTGAAATTAATTTGGAATGAGAAGTATAAAATATATTAATATTACTTTATTACTAACATATTTTTATTATTAAACGTTACTTACGATGTATTAATATAATGGGTAAAATAATTATAGAAGATGATTAGGTGACTCCTTGAGAATCGATTTTACATTTAAAAAATGGTACAATCACTTCTGTTTTTCTGGCAATATAAACACAAGATGATTAACTCGAATAATTTATAGCACCACTTATTATCATAATCTTAGTTCTTATTATTCTATTTCCACTGAGGAATAACTGAGGCTGTCTGGTGTTGACAGAGCCTCGCATGCCTTGGCGTCAGTCCCTCGAAACAATTTTTTTATTTATTATATTATTTATATTTAATTGCTATCTTAAGAAAACAAACAAACCGCTATCTAATTATTAGTTGGCCGTTATTTAGTTGTTATCTTATAACTTTACAATTTTATTATTTTTCCCATTTATATTTATTTATTTCTAGTTGTAATACATGTTCTTCACACGTTTAGCTAGAAAGTTAATAATATTTCCCATGGAAATAAAACTATCGTAGTCTCCTAAATTATATACTCAATATTAGAATAGTCCAACGAGAGATTTTAAAGTCGTGCGAAGGCATTTTGGCTGTTTGATGATCGACATTTGTGTAAAATTCCAGCCCAGTCGGTTTAATAATTTTTGCGTTTTTAATCAGAACAACAGACAGATAAACATAAACCACGTCTTTAAAATATTAAATGTTTATTAATGTTATTTAACTGCTCTAAAATAAAGATTTGTATTGTTTTAAAACTAAAACCAAGAAAGGTATATTCTTAAAGTTTTTTTTTATCGTGACCACTTTTGATTATGTACAAAATTAAATCGATAGTAAACTTGTAACATAATATTTGAACCTCAGCATACATGAACCAAGCATATATGAACTTTCAGCTAGAGGGGAAAGAACACCTGACATAAATTAAAACATAATAATTTTCATGTCTTTTCTGGTTTTGCTTACTCTAAAACTATTTTATAATTTTTATTTGGTTTTCCGTTTTGGGTTTTAAATACACTCATCCTACGTCAACATTTCAGTTTGTAAATTGCACCTCTAATATCTAGTGTAGCTGCATTAGAAAATTAGATACAATGTATGATAATAATAAAATGTCAGAAATGGGCTAATGTCGTGAAGTGACTGTTTAATAAAGGAGAAATTCATTATAAAAACAACACAAGAAAGCTAAAGAGTGTGCAAAGGCGGAAAAATTAATGAAGTTTCTCAACATAACTTTTATCATATCTCAAGAACTCGCTGCCGCTCCCTCTCATGGGAGTCACTTTCTAAGTGGGTGAAAAGTTTCCTTTATGAAAGTCGTGTAGGTGTAGCCAAATAAAATCGCCTCTAAAAATATCACATTAAATTATTGTGTTAACCCGTTTTATGTTCATTTTACCATGCTGCACGGATGTTATTGGAAACTTACAATTTCACTAGTTTTAGAGCTCTCTGTTGATGTATCAAGATTAAATAAGAGGCAAAGTTTTTGGGTTATATTTGCATAAGCTGCAAATAAGTTTCTTTCCAATATGTAACAGATGTTATAAAAATTAACCCTTCCCTGCTATATTTAGTCACAATTTTACTCCCTCTAGCGAGAGAGTACTACAGCGAGGAATATACTCTGTCACACGCGCCGGAAGGTAAAGTATTTAATTTGTCTCACGGCAAGAGACAAAGTATAATAACAACGTTAAAAACAATAATTAAATGATTGAACGTTCAAATAGCCAAGCAGACTTGGAAATATATAGCATTTCAACGGATTATAGATGCTAAACGGCAGATTAATTCCAAATAAACTAAAGCGGAACCGGAACGATTGATGTTTTGCGACAATTACGGTTTTGAGGTTAACTCAGTTTACCTTTTTTCTTCGCAATTGTGTTTTTCGTGTCAATATAATAATTATTTCTGCACTATGTATTTATTCATTCACAGAGTTGAGAAAAAATATGGCATAATGGAGATAAAGTGAATGGTCTTCTCCATGAAAATTGGTGCCCTCGACAAGCCTCGGAGGAAAAACATTTCCATCACTCCGTACCGAAAGTAGCTACTTTCGATGTCAGCTGGTAGCAACGAAAACGATCGTTTCCCAAGCTCTAATCTAGAGCAAGGGAAAAACGATCAGCTGATTTTCCCTTGCTCTAAATTTGTTTTCCCTTGCTCTCAATTAGTTTTCCATTTGCCCGCTACGCGCTCTGACATCGCTTTGCCGTTTATTCTTACAATTTAAATCAGCTGTTCTTATTGTTCAACAATGTAAACCGAAAACAGGAATAGGTATAAATGAGTTTTGCTGTGTTGTTATTATAACGCATGTTTAAAATCTCTCAACCAATACCAACTGCACAATAAACATAACCTTGAACTTCTAGTTTTTACGTTGTTATGTAGGCTTATTATAGTAAATTTGTTATTATAAAAAAAATGTTAATTGAGAAATATAATAGTTTGCATTTTACTGAGGTTTCTTCTTCAGCATTGTGTATATTTTTGCGTCGTGATGAAAAGTACCGTTCATAACTTGTATCGAAAGTGATTTTCCGGCACTTGCTCCAATTATTCCCGTACGAGGCGGAGCCGAGTGAATATCGAATTTCACTCGGCTCCGCTTCACACATGAAACATGGGCGCGCACCGGAAAGTGCCACTTTCGGTACTAGTAATGAAATATACTATTCCCTCGGGAGACAATCATGCACTCTATTCTCTTAATACAAAGAAAAAAACTATTGAGACACTTTTAATTTACAGAAGAGTTATTAAATAATAAATCAATGTTATTTATTCCTGAGTGATTTGAATTTTTTCAATGGTCTGTTTAAAATGTAACAACAAACAACACACTTGTGTTGTCTATGTAAAATGTCTTTGAAATAACTTTTGTTTAAACCTATTATTAGTGCTGATTGACAAAGCAATTGGAGAACCTAAGCTTCCAATTTCCAAATAATCAATATCTCTCACAAAACATGGCCTCATTCATCGCAAACATCATTGCCTCTTCCACCGCCAGTGGAAGAACCCGTGCTGTACACTTTCTGCATTATTATGGGGAAACAAATTTTTACCACCACAAAGTTGCCTCATGGCTTTCGAAGCTGCAACTTGAGGCCGAACTGCTCTAAGTATTCCAACAACATATAAAAAAATAAGCCTGGTTCAAATTCCAGATATTTAATCTACAGTATTATACGAGTGGACTATGTAAAGACTAGCTTTTTTGGTATTTTTTAGCATTTCTATAAGCTCTTGCTTTATTTTCATTCAGATTCGCGGATTTTGTCAAATTTATAATTAAACTGCACTTTTGGAGGCTGTCTTCTTGGCACTTTTATTCTTAATCATTCTTTATGGTACATATTAGGTACATCAATTTTCGTAGTTTTTTAACACCGATTTCTATTAACATCTAATTTTATACGACAAAACAACTATCGTGCTATACTGAGTGTAAGTTATCATTCTAAATAAAGGTCTGTATAATTCAGACACTGCTTAGCAAGTGAAATGAAGCGGCGCGGTTCTAGACGCAAGCGAGTCCCTTTATGTCGAACTCACATGTTTATTTACGTAAAAGCAGCTGATCCAGGCTGTTTCCGAACGAGCTCCTCTTGATACAGCCTCGCAAATGTAATTATTTATTGAATTTCCAGGGATCTTCTTTTCTAGAAATACTCTTTTAGTCCTACCCATTCCTTCTTTTGCTTTACGTAGTTATTGTTTAAAGCTTTTACAGTCATGAAAACAGGAAACTGGCATTTTTTTCATTTGCTCAATGATTCATTGATTTACTCTCAAGTAAAATTTACAAACTGCAAGTAATAGCCTAAATAAATTTAATATAATTTTGTTAAGAGACATTTTTGAGGTGTTCGATGATGGATATTTCGAATTTCAGCTAATGTCCATTATTTCTATTCCGCGAATATATGATCGAAATTAAAAATGTTTAATACATTGCAGTTAAATTTTAAAAATTCAAGTACAATTTTTAACCAAAAAGTCATTTTTTTATTTAAATAGTAAATTTTTATCCCTGCATTGAAGTTATATGAACCTATTGATCTTGGAGTTTGGTTTTTAGAAAAGTGTTTTTCTTTTCAAAGTTTATCGTCCATTTATATCGTTTCGAGAGCATTTATTAAAAAAAACTTGTACTCCAGCAGACGATATATTCCGTGATAGCGGCCGCACTTTAGTTATTGATCGGCTAAATGTTTGATGATCCGGACTATCACCCAATCAAAGGCGTATTATTGGTTCAAGCACGAAACTGTTGCAAGGGAAATGTGTTGTGTCCGACTAAATTATAGGGAAAGACTCGCTTTTCTACTAATGTATGTTTTCCTAATCTAATGCAATGTAAAAGCAAACTCTAACGTTGTATTGACTTAGATGGTGTTATCTACCAATCATACCTTCATTTTTAATACCTTGGTTGTCATCGGCGAAATAAATTTTTCGTAATAAATAAATTTCCGTTTATATAAGCTAATAATGATAGTCTCATAAAGACAATACGAAATACTTCGAATTAGCACAGATCGTTTTTTCTATCAATATGAACACGTGTGTTATATTTACAATCATTAATACTATATAAAAGTAATCGGTACTACATTAATTTTAAGGCCAAAAGGTTTGCTTTAAGTTTTTGATTTAAGACTAAAAAAATACATTTTCCTTCAAAAATTAAAAAAAAAACTTTATCATTTAAGATACAGTTTGAAGTTGCAACGTAAAATGTAAAATCGATAAGATTGAGACTTTAAAATTCAATCTCGCAATAACAAGTACGTTCAGATACATGAATTGTCTCTATAACTCAGACTTTGATGGTACTAAAACATATTTTTCAGTCGAAATTTAAAACTGTTTCTCTTGATATTATATTGCCGATACATAAATAAAATTTAATTCATCATTTAACATTCTCAGTGCAATAATGTAAACCCACATCTTGGAATTGCTTTTCACGGATTCATGGACGTGGTCCAAGAAGCACTTGTTGATGCCTTTTAAAGTCCACTCGCCGACTAAATATTACAGCCACGGCGTTGTTGTACATACTTGAGGCTTGAAGATGGTAGGTTTTTACTTTTATAGGATTTTAAGTTTCTTACATTTTATTAATATAGTTTATAGAAGTTAGAAAACATAGTAACTTAACATTACTTTCCGTTATGATTTATTTTTAAAAATAAAGAAGTTTTTTTTAATGAAAAACACCTGAAAAACATAACTATTTATAAATTGTTATAAACACTTTATTATTAGAATTGCAAACAACTTATTGAAAACTAATATTCAGGGAATTTTAAACCATTGTGTCCAAAAATAATGCCATTGACATTATGATATTACAACTGATGAAAAATATTAATTTTTCAAGTATAATAATTAGTAATTGGTTTTACATGAGAAAAAATTGTACAGTAGCGAAGTAAAGCCGTTTCGTGTAGCATTATAAATATTGCTAAAACGCATTTTGAAAATGTATTAAGCTACGCAAATGTAAAATATTACTCCCAAGACACATGTATTGTTCGTAAAAAGCCAAACAATCGTTTGGAAAAATATTGTTTTGAGTTTTGGAAACATAATATATTATGTCTCAATCAATAATGTAAGTAAAGAATGAAACCGAATAAAACTTTTTCCATCACACCACTGCTGATGACACCTGTTCAAACATTAGACTTCGAGTACCATCTAAACTTGTTGATAAACGTATCGTTGACAAACTAAACGTTGATAAACGTATGTATGTTACGTTTCAGGAAACAATTCATGTAATGAACTGAAATTTAAAAAAACTGGGCAAATCAAAAACAATTTTCCAATCACAACAAGTGAACAAGTGAAATCGTCACTTAATAATCGTTTATCCAAGTAACGTCAAATTAGTGCGAGCAGAGCTGAAACAAAAAATATTCTGCATCATCTGTGGTGTGAGTTGCTTAACTATTGTAACTGAACAAGCCTAAATTTACTATTCCTTAGTTATTAATTAATTTATCTATGATTATTTTTAAGCTCTTTGATGAGGATAAGTGGTCAATTTGTATTTATTTATACTAATATAAAGTACAAATAAAATAGTATTAATTGGTATAGGGTTGTGTTGACAGAGGATTGTGTTTGGAATAGAGATACAAAAGAAGGACAGACAACAATTATTTATTCACGTGATGAAGTGCCGCTCATGTTCATCAGTATGTGAGGAATAACATTTTTATTTACAAAATTCCTACTATTTTATAAAACCCGTCTTTTGTGCTTAAAATTCTGGTAACTAAATAAAGTTCTGGTAACTAAATAAAGTTCTGGTAACTAAAACTAAATAAACTGGTAACTAAAAGTCTGGTAAATAAGCTAACAATCAACGAATTGTTTACTTATTATTAACCTCTCTAAACTTCAAATTAAACTCAAGATTATACTGTTCCGATTCAAGTTTTTTAATTGTATATTTAATTGTAGTTAAATATATTAACTACAGTTAATATGCTAATACTCCACACATTATACCATTATTCAACGGGTCAACGGGGATATTTAATAAATAATGATCCCAATCTTAAGAAAAGAATATAATTAAAACTATCGTTGATCTTAGATTGCTGTTCACGTCACACGGTTGAACACAATATATTTCATTATCCCAAAAATTCTGAACACAAATAAAAATGTTTGGTTGATTTTGAATGAGCACGTATTAAAGTTTAGTTTGGCAATATATATTTCAAATTTCATCAAAATATTTATGACATAAGAATAATGGATAAATACTTTAAGGTTCTCCCAACAAATCTTCACCGTGGGGAAGTGCAGCAGAGATGATTGATACAAACATGCTCTTGCTCCCGCACATCATGCATAGAGTACAGATTTTCAAACCGCAGATAATTTGAGGTACGATTTTCAGATCTTTCGATGACAAGGTTAATGATTCTTTGCAAAAGAAAATTAAATTTTCAAAACTGTTACAATCTAATTTCACTTGCCTAATATCTAATAATTGATTAATTTCCTCCACTCTTAATTTGTATTCATCCACATATAATCAATTTAAGTTATAAATTATTGTACAGTATGTTAAGACTCATTATGTTTTATTACATTTCTTTAATCAGTTATTTGTAATTGAAAAAAGCAAAAAATCCAGGCGTATCTTATTTGAGCAAAAGAAAATGGAGCTTGCTTTGTTCGAGTCAAGTGTTCTGCAGTGGGCTGCACTTACCGTCAGCTCAAGGGACCTGCATTGCTCTGCACTGCTAGCAAATCTATAGCTGAAAATTTTACCTTTTCTACAAAGTAAAAACAAAGGATTAGTTGTTCCTCGATGAATACAAATAAAAAATATTGTTGAAATAATTCTGCTCAAGCCTCAAAAATAAATTTGAGAAATAATGATTTTGGTATATTTTTTACAAAATGGTAATAAGAATTTAACCTTAGAATCTTAACGTTTGTGTTCGAAAAGTTTTGTTTATGCGGAATTTTATAAGCCCCTAGGAGAATGCAGAATTATATTCATTCTTTTTTCAAAGTGATGCTAGTGGTGGGAATAATAAAAACCCGTTAAGCTAACTCTAAAGATCTCAATGCCCGTTTAGGTCAACGTTTTGGGGTTAATGTTTTTGGCACTGGGTTTAATCAATTCTGTTTGGCTCATGGTTGGAATGACTTTAATGCCTCTTTGCTGGAAGCATTTTCATATTTATACAAATTATACTCTACTGTAAAACTCTTAGAATTATTGTATCACATTTGGATTTATTTGGTGAATTAAAATTCGTGGCTTTTCATTGTTTTTTATTTTTCTTTTGTTTTTTGTAATTTGCAAGAATTTTTAAGTTATAAAAACGTAATTTAAAAAAGTGAAATAAAACTGTTGAAGTTTGTGATACTCTTTCTATGCCAGCAATCTTTTTCTTATTGAGACTTATTATTTAGCCTAAATAACGTTATTAATAACTATTACACTTCTGAACGTTAAACAGAAAAAAACAAATACGCATATTTTAAGTCAGATTTCTAAATGAAACAGAAAACAATCGTGTTAGAAAACCATTATTTTTATTAAAGTTAAGAATTGATTATAAAGATTGAGGAAGAAGTGAAGCGTGTCCGAAAGTGGAAAAGTTTGTCAACAAAGATAAATGCGAAAAAATTTCCCTCCTTTGTTCCATTAAAATTAGTTTTTTCAGTTTTAATTCAAAGAAGACTTAACAAAAATTGTGTTCTGACTTATCGCTTGAATGCATTTAAGTTTTTAATCCTCTTAGTTTTTAAAACCGACCGAAAATATCAAACAATCTCATAACATTTAAATCGTGAAGGATTTCATGATTTATCGATGGTATATGCAAGGTAGATCTATTTATTTTCGTTGGATTGATAAATTTAATATCATTCATATTATAACGTAAAATATGCTTATATTTGTTTAAAAAATTGGTATTGAAATGACTTGAGTATATTTTCTGTCTCTTAAAGAAAATAGACACAAGTGAGTTGAGCCTCTTGTTGTGATACACACACGTCACAGTTCACATTTGATTCAGGTTGATCTATGTTATTAGCCAAAATTTTATTCAGCATGGCTAATTCATGTTATAAAAGTTAATGAAATAAAGTTCATATGTACTAGGTAATGTTTTGCCAAAATATATAAAAAAGAGTATGTAAAAATTGATATTCTAAGTTTGTGACTTTCCAAATCGTAAATATCCCATCAAATATCCGAGCGGCTTGTGGTTTATTTCAGTCTTGAGCCTTGGCACGTGTCAGTCATATGTCATCGATTTGTTTTCATTTACACAAATAGTTATTGACATTGAAACATAATATTTGTTTTCAGACGATGTGTACATTTTCACGGGGGCTTCACACATCATCCCTATAACACGTTAAGCCTCCGGCAAGATTTAACATTTTTCCAGACCCCAGGTCAATGGAAGATGTTTTTTTCACTCGATTACTGTACTATAATAATTAGGATACCTTAAATCCCCAAATTCAATCAAGGTTACTAAAATCAGAAATACAATTTGCCATATTGCTAGGTAAAATCTTTATTTCTTAAGGTTGCACTCTTTAAACCCTCTTACGGTACAACATACATCATTAAAAATTATTCTAATCTAATCAACTAGTTGGAATCCCTTGAATCGTTCCAGTTTTAATTTTATCCTCAATAAAATCAAAATCAGTAAACGAACCACTGTTGAGTTAATAACAAAATCAATGTTAAAAATAAAGAAAAATATTCAACTCGTCATATTCGCCATATTCATGTCATGTCCCAAACAGCAGCAGTACAATATAGATCGCGATTTGCAAGGGAAATGCTACACACGGGATGCCATAGAGAGGCAGGGATCTTTTTGTCGACCTGTTTATTTATTTAGAACTAGATGATTCTAACTTTTCGTGTCACTGTTGCTTGTATTTTTTTAATTTTGAAACATAATTAATGTTTAACCGACTACTTGTTTATTAGCTTCAAATGTCTTTTTGATGCGCTCTTTTCTTACTACTCCTTTTCATTATATTTTGTTCTAAGCTATTGAGAGTGAAAACGATTATTTTTATATGATGTTAAACGTAAAAAAAAGATTATAGACAACTCCAATCATAGTCAGTTCTTTGAAGAAAAATAAGTATGTTACGTTTTGTTGATTGTACCTATATCTAAAAATTTATGAATTCTTATATTAAAAAATCATCTAACCAGAAATTGTTAATTGTATTTTGTTAGTAATATCAATACTAATAAAATATTTACTTTCAGATTTTAATATCAATTTTGCATTTTCGTCCCTAGGGTGATGTGCAGTATTTTTAAGCCATACGACGCCGTCACAACGAGGTCTAACAGTCAATGGTCGAATTGAATGCAGACCTGTGTTGGGTAAGATCTAATGCAGGTTATGTATTTTGACTATTTAATTTTATTTCATTAACGTTTGATTCTTCTTTTTATAATATTTCCTAAATACAACCAGTAAAATTATTGTAATTGCACTGATTGAATTATTAATATATTAAAAGTTTTGTGATTTTGACGTTTTTAGATATTTGCTGTTTCTGCTTTGTAAAAAAAGGTTTCGTGAAATCTAGAGTCTGAAGAAGAATCTAGAATACAACATGATTACAACACAGCCAGAAGACCCTGGACGAACATAAGTAAACAAAAAATAGTTAAAGCAGTAAAAGACACAAAAGCTGTAAACATTACAAAAACACTGCAATATGCAGAAATCATTAATTCACCAATCATAGCTGAAACACGTCTAACCAATGCACTCACGGCTAAGCAGACTGGCGGGTAAACGAAGACCTGAGTAGCTTTGATTGGGCGTGTACGTGTTCCTGTTCTGATTGGAGGATTAAGATTTTTGAGTAATCTTGTGATCCTGTATTATTTTCAGTACTTACAGTTCTCTGTTTTAACTACTTTTTCCAGGTTCTCCTGGCTGTCTACGACCAATCTTAGTAGGTTTAAAAATAAGTTTCAGAATCATACTCCAGACACCAAAATTTGCTTTTACTAATCAGCATGGCAAATGTCCGCAAAAATGAAAATCAAAACATAAGCTCATTATCACCATCATTGAATTTTAGAGAGTAAGAATTCCGTACTAGTTTTCCGTAATAGTATTTCGTAGAGTTCCTTAACTCTCAATAGAGCACAAATTTCTCTATAGTGAATTTAAAACAAAGCATTAAAAGTATCCATATTTTCTTTTTCAATACCTTTTTGAATAAACTTTTCAACTGTACATTTCAACAGTTAAATAACTACATTTTTATTTTCAAAAAATTTTAATATTCCTAAAATAGCTTTTGAAAACCTCTGCAGCTTGACGCACCAGAAATATTTGTAAGATGATAAAACGTGTTTTAGAATCCTCATAAAAACCCACTTAACTGCACCTCTCGTAGTTGTAATCCTGTGAATACTTCAACAAGTTGTATTTGGCGAGCGCTCAAAAGATAAATATGAACTGGCTTTAAAAATAAACCTATCCCTAGACAATGCTGTAAACAAACTATTGCATGTAGTAATAGTTCACTTCGCTCCTATTGTCCGCTTCCATTGGCCAGACTTCTCTCTGCTCTGATTGGTGATGTTTTGGTTTCGGTGCATTTGTGTGTGTGTGTGTGTGTGTGTGTGTGTGTGTGTGTGTGTGTGTTTAGTTTACAGCAATATGTGATTATTCTGTCTTTGCTGTTAACACCATAGTTCATGGTATGCCTATGTTTCAGACCTTCAAGTCCTCCTGGCCGCGCGCTACAAATCTTGTTCCTAGGTTCTTTTCCACCCACAGACGCAGACGCGATCAGATTCCAAAAAACGAAAGTCAAGAAACAACGACGTTGTCGATGAACCAGCGATTGATTGCTGCAAAATCAAACTATTAACATAAACTCACCATCACCTGCAATGAACATCAAACAAAGCATCACCGTTATCAACTCCCCACAACTACGCAATACCAGATATAGCATACCTTGCAAAATATAGGTATATCCTTTTAGTTGGCGGAGATTTAGAAGTCAATATAAAATAATAGACTGCTTTTATTTAATTTTAAATAATTTTCTTTAATGTCGAATTAAAAGAAAATATTAGTATTTGTTTTACGTTAAAGATGTATTTATATTTTAAAGAGTTTCTCGGAGTGGTCTTCAAGGTATTAGGCTCGATGGCTGTTTTTTTATTCTGTTCGTCCCTAGGCAATCTGCAATTTATAGCTGATATTTGATGTTTGTAGGTTATCTAATTTATTTCATTCCAACGACCAAATTAAATTGTATTCCTTGTGAATTGTAAAGTTTAATTTTAATTACAATAACCTTATGTACTTGTACAAGTAAAAAATTTACGGAATGAAAAAGTAATGAGTTTAGTTAAATAGGTAAAATCTAGTTATTGACAACTACTGATGGTAGACCAGATTGGTCGTGCCTTATAGCAATTATTGATCGGCTGAATGTTTGACGTTCCGCCGCGATCGGTCAGTAGCATCATTGACTTGCCAACGGACTGTTTTAAAACCATCGTGGTCATGAAGCATCAACAGCTTTGTCGGTAATCAACGCTTTGATGTCGCTATATAAGCGAGGCGGGAAACGGCCAAATGCCCGTACTTCCTTACATCACTAAACACCAATATTTTATGTGAGGAGTTTCTCTGACAATGAATTTTTTTACACGTCAGTTTCCTCTTTTCGCTCCAACGCCGTTCTATTCCCACATGCGAAGGTGGTAGGGTGAGTATTTTTTTAATATGATAAAAAATAAGAAATATACAGTTATCAAACAACTACTTCATATTTATTTTGGAAGGTGGAATAACTTTTCAATTTAACATTAAGTCCAATTGTATTGTGTCCAATTTCTCGCAAATAAACGATTTTCATTTCATGTTTTATTTATTATATTTTTTTATTTATTATATGGATATGTTATGCAATTTCTTGACCTTTAATGTAGCGTACTACATAAGGGCTTTCATAATATGTTTTATTATTTATGTAAAATTAATTTTTTGATTGGATTATTATTAAAAAAGTATTGTTATTACTACCTTACCAAAGACCTTTCTTTGCTAAGATGGTCTGCTAATAAAACAATGTTTATTTTCATCGGCCGTTCCTTAAAAATTCCTTGAATGTTTCTTTAAAGAAGGAGCCGAGAAGTTTTATCACAAAAACCCCTCTAGCGTATTTAATAAGTAAAGACTATTATTTCAATGTGATTATTACCTTACTTTTTATTACCTTTGATTCAGTTACTACATAACTTGTCTTCCTTATTAGCGATATTCCCTTATAAAGAAAAAACTATTGCCGTAGGTCTCGTGGAAAGACCTAAGCCCGGGACCTTCATAACTTTAACGACTTTGTGATGTATGTCTGTGATATATGTTTAAAAATACATGTCAATATGTTTTGTGTTTATACCTTGTAAACATAATGTATTTTACAGCATTTTTATTTTTAATTTATGTGGTTTGTATTTATTACTTTTAAGTAGTTTGTATTTTTTACAGCATTTGCATTTTTAGCGAATTTCCCCTATAGGGAAGTAGCTATTACCGTAGGCGGCACGGTGAGACTTAAGCCCGGGACCATGTTATTTTTTCATTTTGAGGTCCCTAGACCCCAAAAACACCGTTCGTTCATTTTCATATATATGTATGTATATATATATTATATATATATACCTGTCCGTAGGCGCGATAACTTTTGTAAAAAAGGTCCGATCTTGATGAAATTTGGAACAAACGTGTAAAGCGTCATTCATGACTTCGAGTTCGCAAACCAGCAAGATTGATTTACTCTAAGAAGGTTTTTTTCACAAAATAAAATTTATTTTCAAGATTTAACACCTTTTTACTAATTATTTTTAAACTTAATTGTCAAAAATGAATTCAGCTTAAAAAAACAAACAATTTAGCATTTTGAATTATTATTCTACGTCGATCCTTTGCTTAGATATTGGATAGTATTGGATGTGCTAAACACAGTACGTTGTCCAATATTGTTTTTAATTTTTCCCTCCAAAAAGTATAGTCACCCTGATTTGAGATGTTTTTTAAAAATACAATTCTGAACATATGATTAAATTTGCAGGTGTTGAATATTTTATTTGTGTTTATTTTGAATAGTTAGAGTTCATTGATCAAGATTTTGCAGAAAATATATACTATATCAAAAAATACAAATTATTTTTAAATTTAATAAAGAAAGTAAGAGCATTTGGAGGGGGGGGGATGTCTCGGTCTAAACTGCCTGAAAATGTAGCATAATATATGATATGTTTAATTATGAGGATTGATAATATGTTTTATTGAAATTGGCTGGAGATGTAGGTCTGTTGCAACAGGGATGTTTTAATTACTATAAAACTGACCATATGATTGAATTTAATTTTTTCATGAGATTGAATTATTTGTTTGTTTGAGTGTTTTGAGTTCATTGGTTACATGTTTGTTGACATTTATATTCTATAACAAGATTACAGTTATTAAAAATTAAAAGACTAAGAATTATATAAAATACAAAAATGTATGTATTACTAATGAAAACCAATATGGTCTCTTTGTCAATTTTCCTCACGTTTAAAGCTCATGAATGATTAAATATGCGTTTTTAGTATATTATTTACTTAACGTATTCAAATGATACTTTCCTTCAAACAAGTTGAATGCTCACATATACAAAATAAATCCTATGGAAATTCGCTGAGTACGCAGGTCTGCTGCGACGGGGGTATTTACTTTCGTATTGTTCTATATTTCTTATAACCTCAACAATGTTGTATTTTGCTGCATTAAGGTGTAAAGGTTTAATATTGTTTATTATTTTTCATTTTGGGGTCCCCAGATGCCAAAAACACCATTCATTCTCTTCATATGTGAATTCAGTGAATAATAATGACTGAAATCACGATAACTCTCGTATAATTGGTCTTATCTTAATAACATTTGGTACAAACATGTATTGTGGTCTCCATTCTACATATTTATAATAATCCTCCAAATAGAGGGAGGGCCACTGTATATCCTCCCTCCCCACCGTAGGAATTTTTGACATATATATTTCTTTGTTGATACTGACATTTAATTTAAGGTTTTGCTTGTTTACCACTTTTAAATTACAGCATAACCCAGAAAAACAAAAAAATCATCGATAAATAGTTGAAAAAAATTAACATGGGAGCATTTAAAAAAATTCTTCATAGCATTTTTTAAATGCATTTTTAAGATATTGACTCGGGAACAACACCTATCGTTGTTGGGTGGCTAATCCTTTATTTTGACAGGATAATAATTCTCGGCCGCCACATTTGATAACAACTTAATTTTTTATGAAATG
The DNA here is from genome assembly GCA_035578135.1 of Flexamia atlantica. Lineage (NCBI taxonomy): Eukaryota > Metazoa > Arthropoda > Insecta > Hemiptera > Cicadellidae > Flexamia > Flexamia atlantica. The sequence goes on along the minus strand of JAQJVK010000008.1, from coordinate 38,983,213 downwards.
GTGTTGTTGGGGTCATAATGATGGGTACCAACTCCACCTTTACATTTATAAAAAATATAGTTGATGTCCAATTTGGCAGATCCAAGATGAAGGCCGAAAATTATCATCCTGTCAAAATAAAGGATTAGCCACCGAACAATGAAAGGGGTAGTTCCCGAGTCAATGTATCAAAAAATGCATGTTAATTTTTTCATCTATTTATCGATGATTTTTTTTGTTTTTCTGGGATATGCTGTAATATAAAAGTGGCAAACAATCAAAACCTTAAGGTGCATGTCAAAAGCAACAAAAAAATATATTTGTCGAAAATTCCCACAAGAGGGGGGGAGGGTTTCATATTGGCAGCCCATAGTCTAAAATAACTAATAGGATTTTTATTTATTGTGCTATGTGCATTGGTTGCCGATGCAAATGATGCACCTGTGTGCTTGGATGTATTAGCAGTTAACACGATGCGTTCCCTAATGCTAACCTGAAGAGAAATATATAACATTTGACTTTTTTCTGTTATTCAAGTCAACATTGACGAGGCAATATTTAAAACGATGAGTTTCCTATTTGAAAAAGATAAAAGATTAACGACAGAAAAACCTCACAGGGAGGAAAGTGTTAATAAAATATAACGAGTTGGATAACAAAAGCTAATCTACAACGAGGCAGCGTAGCGCGCCGTTGCTCTGTTCCAAAGTTTCTGCTAAGTACACGACTCTGCAAACTTTCCCTAAAGCTTCCTGACTAAATTAGCGAGCCTTGAGTAAGCATTCCAGCTACCATTCCAGCATCTCTTATGGAAGGTGAAGGAATGAAACGAGTACGGAAATCTTAGTTTGAAAATCATTGTTGGTGATTGTGAGTTTATGTTTTGGTTTCTATTTTTCTTTTTGCTGGCGGACATTTTTGTCAAGACTGATTAGTAAATTAAATTTTACAACGTTTCGGGATGTGGAGTCTCATCCCGTCTTCAGGTGGAAAGGAAGTTAGAACTTAACAAGATTAGTAATACACAGCCATGGACGACAAACACACATACAACAGAGAAGTAAAAGATATAAAAACACTAAGTGCTGAAAATAAACCACACAGGAATACAAAGAAATAAAAAAATCACATATCATTACAGGGGCACGTCCACACCCAACCGTGCTGATTACAAACTGGCGGGAAGAGGAGAAATATAATTAAACCATGGGAAATATTTAAAATAAAACTGATCGTCAATTTTAACAGTTTGTTATTTGGGATAAGAAATGGGACGAAAACATTCCTTTTCTTCGTTTCTTTTCTACAAATATAAAATCATAAATTGACTGGATGTTTATATTTAACTGAAAGAAGGTAAATTTAAAAGACTGTATTTAATTGAGATTACTAACTTCATCAAGAGAACCAATTTGCATAGCTTAACCTTTTAAATCCTAATTCAACAATAAGGATTTCTTTGAAGATTTAAGAGCTAATCACAATGTAATGAGGTTAATTTTGCGCCTGTTTTCAAAGGAAACGAAATCATCTCTTTTGTAAGTAATAGGCGTAATGAGAAATTGAGTGGGTTTTTATATGGATAAATCTTTGAGAGTTAGATAGTAGACCTTGGCCTTCTTAGCCTAGGCGTTATCTTCCAACATAAACATAAGTAATTTTCAAGGTTTTGCTTTAACATAACCTTGTAAAGTATTGACAAAATATGATGTTACAAGTAAACGATAAAGCTGCAAATTCTATTAATTCAATGACACTTGAAGTATTATGATTCTTGTGTATTAACTAAAAATAAAACAGTAATACGATAAACCGTCAGCTTATGTTAACAATGCTTACAGCATCTGCTTATAAAAACCCATCTTCCCATCCCCCACCCATCACATCCTTCGACCCGACACTTGTGGAGCAAAAACACTCATGTTTGCATAAAACATTCAAGGAGGCGATAAATAAAGTCTGCCGATGGCATTTATATTGTCTATTTCGAATAAACTATTGTTTTCATCACTTCGTACCGAAAGTAGCTACTTTCGATGTCAGCTGGTAGCAACGAAAACGATCGTTTCCCAAGCTCTAATTTAGAGCAAGGGAAAAACGATCAGCTGATTTTCCCTTGCTCTAAATTTGTTTTCCCTTGCTCTCAATTAGTTTTCCATTTGCCCGCTACGCGCTCTGACGTCGGTCGCTTTGCCGTTTATTCTTACAATTTAAATCAGGTTTATTGTTCAACAATGTAAACCGAAAACAGGAATAGGTATAAATGAGTTTTGCTGTCTTGTTATTATAGCGCATGTTCAAAATCTCTCAACCAATACCAACTGCACAATAAACATAACCTTGAACTTCTAATTTTTACGTTGTTATGTAGGCTTATTATAGTAAATTTGTTATTATAAAAAAATGTTAATTGAGAAATATAATAGTTTGCATTTTACTGAGGTTTCTTCTTCAGCATTGTTTGTATTTTTGCGTCGTGATGAAAAGTACCGTTCATAACTTGTACCGAAAGTGATTTTCCGGCACTTGCTCCAATTATTCCCGTATGAGACGAAGCCTCGTACGTGAAACACACTTTCACATGCTCGGCTTCGCCTCACACGTGAAATTCGATATTCCTGTGTTCGGCTACGCCTCACACATGAAACTTGGGCGCGCACCGGAAAGTGCCACTTTCGGTACTAGTAATGAAATATACTATTATTGACGTTTCTTCGTGTACATAAATTAAGCTACTTTCTACTTCAACGCAACCTAATGCATGTATCGGTGTTACACTTTTTCTCAGGTCTAAAATTATCCACCCAGATTATTAAAACCTCTAATAAATTTTTTAAAAATGATAGAGTGTTTGGTAACGTAAATAGCTTGGAGGAATGATCGCATGATGTGTCTTGACTAAACAAGAAAAGGAAGGCTTTGATAAAGCTTGTATGACCTTTAAATAAACTGGTAAGTTGTATGAACTCTATATGAATGTATTTTAAAGTAAATGGGGAGTTCGAATTTTCGTGGGGAATTTTTTTGAAAATAAGGTTGTAAATAAGGGTTTTTGTAAAGGTCACTAAATAATAAATTCTTTGTATTTGAAACTTACAATGGCAATCACGGAATTACATGGTTGCTAATAACAATTAAGGCTACATATTTACATTTGACTCATTTACACCTGCGTCATTTTTTTTATTAAAGTCAATAAATATATAGATAATACACTTCAGAAAAAAGTTTTGTTTTATTTATTTTACCAGTAAAATAAATGCTGCCCTTGATATTTATAGTTTGACATCAAAATCCAGTTTTAGTAAAACGATTAAAGGTTACTTAATAATTATAGATATATGAAGTTACACCAAAACAACCTATTGCAATTCACTAGTAAGGCACTATAATATAAGAAAATTATAAATGGCAAATACTTAAAAACATACACTTATACCTAACATGCAAATTTAAACTTGATTCGAATTTTTTTTCTTTTCTGGTGTGGCTGCTCTGCAGTGCCCTGTGTGGAAAACGTAAAAACTAATGACTGACAGGTTTAGTTTTCTTTCAAGTCGTTTCATTAAATGTTATTACTAGTAACTGAGGCAAAAAAATAACATTTTTGTAGTATTTTTTGTAGAAAAAAATAAAGATTTTGTTAATGATTAAATCATTAAAAAATCATTAAATTAATGATTTTGTAGAAATCATTGACTTAATTCATACGAAGAACAAATAGGCTATCCTGTTTTTAATTTTTACAAAGGTATAATAAATATCATGGTAGAATTATAAATTTAGTAAGTTATATGGAACTTCATTATTTTTTAAGAAATTCCTTAGGGGTAAAAAAAATTATAAAACATTTAAAAATATACTATTCAGACTAGTACCAAAAGCACTGTTGTGCACTGTAGTACCAAATAAGCAAATTGTGCAGTATAAAAGAAAGGCTATCTCTGATCCTTTGGAATTACGTTTGGGTGCGTTGTTAACCTAATTCTTGCAGCGGTGAACATAATCTTGGGGACATTTATTACATCGTTTTTCTCTTTTAACAATTTACTTCCAAGCTGGACAGAAGACCTTTTAGGCAGCTCTAACACACTAATTAATAAAATAAAACTGTTATTTCTGTCAAGTTATGAGCCAAACTTTTTTTAATTTAGGTAGATAAAGTTTTGGTAAATTTATTATGTATTTATTATTATTATTGTAATTAATTTTTATTTATTTTTCATTTAACTTTTTAATTTTGTATTCAATTCATATATTTCTTTTCAAAGGAACAGCACATAACATAGTAATAATTCAGACTACATGTGTGATAAAAACCTCTCTTAACGCAGGTATAACCTCTTGTAACATTTGGTTAGAAAATGTCAGGCTTTCTACGAATATTTTTGATTGCCACTAAAAATTCAATTTTATCGGCTCTATTTTAGTGTTTTTTTTCTGAGGGATTTATGAGCTCTTTAAAAGAAAAGCCTATTTTGAGAATTATAGTTGTTTATCGCAATTTTTAAATATTTTAGCATTATTAAATAAATTATTGCTAAGATATCTTAAAACTCGACTACTCACCATCATAGATATAGACATGTATTAAAATACCATTTTACTTAGCATGCTTTGCATGTTAGAGTTTAGTTAGGTAAGTTAACTGCACATAAAATAAGGTAATCTCACACATTAACACTAAAGGCTAAAAATACATGAATTTTCCTTATTTCAGTTGATTCTTTTTCAATTTATTACGGTATCAAGTGTTCAAATGTTATTTCGAGTTTAAAATGATAACTTAGGGTAATCCTAAAGTTTAATTTAACTGACGTAGATTATATAAAAATTCACATGGAGAAACCTTATCGAAGACAACTACCGGTAACCGTCTCAAGGCCGGAATCATGAAAATTTGTTACTTCCTTCAATCAACTAACCTTTAAAGACATTTTTTATTTTTTAACCCAGCTGACGATATCCCTGTGAACACGTCGATGAGAATTTCTTATCTTCTGCATCTGTGACCCTGTACTACCCGGTTTACCTGCCATAGCAGCTTTGACCCCCTTTCTGTATAAAATGTATTCAACTGATACCAATATACAAAAGACTAGAAAGTGGCAAGTATAACATCAGCTTTCATCGGCATAAGATCGGAATAAGATTAATACGGAAATTTGGCCTAGGATGTTATCAAGGCGATATCCGATTTATTTGCAGCAAACAATAGAATAGTAGAGCATTATTATAAGTTCAAGAGCTGCGGAAAGTAAAAACATTCAGCAAAGTAGTCAAAAAATAAATATAACCTATTATCAACCAACGATAATTTTAACTAACGATAATATCAACCTAACACTATTAATTTATGGCGATCACGGAATTACGTGGTTGTTAATTCCGTAAAAGGCTACATATTTACATCTGACTCATTTTACACCAACGCCGCTTCATTTTCAAATAATTATGCTTTAGGATTTCCTAGCGTTTTGGATGTGAAAGTTCCTGCTTTAAAAAAGTGTCACTTCCTTAGGATGTTCAAAGTTAGCAACACGAACTTTAGCTAGAAATTAATAAGCTAATAAGCTTTATTAGCTTCTAGCTTTTGCTAGAGATTCTTCATATCCAACCTACGAACTTTAGCTGGCACAGGTAAGTTTAGAGTTCTCTTGTACGTCTTTAAAATATTTCTTATGATTTAAAGTTTTAAAAATAATTTCTCTGCCTTGGCTCTAACTCCCAGGGCAATTCATTGTTTATGAGGCATCACTTAAACTTCTCGTGAATTTAATCTGCAATGAGGACAGGCTAATAGAATATGCGAGGCAGATCAAAATAAAACATGCTGGGCAATCAGAAATTTCTCAACTTAACTTGATGTTTTTAAAAACACCTACCACAATGCACTTGAATCATACTAAGGATATGTATTCTTCTTTTGAAACATGATTTTTAAAATAAAAAACGCTATACAGAATTAGAACTAAAACTCTCTTGGTAATTTAAATCTAAGGACCTTCCCCAGGATTGTATGCCAATAATTTAGGAACCTAACACTAATTATTTATGCCATGTAATATCTATGTTTATATTTTATTTGTTGAATATGTCTTCATGAGGACATTTTTTTCGTTCAATTAGTAAAATTACGAAAGGCTCTGAAGAGAAGGAGAGGTGGGGTAAAATGTCGTGTAATGAGAATGCTAATTAGCCCTCAGGTCAAAAAGTTGAGAAATGTTCCGTGCGACGTCGTCGCTCCTTGTTTAGATTAAATCTCAACCTGACTGAGTTGGTTATTTGTGATATTGGAGCAGTTTCCCAGCGAAGTTAAAAAACTTTGCTGATAATTTTTAGAGGGAGAAACTGATATTAGTTTTTTTATTAGAGTTAAAAAAAGATTTTGATTTGAAATATTCGAATTCATACATCGATCTTACTTGTAATACTATGTGTTTTATGGATCATAAAAGGGATTATTTGATGCATTAATACCAACTACACCCCCTTATCCAAGCCAAACACTTGAAATCGATACATTCATTTACTAAAACCAACGCACAACACAATTATCGAACAAATTATAAAACTGCTGCTTCATTTGAAGCTTATTGAATTTTAAAAAGGTCCAAGTTTTCCCATGAGTTTTGTCTCTCCAATGGGCTTTACAAAATCAATATCGCACAACAAAGAGCTATTTGTTATCATCACCTGCAAAAATAAGGATATTTATAAACATAAAAACCAATATAGCTAATATGAATGATTTACCAAAAATCATTGTCATCCGTCACCATAATATAATACTGCTGAGCTGGTGGCACAAATTGGCCAGGAACTGTGGATGAAGATTGGCTGCCATCTGGCTACAATCCAGAGTTATTCCATTCAGCCTGTGCAAAGTGTGCGTAACTGCTTCCCCTTGGCTGGTAAAACGTGGTAAGTCGGGAAGTGTACGAAAGCCTTAACTCACCCCCCAGAGTTGTCAGTTGCCTCCTGTGTTGTTTTATATGTTTTTTTCTTGAATGTGGAAACAAAAATAATACCTACTCCTGATAAATTCGTGGGGCGTTTGGGCATGTCAGATACTATATTAGGTTGCATCAAACTAAAACATTTAAAATGGCATTTTTAATCTTTATTTTTAAAGTAAAACTATCGGAAACTGGTGGCTTCGCCTGCTGAAATGAGAACTAATTATATTGTAGAATACAGTTTTTACCAATTAACAAAATTTGACTGATTTCCTTTAATTATATTACATTCGTACTGTAATTTGTAAGCGTTACATTAAACTCTTAAAGCGGCAGCTGGTGGTTCAAAAAAGTATTTTAGCAGTAGTCTGAGTTTTCGACAAACCCCTTCACCGACGCAAACTCTCCTAGGATTTTTAATTTTGTAGCCCCTGTTTCTAGTGGCTGCTTATATTATAAATGCAATGTCCACGCAGATTTTCAAGATTATAATTTGAGTTCTTCGAGCGGCCCGTAAAACGCGAGTAGTGTAGGTGATATTTGAGATATACATAGTAGATGAACCTAAAAGAGTTGCACAATTTATATTCTTTAGACTTTGTTTATTTGTGTGTTCTTTGAAATTATTCTTAAGGTTTTCCATCCATAGTTTTGAAAACTGCATATAGCCCCAGTTTTAAACTGCAAATTTTAGCCCCATTTTAATTTAATTCACGAACACTGTTTCGGCCTTATTAAAGAAAATATTTTAAAATTCTTTCTTAGTGCGCATCTACAACTTACTAAGAATGTTTGTGCAAAGTATCATGGCCAAAAAGACCTTCTTAAGCTTTGAAAACTAGATTAGGCTGCCATTTTAATTTTATAATGTATCCTATTTTTTACTTTTGGGAAAAATATTAAAAAACCTCCCCTAGTACGCATGTAGACCCTTTTAGTGTCAAGTTTCATGGCCCAAAGAATTACAGTTTTTGAGACTAACAGTCATTCAGTCAGTCAGTCAGCCAGTCACTCAGTAAACCTTTTTTTGGATTGTTGTATGTGTAGAATTTAAGGATTTTTAAAGATAACAAGTCTGAAAAATGTTCTAACACCTAGGCTAGAATGCTCGCCAACTGTTCAGAAAACGCATAGACGCGTTAGACATTGGAAGCAATCATTGGCATCTTTAATATATTGTAAGGAAATGTGAATGTCATGTTTGTACTGTATTATGATTCTGAATTCTTAGGAAATTTTCTTTGGAAATCTATATTGCTATGCTCTAAATTCTTAGTGCTCATTATTTAAACTAGATGTAAATATACTAAGAGTGCTACGCTTTAAATTTATTTATTTAATTGGTTTGTTGGGATAGTAATAATAGGTTTTGCCTTTCCATACCTTTAGTGATATCAATAAGAATTTAGTTTATCCTCGATATCGATATAGGTCAAATTTACGTTGGGGTGGTTATAGATAACAATGAACGAAATCAATTGAGATCTTGTTTAATGAAAATCTGTAAATTTTTCAAACATAACTAAATAACTTTTGCGATAAACTTTTAATACATCTAAGAAGATTTAACTCGAAAAGATTAATATTTCTAGCCTTCCTTGCCCAGAAAATACAAGTTATGTAGGAATGAATTTATTTAAAAATGAAATTGATACAAACAATCAGCGTAACCTAAAACCAGGTGTATAAATGGTCACAAGCCAATTATATTGCAACATATTGACAAAGTCAACTGGTAAAACGTACGTTAAGTAAACCCAAATGTTTTAGTATACAGTTTGCTTGAAAAACATTCGATTATTGTCTGGCATAGAATTTCCAGGAAACAAAACAATTGAAACGTTGTAAACATACGGTTGGGATGGGATATACTTTGCATTCGTTGTTGTGCGCTAACAATGTCAGATTTGAACAATGGAAAGTGTTTGTTTACCATCCTATTGTTTTCTTCAAACCAAAATAAATGTTTGTATTAAAACTTTCTCTACATAAAATCAACAAAAGAAAGTTACTTAGGCTGTTGAGTTTTAATCATTCCACAGAGGAGGTCGTCTCTTAAAAGACTATGGTTTAAAATAATACCTAATTCGTGAATTTATAGCAATAAAAATTACACGCTTCCTAAGATTAAAATATGCTTATTACTAATACAAATACCCATGCAATTTTGAGCAATATTAAAATTGATTATGGAAAGTCAATCGTATTACTCGTTACCCAGACTTAGATATGAATTTCACTTTTAAGAAACAGTTGACAATCTTTAAAAACGTCGACTTTAAAATAACTCTGTAAGCTGTGTCACTTTGAATAATTGAGACTAAGATTGATTATTTAGTCAATTTTAAATACCAAATAAAAATCTTGGTGTTTTTTATAGACTGAGGAAGTTATCATAACAAGAGAGTGGTTAAATCTTCTAACAGAAAATTTGCTATTTACTAAATAAATAGGCTACTGATTTAGTTTATACATTGTACACTTATAATCTGTTGAGATCGATGTTGGAAATACTTTAAGTCTGTGTATTTATTCTTATGGGATGGAATTTGTAAATCATTAATTGCAGATGATATAAAAAAATAAATGAATTAATATTAGCTTTGTGTAAGAAATTTTAAACTTTAAATACATTCATAAAATAATCAGCACCACTTATTGTTTAAAGTAAATATATTTAGTCTAGCCTCATCCAGAGGCCAATTCTATTACAGCCTTAGAAACATCATTAGAAGTACAGTTCAGCAGAATCGACTGTTTGATTTGTTATTTTCATGCATCATCAATCATTGTTTGTAAGTCCTAATTCCAAAGAGGATTCTTCTAGTTACGTCTTCCTTCGAAGTAAATCTAAATAACGTTTCAGTTCTTATCTCAATAAATTTTTCAATCTTAACAACAGTTGATTTGATTATAACTAGTGTATTGTCTGCGTAACATACTTTATTAGATTTAGAACATTCTTGAAATAATGTTTCAAATAATGAAATCAGCTGAAGCAGAAAAATAGCATTTTTAATATAATGACAACATTCCAAATAGTAAAATAATGGTTTCCATACAAAAAAGGATGTTTATTATGTATTTATTTCAAGATTTTACGACAGTATTTCATGATTTTTTTACGTATGTAAATTTTTCAGAATCTTTAATATGCATAAAACTGCAACCAGTTTTTTGGGCATAAAAGTTTAGAAAAGCTCTAGTTTTCTTTTATTCGTGTCGCAATCAAACGGTCAGTCAGATGATGGCAATTGATTGAACCACTACTGTATGGGTGTAAATAATATTATATTGTTTGTTCAAAAGTAATGATGTATTCTAATAATAGGACTACATAAAACTGTTTCAAATTAAAATATTGATTTAAATTATTCGCCCCAAAAGTATATTAATCACACTGCATTGATTCACTTGTGTGCCGAGTTATTTATGATTGAGAACTTTATCTCATGAAAAATAAAAAAGTTTCTAAAAAACTTAAGGTTTTTTAATATAACACTGTATGAGCCATTTTCTCCTGAACTAAGTACAACTGTCAATAGATTAAAAATGCAAAACTGTCAACTATAGGCAACGTGCACCTACAGGAACATTTAATATTGAACGAGTGCTTTGAGTTATTGAGCCTTAGGGCTGCCTCAACAAGTTTAAGCTCGGTAGTTGTTTGTTCGCAAATTGCAGGAAAATTAGGTAACAAAGTAAACTGCACACATTATTATAAACACAAAGTTAACAATCTTACACATGTAGATACATACCTCACATAATACTTGAAACGAAATTAAATACCAATTATGTCGTGAAAGACTATATTGTAATTTTGAATATTTTAACTTTCTTAAACTTTCTCGTGAATTTTGTTCTAAATACGATATGTAATGAACCCAGGGAATGTATGAAATTAATCGATTTTAACAGCGGTGCTCAATTCTTTAGTTAGATTTTTACATAGAAAACTCATATTAAATGTTAAATTTTATTGAAAAACGAAGATATTATTTGTCTAAGTGAATATCAACCTGATGATTTACATATCAAAAGAATTCAGAATAAAGGGAGTAAGTAGGAAGAAATATAACTCTCTCAACAATGAAACTTCTATTTAAAGCCCGTGAAGTGTCTAAGAACATTGTTAATGGGCAGGACTCCCCGTGATTAACGATCGGAAGATAATTTATTTCAATTATTCTGGTTTTCAATAGAGATTTGTAAGGTTTTCCAAACAATCTTTCCTCATGTTTGTATAAATTTTTTCTTATTCTGTTCCATGGCTATCAGTGTTTCTGAACCGGTGGAACGCGAAGGCCTTTCAGGTGGTACGCAAGAGATTGAAGAAGTTGTACAAAATAAAATACTAGGTTTCCAAACGAACGCTGTCCCGTCGAACAGTAAAGTCGCTTTATTAACTTTTTCAGAATTTGTTTCGGTAATAATATGTCACTTTCGTACCATATTTTAAGAAATATTGCTACCCTTTCACTTTAAGAGTAATTATTTATACAAAACATTTTGTCATCAAAAAATGATCTTTCAATTAAAAAATACTACAGTGTTAATTCGGTGGTATTGCTGTATTTGTCAGTTATACGATTTACTAACCAAATTGTTTTCTATATTGAGCGTATGGTTTAGTTATGTCGATCTGTTGTAAAAGGTTTTGTAATATACCTACAACATAAACATAAGTGAATGACTTGGAATTGTTTAATTTATATTAATGTTTCAATATAAAATACTATAATATGTACATTATAATTATAAAATTATACAATTATAAAATAGTTCTTGTTATTTATTGCATATAAATTATTATAAATATGTACACTTTCAAATAACAGACAGAAGTTATTTTTCCCCTTGTACCTAGACATTTTTTCACATCAACGAAATTCATATTCAAATTCATACGGTTTTTTCGCCAAAATGACTATAAAATTATTGAGCAGAGCTGGGGTGAACATATAATTTGTCAAAATGTCCTTATAATCAAATAAGATCTAAACATTTACATTGAAAAGGAAAATTGAATAAATTTAGCTGGGAAAATTAAAACCGCCAAAGGACAACTATAAGCATTCATTGTTGGAGGGATCCCTCGGTAATGGGAGGAGGGGGGTCCTTTGCGATGGTACGCCAAAATATTGAAAATATGGTAGGTAGTACGCAAGTATCAAAAATTTGGGAAACACTGATGGCTATCATTACATAATTAGATGACCGTATGAACAGCATAAGAAACTATAAGGAGTTTAAACTTTTTTCAATACAGATCGATTGACTTTTTTGAATGGATATAATTTTATTTCGTCTGAGAGATTCGTTTTATTAATTAAACTAAGATTAGTACAGTTCACTACGTTATTTATTGTTGCTAATTATATTTTTAACAATAATATTATTAATGGTTTTCAATAACCCTCTCGTAGTTGGATGTTTATCATTACTTTTTATTCACACTAAATAACTGAATTCAAGCCGATTTTCTGTAAAGTAAGACATGACCGTCGTGTTAGGAGAATGGACGAGGGATTTCCGTTTAAGGTAACCTCAGCAGCACATTAATATTTTTATAAATTAAAAGTTCCTTAAGTGTAGACCTACTTTCTGGATATGAAGCGAGTTTTTTTTGTGGCGCACTTTTAAGTGCACAAGTCATGAAAAGCTTCAAAATGTGATTCGGGCTTAAATGAGAAATAGACTTTTCGGTTTTTGAGTTTAGGTCAGCACGATAAGTCTCGTAAAAATTGTTTAATTTAGTACACACGATAATAAATTGAACACGATAATAATGTAATTTAGTACACATAAAACTATGCACTAGGTTCTCTGGGACGAGGGCAAAGGGGAGAAAGAGTCTTCCAAAATTTGTTTATTTTTTAAGTAGAAAGATTAAAGTTATCAAATGATTGTTTTCAATACGGAATTCAGCTCGGGAAAAAACAAACAATAGGATATCTTGAATTTTACAATTCATATTTTTTGCTATGTAAATTTGTATGAGGGCATCAGAATCCATTCGTTCAAAATTTCTTATTCACTTTCTACGATTTGAACGAAACAGGAGTATTGCAATTATTTTTTTTTTAATAATAGAATTGGTTATTTGGTTTTTGTAACTTATTAACTGATTTTAGTCTACAATTGTCTTGATTTAAAAGAGAGCATTTATTTTATTCTTCTATAAACTCCATTTACTAATAAAAAACGATAAATTATTGTTGTAATATAGTTTCCATTTCTATTTTTAGTAACTGATTAATTACTTAATTTTTTGCATTGAAAATTCGTTACAACGGGAGTATTTCATTGAGCAAATGGCTATTAAAAAACCACATTCATTTGAACAAAAGATAATAGCGATTAAAATAAATAAATATGACATACCTTTATCAATTAACAAAGTAATATAATCTAACACGAGTCTGCACCCTTGAGAACTACAATTAACTAATATTTACTTTAAAACGTATTATTTGGAAACGTTTTTTCCTTACTTTTTGGCCACATATTCAAGCGGTTGTGATCAATATATGTTTCGTGTTATGTATAAAACAATGAACTACTTTAAATGCAACTTTCAAAAGCACTACTTCTAGTTTCAAGTTTCTAATGACGGCATTACTGCTACAGTCGGTCCATTAGACTCCAGAAAAGCTTAGCAGCGCTCTGAATGACCTTTTTTCTGAGATTCCGTATTTTCTTCTCCATCTTCACGTTTGCAATATTATTTTAGGAGACTCGAGGCATAGTTTTGATTTTTAAAGTTTTAATTCTTTTTTAGCCACTAAAAAGTCGCTCAATAGGGCATATGTAACTTTATACTTGATATTGGCCATTTTGCTTTTTCTCAATACTTTGGAATGGTTCAAAATAAAATTAATTAAAATTATGGTTAAGACCAAAAATAATAGTGTATTAAAATATTTTTAATAAATTAAAATATATTCATAATATATTTTGTATGTTAAATATATAGGTACCTGAAAAGAACATTTCATAATAATAAATTAATATAAACCATAAATCCTCAAATTTTACACGTTTTTTGTGACAACTGTTTTTTCTCTGCCCTAAATTATTATATTTTATAATTTCACGAATTCGCTTCATGTAAGTTACAACTAATTAAATCCACTGTCCGAACGGAAATTAATTACGTGAACTCAGTGAAAGATTTATTTACTCCATTTCTCAAACAAACTTGATTTATATTATTGAAAAGAAAGCGTTTTAAAACTTTTGTTCAGTCATTATTTATTAATTTGTTTAAAGGTTGATATCACAATTGGATTTTAATTATATGAAAGTATTATCCTTTTCATTGGCTCGTATATAAATTTCTTAAATATAATATCAAACTATACTTTATGACATTTGTTTAAGTAAAATATGTGTTTGGTACCACTCGCAAATTAAAAATTATGATTTTTTCAACTTTTTTTTACAATACTTTTACTTTTTTAGTTGTGTTTGGTAAAAAGAAAAACTATAATACCCTAACAATCATTAGGATAAACTATCAAAATGTATACATATTATATTTTATTAGTTAAGTGTGGATAAATATCCGGCAAATGTTTTTTAATAATTTCTACCATTTTTCAACATAACAACTCACTTTATTCCGTTTATTTTTTACCAAATCAATTTATTTAAAGCAGAAAACTAAAAACAAACCATAGACGATTCGAAACATTGTTTTGTTTCATTTTTCAATCCAATCACATCGATGAATAATAAATTTAACAACAATCCCACGCCTGACACCAAAATAAACTAGAAATAAGACGAAAGTGAATGTAAGAGCGTACTCACCGAGCGCCGATGTGGGTGCGAGATCACTCCAAGCAGCACTGGACTGGACCTCAGCTAGGGGCGCATGCGTCCCCCCTACCCCCCCACCCCCTGCCACCCATAGCTTCATTCACCCGAGTCCCGGGCCCGGCCCGTGTGGGGTTGGGCCCACACTCGACTTAGCTTTCGTCGGTGTTGGAGAAAAATAATTTAATTTCAGTGAAAATTCTGTGTTTGTATTCCATGTTTTCTTTTGCAAGAGACTTGTAAATGCTTTGATCAAACTCCTAAAACTCCTGATGAATGTTTAGTCAATGAAAAGTTGGCTATTGATTAACGATGGCTAACTAATCAGCTTGCCTTTGTTAACAAAAAGTTCCAGTGTCGCCTCGACCATCCTAATTAACCGTTTGTTCTTATAACTGTTTAAATACGCAGCCAGGAGCAAAGTCGAAGGGTATTTTTTTAATATCAGGCCAATCAGTTGAGTGGTAGGCATGCTGGAGCAATAAACACCCAAATGGTTGGACTGGCTTTTGTTATCCTCCTAATATTGGTAATATTCTGAAGGAATGCAAGAGTTTTAGTCAGTATAAAATAATTACAGTTAGGACTTTTGTGTATTTTAAATGATTTGCTGCTTGCTGCTAAAAAATTGTATTAATGGCTACTGTAATTAAATATACAGTTAAGTAAAAATCCAAAGCTACTGTGAACCCTCGCCTAGTTTTTTTTAGCCCACTCAACCTTTATTCTGATATATTTTAGTTGTCATCGCTCAACGACAATTTTTAGACAAGATAATAAATATTTAGGGAACTTTAATGGGCATTCCTGGAATCGAACACCCGATTCTTGACTTACTGGCTGTAACATGCCCGTTCGATCTATTTATAGTGAATCTAGTGCTGTATTGATTCCTTACATTTATAATTATTCCCGGGTTTTTTTATAATATCAATAGATTGTTTTCTATGGCATAAACCTTCTATAAGACGAAGTTAATTTGTGAAAGGAGCAGACGGTGCAGTCAGCAAAATCTGTTTTATTTAATCAAACCAATTAGGTGGGATGGAATATTTAATCTAGTTCAACGTTTTAAGAATTCCAATATTCAAACAGGCCGCGGGTTCAGCTACAATTCCGAACTTGGAAATCAATATTCAACGAAGTTAGCGGAGATTTTCTAATATGTTGGGAATTCTCATGTCTTATAAAGCATAAAGAAAATAACGAAAATGATGTACGTTCCTGTTGCTGTGAAAAAAGGATAACAAAAAGGACGTTAAAGGATAATAATTATGTACGTTCCAGTTGTAATAAAAAGGATAATGTATCTTGAACACGTTTATGACAATAGGCCTTCAGCACTGATTTATTACCTCTTTATTCCATAATATTTCAAATAATTTATAACTGGCATCTATTTTTTTATTCTGTAAGCAGTAAACGCGTTTTTATCATTCTACACGAAAACAGCCGTTTTTTGTTCTCTGAGTCGTCCGCAAAATCTCACTTTTCATCTCCAAGTACAAAAAAGTCAGCCGTGATTTTGTTGTGCGCTAACATCATACATTGCTATTGTGTTACTCATTTTTGTATGCTGAAATAGCCGTTCGCAAGCAAAGTCTGTAGAGAAGAAGAGAAGAGAAAAATAATAGTATTTAGGTTACCTCAGTCAAAAATCTAAACAAATCGTGACGTCTTTTGTAGACCGGAAACCTATAATCTCCAGCTGGGACGAAAATTAATCTTGACCATCGATGTAAATAAGTACTTATTTACATCGATGATCTTGACCAATAAGAGGAAGCATATTATTGACACCTAGCAGTCCAGTAAAATTTTCCTCAAAAAACCCTTTAAGGGAAAGTTTTGGGTTAAGTTTTATTTTTGGTGTAGTTTGTATTTTTTGGGGCGCTGATTCCGAATCCGATGTTTGTTAGGAGGATTTCGTGACGGAACATTGTAAAAAATGCAAAATAAGGCAAAAATTCTTATTTTTTTCGTATTTTTGCTTACAACTCAAAAACCGAAAATGTTGTGAGATAAACATTGATCAGCAAAAAGAAAGTACATAAAATTGCCTACAAGATTCACTACTTGTTTTTATTTCTATGACGAATTCTATGGGCAGCGCTGCAAATTGAAAATTGGCAATTTTTCCATATAAGCTTATTTTCCTATAATGAATAAACTATTCCAGTATGAGTTATAGTACATCCTAGGCTCCAAGGCTACTGACTTATAACTTTTCATTTGATGTCTCCAGACCCCAAAAAAACCATACGTTCAAATTCTTTTACACATGTATATACATGTTCAGTTGTTTACATAGAAATTCACACTTTTTTATCTTGTTGAAGATAACTCCCGTAAAAATAGTTACCTTACATTCAAACTTGGTAAATATATTAAAAATATGATGCAATTACACCAGTTAAACAATTAGTTACGTCGGCCAATTGTAACAGTATCAAGGGGGGGGGGATTTTGTGATCCGTCAATGATAAAATCCATACCCACAAAAACTAAGTAAACTAATATATTACTCTAAGTCCCTGACTTTGTGACATACGGTAATGATTAAAAAACTAAATCGTTCAATTTAGTGAGATAAAATCAAATATGAAACTTAAAATTTGAATATACTACTTTTTACATGTGAAAATGCCAAAACACCCTTTTTTAACACAAAATGTCTAAAAGAAAATACTTTCAAATATTAATCCTTTAACCCCTCTAGAATTGACGATCTGGCTAATTTTTAACAGGCCTAATTAGATTATAGGTTTAATTTACTAACCAAGTTTGAATGTAATCAACATACTTTTACTAGAGTTATCGTCCATAAAAGAGAAAGGTGTAAATTTATATGTAAATATCTGTATATGTATATGCATGTGTAGAATAATTTGAACGGATGGTGTTTTTGGGGTCTGCGGAGACATCAAAATGAAAAGTTATAGTAGCTTTGGGGCCTAGGTTTTACTATAACTCATACTGGAATAGCTTATTCATTATAGGGAAATTAGCTTATATGTAAAAAATTGTCAATTTTCAATTTGCAGTGCTGCCCATAGACTTTTTCTTAGAAATAAAATCAATTAGTGTATCTTGTGGGAAATTTTATGTGCTTTCTTTTTGCAAAATAAAATTTTCAAATGTTCATCGTATAAAATTTTCTGTTTTTGAGTTATAAACAAAAATACGTAAACAATCTGAATGTTTGCCTTATTTTGCGTTTTTGACAATGTTCCGTGAGAAATATTGTTAAAAAACATCGGATTTGGATTCAGCGCCCCAAAAAACATTGGAATCAACAAAAATCAAACTTAACCCAAAACGTTCCCGTGAAAAATATATTTTGACTAGACTAGTTGACCCAATAGCCGGAGATTGGTTATTCGATTGACGTCTCAAGCTTTGGTTCCCAAGGCCATATGGATAACTTGACAGTTTAATCTATATTTATTCTCTTCTAATCTACAGACCTTAGTCTGTAAGGTGAAAAGTGTTGTTTGTAAACAACAAAAATGTAAACATTGTAAATTACGTTTTATTAGTTAACCCAATAAAACTTATAGTAAGAGTTTCAACGACTTAGAGCTTATTTTGGATGTATGATAATAAAACTTTGTTCAACAAACAGAGAAAAAGTGTCATTTTGGTGCTTAATCGGTATTACCCCGGCTGCACCTCGCTTTTAAAATGCGATTGAGTACCAAAAAGTACAACTTTTGCTCCTAGTGATGAAAACTACTATATTTTAACATCTCATTCATCTTATTGTAACTTTCCTAGTCAGTATTTCTATTTTATACAACTATTATAATCTGGAAACTAACACTTATAAGGTTTAATTTTTTTCATTAGAAAAACTGTTTTAAATAATTGTCACACAAATAAACCACCAAAATTCATTCCAATCATTGCAGTACTAATTTACTTTTTATTCTTAGTAAAGAGAAACAACAATATTTGTGTACAAGCTATCACATAAAATCTGCTCTAAGAATATCACAAGAATGCTAAACTTATAAATCTGAATAAAGACTGGGAAAATATTTATGTGTGACATGATGGAACTAGCAACAATTCTACAGTAAACACAATCGTAGTGGCATTTCTTTAGATAAAAATAAAGAATACAGACATATTCAAGCTATATTTCAAATATTCGTTTGGGTAAATGATTAGCTGTTAAAGTTTTGAAGACCGCAGTTTGTTGATACATTATAAATATACAATCTATTTAAAAGCATGTTCTGTCTTGTTTTCCTCCGAAGAAATCCCTTAAGCTTGTATTTCCGAACTAAGAACTTAAGATTATCCGAACTATTACAAAATTAATATTCTCATTCATATTGATGTATAATTTGGGACAGGATAAATGAAATCCTCCCCAGTCCTGTCCTCGCGTTACGGTACAACAAAATAATTTGTTGAATACTTTAATTTCCAATTTAGTTCATACCTAAATCTCAAAGTACAGGAAAAATATTTAGTTTAAACTTATAAATTACAAGATGTTCAAATAACGAACACTCATAAACTTTTAATGTCAATTAAAACTGTAACAAAAGAAAAATGTATAGTTCGAATCAAAACACAAGACCCGCCCCGTCCATAAGCCCAATGCTAAAATTAACATATTGGTCTTACAGACGGTCTGGGCCTTGTAATTTGATTTCACTTATATTTAAATTAGGTTTTTATTCAAAGTTAGATTTTTTATACTCCTAAAGCATCGAAAATGTTTTACAGATTTTTTACTGATAGATTTGAATCGTACATTTTCATTTAAGACGAATCTGGAGCAACCCTCAATCTTATATTTGAACTGAAACAACTCATATTAAACTTTCAAAAACTTGTTTGAAAACCGAACGTTTTGAAATGTATTGGAAACAAAAATTGTAATAACAGAGCCAACATTTGTGTTGCAGCTCTTTTATGCAAACTAATCCATAATTTCGCTTCTCAATATAATCCACAACAACTTTAAGAAATATTTCCAGTATGCTGATCAACAATTTTTAAATATTTTTATCTTCATTTTTCATCTCACAAAACAAAATATTGTGTTGGCACGTAGTCCATATGGCAAATAACAACTAGGTAAACTAAAACGAGTAGGTATTGTAGCTACATTAAAACCCATGGCCATGTTCGAAAATACTTCAGTAGCCATTGAGAACTAGAAAACTCATTAATTAGCAGACTATCGACCGTAGCGAAAAGGATGGGTGTAAATAGTTGGGTGAAATAAGAGATTGGATGAAAAACGAAAGTGATTTATCCCTGGAGGAGAGGTTGGCGTGCGAGGGGGCGGGGTCCCAACACGCTACAGGGACCTGTCGTCGAGCCTTTCTGACTGTGGCTGGTTTTATCATCAGATATCATCTTATATTTCTTTAATCTCATGTTTATAAATATTCTATACAATCGTTATTTTATATTGTATCTATCTACCCATGTTATTATAACGACGGGATTTTCAAAATATTTGTAAAAACAGAAGGTTGTAAAAAAGCGTGTTTGGTTTAAGCACCGGCGATAACTACAAATATATGGTTTAATTAAAAGCCAGCGAACTGATTAAAATAATGTTATACTTTACAATATTCTCAAATTTCACGTTGTACCTGCTCCTCAATCTGGGTTGACAGCATTAATAAATTGTAAACAAATTGCACAGTCAGCTTGAAACAGTTGTTCTTGCGTTTGTTCTTAAAATTGTCAAATTGTAGTATCCCAGTTGTTGTATCCCAAATTGCAGTATCCCAAACTATTGTATTGTAAATAATTTTTTAAATAAAGATGATTTTGATTTGATTTTATTTGTTTGCATTCCTATTTGGCAATTTATTTTGTCTTTAAATTTAAACATTAAAAACGTCCACGTGGTAAAGCCCAAAAGAATTGTAATCACTTGAATGTGCCTGTGTCGGTGTTGGCCGAAATCATTATCTATCTTCCGTAAGTTTTCAGCCTAATAAGTTCAGTAGTTTTTGGGTTCATTCGGAACAAATAGATAGATTATTCAGATATACAGATACACAGACAAAACCAGCTCTGAGAATGTCCCTTAGACTAGGCATAGGGCTAGAACGGGTTGAGAGAGGAATTGAGTTCCTATTCTCGCAATCCGGATTTGCCGCTGGTTCGGTCAACCGCAGAGTGGCAGTTAAATGAGTTACCGACTATCCCGGTGCCCCGTTGACGTGTCTTTGTGTTGTTCCATTGTCCTACTTTTTAAATTAATTCTCACAACCAATAGGCCAGTGTTTAGCAATCCACAGTCAATTAATTGGTTCAACTATTGTTAGGGCCATTTTTTGTTATTTACATTCCTTATTTTTAATTTACTATTAATTAAAAGATTTATCAAAACGAAAATAACAGTCTATGTACTTTTCAAATAACTGAGCGGATGAAGGCGTGGAAGAATGCTTTGGTTGACCAGCTCATCTAAAAGAAAGAGGCTCTTCACTTGATGGGCTTTGATTCTCTCAGCCACTTTAGTGGTCTTTGTGCTGTCTGCCGTCATATCATCACTTTATACCGTCAAAGGCGTTTCCATTTCACCAACAGCAAAAAATAGCTTTTTAGGGGTGAGTTTGAAAGGCCATATTAATATTCATGCAAATTAATGGCTCTTTGATTTAGTTATAAATAATGACGAGAAGAAAATCGGCTTCTTATAACTTTTGCTTTGGAGCTAGCAACTACATGCGACTTCCCTCTATTTAAGAGGACCTTACTACTTGAATTAGACGTGCGATATGCACTTTTAACTAGTTTCTATATTACCTTATTCTTTATTCTTACACATTTTAACATTGATTATCTACTTACTAGATGTAAAAACCTTTATGATGATACCTGTGAAAAACTACGTTCGCGGTAGTAAGTAAGTCAAGTTAGACTGAAATAAAGGGGAAAATGCAGGATGGCTGAATACTGTCACAGACGTTCGTTCAACCCATCGGAACGATCTTCGTCATAATTTAAGTCTCTGAGGGCGAGTGTCCGTTCAAGGTATAAAATATAAAGTACTCTTGGTAGGTCGCCATTTCAAGATAAAGTACAAGGTACCTAAGTTCCAGAAATTGAGGTCTTCGGTTTGATACTTGAAATTTTCTTTATTAACCTATGACAAATATTATTTTAAAAGCCTTCGTAAAAGGGCCATTCTGGCGTAAACACAATACAGTTATCTCTACTCGATTCAAAATGGTGGTAAGCTTTTATTTTCTTATATTCACAAAATAAACTGTTTCTTATTTGTAAATCACTTAATATTTTTTTGGTCAGATCCCAAATCCTGAATCCTTGTAACATTAGCTTTAAATAATACATCAATGACAGTCTTTTCATTTTCATTCTCATAAAAAATGGCATCTGACATGTTATTTTCAGGCGAAGGTTACAAGTACTTCGAATTTTGAATTAAAACGTTAAAAGGATTAGATTGTTAAAAAGATAGTAGATAGGTAGTTTACAAGGTACAGGGTACTCTGTTGTATATAAGAAAATTACGAAAAAGGCCGCCATTTAGAAATTAATTGAGGTATTTCTGTTTTCATATAGATGTTTCTTTTTAAAATACCTTAAAATCATACAACTCTTGTTAGGGTGTATGAAGAAAATTTTAAGAATCAAATCCATTTCTGGAACACCCTGTTGACAACCCACCCTCGGGGACTTTTAGTATGACGTTTAGACGGGTCTAACGATCATCTGTGTAAATGTTCAGGTATCCGGCATATTTTTACCTTGGTCTTTATTTTTCTCCATTAGACTATCCGTCCTAGTCCTATGCAGTGGCGTCGCATCAACAAATTCTGGGGGGGGGGAGGTCACCCGATTTTCCCAACTCTTGACCTCGAATTTACCAATATATCAATTTCCCAGAATGACGCCTCTGCTCATATGAGCTGGAGTTTCATAAGTCACTATTATATATTACTATATTTAATGAAGAAAGGGCTTTCTAAAAGACGGCGAATCTCCAAAACCTTATACCCTAAGACCTTCAGAACTGAAATTTGGCATAATGCTCCTCTTTTGGGTCCTAGTTGCGTATTAAGAAAAGTTTTACAAAATCCCCTAAGGACCACGCCTTACGGTAGGATCAATATCAAACTGTCGGGAAATTTATTATGTTATTAGGGCAACCTTATAAAGTCTTTCAAATTACATCCCAAAAGGAGTTCTCAACGGGTGAAATTGGGGTCTAGCTATTTATATTTCATTTGGATTTTCTCTAATACACCTAAATGTTTCCAAGGAAACAATATGATCTAAACAGTTAGAATAATAATTGAAAATTTTTAGGAGGACATTTTGTGAAACCTTTTTTAGTGAGCACCCACGAACAAAGAGGAAATATCTAGCTGGCAAACTCTGGAGACTCGGTTGGAGGCTTGTTGTTGGCTAAGAGGTATTTAAACTTTATATGTATAGTAATATAAACATACTATTTTTGAATGACATGTTTCTTAGGTGAGGATTGTTATTTCGTTTTTATTATTGGGCTTCACTCTCCTTAGTAAGATTACCAAGGAGAGAGGTCCTTATATGACAAGGCCCCATGTAGAAAAAAATAAAATTGTTATAGTTTATATGACAAGGCCCTTTTTGTGGGCTTGTCATATAGATAAAAAACACACAAAAACCACACTCAACACTCACTAAAACACAAGAACATTAAAAATTGTCCCAAAGTCTAAACCGACGTTTCCCGTGGCCAAGAATTAAAAATATCGCTACACTTTCAAGAGTTGAGCCGGTCAAGTTGCTCCCGCAGGCGGGCAGAACGGCGAACCCGAAAGGAAATCTTACTAAGGTGGGTGAAGCCCAATAATAGAATGAAATAATATGGATATAGATAGTAATAATATAGATAGGCCTATATGAATTTATTACTTTTAAATATTCATTAGCAAGGGCTACTAATATAAATCTAATACGAAATATTATAACTCGGTACCCTGTTTATGAGGTTTTTTCATTAAAAACTTTGTTTTCAGCCCTTGGGTATTTTCAAAGGTAAAATAAGTCATACCTACACCATTTAAGATTTTTATGTGTATATTAAGGTTAGGTAAAATGTATTTCACCCTTGGAAATGTCCTGAAGGTTGAAATCTATTGGATTTCAAACAAACACATGGAACTGAGTATAAGGTTTCTTTTTAGATATATTACTATTTCAATCAATATTTGACAATCATAAGGATTTGAAAGACATAAACTGAAAACTGACCGAAACAGAAAAAAATTATGATGCTCAAAAAACAATAACCTTCTTCAATCTGAAACAGATTCTATCATTGGGAAAGCGATTTTTTGCTGCAAAAAGTGTTACAATCCATTTTCGTTTATTATACATCCTCCTGTATGCGGTTTCATCCACAAAATGTTGAGTTAAAACATTGACGGTTCCAATAACACTAGAAATACTTGTGGGGAGCTAAAACAATATTTACCTCACATTGTGAAAATAAAATGTTCATCTTTTCGTTGTGATTATTATTTTTATTACAATCTCGTAACAAAATAATGTTATCATATATATCATTGGCAAACATTTAGACAATGAAATATCGACCTAGCTGTGAAGTTAAGCAGCATTTATGTTTCCAAATTTAGGGACAAACGAAAAACGTTTTGAACTTGAAGATGTGAGTTAATGGATTATACTCCTTTCACTCTCCTTCTTTTCTTTAAATTTTATTTTTTTCTGTTTCTGTGCGAAAATACAATATTGGCGATACACTACTGTTTACATGGATCATTTTGTGTAGACATCCAACCGGACTGAACGATAGATATCAAACACGTAAAATATCTCTAAGAGCAATCTCTGTGAATTTCGTCTTTACAAATAAATATAGTAGGGAGGAAATGGTGAAGTGGTAGGCCAGTACTTTTCTTAAACACATTTTGTTAATCATCCCACTTGGACTGATCTCTTAATGTCGTCGATCCAAGCATTTCTTTCATAATCTACTTTTACAATTATCTTGTTAAACAAAAGAGATTTTTTAACTTTCAGTATGTGTTAAAATTTATCAAGAAAGAATTTGCACCCAATACTAATTAACTTTGATACTCCATTTCATTTTATTATTTTTCTTGAATTCACGGAATGAGTGTAAAAGTTGTATTCCTTCAAAATTATAAGTACTGGTGATTTATCCTATTCGTGTATGCTCAATTTCAAGCAAAAACATTTTCACTTGCAATTTTTCCTTTTTTATCAAATTGTTTATTCATCTTTATTGGACTAAATTTCAAAGCGTAAACGTCAGTCATTTTTCTTTTAATAATTCAATGTTTTAAAAATTCTATGGATTTATATGACGAGAGAGCAACTGAATGAGCTTAAAAGAAAGGGCTGTGATTGCAATTTCAAAATTTTTTTTAATCTTCTATGAAGACAACAAGTAGTTAACAGTTAGCTAAGTTATGCAATTTTGCATGTTTGCATTTAATGTTTCAATTAACCAAGTAATTTCAACAGTCTGAACCTCTTTTGTGGGCGACGTAATCGTTCCCAAAGTTGCTCTAAACTTTCCGACAAATGCCATGTGTGGCCTTGGCGGCTCATCCGCATAATTTAACTTTAGAACTGCCGAGCTTATAATTCTCTCTCCGTAGAATTTCGTTCTCAAGTCTCAGGTCATTAAGACAGCGTCGTAACTTGGCATATTTTAAGGCGAGTATGAATTAAGCATCAATCATTAGTGTAATTTCAGAGGATCAATATTTATAAAAACATATTCATAAACCTTAAACATATTATGAAGATTTTTTATACCTGAAGAGTTAATATTTTAAAAAACAGATTACAGCGTTAATTAATTGGAACGAAAATCTAGATTGAAATACTGGGTTGCACCATCATTATTACAATAGAAAATATTGTTTTAAGTAGTAGATCCACGATGGCTTAGAAAATAATGAATATTCGGAAATAAAATGAATTACTCACTAAAAAATAATGTCCAGCAGTGATATGGAATTAATTTTTGAACAAGTTTAAGGGGAAAATAGTCGAAATATTTAAAACTTTCTTTTTTTATGTAATGAAAGAAACGCCGCCATTTTTATATTGATAAAACTTGCAGGCCAGTTTTCAGTATACTAATATTGTGTTTCTCCAATTGAGTCTTTCAAATCAAGTATTATTATTGCTTATACTGTACTTATATTAAGGTTTTTTCATTGCTCCTCTTCAGGATGTCCCCTTAGGTGGCTGTTACATTGGTCAAAAGACCGGTAGCTAAAGTTGAGACGTTATCCTCATTATGGAAATAAATGTAGATTTTTTAATATCTTCAGGTTTTTAAATGTTCAGGTTTTTTTAATCCCTAGTACATTTTCTATTCCTTTTATCAATATGATTCGCATTTTTGACGACAACAAATTTTATATCAGTTTATTTGTTTGTTAAGTTTGTGTTTTCCCTTTAATTAATGGAGGAACAGTTTTGCCAAATTAATTCTTGGGTATTCATCACATTTAATCTTCATCACGTCAGTTTTATTAAAGAGTATTTGTCTCTGTTGTTATTTTATAATTGAATCTTGCATATGCTATTTCTTTTCTGGGAATATTTTACGAATTCCCTCGTACAAATATTTTGTTTTGTGGCCTGGAGTAGTATGATTTTAACATTTTGTTCATTTGAAATTGCTTCGCACTTACAATTTGTATTTTTTGTACTTTGTTACAATTTGTAAATATGCTATAATTATAATTAGGACTTTAATTTGTCAAATTAAATTGGAACAAGCTCAATATAATTTAGTTATAGACTTGACTTCTAAATGTACATATTTAAAAATATTGTAAATTAAAGAAAATTGTCAGTCACACACTGTGGAGAAAATATTTAGATAACACCGAATTTATTTCAGATTTATATAGGTGATAAATAAATCAATGTTATTTTGCAATAGATAATGATAGTAGTTTGGATGGAACGAAGTAAAGCACAATTTCAATCCAAAGAATAACGATCAGTGTTCATTCAATAATTTTTCAATATACTTGTAAAGGAAAAGAGCATTTTGAGTAAGGTCGTAATCCTGCGAAATGGGGCAGTTTTGCAAACATAAACAGGGCATTGGCAGACCGAGTTAAGATTGATTTTTATAAAAATACTCTTGTGGACGTAGTTATTGGGTCTTTATTTCATGTTGAATTTTATAATTACATTTCCTTGAATCATGCGAGTAATTTTAGACAATTTTATTGGTTTTTGTTGTAACTTTATCCTAAAAGCCGCCATGTTATTAAGTGAAAATTATTTTTAAAATGTAGAATTAACTTAATCATTCAATACAGACAACGGTTTTTGATTAACATTCCTCATAAATACATCATGTGTCATTCATCATAAGTCACCCTAGATGATAATTAAAACTCAATAGTTATTGCTCATATGTCATGTTAACAATTGAAAGGAAAATATAATAGAGCTACAAAGACGTCAACTTAATGTTCTTAAGACTTTATCTTTATTTTACTGGGACATAAATCCTCGAGGGTCTCATTTTCTCGCTTCAGCTCGATTTCCTTTTCCGTCCACGTCCCTGGGCGGAAATGATGCTTCCATCACCGAATGTCCCCTTGCACTTTCCATCACGTCATAAGGTTTTGAGGCAATAGAAAGTTAAATACAGTCGTCGATGTTACAATATCGGTGATAAAGTTTCAAGTTAAAACATTTGAACAAGGTATACGTTTTTTAATGTACATATTTTAGAGCAAAATATTGAAAAATTATTTAATACTCTTAAGAAAGCTGAAGGCAGGAATAATATGTTAGTATGTTGCCTTTTTTACGAATATTACAATATTTGGATGATGACGAGATAGGGGATTGTCAATTTCCAAACTAGCTCTTTCCAACAGCACCCGGATTATCAAAATCGGCTTAGAACTGTAGAAGTTTTGATGAAAAAATTACAAAGTATTTAATGACTGTAGATAAATGAAAAATGGTACATAGATATATGTTTAGCTTCTGTTTTTTGTACATTTTAATTGGAGCAAATTATCCTTAGATGTTTGAAGTTTTCTATTTAACATCTAAGTCATTCTTAGATACATAGGTCTGAATCTTGTTTTTTTATTTTATTATAATACTGATCGAATAGGTTGTAAATGAATATAAGTATAGTCAATAGAAAAATGTATCAGTTCATTACTGCAGCCGTATTTAAGGCATAGAAAATTAATAAGGTTAAGGACTCGTTTCAGCCGTAAAAATGTCCAAAGAGACGGATAGGATCATTTCCTTTCCGAAAACAATGGGAGTCTTTTCAGGATAAAATGAGGGGCTCGAGATTTATATCTAAATTGGATTTTCCAAGGTAAGTTTCTGCGAGGCTAGGCTATCACAATAACATTAATATTGAAGGATTCATTAATGATGTAGGCCTAATTTTTTTACAAAAACTGTAATACTGAAATTCTGTAATACTGTTTACATTTACGGTAGAATAATTTTTGGAATTTCATTGTAGTTGTGTTTTGTTATCGTTTATATTATGATGGAGTAGTTGCTGAAAACTACATAAACCAAGCGAAAAGTAACTGAACACTATGGTACTTAGTAGAAAAGACTCCATTTTTATGCAGTTTAAGAGTGATTAGGATATTATTTATAGCGAATTAGTTCAAATATTTAAGTTATAAAACTTTCTATTATGCGGTCTGATGTAATACTTTTGTTAAAAATCTGTAAACAACAGCATTTTAAGGTAACAAAGGGAGTAAAAATAGACCTTTGTTAAATTGAAAACGATGGTATAAACTTAAAAAATTAAAAATCATTTCAAAGAAACAGTAAAAATAAATAGTACAGAAATAAATTTGTAACAATTTCAGAGGTATGGAAAGTCTTTCCTTTATTACGAGCCTTTGCTTTACATGAAATGAACTTATAATTTCAAGTGATACCAGGTCACTTTTGATTGAATTTTGTTCAACATGAAAAGGTTAACTTAAGAGTCGTAAGATTTAAGCGCGGTAGGAATCCCAAAGGCAGGTCTGAGTGATATTTGATTTTATTAATCCAACTTTTGTCTTATTATCATAGATGCAAACGAGGAAAACTCGCAACCATCGGCGGTTTATCTATGCTTTTCAACCTTCAGATCCAAGTATATTGTAAATGTGTCATTATTAGCCATGAAATCATAGCTACATGAGCCAAATAAATTGTTGAAACCGCTTCCAGTAATTTCATTAAAGTTTGAATCATAGAACTGTTCACTTGAAAAACATTGTGAACATCTACTTTATGTTTTTTTTATTATTTGAACATATTGTATGTATACTTGTTATGTTTATTTGAAATAATATTGAAATCAGTTGTTTTACAACTAGCATATAGACATAAACAAATTCACAAAATTTCAGACTTATTTGAAATACTATTAAACCACTAAACCTATTCAAACCCGGTTCTTTTTCTTTACAACCTTATGGACTCGGTTTCGAAATATATCCCGGGCAACGGGAACGCCAGGATCACCAACTATTTTATTATTATTATACTCATTAAATACCTAATAGAAGAGGAAGCAAATTTTGTCACTTTTTCCATAACCGGGATTAAAGTAATTAATTTAAATAGATAATAATATTGTCTTTCAGATGCAGCCATAATATACCCTTTTTGGGTGGTAGTGAAATGAAAACGCCTTTGACGGTATAGTAAAATGATGATATGACGTCAGACACCACAAAGACCACTAAAGTGTCTGAGAGAATCAAAGCCCATCAAGTGAAGAGCCTCTTTCTTTTAGATGAGCTGGTCAAACCACTGTATTCTTCCAGGCCTCAATTGTTCAATTACTTTAAAATCAAAAACAAAATAAAATTTTAAGCCAACCGCTATAATTATATTTTACGAAGCGGATTTTTCTATTATTTCACAAAAATATTTACTGAAATAAAAAAGTTCCAGAATTTATTTATTTTACCGCAGGAGGAGAACGTGATTTTCAAGGTTGCAAAATTGAAAATATAGATGCACGATGCACGTATGCAAGGTTTTGTTATGAGTTTGATTGATAATTAACTAATTGGTTTATATTCGCACTGTAATATCAACCTGTCAATTACAGGATATGTTATAAGTTTACAGTTTTTGCCGCCCGCCGTACTTCGTGCACTCTACACTAACTAAATTTTCTTTTCATATTTAGGGCCTATAATGTAGGTATTTTTATAGTAGGCCTACTATTATTATTTATGGATTTATGGATATAGCCTCTGGAACGTTTATTGAACATTGTTAATATTGGTTTACCAATCCAAATGTTACTGAGTGGAGTCCTAGGTTTCTACGCCGTAGCACTATCATCAGTCCTTTTCTCCTAGGTTAAGCTAAACACAATCTTTCTCATCGCTTACTTGAAATTTGGTCAAGTTGAATAAAATCACAAGTACTTTACATTTACACGTATATATACAAAAACACAGGTAAAGAAAACTTCGATTCATGGCCATGGTCATGACTAGCACACCTAACCTCCAACGTTGGGAAGAGTGATATTATTACAAGATATATCAGATGTCACAACACTGTCATATTAGCCTACATGTCATATTACTGAGAAAGGCTCAAAAGCTGGAAGGACCTTTTAACAATTTTAGATACCTTTCAAAATACCTTTAAAAAGTTCTTGTTAACATGAATTCAATAGAAATCTTATGAACCAATCCCCAGAAATCATATTAGATCTAATTCAGGTACGATTTTTAAACTTCTCATGGCCAACTTCCCAGACAATTTTACACTCAACAGAGCTGCAATTGAAACGAACCAATAAATACTTTAATGTCATATCCTTGTGATTGTCAACAGTATCAGCGGAAGAGCGATGCGGAACATGCGACCGAATAGGACGCCAAAAGGGAGAAGGCCCCGGTAAATCCAAGAGAGGGCGGTGTTGCGTCCGCAGCGGCAGCCCTGGAGCCTTTACAGATTGTTCAAAGTGCTAAACATGTATTTCGACAGTTTTTTTTCGGCGTCCGGGAAGCATTTCAAAACCATTCGACTTACAAAATTTTCGTTTTAGTGTCGTTTCGTCACCCGTGAAGCTCGTTTAAGCGATTCAAAGTGCAAAGCGTGTTTTGACGGCGTTATATGGGGGCCCACGCCACAGAAAACTGTTTTACACTGTATAAGTTTTCTGTGCCCATTCACTAGCGGACCCGGTCTGCCAGTGCACGGACCGCGTCGGTAGGGACAATGCCCGAACTATGTCAGTGCATGGGCGCGCCAGCCTATGGCTACGCGGTCCGGCGGTCGTATTGACAGTGGTTTCGGCCGAAAATCGGCGGCGGCGGTGTAAAAAGTTATTAAAAAACTATAAAATAACTTCGGGCTATATGAGTTACAAAATTGCGAGATAACAACGAAAAATCCTATCCTCTTATATGAGAGATGTTTTATTGATAGCTTGCTTGGTTGCAAAATTATCTAGAAAAAGGCTACGAGCATTTCCTTGGTTTTTTCTGGAATGTTTGAACACATTAGGATACGTATTTTGAGTTTTATGATGTGATGTTAAATATTTGGATATGTAAACACTCAGTGGACTGATGTTGGCTTTCATTGCGATATTGATTTCTAACAGTAAGTGTGTTAGGCAATTTTCAGTCCCCCTACTAATAAAATAGTAGTTTTGCATTACTAGCAGCGAAAGTGGCTCTTTTTGGTACGACATCGTAATTTACAGGCGAGGCGCAGCCGAGCTTGGAAATGCGATCGAGTACCAAGGAGACACTTTTGCTCCGTGTGATGAACAACTATTTTCATCATTATGTATAAATAACCATTTAATCGTTAAAAAAATAGACTACATAATTTTGAGGTTATCCAAAATAGTCGTCGTCATTTACACATCTGTCAATTGTTTACAAACACTAGTTAAGAAATCGTTCAATCTTTCAAAAGTAACATAAACAAATTTTGACATTAGAGTACGGCAAAATTTACCATATGTTTTTTCAGTACTCCTATTCGAAGTGATCCAAAAACGATCATTTTGCGTACGATTTAGAGAACTAAAAATGGCTGTTTTCGGGACAGTATGATGAAAAATACTTTTTTCTAGTTTTTTCTTTCCTCTGAAGTTGCACCTCCAGTTCAAAAAAAGCTGCAAAGACATATAAGGTTAGGATTGGCAGTTTTTACTTGCTTTCATACAAAAGTTCGGGGGCTTTAGGATTATTCTTTAGTTAAATCTGTGTCTCAAGTTAAAAATACCCCCGTTGCAGCAGACTTGCAGATTGCTATCGTGCTAACAGACACATATATATAGATATATCAATAACAATTTGAACGAATGGTGTTTTTTGCTTCTGGTGGCCCCAAAACGAAATGAAAAGTTATCATGGTCTCGGGCTTAGGTCTTACCATGAGACCTACGGTAATAGCTTCTTCCCTTTAGGGGAAATTCGCTAACAAACTGAGATATTTTCGCAAGACAGCACTCAGTTACTGGCATTAATTAGAAATATTATTATGGGTATTAGGTAAGTTATAGGCCTAAACTTATAAAAAATTTAATTTCTGTATTTCAAAGATTTTTTGTTGATGAAAATTTATTTCTCAATTAATAAACATAGTCTATTATGTTTTTTGTTCTGGTCTAGAAACCCTTTGTAAACTGCAGGCAATTAGACTGTCGATCATCAAAATATTAAGATTTTGAGGCAAGTTATATGGAGCTCATTTCAACATAAAAATGTAATTTCTTTTCGATATTCCTAAATTAAAGATTTATATCTCAATATCAAAGTTAATGACTTTTTTATTTTTGCATAGAAATCAAAATATTAAGATTTTGAGGCAAGTTACAGGGCTCAATTCAACACAAAAATGTAATTTTTTGTCGATATTCCTAAATTAAAGATTTATATATCGATATCAAAGTCAACTACTTTTTTTATTTTTGCATTACTCTTTGAGCTATTGTTAACTTTAATTTAAATAGATTGAGATGAGTTACACATCTCTTTTAAATGAAACCTATTCTTTTTTGTTTGTTTTAAATTAATAGTCCATACCTCTGGTTATAAATCAGTTCTAATTTTGCTGTTGAGAAAAAATGAATAAAACTACTCTGTGATTACTGAGTTAATTAATAATTGGCTGAGTGAATTACAAACTTAAATTTGAGCTATTGATCATTTGAATCCGACTAGTTTGAGGCAAGTTATAAATCTCTTTTAAAGATGAAATTTAATTTTCAAAAATATTTCTCTTAAATTATAGCTGACGCCAATTCTTGGGGCCCAGTTCGCGCATGGGGCGGGGAGTGGGTAGGCTGGGAGGAGAGGGGAGTAGTAGCGGCAGCGGCGGCCAACATTGTACTAGCCTGGCTGCGTACATTCGGCAGCTCGCACATAGTTACTGTTTCTCTGTCAATCATTGTTCAGAGTAACAAGACGCTTCAATAAATACTAATGAAATATTTTATATTATTGAATAGAATTAAAACGGATCATCAATCGCCAGTAAGAGTCGATGTTCCGTCGGTCAATGTTTTTGGGATGACATGTAGTGACACGCTATTGTTGACGGCTGAGAGCAGAATGACAGTGCTGCGCTCTAGCGAGGCGTTGTCGCGCATGCGCACTAGCCGTTTTTGCTACCACGCATCCACCGTACTGGGCCCCAAGACTTGGCGTCAGTTATAAAAGTCTTTACCTCCAATAAATAAGCAATGTTATTAACACTGATGTAGAAACACTCAGTGAATTACTGGCTTTCATTTGATCTATTTATCATTTAATTAGAACTAGGTTTTAAGTGAGGTACTGATCTCTTTTTGATATATTTTTTGATAATTCATGTTTATTTCAAAACTTTTTGTTTGTTGAAAGCCAATAATAACCCACCGATTAAACCACACCGTAAAATGTTCACAGAGCTTTTTATGAACTGGAGTTATAGTCTTTAATGAACTTATAGTCTTTAATGTAAAACAAGTTTTAAAAACTTGCAGACTAGGTTGGATGACTGTATCTCGCCAATCACTTGTACAATTTTAATTATCAATGTCTCAAATGAAAGCCAATGGTCCACTGAGTGTTCTTACTACTTACATATAACTTTATCAAAAAACCTCAAAATACATATAAATTTGAATCACTCTTAATCATTCTTTTTGAGACAGGTACCTCACTTAACAGTTCCAGGAGAATCAAGTTTTACATTGGTTAATGATTTATATCTCGCTTCAAACTCCATTGAATTCAACAATCAATACAATTCAAAGAAAGCCAGCACGTCACTGACCGCTTCATATCAAATGATAAACATCACATAATAAACACTAGAGATTTGGAACTTAAATTACACTTTTTTATAGTTAAAATTACTGTTGGTTGGGGGTCTAGAACTTGTTTAAACCTCCTCAGATTTAATTTATCAATGGTACAAATTAAAGCTGTTTGTTTACCAATCATTTTGATACCAATAACAGTAAAAAAGAACAATTGAATACCTTTAGGAAAGATAATATTTTCTAATAAACTGGGCTCGATTGTGAAAATAACCAATTTTTGTTGGATTAAGGTGTTTAAATGTCTACATGTCTAAACTATGTCATCACTTTTTAAATTTTCACTTCCAACATTTGTTTCAATGATTAACCAAACTAGGTCAGCCCATGTATTATAAGCATGCGCTAAAATATTCTTAAGTTTAATCATCATTACTTGTGTTTAAACCTATACAATAAGATAAAATTCCATTCAAACCACGAGCTGAAAAGCATGGAACTCCAAGGCTCTGGGGTCTGTAATTTGACTAGTG
The DNA here is from genome assembly GCA_035578135.1 of Flexamia atlantica. Taxonomy (NCBI): domain Eukaryota; kingdom Metazoa; phylum Arthropoda; class Insecta; order Hemiptera; family Cicadellidae; genus Flexamia; species Flexamia atlantica. Next base: position 38,948,618 of record JAQJVK010000008.1, on the reverse strand, counting down.
CTTCTTGTGCGCTCTGGAATCTTGTTCATTTCTATTGAATTCGGGCATCCATTGGTGCATGCATCACAAGTGTAAGACATGGGTCTGGTGCAAGGAAAAAGGCAATCCTTTTCCTATTTTCTGGTGCAAGGAAATAGCTTGTGACCTTCCTGACAGTGATCACAACACATCACCCCAAGGGGGGGGGGGGGGCTACTACATTGATTTTCCCCAGTTCTTCTTCATGTTAAATGTTTTAGAGAGAATTAACACGTTCAGTGCTAATTATGAGTATTGCGACCCTAAAATGCTAAAAAATTATAATGTTATTTTTGACTCAAAAATGATGTCAGGGTATCCAAAATGATGCATCTGGGTGTATCAGTGACGATTTCGGCCGAAATTGTGACATCACATCCGGGACGGGAATTCCCGTCCTCAGGCACTGGTGCTTGTCCTTGTCCAACCAGTCACTATTTTTAGCCCCACCCGCCCACAGTAACACAGTAAATAGTTTTTTTTTTAATTTTCAATTGTTATTATAACATCGATATTTGTATAAAAAATATATTTACAACAAAAAATATATGTAAACAGGGTGTCCCGCAATCCCGCCATAGCACCAGGAATGGCCGACTATTGAGGGGAGCTGATGTCGTCATCACGTCGTCTGAACTCCCAGACGAGGATTCAGAATCTTCTTAATTTTCGGAAAACTTGTTTTCAGTAATTTTGCTGCCATTCTGTTCCTCCATTGTACTAAACCAACTTCGACACTTGGCACAATGCAGTGGACACAAACACTAAGCACCAAAAAAAAAACGAATGACTTACACGGAAACTACGCGTGCCAAAAGTTGTATAGATTGGTACCAAAAACGCTGAATCGCACAACACAGTCCCCGTACGAGGCTGAGCTCACACTGAAGCAAGGTTGTTGGTATGGGAGGAGGACGAGATTTCTCGTCTTGTGCCACTGGTGCCATTACTGCAGGACGAGAATTCTCGTCGTCCGCGCACAACATGTCAAGTTAATAGTTTATTACTACTTTTTATGGTTTCTGGGGAATCTAAATTTTTACACTGTTGGATAGTTTCAATACACAGGGTGTAGAATATGAGGCATAAAAACTACTTACATACACTATGTACAACTTTCATATATTTACAAAAAGAGACCAGAGCAGTCTGGCCAACAGTGCAACGAAAACAAAAGAACAGAAGGAAAACGGCATCGAAGTTAAGAGTTTAGAAGAGGCTTTACAAGAAGAAACTGCTGAGTCAGCAACAATGACTCCGATCATACAGTGTTTCTTGGTCTCCACTATATCAACATCAACTGCTCGTCCCATCAGATCTGGTGCATTCTCCACCAATACCTGCAAAGAAGCCATAATTATTATAGAATGTAAGACTTTACTACGGAAACTTTAAAATTATTTATATAGAAACTGTATCTTTCAATTTGCCACTATTTCTCCAAATATCCAGAAAAACCCCTTAGACCTCTATATCAAATACTTGAATTTTCCAGACTATCAGATGCAGGTTTGGTGGGATTTCATTCTACTTTTCTCTATGCCCACTAGAGTAAATGCCATCGAGTAAATGCTCACTAACAGGATTGCAGAATTCCCACATAGCTACACCCTATAGAGCTCAACATTTGCAATATTAATTTCAAGGGAATATTGAGATTACAATGTTTCCATAGTAACCTTATAGAAAAACTTAAATGAATCAAAACCGAATAAAAGGTATAACCAATCAAAAGCTTTTAACAAGCTAAATTATTTCTTCTTTGTAAATACAGGATCATCACTTGGTTTTCATAATCCTATGTTGTTTCCCTCCCTAATCAGAATTGGTCAATATCTTTCAACATTCTATGTTTTGCTGTAAAATAGGGTGTTATTTTAAACATCTAGAGTACAAGTTTTAACAAAAAGGCACTCGAAGACAAAAAAGTTAGTCCAGTTCTATCTGGCATTTCATTTATATCAACAATCAAAGGGTCCCTAGAGATTGGGAAGTTGGACGTCCCATTTTATGGGAGTAAGAGGAGGAGGAAGAGGAGTGGTATTAGCAAAAATTTGTATTTATGGTATCCAAACAAATGTTCCTCGAAATATTGACTAGGGACCACCGCCAATACTTGCTGGATGGTTAGGTACTTGATTTCGATCAGATAATAATTTTTCACTGCCATCATGGATCCGCCATAAGGGATAAAAGATATGTGAGACCTCAGGGCCGGCCCCGGGGGTGGGCGGACCGGGCGGCCGCCCAGGGCAGCTGATTTTTGGGGGCGGCAAATTTTAAGGAACGGCAAATTTTAAAATATGAATAAAATAATAAATTTATGATATGAATGTGAAGAGTAAAATTTTCTGTTTCACATTTTACCAAAATAACAAGCCTAAGAAAATATGCGGCAATTCAAGCATCGATTTACAATTATAATTCAAGTCCAAATATAAAAACAAACCACTCGGCTTGTATCCAACAACCGTCGCCGTCGCTGACAGCGTCAAAGCAACAGCACAGCGGTTGCGAGTCGGGAGTGACCTTGATGGAATTTTCTCTTCTCCCCCGACGTTGTGTTTATTATTGTAGTAACAATAAGATTTACATTTGCCAAAGCCTTTTAATAGTTTAAACCTAAAGCAAAAGTTATTTGAATTTATACCATAAAATAAATTATGTAAACCTACTCGGGGCGTCATAAATTACATCTGAAAATTCGATTTTAGGCAATCTAGAGGCATAACAACAAACTGAATAACTCCCGAAATTTGAACTAATTTGAGGCTGCTCGCAGATTAGATTCTGAAAAGTTTAGATCACTTTGGAATTTTAGAGGGAAATTTTTTTTTCACAATAAAAATAGCATATTTATGAAGTAGGCCTAACACTAAAGAACAAATGAGAAAGTATTCAAGAATTATACGTTGTCAACATTGGTAAAAAATAATTTTTTCTGTTAATTTCAAAGTAAAAACTTCATCTCACATATTGCACGCCTCGAACCTTCCGGACCTGAAGTATGCGGATCCTACATTATCCGTCCGAGGTTGATGAATAGAATTAGAAAATGCTGTTTTCTCACTTGTGCATTGTTTCTCAAGTCCCAGAATGCAACCCTATAATCGTAAGTCCTCGTAAGCATCGTAAACTTATCACAATTGTGCCTAGGTTTGACGGCGAGACTTGCGTGGTTTTCACGCGACGTAGGCAGACGATATTCGTCTGCCTGCCGCGATGCTGCTACGAGATTGTCCGACAAACGAGTAGTATTAAGTGCACGGCCTTGAGAAGACGACAGTGTTTGTATACCTCATTTTAACATCGTGATTTTTTTACCATGAATATTTCACGTAATACATTTGATGAGTCTTTTGCCACATGTGACAACGATGGTGATGGCGGCAAGATAGCGGACACGATAAATTACCACTGTTGTTATCAGGAGTTTTTGCTTGCTTGCCATAGGCCTACTCCCGCCAATTACTCACGATATCCGTAATAGGTAAAAATACCCTAATAATACATTATTCAATCCCCATCCCAATCAATTAATTATCTTTAAAATAAAAGACTATAACTATTTACAAACTTTATAAAAGTTTATGAGTAATTCTTGTAGAGTGTTCCATGTTTTACGGCAAGTTTAGTGATACCACCCGAGGTATTATTCTTCTCAAAAATATTCCAAAATCCAAAAAAATTTCGGGGGGGGGGATATATCCCGATTTCCCCCTTTGGGTACGCTTCTGGATATATGGGGGAGGGGGCGGCGGCCGCCGATTTCGCCCAGGGCGGCAAAGTCCCTAGGGCCGTGCCTGTGAGACCTCTATGTTTTAATTTATCCCAAATGTAATTTATTATAAACATCTGTTTTGATGTTATTGTTTAGTTGTGAATTTGTAAATATTATGATTTTTTGGCTCCTGTGCCTTTCTTTATTCTGTACTTTATTGTAAACTGCTATTGATTTTATTTTACTTAATTAATTTAAGGATTTGGGGTCAGTAGCGGCACTACAGATAATTTATTTAATAAGTAGGTAGTGTTGAGACATCACTATAGTCTAAGACAACCTTTCTCCGGACCACTGGGGGGGTCGGGTCTTATAAGCCGTCTATTGTCCACCCCCGAGGCAGCTCGACTCTCGTTAGTGCCACTGCTGTCATTGGGGAACCCAATACCATAAATCAATTTTTTTTAATTTGGATACTTTTTTTAGGACATAAATCCTAAAAGACCTTGATCTAAAAGACCCTGGAGGTAATTTTTGGAAATAATGTTTTTTTTTATTGTGGGAAAAGTAGAGGTGTGCGGATAGTGAATTTTTTGATCGGATCAGATTTGGATCGGATAGCTTATGTTCGGATCGGTTTCGGATCGGATAACAACAGGTTCGGATCGGATAATACCGGATTCGGATATTTACGGCGCGGCGTAGTGAGCAGATTTAAGTTTTCTCATAAGCCTAAGGTAATTACAAGAAACTACCATATTGTCCTAATGTGTAAGGTAAGGTTTGCCTTGATATGCTTGAGTTGTTTATTGTTGTGATGTATTGTTTCCAATATAGGCCAAATGTCAATTATTAAAGTATGCAAAGGTACAACTAATTAATTATCTGTTAAGAATTTAGAAATTTATTGATTCCCTTTAAGCAGTATTTAATTGTACTTAATTGAATAAGCTTATTAGGCCTAAATCAATTTCAGGATTTACAACTTAAAAATTCCTTTTTCAATGCAACCTAAATTTGTTCACTATTTAGCCTCTGTATTTGTTGTTCTTTTCCTTATTTGATCAGTGACTACGCCTGTGATTAGACAAAAGAATTAAATATAAAACTTGATTCACCAATCACTTCATATTTTAAGAAAGCTTTACATTTTTATTTATGCATTAATGCCTGACAACCAAGATTTAGATTCACTACAATAATACTATAAAAACAAAATAATAAGTCTGAGCAGTAAAACTTAACCTAAATTTCAAGATAAGTTTCAAATGTTGTAGGTTTCAGTATTAAAGCTTGGGCATTTAATAAAACAAAGGTCTATATGTTTTAGATAACAAACAACAAGCAAACTCACTAATAATTTTCATAGGCGTAGGTTGTCAACTCAGCATTGTACTGTTATCGTATCTTACAATTGTCCATTTTAATCACGTATAGAAAGTACGGCCGGCCAGCTTTTGACTCGGCTTAATTCGACGAAGATTAATATTCCAGCAAAATAAAAACTTATTTTTGATTGTTCAACTTTCAATTTCTAGGTGGGTAATTGCTTAATTGAAAAATAAACTAATCTATCAATAGAAAGAAAGACGTTCTTGAGTTAATTCAGCCTTTGAGCAGAATGCAGACGGCAGACGACGACATTCCAAATCAAAAACAACAATGAAATGAACAGGTTAGCCAACTCTTAAGCAGCCCAAAATTATTGTAGGCTTTTTATTTTATCGTATCAACAGGCCGCTTAAGATATTTACGGCCTGAAATAGTCGTGCGAAACATCTACACGACTATTTATTTATGGGGTATTTACGGGATATTTCGTTTTGGCAATTGAAGACGACTGTTCCTAAGACACTGTCACAGGTCGGACAATGGCGAACTCTGATTTGGTTTGGTTGCGATTCTCTCTCATACCAATCGATGATGTTTAGTCGGTAACGGATAATGATCGAGACAGAACTAATAATAGATGTATTATTATTTGTTAACTGATTTCATGCTACGATACAAGAATTTATCTTAAGAAAATGTTTGTTATCGTGTCTTGTATTGCGCAATACTCTGATCGTATTCAACGATCTCGATCTCGATCTAATCACGAGTCGCAATATCAACAACCGAAATACATCGATTGATGCATACCACTACATAATCGGATCGTGTTGAGGCGTTGTTCTAGCCGCTATCGCAACCGTCGCATTTCAAAGTGTCGTTTTTGCTTCGCGATGTTTTCTGTCACTAATGTACTTTCGTCGGCAGTGACTTCTTTTGTTTGGAAGACTTTCCAAACTTGAAAATTTGATCCTTCTTTTAAGTTTCCCCCAAAATGTGCAGTCTATCCGATAGAGTCGGATATCTAGTCAGTCTTACCGGATATTTATAAAACCCTCGGATCGGATTCGGATATCCGATCCGATCCGAATCCGATCCGAGTTTTCGGATATCCGCACACCTCTAGGGAAAAGTATGGCCCCAAGAGCTGCAAGGAAATATAGAACGCTCATGAGGAGCTGGCTAATCCATTTTTTCATTTTTAAAATCTAGTTTTACCTATACTACTATGATGTATAAATATTTAAGTTGGAGAAAATTACCTGTTCGTAAAACTTGTTGTGACCTACAAGGTGCTTTCCATCAAAGGCTTCTTCAGTGATCAAGATCCTTTGCCTAGATCCCAGCTTGTGTGTGTATGGCTCATATGATTGAAAGAATTCCGACAACTTCTTGGTTCTTTGTTTTACCTGTGAACATATAAATTAAAATAACAATTTTTTGCAAACTGCAGCATCTGAATTCTTGAGATCCAGAAGAAAGAAGCAGGAAAAGGAACAGGACTGCAACCACGCATGGCAGAGTTGTCATCCTTTGTTCGTCTCAGATGGTTGTGCTGCTGTAAGTGGCAGGGGCAATTTTTTTTTCTTTAAGAGCCAAGACACTTTTGTTATGGTCTCAGTGGTCACGCTTCAGAGTTCCAACTTCCTAAGCACCAATTCGATGGCTCTGTTTGAGGAGAATCCCTCATACATGGGTCTAAATTTATTGAATCATATGCCAAAAGGCTTAAAGAAAGCAAGCACAAGGACTATCAAGAATGAAGTGAAGAAATGGTTACTGTTCTAATCCTTACCATAAAATACTTAAGATGAAGAAGATATTAAAAGTAACAGATGTTTGAACTTTGTTTGAAGCTGGTCTTTGGAAGGAAGATCAAGGTCCCAAAGCAAGGGCTAGTTGAGCATCCAGAACTACCTGTTACAATCCGCAAATAATTTTTAAAAGGACATTTGTCAATTGTATTTTTTTCCCATTAATCAAACAAATAAATCTTACTTAAATAAGTTTTAATTGAAATCCTGAAGGTAAAATACCCACATTACTGATAGGCACAAATTGGTAAAACATAATACCTCTACTTCCTAATCTATATACTTAATACAATAAGGTTTTTTCTGTTAGATCCCTTTTTCAGGCGTCCTACTGAACCAATTTTTACGATTGAGGTGTCATTTTAAAACTTATAATGTAGCGCACATGCGACAGATAGTTAAAATAGGTATTTTTTTTTCGGCTTCGACCCCCAAGGCTTTAATTTATTTATAGAGGGCACTTCCAATGGTCCAGTGCTGACCAACTTGCGTTATAACGGTTTTAAAAGTGATTGTAATTTAACAGCTGATTACCTTGAGACAAATTGTTAACCGTCACACTGTAAACAAAAATAGGTTGTCCGAAAATGTAAACAACATCCAAAACAGCTTAGAAAAATAAATTCGGGCCACTTTCATTGAAGATTTGATTTAAATTTAGGCAGGTAAATCATTCTTTATGGTAAAGATGCATGATCGTTGGATTATAAATATGTTGTAAACCAAATCCTGAAACAGAAAGATGAAGAAGGCATGGAGAAAAATGATTATGATGATGAAAAATGAATGATCGACGTGATTAGGGAGAAAATATGCGTAACCTTCGGCAAGAAACGGAGAACTGCTGAGAAAAAAAGACTAAATGAACATCAGAAAACATATTAAAATGTGCAATTTGCACATGGGCTTCCTAGAAAAGCTTCCGTTATCCTACTGTTGTTCGAGAAGACAACCAAATTCAAAAACATCGTGCATTGGTGTTGAATAATGTGTGTGTATGTGTTTTGTTCATTTACGCCTTTGTTTATTTAGGTGAGATATATAAATTTCACTTGAAAAGATTAATTTGATTAATAAAGGTGAGTCTGAAGCCATACAATTTATTCTAACTGTAGGTAAGTTTCTCACAAACAGAATTAATATTAAAATGCGCAATTTGCACATGGGGCCCCTAGTATCTATAAAAAACATACACAAGGTATTTGAAATACAGACCATGGAAGAAATACGGACTACCATACATAACCAAATCAAGAAGCCTATTTTCATGAACTATTCTGGGCGCTCTGTAACAAATTCAAATTCAAATTCAAAAAACTGTTACTCTGAAAAAAATGTTTGATACAAGAGATATACATTATAATAAAAATAACTATCATAAACCATAAACAAATCAACACAAGTTACATTGGAAATAGTGCCTACATAGGTTGGCAAACCTGTGCGTAGGCAAGAGCCGCTAGACTAAAAGTCTTTATAACTTTAAAAAACTTGGATAAAAAATGAAATTTTGGAGAAAATTAATTAAATAGGAAATGAAATCAATAAAATGTTACAAAATTAACATAATTTTTGATATTATGAAGATAGAAAAAAAATCATTGGCAATTTAAAAACTTTGAAAAACGTTGGAGCCCTAGCTCAGCGACAGCCCAACATTTAAGTTACTGGTAAAAGTCTATCTGTAACCGGATGTGATGACTGCCTCAATAGAATCCCTTCCTATTTCCTTTAACCAGTTTGTAACATGCTTCTTGTATATGGTCAATGTGTAGTTTTGGTAATTTTGCAGGTATGGTAGTATATTTCTGAAAGGAATTTGAGAAATGTAATGTGAATTGGTGACTGAAAAGGTCCTGACAAGCTTGTTAACTCTGATTCTACTCAAAAGTGATTCTTACTCTTACTTCTGATTCTACTCTGATGCTTAAAAAAGTGTCTGAACTTATAAAGCTGGTCAAATTAGTCTTCCCTGGAACAGCTGATGTGTTCTCACCTGGTCGGTGGGTATCCGAGGCAGTCTGGCGGCCGGCGTGCCGGGCCGGGGGAAGAACTGGTTGATGAACAGCGAAGGGAAGCGATACTTCTCACACAGACTCATCGTCTCCTCAAAGTCCGCCTCCGTCTCGGTGGGGAAGCCGCAAATAATGTCTGTAGCGATGGTGATTCCTGGAACTCTGTGGGCAAAATGGCAAGTTAAATTAAATTAAACCTAATTGAAACCTTATTTTACCTTTATTTGTCCATAAGTTGAAATAATTTGTGTTCTGGTGTAACCAAAGATAAACAGTTTCAAATTGACTTGAAATTCACAATCTTATTTGATTTAAATCAGCAGACAACTATTACTAAAATATTTCTCTTAATGATTGGAAATATAATTAGAAAATACAATTAGAGAAAATATTCAACATTTAAACTTAATCGAATTTGGATTACCTGAACATATGAATTTCCTTGATAGACAAAATTACTAATGCTCCCTACTGTGGCATCTCAAATACTTATTTTTAATAAAATATAAAAATGGCACGTTCCCTCATATTTTATTAAAAATAAGTTTATTGTATTTGAAAATTTTTAAAAAGATAATTCTGTAAATAAATGGTTACTATGGTTATATTTGAATAAAGTTGCTTGATATTAGAGAGAAAAGAGTCTGTAAAAACTGTAATTGGTTAAGTTAAATAAGCACTATTTCCAAGTTAAATAAAGGCCTTTTCTCAGAAGAAGCAAACGAACTAAAAATAAAAACATTAACAAATACATACAATTTAATCAATTAGAGATTTTTTAATACTTTATAATTTGGCTAAATAATATAACATACTTGAAATACCCTGAGCAAACCCAAATTTTAAAGAACATCTCAGGAGTGCTTAAACTACTGGACTTCACTAAATTTACTAAACCATCCATTGAATTAACATTTTCCACATTTATCCTGATGTTAAAACTAAGCTAATAATTTACCAATTCATCTCCCTCAGACTTACTTGAGACGTAAGAAGTCAACAACTCTCTCGAAGTCGGCACGACAGTATTCACGTTTCATGTCCGCCAGAACCGAGTCACTTCCAGACTGTACGGGCACGTGAAGGAAAGCATACACCCTCGGATGACTCAGGATCTTTGCCATCTCCTGCACAATTCAAATAAATAGTTATAATCTAATTTTTGCACCTACAGTTTTCAAACATTTTAGTTTTATTCACTACCGACATAAACACTACTGACTACTGAGTTTCATTCACTACTGACTTTTTTGGGTTGATGCGAAAAGTCGTCAAGCCAAACCCCAATTTTATAAACCAGAGTTGCATTGGTTGCAGGTCATGAAAGATTTCTGGTAGGCTATAAGGCCTACCTATGGCCAGGCCAGACCTATGGCTGGCCTATTGTGCCGACGGCACGATTGGGCCAAGCGAGGAGTCGGACCATATGATGTCAGACTAGCGAAGTTCTACTATATTCAATTTAAATCGGTAACTAAAATCAAGATTTATTGAGAACTGCTCAATTATTTTTTATGCAGAAGTATAGAGATCAATTCTTTAGTTCTATATACAATATATTTTGCAACTACAGGTTTTACATATTTTAGTTTTAATACATTCACTTCTGACATAAACTGTAGTTGATGCGAATGGCATATTTAAATGACTGATGTCATCAAGCCCAACCCCAATTTTATGAAGGAAAGTTGCATTGGTTGCAAGTCAAGACAGATTGTCGGTAGACTACTAATTTTTAGTAAATGTTCATCTTTTCAAGCATTTTACAAGAAATAAAAAATATACAAAGGCCTATATGGATGTCTGCTTTCCTATGGCCAACATAAAAACTCAATTTGGATGTATTTATTAAACTTGCATCCCAAACTAAAATCATGAATTATTGGGAACTGCTCTATTAAGTATCAAAATCAATTCTTTAGTTCCATGTACCGTACAATATTTTTTGCAACTACAGGTTTTAAACATTTTAATTTGAACTCATTCACTACTGACATATCCTGTAGTTGATGTGGATGGCATATTTCAATGACCGGTGTAGTCAACCCAAACCCCGATTTTATAAGCCAAAGTTGCATTGGTTCCAAGTCAAGAAAAATTTTTGGTAGGCCTAGGCTACTAATTTTTAGTAACCACTTTTTCAAACATTTTACAAGAAATAAAAAGATACGTAGAGCCTACAAAAAAACTCAATTTGGACAAGTTTTATTCAACTTACATCAGTAACTAAAATAAAGAATTTTTTATAACTTCTCTATTATTTTTCATGCAGAAGTATGGAGATCAATTAATCCTACAGTTAAGTTTACGTTACTCTCCATTCAGAATATGTGCTCTTTTCCAATAAAGGTGGGAAAGATTAACTAGACTGTAGACCTAACAGATTGAACAGTTGTCTAACCTCGAGATGCTCCAGGATGTACGGAGGGTTAGTCATGCCCAGCCGCAGCATACAGTCGGGCGGCACCTCGGCCGCCAGCCGCCACAGCAGCTGCGGCAGCGACGCGCCAATGTCCCGGCCGTACGTTCCCGTGTCCTCCGACGTCAGCCACACCTCCCGCACCCCCTCCGCCCATGACTGCCGCGCCCGCTCCACTATCTCCTCTGTCCATCACATTGAGTTAATGACATATACATTTTAAAAGTACCTTCATCATGGTTCCAAATTATTGACTTTGTAAACAAAACAAAAATCTTCAGTGAGAGAGGTTTTTAAAGGTCTAACAGTTGGTAAAAGCGGCCTAACGGTTGGTTTTCTCAATAAGCTTTAGAGAAAATGTACAATTTTATGCAGGCTTAACTATATTAAGTAAATCACACATGTATATTATATACTACATGCTTAACTATGTCAAGTAAATCACACATGTACATTATATGCTACGAAAAAATATATACAAATGAATATGTAGATGTTACATACTGGCACAATTCTAAATAGTGCTTTGGTTGTTAGACTGAGCTAAAACCAATATTTCACTAAACTTCCACTACTATCAACTATCGATTTCATAAATGCCCCACAATCCCAATGGTGGTGAAGTTCTTGTGTAGCGGGTTAAGGTCTAGCAATAGTGTCTGATTACTGTAAATATTACATTTTTGAAAAAAGTGGGTTTGATCCCGTAAATGTGACTGAGTTGGCAGGAGGGCCTACCTAAAATAAAGAATATCTGTCTTGGGTGAAAGCAGATGGCTTTAGTATGTTTAGTTGCAGTTGTACAGACACATGTCAATGTTTTTTTGTTATTTTTACACTGTATTTAGGAAAAAAACATTTGTTTTTTAATCATGCGACATGTTAAATGAAGACTTTTAGAATGGATATAACTAAAAAAAAATTATATAATACATTAGATTTAAAACTGAAGCTTAAAGGGTAAGTAGCAGCTAAGATTACAATAAATAATAACAAAATTACCAGGAGGGTAGCTTCCCAAGTCCCCACGGGCATGTTTGGTCTTGCAGTAAGTACACTGGTTGAGGCAGCCGGTGTTGATGGCAATTATCTCGATTAGAGGGTTCCGTCGAACTTTAGGTAGATCTAACGAAGCACCTCCCAATTTCTTTCCTGCTGTCTTTTTCAGGCCGAGTAAACGGACAGAGTTACCTAAAATTAGGGAAAAAAATTAAACAATAAAAATTACCATTTTACCACACAGTCTCAAGAATAATCTACTGACATTTACAGAATATTTTAAAAACCCTTTTCTGCAGTTATTATAATGAACATTTAAAATTCTGTTGCACAGTCTCACCTTTCAATGCTTCTTCAACGACCTCTACCACCCTGTCTATCTGGTGAACCCCGATGACGCTGAGACCCTTGAGGTATTCTGCCCGAGGAGCGCCTTGCGGCACACAGCCCGCCACCACCACCGGCTTACCGACTCTCTGGCCCGCGGATATCTCGTTCCTGCAAAAACCGTACATTCAAACAGGGCTATTGCTGCTGGTTTCTGTAGGATTATTTAATAGTTTGTATCCCATAGAAATTAGCTTTTGCATTAATTCAAAATAATAAAAAAGAGGTCTAGACTGGTATTTAAGATTATGCCATAGCTGTGTCCAATCCAGCTGAGGTTTCTGTAATGAAAATAAAAAATAAATCACAACCAGAGTACAAAAGGGGGCTACATATTAACTGCAATCACTAGTTTTTAACCCACTTACTATTTAATCTATTCATTCTGTTTTTTCTACTCATCCTTTTTTTTTATACAGGAACCTGAATTTCACTTTTCAGAGATTGGCAAATTATTTTACAGTGTGTAGACCTATTCTGTTTTGGTAATATCAAGAAAAAAAACCATATTGATGATTGTATTGATAAAACTCAAAAGTAGGCTAATGATAGTTTTGTATTTTGTATTGATAGTAGTAACTCAAAAGTCGATTGGGTTTTGTTAAAACTCAAAAGTAATGATTTAATAAACAATGGTAGTACCTGAAATGGTCTTCGGCTGGATTCTTCACTGTGCAACTATTCAGGAGCCAAAGGTCAGCTTCATTTTTATCAGCTGAAAAAATCAAAAATATTTCAGTATTAAATTTTATAATTCCCACTCATGAAAAAAGAAATCACAACATAATCTAATCCAATAAAGTACAACACCATGGAAAACAAATCATATAAAACTAAAAATTCCTAAATTGCACATTATGATCAATTGAACTACACTCCGTCAATAGCCAGCCTAGATTAATCAAGCACTAATCTTACTAAAATTTTTGTTTAGTTCACAAGGAACTACCAGTATTTCTATATTACGTTAGGCTATACAACATGCATATATACATACATACATACTTGTTATGGTATAGCCATAGGATGCCAACTGCCCAGCCATATATTCACTGTCTGAACTGTTGTGTGTACACCCCCAAGTCTTCAGATAAATTGTCTGAGTTCCTGGAATTATGCTTTGAGGAACATCATAATTGTCTTTGTCAAGATTATTTTCCTTTACTGGTGCAGATAACTTCAATTTTTTAACTCTTGCTGTAACATTCTTTTTATTACTATATCTATCTTTGGGTGTAATTTCTTGAGATGAAATTAGATCTTCAATATCATCAATTATCTCACTGCATATAGCTGGCATCTATAAAATTGTGTAATAGGTTTTTTAAGTTGTTAAAACATTTTTTTAACAGTACAATGGTATAATACTAAAAGTCTTATTAAAGTAACAAACAGGAAACTAAATTTTAATTAATTTATTAAATGTTAAAGTAGACTGATATAACGAACAAAATATCTAGTAGGTATAATGGATCTTGGATAGTTATTACTTCAAGAGACAAGATGAAAAAATTGAATGAGGTACACAAGTTTGCTAAAAACAGTAAAAATATCTTAAACTCTAACTTTCAATTTCAAATTTTCATTATAGGGCCTAAACAGTGGTGATTGATTGAATTTTGGTCATTTTGTGTGCATTTTAAGATAAAAAACATACACATTACGTAAGATATAAGGATTACTTTCATAGAAACTTTGGTAATTACATTGTTACTTAAAAATACCAATCTGCAGATAAAACAGGATTGGAAACTAAACGGCTAAACACACAAAATTGGACTGGTGTGAGTGCCAAGAGTAATCATCATTAAATTATGTAGGCCTATTAAAGTATCAAGCTTCAGTGTATGTATTTTATGTTGATAATGGAATTGGGGTGTGAAGTGTCACATTCAATGACCTTTAAATGTGTAAAAATAAAAGACGATTGGCCATGACTCCACAGGGAGACGTAATACATAGATGAGTTTTCTTGTTAAGCAGGTGTGGAATTTGTTGGTGTGGGTAACTTGTCTTAAGAAACAAGGTCTTATTCTACGTCATTGCGTCTATCGATGTTACACTGGCAACAAGTCAGCAACAGAGAATGTAGTGGGTATTTAAATGATGACATCACTTCCACAGCTGATGTAGCCAATATGGCTGCCACATCTCATTTATCCTAACCTCAAAACTTCAATTTCCCGCCTTTTTTTAGAGAATGAAGGAGGTATTTAAATGGTGACATCACTTCCACAGCAGACGTAGTAAACATGGTTGCCACATCACATTTATCCTAACCTCAAATCTTTAATTTCCCGCCTTTTTAAAATGATAAAAACTAATGTAATTAATTATTTCTACCCAATTTTATTTATTGACGCAAGTCCATCTCTTATTGTTGCTATTAGGTTTGCAGATGTACATTAACTATCCCCTCCTGGCATCTCCCGGTCAATTCGCTCCACGAGCGCATGCGTCGCCGGGGGCCCGCCGACTGGCGTCTGATCGTGACGTCACAAACGGACACCACTGAGCAGCGCCTCCACGAGCGAATACGCTTCGAGAGGCACTGCTGACTGGTGTACGATATGTCGTCACACCGGAACAGCTGTCAGCCGGGCTTAACTAGCATGTGCGCTACCGCCGAGTTCTGTTTCATGACGATTGACGATGTTTATTTTTAAACCTATAACAACAACAGTGATAATACGTTACCCAGTTATGTAGTTATGTAGTTAACATCCCCCATTATGGCTTTTAACATAATACTAGGGGTTGTAGCTGGAACTTACATATTACTATGAGAACTTGGGCAATATTGATAAATATGTTATTAGGGGTTGTATCTCTAAATTGTAAGGAATTCAAGCATCCCCTATAGGATGTATATATTCCTTAGGGTATTGGTAACACCCCCTATGATGGGTTTGGAAGTACACAAAATACAAGGGGTTGTTGCTGGGGGTTAAAGATTACCATGACCACGAGCGCTTGATATAGAAAATACTTTTTTAGGGGTTGTTCTGATGTTTGGGGTTTCCAAGCATCCCCTAAATGTTTTATATGATCTTTAGGGCACAGTTAACATCCCCCATTATGGCTTTTAACATAATACTAGGGGTTGTAGCTGGAAATTACATATTACCATGAATACTCGGGCAATATTGATAAATATGTTGTTAGGGGTTGTATCTCTAAATTGTAAGAAATTCAAGCATCCCCTATAGGATGTATATATTCCTTAGGGTATTGGTAACACCCCCTATGATGGGTTTGGAAGGACACAAAATACAAGGGGTTGTTGCTGGGGGTTAAAGATTACCATGACCCCGAGCGCTTTATACAGAAAATATTCTTTCAGGGGTAGTTCTGAGGTTTGGGGTTTCCAAGCATCCCCTAAAGGTTTTATATGATCTTTATGGCACAGTTAACATCCCCCATTATTGCTTTTAACATAATACCAGGGGTTGTAGCTGAAAATTACATATTACCATGAATACTTGGGCAATATTGATCAATATGTTATTAGGGGTTGTATCTCTAAATTGTAAGGAATTCAAGCATCCCCTATAGGATGTATATATTCCTTAGGGTATTGGTAACACCCCCTATGATGGGTTTGGAAGTACACAAAATACAAGGGGTTGTTGCTGGGGGTTAAAGATTACCATGACCACTAGGACTTTAAACAGAAAATACTCTTTCATGGGTAGTTCTGAGGTTTGGGGTTTCCAAGCATCCCCTAAAGGTTTTATATAATCTTTAGGGCACAGTTAACATCCCCCATTATGGCTTTTAACATAATACTAGGGGTTGTAGCTGGAAATTACATATTACTATGAGGACTTGGGCAATATCGATAAATATGTTATTAGGGGTTGTATCTCTAAATTGTAAGAAATTCAAGCATCCCCTATAGGATGTATATATTCCTTAGGGGGTAACACCCCCTATGATGGGTTTGGAAGTACACAAAATACAAGGGGTTGTTGCTGGGGGTTAAAGATTACCATGACCACTAGCACTTTATGCAGAAAATACTCTTTCAGGGGTAGTTCTGAGGTTTGGAGTTTCCAAGCATCCCCTAAAGGTTTTATATGATCTTTAGGGCACAGTTAACATCCCCCATTATGGCTTTTAACATAATACTAGGGGTTGTAGCTGGAAATTACATATTACCATGAATACTCGGGCAATATTGATAAATATGTTGTTAGGGGTTGTATCTCTAAATTGTAAGAAATTCAAGCATCCCCTATAGGATGTATATATTCCTTAGGGTATTGGTAACACCCCCTATGATGGGTTTGGAAGGACACAAAATACAAGGGGTTGTTGCTGGGGGTTAAAGATTACCATGACCCCGAGCGCTTTATACAGAAAATATTCTTTCAGGGGTAGTTCTGAGGTTTGGGGTTTCCAAGCATCCCCTAAAGGTTTTATATGATCTTTATGGCACAGTTAACATCCCCCATTATTGCTTTTAACATAATACCAGGGGTTGTAGCTGAAAATTACATATTACCATGAATACTTGGGCAATATTGATCAATATGTTATTAGGGGTTGTATCTCTAAATTGTAAGGAATTCAAGCATCCCCTATAGGATGTATATATTCCTTAGGGTATTGGTAACACCCCCTATGATGGGTTTGGAAGTACACAAAATACAAGGGGTTGTTGCTGGGGGTTAAAGATTACCATGACCACTAGGACTTTAAACAGAAAATACTCTTTCAGGGGTAGTTCTGAGGTTTGGAGTTTCCAAGCATCCCCTAAAGGTTTTATATGATCTTTAGGGCACAGTTAACATCCCCCATTATGGCTTTTAACATAATACTAGGGGTTGTAGCTGGAAATTACATATTACTATGAGGACTTGGGCAATATTGATCAATATGCTACTAGGGGTTGTATCTCTAAATTGTAAGGAATTCAAGCATCCCCTATAGGATGTATATATTCCTTAGGGTATTGGTAACACCACCTATGATGGGTTTGGAAGTACACAAAATACAAGGGGTTGTTGCTGGGGGTTAAAGATTACCATGACCACTAGCACTTTATACAGAAAATACTCTTTCAGGGGTAGTTCTGAGGTTTGGGGTTTCCAAGCATCCCCTAAAGGTTGTATATGATCTTTAGGGCACAGTTAACATCCCCCATTATGGCTTTTAACATAATACTAGGGGTTGTAGCTGGAAATTACATATTACTATGAGGACTTGGGCAATATCGATAAATATGTTATTAGGGGTTGTATCTCTAAATTGTAAGAAATTCAAGCATCCCCTATAGGATGTATATATTCCTTAGGGTATTGGTAACACCCCCTATGATGGGTTTGGAAGTACACAAAATACAAGGGGTTGTTGCTGGGGGTTAAAGATTACCATGACCACGAGCGCTTGATATAGAAAATACTTTTTTAGGGGTTGTTCTGATGTTTGGGGTTTCCAAGCATCCCCTAAATGTTATATATGATCTTTAGGGCACAGTTAACATCCCCCATTATTGCTTTTAACATAATACTAGGGGTTGTAGCTGGAAATTACATATTACCATGAATACTTGGGCAATATTGATCAATATGTTATTAGGGGTTGTATCTCTAAATTGTAAGGAATTCAAGCATCCCCTATAGGATGTATATATTCCTTAGGGTATTGGTAACACCCCCTATGATGGGTTTGGAAGTACACAAAATACAAGGGGTTGTTGCTGGGGGTTAAAGATTACCATGACCACTAGGACTTTAAACAGAAAATACTCTTTCAGGGGTAGTTCTGAGGTTTGGGGTTTCCAAGCATCCCCTAAAGGTTTTATATGATCTTTAGGGCACAGTTAACATCCCCCATTATGGCTTTTAACATAATACTAGGGGTTGTAGCTGGAAATTACATATTACTATGAGGACTTGGGCAATATTGATCAATATGCTACTAGGGGTTGTATCTCTAAATTGTAAGGAATTCAAGCATCCCCTATAGGATGTATATATTCCTTAGGGTATTGGTAACACCACCTATGATGGGTTTGGAAGTACACAAAATACAAGGGGTTGTTGCTGGGGGTTAAAGATTACCATGACCACTAGCACTTTATACAGAAAATACTCTTTCAGGGGTAGTTCTGAGGTTTGGGGTTTCCAAGCATCCCCTAAAGGTTGTATATGATCTTTAGGGCACAGTTAACATCCCCCATTATGGCTTTTAACATAATACTAGGGGTTGTAGCTGGAAATTACATATTACTATGAGGACTTGGGCAATATCGATAAATATGTTATTAGGGGTTGTATCTCTAAATTGTAAGAAATTCAAGCATCCCCTATAGGATGTATATATTCCTTAGGGTATTGGTAACACCCCCTATGATGGGTTTGGAAGTACACAAAATACAAGGGGTTGTTGCTGGGGGTTAAAGATTACCATGACCACGAGCGCTTGATATAGAAAATACTTTTTTAGGGGTTGTTCTGATGTTTGGGGTTTCCAAGCATCCCCTAAATGTTATATATGATCTTTAGGGCACAGTTAACATCCCCCATTATTGCTTTTAACATAATACTAGGGGTTGTAGCTGGAAATTACATATTACCATGAATACTTGGGCAATATTGATCAATATGTTATTAGGGGTTGTATCTCTAAATTGTAAGGAATTCAAGCATCCCCTATAGGATGTATATATTCCTTAGGGTATTGGTAACACCCCCTATGATGGGTTTGGAAGTACACAAAATACAAGGGGTTGTTGCTGGGGGTTAAAGATTACCATGACCACTAGGACTTTAAACAGAAAATACTCTTTCAGGGGTAGTTCTGAGGTTTGGGGTTTCCAAGCATCCCCTAAAGGTTGTATATGATCTTTAGGGCACAGTTAACATCCCCCATTATGGCTTTTAACATAATACTAGGGGTTGTAGCTGGAAATTACATATTACTATGAGGACTTGGGCAATATTGATCAATATGCTACTAGGGGTTGTATCTCTAAATTGTAAGGAATTCAAGCATCCCCTATAGGATGTATATATTCCTTAGGGTATTGGTAACACCACCTATGATGGGTTTGGAAGTACACAAAATACAAGGGGTTGTTGCTGGGGGTTAAAGATTACCATGACCACTAGCACTTTATACAGAAAATACTCTTTCAGGGGTAGTTCTGAGGTTTGGGGTTTCCAAGCATCCCCTAAAGGTTGTATATGATCTTTAGGGCACAGTTAACATCCCCCATTATGGCTTTTAACATAATACTAGGGGTTGTAGCTGGAAATTACATATTACTATGAGGACTTGGGCAATATCGATAAATATGTTATTAGGGGTTGTATCTCTAAATTGTAAGAAATTCAAGCATCCCCTATAGGATGTATATATTCCTTAGGGTATTGGTAACACCCCCTATGATGGGTTTGGAAGTACACAAAATACAAGGGGTTGTTGCTGGGGGTTAAAGATTACCATGACCACGAGCGCTTGATATAGAAAATACTTTTTTAGGGGTTGTTCTGATGTTTGGGGTTTCCAAGCATCCCCTAAATGTTATATATGATCTTTAGGGCACAGTTAACATCCCCCATTATTGCTTTTAACATAATACTAGGGGTTGTAGCTGGAAATTACATATTACCATGAATACTTGGGCAATATTGATCAATATGTTATTAGGGGTTGTATCTCTAAATTGTAAGGAATTCAAGCATCCCCTATAGGATGTATATATTCCTTAGGGTATTGGTAACACCCCCTATGATGGGTTTGGAAGTACACAAAATACAAGGGGTTGTTGCTGGGGGTTAAAGATTACCATGACCACTAGGACTTTAAACAGAAAATACTCTTTCAGGGGTAGTTCTGAGGTTTGGGGTTTCCAAGCATCCCCTAAAGGTTTTATATGATCTTTAGGGCACAGTTAACATCCCCCATTATGGCTTTTAACATAATACTAGGGGTTGTAGCTGGAAATTACATATTACTATGAGGACTTGGGCAATATTGATCAATATGCTACTAGGGGTTGTATCTCTAAATTGTAAGGAATTCAAGCATCCCCTATAGGATGTATATATTCCTTAGGGTATTGGTAACACCACCTATGATGGGTTTGGAAGTACACAAAATACAAGGGGTTGTTGCTGGGGGTTAAAGATTACCATGACCACTAGCACTTTATACAGAAAATACTCTTTCAGGGGTAGTTCTGAGGTTTGGGGTTTCCAAGCATCCCCTAAAGGTTGTATATGATCTTTAGGGCACAGTTAACATCCCCCATTATGGCTTTTAACATAATACTAGGGGTTGTAGCTGGAAATTACATATTACTATGAGGACTTGGGCAATATCGATAAATATGTTATTAGGGGTTGTATCTCTAAATTGTAAGAAATTCAAGCATCCCCTATAGGATGTATATATTCCTTAGGGTATTGGTAACACCCCCTATGATGGGTTTGGAAGTACACAAAATACAAGGGGTTGTTGCTGGGGGTTAAAGATTACCATGACCACGAGCGCTTGATATAGAAAATACTTTTTTAGGGGTTGTTCTGATGTTTGGGGTTTCCAAGCATCCCCTAAATGTTATATATGATCTTTAGGGCACAGTTAACATCCCCCATTATTGCTTTTAACATAATACTAGGGGTTGTAGCTGGAAATTACATATTACCATGAATACTTGGGCAATATTGATCAATATGTTATTAGGGGTTGTATCTCTAAATTGTAAGGAATTCAAGCATCCCCTATAGGATGTATATATTCCTTAGGGTATTGGTAACACCCCCTATGATGGGTTTGGAAGTACACAAAATACAAGGGGTTGTTGCTGGGGGTTAAAGATTACCATGACCACTAGGACTTTAAACAGAAAATACTCTTTCAGGGGTAGTTCTGAGGTTTGGGGTTTCCAAGCATCCCCTAAAGGTTTTATATGATCTTTAGGGCACAGTTAACATCCCCCATTATGGCTTTTAACATAATACTAGGGGTTGTAGCTGGAAATTACATATTACTATGAGGACTTGGGCAATATTGATCAATATGCTACTAGGGGTTGTATCTCTAAATTGTAAGGAATTCAAGCATCCCCTATAGGATGTATATATTCCTTAGGGTATTGGTAACACCACCTATGATGGGTTTGGAAGTACACAAAATACAAGGGGTTGTTGCTGGGGGTTAAAGATTACCATGACCACTAGCACTTTATACAGAAAATACTCTTTCAGGGGTAGTTCTGAGGTTTGGGGTTTCCAAGCATCCCCTAAAGGTTGTATATGATCTTTAGGGCACAGTTAACATCCCCCATTATGGCTTTTAACATAATACTAGGGGTTGTAGCTGGAAATTACATATTACTATGAGGACTTGGGCAATATCGATAAATATGTTATTAGGGGTTGTATCTCTAAATTGTAAGAAATTCAAGCATCCCCTATAGGATGTATATATTCCTTAGGGTATTGGTAACACCCCCTATGATGGGTTTGGAAGTACACAAAATACAAGGGGTTGTTGCTGGGGGTTAAAGATTACCATGACCACGAGCGCTTGATATAGAAAATACTTTTTTAGGGGTTGTTCTGATGTTTGGGGTTTCCAAGCATCCCCTAAATGTTATATATGATCTTTAGGGCACAGTTAACATCCCCCATTATTGCTTTTAACATAATACTAGGGGTTGTAGCTGGAAATTACATATTACCATGAATACTTGGGCAATATTGATCAATATGTTATTAGGGGTTGTATCTCTAAATTGTAAGGAATTCAAGCATCCCCTATAGGATGTATATATTCCTTAGGGTATTGGTAACACCCCCTATGATGGGTTTGGAAGTACACAAAATACAAGGGGTTGTTGCTGGGGGTTAAAGATTACCATGACCACTAGGACTTTAAACAGAAAATACTCTTTCAGGGGTAGTTCTGAGGTTTGGGGTTTCCAAGCATCCCCTAAAGGTTTTATATGATCTTTAGGGCACAGTTAACATCCCCCATTATGGCTTTTAACATAATACTAGGGGTTGTAGCTGGAAATTACATATTACTATGAGGACTTGGGCAATATTGATCAATATGCTACTAGGGGTTGTATCTCTAAATTGTAAGGAATTCAAGCATCCCCTATAGGATGTATATATTCCTTAGGGTATTGGTAACACCACCTATGATGGGTTTGGAAGTACACAAAATACAAGGGGTTGTTGCTGGGGGTTAAAGATTACCATGACCACTAGCACTTTATACAGAAAATACTCTTTCAGGGGTAGTTCTGAGGTTTGGGGTTTCCAAGCATCCCCTAAAGGTTGTATATGATCTTTAGGGCACAGTTAACATCCCCCATTATGGCTTTTAACATAATACTAGGGGTTGTAGCTGGAAATTACATATTACTATGAGGACTTGGGCAATATCGATAAATATGTTATTAGGGGTTGTATCTCTAAATTGTAAGAAATTCAAGCATCCCCTATAGGATGTATATATTCCTTAGGGTATTGGTAACACCCCCTATGATGGGTTTGGAAGTACACAAAATACAAGGGGTTGTTGCTGGGGGTTAAAGATTACCATGACCACGAGCGCTTGATATAGAAAATACTTTTTTAGGGGTTGTTCTGATGTTTGGGGTTTCCAAGCATCCCCTAAATGTTATATATGATCTTTAGGGCACAGTTAACATCCCCCATTATTGCTTTTAACACAATACTAGGGGTTGTAGCTGGAAATTATATATTACCATGAATACTTGGGCAATATTGATCAATATGCTATTAGGGGTTGTATCTCTAAATTGTAAGGAATTCAAGCAACCCCTATGGGATATATATATTCCTTAGGGTATTGGTAACATCCCCTATGATGGGTTTGGAAGGACACAAAATACAAGGGGTTGTTGCTGGGGGTTAAAGATTACCGTTACTACAAGCGCTGTATAACCCAAAATGTTATTGGGGGTTGTACCTCTTAAGTGTACTTTGTCCAAGCATCCCTTAAAGGTTTTATATAACTGTGTATAATTTATGTGGCCACCCACACAGAAAACAATTATTATGGATTATAATGAATTATGTACTTATTAATGAGTAATTATTTGAAAAATAACTATTAAAATAAGTTACAAAAATGATTGTACCTTTGTCATTGTAACAATAAAATCTAGTTTTCTCAAAAATGTGTGTTTACTTTCTTTGCACCTGTTAACTTTTTGGTGCCATCAATTTCATAGTGATGGCACTGTTAGGAAGGGGCGCCGTGGGAATCAAAGCGGAATGTTAGGGAAATTGGGGATGGTACACGAGATGGAATAAAACATTGTAGGGTAGGGATTTTGATGGGAGGGTATATCCCTCTCTCCTCTCGTCCCCTATTGACTATTGTTATAAATCGTAAATTACAGTATTGATGTTTTTTAAAATCTAATGTTTGATGGACTTTCTTTAATTTACTGGATAGTCGAGTGGATATAGCGCTCACCTCATAACCTGAGGGTCGCCGGTAGGATTCCTGATGTAATGGAAACTGGAATCCTACCGGCTCCTGGAATCTAACTTATAATTCATAGCCCAATAACAAATGGCAACTGGACTTGCCATTTGTTATTGGGCTATGAATTAATGATGCTATCTAACAAAAGGTCACTGTTAGATAGTAACAAGACCCTGGTTTGGACTGTTCCCTATTGAAATGAAAAAAAATGCCACTGGTGTTGAAATACACATAATAAAACCACAGATTTTTTTTATTTTAAATTTAACTGTAATACAAGTATTGTAAAAAAAGCAGATGGTAGTAAGTAATTTTAGAGATATTAAACTTTTCAAGTATTCGAATATTAGTTAAAGCAAGATAACAAGAACTTACTTGCGTAACAATTTTGCAGCATTATTTTAAGATGATTGAAAGATATATATAACTATTTAGTGCAATTTCATTAATTAATTTGTCAAATGATTAACTTTATTCAATGTTAAACTTATAAAATGTGCTTCTGGTCAAAGTTAATAGCAATAATACTAAATTTGCAGAGCTCCTGCTTAATTGTAAATACTTAAACAAATCATGACACAATTTTCTTATCATCAATAACATGGGAAGTGAATACACAGGTTTGCTACCAAGGAAATGTAAAATTCAAATAATTTGGTTAATCAGCCAAAAATCAAAGTTGTCAGCCATATTGGAAAATGCAGGCCATATTAAAAAAAAAATTAAAATCAATCCAAAAATTAAGTTAAAAAATAAAGGGAAGTTTCCCATAAGAAGTTATTTGTCACATTTATAATAAAAAAATTTACCTATTGGTTAACTTAAGGTGAGACACCCGTTATACCTCCTGTGTTAAAAAAAGTCCCGGACCGGTTTCGTAATTTTTATAACATTAAATATTTACCTACAAAACTTAAAACAAATCTGTTGGACACATACCACTATTTTAGCACGTATTTAGTGACCCCCTACCTCCTCAGGGGGACGGCCCACTAGGAGTCTGAAGAAAATCTTAAATGTAAGCATTGATTGATACCTATATCAAATTAAACCTCTTTTTTAGTAGAGTACACTGCCGCAAATCCGAGCTCAATTTAATCACCCAATCAAAAACAGCGGTTGTTCAAACTTTTTTCATCTGCAATTGTTTTCTACCTTAAAAATTATATTTCCCACATTCTAAGCGCCCGTTTGAGATGCGGTTTGCGGCATTAAATTATGATTTATTACCACTTTAAAATTAAGTACATATTGACCTATGCACAGCCTACGGCATAACCTACTTCCATGAGGGGACGTCCCTTAAAGGATGTCTTGCATAGATTATGATCAGCATAGGTTGAGCTGGGTATAATATTGAAGGGCATGAAATTCTCAACAAAAATGCCGCAAACCTAATCTCGAAAGGATGCTTATATCCTCTAGAATCAAACTTCTAAGGAGGTTAAAAATTGCAGTTGAGAAAAGTTTGAAGGGCCGCCATTTTTTATTGGGTGATCCGTTTGGGCTTGGATTTGTGGCATTGTACTCTACTCAAAAATATGTTTCATTTGATATACATATCAACTTATGCTTACATTTACAATTTTCTTCTGACTCTTAGTGGGCCGTCCCCCTTAGGAGGTAGGGGGTCACTGATTACGTGATAAAATAGTATTTTGTGCACAAGAGATACTTTATAAGTTTATAGCTTATGGTAATAGCTTCTTAACCATTTAAGGAAATTCGCTAAAATGAACTAATGCTGTTTGTTCGGTCCACGGACCTCATAATGGTAAGTAACAGAGGTCCCTCGTTTAATTCTTTCCGTACCACGTACAGTATATCACATATTTGATTGTCATGCAGTAATATAGGTAGAATATTTTCTAAATATAAAAACAAAGTAGATGTGTGAAAGAAATTTAATAAAAAATCAAAATTTAACAAAAAACACAACAAATGAAACACAAAATTGAGTAGCTGGGGGTCTGGTGAAAAATTGGGGATGTATTACATTGTGATGGCACTGTTAAAAAGGGACGCCATGGGGATGAAAGCGCCCAATGTTAGGGAAATTGGGGATGGTACACGCGATGGGATGGGATGAAACATTGTATCTGGGTAGGGATTTTGATGGGAGGGTACATATTCCTCCCTCCTGTACCCTAACTCCCTGTAAGGGGAGTGTTTTCCCACTCTGGGGCGTGGACCCTCGCCGGAGTTCTCCCTTGCCGGAGGCTGCTTCTTTAAGACCCCTTAGATGGCGTCCTTTGATCACCTGTCGAGTCCTCTCCCATGTCTCCCGCATTCTCTACCTGGCCCCCCATTTACTCTGAATGAAAACTCAATACAAAATGTAATCGTCTATTAAAATAAACATAACAGTCCATGTAAAATGTTCTGGAAACCACAAGAAAAGTTATTAAATCTGAGAACATATTTTTTACTAATTTAAGATGAGTTTTTTTGGATAATTTTACATTTATTTTCATACATTTTATTTAGTACTACTTATCAAATTTAACCTCCCCTATAATGGTCTTGGACAAACACGAAGTTCAAGGTGTTATTGCGATCTGTTAAACATTACAATAACGATTAGTGCAATAATAACGATATGTTTTTTAGGGATGTATCTTTGATATAAGGGTAGCAACAAACAACCACTAGTTTGTCTTCCCAGGATGTTATTATCTTGATTTTTAAACAATTATATGCCCTTAATGGGGGCCTTGGCAGGATGAATACAAGGGGTTGTTAAAAGAATTTATTAACATAGGCCTACCTCTGTCAAATTAACAATCCACCTTTTCAATTAGTTTTAAAACACAGTCATAATACTTCCTGACTTTATATTTGATATATTCTTGCTGAATCCTCATTTATTTGTGAACATAAATGGGCTAGTCCAGAAATGGTCACAAAATCAGGAAAATCATTATGTGGAATGGAACATGCCTAATCTTCAAGAAATACAAACACCTAACCTCATTCTTTTTTCCTATTTTTGACTTAGCGTGCTATTGTTTATGAACTATGCAACTTTGAAGTACACTAACTTCTTTTACCTCCCCTTTCCATAAATCGTAGACTAAGGAAGATGTATATTATTATGTTAGTCTTTCTTTCTTATTTGCTTTCGTAGGCAGTACTAAATGTCATGATGCCTATTTTTCACTTTGTAATAATTCTTCATTTATGTTACTTTCAGGCTGTATGTTTTGGTTGGTTAACTGTTCAGTTAGTCACATAAAAGAAGGACCCAAATTATGTTAGTCTAAGCGTAAACAAACCCGTCTAAGCGTATCTAAAAATTCTAACTTTTTCGCATTTTAGAGACATCCAATGAAAGTGGAAGTAATTTTTGTGTGTTACACAGGGATAATAATGATCTTACTTAGCAAATTTCCTAAAATTGTGAGCTAAAACTAAGTAGCATCACCCGCGCGATGGTTCTGAGGCAGGGGACATTTGATAACTTTTCATTTTGCCCCCCTCCTACCAAAGATCCCCAGATACCAAAAACGCCATTCCTTACAAACATTGTATAATTCGCATGTGCCGGAATTCTAGCGGTCGCAATTCGTAATATTTCCTTCAAGTTTTGTAGGAAAATCCCCTTTTATAATATGTGTATTGTCAAAGCCGTTGGGCAAAAATCGGAGCACCCCCAAACCCTACTAGACATGGGCCTTAGATAAAGATATTTATCTATGCATGGACCACCAATAAAAACCCTCCCCCGTGAGAATTTTCGACACATTTATTTTTGTTGCTACAAGCATGTTTTACTTGTTTGCCACTTTTAAATTACAGCATAACCCAGAAAACAAAAGATTATTTATAATATTGTGTAATCTTAACATTGGAAGATTTTTTTTAAAAAGCTACTGCGTTTTTACATGCATTTTAGCGAATTTCCCCTATAGGGAAGTAGCTATTACCGTAGGCGGCACGGTGAGACTTAAGCCCGGGACCATGTTATTTTTTCATTTTGAGGTCCCTAGACCCCAAAAACACCGTTCGTTCATTTTCATATATATATATATATATATATATACCTGTCCGTAGGCGCGATAACTTTTGTAAAAAATGTCCGATCTTGATGAAATTTGAAAAAAACGTGTAAAGCGTCATTCATGACTTCGAGTTCGAAAACCAGCGAGATTGATTTACTCTAAGAAGGTTTTTTTCACAAAATAAAATTTATTTTCAATATTTAGCACCTTTTCACTAATTATTTTTAAACTTAATTGTCAAAATTGAATTCAGCTTAAAAAAACAAACAATTTAGCATTTTGAATTATTATTCTACGTCAATCCGTTGCTTAGATATTGGATAATATTGGATGTGCTAAACACAGTACGTTGTCCAATATTGTTTTAAATTTTTCCCTCAAAAAAGTAAGTATAGTCACCCTGATTTGAGATATTTTAAAAAAATACAATTCTGAACATATGATTAAATTTGCAGGTGTTGAATATTTTATTTGTTTTTATTTTGAATAGTTAGAGTTCATTGATCAAGATTTTGCAGAAAATATATACTATATCAAAAAATACAAATTATTTTTTAATTTAATAAAGAAAGTAAGAGCATTTGGAGGGGGGGATGTCTTGGTCTAAACTGCCTGAAAATGTAGCATTATATATGGTATGTTTACAATTATGAGGATTGATAATGTTTTATTGAAATTGGCTGGAGATGTAGGTTTGTTGCAACAGGGATGTTTTAATTACTATAAAACTGACCATATGATTGAATTTAATTTTTTCATTAGATTAAATTATTTGTTTGTTTTGAGTGTGTTGAGTTCATTGGTTATATGTTTGTTGACATTTATATTCTATAACAAGATTACAGTTATTAAAAATTAAAAGACTGAGAATTTTATAAAATACAAAAGTGTATGTATTACTAATGAAAACCAATATGGTCTATTTGTTAATTTTCCTCATGTTTAAAGCTCATGAATGATTTAAAATATGCATTTTTAGTATATTACTTACTTAACGTATTCAAATGGTACTTTCCTTCAAACAAGTTGAATGCTCACATATACAAATAAATCCTATGGAAATTCGCTGAGTACGCAGGTCTGCTGCGACGGGGGTATTTATTTTTAGATATTGACTCGAGACCAACGCCTATCGTTTTCGGGTGACTAGTTCTTTATTTTAACAGGGTATATTCATTTTTGACCGTCATGGATCTGCCAATTTATAATCAGGTAAGACCCCACTGTAAATGTGGCCTTGAATCAGGTCCGTCCATAATTGACGTCATCGCTTTTTGGGAAATTTTTGCCTCTCTCCTGAAAATCATCCTACCGTCATAACTAAACTAACCCCCTTTGAAAAAACGACGTCTGATTGTATAAACCTACGCTCCATCAAAACGATGAAGGTTTTTGCAGAGTAACAAAAAAAATTTAAGATAACTTTTTATTGGTTGTAAATATAATGTTGTCGAAAAACTATTGAAACAAAAACTTTTTCAATAAAAACTATAAAATATATGATCATAAATTTAAAAAATGGTTTTAAATTTTGGACCAAATTTTATTATATCAAGGCCCCACTAGTGGGGCCTTGATTATATACGCACGGCCAAAACAACTGATCAGTTGTTGATGGTGGATAGAGTGTACCTTCTTATAAAAACTTAGTTACGGAGCACTTCATAAGTAATTTAATAATTAACGGAAGAGGAGCACTTCACTTGTATTTTGACACGAAAAGGAAACCGACAGATTTATCAGTCCTTGTAATACCCATTTATATGCATTTAGCACAGTGGCAGCTTATTACTCTATGGTAGCAGCCAGCAACATAAAACGCTTATTTTTAAGATAGGTTCAGCTCATTTTCATACATTCAATAAATGAAGATCAATTGAACTGTAATGATAATCGCTACCTGAAGACTTACAAACATAAAACATCCAGGGCCGGTGACAAGAGGGGGCAGGGGGGGCAAATGCATAGGGCCCGGGCTCACAGGGGGCCCGAAACGACTGAAAACAAAGCCTAAAAGCACACGAAACAAGTAAAAATGAAAAAAGGACGCCAGGTCAGGGCCCGGGCTTGAAAATTGTACAGGGGCCCGAAAATCCTGTCACCGGCCCTGACATAAACAAATTAATTTGGAAGCTGAAAATTACCATTATATATAAATAAAATTCTGAGTGACTAAATAAGATTAATTTAAACAATATATATACATCCAACAAAATTAATTTTTAATTTGAAGTCATTTTTCAACGCCTACCCCTCCCATTTGGACCCATGCACTTCATTGTATATATTTAATCTTGTCGCAAACCCTATTTTCAGATGACGTAATTTATGGACGACCCCATCCAATTTTCGTTAAGTTTGATAGCGGTATTAATTTTTATTGTACGATTACCCATATAGTTGGTGGGATAAATTTGAAGTCCATACAATCTCATTTAAAGGGGACATAACGGCAAAAAGTAGGGATTTTTTTATCTAAGATGGGCTATTCAAACCTTTGAATTAAAATTAGACCTATACAGTATCGGCTCACTCCTTGCTGTGCTTGGTAAAGTAGAGAGATCTTTGTGGGAGGACGGGGCTAATCATGGGCAAATTTAAGTTTAACAAGGACATCCCACCAACCTTTTTAAAATCAAAAATATAATTATAATATTTGATAAAATGGCGTTACATTGCTCCCCTGTCATGCTATGAAGAAACATATTAACATAGATAAAAAATACCCTATTTTTAGCGAATTTCCCCTATAGGGAAGAAGCTATTACCGTAGGTCTCATGGTAAGACCTAAGCGCGGGACCATCATAACTTTTCGTTATGGTACCCCCAGATACCAAAAACACCATTCGTTCAAATTTATATATATATATATATATATATATATATATACATATCTATCTATATATTAAAGAGAGAAAGAAATTACTTAAGTACCCTTTTTTCCTTACTATATATATTGATGTAGAATCACTCTATACCAATATACCGCATCAAGGTGGTCTAGATGCTGCCAAACACTTCCTTGACACCAGACCACCCCAAACAAAACCTTCTTCAAAATTTTTGTCCACCCTTATCCAAATGGTACTCACCATGAACAATTTTAAGTTTTTGGGGAACAATTATTTACAATGTAAAGGAACAGCGATGGGTACCCGTATGGCACCATCATACGCCAATCTTTTTATGGGTCTGGTAGAGCAAAATTTTCTCTCAAACCAAAATTTACAACCAGCAGCCTGGTTCCGTTTCATTGACGATATATTTGTCGTTTGGCAGCATGGCATGGATTCACTTCAAAAGTTTTTGGCTGATCTTAACAATTGTTCATGTCTAAATTTCACATGGACGGTTTCTTCAAAAACAGTGACGTATTTGGATTTAGATATTTTCTTAGAAGGTGGCAAAATAAAAACAAAAATCCATGTCAAAAAAACAAACAAAATGCAATATTTGCATTACAGCAGTTGTCACCCTGCTCACGTTAAAAAGTCCATTCCTAAAAGCCTTTCAGTCAAAGCTAAAGCTTTATGTACTGATCCTAAAGACTATAATGCTTATCTGAACAAATTAAACAATGCTTTCTCTCAAAGAGGTTATCCAAAAAAAGTAATAAAAAGACAATTCAAAAACAAAAGAACCCCACTAAACCTAATGATTTCAAAGATGACCCAAAATTCATAACCTCTTACTTCCCCGGCCTTCATAAAATGAATTCTATAATGAAAACAGGATTTGAACTACTTAAGAACTCTCCCCTTACAGAAAATATTTTTTCTAGACCACCTAGAATGGTTTTCAAAAAACCGCAAAATTTGAAAAACATGCTTGTAAGGCCCAAGCTCGAAAATAACACGGATACAAGTCTCAGTTCCAACCATGGATGTGAACCATGTAAAAAACCGCGTTGCGGAATCTGTAAGATCATGTGCGAGACAGACCAATTTCGCAGTAACGTCTCTGACAAAGTTTACCCGATCGTTGGTCACATGGATTGTTCATCAAACCATGCGATTTACCAGCTATCATGTAAACATTGCCCAAAACAATACATTGGTCAAACCTCAAACTCTTTAAGAGTGCGCATGACAGGACATCGGTTCTCAGTTAACCATAAAGAAACGAAAAAGCCTGTGGCCTTACACGCTGTCCAGCATGATGCTGAGTTTGAAGATTGTTTTGATCTTAAAGCTGTCCACAAAATTAATAATACTGAGAGCAAAGATCTCAATGAATTAAATTTAAGAACATATGAATTGGCTCATCAGCTAGTTTTAAGGTCAAAACAACCTCATGGACTCAACATCCGCTGAATTGTAAATAATTATCACTTCTTTATATGTAATACTTAAATAAATAGTTTGATTCCTCATCAACTGTCCTAAACTAACTTGACCAGCAAAACAAATTGTCTTCAGCTGTTAATTTATGATTATGTTTGTTATTTAGCTTGAAAAAGGTAAAACCGAAATATTGCTAAGTAAAAATGTTTTAATTATTTCGAAGTATATATATATATATATGTGTCTGTAAGCACAATGGCGCTCGCAAAAATGGTCCGATCGGAATGAAATTTGGCATAGGCGTGCAAAGTAGTAATTATTCGGATGAGTTCGAAAACCAGCCCGATCGGACCACTGGAAGGGGGGGTAAAAAGGGATAAACCCCCCAAAAATGGGTTTTTTGGGATTTTCACACATAAAAATAAACATAATCCAATTTTAGTTAGAACCATTGAATTCAGCTAAAAAAACAAACAATTTAGTATTTTTAATCATTGCTCTATGTCCATTGGTTACCGAGATATTCTAAGTGGTAAATACAGTACGTTGTCCCAATGTTAACCTTATGGGAAATAAGTGAAATTCTATATCTCGCTTATTTCTCAACATATCTTAATAAAATTTGGTTTATGGCTTCATCTAGATAAGATCTAATGTATTTTAGGCTAAAACCCCCGAAATTTCAATGTTTGTGGCAGCAAACCTGCATACTTATTCCCCATGTTATCCTTATGGGAAATAAAAAAATTCTATATCTTCCTTATTTTTTGACATATCTTGATAAAAGTTGATATATGGATTCTTCTAGTTCAGATCTACGAAATATTGAATTAAAACCACCCAGTTTTAACGGACCTGTAGCAGCAAACCTGCATACTTATTCTCCATATTATTCTTATGGAGCTTATAAAAACATATTAAATCTCACTACCTTGGATTGAAATATGTTCTTTTGCATTTGAAATTCGTTGAGTATGCAGGTCTGCTGCAACGGGGGTATTTTATCTATGATATTAACGACCCCCAAGGTTCTACTAAATATCATAAATATATATAGTGTGTAAGAATTTAAATTGTACTGGCTTAATCATGTTGACCTTATCATTACGATGACGAAGTGACGATACCTACCTGCGAAGGGTATTGAAAGTGAGTTGAAGTGGAGGTGTCCTGTCGTTAAATCTGTTTCTAAATTGTTGCTGTGACTGTGAAACGATGTTAATTTGAAGCTGGTGAACATATATTCATCCCGATGTTGGACTTAAACTTTTGTTTATGTAGTTTTTTCGCCTTCTCAATCCAGTTTTGCCAGGAAAGCATTTCGTGGATACCGAAGAAAGCTTCAAACAAGTTTGAAGCTTTCGAGGCCGTATTCATGGAACTATGAACCTGGACTCGTTGTCTTTTACTTTGTCACAAATAAGTTATTTGGTTGCGAATTTGTCGAAGAAAAATTACAAATCAAGCACTCAAGAAATATCCCAAGTGAGTAAACACAGTTTAGAAACTTAATTTTTTACCATTACTGTACAACTGTAATTTAACTTTTTGCCAAAATGGCCTTGGGGAGGCATCAATTCTCCAATTGTAAATAGTATTTTTTAAGTAGAAGTTATTGTTCATTACCACAAATCTAGACATGCATATTCATGATCAGCAATGAAAGTCCTATTTCATTATGTTAATTTGGAGAGGGAAGCCCTGAACTAAGGACTTAAAAGTTCAGTATAGATGCAACAAATTAAATGCTGATTGTGTGCTCTGGCCTAAGGTCTTGTAAGCTAAGGTTAAGCATTTCTTTCTGTGCCAATAAGAATTTTAGCTGGAAATAAAGGAAAAAGTGAATTCATAGGTGTTAGCTAATTCATAGGTGTTAGCTAATACCTTTAGGCATATATTATTAAATTTAATCCTACTCTGCTGTAACTTTTGATTTTGGGGCTGAAGCCCCTTAACTTAAATACTGATTCTTGAAATAATGTCTATGAGACCCTTGTAAAGCAGAGTTACAAGTTACTTGATACTTGATACTTGGAGTAATCCCACTGGCATCGCATCCACGACGTGGTCGTCAAATTGGGTATTCCCCTTCAGTGGGGAGTATATGCCATATCTAAAAGCTCTTCAACGCTGTAAAAGGCCGCTTCACACAGGTAGTCTTTCAATTTCATCTTGAATTTATTAAAATTCTGTTCTTCTGTAATGGCTTTTGGTAGGCTATTGTAAATTTTAACACTAGGCCTAGAATAGAACGGACTTTTACTTGCCAAAGTAGAACTTATTTGTGGGACATGTAACTGGTTTGCACTTCTGGTGTTGTAATGATGAACTCTACTGTTAGTAATGAAGACATCAGGGTTTTTTTCGAGCAAGCAAAGCAGACTCTAAGATGAAAAGTGAGGGTAGACTTAAAATTTTCAATTCTTGAAAGATTGGCTTGCAGTGTGCGAGACGGTGTGCGCCACACATTCTTCGTACAACACGTTTTCGTAAGATAAAAACCCTCTTGGCCTCAGTAACTCCGCCCCAGTAAACAACTCCATATGAAATAATGCTGTGAAAACAGCCAAAATACACTTTCAAAAGAACTTCTATTGAAACTAGCCTCTGGAGCCTGTATATTATAGGCCTAAATAGTTAATCTTTGTCAATCGTGATGAAATTTAGTTTATGTGTAGGCCTACTTCATAGCATGACAGGGGAGCAATGTAACGCCATTTTATCAAATATTATAATTATATTTTTGTTTTAAAAAGGTTGGTGGGATGTCCTTGTTAAACTTAAATTTGCCCATGATTAGCCCCGTCCTCCCACAAAGATCTCTCTACTTTACCAAGCACAGCAAGGAGTTACGAGCCGATACTGTATAGGTCTAATTTTAATTCGAAGGTTTGAATAGCCCATCTTAGATAAAAAAAATCCCTAATTTTGGCCGTTATGTCCCCTTTAAATGAGATTATATGGACTTCAAATTTATCCCACCAACTATGGCGGGTTAATCCATTTCAAATCACCCAGGCTGTGTTGCTGAAAAATTTTTATTTGCCTAATTTTTTTATTATAATTTCCCTATGGTAAGACAATCACAAAACGCTATTTGAAAAAATTTTACAAGCCATGGTTTTTTTCTGGCAGCCATTTTTAAAATGGCGGCTAAGTAGATTTAAGTGAAAAACAAGGTTTGCGGAAAGTTTAATTGCCAAGCTATTTTTAAAGATATCAGAATAATTTAAAAACCAGTATGTTCAGCATGAAATGAACTTTAAGAAAACATTATATTAGTGTTTCTTTTGTGCAAGAAAGTCAGTCAAACTAATACTGCAAAAACTCGGATGAAAATCATCAATCGTTACTTTTTAAGACCTTACAGATTTATGAAAGAAATGAGACTCACAACTAATAGGCCTACTTATTTTCTCTGTTGAATACTTATATAACTACCTTCTGAAGAAGTATCAGCCCTGAGAATGCTCTCCTTCTTTTTCTAGAGCTTTCCAAAAATGGCCGTAAGCCTTTTATTGTCAATTTTCAGGGGTTAATAACTAAAAAGGGACTGAATGAAAACAAGTGAAAATTTTACAGAATGTTCTTCATACAAATAGTAATATCTCACAAAAAAATATGACTGAGACTCAACTACATATTGAGTTATACCGAATTGAATTTCAGTTAAAACGCTATCCTTTTTTACAGTCGTGAGGTGCCAAGTTAGCAAATAATGGCTTGTGAAATCCTTACCTGTGTGAACAATTAACTTATATTTAATATTTAAAACATCCCATTCATTACCTAGGCCTAAACAACCTTTTGAATTTACAATAAAAATAATTCAAACCAGAAAAAACGGTACGTCTCCAAATAAACAATTCTCATAACTTAACCATAAAATTGCATTAAGTTAAAACGCTTATGTTAAGAATATGTGTTTATTAGGCCTATATATATTAACTGTAAAACATATGCATTTAGATTTAAAATTATATTTATATGTAATAGATAAATTTTATAAAATACATAGGCTAATGTAAAAAATATAAGAGGAATATGTTAGTTACACAATAATCTTTCATAATTGACATAGGCTATCAGTTATCCTGTTGCAAAAGTCAATGAGAGTTTTGCAGGATTTGCAGGATAGACAACTGCAACTGTCTGTACAGCCTGCCTGTTCTTACATATGTCTGCAAGTGCACAGGCTGGACAAAGAGCTTGTCCAGGAATAAGATTGATATCCACATTTTTACACTTGGAAAGGTGTTCCATAAGTATTCAACACAAACCATTAATAACTGGTTTTTTGTGGCAACCAAATGGGTCACAACATTTTTTCCTAAAAATGTGGGTGTATTTGCCTAAATATTTATCTTTATGGTAATGGCAAATAAAGTAATTTCTTTTGAAATTCTTAATTTTAGCAAACATTGTTCTTCAGCGGGCAAGTCACTCCCCTAATCAATTCTTAAGGCGCTTCTTTCTTGTAATGTTGTTATGGGACTGTTCACTTATTATTTCACCCACCAAACAACTCATTTTTAATTTTTATTTGTAAGGTCGTTCAATACGGAGCAATGGCAATACTAATTTAAAACTACACTGACAGGACATGATCACTAGTCAAAGAACTAGCAGCAACTGAGCTTCACATATGTCTCAGCAATGAATGTGAGGGGGAGGAGTTCATGTCACCACTTGCAGACGCATCTAAGAACAGGCAGGCCGTACAGGCTGTAAGATGCTGCCGTTGACTATACCTGCAAATCCTACAAAACTCTCATTGACTTGTTGTAACATGATAACTAATATGTCAATTATGAAAGATTATTCAGTTACTAAAATATTCGTCATATATTTTTTACACTATGTATTGTATAAAATTTATTTACTATATATAAATCTTAAACCAAGTGCATATAGGCCTGTATTTTACAGTTAAAGTATGTAGGCCCAATAAATACTTACTCTTTACATAAGCGTTTTAACTTAATGCAATTTAATGGTTAAGTTATGAGTTTTGTTTATTTGGAGATGTACCGTTATTTTTTCTGGTTTGAATTAATATTTTTTGTAAATACAAAAACCTTTTAGGCCTAAATAATGAATAGTAAAATGTTAAGTATAAGTTAATTGTTAACATAGATTAGGATTTTACAACCCATTATTTGCTAACTTGGCACCTCACGACTGTAAAAAAGGGTAGCGTTTTAACTGAAATTCAATTCGGTATAACACAAAATGTAGTCGAGTCTCAGTCATAATTTTGTTTGTGAGATATTACTATTTGTATGAAGAACATTCTGTAAAATTTTCACTTGTTTTCATTCAGTCCCCTTTTTAGTTATTAACCCCTGAAAATTGACAATAAAAGGCTTTCGGCCATTTTTGGAAAGCTCTAGAAAAAGAAGGAGAGCATTCTCAGGCCTGAAACTTCTTCAGCAGGTAGTTATATAAGTATTCAACAGAGAAAAAAGTATTAGTTTTGAGTCTCATTTCTTTCATCAATCTTTAAGGTCTTAAAAAGTAACGATTGATGATTTTCATCCGAGTTTTTGCAGTATTAGTTTGACTGACTTTCTTGCACAAAAGAAACATTAATATAATGTTTTCTTAAAGTCCATTTCATGCTGAACACACTGGTTTTTAAATTATTCTGATATCTTTAAAAATAGCTTGGCAATTGAACTTTCCGCGGACCCTATTTTTCACTAAAATCTGCATAACCGCCATTTTAAAAATGGCCGCCAGAAAAAAACTATGGCTTGTAAAATTTTTTCAAATAGCGTTTTGTGATTGTCTTACCATAGAGAACTCATATTTAAAAAATTAGGCAAATAAAAAATGTTGAGCAACAAATTTTATTTTTAATGGGTGATTTTGAAATGGATTGACCCTGGCTAATCGTATGATAAAAATTAATATCGCTATCAAACTTAACGAAAATTGGATGGGGTCGTCATAAATTACGTCATCTGAAAATAGGGTTTGCGACAAGATTAAAGATATAAAATGAAGTGCATGGGTCCAAATGGGAGGGGTAGGCGTTGAAAAATGACTTCAAATTAAAAATTAATTTTGTTAGATGTATATATGGTTTAAATTAATCTTATTTAGTCACTCAGAATTTTATTTGTATATAATGGTAATTTTCAGCTTCCAAATTAATTTGTTTATGATTTATGTTTGTAAGTCTTCAGGTAGCGATTATCATTACAGTTCAATTGATCTTCATTTATTGAATGTATGAAAATGAGCTGAACCTATCTTAAAAATAAGCGTTTTATGTTGTTGGCTGCTACCATAGAGTAATAAGCTGCTACTGTGCTAAATGCATATAAATGGGTATTACAAGGACTGATAAATCTGTCGGTTTCCTTTTCGTGTCAAAATACAAGTGAAGTGCTCCTCTTCCGTTAATTATTAAATTACTTATGAAGTGCTCCGTAACTAAGTTTTTATAAGAAGGTACACTCTATCCACCATCAACAACTGATCAGTTGTTTTGGCCGTGCGTATATAATCAAGGCCCCACTAGTGGGGCCTTGATATAATAAACTTTGGTCCAAAATTTAAAACCATTTTTTAAATTTATGATCATATATTTTATAGTTTTTATTGGAAAAGTTTTTGTTTCAATAGTTTTTCGACAACATTATATTTACAACCAATAAAAAGTTATCTTAAAATTTTTTTTGTTACTCTGCAAAAAAACTTCATTGTTTTGATGGAGCGTAGGTTTATACAATCAGACGTCGTTTTTTCAAAGGGAGTTAGTTTAGTTATGACGGTAGGATGATTTTCAGGAGAGAGGCAAAAATTTCCCAAAAAGCGATGACGTCAATTATGGACGGACCTGATTCAAGGCCACATTTTCAGTGGGCTCTTACCTGATTATAAATTGGCAGATCCATGACGGTCAAAAATGAATATACCCTGTCAAAATTAAAGAACTAGCCACCCGAAAACGATAGGCGTTGGTCTCGAGTCAATATCTAAAAAAATGCATGTAAAAACAAAGTAGCTTTTTTAAAAAAATCTTCCAATGTTAATTTTTACACAATATTATCAATAATCTTTTG
Source organism: Flexamia atlantica (assembly GCA_035578135.1). Classification (NCBI taxonomy): domain Eukaryota; kingdom Metazoa; phylum Arthropoda; class Insecta; order Hemiptera; family Cicadellidae; genus Flexamia; species Flexamia atlantica. The sequence continues at coordinate 38,909,071 of JAQJVK010000008.1, read as the reverse complement.
TTTTCTGGGTTATGCTGTAATATAAAAGTGGCAAACAAGTAAAACATGCTTTTAGCAACAAAAATAAAATGTGTCGAAAATTCCCATGGGGGAGGGTTTTTATTGGTGGTCCATGCATAGATAAATATCTTTATCTAAGGCCCATGTCTAGTAGGGTTTGGGGGTGCTCCGATTTTTGCCCAACGGCTTTGACAATACACATATTATAAAAGGGGATTTTCCTACAAAACTTGAAGGAAATATTACGAATTGCGACCGCTAGAATTCCGGCACATGCGAATTATACAATGTTTGTAAGGAATGGCGTTTTCGGCATCTGGGGATCTTTGGTAGGAGGGGGGCAAAATGAAAAGTTATCAAATGTCCCCTGCCTCAGAACCATCGCGCGGGTGATGCTACTTAGTTTTAGCTCACAATTTTAGGAAATTTGCTAAGTAAGATCATTATTATCCCTGTGTAACACACAAAAATTACTTCCACTTTTAGTGGATGTCTCTAAAAATGTGAAAAAGTTAGAATTTTTAGATACGCTTAGACGGGTTTGTTTACGCTTAGACTAACATAATTTGGGTCCTTCTTTTATGTGACTAACTGAACAGTTAACCAACCAAAACATACAGCCTGAAAGTAACATAAATGAAGAATTATTACAAAGTGAAAAAGAGGCATCATGACATTTAGTACTGCCTACGAAAGCAAATAAGAAAGAAAGACTAACATAATAATATACATCTTCCTTAGTCTACGATTTATGGAAAGGGGAGGTAAAAGAAGTTAGTGTACTTCAAAGTTGCATAGTTCATAAACAATAGCACGCTAAGTCAAAAATAGGAAAAAAGAATGAGGTTAGGTGTTTGTATTTCTTGAAGATTAGGCATGTTCCATTCCACATAATGATTTTCCTGATTTTGTGACCATTTCTGGACTAGCCCATTTATGTTCACAAATAAATGAGGATTCAGCAAGAATATATCAAATATAAAGTCAGGAAGTATTATGACTGTGTTTTAAAACTAATTGAAAAGGTGGATTGTTAATTTGACAGAGGTAGGCCTATGTCAACTATAATTTAATATCTCACTTTTTTACAAACAAATTGAAAACTAAACATTTACATGTTATTTTTTGGGCTTCTTAAAAGGAAAATATTTTATTTAATCAAGTCAAATTACACCTAAAAACCCAATGTACATTCACAATGTAACTTAGGCCATGCATTTGGCACTAAGTTACTTTGCACTTACCTGAATTCCTACCCTTCCCACAACCTGTCCCTTAACTTTTTTAAAATATGGACTCGCCAACTGGGATATAAGATAACGCAGCGAAGAAACTATACTGCATATCTGATAAAGATTTTACTCTTCATTTACGGCAAAGAGAAAACTGTTTAGGTAACACTGTTCATTTGCTTCAGTCACCTCTGAAACGTATAATGTGACTAAAGCAGATGTGCAGTGTTTCCACTTAAAAAATCAAATGGTTGGGATCAGAACATCTCAGTACTAACACTTTCTATTGGATTTTTGAACTACAGGTGGAATTATACTGCAGTTTCTAGGGTTACAAAACTATATCCTACATCTCTTAGGAAAGCAGTATTTAGGCCCTATTGTTTATTGCTGATGATTACGTTATAAGTTATAGATTTATAGCCTAATTAGGACCAGTATATTTTACATGTAATGTATAAGAATGATTTATTAGATCTGTCTGCATGTATAATGCCAAATGGTGAATAAATGGGCAATAGTATACTTATTGTCTTAAGTGTTTTTTTTTTCACTTTTGCTATCAAAAGTATAGGAGAAATAAGCGCAGGTGCATTAGCATAGAGAATATTTCTAGCTGGCCCTGTTTTACATGTTCCTATGCTTACTTGTTTCATCAATTGTCATAGTTATTGAGAATGTTTTTTAGAATGTGCAGTCTGCCTTTTTAGTCACCAAATTTATTTTAGGCTAGGTATCCATAATCATATTTTAACCAATGCTAGAGTAATGACTGATTTTTATTCTGGTTTGCGTATGCCGACAAACTTGAAGAAGAAAATTCAGTAGGCCTAGGGCCAAACTTACTTGCCTCACATCCGTTTAGTTTGAATTAGGCCTAATTTATCCAAACAGGTAGGCCATAACCAGTAGGTAGAGCACAGAGTGAATTGGACCAAAGAGTGAATGTGACCATGTTTTTTTGGTGGCAGAAATTAGTTCTTCCCAAAAGTGGTCTCTGCCTTAAGAATTAGTATCCATATTGCATGATATGGGTATAGTAACTTAAGTTAGTTAACAACTATACCGTAAGGTTAAACATAGGTGAATGTAAAATTGGATAGGCTACTATTAATTTCTTTATTTTCTGGTTATATTTTTGAGTTTCTGCAATGTTAGTGCAATCTGGATAGTTTTAACTTACGGAATATAATTAAAAATCTTCCTTAGTTTAAATATTGCTTTTGGTCCCCAGTATTTCTTGTAAACCTATATGTTAACAATGTTAAACATTTTTGATGCTTCAAATAAAAACTCAGATATTGTAATTCAAATTCATTTCGTAAACATTTCAAGTGGGTAGAAAATTAGATTTGTAGGTAGCAATGTTAAATTATATTGTTCTCAGTAGATGAGAACGCCTTCATCTTCAAGTAGGCCTTCTCGTAGGCCTACTGTAATACCTTGGCATCCAGCAAACCTGTATACTCCCTTCTCAAATGCTTGCCTTATAAGATATTAGGTAATATTGTATGGCATGTTTATTTCTAAACATGTCTCAGTAATAAACTTGCTTGTTTCTCAACATAGTTTAACAATAAAACCTTATTTGTCGATTCATCTAGTTGAGATCTACTGGATTATTGCCCAAAATTCCCCATTATATTATTTCTGAGTACACTTTCATAATCTCTTTTCATGTTATTCTTTTATAGATCATATTTGTAGGTGGGCCAGTTTATTTCTGTCAGTAGGCTACAATAAGACGTTTCAAAAATTATTTATCTAAGCACTTGAAACTAGCTGGGTGGTGCAAAAAGTGCATTTCCGGAAAACTTATTTGGACGGCCTTATTATATATATTTTTCTAACACGTTGAGTGCCAAGCGGTGCGTTTGCACCGCTAATACACATTGTTGAACACAGCTTCCATGACCTCGAGGCCTCTTATAAAAACACTATTTTCGGTATTGGCCACTTGGTAGGGTTCTAATAGTTATTTGGGTGACCTTGGTTTCTTTTTCCAGTGTCCCATTCGTGAACGCAGCGTTTACAAAATCGGCCGCAATGCGCGCTGCTGTGTTTGAGAGCTAGTCTTTTTCCAGCATCCCATTCGTGAACACAGCGCTTACAAAATTGGCCGCATGGGGCTCTGCTGTATTTGTTATGATATAGAGCGGGTTGTTTCCAGCATCCCTTTCGTGAACACAGCGTTAACAAAATTGGGCACATGGCACTCTGCTGTATTTATTATGATTGAGAGCTGGTCTTTTTCCAGCATCCCTTTCGTGCACCGCTGTATTTTGACGTCATAAAACGTCATAAAAACTAATTACGATCTACTTTCTTGAGTTTTAGCGAATTTCCCCTGTAGGGAAGAAGCTGTTACCGTAGGTCTCATGGTAAGACCTAAGCCTAAAACCATCATAACTTTTCTTTTTGAGGTCCTCAGATGCCAAAAACACCATTCGTTCACTTTCATAAATATATATATATATATCTATATATCTATATATCTATATATCTATATATATATGTGTCTTTAAGCACGATAACTTGCGCAAAAATGGTCCAATCGGAATGAAATTTGGCATAGACGTGTAAAGTAGTAATTATTCGGACGAGTTCGTAAACCAGCCCGATCGGACCACCGGAAGGGGGGGGTAAAGGGGGGTAAACCCCCCCAAAAATGGGTTTTTTGAGATTTTTACATAGAAAAATAAAATTTTTCAAATTTTTATTGGCACCATTGAATTCAGCCCAAAAAAACAAACAATTTAGTATTTTGAATCATGGCTCTATGTCCATTGGTTGCCGAGATATTGAAAGTGGTAAACGCAGTACGTTGTCCCAATGTTAACCTTATGGGAAATAAACAAAATTCTATATCTCGCTTATTTCTCAACATATCTTGATAAAACTTGGTAAATGGCTTCTTCTAGTTCAGATCTACTAAATATTGTATTAAAACCACCCAGTTTTAATATACCTGTAGCAGCAAACCTGCATACTCATTCCCCATGTTATTCTTATGGAGCTTACAAAAACATGTCAAATCTCGCTATGTTGGATCGAAATATGTTGTTTTGCACTTGAAATTCGCTGAGTATGCAGGTCTGCTGCAACGGGGGTATTTATTAGATTTCACCAATACAAAATTTTATATAGTAGGAGGAATAGGCCTATATCCTATACCAGACTAGCATAGTGGCCAACTGGTGCAAATGCACCGCTTCATTATGACGTCATAAAACGTCTTAAAAACTAATTATGGTCAACTTTAAAATTATCTGCAGTAACATATATAATGAAAGGAATGTGTTATTGCACTTTTTTAGGTTTGGCCCCTGGGTAGGTTTCATTGCCATAGTGGTGGCACTCAATGTGTTAAAGCAAGAATTTATCTAACAATAAATTTACCCATATGCTAGTCTTATGCGTCAAGGATATGTATGTTTCTATAGTCATTTAGGCTACAACATACTAGATGTTCACCCACGTGGCTTCACCCACGTTCAAAATTTGAAACAGCTGGTATTGCTCCTGCACTGGTTTTTGTATCTGTTAGTTGGGAGTGGGTTTATTTGTTTACATTCGCCTGCTTGGATTGATACGTTGTTTTAACTGACCTACATAATATGACAAACATCATTTATTTATATCGATGATGACAAATTCACATACTTTCACACTTCTAACATTAGAAGGAAGTACAGTTCACGCATTAATCTCCGGCTACGGCTACTACATTACTAACCATATTATGTGATGTTTTAAACACTAGTACACATGATATTGGTAAACACAACCTTTGACAAACAGTGGGAATGTAAAACAATGTTTTCTCAAAAGTAGGACTACCCCCTCCCCTCCCCCCCCCCCCCACCGCCTTGCAACCTGCTGACTCTGCCATAGCTAGAGATATAATGCGTGAACTGTTGGATAACCAGGCCCCTCTTGCACTTTATTAAACTATTGCTGAGTAAAACAACCTTTTTCAACTTACAACTAACATCTGCTAATAAATTATCTTTCACAATAACATGGTGCAAGAGTAGTTGGTAAATGAATAAACTAGGCCACCTGTCAGTGTTAAGCCTGGTTTGCACTACGACTAGATAGTAGGACAGTAGAAAAAAATTCTTTTGTTCTCTATTGATTAAAGGTGTTACTGTCCACTGTACTGGTCGTCGTGCAAACCAGGCCTCAGTGTGATAAAAAGCTAATAATTTTTAATAAATTTTATACAACTTAACAAGCTATTTACAAGTATAATTATATTGTATTTCTCAACCGTTATAAATTCATAATAATTGCAGTGTGGTATTATGAATATTTTTTTGTATTTTAATAGTTTTAAACAAAGAATCAACGTGAAGGTAACAGTCTCTAAATGCTCAACAAAGAAGTAAAAGCAATTAAATAATGGTGAAAAAGTGATTTCTTTATTTAATCCGTTTGTTGAAAAAAACAAAACGCATGAACTGTTTTCCTCTTCTCCATGATTAGTATTTATAACTCCTATGACAAAAACCTTCACAATCATAACTTCAAGTACAAGTCATTACACAATCAGGACTTCAAGTCATAATGTTAGTTTTGAACAATTGAATCTAGGCTTACTCACATTTAACAGTCTTGCTCGTAGAGACATGAATATTAGTTCATGTCTCAGTTAAGCTACGAATCAATTTTGCAAGTCAATTTTTCTTTCCTCCTACGAGTAATTTAGTAGGAGGAAAGAAAACATTTAAAGATGTAGGCTGATAAACTAACCTCACTTTTTTGTCTTTTTAAGAATTGTAAAAAGGTTATAAGTAAAACTCTGGTAAGTTCTAAAATCTTTCATATTGTGTAACAAAAGGTTGTAAATTTTTAATACCATTAACCCTTTTCTTTGATAATTTGTACGATAAATTCATTCCATTGTGCAAGAGTATCTACAAAACTACAACCCTTAACTAGTAGTCAAATTCAGTCCAAATATGTTTTAATTATTTGTAAGTTGTAAAATTACTTCTGCAAGAGAAATGTATAAGCTACAACTAATAGGTTAATTTTGGCTTATAGCCTACTGTCAGAATGCAACTTATTGTGCAATAGGCCCCAGATAATATTTCAAAATGAAGTTACTTTTCAATAGTGCTAATCATTTCTTATCCATCGTTATCCCTTTCCACCTTTTCTTACAACCTAGAGAAGTTTATTATCATTTGAGCAGAAAAAGTGTTTTCATAGGCTTCATTGTAATTACACTTGTGGCTTCTTTGTTGTCAAACTGGTTTGTCAAAGTGATGACAAAACCATACCCATTCTGCATACATATATGACTTGCTGACTAAAGTTAAATGGAACGACATTGTCGGCAAGATATCCAGCACATAGTTTGCTTTATTCGTTGCCACATAGAATAGCAGTGTTTGAAGCATCTTCATCCTAGTGCAATGGATGAAAATAAACTAAGTTTAATGTAACTTATGCTACTTTTCAGATTATTTATCTATTACTATTACTATCTTTATTTGCCTTACTTGGTTGAGCGAAAGAAATTGTTCCCTAAAGGTAATTTTATGGAAATGGAATTGGCTTGTTATCATTTGTGAGTTCATTCAATTACATGATGAAAGAGTATACCTACCTAGTTTATGATGCATAGCTAAATGGAAAAAGGGGCCGAATTCACAACATTGGTTTGAACTTAAAAAAATTCCAATTTAATATTTATTTAAAAGCATTAACTATTTATTGACTGAACATAAATTAAGTTAAAACCAAGTTTAAACTAGGCTAAGTTGGAGAAATCAAGCCTTATAAAAGTTCCAGTATTAAATAAAAATAATTTTTATTCAAAAGCCATTAACATTTTTATTGATTGAGGATGTACATACCGTAGTCAATAACTAAGATAAAGTAAAGCACCCTTAAAGGAATAGATAAAAGGCAAAAAGTACTTTTGGTCAAAAATAACATGCTGAACTTATTGTTTTGACATCATTTTGTTTTGGTGGTTCCTCTTATAATTAACTGATTTATACAAGATTTGTTTAGCTAAATAAAATTCAATTTAGGGCTTATCTATATAAATATATCTTCATGGAAAAAAATTAAATGGTGAATTTTAAATTGGAAACTTTTTATTCAATGATGGGTGCATATAGAAAGTATTTTTCAAGAGAGGAACACTGGTTTAGATAGGGGTTTCTTCATAATTGTGGATTCAGAGGGGTCCATGAAGTTGGCCTACCCAAACCAGCCTACTCACAAATTTTATTACCTTTCGTTGGTTCCGTGATAGTTCTCGATAGTTCCATCGAAATTTTCGTTAGTTCCTCTTATTTAGTCGAGTAAATTAAAGAAATCAATGGGTAGGCTAACTTCAGGCAGCCTACCCACAAGAAAAACATCAAAAATTATCAAAAACAGTATCACACGTTAGTCCTGTGTTAGTTCTCGATAGTTCCGTATTAATTTTCGTTAGTTCCGTGGGTTTAAGTCATTTTATTACCAAAAACATTCATAACATTTGGGACGGGATAACTTCACGCCAGCCTACCCAACCATAGAATTATGCAATTTTAGTGTCAATTGTTAGTTCTGCGTTATTTCTTGATCGTTCCGTGTAAATTTCCGTTAATTCCGTTCTCCATCCACCATAAAAATAACATTAAATATCTTTTTTTGGCACCTGGGGTGCTGGGCTAACTTCACGCTAGCCTACCCATACCATGGATGTATACCATTTTAGTGTCAGTCGTTAGTTTAGTTTAGTTAGTTTAGTGGAGTACGGAACTAACGGAAATTTATACAGAACTATCGAGAACTAACGCAGAACTAACGATTGACACTAAAACTGCATAATTCTATGGCATGGGTAGGCTGGCGTGAAGTTAGCCCGCCCCAAATGTTATGGATGTTTTTGGGAATAAAATGACTTAAACCCACGGAACTAATGAAAATTAATATGGAACTATCGAGAACTAACACAGAACTAACGTTTGATACTGTTTTTGATAATTTTTTTTGTGGGTAGGCTGCTGTGAAGTTAGCCTACCCATTGACTTCTTTAATTTACTCGACTAAATAAGCGGAACTAACGAAAATTTCAATGGAACTATCGAGAACTAACACGGAACTAACGAATGGTAATAATATTTGTGGGTAGGCTGGTTTGGGTAGGCCAACATCACGGACCCGATTCAGAGTAATTGTGAACATTTTGTAAAATTAATGTGCCAGAACGGTTAGGTGGGCAGCACTGGCGTCAAACCAAAGATTGATCGTCCCGCTAAAACCTCGCTCTGGTCTCTAGGGCCTGCATTTGTGGCTGTCAATTTTAACCCTAGAAAGGTATCGTACATAATTTTGACTTGTGTGGAAGTGTTTTTTTGTCCGATTTTGCAATCAAATGACCTTGAGCCCTGTACTGTTAGCAGTGCTTTTCCCGCTACAGGTTTGATTTAATATGACAATTATGGCTGTTCTTACTGTATTTCCAAATTTAATTGGAAAAAATATGTCAAATTTACGTACAATACCTACAACAGCAAAATGTGCTTTTCAATGGACTCTTATGGAACTAATTCCCTAGAATTAAAATGGAGCTAAAGACATAATGTAAGTTTATTATATAGTAAATAATATTATCAATGTTTTCTTGTATTTGGATGCCTTCTTTAAAAAAAAAATTTCATCAAACATATTTTAATTTTTAACCACAGAGTAAAATTTACGTATCGATACCTTTAGCGTATTTTTGAATAACGATACCTTTCTAGGGTTAAGTTGGACTTTTCATTACCATAAACTTTGGAGAAAAGTTTTAAATTGTCCTGCAGTTGGTCCAAATTCTGGTGGAAAGGAAGGCTCATGACAATTTTTTGGAATTCCATTGCCCTTTAACTTGTAAATTCTCTGCATTACGGTTTGAACACTCAAGAGGAAGATGAGCTCAATGCTATTGCCCCACAGAAAAATCACTTTGGGTTGTTTTGTAAATCCTGGTTTAAGGTTAGGGATGCCACCAAAGTCGGACAACGCCAAATCCGGACTGTTTAAAATTCCCAACACGTCAAAGTTGGACAGTGACTAAGTCGGACAGCGCCAAACCTGGACTGTTTTGAAACAGTCCCGATTCGACGGGAGCGTCAGGTGCCAAAACCAGTCCGGTTTTGCACAGAAACGTTAAAGTCAGACGGCGCCAAACCCGGATGGTTTTGTTTTTGAACCTTACTGTACCGGGCTCCTCCTTTTTCTTCTCATAGGCTCGCTGTAAAGGGGACGATGACACTATAAAACGATTGTGATCAAATACAGGGACGGAAATTGTTAGACAATAATAACATGCCATAAAAAAATTTTCAATTTATAAACAAAAAAGTCATGCAAAAAACATTCACCACAATTAGGGTGTAAATATTATGTAAACGTATCCAGCTGCTCTGTTTCAGATGCTCCTCAAGTAACGGAGCATCTGAAAAGTCCAAACCCGGATTGTTTTGAAACAGTCCCGATTCGTCGAGAGCGTCAGGTGCCAAACCCGGACTGTTTCATTTTTGCACAGAAGCGTCAAAGTCGGACAGCGCCAAGTCAGGATGGAAAAACAGTCCAGAGTTGGCGCTGTCCGACTTTGTCGTCGTCCGACTTTGGCGCGTTCCCGTAAAGTTATTATGGAAGATTTATGGAAATCATTTTTCAGCAATATACTGACAATACTTACAATTTTTGAACCAAATAAAAATTTATCATAATAAATCTGATTTACTCAAATGTTTAATTAGGACTAACAGTGTTTACACCATACATCTAGATCTAAAAATCTTTCATTAGAATGTAATATGTACCTCATAACTGCTCTAAATTTAGTTTGCATATAAAATTAAACATTTTAATATTTGTTCACATTCACCCCAAGTAGGCCTAATAGGATTTTTAAAAATTTTATGTACTTATTTTTACCCCTAGGAATTTTAAATTTTAAATTTTTCATTTGCAAAATAATTTCAAGGGTTGAATGTGAAAAATCAAGTTTTTTACTTCTTAAAATAAAATTTAACCTGTCCTCAACTACCCTTATCATTTATGTTTAGTTGAGAATCAAAATTTGCTTAAGTAAGTGAAGACAAAATTTACATCCAACCAAACTTAATTTCATTTTACCGGTTTTTGGGTTTTTAAGGTAAAAGATCAAATAGTGCTCCTTTTATTTAAAAATAAATTTGTTCTTTTTTTGTCTGCCAGCATTAAAACTCGCAGGCATCTTAGTCTAAGAGAACTGTAATTTTAATCAGTAGCTTCCCTCCTCGACTAGCCTTAATTTTTTTTAATAAAATTCTTTTGAAGTTCAAGTAAATTAGCAAACCATTCAAAAACTAATTATCTCCTGAAACTTTCAGTTGGTTGCGTTGCACGGTCTAGAAGCGGACAGACACTTACTGCGTTGTCTTTTCTCACATTTGGATTTAAGCGTTGAGGGCATCAAGAACCTCTCCAAAGACAACCTTCAGGTCCAACTACTGATACAGGAGTGTGCTGCGCTTCTTACAAAGCCTTCGCTCATATCCAACCTCTGTTACGCCATCGACAACCCTCTGCACCAACAAAAGGTTGGAACAATCTATGTGTTCTTATCCTTTTACTAATTAGCATACTATGGGAGTTGTAAATCATTAGCCTGATTATGGTTTCAAAGGGCCGTAATCTTTGCCAAAAATTAGTTGGTAATTTCTCAAAAAAAAAATCTGGGATAAGCTTGAAAAAAGGCAAGGCATTTTTTTAGTTCTTACACGTTTTTATTACTTTTATGACTCAAAGGGCATTTATAGAACACGATGTTCTGTCTTTCATTTCTGTTATGTTCTAGACTTAACGTGGTAATATGTTTAGATAAACATGTTAATGCTTGCCATTGTATTTTATGTTTATGTTGTAATAGAGTACATACATTAATTTTCAGTGTACAATTGTCTCTATGTAGTATACATAGAGCAGACTTATATAAAGTAGACTAATGCAGTTATTCATTAAAGAGAAGTATGAATACCAGGGGAAAAACAGAGGGGGGAGGGAAAAAATCCAGAAACAGGTTACTATTTAAAAAATGAATCAAAGAAAGATTTCTTCTGATACATTTAATTTATTGATTACTAGAGTATTGTTGCAGCTTTGCTTGCAATGAAAATTTGTTCTCTCCATTTGGCTGTTTTACTAAAATCTTATTCTTCTATTATAATCATATGACTAAACCTTTGAAGGGGGGGGGGGGTGTTTTTATTGGTCATAGTCCTTAGAAACAACAAAAATCAGAATTCTGCAAACCTAAACATTATCTCCTGTATTTTGACACTTAACTGTATGCCGACGATGCAAATTTAAAAATCTCGGCAGAAAATCAGGAAAGAATTGAACTATTGAGTTTCTTAGAATTGGCTAATATCAAACATTTTCTAACGTCAAATCATTTAACATTAAATGCATCAAAAACCAATTTTATGATTTTTTCAACAAAACAAGACCGTAAAAAACTATCTCTATCTCCTAATATTGTGATTGATGATGAAATTATTGGGGAGGTAAATGAGACAAAATTTTTGGGATTAAATATGGATAGAAACCTGTGCTGGGATAGTCATATAGAACATGTAATTAAAAAAGTTAGTTCCGGTATCTTTGCATTAAGACGTATGGCCTCTTTTTGTAACTTACCAGTATTAAAGAATATCTATTTTGCTTTTCATTCATTCGCATATAGCTTACGGCATCTGTTTGTATGGTTCAACATCTATGGGAAATATGGATAGAATTCTAAAATTACAAAAAAAAGCTATTAGATGCATTTTACAATTAAGACCAGATGACTCTGTAAAACATTTGTTTAAAGATCTTAATATTTTAACTGTATATGGACTTTATATCTTTGAATGTATATTGTATTTCAAAAATTAAAAAAATAAAACAGATTCTGAATTAGTTCCCCATCAGTACAATACAAGACGACAAAATGAAACAAATTTTAGTAAACACAGGTTAGAATTCTATAAGAAAAAAACCACATGCTTTGGAAATAAATTTTTTAGAGCACTTCCATGTCAACTAAGACGGGAAACAAATATTGTGAAATTTAAATCAAAATTAAAAGTTTACCTGGTTAACCAAGCTTTTTATAATTTTGAGGAATTTTATAACAATTAGCCAAAATTGTATTAGCCTATGATTTTTATTTTAGTCTCTTTTAGTTTTAACATTTGACACCATTTATTGTATTTATGTACAATGATAAATAAAGATGTTTTGATTTGATTTGATTTGAAGATCGGTTCAATAGTAATAGACTTTCAGTTGTGTATTAATACAAAAAATGTGTTTTTGCAGACTTTGAAACCTTCCAACCAACTTCTTTCATACATCAGCAAAGCACTGCGTCTCTCTCCAGTGCAAGAAGTCACTTTCGGCCTTGCTCTTCTCCATTCATCCAACAGTGACATTGTCATTTTTGCTACCCACTTTTTGAAGCAAAAGTTACCAGAACTTATTCGTACCTACATTAATTCGGGTAAGATATTTTAAGGCATGATTAGGGTTCACTTGAGTCAATCATTTGGCAGTTTTATGTTTTTCCAAAGATTTGCATAAGTTATTCAGTTGAGATTTATTTCAGAGATTAAATCAATCTCTGTTATTTCAACTTGGTGTGACTCTATTTAACAATGATTTTATAATTAAAACGTTGCAATGCTACTGCAGCAGATAGGCCTATTAATTGAAGTCATCAACTCATGCTTTATAATTAAAGACATATGAAATATATTTAAGGGTCAAAGTCAAATTGAGGGCCAATATGGGGAAAAAAATTTTCCATGTTATGATATTTGTAAAAATGTATATTTATTGCTTTAACTGTTACATAATAATACAAATAATAAAGTTTTATACCCAGCAGTGCTTGTTTTTATTATTTTCCCCTTTTTTTATGTTATTTTTCAGCATGGCTACGCCTGAAGCATCACTTCACTAACGCTAGTTATAAATTTAAAAAAATATGTTTTTTTCTTAAAATTTTAAAAGTAAACTATGTTTTTAGTTGCATATTATCAAGGCTTTCATGAACCTAGCATTTAAATGATTTTTAAAAAGTTAATTTAATTTTTATTTGTTTTCAAAAATGAAATCATCAAAATTCACGGCCGGGGAGGCAGTAAACTTGAATAAAAACATAGTAAATGATGATTATAGATTCCTAAAACAGATTGCAAAAGGTGTAAACTAATCAGTCTAAAAAGAACCTACTTGAAGAATTCAAATTTTTTTATAATAATTAATTTTTAAACACATTTTTAAGGCGTTACCGAAGTGACGTGGCGTTAGTGAGGTGACAATAACGTTAGCGAAGTGACACTAATGTTAGTGAGGTGACGCGGCTGCTGGCGAAATGACGCGGAAGCTTCAAAAGTGGCACTGCTTGGTTGTCAAATACATAAAGAAACAACAAACAACAAAGAAAATGACAAGAAAAACTGCTTAGATAAGATGTACTATACTAAAAACTTGTTATAAATGCCTAAAATTATCATGTTTCAATAACAAAAATTGATATTGTAGTGTTTTAAAAAGGGCATTACCTAATCTACTTGTAACAAACTTCTTCTAGCGATTAAAAGTACGCACTTAGATCTGTATCATAAGAAATTGCCAAAATCAAACACTTGATGATTTTTAAATAACCTTGGCAACTGATCAATATGCTGAAACATCATTATTTATTAATGTAGTACTCCAAAACTTAAAAATATTCTTCAAATTAATCTTAAAAGTAATTCCGACATTATATATGTGAAAAAAATGCTCTTAATTTAGATTAACAATACCATTAAACTTGTAAAATATTCTATCGCCTTTAGGTGCAAACTTAGGTGTTGGCAGAACACCTTTTATTTCTTTAATAGAAATGTAGGAAATGTCATTTTCATTTGGAAAAAACATAGATAAATCTTTTGAACACTGATTCATAAACATAACTTTGATTTCCCTGTCTTTTTCAACGCTTTGAACAATAGCAACAAAATTTTGACTTTTTTTAGACTTAGAGTCCTTTACGGCTACCACAACGAACTTTCCTTGGACCACTTCATTATCTTTGTACGGCTTGCACTCGATGTCTCTCGAATGTGCACTAGATTGTCCAGCTTCTTCTTTTTCTTCTTCAGAGGAGGAAGAGTAGATCTGACTAACTTTGAGCACAACTTTCTTTTTAGGTCGCTTTTGTTTGATTTTTTCTTCACAAGTTGAGGATTTTCGTTTTGATTGGATTTTTTTCCGAGATGTCTGTCCAGGTAGTTTTAAGTCTCTTGATGTGGATTGCTTGGCGGAGTAATCTTCCAAGGTTTGAAAATGGAAATGCTCACACTCACTGGAAGGTTGACATGTAAAGCAAGACAATGTACGTGCAGTCATTAGCCCAGCTCCATAAGCAAGTTGTCGAATCTGCATAATTCCTTTAAGAGGGGGGAGGGTTTTCGGCAACATATTTTGAATTTCCTCCATCTGCACTGACTGGACTTCCCTGATTATCATATTGCTATTAGGGAATGCCTCAACCAGGTCTGCTGCCGATCGAATGTCATGTCCGTGGAGGACGTGTGAGTCAGCACTCCTCTTAATGGCTCCCCCAACCCCATCCATCGCCCCCTTTCCGTGGCCATGCTCCGAAAAATTCCACGTAAAATTTTTAAGGTTTGGGAAAAGCGTTGGGAGGAGCTTGTGCATTAAATAGATGTTTTTCCTATTCTTATATTGGGAAGAGGGCCCATCGCTGAAAAAATGCACTGCATGTGTGTTGGGGTACTCCTCAGCGGACTCTGTTAAAATGGGCTTAAGGTGAGCCCATACCCCATGGGCATGGTGGTCTAGATTGTCACTACTGGTCACAAAAGATTTTGTATCATTGACCGAATAACGCACCCCAGTGTGCAAGGATATCTGTCTTTTACTAGCACCGAAGTGCATAGCCTGCACCTCCGTACTGCACTTCGCCACGTAGTTTTGAGAGAAGTCTATATGGAAAATCAACTCTCCATCTGTCAGGGTCTCCTTCTTTTTCTCTAATATATTCATTTGGTGGAACATATTGAAAACGTGCTTCTTGAACACAACAAAAGATCTTTTGAACATTTTTACTAGCTCACCAAGTGAGGTTTCTTCTGTAGATTTCACCACCTTCTGTATCTGTTTGGTAACTCCCTTAATGTTCCTTTCTTCTTTAACACGTTTCCATTTGTTGAATTTAACACGTTCATCTTCTTGATCTTTGCTTTTAAAAGTTAAATCAATTTTGGGACATTTTTTGCAGACATTAGTCATGCACTTTTGTTTCTTAGTCGAACAAACAAACCTCTTTAATATGTCAGAAGTATGCGATGTATCTAACAAGTTGCAGTTTCTTAATGCAGTTACAACAAACTTGAAATTTTCATGTGTTTCACATGCACATGTTTCCCGATCACGGGCTTTAGGGCGTGTGACCCAGAATGGTCTTGCCCTCAAAAACGTTTTGTAAGATATCTGACTGTTTTCATTTTCTGTTGTAAACCTTATGTACAGATTCTTCATGGTATCTAAAAGAATTCGCCGTTGCATTTTTAGTTTACCCCTTTTTACAAAGTCTTTTTTTCCGGGGCACATCCTGGAAACTGTGTCACTTGTAAAAAAGTTTTTTAAAGCAACCGACTCTCTGACTGAAATAGAACAGTATTTTTTTCTTTTGAATGTCAAGTCAACCTCGTCGCCTTTTTCCTGCTGGTGCAGCTTTTTACTGATTTTGTAGGAGACGATTTCTTTTAGCTGATTTTGAAGTCTATATTTTTTTATTATTTTAGTTCCAATTACTTTATGAATCACTTGGCGCTCCTTCGATTTTGGACTGACACATTGAATTTGCTTTTTGACCTGTTTTTCAAGTGCAAATCCCAGGAACAATCTTCTCTTTATATTAGGTGAAACTTTTTCTTTTCCAATCAACTCACTGACTTTTTTGGACGGAGAAGGTGAAACAGTTGTGTTGATTCCTTGGATTTTTTTTCTTTTTTCTCTTCGTAATCTTTTCTTGTACCTGTCTACTTTTTGTTCGAGCAACTTAATTTTCTCCTCTTGTTTTTTTATCTTTCTGTATGCCGAGGATCGATCCCGGCGAATGGCTTTTCTTCCTTGAGCTCTCTGCCTACTTTCCTCAATAGGCCTAACTCCTTCGTCTTCAGATTCAGGTGGTGTGTTTTGAATCGCTTCTTTAGTTGCTTTGACTCTATTCCGATAATTTTTAGATCTTTCCTTCCATTTTTTTCTCTGTTCTTTTTGTTCCTTTGGTTTTAGTTCCGATATGAGTTTTATTTTTTTTGCCTGCTTCAGCTTGTGGTATCTGTCTCTATCTTTTTTACGTTTTTCTTCTAGTTGTTCTGTTGTTAACTTGGCTTTAAATCGCCTTTGACGTTCTCGATTCAACCTTTTTTGTCTTTCATATTTTTCGGAGTCTTTTTTCTGATCACTTATAGTTTTATTTTTCGATTTTGCCATTTTTGGCCTAGTTACAATCTACCTGTAAAGAAAAGAAAACGGTTGTAGTTATATTGCACACAAATATCTCGGCTAAAATTTCTTTAAAAAAAGTTTAATTAAAAAAATTTATTAAAGTTAAAATTGGTATAATTATTTTTTAGTAAGGAAATTTACCGGCATAAAAAAAGTAACTAATGAAGGCCTAAATGTAAATTTTTAGAACTGATGTAATTTGTTTTACTCAATTTTTCATGTGGATAACATTTTAAGCATAGTATTCCTTTCATAAAAATTCATTTTAAGAACACATAATACAGTTAAAGTTATTTATTTTCCTAGATAAATAGATTATTCATCACTTCAATAACGAAAATCAACACTTCTCTAACGTTATAAAGGTGACGTTGCAATATTTCGTCACTTCGGTAACGTTATTCACAAAATCGTCACCTAGCTAACGTTACTAAGGTGATCCGTTACCTAAGTGACGTTAGAAGGTCTATGATTTTTAGAACGTCAACTAAGGCAAGAAGATAGCTTACAAACATCTAACTCCGTTTCGGTTATAGGTTAGACTGACCTTGAAGTTGATTGCAAGAACTGTAACGAAAATTAATGGATTTACTTGCGTTATCGAAGTGATGAACATTAAACATACGGCATAATACTTACCTTTTTAGTTTTATTTCTTAATTTAATAATTAATTTAAAGTATTGAACAATTATCCCTGCACATTTAACGCAACATTTCAGATCGTCTTATAGAATGCCAGGAACGATGGAACATTGCAGACGATTTTAGCGGGAAATTAAGGAAACGCTTTCAGTTCAGCCAGACCATGAGGGACAAACATAAATATATATAAAAATGCATTAAATGAAATTACGAAGTATATAATTGAGACAATCTTTTATATTACATTAGTTAATCGAAATATTTGACTTTGAATTAATATTTTTTTCTAAGATTATGAAGGTTTTTAAGGAATTTGTTTTTGGAAGTTGGTCAGTGGGGACAGTTAGCGAGGTGATGAAATAAGCATAAGATATAGTTTTTCAATCATTTATTTATTATATTCTCACAAATTTATTATTGAATTATCTTACTTATACATTTATCTTAACTTAGTAAAATTTCTATACTAAAATATTCATTATTATTAATTTTAGGGGGGAGGGAATCGATATTGGCCCTCAATTTGACTTTGACCCTTAAACCAAATTCAGACTTATTTTTAAATAACTTAAAGTTTCCTTTGATTATTCTAAGTAATTGAACACTCATATTCTCTTGTGGTGATCCCACTAAAGATTTTTTGCTTCTTTTTCAGCAACATCAATAGTATTATGAATGATATATAATATGCATTCAGCTAACTAATGTCCTATTTATTTGTTAATTACTGAAATGTCAACGATGTTAATTATCTTTCTTTATATGCTATAACATTTTTTACTTCCTCGGTCCTTTTTACGTTAATTTTAACCACTTTTATATCCATCTCTACCAGTATCTATTTGTAATTAAACATTTCCAGACACTGCCAATACTAGCCTACCAGAAGGCGGACTTCACGATACTACCCCAGAAGTTCTCAACCTCATTTTGAAAAGTCTCTTTGGCCCAGGCGAAACACTTGGTATGAACATTGATTACTCCTCATGTTTTAGTTCAAAAATTCCATTATTTTTGAAAATATTGTGATTGTACCAAAAATAGGCATTTGATGAACACAAACAATAAAATGCAACATTTGAAGAATATGAGTCCACTCTAATCATTCTGACTTTTATCATACTAATCTTTCTCTAATCATTCTTTCTACTCTTTTCTTGAGTAGGAAAGACCAACAGTTATGATTATGAATAATTTATTATGATTATGATTCACAGTGTTTCATCTCTCATTAGCCAGTTATGTGTTATCTGACTTTTAGCAAAATAAGGCCTATCTAAGCCCTACTTTGCCTTAGATCTATCTAAGATTGAAAAATATTGATAAGATTAAAGAACAATACTCTCTACAGTTAATATATAAAAATATTTTATATATTGCATAATTGCAGAATGGCTCAACTAAATGTCTTCACAAAACAATACGTCCTAAAGTAATATCATGCTATAACAGGGATCTCCAAATAAGGTGGGTTAGTGAGTGGGGGGGGGGGGGTAGTGCCTGGTGAAATTCATGTATTTTTAGTTTGGGTATTAATTTGTTAAAGTATATGCAAATTTACATAATAAAGGCTCTGAGAACACAAAAGTTAGGCAGTTCAACAAAGACATTTCATTTAGTAATTTTAGCTGAGTTTTAACGGACAATTTGTTGAGTTTTTTATTTTCTGCCCGCCCCAGAATTAAAATGAATGTAATTTTTAAATCCCAGTTTCCCCATAGTACGTTGATCTAAAACAAACGAAAAATTGAACAACTATCGGTGATTTTTTGTGCAGTAGAGTCTCACAAACAACCCAATGTGTTCTTTCACCCTGATGGGTTTGGAGAATGTAGAGTTTTCCAGAGTATATTTTAGGGGTCAAAGAAAACTCCGGAAAAACTTTATATTGTATTCGGGCTTTTGCTTAAACACATAAAATGTGTTAATAAACCATGTATCCATATGGTGTCTTTACATTTTATGGACTGAATACAAGTCTAAATAAACGTAAAGTAACTACAAAACATAATCAATTACTTGAAAATGGCAATGCTAAACATTACTCACTTATTGTTAAAACAAAGTGGTAAAGTTTTCCAGAGTGAGAGAATTTACCAAGAAATTGAGTTTGTGAGATTTTACTGAACCCAATACCCAGGCTCTAATAATTTCAAGATCCCTTTGAACGGTATAACAAGTCTTTTTTTTTAATCCATCCACAATTGTCCTCGAATTTTTTGTCGTTGAACTATCCAGAATGTCTTGATTTCTAATAGTTAATGTTGACTAACTGCTATCTTATTTTTTTTAGGAAAGGCTCTAGGCTAGGATTTTAACTATGGGAGTAGAAGGATAGACAACTAGCTTACCTTTGAAAGAGTTCAGGCAGGCCATAGAAAACATGAAGAAAAACACAATAAGAAAAAAACCTTTTTCCTTCTCTTGTGCCTGAAGAAGTTCCTAATTGGGATAAAATATTGTGATTATTGTGTTTTTCTTCATGTTTTCTATGGCCTGCCTGAACTCTTTCAAAGGTAAGCTAGCTGTCTATCCTTCTATTTCCATAATTGCTATCTTATTTTGTTATTTGATAATACAAAATGTATTAATACTCTATTTCAGTTTTGTTGGTGAATTATTTTTATGTTTTATTTATGACGGAACTGTTTTCTTTTCTAGGTGTTACTCCTGAAACCAAAGAAGTATTTTTGAAAAATTTGCGAAGAGATTTTCCCCGAGAACTGGTGCCTGTAGTACTATCGCCACTGTTGTACACATACAGTGCTGACCTGCCTATGGACAAACTGAACCAAGACTCCTCCAACATGGCTAATACAATGGTGAGTCGACTGACATAATGTTTTTGCAAGAGAGTTTTTCTGTAGGAAGCTGATTCTATAACCTTGTGGGCATTTGTGTGTCACTAGCCTGAACATCATATAAAAACTGTGATTTCTGCAGTGTTTAAAACCAGAATTATATACCAAAATTCTAGGACTGACATAAATTAAATCATGTGGGCAAAACATCATTGCCTATAGAAATTTTTCTAAGCAATAAACATAAAAAAAAACTTAATCTAAGTAATATCTTATATAACTTTTAAATACTACTAAATAATAAAAACTCAACAAGAATTTCCCAAAAAAAACTCAAAGTACAAAAATATAAGTATATTTTAAAATATAAAAGTATAAATAAATTAAACACCCTTAACTTAAAAGTAATATAAAAAAATCCATATCCGTATTTTACATGTTAAATAGTTTATACATTTTTCCATCATGTTAAGAAGGCAATTGATGTTTATTAAGGTAAAAGTTAAATTGTCAGACAATAATGGTATCAATCTCCCATCACATGAAAAGAGAGAGTAAAATTAGAACCAGATAAGGAAGTTAAAAGATATGGTTCATATCGGTCAGTTATCTTATCTGTTGTTTTGCAGTAAAAAGGTACTCATTGTAACTTAATCATTGATTTGATTGTAGGGATTGTTCAATACATTCAGGCTAACAATAGGACTCTTATTTATTTTGTCACAATCTTTTGCCTCCGTTTTGGTGTTCTATTATAATATTTTTGAAATAACTAAATAAACTGGAATTATCTATCGAAATTGAGTTTAAAGTTGTAGGACCACCTTTTTAAGGACTAGAATTACTAGTACAAAATGAGGTAAGAAATTTTGAGGTTGGCTGTGATTTTAAAATATGCACCATGTTTTGGGTTCCTATATGATAGGATGTTACAATTATTTATCAGTGATTCAAATTTAATGTAGGCCAATATAGATTTTCACTTATTGTTACTTTTCTTTCACTTCTAGTAAGTTTTTTTGGGTGCTTTGTTTGTTAGTTGAAAAGAACAGTTATTTATGTATTAAGAGTGTAAAGTGGGTTTTTCTCGCTTTAGCTGAACTCTTACTGCGCTATGCTAAGTGTCACACAGTAATTATAGCGAACGTGAGAAAGACAATTTACACGCAAAATACATACAATAATTTTTTCTACAACTGCATTTTTGGATTCTCAAACGATAAATATAATCATTGTTAATCTATTGTAGTTAAATTTGCCATTGCAATTATGATTTTGTGCTTATAAACAAGTCAAGCTCAGTTGAATCAAAACGGGAGCAGAAGCACTGGAGCTGATGACTCGATGACTGTGATCGGCTGGAGCGCGTAGAGTAATAATGCAACCAGCTGGCAATAAAGACTTTATCGCTCGCTCCTCAATAAAAGCTGCTTTGTGATTGGTCTTTAGCAATATACGATTTGCTCTATTGCAGCTGGACAGTACCCTAGCCGACCTGGTGATGGAGATAGGCTACAGTTTCACCAACTCGGTGGAGGAGTGTCGCGGCCACCTGGTGACGATGGGCGGCGGCGGGGTGGGCGCGGGCGGCGTGGCTCGGGTGCTCTCCATGATGGTGCGCTCCCACACCGGCCTCAACAACGCCTTCTGGGCGGGCACCACCGACCCGGCGCCGCCCAAGGACAAGCCGCCCGAGCCGCCACAGCCCACAGGCTGGAATGTGGAGGTGTTCGTGCAGACGCTGAAGGAAATGGTGAGTGTGAGTTGGTGGCGACTACTTGTTGTCGCTGGTCTCTTATAGTAATTTCACAACAGGTAATGTTGTGAAATTACTATAAGATACCTTCTTCTCTTTTCCTCTTTCTCAACTTCAACAAAATAATACATATTACTGTAAACTAATTTATGTAAGTTGTGGGTTGGAAAGCAGAGTTGATTGATAAGGAGATTCTGAAGCACAAAACATATAACGGAAATGAATCATCATTTATAAATTCCATTTACTTTCCTCCACTTGCTTGGGGTTTTGTATAGTACTGTAGTTTCTAGCATGGAGCTACTCATTGATTTTCAAACCTCTGTGAAAGAACTAAGTTGTAAAATCAACCAATTTATGACCTAATAATGTTCAAGATCCCTCTGATTAAGATCTTGTCAAAATACCAGCAAAGGAGACATTGTTCCAAACCCAAAAATTGTACAGGTAGAAGTAACCATTTTTTGACATGCAAAAAATTATATTTGAACTTTAAGAATCATAGTTTAGATCATAGATCTTGTGATTGGAAGAGATATGTTGTAATATTTTTCTCTTTTATTTGTATTTTTATCATTGCATAATTTAGATGTGCATTATGAACACATAAAAAGCAAAACATAAAAGCCCCTCCAGAGTGAGTTTGGCATCAGCATGTCAACTCACTTCTTCCTAGGCTCAGTAAATCATATTTTGCTTTGCTTGCCATATCTCAATCTGTTGAATTCATTGTACTAAGACAGGTATATTTTGCATACTTTCATTCACTCATCTCCTATGGTCTGCTGTTCTGGGGTAATTCAACAGAGGCACACCGGGTTTTTAAGATGCAGAAAAGAGTAATCAGAATGCTCTCTGGCTCAGGTCCTAGAGATTCATGTAGACAACATTTCAAGGAGTTTCATATTCTTCCTCTTCCATCTTTGTTTATTCTCCAATGTCTCTTGTTTGTCAAATCCAACTTCAATAGGTTTTTTGAAAATAACTTTCATCATCAATACTCCACTAGGAATACTTCAGTTTTACAGTATCCCATTCATAGAACAACATTTTTTGAGAATTCACCTTCATATTTCTGTTTAAAAGTTTACAACCATTGCCCCAATGAAGTTAAGAATGAGCCCTGTTTCAAAAAGTTGCATCTGACTTCCTTCTTCAAAAATGTTTCTACAGTCTGTCAGAGTATCTCAATGATAATCGGAGTTTCTCATAACCTCTTCTCTAACCTCTGTGCGTACCTGAGTATCAACAGTCGGGGCCGTGGATTTGGTTGTGGAATTTTTCCCAGATGGAAGCCTCATTGTTTTATTGTATGACTTGTATAGTAGTTTTAAGTTCAATTTGAAATGGATGGAAATGTTATGACTAGTCTACTACCCACGCAGATTCTGCATGTAAGGGCGTATTTAGATGCTGTAAACAAATAAATAAAATAAATAAATAAATGACAGTCCTTATTAAATTTACTACACAAGACCAATTTTTGCCCCATTTTTGATGGCAATTATTTCAGCACTTACCCAGTAACTCCTAGCCTTATCACTGGCTCTTGTTGCGATGACAGGTGCCCAGCCTGCAGTGGAACGACGTGATCCTGGAGCTGGACCACGCAGACTTCATGGTGAAGGACAGGCAGGGCCTGAGTCTGCTGTTCACCACGCTGAGACTCGGCCTGCAGGGACAGGGCTTCCCGCCCGACAGGTTCCCCGTGGACCTGCTGTACAGGCACTGGAAACACGCCGACTCACAGGTAACTCTGTTTGCTGTTGTGTTATAATGTCACCTTGATAATTTAGACCTCAAAAAACTTGATAAATGAATAGGCTCTCAGTTGGCCTCTATTTACATCCAGCCAGAATTTTTATTTTCCTAGTAAAAGTATAATAGAGTCAGATTTTGTCTAGTTCTCTTAGCTATTACAATTACAAGCTATTAGTGGGGTTTCGACTAACAATTTCTGAGGAAATAAAGAAAATGGCTTGATGGATCTTTATGAACGTTTAAGAGCAATCAGATCAAATGACATAACACGTTCATTACCAACTCAACTATAGTTGATGTTAAAGTTCCATTTCTTTGACCAATGCCACTGAAGATTCTGAATCGATCTCAAGCGTTAACTATGGTTGACATCAGGCCACTGGAAGATAACACATTTCAACTCTAGTCGATGTTATTCAGTAGAATGGACAATGTTCTAACATCATCAGTAGCGAACTTGTTAAATTTTATGATGTTTGATTTTACTGTCAAGATTATGACTGGCATTTGACATTTAGTTAATATAATTACACTCATCTAAGTAATATCAAGTACGCCAACAATCAACTGTTAACCAGCTTTAATCTCCCATGTCACTGTGTCATCAGTAATTTCATTTCATATCTTGTTTTATAATAACTAAAAAAAATGTTTATAATAACTATAAAATTCATTTTTATTCTAGCTCTCACTCTTCCAACAAATCCTGAAAAACCCAGATATTTTCTGTTTTGCTGATTATCCATACCATGCTGTGGCTATTGACATACTGAAGACATTACCAGAAAATGACAACAAGGATCTTCTGACTTGGTAAGATTATTGTAGTGTTTAGGTTATTTGATGTTTAATAGATAATCACTGAGCTGACTTTTCCTTTTACTAAACGCATAATGTAAGGTGATCGGTATGAACACAAATTCTTCCTCTGCACTTTGGATCATTGTCAGACTTTGAAAAACTTTTTAATGATTTTATGTCACTGTTATAAATATTTTGTGTTAAGGAATAGGCCAAGCATCAAGTCCAAAAAATAAATAAACACATAAGTAAAAGCAAAGCAGAATAGTGTAGAATAATTAAAGATTATTTTGGTTAATTTGTTATTTTTTTGAAAAAAAAAACTAATTTATTGGGCCTAAACTTTTCAAAAACGTCTGGCCAACGTTAAATCTACCCAGTCATTCTCTAAGTTCTAAGTAAACCTCAAGCAGTATCTTGTCTCACAGTGTTTTTACATTGTTAATGAGGTTTTTGTGTTTCCTTGCCTAACCTAACCTACTTTACCTTTTCTGTCCTAACCTGGGCTGATAGCCCATAAACATTGACTGGTCTCATGCTGTGTAACCACGGTCAACCAGAAAACGCTGAAGTAAAATAAGAATAACCAAACGAACCAAAACAAATTCAAAACATATATATATATATATATATATATATATAAGGGTAAAACATAAAGGATTGTGTAACTTTCCTATTCACATATTTTACTTTTTCGTTTTGTTAATGTAAATTTTAATTGATATTTTATTAAACTAAAACAGGCTATTGTCATATTATATTTTGTTTTGAGTAAGTGACAAAGGAAATCATGTTACTCACAAAATGAACGCCTCAACAAATTTTTTAAAGTAGGAAGATTGAAGTTTTAGGTCTAGTGGTAGACCAATCTATCCACAGAGGAGAATCAAACAGAGTATCTTCTAATGTTGCGCTCAGAGCGTGTCTAGCGCTGCCTAGCGTGTGTCAAGGACTTAGTTTAGGCCTACCATTAACTCCATAAGAGAGCACCACTGTCGCTGCCCTTTTCTAATTTAACTTAACTGTAACTAGTAATTGGATGTAACTAGTAACTTAACTATTTAACTGAAAATAGTACTTGGGCGAACAGAAGACCTATTTCAAAGCTACCTCTGTTTGATTCTTCTTTGTGACCTGTCTCAGTTATTGGTGTATTTAGGTTGCTTTAGTTCTAGCTTTCAACTAGCTGATGGTTTTGGCATAAAATACTTTCTCAAATTATACTAATTGGTAGTTAATGGTCGCCTTTTCGTTTATTAAAACTTGACCGTAACCAACTGTCGTGCGGTGCCCAGGCGGTCGCTGGACCTGGTGCAGACTCTCCTTTACCTGTCGGAGCGCGGGCTGTACTCGCAGGTGCAGGAGCTGCTCAGTAATGTATCTAATGTTGTGCGGTGGCTGTGACAGGCGGTCGCTGGACCTTGTGCAGACTCTCCTTTACCTGTCGGAGTGGGGGCTGTACTCGCAGGTGCAGGAGCTGCTCAGTAATGTATCTAATGTTGTGCGGTGGCTGTGACAGGCGGTCGCTGGACCTGGTGCAGACTCTCCTTTACCTGTCGGAGCGCGGGCTGTACTTGCAGGTGCAGGAGCTGCTCAGTAATGTATCTAATGTTGTGCGGTGGCTGTGACAGGCGGTCGCTGGACCTGGTGCAGACTCTCCTTTACCTGTCGGAGTGCGGGCTGTACTCGCAGGTGCAGGAGCTGCTCAGTAATGTATCTAATGTTGTGCGGTGGCTGTGACAGGCGGTCGCTGGACCTGGTGCAGACTCTCCTTTACCTGTCGGAGTGCGGGCTGTACTCGCAGGTGCAGGAGCTGCTCAGTAATGTATCTAATATTGTGTGGTGGCTGTGACAGGCGGTCGCTGGACCTGGTGCAGACTCTCCTCTACCTGTCGGAGTGCGGGCTGTACTCGCAGGTGCAGGAGCTGCTCAGTAATGTATCTAATGTTGTGCGGTGGCTGTGACAGGCGGTCGCTGGACCTGGTGCAGACTCTCCTTTACCTGTCGGAGTGCAGGCTGTACTCGCAGGTGCAGGAGCTGCTCAGTAATGTATCTAATGTTGTGCGGTGGCTGTGACAGGCGGTCGCTGGACCTGGTGCAGACTCTCCTTTACCTGTCGGAGTGCGGGCTGTACTCGCAGGTGCAGGAGCTGCTCAGTAATGTATCTAATGTTGTGCGGTGGCTGTGACAGGCGGTCGCTGGACCTGGTGCAGACTCTCCTTTACCGGTCGGAGTGCAGGCTGTACTCGCAGGTGCAGGAGCTGCTGAGTAATGTATCTAATGTTGTGCGGTGGCTGTGACAGGCGGTCGCTGGACCTGGTGCAGACTCTCCTTTACCTGTCGGAGCGCGGGCTGTACTCGCAGGTGCAGGAGCTATTGAAGTTCCCGATGGCAAACTGCCCAGACGTGCTGGTCCTGGCGCTGCTGCAGATCAACCAGCCGCCCGTCTCGCTCGTCCGCCAGGAGCTGCTAACCAACCTCATCCCGTACTTCCTCGCCAACCACCCCAACTCGGCGGCCATCCTGCACCACGCCTGGCACTCGCAGGTACCACTCTCGGTAGTTCCAGCCACTTTTGAGCAGTTGGGTATAAAATATTGTAGTCCCAGATGCTTTTCAAAACAGTTAGTTTAATAATTTTGGTTTTTTTGATAAATTTAATTATGTGCGGTTAGCAAAAGTGAATGGTTTGGGAAAGTAAAACTGGCACTGGGTGTATGAAAAACGGCTCACTTGGGCGGTTGTCAGAGTTTAAGATGAATCAAGTATATAACGTAATTTACTAACATGTTAGTTCCTCACCAACCACCCCAACTCAGCGGCCATCTTCACCACGCCTAGCACTCTCAGATATGAATTGAGTTGTTTGTTACAGAATTTGTTGCCACTTTGGATTGTTGGTTTGTTTAAAATATTTTAGTCCCAGCTGCTTTTCAAAGCAGTTGTATAACATTTTTGAGTTTTTGGATGCATTTAAATAAGAGCGGTTAGCACAGGTGTGTATGGTTTAGGAAAGTAAAACTGGCACTGAGTAAGACAGCTCCCTTGGGTGGTTGTCAGGAATAAAGTAATTCACTAATATTAGGATTATTTAGGAAGGATAGCAGGCTTATCTGAATGAAGATTATTCATGGTAATAGAGTACACTAATATTTGAAACACAATTGGAATATTTTAGTGCCACTGGCACCATTCTCAAGAGGAAGTGAATGAATTGGATTACTGGAAATTAGTGATGGGTGATTGCGAGATGTACCATTCGAAACGTCTTGATTGTTTTATCCATTCAAAATGTTTTCGAATAGCTATTCTGCATTCGAATTGCGCATTCCAAATGGCCAAAGATAATAAGTATTTAATTTTGAATACATTGTTATGAGAAACCAACAGAATTAATGCATATCTCTTCAATATACATACATTTACTGCACAAATAAACGTCAAAGTCAAAGTTTACAAATAAAAACTGCCGTAAAATACTGTGATGGAACAGAATAAACAGATTTTATTAAGCGTTCGCAAAATGAATGGATTATTTCGAATGAATTCATTCGAATGCATCATCAGAAACACTCGAAACGGAACTTTTCGAAAATGAAATTCATTCGAAAGCCGAAACATCTCGCAATCGCCCATCACTACTGGAAATTGTCATTTTTAGTGTTGCCACACTGACAAACATATATGACACATCTTGTAAACTATTTACATTATATACACTATATGAAGCACAATACATATTGGTAGTTGAAGCCTGCTATTTTGGGTAGGGTTAGTGGTTTGGGGGAAGGAGTTCATCTTAGGTTGAGGTTTGGTGGTTCTCTAGATTTAGTGAACTATTGGTAGGTCAGTGTTTCAAATTTTAGAGTTCTCTATCACCTTGAATAATCTTCATTCAGGTAAGCCTGCTATCCTTCATAAATAATCCTAATATGACCTAGAGTCCTATGCCAGTAATTCACTAATATGTTGGTGTGTACTTCAAAATTTTCCTGTCTTCTATTTACCTTTATTGTACGTGAGACTCCTACCATTAACGTTCAACTATACTAATAAATATTCAGTTACTTCACCAACAAACATTAATAATTTTCTAAATTGTGGTATCTATGATAGTTTTTAAGTTAAGAAAGCTTCTTTTCTTAAAACATTCATTGCTCGTATAATTTTCTTAAAAAGATAATTTTGTGAAGGCAGTGTTGGTAAGATGAATGTAATTTCCAGAATTCAATCAAAAACATCATCATGCACGCTATGGCGGAATGGTATCTTCGGGGAGAAAACGACCAGACCAGGTTGACGAGGATTTTAGAAGTCGCTCAAGATTTAAAGGTACAAATTATTACTATGTAAATTTGACGTAAATAAAACTTTCCTATTATTAATCTTTTATTAGCAATGTGACTTTAAGATTCTTTTCATATAAATTTGTTGGTTATTCTCAGAATTTATGTTTGTTTTTATTGATTTAAGACACAGGAGTATTTAAAGTCTAATAATTCACCCAGTAATCAACAAAATTGGATCGTGAGTTGCACATTGAGCAGCTGCATAATTGATTTTGTCTATACTTTTTTTGATCTAAGTTAATCTGCAAGTCAGCAGCTTTTCCAGTTTCCCAGTTATAGCTTAAAATGTCTTATTATATTTTTCAACGTCATTCCATTCACAGAAAATCAAGCAGTTGCTGCAAGTTAATAGTTTTCTAATAGCTATTATCTGTGTCATAAAACTGCCTTTAATAAAATAATTTGACCTCTACCTTTCCATTTTTATAATCAATGAAGAACCATTAATCAGTAAAAATCAATTATGGGTATACAAAGTTTTAAGTTGTTCACTTAGTTGATTGAGTGTGAGGTCAGTATGTGTAAACCATTTTGTAAGCAGTCTTAAGTAGTCCTATTTGAATACCATTGTTAGGCAATTGATTTGTACAGCTTGGAAGTCAATAATGAAACATTTTAAGTTAAAATACTTGTGTTAAACTGAAGTTTGTTCATCTCATTTAGGCCTACCTGTCTTTTATGGGTTTTTTATATGTAGTTAATATTCCACGAAATGGAAAGCTGTATCTGATGAGTGTTCATTTTTATGACACATTCATTTTTCATTTGTTTCATTCTGTCATAACTTAAGGTGAGCTGGATTTTAATTTTCTGTTTGAATCTGTTGCCAGTTTGTAAGTTTGTTAAATGTTGCATTGAAGTATACCACTGACAAAAATCCATTTGGTCTTAGCTTTAAGACGTCATAACCTATCCCATTTGAATAATAACATTATTCTGTTATTGATTTCTATAGCAGAGAAATCAACAACCAAACGTTTTAATTTCAAAAACTTGTATAAAATTGAATGTTGTTCATCCCACTAAACTGCATTTTAAGGGTCTTTTATTTGTGGTTAACATTCCATGAAATGGAAAGTTAGAGTTGATGAATGTATGTTTTTATGACACATCAGTATGTTCATTAAATTTTCCTTCAAAACTAAGGTGACCTGAATCTTAATTTACTGTTTGAATCTGTTTAAGTTCGTAAGTTTATTAAATTATGCTTGGAAACTGCCTCAAATTCATATGACCTTTAGACATCATGTCAGGAATAATTATGATGATAATAATTTCTATATTTCAGTGTATTTTAATTTTGCTTCCTCTGAAAAACACTCATTGTTGCGTGTACGTTATCTTCAAATTGTAACTATTTTATTTTACAAGCTGGATCATTGGCTGTAACAAAAAAAAAACCAAACAAATTTTCCAATAAAATTTTTAGTATTCTGCACAGTTGGTTTGATTGATAAAATGGTTCTGTTCTGTGCATCTCTATCTCTCTCTCTCTCTCTCTCTCTCTAATGACACAGATGTTGAGCAGGTGATACTGACTGTACACACGTAGTGCCTATGCAAGCAACCATATCTATATTACCTCTCAAATTTTATTGAATCTAGTCAACTTTTAATTGGTGAACGTTTAAGTGTTTCTCTATCCTGCCAAAGCTTTTAATTTTTTATGTTATAACTAACAATAGATAAAATAGATTTTCACTCATTGTATTAATTGATGTGTATTTAATAAAATATTTTATTTGTTTACAGGCTCTTTCGCTGCTTTTGAATGCTCAATCATTCCCATTTGTGATAGACCTCGCTTGCTTGGCTTCCCGTCGAGAATATCTGAAGCTGGAAAAGTGGTTGACAGATAAAATCAGGGAACATGGGGAACCTTTTGTCACGGCTGTGGTCAAGTTCTTACAGGTTAGTGAATCTACAAATTCAGTTTGATCCTGTGTTGTTAATCAAATTAATATGTATCATTTTTATTTTTTATTTCTTTAATATTTTCATGCTTTTTATATTTACAAAATAAATGTAAACATTTACAAGTTTTGATTGCAAGAAAATGAATTAATGTTTCTTCATTTCTCTTAGGCTAATTAATTTCACAACACATTTATCGATTTAAAAATAAGAGTTTTGAGATTAACAAGTAAAATGTGTTTTTACATTTTGAACTATGTAACACTCTATTAAAAATCAACAATTTTATTATTCTCATTGGTGTTAGTAATATCATCTTTATTTACTTTTTCGGCTTACTTTTTAGCGGAGATGCCCCTCCATAATGGGAGGTATTATGAAAGAAGAAAACCTACCCAAATCAGCTCAACTGCTTCCTGACACTTTGGCTACGATTCTGCATTGTCTTCAGAGTTGTGTTGCGTGAGTAATTTTTTTAAATTTATCCTACTCTTTAATTTTCACATAAACTTAAATTAATTTTGTTAAACTCTTTCATTTCAGAAGTTTATTTTTACATGAACAAAAGTTAATAAATTTATAAATGTTTGAAAATACGACGGTTTTTTACAAAATAATAAACAACAATTGTTAATCATCAAAGATTCTATATTCGTTAACAAGCTATATTTTTCATCTGTTTGGTTCACCAGTCTGTCAAGTTTTAAGTTATAGAACAAACTTAATATTGAGTATAAAACCTCTTAGTTATAACACAATTATAAATTTTTTGAATATATATTAAATATTTATTACTTATTTATAGGGGTGTGCGAATAGTGATTTTTGAACTCGAGCCGAGCCGAGCCGAGCTTTTTCAAAAGTTTTCGAGCTCGAGCTTTTTTGAGCCGAGCTTTTTAACAATCACCAAATTATTAAAAGAAATTATGAAGCTTGATTTTAATTTTTAAAGATACAATAGACTAATGTTTGCATACCTTAAGTGACCGCCAGTTCAAAAATAGAAAGCTTATCCCCAAAACAAGTGAATTATCTGATAGGTTCATCAGTATTTTGTATTTTGTTACATAAAATTAATCAGACTGGCTCAACAAATAATTTATGAAGAAAAATACAAAATTTAAAATCTACATTTATCTACATTATATTTAAGTAATAAACAATCCCAAAATACTTTACTTTAAAATAAATAGTTAAAATTACATAATTAGACTAGTTACATATAGGTACAACAAAATTTAATTTCAAGAGTAGAAAGAAGTAGTTGAAAGGTTTTAAAATAGTTATATCTAGTAAAAAAAATCACACATTTACACTTAGTCAAACACAAGATTGATTTTTTTTATGTTCACTAAGTAAAGATGATAAAAAATTAAATAGCAGTCCCAGTTGTGGCATAATATTCATGGCTAAACTTATTATTTCAAAATATAATATATGAATGAAATAATATTTAATAACAACAATAATTTATTGAAATCCTAAAATTAGTTGCATTTCTAAACTTTTATGAAGAAAATAATGTACAATTAGAAGAAGAAAGATCATAAATAAATAAGGACGGAATAGAGAGAAAGAAAGAAACAGCTACCTCTCTCTCTTTCCTTATCAGTGGCCAGGGAGAGGGGGGGAGGGGGTGGAGGTTGTTTACTTCAAGCCCTTCCCTGTTTTTTGCTCTTGTCTGATTCAGTGCGTGAGTTAATTAGGAGATAAGGAATCCTTACTACAAAATGCAAAAATACAAACTACTTGTCATACAACTATAAATGACGGCTCATATTTTTTGTCTTATTTTTATAAATCAAATGAGACCAAAATGAAACTTGTACGATATACGTTTATACGTTTAAGAGATAAGCCTTGATAAAACAATCGACGTAAATGCTGTATTTCAGTTCCCCAAGGTCAACTAAATATAGCTCCGATTTCCGTCTAAATGGAGATAATATTTCTTGTTACCTGTCAATGTCCTTTCCTTATCACTAGGGAATGTTTTTTGCTTGTTTTTCGTGGGAGGGAAACGCTCTTCAAGTTTAAAGTGTCCAAAAATAGATTGCAATAATTATCTTTCCGATAAGAACTCTCTTATCAAAAGCTCGGCTAGAGTGTCGAGCTTTTTAGAAAAAAGTCGAACCGAGCCGAATACTGAAAAGCTCGACCTAAAAGCTCGACCTTGCGAATACTCGCACACCCCTACTTATTTATAATGTCCGTTTTGGTCAAGCATTTATCAGTTATATTCAAGAAAGTTTTATCTATGCGATGGACATTATTTTCACCATATAAATTTCTACTCTTGTTTTACTTAATCTCTGAAATTTTAGTAATTGTAAATATAGAATCAAAGCTGAGAGTTACAGTATGCTATTGTTTTATAACACGTTAAAAACAATTGTCAATGCTTGAAAGCATCGTTTCCCACTTTGTAATTGTAAACAAATTATTTTCCCGACAGGAGCGGCACCATATCGCAGGAGCTGTCCGAGACCATTATCGCGATGGCCAGCAACTGCAGCCTGCTGATGAACAAGCCCCGCCACCCGCCGGGGGTGCTGCGGGGCCACCGGGGCATGGAGCCGGCCTTCACGCCCTTCCCCACGCCCCCGCTGGCCACCGACCCGCTCGCCAACCTGGGCAACAGCCTGGCCGGCATGGGGCTGGGCGGCCCGCCTAGCAGCAGTGCTTTCAGTCTACAGGTTTGTCACACGATAATTTTATCATCTTTTTTGTTTGTCCCCGTTTTTAAGAATATAGTTGAATTGGAAATTATTCAGAAATCCTTCCTGCTTGAGGAAATCTTCCCAAGGAGTAACAAACTGAATTTCATCCATTTACTTGCAAAGATATGATTTTATGCTTTGTTGAAAGAGACATGAGACAAGAGACAATAAATAATTGTAGGAAATTGTACAAGGCAAAGCCATCTTTGACACAATTGAAGAACTATACAAATTGGCAAACTAATGCATTTATTTTTGTGTCCGTTTTTTTAGTAGCTTGAAGTTTGTTGGGCTGTTATGCCAAGCTTACACTAGTATCAAAATAAATAATTAGCTTTTTCTGTTATTTGTGACCTTAAGATTTTATATTGAAGAAATTATCCTTGTAACCAATGCAATTACAGCGACCAAACAACTTGAAAAAAGGTGTAAACAAAAAAAAATTATAGACTAGAACGTTTCATTCTGTTTTAAAGAATTGTATCGGAGCTATAATAATTTCAAACAGAGGAGAATATAACAAATAGAAAAATAGTATTTTACGTTACTAGGCCGGAAAGTACTGTTTTGCCGGACGATCATGATAGTTCCTGCGCGAGCGAAAGCAAATGAGAGATTTTCATGCGAGTACGGTAAAAAAAACCCTATTCCTTTCTTTGTATGTTTTTTCATCATACTTCTCAGAAAAAACATATTTTCAATCATAACATAGTCCTTGCATAAACCAAAACATTTCTTAATCTTTTGAACATAACCTATAACAAACACAACAAAAATTTGTTACTGCTGCCAGTGCTGCCACTACATTCCTCTAAAAAGTAACCAATAAACAAGCATTAAACGTCGGTTTGCTGCAAATCATCTGATTGTTTACTTCCGTTTTTCTGGCCTAGGACAGCAAAAAGTTTTTGCCAACCTAGGACCGGCAATGGGTATTTCGAGCCAACAAAAAGGAACTGAAAACAGATGTTTCTATGTCAGTATGATAAAAATCAGTGAGAGTTGATTGTCGTGTGTTTGCAGGGAGGCCTGGGGCCGCTGGTGTCCACGCCCGGCTCTCCCTCGCGACTGATGGCCCCGTCGCAGTCGCCGGCCCCGCCCTTCCCCATGATGCCGCTGGGGGGCCCCGTCGGCTCGCAGGTGGGGGGCCCTGGGCCCTCGCTGGTGGGTGTCAGCACCATGGCCAGGATAGGCCAGCCGGCCGCCGCTGCCGCGGCCACGGCCATCGACAAGTCTCGTATCGGTGAGTGTGGTGGCTGTAATTGTAAATAGGGTAAGTTTGAGCTAGGTAACGTTAGTTGTGATACGTCATTTACTCCCAATCCATTAGAAGTCTAGATGGAAATTGCTTTAGGACTTGTTTTTATTAAAGGTATTAAAGGCAGGCAATCAAGGTTTCCTTTTAAATGTTTTTTTCCTCTCGTGATAACTAACCTCTGCCTCTCAAGAATGTTTCATATACTATTATATAGTTAATATATTTTATATTGCCATGTTTTGTGGTAATTATCACACCTCTGATAACATTGTTGAGTTTATTTACTTGATAAGATTTCTCAGAGAGATAGAATATGTTGTGTTTGCTTAAATGAAAGGGTCTGTAAACAACAGCAAGGGAGTCTTAATTGTCGAATGTAACTATCAACTAAAATTATAATACCTTTTAGATTGTTAAATCAACTTTTATTTAATTACAAATTTTGTTTACCTTCAAAATTGTTTTCAGCTGAAACTTCAAATCTGTTTCCGGAAATGTCTGCTAATGTGTCAAAAGAAATCGAAGACGAAGCAAATAGTTACTTTCAGCGAATTTACAATCATCCCCCTCATCCTACTCTGAGTATTGATGAGGTTTTGGAAATGTTGAAAAAGTTTCAAGATTCACAAAACAAAAGAGAAAGGGTAAGTGTTTCTTAACCATCCTATGTTGTAGTGTGTTAAATAAGTGTTCAATAATTGAACACTAGCTTAATTATACAACTAAGCTTAATTCAAACAAAGTGAGTTATACTCAACTTGAAAATAGAATAGAATAGAATATCTTTATTTGTCTTTAAACACAAGTTACATTGTGTAATGGACATCGTCTCAACAAATCACTCTATGTGATCTAACTCCTCTTTTATTATTTGATGAAAAGTTGTGAAATTTGAACTTCATCATATTTACACCCCGAAGATTTTTTAAATCTATAAATGAGTAGTTAATTATATGTTTAAATATTTATTTTTTAGTTAATAGCCTTCATTTAATTTTACCGTGCTTCGTTTCGACCTATACGTGACATAGGAGCGCACTCCTAGTTATTAAGCTTAGTTGTATAATTTAAATCATTTAAGCAGTTAACTTGAAGTTTAATGAGTAAATAATGATTTTTTCTTTATTTCCACTCTAGTTTTCTGGTTTCATGTTTGGGACCTTATGGTTAGATATTTTAACTAAAATGTAAAAAGATGTTTTATGCTTTATGTAAAATTTAACAAACTTATGGCTTTGATTATTTGATTTTAGGAGGTGTTCAATTGTATGCTGAGGAATCTATTTGAAGAATACAAATTTTTCCCCCAGTACCCTGATAAAGAGCTTCATATTACCGCTCAGTTGTTTGGTGGCATCATTGAGAGAGGACTAGTCACGTAAGTTAACCATCCGTTTATGAGTTCTTCGTTTGGAATTTTTTATTATGAGCTATCCATTAGAAATAACTGTACATTTAAAGATGGACTGATATCTGTAAGATGCTATTGTCCCTGAAAGAATAGAATAATTTTATCATTCAGCAGAGTTTGTTATTTTTAATGGGAGTTCCAAGTTCTGGTATTAGATTGACTGGCAAAAATTATGATTAGTTTAGGAAGAGAACAGCATTCAGCTGTGTTACCTGAAGAAACAGTTTTCAATTCAGCAAATAGAATCAAAAAATAAAACAGACCAAATTATTTTAATTTTTAGGATTCAGCTCAGTAATATTTATTTATTGAATATCTTCAGGGTCTGTTACAGTATTTAATAGTAAAATTATCTATACTCTGTGTAAAAAAAGTCTGTCCCTCCCTCTTTAATTTTTTTGTTTGTTAAGACAAACAATTAACCTTTGGGAAATGATACTAACTCAACCCAAATCATTTTTGGACTTTACCAAAAATTTTGAGTGTCCCAAAAAAATGGGGGATTTTGGGGGCAACTCAAAATTTTCAAATGCAAACCCCTTTTGAGTGACCCCTCATTTTAAAGGGTGAAAGTTGGAGGTCTCCAACGTGTTTCTATCCAAATTGACAGCTTGTCAAAGTTTTGAATACAACATATCCTTGAAACCTGGGGTCTAGGATATTTGGAGTTTTAATTCATCTTTGGTGACTTAAAAATGAAACAAGTCTGGGAAAAATGTTATCAAAAGAAAATGTGGTCTCTTTTGGTGGTATTTAAAATTATTAGTGTCCCCCAAAAATTGGGGATTTTGGGGGCAACTCAAAATTTTCAAATGCAAACTCCTATCAAAGTTTCAAGGAGTCGTATTCAAAACTTTGACAAGCTGCCAATTTTGATTGAAACACGTTAGCGACCTCCAACCTCCACCATTCGCCTATTTTTTTTAAGGGTCTTTAAAATAAGGGGTCACTCTAAAGGGGTTTGCATTTGAAAATTTTGAGTTGCCCCCAAAATCCCCAAATTTTGGGGGACACTCATAATTTTATATATCACCAAAAGAGACCACTTTTTCTTTTAATAACATTTTCCCAGGGTCGTTTCATTTTCAACTCACCAAAGGTGAATTAAAACACCAAACGTCTTAGACCCCAGGTTTCAAGGATGTGTTGTATTCAAAACTTTGGCAAGCTGTCAATTTGAATAGAAACACGTTAGAGACCTCCAACTTTCACCATTCACCTACTTTTTGAAAGCTCTTTAAAATGAGGGATCACTTGAAAGGGGGCTGCATTTGAAAATTTTGAGTTGCCCTCAAAATCCCCCATTTTTGGGGGGCACTCAAAATTTTTGGTAACTTCCAAAAATAATTTGGGTTGAGTTAGTATCATTCCCCAAAGGTTAATTGTTTGTCTTAACAAACAAAAAAATTAAAGAGGGGGGGACGGACTTTTTTTACACACTGTATATTAAGCTGTGATCTTTTCAGGAATTAGTTAATAATCATTTTGTATTTGTGGATGGATTCTGATTGTACCATATATTTAAAAGCAATAACAATATATTGTTTCTTCATTTCAGAAATTTTGTTGCCCTTGGTTTGGCTTTGAGATTTGTTCTCGAAGCACTCCGCAAACCTCACGGAAGCAAGATGTATTATTTTGGAATTGCCGCTCTGGACCGATTCAAGAGTCGATTAAAGGACTATCAAAAATACTGTGAACATGTTTCAAGCATACCTCACTTCAGTGAATTCCCCTCTCATCTGATCGAGGTGAGTAAAAATCTTGCACTCATCTTCGATATATGATTCTTTTTTATCACCAAAAAAATGAAATTTACCATGTATTTTGAATAAGTGTAGCTAACAACCAATAACATTCTATAGTTTTCAATAAATGATGGCAGGAAATTACTGTCTTGTTTGTTGATATTGCAATTAAATAGATATCTTTAGTAAAATAGAGCTTCCAAGTGTACTTTCTTCTTGTCATCTTCAGTTTTGCTTGGCTAAGCAGAGTAAATAAACCACTTCTCAGACCTTAAAAGCATATTGGATCATTCATTATCCTGTTTATTACTTTATACCACAACCATTGTATCCAGAATTTTCTTTTAGAGAAGAACATAAGAAATCAAGTTATAAAAATTATAACTATTACTATGGGATTAAATTTAAAAATGAATCTTTGGTGAAGAAATGGTTTTTTTTTCCCCAATTTATGTCATATTAACTTTATATGGAGAATCTGGTCTTCAGGTGATGACCACGATGGCGACGAGTTGGAGGTTGCCGACGTCTTGGATGCGTAGCAGCAGTCCATTTTTGAGGCGAATTCCTAACACTCATTCACTCAAAGTGTTAGGAATTCGCCTCGAAAATGGACTGCTGCTACCCGTCCGAAACGTCAGCAACCTCCAAATCTTTGCCACCGTGGTCATCACTCGAAGACCAGGATTCTTCTTATGTGTATGAAGACCATGGAAGCCTTTCACAATGTATCATATTAACTTTATCGAAACAAATATCCGTTTTCATGTGACAGTATGTGGAGTACGGACTGCAAGGCCAGGAGCCGCCCAATCGGCCGCAGGGTCCGGTGCTGCCGGCGACCCTGGCGGCCATGTTGACAGCCGTGACCACTGCGTACAAGACCATCACCGCGACCACGGTCACCAGCACCACCACCATCACAGCCGCCAAGGTGGCCACCACCTCTGTGGTGCACGCCTCCCGGGTAGGTCGCAACGCGGTTCCGTCACAAAGTGGAATAAATCAGTATAAAGGGTGTCTATTTGCCTGGAAAGCTTGTGAAGGTCATGGGATTTATTTAGATCGGGGTCGGGTTTGTTGCCGGGGGGTTTTGTTGGATGTCAGGGAACTTTTTCTGAACCAAAGTCGGAATGTGGAGACCCCAACAATCATTCATCCACTTTTGCTAGTAATGTCACTTTCTTTCTTTTCTTATCTTTGACCACAGATGTAGAACTATACAGATTGTCAACCCAATGCATTT
The DNA here is from genome assembly GCA_035578135.1 of Flexamia atlantica. Lineage (NCBI taxonomy): Eukaryota > Metazoa > Arthropoda > Insecta > Hemiptera > Cicadellidae > Flexamia > Flexamia atlantica. The sequence goes on along the minus strand of JAQJVK010000008.1, from coordinate 38,869,879 downwards.
TAGCGTGCCCGTTTTTTTGGGTGGCATCAAGTTTGTTAGGTTGTTTAGCTGCACATATTGCATTGGTATCAAGCATAAGTTTGTCAGTATCAAATCTTTAGGTCCCAAAGAACAAATACAACCGTTAATAACTTTGATACCATTGCGATTTGGGTGGCATAACAGCCCAACAAACTTGACAACGCTAGAAAAAACGGGCATGAAAAAGTGTATTAGGTTGCCAATCTGTATAGTTCTTGCTTTGACTATAAAAATGATCCTCCAAAAAGGATTTGGAGGGGGGGGGGTTATTTTTTAGGTTTTGCTGAATGCCCTTTGCTTATATTACAAGAATACAACATAAACACGAATGTCTATAACATAGTCAAAAAGTTCATTAAGATTCAAACAAGAACTGTTTTAAGGTTGGTTAAAAAAACTTAAAAAGTATTAATTTTATAGATACTTCAAATATTGAAGAAAACCACAAAGTAATAAGGTGCTTTTAATTTACACATTAAGAAACTGGGAACCAAAACTAGAAATTAATGTTTTCATAATTTAATAGGTTATTATTACATGCAGATTCTATAATATACCCATCCTCTGTTGCAGCCTTCGATAGCCAATGCTACCAACATAGACACATTGCTGGTTGCTACCGAGAAGGATGAGAAGATCATCTCGCCTCCGGAAGCAATGCAAGACAAAGTCGCTTTCATATTCAACAATCTTAGTCAACTCAACTTACAAACCAAGGTGAGATAGTGAGCTTTGAATGTGTGAGAAAACGACCGAGATATGTATCTGATTCATTGTGGTTTATATTTTGAAGTAGGAGTGTCAGAATTCTATAAATAATAAATTTCAGGAGGAAATAATGAATTTGACCCAATAACTAAAACAATTGAAAAGCATGGTTTGCTTGAATGATTCTGGTGTAAAATATTTTTTAAAGATCCTGGAGCTTATAAAAAAATGGTATATAGTTTCATGATCCCAGCACCATCGAGTCGATTGTTATGTCGTTTGGGGTCATGTTCAATGAGAATTTGTTCCTTAAATAAAGATTATTTTGCCGCTTTATTTGACTTGCTTTGTTTGTTTTCAGTGTGATGAGCTGAGGGAAATTGTAACAGAGGAATATTGGCCTTGGATATCACAGTACCTGGTGATGAAGAGAGCCAGTATTGAACTCAATTTCCACGTCCTCTACTCTAATTTCCTTGACGTTCTTAAAATCCCTGATGTTAATGTGATGGTACTTAAGGAGACTTATAGAAATATCAGGGTGAGTACTATTAATACTCTGTCTCCCAGTATGCAGTGAATCAATTCTAATGTTAGACTAAACAGCAAAATAATAAACAGTTGTCAGTGAAAATCTTGATAACCTTTGAAATATGTTTGACAATTTAATAACAAAATTATTTTAATAATTCTGGATTTTGATCTTTACTGATAATGATAATACTATTAAGACAATATGTTATCAATTAACCAACTAAAAAGTTAAATGTTTTTTATTTTTTTATTTTACTGCAAACAGTTTGCTTAACAGCTGATTTCCTTTCAGTTACATTGCAGATTAGGTTTGAGAAGTTGGTACACTGCTGGATTTCAAACAGGATCATTATATCAACTGTTTTTCATTATTGACACCAATTTAACCTAATTATTTCTGTAACGCCTAACCTTAAATTTAATGTATTTTTTAATGTATTAATTTTTAAATTGATATATTCGGTTTACATGGTTTTTGAAGATTCTACAAGTTGTCAGGGATTTATTTACCTAAGTTATGTGTTAGCTTAGTTGTAATTTTGATGCTTAACTTAAATCCTAAAAAATTTTTTTTAAACTGCTTAAACTTTATTGGTTAAAAACTCATATTTGTATTAGAATCAGAAGCTCAAATTGTCCCCACCACGTTGGAAAAATTTTTTTTAGCTTAGGTGTTATGCACAAATATTTTTCCTACATAGCAATATCCTTCTTTACATCCATAGTAGGTCACTACTTTAGGTTATCAGGTTACTAACTTAAGCTTAATTGTTCTAAATCTTGTTGTCAGGTGCTTCTCCGGTCGGACAAAGGTATCGCCAACTTCTCTGACAGATCTCTGCTGAAGAACCTGGGCCACTGGCTGGGCATGCTGACCCTGGGCCGTAACAAGCCCATCTTGTTCAAGGATCTGGATCTCATCTCCCTACTAATAGAAGCATACAACAAGGGGCAGCAGGAGCTCCTCTATGTTGTGCCGTTTGTTGCTAAGGTCTTGGAATCCTGTTCCAAAAGCAAGGTTGGTGATTTTGCTGAGAGTAAAATTAACAAGAAGTAAGGGCAGAAATGAAATTTGATAAAAGTGTTCCTAAGGGCAGACATGAAATTTTATAAGTGTACCCTGTGAAATTGAGGCCGTTCAATGTCGTTTCAGAAAATATGTTGCTTTTTAAATCCAATTAAATTGTATTTTGATTAGGATTTTTGCGGACATTTGCCATCACTGATTAGTAAAAAACAAGTTTCACGACGTTTCGGGATCTGGAATCTGATCCCGTCTTCAGGTGGAAGAAATCCTAGAACATAACAAGATTAGTAACACATAGCCAGGAAAACCTGGAAAAAAACACAGCTAAAACAGAGAACTGTAAAAGCAGTCACGAAAACAATAGCTTACAAAAGCTTATTGTTTTCGTGACTGCTTTTACAGTTCTCTGTTTTAGCTGTGTTTTTTTCCAGGTTTTCCTGGCTATGTGTTACTAATCTTGTTATGTTCTAGGTTTTCTTCCATCTGAAGACGGGATCAGATTCCAGATCCCGAAACGTCGTGAAACTTGTTTTTTACTAATCAGTGATGGCAAATGTCCGCAAAAATCCTAATCAAAATATAAAATCACCATCACCAACCATGAATTTCAAACAAACAATTAAATTGTGATGGTCTCCAAACATTAATTTTTATTTTTTATGCTTTTTTCAAACAAAAGAAAGTTATTTACATTACCTTGCGTATTTGAAAAAGATTAAATGTTGACTAAAATATTGTTCACAACTCAGTCAGCACCATTAACCTTTGACACCTTTGTTTTGGCTGTTGAGTAGATGTTTTTGAGGCTTTTACAGTTGTTTTGTTTATCTAATAAAAACATAAGTTTATTATTGCATAGGCTTTCATCGTTCTTATTTTTCTGTAATTTATTTTCTGGACCGAACAGTATCCATTTTGAGGTGCCTTTCATTAATTTGAGTAATTTTTTTAGCGATGTCTAGAAAAGACCTCTCTAATTCATCAGGTTCTTTCTTTGTAAAATTAAATGTTCCCTTTACCTCTAAATGTTGTTTTATCAATTTATATTTTTAACATTATTTCATTGAGCACGTGTTTTGTTGTATGTAGGGTTTGCAGTTTTGATTTTTTAAATTATCATTTCTAGTCGGTTCGGTCTCCCTGTTAAAACTACAAAATCTTGGTTGAAATTAGTATCCCTTAAATTCTTTTGCTAAATTAAGTTTACGCATACAGTGGAACTTGGATAATTTGAACCTCAAGAGACCAATGAAAAAATCTAACTATCAACAAATGTTTATTACGTTAACCGAAATTGTTAAAATCATAATCTTACATTTTTTTCTAAGGTCTTCATTATAAACTACAACGGCTGTGAGTTCTTTACATTTGCTACATGTGGGGTGGTGGAAACGGGTGCAGAACTGATTGCTATGACTGTATTATGTAAATATCATGTTGAAAATGGATTTTAAATAAAAAATGTATGCCTTTTCTCAGAAAATATTAGTCTTACAACCGCTGATATTTTGTCATTTTGATGTAAACGTTCCAATTATTCAAGTTTTTATTCAAACTATCCACTTTTCTTGCATTGTTAAGATATAAAATCATAAGGTCAGGAAGCGTTATTCTAGTTAGAAGATCTTGAGTTTTAAAAGTTCCAACTAACCATGTTCCACTGTATAAATTAAGGGCAGAATTTTTAGAGAATAGTTAGCTCATTTAATTTATGAGCTTGGCATTTCTCATCTAATCTCTTGGCATGGCTGCCTCTAACTGGATTGTGATAAGGTAAAAATTAAAGGATGTATTCCCCTCTTTCTTTCTTGCTTGCCTTGTGGCACGAGTACATCCCACGCCGGTTATGATGGACACGAGCATAACCGCTGTTGGCATTGCTGGTTGTGCCAAACTTATTAAATTTCAATTGAGTAAAGCTGAAGTTTTAACATTGGGTTGCTGCGCTGCATTGTACCAGTTTTGATTGCTTTACCATCAAAGAATATACACTGATGTAGTCTTATCACTTATCTCATGTTGTTAGCTGTACTATCACAATTACAGAAAGGAAGTTTTATTTGCTTTGACTTCATTAAGTTAAACTAACAATTGTTGATTGTTTAACATTTATTAACAATAAACTTACGACTTGGTTCAATTTTCAGGTCCTAACTGGATGTTCTCTTGAGGTGAACATTTATTTTCAAAACAATTTTATCAAAATTTTTACAGGGTGTCTACCATTCCTCAGTACATCAAACATGATACAATCTTGAGTAGCTATCACGAAGGAAAGGGCAAAAAAATTTAATAGTTATGAATTAAATATAAATACAGTACCATACTCCTTTGATTATCCAGATCCTAAATTATTTCAACAAGGTTTTTATGAATATAATTATGGTGGAAATGTGGTGTTGTTCGGGATTAAAGCAAGTTCAAAATATCAGTTTTAACCAAAATGTTGTAATGTGTGTGTGTTATCGTTTTAACTGTAAAATGACAGTTTTACCTTAAACTCAAACCTTCAGACAAGGACAGATCTCCAAAATTTAACTGTGGAATCTTTTAATACTGCCAAGCTAAACTGGCGAGACTAGTTTTTTTAACAATGTCGACAAAATTTGTCTGCCGCAATACTGACTTGAGATTGTTTGGCAGACAACGGCGGTGGCGATATCATAAAAGATAGTTCTGCGATCGCTATTTTTTGTTACTTGTACAGTTGTTTTGGTAACTTAAGATTATCCGAATTTTTGGTTACCCAGATCGTATGTTTGCCACATTTATCGAGACAATCTGAGTTGTTTTGTATTGAGTTACACACAAACACCAAATTTTGTTCTTGCAGTTTTTGATCTCGTCTTTCATATCATTGCAGAAAGACAATATCTTTTTTAATTTCAAAGGAAAACATATAATTACGTGATTAAAATACGACCAGATTTGTATAGAAATTTGGTAGACAGCCTGCCTATTATGCACGCAGTAGTTTCGCAGTAGTCCCATAGCCTTAGTTGTCTTTAAAACTTAATCCCTTTGTTCGATATACCTTTCGCAGTAGGGTATATGGAGTATTCCATTCATAGAAACCTTTCTTAGTAAATTTCCTCCATCTATAAAAATAAATAAAAACCCAATTCTAACAAACAAGTTGATTGTATGGTATTGATTGACTTTCCTCAAAACCCGCATAGCCTTAATTGTCGCATCACATCAGCTGTCCTGGTGTACTGTTGTTTCCTGCCTGCCACTTATCATTAGCGCCTTTAATCTATTGAACTGTATTTGCATGTCTGCATGGAAATCAGAAGGCGCTCAATTGTTGAATTATAGACTTCAAACTTGTCTTTATGTGTTTACCTCCTACAAGGAGACAAAGTAATCACTTTACTCCTGGCAGGAGAATAAAGTATTACTTTTGTCATTCATTAGAAGGAGTAAACTTTGAGTAGACAATTAGGTGAAATAAAGGATTTTCTGCTAATCATATCTTTAATTTCATTAAGATCATCAAGATACAGGGTGTTTTTTTAATGCAACCCAAGTTCTAGATTGAATAATGCATTTATATATAGATGAAATTAGTATTGCTTTGTTGATCTTTACATTTTATAGAAATTATTATTTAAGTTTGATCACATTTAGCTTACGTTATCTGTTCAAACAATCCGCCATTGACATATTTACATAAATCTCTACTATCATCATCAAATACCTGAAGACGTTTTGCTAAGTACCTCTTTCAATTTCTTGTATTAAATTAGTTATGTTTGTTTTGAGATGCTGAATATCCTATGATTTGTTTTGTAGCCTTTCCCATCTGTGTATCCTCAAAGTAAATAATCTAGTGGGGTCAAATCTGGGGATCTTGAGGGGTATAATCATTTACTGATGAAATAAAATTTGTGTTGTATTTAAAAAAAACACCCTCTACAAATTATACAGTCCTTGACTTGCAATTAAGTAAAAAAAAGGAGTGAATAAATTAAGGAGTGAACAACATTGAAGTGTCTAAAGATTCAAAATACATGTCATTCTTGTATGGTGTGATAACCATGTAAAAATTATGGCACTAAAGCGCAAATTTGTGTTTTATTTATTAAGAATACACTAATATTGGTCAGAATTTCCATATGAGAATCTATTTCTGTAATGTAGAATTTACATCATTATTTATTATTTTCACCTCAAAATGGATAACTAGGTTTCAGATTACTACTGTTTATTCAGCAGTATACAAATATTTCTGTCCCTAGAGTAACTTATAATGGCAGACCAACTTAAAAAAAAAAAAAATATAGTTTGAAATTATGTAAATAAAAGTGGAAAATTAAGTTTACTCTAAAATTGCCATGAAAGAAAACAAGAGTAGATTTATCATTAAAAAAAACTTTTTTGAGTGATTCTGGAATTTTTTTATTAATAATTTTGTATTCATTAGGTGTTCAAGCCCCCCAACCCATGGACCATGTCAATTATGAACGTTTTGTCCGAGCTGCATCAAGAGCCAGACCTCAAGCTCAATCTTAAATTTGAAATTGAAGTGCTCTGTAAGAACTTATCCCTTGATGTTGCTGTAAGTATTTTTTAATTTCTATTTCAAATGTGAATGTTAAAATTTAAGTTAGGTTTGCTGATAGACACAATAATGTGTAAAGATTTTTTAGTTTTAGAAAATTTTTAATTTATGTACAAAATTTTCTTGATAATTTTTCTTTGAATAACATATTAGCTACCAAACTTGATTTTTAGTTTTACAAACCAATTTGTGTTGTAGGATCTCAAACCGGGCTCCAGACTGAAGGATCCCCACTCGATCAAAACAATAGAACACCAACTGTCGCCTCCCAAGGCCAAGACGGACACCCCGTCCACGCCCGCTCTGACCAATCCACCACAGACGCCCCAGCAAGTCAACACTTTCGGTAATTAACTTTTTAATTATCTTTCATTAGGATATTATCAGCTGGACTAATTATTAGGAAAATTGTTTAGTTGGTTTAAGGACTGTGGTGTATGTTTAATCCATTTATAACGTTTAATCATTTTCAAACTGAATTTACAAACCCTCCTGTAACCAAGGTATGCAACAAAAGCGGTTGGTTCATTTTAATTGGGGTTGAGTCAATATGATTGCAATTTTTCAGGTTAAGTTTATCAGAACAAATGTATAGTTTTTGACAAACTGCAGTTCTTTAAAAACTCTCTGTTGAGGTTTGATGAAGTTGAAGGACCAACCAAAACATCTAATTTAAAAACCTATTATTATTTTGTGCAGCCTACGTTGTCAATAAAATTAAATTCATTTAATGCACTCAACTGATTAAAAATTTAAAGCCACAGATGACCAAAAATCCTACCTATATCCACAGTACCAAATGTGTCATGGCTTAAGAATACATTGTGATATAACAGATCTGCCAAATGAGACTAGAGCATGGGTAGATCTCCCACATAATTGATTAATTAATTTATCTTAAAGTTAACTAAGTTATCTTAAGTTCTGTAACTTAAGTTAGACAAGTAAATTAGTTAAGTAAACTGAATCTTAAATGACAAGTCCCACGCATTTACATCATGTAAGAGTGTCTTTAGATTATGTAAAATAAATATATAAAAATCACTATTTTCCTTCGGTATTATTTTTCTTAGGTAATCTCAATAATTACTATCGAGTTTATTCATTTCTAGAACTGCAAAATGTTTATTCTAAGAACCCTTTAGACCGGGCTACAACGATGATTTGTCGTACAGTGGTAGGGGAGGACCTGACGGGGATGGTGGCAGTGAGCAGTACCCCCGCCCCGGTGTCGACGCCCACCCCCACCCTCGCCCCTGCCAACCCCCCGGAGCCCCGCTTCAGCTACGTGGCCCTCAACACAGCCAACATCACCAGCATCGCGCCTCTCATCACCATCAACAGCCAGGTCAGTGGCGGAGCACAAGGGAAACTTTTCGAAAGTTTGTTGTCTTTGTGGTTGAATCGCACATTCAGGTTCCCCAGTACTGGTTTTGATAGCAGTGATTGCTCTGTGATATGGAGATCTTCAAAGTAGGAGGACAATTCTTTGAAGTCCATTTCATCATTGGAAATCGATAATGCTGATGAAAGAAACTGTTGATATTCAATCAGTCGACCATTACTAGCAGGTACATGGTCACAATGAATCACAATAACGAAATACTAAAAATAAATGCAGAAAATTATGAAGATCGAAGATTGAAGATTAAGACCTTGAAGAGCTTGGTATTATCAAGGCCAACTTATCATTCTGTCCTTAAATAGTAGTAAGCTCATGTTTGTGGAACTGAAACAAAGCAACCCGCAGAACATCCTGTAACAGTAGCAAAGCTGCTGACTAGACCCTTTAATTCTTGATCCTGACACTCAGCATCTGACTATAGTACACTCTCAATTCATTTACACTTATTGTGATGTACGTGATTAAGATTGCATAAGTATCTTCATTAGGAATATGCTGCTATTAAAATGTAATTGAGTGGAGTAGAAAACTTGTATTTTCTAGCAATGCTGTCAGTTCGCTTCTTGGCGCATCTCAATTTAGTATCATCCCTAGATAACTGTTAAAAAGATTATTGTACGGTATTTGCTAATTTGATATACTGGCACTGGCCAATTTGATTTTTGTACTGGCTAAGGTGAGATTAAATTGCAATTTTTTTCTGATTTTGATTTTCTTTTTTTAATTTTTCACTCATAATAGGCTATCGATTTTTCAGCTCGCCCTGTTCCAAGCTCATCCTCACCTGAAACAGATGGTCCGACCGGCAATCGAACGGGCAATAGCCGAATGGATCAATCCAGTGGTTGAGCGATCCGTCAAAATAGCGATCACCACTTCGGAACAAATTGTGAAAAAGGTATGGCAAACATTGTTTGTCCTATAGGCTCTTTAGTAATAAAATAGAAAGACAATTAAAACAGTTAATTTAACATTTTCTTTTGGCTTTCTTTTTGTTAGGTAATTCAATTTTATTTTCAACCTAGAAATAGATCATTATTTTTTATCAATAGTTAAATGGATTTTTCAAGGCGGTGATTGTTGGATCCATCTTGGGTTTTAGGAGGCAGGTTCTTGCGACTAAGCAATAAGGTTGTTTCTATTTGAAAGTAATACTAGCCAGTTATGGTTTTATATTAAAGAAATAGGTCTATAGCAAATAAAAAATATTGTATTTATAAAATTGCATATCAGTGCCACTCTTTAAGTCAGAAGTGTAAAAATAATTCATTTTAATTAAATTCTTCTGGAATTCTGTAATTCTTCTGATTTACTCCATTGAAGATGTTTTTAATGAATTAGTTATTTATATGCAAAAGGTGCGCTAAGTGCCACTTTTCTCCACTCGAGAGAAATGTTTATGCACTTGTCTGTGGCTCGTGCAGAATAGTTTCTCTTGAGTGCAGAAAAGTCACATTACTCATGAGTTGCATATTAAAGTTTCCTACAATATGCAGACAACATTAAAAAAATGCGAGATCTGTTAGCGTTATCCTTTTGGTATTAAAGGTCCTGATGTATCGAAAACGTAATATATTTACAAAGACTTGCCATCCCTATAGGCAACAATGAGCGAACAGATGATCAGCTGTTCTCACTCAGTGTTGCCAACATAACTACGCATAAACAACTTTACCTGCATAAAGGTTGTTGACTATTTTTGGGCTCTTAAGTTTAAACACTGGAGTACACAAAGTAAATCGAGCGTGCGCAAGGGTATCGCCTGTTTTACGATGTATATCCAGTATGAAAACAGCCTCTTTCTGAGGCAGGAAAAATACATGTGTATGAACACTCTGTTGTAGGACTTCTCACTGGACCCGGACGAGTCGCGGATGCGTGCGGCGGCCCATCACATGGTGCGCAATCTGACCGCCGGCATGGCCATGATCACCTGCCGCGACCAGCTCCTGCTCTCCATCAACAGCAACCTCAAGACCGTCTTCCTCAACAACCTCCTGGTAACGCTGTAGATCAATTTGTTTTTAACTCAAGTTTTTTATGTATTAGACGAATAAAAAGATTGCTTTAAAACGTGTTTTATGAGAAAAATTGTATTTTTTGCTTGCTTAAAGTCTAAAATCCTTCAATAATATCGACACCATTTTTTGTAGCTAAAAAAATTACAGGGATGTATTAAGGATGCGTTGGTCTAAATTCTTTCTCTGGTGAAACCTCCAGTACAATAAGTTTTTCGTGTTTTTTAATCTTAAAAAATTTTATTTACTTCAAGGGATTAAGGATAATAAGTTTACTCACTTTCTATTTAAATCAGTTGGCTTTATCATCACTGAGCTATTAAAGAGTTATGTCTTGTACATTAACTAAAATTTATAGATCATTAATATAGATGAATAAATAAATTTGGTGAGTTTTGATGAAATTAAAATAATTTTCATTTAGGGTATTCATTAGTACCAGATAAAGAAGGAAAAATCTTTCTGTGATTTTGAGTGTAAAGATAAAAAAAAAATGTTACTGCACTTCTATATGTAAAAATGCCAACTTAATTTTAGAAGAAACTGACAATTTTTATTTAACCTGTCAACTGTTACAGCCTTTTATTTGTTAAATTTTAATCATACACATCATCATACAATGTGGACAAGCACAGTCACAAGTTTTACTTTAATCCGTGAAGCAAAAAGATCTGACCATTTTTTTTTAGTTGTTCCGTAACTATTTATACAGAGTTATTTTTTATTTCTGCTCATGTAACGAGTGTGTGGTCGCAGGGAGCCACCCAGCAACAGAAGGACCTGGTGGAGCAGGCCGCGACAGTCACGGCTCAGGACAACATGGAGCTGGCGTGCGCCTTCATACAGAAGACCGCCATCGAGAAGGCCACTCCCGAGATCGACAAACACCTCATCACGGTCAGTATATGTTTGTACTCGTAAATACAGTGTACGTGTGTGAAGGTCTGCAAACAAAAATGGCCCCGAGTTTAGTGTGTTTAATTAGCAGGATGATTAAAAAAACATCTGAATTGATCCTTCAGTTACAGCACAACTGCCTTAATTTTGTTGAGACCCACCGAGACCTAACTGGAAAATGATTTGGCCAGCTAAACCAATGCACACTTAAACTCGTTAAATTATAGCCTATTACAAATGCCTCGTTAAATCATTATCATTGATCTATAACACATTGTATTTGATAACTATGCTAAAACAGATCTAATTAGACATTTTATCATAATTTTCTCTAACATTTCCTATGGGAATCCACTTCCTGCTGATCTGGGCTTGTTAAACAAATGGTTTTATAAAAATCAGCCGCATGGTTTTTTTTAAAAAAGTCACATTCACGGAGTGTAAACGTTTAAAGGTGGCCAGAAAAGAGGGAGTTTTGTAAATGATGTGAGTCTTCGTGCGCCTAGGCTGTATTAGGGTCAAAATCTGAAAAGGGTACAATTGCAAAGTAGGAAAAAACTAAAAAGTTATTACTTGGTATCTAAATGACAGTTACATTTTTTAATACTTTGAACCCTATAGAATATGAGAAAATATAAAGAAAGCACCATTACCCATGTATGTCAGTGAGAGAGGCAGTTTTATATCGGAAACTCCCATTTTTCGTAATAGAGGTCACACCCAGATAAATCAATATTACATAATGAAATAAAAGGGAAAACCCATGGTATTTCATATTTTTTGTTGCTCACATATACTGTTTTTAAATATATTACAGCCCTCTTACTTTTGATTGACCTATATCTTAATAAAAGCTTAGAAAAGATGTAATTCACCTAAAAATACAAGTTTTGGTCAGGTTTTTTAACCTCACAATGTGTTTACTCCATTCCATTGTCATGAAAATTATTGTGTACCAACTTGAAACTGTACTTAATTGAAAAAATATAACCATTTATATATTTTTTGACCATACATATTTTTAAATAAAAAATTTTAAATGTGACATTCTGCTACAACGCGTGACCTCAGTTACATGGATATGACTTCCATTACATGTTTGTTGTTTAATTTTTTTTAAATATAAAATCTTCATCTGTTCCATTCATAGTCTGGAATAGGAAGAATTTGATTTCTAATATAGGCCTTTTTCAGTAATTACAAGACAATACAATAGTGTTAAAATAACCTTAACTGAATCATTAGGTGCATAATACAAAATTTTTAATGACTTGTATAGGATGTTCTATTTCCAAAATCATTCATTGTTATTACTTAGTCATGAAAAATTATTTTGAAATTCTTCAAAATTACATTTAAATGATCACGGTATGCTTAATGTGGTAATGTACCAAAACGTTTCAACGATTAAATGAAGGCTTCATTACAAATTTCTAAAAATAGGCTTAGGCCTGAATAAGTTATAGTTTAGAGCATAAAAATAAAATTAAAAAAGAAAGAAAACCCGTTTAGCTATTCTTTGAGTAAGTACATTAAAATCATTATATTTTTCAAAATGTATTAAATTGCTTTTTAAACTGCAGCAAAAACAGATGACCAAATGGAATTAAAAATCTTTTCATTAAAAAAATATTTGTCATAATTAAAAAATGCTACTCACAAGTTAAATTTCAAAATATATTATTAAGACATGCTGTATTTTAATTAATTAACCTAATTAAAAAATGTTTAGAAGCATTTAAAAAAATTTTGTTTCAATGTTGGACATGTTACATTTTTTATGTATCCAACATTGCAAACAAAGGTTAGGCCTAGGTGACAAACGTCAAAAAAGCTATGGACTTAATAAATTAATCTAAAGCATATATAGGCCTAATACAAACTTAAAAACAATCAATCAAAAACTTTCACCCAAATTTGATTTTAAATATAGGCTACATTAAAATACCTTTATCATTATTTTAAAAATTTATACCGTAAAATCAGAAACAAGGGCAAATACTCCTAAAAAGAATAAGCTATGAAAAGAATATAAAGAATTTCTATCAGCTTATTTCATTTTCAGATTAAATAAAAGAATGTATAACAGTTGTAAAAAATTGCTTCTGGAACTAAAAATGCCCGCACAATTAGATTTTCCCTGTTGGTGGCAACCCTGCATCATTATTTTCATAATTAACACAATGTTTACTAATTCATTTTACTCTATTAAGTATTAAAATCGGCCGTAAAATAAAAAAAATACATCACCATTAAGAATATAAGGTATATCAGTCAAATGGAAAAACCGGTCACAAAATGTAGCGGATCTCACGTTAAATTAACCAAAATTCGCGACCGTCACTTCCCAGACCGACGCTACAATTTCGCTTGTTGTGTCTGCTAACCTCAAAATGGCGAACGCTATCGCTAGTGACGAATCGGCATTTGAAACCGGGCCGTATTACGCACGAATTAAACTATTACGATGGACAGCGATTTACTTTTGATAAAGAATAAATAATGTACCGATGCTACATAAAATAATGAGACACGGCAATTTTTGTGAACAAAACTATTTTCCTCCACGTCCAAATTCATTTAACACGACAAACTCCGACATCCGTCGTTGTTTGCCGCCATGATACTCCTGAATTAAACTCGTTGTCGGCTGCTACTAGCGCTAGTGTCGCTGTACGATGAGAAACAGACGACACTACCGACGCTACTGCTTAAGGTGGGGACACGACTTTTAACCTAGCTCGGCGTCGTAATAACATAGTTTCATCCGTAATAAGCGCTATTTGATTATCTCCCTGTATCCGACAATATAAACGTGGGTTTTATATTCACTTATTTGATTGGTGAACTTGTTTAAATCGTATCTAGAGCGGTAAAACTGGGATTGGGGACACGTGACCGTCACTACTTTGGCCAGTTTTTTCTCAGAATTTTGCCCCAACCTCTTCTTAATTCATGATTTAAACAGTATAGACAATAAGATTAAGACCTAAACTTCAAAAATAAAACATTTTTAGCAATAATTACAGTAGGCAACATTATTTTTTTATGAAGGGACAGTGATTGTACCCTTTTCAGATTTTGACCCATTAGCATAATTAGAATTAATCTGTCAACATCTATTAATCGTATTTTTTAAATATATCTTACAGCTGTTGGTATTGACTATCCTAACAAATAATTCAATACAACAAATAATAACAAATTCGAACTGGAACGGATTCTCCAGTGCTTACAATAAAGAAACCAATTCAAATAAACAACAAATATGAACATTATCTCCATAAAATTGAAAACAGTGACTAATTATATTTCTAATCATACAATCGTGTTGCAGGAGTACGAGAGACGCAAGCACGCGCGGGCAGAGGGCCGCCGCTACTGCGACTCGGCCGTGCTGACCTACCAGGCAGAGCGGATGCCAGAGCAGATACGGCTGAAGGTCGGGGCCGTGACGCAGCAACAGATGGCGGTGTACGAGGAGTTTGCACGCAATATCCCCGGCTTCCAGCCTCTGTCGGAGCGTGATGCCGCCATATTCATACCCAAACCTGTGCCGGTGAGTGGACCGGTGTCTCCCGGGACTTGCCAAGTTCCGTCGGAGCCATGAAACTAGTTATTCCAGGGTGGAAGTCAGCCTGGGCAGTCTCCACTTAAAAGATCAACAGGATGTTCATTATGGCTCAGTGTTAAAACTCTATGAAACTTTTACATTCCCAAATGCTATAAATTAACTTTTTTTAGTGCTGCAAGTCTCCCATCGGAAGCCCTAAAGGGGTTTTAAATAAATCTACAGTTCCTTGCAAAAAGTGCCAGGGTTTCAGAGAGAGACTCTTACATTTTATACACATACTTTCATATATGTTCTCGCCTATAGTGGCTGCAAATAGTGCCTTTCCATCAGCCAGTCTTTCGTTTCATGTGACTTTTCTCAGAACTGACTTTTTGCGTTGGTTGAAATGACATACTGAAACCCAAACAAGTGTTGTCAGTGTGAGGTAAAAAAACACATTTTATGTGCAGGCTTTGTAATTGCATTTTTATTTTAGTTTTGAGCAGGTTTTATGAAGTTTTTAGTGAAGTTTAAGGCTATTGCTAAACAATTAGTGATAGGCCGAACTGTAGTTTGTGAAGAAGATAATGGATAAACGCAGACATTTTCAATGTTGTAAAGGACTCTAGAAAGGTAGGATTGACCTTTTTTTTTTAGTGTTTCCTTGTGTTTATCTATTGTTCATTTACCACTGAAATTGGAAGGAATTTCATATTAATTTGTTTGAAAAAATGGGTTTACTTAACGGGATTTTTTATCTTGGCAATAGTGTGGATATTATTGGAAGGTTTTTATTACTGATAACTCATGGAAATAAATTGATGTTCATGTATGGTTTTTACATGTTTTCATGTCCTTTCAGATACAACTAATAAAAATAACCTAACTGTAAAATTTAACCTTAATTTTTAAAGTAAACGGCATAAAAAAATTTGCTTAAATTTTTGTTATGTATTTATTAACATTTATGTGTAGTGCAAAAAACATAAAATATGTTATTTTTGGTCATGTTTAAAAAGTGCATTTATGCTTTTAGCAGTAAAAAATGTACTAACAAATTTTAAAAGTAATTTTTGGTGTTTTTTTAACTTTTAACATTTTGGCTAAAAAGACTTGGCACTATTCGCAGTTAACAGTAAAAAAAAGGTCCGGCACTTTTCACACATTTTTTCAAGTTTCATAATTTTGCTAAAAAAGGCTTGGCATTTTTTGCAGGTAACAGTAAAAAAGCTCTTGCACTTTTTGCACATATTTTTATTTTCCTTCACAGCACTAAAAGGGTTATGAGTATCTCTCGCAAAACAGTATCATTTAAGAAACGTGTCTTGACTGCTCAGAGGTTTTCTTTATTTCATATTATTACATATTACATGCTCAATTTTATTTTTGGAATTTTTTAATTTGGTACTTTAGACTTGAAAAACTAAGTGGTTTCCTATTAATTGCTTAAATATATTGCAGAATGTTGTTTTCGATAAATGAAAATAAGCATAACATCACACACACTAGCCAACACTCCACATATCACTTGTACTAGAGTCCTGCAAACCCGGACTAATGTGAACTGAAGTGTGTCAGGGTTTGTGAAAATTTCAGGTTATCGGAAAAGGAGTAAAATTAAGAAAAAGTACCGATAGTTTACGTTATTTCTATGAAAAAAAAAATATTTAGTGCATCATACATGATACAAAAACTTAAACTCAAAAAAGTAGGCTGTCATATCATGCACCGGCTTGTGCCGTGGCACTTGGCGCCTTGGATTCTAGTACACTTTATTGCTGGCAAGCTTTCTGATTTATCTGGAATTCCGTTTTATTAAGTCTGGGATTGTGGGACTCTACTGTATCAGATTAGTACATATACATAAATAATATAAACATATATAAGGTTAGTTTTTTAGGAAAGGCTCTAGGCCAGGATTTTAATTATGGGAATAGAAGGATAGACAGCTAGTTTACCTCTGAAAGAGTTTAGGCAGGCTATAGAAAACATGAAGAAAAACACAATATTTCGTTTTTCTTCATGTTTTCTATGGCCTGCCTGAACTCTTTCAAAGGTAAGCTAGCTGTCTATCCTTCTATTCCCATAATTATAAACATATATAAGTAATCTAGACTGGATTTTCATAGCAATTTATTTTCAGGAACCAATCTCGGTTGTCTCCACATTCCAGAGTGCTCCAGCTCAGATGGTGAGTAAAAAAATAGGTCGATAACACGTAGCTAAGTGATTCAATCTTTTATAGACTTACAATTGAAGGCTTTTAGACTCCCTCTTGTTTGGAGTTGAATAAATCAGATATTGGGTAGTTCAGTAAGCTTCTTGGAAATTTGTTTTTGCCGGAAATCTGTTTACAGAAGATTTTTTTATGGCATAAATAAAGGGGAAAAAATTATTGGCCTGGTCTGGCCTAAAACGTAGTCCAGTAATCAATAGACCGATTTTTGTGTGGGATTATTTATTGCATTTCATAAACCACCTCACCTTACAGTTGGCAATGATTGTGACAAGTGAATTAAGTGACTTTAAAGTTAATAGCTATTTCATTCATTTCTTTTTTTAATTTTTTTTGTCAATTCTTATTTTGTTTATGATTTTTTGTACTTTTTTACTCTTTGCTTTCTTCATTTCTGGTAATTTGATTATGTCTGTCTGGTTCAAACTCTTTTGACTCGCATCCTGAACATAAATTCAAATTTTACCAATTTAATGACTGTATTTATGAAGACACTAAAAATCTCAAAAAAATCGTATTTTCAGCAAGTGTACAACACGACGGACGAGTTCAGCGCGGTGTACGAGAAGTTGGCCGCCGAGCTGGAGCACCTGATGCAGGCGATCATGACGTCCAACCAGACCGGCGTGCTGGGGCCCAATAACAGCAACCACGTGGCCAACCTGCACGCACTCATCGACTACCTGCTGCTGGCCCGGCGCACCCGCGACCCGCTCCCCACCGTCACGCTCATACAGAAGGTGAGGGCTGTCTAGGGAAATCAGAGTGAGAATGTGACTGGGTGTGAGGAAATGGTGTTAAACTAAACTCCTTAAGTTTTCTTTTCTGTGATTATGTAAGTTATTTTTTTTGGTCTGAGAACCACATACAGTATTTCAAATCCCGTGCTGCATAATTTCGCTGTATATATACAGTTTTTGCTGTATAAATATTATACTGTATAGCAGTGCTTGATTTGTAAAAGTTGAGGTATTTGGACTAAAACTTACCAGGAGGTACATGACCCCTCACTCTCCATTCCTCCCTCCGTAAAAAAAAATTATATCTTTATGTGGATGTAATAAAGCTGTTGTTAAAGTGATAATTTATTGAATTAACATTTTTTATCAAACCTAAGCAAAAATCAGCAAAGCATCACTTAAGACTTGAAAATAAATTTGTATTTAAAAATTATTCTTGTGCCACTATTAGGTTCTTTGAGCTTTTTATGATGTTTTCAAAATTAGGATTACCTCAAAAATTGACAAAAACTGTGTCTTAACAGCCAAAACGTCGTGTGCAGTTTTAATACACAGTCGTCATTTAGCAAATTTACTATAACCTATGATGCACTATGGTCTTTATTGCACAATTGGCGTTAAAGTATCAATTAATTTGCAATAATTTGTTTTACCTTACGCCTAAGCTCTCTTATAGCAAAGTTACGCCAGCCAATTACAAATAATTGTCTTTAACAGGAGAGGTCCTGTAACATTGTTCCACTATAAATCAAGCATTGTAATATAGTAAAATACATAATTTTACCAATTGGAAAGTTAATTAGTAAGGTTAATTCACAAAATTCTATAAATATTTTCTTTTCATTGGTTATCAGCACAATTATTTTACTTTTCGATTCTCAGTTCCGACTGGTTGTCTTTGCAGGTGGTGGAGGGCCTGCTGGACCAGAGCTCGCTGCCCAACGAGCCCGAGCTGGCGCTGCGCTACCGGGAGATCCTGCTGCGACTACTCAAGTGTCTGCAGGACCCGCGCCTCTACGGGCCCAAGTGGGTCAACAACCACGTCACCAGGTAACCACATCGGCGGTGAAGCCAAAATTGGTCATAGTCCCAAATTTTAACTTATGTAGGGTCATCAAGTTTCATTACAAATTTTTTAGTTATCAGATTAAAGAAAATTATCTCAATTGACAAAATAGCCTACATTATATCAATTAGATGCTCTTGTTTTGTTTTTTAACAGACACTGTTATAAAAATGAAGAAATTAAATCAACAAGAACAATCAGTGAAGAATGTTTCAAAACAACAAAATTATTTTCTAACAAAATTATTTTATAACACATATTATAAAAAAATCATTAATTTTCTCAACAAGTTTTAATGTTAATGGAAAAGAAAATAGTGTCATCCCATTAGTTAAGGAAAACATGAGCTATTGCAAATTATGTGAATTTGAAAATATTTGTTTTGCCACTCATAGTGGTCAAAATATTATATTCAACTCATTCAACCTTGGTAAGTTAAGTTTTATTTCTGTCTCATGTTTTTTGTACAGGTTTGTGAAGGAAAATCTGTCTTTTACTTAATCAATTATTGAGAACTTTAAAAAGCTCAAAATTTGAAATGTTGGGGCTTAAAACGAGCCATTGAGCTTCAAAGGTATTTTACATCATTATTTTAGGGTATTATTTTATAAAAGGAGACAGAAAATTAGAACTAAGAATTACTTTATGTGGATAAGGTCAAATTCGCCTACTTTACAACAGCGTGCTGCGTGCACTCTCGTTGAAAAGTTAGGACTTGGTTAGACTCATCATAAATCGTCAACTTAATTTTTCAGATACCTGACCGAGTGCAGGGAAGAGTACAGATACAACTTGGAGGGTGTGGATCTGCTGATTCGCTCGCAGCTGGTGAACATTCAGCAGTACGACCAGCAGCTCAGCATGCTGATGGAGAACGGACTCAACTACATCGCCATGGCCTTCGCCATGCAGCTGGTACGACCACAGACTTCCCTGCCAACTCTAGAAACTTGCTAAAGGACTTCGTAAATATTCGTTAATTCTTTGATCATGAAGTTAGTTCCATGATTAGTTACTTTTGGGTTAGGATCACAACTGTTATAATATTAATTTCACTCCTATATGTAAATTAAGTGAAGTTTACAGGTTTTTAGGGCTGATTTGGTTTGAGTTTTGATTTATTACTTTTTGGCTCAAGTTATTTTAATATTAATACTATATTCGCAAGCGTGAGGTTAAGTAAACAGGATTTGACCTGGACAAAAAAAAATTTAAAATAAGCAAATCTGAGAAGCAATGTTGTTCTGTCTGCAGGTGCAGCACTACCTGGTGGATGACCGGAACAACTCGGCCGTCAACGACAGTGATCTCTTCAACACCATCGAGACCTTGGCCCGCATCCTGTCCCAGTCGCGTCAGCCGCCTGAAGGGTAAATGTCTAACATAAGTTTTTTTTGTACAATTTTTTGCCTCCTAAAAGTAAGGTTTTAAAATTGTTCTTATTTTAATTATTATTAGTACTAATTTAGTTTAATGTATTACATGTTTTTTTTCATATACAAACTTTTTGTTTCTTAATGTGTTCTATTTAAAATGAGAAAAGGCCTTGTTTTATTATGTACTGATGCATCATCTGTAATATTTTTGTGTTTGATATTTTTGGTTCATAGGTTACAAACGATAAATGAATTGTTTACTAGCTAACATTTTGCATCTAATATTAATTATTTTCTTTTAAATTGGTTTTGTTTTTGTTTTTTGATTGGTTATATGAAACAGATAAACCATTCTTAGTTTGAAGTTAATTACTGGTAATGAAGGAGTTTGTTTTGAAATTAAGTACGGGAATTTATCATCACTGAAATAAAAAAATCAAGAAGACAACATCCTTAAAATAATATTCTACCTCAAATTCATTGCACAACCCCTCTTTTACAGCTTGAAGATCGAAGTTGTTAATGTAACTCAAAACTGACAATTTTATTCCAAGTATTAAGCTAATAATTAAGGTTGCACACTTTTAAAAGTATAAAATGATTTATTTATATACTATTCACAAAAAGTTTTAGTATTGAAAAATATTATTTTGTTCTCTAGTTGCCTTTTCTCGCGAACATATACTGCCACATCATATCATTGTTTTTGCTGTCCAGGTTGGCCAACCTGATAGAGATGTTGCGAGCCAGCCACGACCAGAACATGTTGGCGGACCGGTCGCCCGCCGGCCCCACCGCGCACATCCACTCCGGCATCCTACAAGTAAGGGTAAGCAATTGTCTTCACCCGACAGGCCTTCCGCTTCTCTTGGTAAAAATGGAAAATAATTGGTGGCTTTTTCAGAGATTCGTTCTCAATCTGAAGTGTTTTTATTAACCAATTTATATGGCTCAGCTGTGAAGTCATTGGATAGAAGAGAGTTTTACTTTTGAGTTGGACCTTGCAGTTTTCCCCCCTCATGGTCAGTTGGGGATGAAAGCTTAGTTGTCTTGCAGCAGTAATATAGCTTAATATTCCTAAACTCTTTCTTCCTTTTTTACCCTTTTCTCTGTTGAATTGTTCTTGTTAATTGGTTGTACGCTGTCAGATTTCAGAGGTCTTGTCTGCTGCAACCCCCTTAGATTAAATAAATATTGTTGAATGTGTAGTCCACAAAAATAAAAATATAATGGGTAAGTTTGCTTTATATACAATACCAAATGTTCTTTTTTTAAATGTACATATAAGTTAAAAGTTACATTGTAGAAGATTCTTGCTAGATCATATTCTTTTTTCAATGCTAAAGTTTATAGCACTCCTTATTTTATTGCATTTTATAATTTCATATGAAAAAAGTACCTAAAGAAGTTGTTTTGACAATGCAGAGCTAATCTGTTTGAATATTTTACTGCCCCCTTGAACCCTTGAAGGTTAAATATATTATAGCTTCATTATAATCATATTTTTCCAAGATTAATTCAGCATTAAAGTAATTTAGTTTTGATTGGCAGCTCAAATGGTTGTAAGTGTTCAAAGTAAGGAATGGCTTGAGTAATTTAACTCCATATATTTATTAAAAACATATGCCTCCTTATTTTAATACCACTTAGCAGTGAATAATAATATTAAGGTAGTTTGTTAACCTCTTGAAGTCCACGCCTGCACATATGCGGGATGACCCCCAGCCCGCCGCTGGTTCACGCCCTCCTATAGGCGGGATCAGACATCGTTCGGTTTCAGCGGTCCTTGACTTCACAGACTAACAAAGTTTCTGTCACAAGTTATATGTATTTTTTCGTCAGAAAACGAGCTTTCTAATGGTATATTTGGTTTTGTTATTTTCCCGGGTGGGAACACTGGGAAACGAATTGAACTGCACATTTTTAGTTGCGTCGTCAGCTGTTGCTCAGTCCATAAACAATACGAAATGGCTTCAAGTGACCGGCGTTTTCTTCGCGATTGTGAAATAGCGGAATTTATAACTAATGACAGATTTAGTGATGAATCTGAGTGTAGTGAAAGTGATCATGAATATGAAGTGCTATTTTTACCAATTGACAATCTTCAAAAATCTCCAAAATAACCCGGACCGGGCATATATGGTAGTAAAAATACCCGGACTTCAAGAGGTTAATAGTTAATAGTTTGTTAAATATCTTGCATTGTTCATTTGGCTTCCATTCAAGAAATAAGAGTAATCACAATTGGATTGGTTGTTTAGGCTCGTGATTATGATGACCCTCCTGGTCTCATGGAAAAGACTGACTTCCTTCTGCGAGAGTGGGTGACGATTTACAACTCCACCTCTGGCAGCAAAGACCCCAGCAAGGCTTTCAGCATGTTTGTTCATCAGGTTGGTGGCTTTGAAAATTAATATTAATAAAACTGCTGGACTAAAAACTGCCGAAAATTAACTGCTGGAATAAAAGTGTTTTATTTATATGTAATTATATTAACGTATTTAAGACTTGTTCAAAAGCGTTTATTAATTAAGTTTAGTTTCTTTAACAAGTTTGGTAGAATCATCCCCATCAATAAAAATTTAGAAAAATGTTCAATTTAATGCAAAACTCATAAAAAATATTAACTGCAATAGAAAGACATATCTCTCTTGTGTACACTCATACAAACATGCGAGATAAAACAGTTGTACACAACAATTAACCAGAGTGTAGATCATGTGACTGAACAGATGTTATAAGACTAACAGCAGCAGCTGGTGGATAAATTACAGTAGACGCCCTCTAGTTCGGCTTCGGCTGGTTCGGCCGCCGGATGGTCCGGCCGGTCCAAGGAGGGTGACTCATATCCGTCATATCGCCACGCCGCACCATGGAAGAATGGCTTTCGACAGCATTTATCCTAAATGTTTAGTTTCCGGCCGTAGAAGTAAACTATTTATGTCAGTTTGGTTTATGGGCAAGCTTTTAACTGATGGACACACTTTACCTCAATTAACAAACGATGTTGTTATCCTTTCAATATAAGGACTGTACAGTAAAATTTGATCTGGGATTTCGTTTGCATAACAAGAGAAAATAACATATTTTTAATTTGTATATGTTATGATTCAAGTAATACGTGTAAATTAATTTGATCAAATATATTTCTAGTGTGTTTTTACAGTACATAGTTTTTTTGTTCACTTTATATCCTCAGTACAGTATCGTTAAAAACGTACCTATCTACGAGTGACGCAATATGACAGTTTAATATACAGTAGACACGTCAAAATATTTTCTTTGTCAATCAAGCACAGCAAACATATTTAAATAACGAGTTTTGTTGATTTTTAAGCGTATGTATTGAATTGAATAGGGTTGTTTTACATTTTGATGGTAAATCCGGATGATCCGGCCTTTTTGTAGTCCGGCCGGTGGTCCGGTCCCGAGGTGGCCGAACTAGAGGGCGTCTACTGTAAATTGTTCAAGTAGGAATAATTATTGATTTTACTTTATCATCACTAGTGCTATTTTTAGTTATCGGCTATCCTTATGTTAGTCCTGGTTGAAAACGTAACAACAACAGGGTGTCTACCAGTCGGGAATTCGGGAAAATTCGGGAATATGTCGGGGATTTTTTAAGGTCGGGAATAGTCGGGAAAAAGTAATGAATTTCAACTTTTGGTCAAGAAGTTTGAATTTGGCTATAAAACAAAACGAAATAGCCGTTTTCTTCGTTATTGTCGTCGTCTCGGCCGGCAAATCTCTCGAACGAATCGCGGCAGACAAATTTTTAGCTATAGCACGACCAGAAAAGCTGTCGCTTACTCCGCTGCCGCAAGTTTCTCGGTCCTAATACAGCTGTAAAAACGCTCGCTCGTTTCGCGGCCGACAAGTCTCTCGTTCTTTACGCGGCCGACAAGTCTCTCGCTCTTTACGCGGCCGACAAGTCTCTCGCTCTTTACGCGGCCGACAAGTCTCTTGCTCTTTACGCGGCCGACAAGTCTCGCTCTTTAAGCGGCCGACAAGCCTCTCGCTCTTTACGCGGCCGACAAGTCTCGCTCTTTAAGCGGCCGACAAGCCTCTCGCTCTTTACGTGGCCGACAAGTCTCGCTCTTTACGCGGCCGACAAGTATCTCGCTCTTTACGCGGCCGACAAGTCTCTCTCTCTTTACGCGGCCGACAAGTCTCGCTCTTTACACGGCCGACAAGTCTCTCGCCCTTTACGCGGCCGACAAGTCTTGCTCTTTACAAGGCCGACAAGCATCTCGCTCTTTACGCGGCCGACAAGTCTCTCGCTCTTTACGCGGCCGACACATCTCTCGTTAGTAATGCTACCTTAAAATCGTGTGCTCTTTTCGTGGCTATCACATCTATTGGCCACATGAAGGCCAGAATATCTATAACCCGGCCGGAAAATTCCTCGGTCGTTTCGGGGTCAGCAAACCTCTTGGTCACATTGGGGCCGTCAGATATCTCGCTCTCTTTGCGGTCGTCAAATCTGCCGCTCTTTTCGCGGCCATCACATCTTTCGCTTTTATTGCGGCCAGAAATCGCATTACCGGCATTGGTCGCATTTCGGACGATGACTTCATCCCTTTTTTCGCGAGCGTTAGTCCTCTCGGTTGTATTGCGGCCAGAAAATCGCTTACTCATGTTGGGACCAAAACATTCTTCGGTCGTCTCGTGGTAGACAAATTTTTTGCTCTTTCCGTGGCCATCACATCTCTCGGTCGTATTGCAATAAGAAAATTGCTCGATCTTTTCGCGGACGGAAAATCTATCATTTATACCATAGCCGGCAAGATTTTCGGTCTCGTTGCGATCGGAAATCTTTCGCTTGTTTGGCGGCAGGTAAATCTCTTGGTCGCATCGCGGCCGATGACCTTACTCATTTCGCGGCCATTAGACCTCGGTCATAATGCGGCCGGAAAGTCGCTCACTCGTTTTAGGAATGAAACATTTTTCGGTCGATTCGCGGCAGACGAGTTCCTTGCTCTTTTAGTGGCCGTTATATCTCTCGGTCGTATTGCGACAAGAAAATGTTTTTCGGTTGACGAGTGGCCGATTGGTTCTTGATTGTTTGTGTCGCTTACTCTTTTCATAGCCGTTACATGATTTAGTCGTATTGCGGCCGGCAAATCTCTCTGTCACATCGTGGCTGTCAAATCTCGGTTGTTTATACCACGGCCGGAAAATCTCTTGGTCACAATGCGGCCGGAAAATCGCTCGTTCTTTCCGCAGCCGAAAATTTCGGTCGCATTACGGCTGGCAAATATATTGGGCTTATCGCAGTCATCTTGCTCATCTTTTGGCGATCTTTTGCTTGCATTGTAACTGTCTAAATGTATTTATTTACAAATATCGTTCTCAATATTCGTTATATGAGGCAATGGTCATGTTTCCTATGGTTGGGAATTTTTTTAATTTGTCGGGAAAAGTCGGGAAAAAGTCGGGAATTTCATATATGAAATTTGGTAGACACCCTGAACAAGCAAAGTAAAATGTTATTCTTTTTCTAAAAATAAAACACCAGCATAATTTCATTAAAAATCTTATTTTTTCATCCAAACTTGTTCCAGATGAACTGTCACGGCATCCTGAAGACGGACGATTACATCACCAGATTCTTCCGCCTCAGCACCCAGATGGTGGTGGAGCTCTGCTACCAGAACATTCCCCAGTCCGGCCAGACGGCCGTGCGCAACAAGATCTTCCACACCATCGACGCCTACGTCAAACTCATCGCACTGCTAGTCAAACACTCTGGCGACTCCACCAACACATCCACTAAAGTAATATACGTTTTTATAATGCTTTTTTACTCTTTAGTCATTTAGTTTGCACCTCCTAATTTCTTTCCTAATTTCCCACCTTTTCTGATCCCATTTTCTCTGTCCATTTTCCAGGATGTCCTTATTCCTCTTGATGTCCTCCTGGATCAAATTGTCACTAACGGAATTGATGTTGAAAAGTTAACTCTTATACTTGTCTCAAAGGTAATCTTTGATTTTATTTTGTAACTTATAATCTAATTGTAATGTGATGAAATATTACAGTAATGAATTCTTTTTGTAAGAAACTTTGTCTAGTATACGTTGTGTTTTATTGTAGTGGTATATTTTTTCATTCAGTAATGAAATTTGTCCTCTGACGTTAAAGAACCTTTCTTATTTTTGAGATACAGTGAATATTTTATGACGACAATAATATGTGCTCTAGCTGGCTGGTAATTAGTGATACTGTTTGTTTTGAAAATACATTATTATCTTTTTAACATTTACTTATAGAACCAACCATTTTCCCTCTAAAACTGATCCTTGCTACCAACTTTATTTTCTAACTGATTTCTTTCAACCTTAAATACAATTCTTATCCTGACTTCTTTCCTCCTTGTATACAATTCCTTTTTATCGACAGCAGCTTTTTATTAACGTATGATTCAAAATTAAAATTAGTTCATTGCTGAAATCAAATTAAATCGTTATAAAAGGATCTCCTCTCTTTCCAGATAAACCTGTTGAACAAAGTGCTGGGCATCGTGGCGGGGGTGCTGCTCCAGGATCACGAGAGCCACCAGCTGGAGTTCCAGCAGCTGCCGTACCACCGCATCTTCATCATGCTCTTCCTGGAGCTCAACGCGCCTGAGCCCATCCTCGAGGCCATCAACTTCCAGGTCAGCGTTTTAACCATTTTATGTTCTGTAATGTTGATTTTTTTTACTGTGGTACTTGAAACAGGATCTGGACATATAAGTTGTTTGGTAATTCTAAGATTAAATTATTAATGTCAATAATTTTCACTTAATTTTTGGTAAGATGAAAACCAGATAATGCTTGTTAAATATTGTTAAGTTTAAAATTAATTATAACCATCTATATTATTTTGGCCTCTAAAAATTGTATCAATCTGATTATTATCAAGGCATTAGTTTCTTTTGACATCTGAAAATTGTATAAATCTGATTATTATTGAGGCATTAGTTTCTCATTAGCAATATTAATTACCTCTTTGCACCCACCACTTATGTAAAACATCTTTGAAAAAGGGAAAAAATTTGGTTTTTCTGCCTTTTTCCGACAACTAGAAACATTTCAAACATTCTATAAAATGGAAGTGGAATTTGTATATACATGAATTATATACGATAAGATATCTGATTTCATATTGACTCTGTGGTGCAGGTGCTGACGGCGTTCTGCCACACCCTGCATATCCTGCGGCCGGCCAAGGCTCCTGGCTTCTCCTACGCCTGGCTGGAGCTGGTCAGTCACCGGGTGTTCCTGGGCCGACTGCTGGTGGTATGTACTCACTGTCGTAGAATTGTTAAATAATATTTAATTTTTAAATTGTGTAAAGTAAGACAGAAGCCCAGCTAATATTTAGGCCTGATGTTTTCTTTGTTCCGCTTCAGTATGATTCAACATGTTCAGTAGTGTGGCTAGAGTTCCCTAATTTTAGGAGTCTAATCCTAATCAAGTTTTAAAAATTGTGTAATCAGGTATGCCTAATCTTTATATTCTAATGAATATGATTGAAAAATTGCTTAGTTCAAGCAGTAGGTAGATTGAATAAATATTTTAAACATTTTCCCTGTTTTATTTTACAGGCATTGTAAGGAATTATATTAAAATGCACGAAAAGAATCAATTTGTGTACACACAATTCGTAAACTAAATTATTAGTCAAGATTAAAAGTGAATAATTTTTTAATTTATTTCTTAAAGAAATGTCAATAATCTAAAAATAGAAATTATAACAGACCACCAAAATTCTTCGCATCTTTTTGTTTGTTTACTTTCTTCCTTTTATACAATTCCTTTTTATCGACAGCAGCTTTTTATTAAAGTATGATTCAAAATTAAAATTAGTTCATTGCTGAAATCAAATTAAATCGTTATAAAAGGATCTCCTCTCTTTCCAGATAAAAAGGACAACAGTAATTAGTTGTCGACACATTATACAAAAAGTCATGAAAATAGGTAAATAGTAAGGCAACTTTTAAAAAAGTAAGGTTTTTCAAACCATTGCACATCTTGTGTGTTTTGTAACTAAATTGGTTGATTTCTTGATTAACTAAGGAAATAGTAATGTGTAAAATGTAGCCATCCCTTTGGTACCAAAGCCGCAGCCCTAGTAAAAGGCAACATTGCTCCTAAGGATTCAGCTATTCTGAAATCCATACTTTCTTGTTGCACCATTAGCTTGCTAATTAAAATCAGCTGGCTCTGTAATGGTTTGACTGATAGTTCCTTGCAAAGCAGCATTGCCAGTTGTAAGTCCGCAGTGTTATTATAATAGAAATGTATGGTTAAAGTAGTCATTATTTCTTATGATTGTCAATACAGGTGACTCCACAACAGAAGGGATGGTCGATGTATGCGCAGCTGCTGGTGGACTTGTTCAAGTATCTGGCACCTTTCCTGCGCAACGCAGAGCTGGCCAAACCAGTCACTCTGCTGTACAAAGGCACTCTGCGGGTCCTCCTGGTGTTGCTGCACGACTTCCCGGAGTTTCTGTGCGATTATCATTATGGCTTCTGTGACGTCATTCCTCCCAACTGCATCCAGGTGTGTTTTATGTTCAAGTGGGTGTGTGAGCTTTAAAATTTATTTACTGAATATATAGACGTGCAAGCAAGAAGCATAGCAGGGATCAAACCAGTGACTTTCTACTTATTTGTCAGCACTATACCACTTAGCTTCCACTTTAACTATTTAGTTATTGTGATCAGAAGATTCAAATCATGAAATCAATTTACAGTTTTTGATGATTTGCTATCATATGTATAAATTTATTAGGCCAAAACGATAGCTGCTATATCCTGTTAACTTTTGTTGGAACACAAAAACTTAAAACTATTGTTATTGTGTTTCAGATGCGCAACCTGATTTTGTCAGCGTTCCCCAGAAACATGAGGCTGCCCGACCCCTTCACTCCGAATCTCAAGGTAGACATGCTGGCGGAGATCAGCCACGCTCCCAGAGTGCTGACCAACTACGCCTCCACCATCCAGCCTGTGACATTCAAGAAGGTACAAACAGTTGATTCTGATTTGCAAGGAAGTCAGTGAACTGATATCAATATGTTGATCGTTTTGTTACAAGGTCAAGATTTGTAATGACAAGACCAAATTGTTTTGGTACTTTTTTTATAAATATAGCTTTGTTTTTAAAGTCATGTAAAGTTAAACAAACTTGTAAATTTTCAAGCTTTTTACTCAAATTTATGGTCCATTTTGATAGGTCATAAAAAAAAGAGTATAGTGAAAAATTACCATCTAGATCAGGAAAACAGAAAAGTTGTTTTTAGTTGTAAATCAAATACTTCAGGTCCCATAACTCTTCACCATGGCAGTTTCAATTGCTTTGTAAGTGAGACGACGGGGTTACTATGAGAATAATAACTAGACCAAAATCTTAACTTTTATTTGTACATCGAGAGAGGGTTATTCTTGCTAACTTAAACAGTCTAAATAAAATTATTTACATCAGCTGTAAAACAATAAAAGTCTGTGAAGCTTTCAAGATGAGCACGGCACCACAGCTTGGTAACCCTGCCAGGGAATCAACTTCTGTATATAGGCTAAACAGCGATTTGTGTATGAAAATTAGGGTAAATATTAAACAAAATTAATTAGCGTGTTGCTACTATTACCTTAAGATTTTGTAATCTGTAAAATTGAGACACAGTACATGTTTATCAATTGATAAACATTTAAAAGATGTTACAAAATAATATTTCTTTTTTTTATTTATTACAAACAAATTTTAGAAATTCAGAAACTTTAGAACTTGACACCCTCCTAGTTTAAGTGGTTTGTGAAGAAAACAATCTTAACTTC
Source organism: Flexamia atlantica (assembly GCA_035578135.1). Classification (NCBI taxonomy): domain Eukaryota; kingdom Metazoa; phylum Arthropoda; class Insecta; order Hemiptera; family Cicadellidae; genus Flexamia; species Flexamia atlantica. The sequence continues at coordinate 38,839,908 of JAQJVK010000008.1, read as the reverse complement.
ATGATGTATGATTCACTGCAGCTGTAAACGGGAAGATCACTTTCTTTTATCCATTTGGCAATTAAGATGATCAGACTTTGTTAAAAGTTATATAATAAACTGATATTGTTTAAAAACAAAAACACAAATTACTTTACGGACTAATGTGCTTTGCAGGACTTAGACTCATACCTGAAGCTGAGAGCTCCGGTGACGTTCCTGTCTGAACTGCGCAGTAACCTGCAGGTGTCCAACGAGCCAGGAATGCGTTACAACATCCCGCTGATGAACGCGTTGGTGTTGTACGTCGGTGTGCAGGCGATAACACACATCCGCAGCAAAGGCCTGACTCCCAACATGACCACCATCGCGCATTCAAGCCACATGGACATCTTCCAGAATCTGGCCGTCGATCTGGACACTGAAGGTAGGCTTGGAAATATGTTATAAGAATTCATAAAACCAGTTTTGGATTAACCTACTCAGAATATTGACCATCTGCTGTTGACCAAAAGAGTCGCTAGACTCTCATTTTTGAGAGTGGACCTTTCGCGACAATGTTCTTCCACCAGCAAACTATACCTCATTTCTTGTCGCATTAATGGTGGTAGAGTATTGCAGGGCCAATTTGTGTCACTCAAAAGTAGAAAAATTAGATGCTGACAGACCGTCCCCATTCAGGATTGACCTGTACTCATTTTTAGTAGCAACCTTAATTTTACTTTTGGTTATTTGAGAAAATCCTCTGTATTGTGAAGTAATGTATATTAGAAATAATAGAAGATTCACAAAGAGTATGGATTATAGCTTTGTTTTGCTCTATTAGCTTTTTTATCAAATAAAATTTCTCAAATAATTCTATTCTATTCTAAAAGATGTGTTAATGTTTTAATACTTTTGCCTTTGCTAGATTCATTATCATGCCTGAAGAATGAACGTAGTCCTAAAGTAGTGCTATTAAATATTAGTATTAACTCCAAAAAAATATTCAAGTGAAATAAATGTGTTTTTAACCGATGGCAGTTAAGGATGGTATCACCTGAAAAAGTAACCACAAGCTTTTTTTAAGATTTTGAGCCATGTTTAGAAATGTAGTCTCCGCTCGGAAAAAAAAGTGTACTCCATTACTCGCACACCCTTAACAACTTGAGTGTTAAAGCTCTGTCTCTCGTAATAGAACTGTGTCTCAAGATGTGCATTGTTTATCTCGCAGGCCGCTACCTGTTCCTGAACGCCATCGCCAACCAGCTGCGCTACCCCAACAGCCACACCCACTACTTCAGCTGCACCCTGCTCTACCTGTTTGCCGAGGCCAACACCGAGGCCATCCAAGAACAAATCACCCGGTCAGTCAATAACTACATTGTCAAGTCCCGTTTCATCTGTTTTAATTTTTTGGTCTGGCTAATGTATTCTGCTTTTTAATATTCTCAGATGTTTTTATTAAAGTGTAGTTAGTTTCAGTTAAAACAATTGTTAGATTTTGACACTGTTGGTGCAATATCTTGAGCTTTGAGAACCATTTCTTCCTGAAGCTGAAGTGGAATTAAGTCATGAGGATATTAACTGTTGTGTTAAGTCACACTAACCTTTAATTTTATCACTTCATGTCAACTGTGAGTTCAAATAGGTTATTATTGTTTTATTTTATTTTTATTCATAATGTTACCAAAGCATGGCTCGATGTAATGCGCCAAAATTTAGGGGTGGGCGAGTAGTGGATTTTGAAGTCGAGTCGAGTCGAGTATAAAGCCAAAAACTCGAGTATCGAGTTGAGTCGAGTCGAGTAGTTGTTTGTGAAAAGTAATGAAATTTTCTTTTTTTCAACTAAAATCTTTCTTCAATTTTACTTATAAAATTGGTCTACTTTATTTAAGCTTATGTTTTTATATTTTACGAAAAACTAAACCCTGATATTCTAATACAGACAGAGTACATTGCATAATCCCTACTTTTAAATGAATAAGTTGACTATGCTAAATCACTCAAAATAACAAATCACTTAATGTAACAAGATCACAAAATGAATTTATGTATAATATGCATAGTTGTAAAATCTAAGCAGTGATAAGATTTAATTATTAGCCTATTATTTTAACAAACAAAAACAGGTTTATATTTTCCCTAAAAATAATTGTAGGCCCTAATTAAAACCTTAGCCAAGAAATTGTGGAAGAAAGAATTTAAAACATCAGGGTGGAGAGCTGAGTATCATTCAAAAGATAAAATACAATTAAAAATGTTAAGTTGTTAAGTGTAGGTCAGAGCTAAATATAGCTGTAAGTTTTCAATTCCAAATTCTGAGACATCTCAGAATCTGGTATTTCTAGATGACTGTCAAAATCCAGTCTTCTAAGAGTTAATGAAATATTTTCGAGGTTACTGTTATGAAAAACTCGTGGACGGCTGCAAAAAACGATAGCGCATATCTTTCAGTCGCGGATAAACAGCAGATGTAGCTTTTCAAAACTCGCGACCTGCCGCGAATACGATCGCGCGTATTTGCCGATCGCCGAAAATCGGCAAATGGAGCGTTGCTAAAGTCAAGGTTGGCCGAGAAATACGATCGCGCATATTTGCCGATCGTCGAAAATCGGCAAATGTAGCATTGCTTAAGCCGCGGTCGGCCGAGAAATAAGAGCGCGCGTATTTGCCGATCGCCGAAAATTTGCAAATGTAGCCTTGCAAAAGTCGCGGTCAGCCGCGAAAAACGATCACATGTATTTGCCGATCGAAAATAAACGAAATGCAACTTTGCGAAGCTAGCGATCGGCAAAAATACAGTCACGCGTATTTGCCGGCTACAAATGAACAGAAAATGCTGCTTATTGTGAAACTAGCGAGGGGCCGCGATAAACTATCTGCTGATTACGGATAGACGGCAGATGTAGCTTTGCGTAACTCGCGATCGGCTGTACAATTTGATCGTACAAACATAAATCTCACGTAATTTTGGCCGCCGCGTAAACGGCGGGTGTAACTAACTACTCGACTCGTTTGAATCGAGTAGTTGGAACTACTCGACTCGACTTCGAGTAGTAGCAACTACTCGAGTACTCGCCCACCCCTACCAAAATTAAACATTAGTAAAAATCGTTGAATCCACAGCAGATTATTGAAAGTAAAACAAACAGTTAACATACCTTGTTGACAGAAAAGTTTTTTATTTCTATTTTATGGTTCTTTTTATTGTTTATTTACCTAAAATATACCTAGATAAGCCTTTTGCTAAATGTTCAACTTAAAGCATTTATCAGTTTAATGACAGTTACAACAAAATATTTTGCTCTAAAAATGTTTAAACTGATCATCGGTTATCTGTTTACAGTGTTCTATTGGAGAGATTGATCGTAAATCGGCCCCATCCTTGGGGATTGCTGATCACTTTCATCGAACTTATCAAGAACCCATCATATAAGTTCTGGAATCATGAGTTTGTACATTGTGCTCCTGAAATAGAAAAGTAAGTTGTCAATTATTGATTTAGAGCTTTACAAAATATGTGCATATGTCGTGAGCAAACTTTTGAATTTTTAGGGAAAAAAGAAAATTTTGTGATTCATAATGTAGTACATTAACTATTTTTTGTGCAGTAACTGTAAGTCAAGGCCACTTTACAGTCAGTTAATAGATATTAGTGTTGGATTGTAGAATTAGCAGGCTTACCTGTTGGTTAAATAGCTGAAGGGGACACAAAAAAGAAGACACACAACACTTTTGTTGTGTGCTCTTCAGCAGTTTTAACCACCAGATAATCCTGCTGATTCCTACGCAACCGTGATATCTAACAACTCAGGCCTAGTGCCCAATTTTAACCTTACAATCATTTAGGATGTAGAAAAATGTCAGAATATAATTTTCCCATGTATATTTTATTTGGGAAAATTATAGTTTGAGTCTCCAAAATGACTTTTTGACTAGTTTGTCTCAATTGAAGATTGTCGTATTTAGAGCACCTGTTAACAATAAAGAATTAAACTAGTAAATTTATTTAGCCTAATGTGTTCTTACATGTTGGGCAAAATCAGATTCATGCTCTTTCCTAAATTTACTTATATTGTTTTCTGGGTCTTAATTTGTTTTTTTATGTTGTCTTTTCTTTACAAGGCTCTTTTCACATTAGGCAACTGGTTGCGGCAACTCTGTCGTGGAGACCTGTTGCCGCTCTCAGAATAACATTATTTCAATTCGCGTTTTGCTTCTGCTGCAACTTTTCTGACAATCAAAATGACAAGACTCGGTGACGAGACGCTGCATTCAGTTGCCTTATGTGAAAAGGTCCTTTCAGAATTTTATTCATTTTTTTATATTGCCTCATGTTTCATGTCCAACTTTTTTCATACTTTTATTAACGAAAAGAAAGCTACAAGAATCTGTAATGGATCATCTCAAAATTAGAGCAGCATATCTTGAGAAGCAGTAAACCTTGTAGCCTCAAGTTAGGCTAGGAGAAGAAATGAAAGTAGCCTCTAGAGTAAGTATAACTCCTTCAGTGTCTGTCTTCTTTTTCTCCTTCTCCTTTTCTTGGCAAGAGTCTAGGGAACACTTTCAACCTTGTAGTATGCATCTTCATTGATGGATCCAATATAAGAAGCTACATACCCTTCCCAATTTCCACCCATCCCTCCCTTCCGAAAAGGCCCAAATCATTCTGAAAAGGTCTTCCATCATTCCATCGTTGAGTTCCTGATGGTTGCCTCAGAAAATGGTATCAAGAAAGAACTTCTTTAAAATTTTTGTTTTGAAGACTACATTTACAGTCCTCTATTTTTCTATGATCTGTTGCCTGACAATTCTTCATCTGGACCTTGTCACAAAGTCTCAATGACCAATCTGTTTTATAGGTTTACTGATGCTCAGTTTTTATGAAACACTCAGTAGGAGGAAATCCATTGATGTGATAAAAAGTTAATCAAACTGGTATTTTTTTTAATTCTTCGTACGGTGAACTCAAATGCTTAGATCTGTGGCTCTAGCAGGTTTCCTGTACAGGGACGGAACTATTATTGTTAGTCGTACTATAAGTCCTAAGTTTGAGACCATTCTGTCATTTCTTTTAGATCCTCAAATTCACTAAACAATGTTCATTCAAATTCACATTAATATGACTGTTAACATGATAACACTCTTAAAAATCACCTTATATTAAAGGACTCATAGACATATTAAGTAGTAACTATTCTGACGAGTTTCAAAACAAACCATATCAAACCATTAGAAGAAGGGTAAGAGATTTTCCCACTCATTTTTTTTATCTTAAAATATCAAAATAATTAAACTTTGGTTTCTACTGTTAAATTTTGTTTCAACAATTTAGTTTTTTGGATCATTTCTGATTGTTCACTGGTTACCAAGATTTTGGCTGTGCTTCACGGTTGTTAAGTGAATCATCTAGCTGGCTCGGGTTCATTTCCTGACCAGGTCCGGGTTTGTTTTTCTCAAAGGTCGTTCTCACAATTAGTAATACATCTGAAATCTAAACAAAAGTGCAGGCTTCTTAGTCGAAGAGAACTGCCATTTGATTTGTGGCGTGACCTCATAAAAAACACATTAATTCATCTATCGAATATATAACTAATAAACTCTATATTGCCCAATATAAACTTACCAAGACACAAATTTTTATACCTTACAGCGGAACTTAACAAAGTTGAATAAAAAATGGTATGTGGCTTCTTCTTGTTTAGGTATTTTAGGTCATGAGTTAAAACCTTTTTTTACATTTCTGTGACAGCCACAGAGAAGAAACAAGCAGAGGTAGCTTGACTTCCTGGTTGTCGGGGAGTATATGTGCAACACTATTGCCAAAAGAAAGCGACCTCAGTCTTTTTCTTATATGTGGCAGTGAATCTAAGAGTTTTCACTTCCTATCAAGAATAAGTAAAAAAAAAAGTGCTAAATATCTTTCTTTCGAAATCAACGACAGTGCCGGATTTATGGGCGCTGCAGCCCGTACCCCACGGCTTCAGTTCTCCAGATTTGCAGACCCTAGATGGGGGCCTAGGGCCCGATTTGTGTTGGCTCCTCTGTAAGCTGTTGGCCTCATTAAAAGTGTTCTTTTAGCTGTATTGTGTTACCTACCAGAGACACAATTCCCTCGAATTCACTCACAAAAAATTCTTTTCTACCTTGTTCTCCCCGTCAGCACGAACCCTAGGCCCGGGCTTGGTCGGCCTAGTGGTAAATCCGGCACTGATTACCAAGTATGCAGGTCTGCTGCAGCAAGGGGTTATGTATGAAAATGTTCATGTTTTTTTTATGAGCAGCAAATCTCACTGATCCCAAAAACAAATTAACTACTATTATTAGGAGTCAAAGTTGCGGGATGCAAAAAGATGCAGTGGAAGTAAAAAAAATCAATAAGTATCAAGCACGCAGTACACTCACGTGAAAAGGCAAAATTTTGGGGCTTAAACTGTTATTTTCCAATAATATTCTAATAAGTAAATTTACAGGTTTCTGATATTTTTTAATATAGCAGCTATAATTTTATTTTAGCAAATTTCCCCAATAGGGAAGAAGCTATTACCGTAGGTCTCATGGTAAGACCTAAGCCCAAGACCATGATAGCTTTTAGTTTTGGGACCCCAGAAGCAAAAAAGACCATTCGTTTGAATTTTTAGATATATATATGTCTGTTAGCACGATAGCGGCCATAAAAATGGTCCGATCTCTATGAAATTTGGTACAGACATGTAAAGTGATAAACATTTGTACGAATTCATAAACCAGCCTGATTGGACCACCAGAAAGGGGTAAAGGGGATAACCCCCCCCCAAAATGGGTTTTTTTTGGGGGGGGGGTTCTCACATTGAAAAACTATAATGATCCAATTTTGGATTTCACCATTGAATTCAGCTTGAAAAAACAAACAATTTAGTACTTTGAATCATACCTTTATGTCCATTGGTTACCGAGATATTGAAAGTGGTAAAAAGTCTAAATGTTAACCTTTTGGGAAATAAGTAAAATTCAATATATTGCTTATTTCTCAACATATCCTAATAAAACTTGGTTTGTGGCTTCATCTATATGAGATCTAATGTATTTTAATCTAAAATTCCCAAAGTTTCCATTTTTGTGGCAGCAAACCTGCATACTCATTATCCATGTTATTCCTATGGAGATTACAAAGACATATCATATGTTGGATGGACATTTTTTTGCATTTGAAATTCGCTGAGTATGCAGGTCTGCTGCAACGGGGGTATTTTTATTTGTTACTGTAATAAATTTCATAAAAAGAACAAATGTGAATAGATTCAGCGTTATTAGCTAGTTATAAAATAAACTTTGCCTCAAAAATGGGCTGACCTTGGAGCTTTTTTCAATCCAACTTGGGTATGCTTGCCTTGCAACTTTATTGACACGATCACAAACCTATATATTTTTTTGTGCTTTTAGGCTTTTTGAGTCAGTAGCAAGATCTTGCATGGTTCAGAAACATGTGCAGGTTCCTGCTGAAAATGAACTCTCTGAACTGTGAGTATTTAAATCCTAAAAAATAAAATTTTGAAGATCTTAACTTTATTTACCTGACCTGTGGATTTAGCTGGCTCAACATGTAACGAGCAGTCTCAAGCAGAGTGGTCCCAGAAGAAGCTTTTCTGTCTTTCTTACGCTACTTTTACCGTGTCAACAGTGGTAGCTCTAATATAAACAACTTGGCCTTTGTGAGCTCCGTTCGAGTAAAACTGACTCACTTGCATCATGTACACTTGGCTTTAAAAACAGTGGTGATAATTTAGTAATAGGGATGAACTTTAGCCATGGCCGTCTCTAGTAATAATGCTGCAGCCTTCGAACCGCATTTCATAGGTTTTCCCCAGAGTAAAAACCGAAACGCTTACAGATTCAGCTGAATTCAAGGAATGAACTGAACCCTTAGATGTGATGTTGCTATTTTGTAGTGCCGTAACCTTTTTATTAGAGATGGCTACAGTTTAGCCTAAAAGTTGTGGTAATGTTCTTGGTCTTCAATTTAATAATTGGATAGTTTCTCAAGTGCTGGTTGGTTGGGTTTCAATTATTTCCCAGAAAAAGTATTTTTTATACAAATGAAAACTTATTATTACTCCTGCCACTGAAATACAAGTAAAAAATAAATAATGTAGGCTATATATTGTTTCTTGATAAAAGTAAACCTTTTACCACTAAAAACTTTGGGGTTAATGGCTTGGAAGTAAAAATATAATTGTATGGTTTTACAAACATACAATTGATGTTGAATGGAAGGTTGGTTTGGTAAAAATCTAATTCAAGATTACTTTACGGCATTTTACATGGTAAAAATGTGATAACACATTGATAGGATACTGTTTTTATTTGCAGTTTAACTTAAATTTTTGCTGATTCGATCTTTGTTATGTTTCAGGCAGAATTTGAACAATCAAACAGCATTCTCTGTCGCCTAAAGTCTTCAAAACACATCAAAATAGAATATCCAACCCCTTTGTCCTTATTTTAATTGTTTTGATTTCAAACAAGTTTTAGTTTTTATAATTTCATCGGTTGATTTTAAAAGTGTTATACAATTCCAATAGTGTAGTTTCATATAGTGTGTTAAGTGTGCCTTTTTTGTTCTTTTTAAAAGGACTTGAGTACAATAATATTGTTCAATACCCTGTGATAAGGTCACAGTTTAGTTATCCAAGTGGAATATACAAAATATATTATGTATAGGGTGGAAATAATCCAAATTCAAGACTGGAGTGTGGCTTTCCACCTCTTCCTTGTATTATTGTGCTTGGTGATTATCAAGGTTTTAAAATCAATACATGATTGCACAAAAAGTATTTTTCCTGATAAGGTGAATCATGTCCTGTGAAAATATTGTATGTATAATTAAAATCTTGTAAATGTATTTCTGTAATAAACTTCGTATATAAATATTTGTTTGCGGTTTTCCTCCTAAATGTTCTTTATTTTTTATCAAAGTTGGTGTGTGGAAAAAAACATATACTGTAAACTGAAGGCTGATGAAAATTAAGTCAAACTTAAATCCCTGCCCTTGAGCTTAATGTTCCAAGGTAATCTAAGTAGTTGGTTTATGCAGGTGCCTCAAATAAACAATTAGTGAGTCTGTGAGTTGGGATAGGCTGGCCAACATTGGCACTGGGTATAAAAGCACATAGCTTGTGGTTTTGTTTTAAATTCTACCTTGGCCAGTGACTTAGTTGTTGTCTTGACAGTTGTTTGGGTTTTCAGTTGGAAGGTGGAATTGTTTTCTAGATGCTCACTTTTCAATCCTAATTTGACAATACTATAAAATGTCTCACCTCTTGCTTTATTGTATAATATATTTTACATATAGACCTGTGTTCTATGGGAAAAATCACTTAAGAATTATCTGGCAACCAACCTGTTGAAGAAGATTTTTCCTATTCAACTAAACATTTTTCTTTTCAGGAAAAATTAATATCAGACTGAAACAAAGCCTCTTGGCTTTAATAAATTGAGATGTTAGATGTAATTTTCCAAAAAAATTTATGGTTCACTTAGTTGAGAAAGAGTCTTGTTTTCCATCGCCCATGAAGATATGACACCTGCCTAGTGTACATCCTTTATGTCCTTACCTGTTAATGGCAATGAAACCATTGATGTACACCGTCATACATAAGAACACTTTTAACACTTTTATTGATGTACACCATCATACATTAGACAGTTCAGTTTACAGTGACCTAAAAAACTAACTCACCACAGCCATACAAATACTTTATAAGACTATTAGTTGGCTGGGTCGTTTCTGGTACTCTTATTTTATTGATTGTGGTAGCCAGAGCCTATCTGTCTGTATATGTAGGAGGACAGTGGTAAGAACAATCACTTCATAATTGGTTATTGTGGATGTTTGTAATGAATCTTCTTTCTCTCTTTAAAATTTATTATTGTTGATAGATAAATAAAAAAACAAACACACACTTTTAATATAAAGTGTTTCTGAAAAATAATTAGGTAACAAAAGTATAAAAATGAGTAATTGTTATAAAGTATTGTTCTGCATCACATCACTGTACAAATGCTCAATGCTCAGACACCCGATCAAGTGACGCTGTATCCGGAAGAGCAGATGAAATCTGAGGAGATGAAGATGAAGGGGAGGAGAGGAACCGTTGATATTGGTGGGGCCGTTGTGAGTTCCACTCGAATTCCTCTGCCTTCGCTATAACCTGCAGAACTTCCATCTTGACCCTAGACTGCAAGAAACGGGGAAGTCTTCGAGTGGTCTTGCACATACTTGCAAAAAACAAATCTAAGTCGTCCGGTTCTGCTTGGCTTTTCATGCTGTTTTGCTTCTCTCTCAAATAGTTTAGCACTTGATCTTCCTCTGTTGGCTGGTTATTCCACGATTCCCTTGGATTTAGTGCATTTGATGCCAGAGAGACAGTGTCAGCTTCGTCTGACATTATGTTTATCTCTAACATGCTGTTTTCTTCTATTTCTTCATCTTGTTCCTCTTCAGGATCGTCATTCGGGTCATGCGATGGAGTGTAAGGTTCATTCCTGAAAAACAGCGTAGGGTAATTCAATAAATTTTTATTTTATAGAGCAAAATTGACTTATATGCATGCATTCAAGTTTTTTACATACACTATAAGTATAGGTTATATGTTAACAACAAAGCAATTGATATTAGTTAGTTCTTTAAAGCCTAACATTAAAATTACCCAAGGATAGAATCTACTGACTTTGAAAAAGATTCAAATGATGTGGAAATGTCTAATTTTTAATTTATTCTGGCCTATACAAGTTAACCCCAACCCATGATTTTTTTTCTGGTCATGGCATTCTGGTTGCAGAATAATAATCCAGTCATCTTAGAAGGAAAATCGGTTTTCAAAAAAGTTGGGTACCTGAGTGGGTCTTTTTACCATATTTCCCTTAATAAGTTACCTTTTAAGCCCCATCACTTTTTTCGAAAATAAGTGCTCAAGCTGCCATCTTGGGAAATGGCGCCCAAAATACAGTTTTCATCATCATTATTATTAGGTTTAGAAAAAAGTTCTTGTACAAAGCAGATTTGGTTTGAAGAGATGTACCACTTCTTGATTGAACCTATTGTTCTTTACGATTAATCAAGCTGCCATTTAGGAAAATAGCTGCCAAAAAGTACTTTTTGGCTGGAGCAGCTTCATTATCTTACTGAAAAGGTTACTGAAGATAAGTTACTGAAATTTTCATGTTCTACAACTGCAATATTTACTTTGTTATTCTAAACACACAAATATAGGTGCCAACTTGAAAAATGAGCCCCCAATAATAGTTTTTTGGCTTATTTTTTTAGTATTGAGTTTACATTAACAAATTTCTTGCAAAAATTGTTAAGCTTAAAGAGGTCTATAATTTATATATTCGAAGTGAAATGAAATGAAATTAAATTCGTTTATTCCTTTTTAACAACATTACAATAATACTGTTCACATAACATAAATTATCTGTAGGAATTAGTTCCCCACATGGGTCAAAGCCTGTGGGTGGGGAACGAGTCAAAAATCAGCCACTTTAGAGGAATTATTATTAGTAAAAAAAGTGAATAATAGTAAGTTTTAATTAAATAACATAAAAGTACAAAGATAAATTTAAACAAAAACAAAATATGCACGCAAATACAACTGGGACAATAGTTTACATTTAGGACGGAAGTTATGGAGTAATAATACAACAGTAATATAAAAGTAAAAACGCCATTGCAATAACCGAGAATCTCGGTCCAGTCATGCTCACATTCACAGGAACACGCGCTCGACGGACAGACGGACCCTCACACACACACACACACACGCACGCACTCACACACACACCCAACGCAGTTGCAATCGCTCTGTGACCTTGACCCTAGGTATACGAGGAAGTAAAGAAAGTCTTAATTTGATCTCGCCCTATCTCCAATAGCCATTTGTCAACAATTTTTTTATAAGTGCGGTTGCTACAGTGTAGAGGATATTTAATATGATTCGGAAGTCGAGGGAATACTAAATTAGCTACATAAAAAGATGAGGTAGTATTTATTGTTTTATTCAATCGAGGGGCAACAATACCGGTATTGATAGCAGATCTTGTAGAATATATATGAACAGGACGACGAAACAAAGAATTCAGATTACTGCGGATGTATAAAATTAATGCTTTCATAAAAAGTTGGCGGATACTGAGTACTTTAAATTCATCAAATTAAATAAAAGGTTTGAAGGATATCGTCGATTTTTTTTCAATGCCGCTTTTATGATAGATTTTTGGGTAATTTCCAATGGCGTTAAAATACTTTGAAAACAACTGCCCCAAGCTAAAATTATGTACTGTAACAAAGACTGAATATAAGCAAAATATACAATTTTAATCAGATCTGGAGCAAAGACATTTATATTCCAAAAAATAAAAATAAATTTACGCAGCTTATTTCTTAAAAATGTAATATGTCCAGCCCACTTCAGACGATAATCGAAGATAACACCGAGATATTTATATTCGGCCATGCTTTCAATACACTCACACGTTTTACATTCATTCCCCCTGTCACTCCCACATGTGTGTAAACGTAAATACAGGTTAACTGGATCGTGGTCGGCTCTCAGAGAAATAGGCATATGCTTTGTTTTTGAAATATTTACTGAGAGCCGGCTTTGATCAAACCAACGCTTGACAGAGGATAGGTCCCGCTCCGCCAAACGGTACGCTTCCTCCCAGCTGTCGCTCTCAAAAAGTAAAGCTGAGTCGTCAGCATAAAAAAAACCCGTCCCTGTTCCAAATTAACCCTGCCCAAATTATTTATATAAAGAAGGAAAAGAAGAGGCCCTAATGTGCTACCTTGTAAAACTCCATAATCAATCCGAAGAGGAGCACTGGATTGACCAAGAATTGACACTATTTGAAAACGCTCACACAGGTAACTCCTAAACCAATCAAGAGCAACTCCACGTACTCCACTTATTTCCAGTCTACGTATTAGGATTTCTCTGTCAACAGAATCAAAAGCCTTAGCTAAATCAATAAAAATCAATAACGATTTTTTATTATGCCCTATATTTAGTGAATATTTTTAGTAAGTAAGAAGAGATCGTCGTTAATATTTTTATCTTTCCTGAAACCAAACTGATTTTCAAATAAAATATTTCATCGTATTAAATAGTTTTCAAATTGATTCCTCATACATTTCTCCAATATTTTCGACAGAACACTAGCCAATGTAATAGGTCTATAGCTCTCACATTGATTGTTTTGACCGCCTTTATAAATTGGAATAACTTTCCCCAAAGTATTGTTGTACAACAATTAATAAGCCTGCCATATTGCAAAATGGCTGCCAAAAAAGAGTTTTTTGCTATACCTTTTAAATTTAGAAAATTATTTGTTACGGTATACAAAAGTTTTTGTACAAAATCTTTTTCTAAACTTAATAACAATTTTCTAAACTTAGTGAACTTAATAATAATAATAATTATACAGGCCTAAAACTGTATTTGGCCGCCATTTTCCAAGATGGTGGCTTCAGTACTTTTTGAAAAAGTGATGGAATTTCAAAGGTAATGTCAAGGGATATATGGGAAAAGTACCACTCGGTTACACAAATTTTTGAAAAATATTTAAAATAACTGGTCTGTAAGTATACTTTGCATTTTTTTTCTTACTGTGTATAGTTAAATTTCCTCTGAATGAATTCCATTTTCTTCTCATATATCCATGGTTTTGCTTTCGCGGCTGCTTGCTCTGACTTAGTTTTCTTCCTGTGCATCGCCTGCCGGTGGCGGTCTCGAAGCTTTTTCCATTCCAGTTTAATGTCATTTTCTGCAAATGATTATAACAAACATAAACTTTGGAAAAAAACATATTTTACTAAAACTTGAAATAAGGCTTCTTCTAGTTGGGATCTTCTTGCTGGATTATGACCTAAAATGCCCAATGTTAAACATCTCTGTGGCAGTAAATCTGTATAGTCATTCCCCATGTCAAACTCGTGTGAAATAAAATAAGCTCATAAAAATAGATGGATTTCAAGATGGTTAAACATTTAAAGCCTGATTAAAATCAGTACAGTAGACTCTGTCTTATTCGGACGTCGGTTTAACCGGACTACACTTCACTAAAGTGATATCTTTTTAACTGGACGATTTTTATCAACATTATGATTTAACCAAACGTGATGGGTATGAAATTGACCAACCGTATCGATGAGTCTCATGGAAAAGATTATAGACCAGAAAACCAAAGTCTAAATCAGAGTATTTGCCTGTACAGAATGCATTACAGTTATAATTTTATATGATTTAGGGAACGTCGTTTCAACCGGAAAAACCATTATCCGGAACGGCCTCGGTCCTGAGATGACTAGATAAGAGGGAGTTTACTGTATACAGGGTTGGGCAAAAGTCTGGAATATATAAAATAACTTTTACATTATTTTGCAGAAAGTAATGAAACTTTACAGTTGTGTATCTAGTACAAATAGAAATATTTTGGCGTATTTTCTCAGTTTTTCGCACGATAAGGGGAAGGCCCCCTCTGGAAGTCTTGAAATTCTTAAGTGTAAGCATACCTCAAGTTATACCTTATTTTAAAGGTCTTAATTAGTAGATCACAACAGCGCAAACCGCGCCTCAAAAGGTTGATTCAATCAGAAGTTACAGCCCCTCAAAAATTTTTAATTTGGCCATTAAAAAACTTAAGGCTCAAGTAAGGGAAAAAGTCTTAATTACTAATAAAGCACTCGAAACGATGTAGTTTGGTTTTAGATACATGTATTTCTCATTGATAAGGATAATTTGATGTATTAAAAAATATTTACCCATGGCCAGGGGACGACCCGTGATGGAAGTCCAAAAATTCTTAAGTGTAAGCATACCTCGAGTTATACCTCATTTTAAAGGTCTTAATTAGTAAGTCATAACAGCGCAAACCGCGCCTCAAAAGATTGAACTAATCAGAAGTTACAGCTTCTCAAAGATTTTAATTTTAGATTTGATTTTAGCCTCGCGTTTAATGGCCAACATTAAAATCTTTGAGGAGCTGTAACTTCTGATTGGATCAACCTTTTGAGGCGCGGTTTGCGCTGTTGTGATCTACTAATTTAGACCTTTAAAATGAGGTATAACTTTATGTATGCTTACATTTAACAATTTCTAGACTTCCAGCGTGGGCCGTCCCCTTATCATGTGAAAAACTGAGAAAATATGCCAAAATATTCCTATTTGTACTAGATACACAATTTGAAAGTTTCATCACTTTCTGAAAAATAATAAAAAAGGTTATTTTATATATTCTAGACTTAGGCCCAACTCTGTATAAAAAGAACAGTAAGGATAACATTTACATAGTGGTAAGTGCAAATTCACATTGTACTCTTAAAATTATGTTGACAAATTAGCATTATGAACTTGTGACATCAGGGGAGAGTGCACCCAAACTCGTAATTAATACATGGAAACAAAAATATATGGCTGAAAAGTACACTTAAAAATTTATGAAACACCAATAACATTGATGAAAAAATTGATTAAGACTCCTCTTGTTATCTATGTTTTACGATCTCTTACTCCTTACGATCTCTACCTAAAAAAAGATGGCAAAGTATTTAAACAAAGAATGCCACAAACTGAAATCACTTTATGAAATAAAAACTTACAATGTACATAAAGTATGATTAAAGGAACCCTAATCAAAAACGTAAGATACATTGAATATCATGAAAAATTGGGACTCATTTGGCAACCACCCTAGTTATAAAAAATACATTGTACTGGTCGTGTTTATGTCTATAAAGCAATAGAATTAATATAACCTAATGTTACTGATATTCTAATCTAATGTCTTTACAGTTTAAGTGTTTTAAAAGGAAGGTTGCACATGTAAAGTTACGTAGGAAAAATACATTTTAATGCATTCTCCGGTCAGTCCAAATTATAAACAAATAAATGAACATGTAAGTTATCACCCAAAAATAAATATTGTAGTGAATCTTTAAAAATTACATGTATTAAAACTTTTACTTTAATAAGTTTAAAGTTTACTTAAAAGCTAATTTTAAGTTCCATGCATTTTTTGAACATTTTAAAAAAGGGTGCATAATATTATGACATTAACATTATTTGTGCATAGACTGAAGTCAATATTTACTTGGTTTTCCTAGCATTACAGCTATTTCACCCCACGCCTTGTCCTTTAAAATGGCGTCCCTGTAGCTTTCCAAATTTGAATCCCATAAAAACGGACGAGCCCGAACTTCGTCAATTAATCGAACCAAAAACGACATTCTGGATTGATTAGATGATGATAACAAACCAAAACAGACAGTCACGTGCGCAACAAACAATGTCTTCTCGCTTTCTGACAGGAAATGAGGAGGGGCGATGAAACCATGGGGGCCAGAGCGCATGCGCGGCGGCGGCGACGCGAAACGATGCAGCTACGTGCGTGCGTGTCGCTACGTCACAGCTTGTCACGGCCCAGACCTGTGCTGCATACATAGCTGTCCAACGGTGACGCTTTCTCTACCCCCTCTCCCAACCCGTGTCAATTCGAATCAGCGAGGGAACCCGTTCGATAATTCAGCCTCCTGTACTGCACCTTGTACGATTAGGACGATTGGACAATAATTTCTGCCAAAAAAACAAAGGTTATTTTAAGATAAAAATTACGATTTCATGAAAAATGTGTAGGAATAAAAATTTATATAAAAATGATTTATAGAAAATAAATATTTTTTTAGTAAAACATGCACTCCATTTTCATGAACGCAGTCCTTATTATCTTTCATAACCCTACTGGCTGATTGATCAATTTAAAAAGTAATCAGAATTATTAATTCTCTAATAAAATATAAACTTGGAGGACATAACTCAACCGGTTTCAACCATGGGAAAAATGTCTTGGTCTTTGGCTTTTAATAATTCGGGTTCGTAATTTTAATTACATTTCAATTATTTGCATAATAACGATAAGTATGTCAACATGCTGTTGACAGGGTAAGATTGTCTATGGTTTGAATGAGTTAATGAATGAATGATCTTTGGAATACCGTTGTGTAGCGCCCAAAGAGAAATTTGCATATAAAACCGTTTCTTAGCGTGCATCTATACCAAGCGGAGCGTACATGCCAATTTCAGCTCAAGTCTTGACGGTTCTTGATAATTTGTTGTCCGTTAGAAAACTCCTTCACAAGCTGATGGTAAGTAGACCAGATATGCAAAATTTCTTGCTTCTATGTGCAATGGTGTGGTCTAAGCGATGATAAACATTTTGTTATACTTATGAACGAACGAAGTGAAGCGAGTCAGATCTAGGCCTATTTCTTTTATGTATTAAGGCAGTCATGAAAATGATCATAATCATTGTCACTTTTCCCACAATAGATCACTGAAAATATGCCATTCAATTATATATGAAGCAAATCCAACAGTTTTTTATTACTTTGATTTAAAAAATTAGAAAATAGGCCTACATTAATTTGTGGTCCAAAAAATGAAACCCCCATTGACAAGAGGCCAATCTTACAGGAGGCCTGTGTAAGAACCAAAAAGCGAACAGTCAGAGTTTATTTTGTTATACTGTAGGTAAATGGGTCGCATGGTCGCATATAATAATGAAAGCACTGTATGTATATTTTAGTCAAACTAGAATGATAATTTTAAGATTCATTAACAGGTTTTGTTAACATATTTATTATCTTTATTAATATATTTATTATCATTATCTTTATTTATATTTATTATTTGTTCATTTACGCTTACGATCCACAGCTTCCAAATATGAAATCATAATTACTAAAACTAAATCATAATCTATAACTGTTCTATTACACAAATACAAATATGCCTACTGTCAGCCAAAGTACTAAAACTAAGAATTCAGTAGTTGAGGAGGTTAGAATCAAAGTGCACATGATCCAAAATCTTCAATTTTGGCAAATTGGGGAATAATATACAGGGGCTAATATACAGGGGTGCTGAAAAGTCCCGGAACGGCTAAATATTTTTTGAACCGAATTGGTTTGAGAAATCAAACTTTGCACATTCACTCCTATGTAAAAAAACCTACTTTTTTAGGTGTTTACTGACTCTTGGTCCCCAGTGGGAGACGGCCCATAAGGAGTCGGTACAAAATCTTAAATGTAAGCATAGGTCGATATGCACATCATTTAAAAGGGCTAAAAAAGTAAAGTTCAATGCCGCAAACCGCACTTCAAAAGGTTCATTCATTACAAAATGGGGGCTGAACAAAAATCTAAAGGAAACACAGTGTTTGTTTAAAGATTGTTTAAAAATCTCTTGTTTAAAGATTGTTTGTTTAAAGATTGTTTAAATCTCTTTGGGTTTGCTTGATAACTTCCACGCACAGGCCTGAGGCCCATGGGGGGGGGGCAAATTCAAGGTAAAAAGAGGCCGCCACCCTCTTTTTTATAAAAAAAAATTGCTTACAGACTATGTCTTGAAAGATCTAAACTCCGTAATTGTATGTCAGGCCTAAAATCCTATCTTTTAGGGTGCCATAGAGGATAATACCTCCAAGGGGGGATGGCCCAGAAGGAGTCGATACAAAATCTTAAAAGTAAGCATAGGTCGATATGCACATCATTCCACCCAATGCTAGGTCTAATCAAATAAAATTCAATGCCGCAAACCGCATTTCAAAAGGATTATCGGTTACAAAATGGCGTGTGATTTAATTTTCAACAAAAATGCATAGGCTTAGGTTTGATAAGCAATTTGATTTGTTCAAACTTTTAATCCACCCCCTTCCCAACAAACCTAGGCCTATGAATATTTGTTGAAAACTTAAATCGGCCGCCATTCTGTAACAAATGAACCTCTTTAAGTGCGGTTTGCGGCATTGAACTCTACTTGATTAGCTCTTTAAAATTATGTGCACACCGACCTAAGCTTACATTAAAGATTTTGTACCGACTGCTTGTGGGCCATCCCCCCTTGGAAGTAATATCCTCTACGGCACCCTTAAAAGTAGTTTTTTAGGTCTGACATGCAATTCCGGAGTTTAGATCCTTCAGACACGGTCTGTAAGCAATTTTTAAACAATCTTTAAGCGAACACTGTGTATTTCCTTTAGATTTTTTATCAGCCGCCATTTTGTAATAAATTAACCTTTTAAAGTTCGGTTTACGGCATTGGACTCTAATTGATTAGCCCTTTAAAATGATGTGCATATCGACCTATGCTTACATTTAAGATTTTGTACCGACTCCTTGTGGGCCGTCCCCCACTTGGGGCCAAGAATCAGTAAACACCTCAGAAAGTAGTTTTTTTTACATAGGAGTGAATGTGCAAAGTTTGATTTCTCAAATCAATTCGGTTCAAAAATTATTTAGCCATTCCGGGATGGTTTCAGCACCCCTGTATTTCTAACTAATTACACATACTAATAATTACACAGAGGAGTGGATTCAATGGAAAACTATAGCATAAATTCATTAAAACAGTCAAAAATATCAAATTTTCACGTTACCATGGTAAGAAATTGATATGTAAATATTTTGGAACATGTGAGTTTTGGAACTGTCTTGAGGATCATGTGAGTTTTGAAAATCACTGGATTGGAACATGTGAGTTTTTGGAATGACTTTTTCTAAGAGACATCAGGCAAGAACTAAAAATGTTCAACTTGGGCAGATAACTTAGATTAAATCCTCTGATATAATTTCAATAAAGTTTCAGATGGCTTTGACTGTCAAAACTGAACTTAGAAACCATTTCATAAGGTGAGAAAATTAAAAATTAAAATACATCAGCTCAATCTTCTTACGGGGATCTTTTTCGATTTTTATTTGTTCTCTTAACCGGAGGCACGTTGGGCACACGTCTGTTGAAGGCATCCCAAACCCAAAGTTGTATTTTGTATAAAAAATCCTTCTGAAGTAAGAAAGTTTGACTGGTAAGTTTTCAGACTTTGAAGAGTACATTCGCCATAATTTCTTGACATTTAGCTCTGAAGGCAAGTATTTGTGCTTACTCTTCTCTCTACAGTAGTGGACTTCGGTGCACTTTAAACTGTTAATGAACTTCATTACACACCTTTTTTGGTCATCATACTTTTTAGACTTACGAAATCCTCCACGTTTCTCCCTAACCTCCTCTTCTTTTTGATAGGTTTTGGTTAGCCTATTTACTCGAAAACGGGACACATTCAGGATTCCCATAAAACTGGTCATACATACTGGCACCTTTCCACCTTCTCTGTCCCGAACAAAGTATTTTGTGGTCCTTTTTAGCTGAGGCTTTTCGTTAGTTTTATTTTTTCTACAGCGTCGCCTTTGAACTGGTCTATTTTCAGTGTATCTCAAAATAAAATTGTCCTGATGATTCCGAGCTGCATTTTCATAAAATGAAGCATGAAAGTTTTGCACTTCTCTCATTGTTAAACTCCGACATTTAAACGGTCCTTTTAGGTGATCGCAAGTAGGATAATGAGGCATCGCTTTAGGCTTGTGCCTGAAAAAGAAAGAAACCATTATTACAATTTTGTAATGAATGGTTCTTTCTGTTCAGTTTTGACAGCACCGTTAAAATCATTAATTACTTTAAGGGTACCTTTTTTTTTAACAGAGGGCCAGGCTTTGAAGTAACCATGGTAATGCATCGCAGCTAGAATAGCTTATTGTGCACCCTCATTCACAGGTCCTCATTCTCCGTCAAACCCCAGGTCCTTGATGAACCATGAGATCTTTCTGACGATGGTTACCTGTTCTTCCCTTTGGTCTCCTGTCAAAAGACCAAGGGTTCCCGCACGCAGACCTTGTAGGGCTGGGCACATAAAGATCAAGTGGAAGGCTGTTTCCTCCTCCTCACCGCATTTCCTCCTTTCAACTTGAATTCCCATCTTATGTAGATGTCCGCGGAATACCCAGTGGCCGCTAATGAAGCCAACCACTTTCCGCAAGGTCTTCCTATTCAGCCCAAGGGCATCTGCCGCTAGCGCACCGGTCGGTGCCTGCAGCAATCTCTTTGACTGTATGTTGCCTTCTGTTCTTTCCCAGCTCCTTTGATGTTCTCTGCCCATCCACTGGCGAACAGCTCTCCGTGCAGTATTATAAGCAATACCACACGCCGGCTCCGGACCAATGAGCGGGCTGTCAGCTCCTTTATTTGCCCACTTGTCAGCTCCCTCATTGCCAGCAATACCCTTATGCCCTGGAATCTAACTAAGGATAACCTTGTTGCTCTCTCCCAGTGTTTTCATGGCCTGATGACAGTCCCACACCGCCTTAGAGGTAAAGTCAAAACTGTCAAGTGCCATCAGCGCTGCTTTGCTGTCCGAGTTCATGTATATGGTGTGGCCTGTCAGACCACGCTCCAAACACACTCTTGCACACTCAGACAGGGCAACAACTTCAGCCTGGAATACAGTAGCCATTTTCCCCAGGCTTACACAGAACTGCGCCTTGGGTCTGACCCCATATATTCCCGCCCCAGTACCTGATGGCTTTTTTGAGCCATCATTATACCAAGTGATCCCTCTTTTCATGTACTCAGGTTCACCCTTTTCCCAGACAGCCCTGTCAAAAATATTGACATTGTATGGCTTTTCTAGATCAGTGATCTTCACCATCCTGTCAGGAATCATTTCCAAGGTGTCCACCTGTATAGTGTCCACAATCCTTGTATGCGCACTGGAGGTGTTATACTTCCAGTTGCCACTGCAATCCATTCTGTAGGCTGCCATCCTTGCCTCTCCTTTCACAATGATGTCGAGAGGCGGGAGGTTTAGCACCACTTCCAGAGTCGCAGTTGGAGTACCCCTCATGGCTCCTGTAATACTAAGGCATGCCACTCGCTGGATCTTTTGTAATCTCTTCACAGCGGTAGTTTGCATCACCTTAGTCCACCAGACTATCGAGCCATACACCAGCATCGGTCTTGCAACCCTAGTGTATAGCCAGTTAGTCATTCGCGGATTCAGACCCCACGTCTTCCCAACCGCCCGTCTCATCATCATGAGTGTGGTCTGAGAACGTTGCGTTACATGTGCCAAATGACTGTTCCAGGTGAGTTTGTCGTCCAACCTTACTCCTAGGTACTTGAACTCCCTCTCAACCTGGATCTGATTGCCGAAGAGAGTTGGTACCCTAGCGATATCAACCTTCCTCTTCCTCGTGAATGGTACCATCACAGTCTTCATTGGATTGACCCTCAGACCCTCCTGATTGCACCACCTTTCCACTATGAACAATGCCCTCTGCATGAGCTCCAGGCAAGTGTAAACTTTCCTCTAATGAGGACAACAATGTCGTCAGCATACCCTTGAGCGTACATACCCTGCGTATTGAGCTCGGAGAGGAGATCGTCAACCACCAGGTTCCACAGATTCGGTGACAAAACGCCACCCTGTGGACACCCTCTTTGTGCCTTGACCTCTCTCACCGTCCCACACAGAGATGCTTGAGCTCTCCTGCTTTCGAGCATGTTGCCTACCCACCTCACAACAGTGCTTTCCACATTCCTTGATACCAGCTTTGATACAATAGAGCGAGTGCTAGTGTTATCAAAAGCTCCTTCTATATCAAGAAATGCCGCCACAGCTATTTCCTTATTCGAGATAGCATTTTCAATCTTGCAAACCAGCGCATGCAGGGCTGTTTCGCATGACTTTCCCTTCTGATAGGCATGTTGATTCGGGTGTAAAGGACGGCTTACAAGGACCCTATCCTTTATTCGCCTATCCACTAATTTCTCCATGGTCTTCAGAAGAAACGATGTAAGGCTAATAGGTCTAAAAGCCTTAGGTACAGCATAGGTATCCCTTCCAGGCTTCGGTATAAATACCACCCTTGAGGTCCTCCATGCTGTTGGTATCACTCCACTGGCTAAACTAGTCCTGAACAGACGTACCAAGTGGAGTATCAACTGGTCCCCACCCTCCTGCAAGAACACAGGATGGATGCCATCGGTACCAGGAGCTTTAAATGGTTGAAATGCCCTCAGGACCCATTTTATTCCCGTGAAGGTGATCACGGACTTAGCGCAATCCCAGTCCTCCCTTGTCGTCCGCACCCTAGTCTCCCTCTCCACCTCGTCTTGGACTGTGTTCTGCGGTCGCAAGGATCCTGGGAAGTGAGCGCTTAGGAGGCACTCCAGCGTTTCTTCTGGGCCCTCCGTATACGTACCATCCTCCTTAAGCAATGTGCCTAAGGGGTTTGCTGGACCTCGAGCTAAGACCCGATGGAGCTTTGCACAATCAGAAACACTTTCCATGTTCTGACAGAACTCTCTCCATGACTCTCTCTTAGCCCTTCTAATTGTCTTATTATAAACAGTGAGCACCCTTGAGTAGTTGTTCCAGTTTCCTGTACGCTTTGCAGCATTATACAGTCTGCGAACTTTCCTCCTCAGGGCCTCTAACCCACTGTTCCACCAGCAGGCTTGCCGGCGCATGTTCTTCACAGTCTCCGGGCAGGTTTCTTGGTACGAGCTTAATATGGCCAAATTCAAAGAATTTGCCATACCCTCCACCCCATGCCTTTCTGTGTCCTTTAGTTGGCTCAGTCTGTCCCCTAGCACCTCTCGGTACTGGTTCCAGTCTGTCCTTCTCACGTTCCTATAGGTCTCTTTTGTACAGATCGAACCTAGAGTAAATTCAATGTGACTGTGATCCGACGCCGAATGGTCATCAGATACCCTCCATTTTGCAACCTTTGTCGCCGCGTAATTGCTAGCCAAGGTTATATCCAAAACCTCTTCCCTTAGCACCGCCCCTCTCCTTTGTCTAAAGGTTGGTTTGGAGCCCTTGTTCAATATAACTAAATTAGATTCAGCTATAAAGCTTAACAAGCTCTCACCTCTGTCGTTAATATCGCTGCTCCCCCAGGCCAGGTGGTGGGCATTGGCATCGCAGCCCAACAACAGATGTCTTCTCTCTCTGACTCCGTATTCTATCACCATCCTCATTTCTCTGGTCGGTGGTGGTTCCCGGGAGTCATATGGCAAGTACACCGAAGCAAGAAGGATTCTGACGTCACCGTCACCCATCTGCCCGTATACTTCTGTCACGGCACAATCCCTAGAACAGAGATTAGTGACTTTCAGTGTCTTGATATTTCTACCGACAAATATGCAAGCCCTAGGTTTGTCACTGTCAGTATCATATATCAACTCACCTTTTGCGGTGCTCATCCCCAAGATTCTGCCTCCTGCGGTCCATGGCTCCTGGATCAGAGCCACGTCTATGCGGTCGGCCAGGATCTTCTGGCAAAGCGTAGCCGTAGCCGCCTTGCTGTGCTGGAGATTTATCTGGAGCACCGCAACCATCCTCTACTTGGGGGGATCCTTACTCCCCTGCAACCTGAAGGTAACCCTCTCGCAGCCCAAGAATGGGCGCATCGCAAGAGACTTCAGCTTCTGCAGGGAGATGTCATCAATGATCATGACCAGGAATTGGCCGTCAGGGTTGGTGTTTCCCCCAACAACCGCCCAGTGGTCCGTGTCAAGGCCGTTCTGCAGCTTGAGGCCCAGCATCACGTCCTTCTTGGTTGTTGCCCCCGTTGAAGAGGGAACAAATGTTGAAACCTTCACAGCTTTCACAAGGTTTCTGGCTGGGGCAAGCTGGAGCGAGACTCCCCCGAAGGGACTCAACTCCTGAACCTGCTTTGCCAGCCAATCCTTTGTGACTGCGTTGGCACAACCGACCACCAAGACTCCACCTTCAAGATGGCAGCTGCTTATCCTGACGTCTTTGCCACGAATGGCACGCCTGGACAACTCCCCCTTGATTTGATTGGCTTCTGCCTCAGTCAGCTTTAAGTCCGGGTGTTCAGTTCTGGCGACAGCCATCCTCTCCACGGACAGTTTCTCTGAGTAGGTTGGTGCCGGTGTCCTCTTGGAAACACTCGACTCCTCCCCCTCATTCGTCCTCGTCTTCTTCTTCTCACCTCCAGAGTCCTCAGGTGTCAGGTGCTCTCGCCCCCTCTTACCACCCTTCTTCTTGGAAGCATCCTCAGATTTAGCTTTGGGGGTGCCATCCTCACCCTGCTTTTTCCCAGCATCCTGGTTCCCGGAGGGACCGGCTACGCTGGGGGCAGGGTTCGGGTGCTTCGCAGCCCACGCCAGCCTCCTCTCTTTTCTAGATAGCACCTTTTCGCCCCTGGCTAAGGCCTCTGCTATCCTCTGTTTCCGCACCTCGCCCCTGGAAAGTCGTTTTTTCCCGTTCCTTTCCGGCATCTGCGAGCTTGCTGTCATCATCAGATTTCAGTAGATTCTTCTCCTCCATTGGGCTCAGATCATCTACACTCAATTTAGCAATAGGAATGCTTTCGACCTGTCGGTCACACTCCTTTTGCGTGTCATCAATGGTTTGGTTGGTTTTTTGGTTTTCATCAACTTCCATTTTGCTCCCACGAGTACCGGGTATCTAAAGGTCCACCTCTCCAGTGACCCGTTTAGAGAGGTAAGGGGTAAATACGACTGGGTTCCCCCTGGTGCCCAGAAGGCTCCGTTAAAGACACTGAATATTAGGCCCCCAGTGCCACGAGACTCTCAGCACGGATCGCATAACACCTTCGTCTAGGGCCCGCAGTATCTGGACCCCTCACCCAAGTGACAGACGCCCAGATTCCGACATCATCGTCCTAGTTCAGGTGTGACCCCGAACTGGTTTCGATTGAAGCCGGTACTGATAGTGCTGCTGCCCCCTACCAGGGAGTCATTCGGGACTCCAGCCTAGAGCCGCCGGGATTAGCGAGACAGGGGCCACGACGTGAACGATGCAGTCATAGACTACACAGGCCAGTACTCCATGTCGTACTGACCTTCCCGGACGGTCTTGCACACCATTTCTGGCATGCCTGAGAGTGAAGCAGTTCTCCAGTTCCAGTCTAAGCGGCTCCCCGGCCGTCCGGAGAACAACCGCACTCTCTTAGCCCCCTTTAAGGGTACCTGCTGTTAGCCTAGTTAGAATTAAAAAAAAAGACCAGTTATGGTATGAGATTGACTAGCCTAGACCTACCTGGCTATCTTATCTTTGGTTTTCTTCCAGTTACTTTTATTAGGAGTCCTTTCCGTAGGCCTTTCTCCTTCAGCGGCTATAGGTGACACAAATTCCTCCATCTTATCATAAATAAATTTAATTAATTAGGAAGTCAAGTATTAAAAGTTAAGTTTACTTGCATTAATAAACACAGAAACTCACAGGTTATAGCTCAGTTGGTTGTTTGTTTACATCTCAGCCAATCTCAGCTGTGTATTTATTGGTCGAGAGGAGTCACGTGACTTGGCTGATTAGTCTGCCAAAAACTCACATGTTCCAGTGGAACATGTGACATGTGTTGCCAACCTTACTTTTCAACACTAAATTATTATTGGATCACTAGCTGATCAACACGGTTTACCCGTGGAAAAACATAAAAAAAAACTCCCTCTGTCTTTTTTTAGGATTTAATTTGTCATACATTTAATTTTAAGGTTGCCATGACAACCTTATATCCTTTCCTATAATTTAACATTAAAACTTTGAAGTACCATTGGGCGAAACCCCTTGGGAATTTTGTAAAACCATTTCTTAGTGTGCATCTAGGACCCAAGGGGAGCACAATTGCCAAATGTCAACTCTTTAGGTCTTTTAGTTTTGGAGATGTGCTGTCCGTTAGAAAACCCCTTCTCCTTTATATATATAGATGATTATTTTGGAACAAACTATAAGCACAGCTGTGTGCATGGCCACAAGACAAAAAAAAATGACACTGCTATCTCAATTTAGAATTTTTTTTTTGGAACATGTGCAGTTTGATTCTAACCTCCTCAGTTAGGCCTACCCCTTGAAACTAACAGTTTTTTTCTTAATATTGCTTTAGCATCAATCTGTCAGAATAAGGCCTTTTTACATTCCCTTGTTATAAATATTATTTTAACCCCTTAGGTGTGTTAACTTCAAACTTGCTGTTGAAAAAAATGAACTTCAAAAAGTGATATTCGATAGGAGATTTAAATTTTTATATAGCGGAGGTGATTTTGACTCAGGTTTCCGGGTAAAAAATATATCTTGTGGTTGGCAACGCAGGTTCTGTGCATGGGTCGTATGACACAAGTGCAATTCTGCAGAGTCTGCAGGCGAAAGCTGTACTGCACAGATCAAACACGAACTGAAATATTCGTGAAATGTACAGCGGACTATCGGAGCAATCTCAAACCACACTAAAATTTTGTTTTGTTAGTTTATTAATTTTTATAAAGTACTTTTATAAAAACATGAGTGAATTTACATCCTATATATCTCTCTTAAAACCCACATTTCGCCTGCAATATTGCACCAGTGTCATACGAGCCTGTTATATCCTGGTCCTCCCTCCAAAATTCCTAATCCAAAACCGTCTGAAGTTGTTTTTATTTTCTGTGTGTGTTGATTGGTTTTGTTATTTACATAACCATATATATTTTGGTATTTTTGTATAGTAATTTTAAATTGTATGCCTTCGTGCAGTTTGTTACAAGATCTCAAATTAATTACTGTCTATGAGTAGAACATAACTCCTTTACATCCAAATTCTCATTATGAATTTGTTAACTGTTTGTACATTTTGACATTTTTAGATCAGGTGAGCGTATTAGCTGAGGCATTACTCTTTTACCATTTGTATGCTACACTAGGTTTGATAAGGTAATTCTTAACAACTTTAAATGAGGCTTAGGATGTTTTTGGGAGCCTTAGTACGTACAGGCCTAGGCGGTACGAGTTTCATATCTGAACTTGTGGGTCCTACGAGTTTCATATCTGATCTTCAGCCTTTAAAGAAGATAGTTTATACTAATTAATTAGTTTTTTAGTTTATACTAATTATTGTTCATATGTTTTGCTCATGTAACTGAACTTTTGAATATAATTTAACATGAGCAAAGATCAGTTTCATTTTCGCGTAAGTGCAGGCTCCTTTTCTGTTTAGGATTAGGTAATCCGATATCAACTATCAACTAATCATATTAAACTTAATTGATGAACTTTTCTAACAACCGTAAATAATGAAGAAACATCGATAACAAACTGTAAGTGTTAACCAAAACCATCGCCAATTAACTTACATGATTTGATTCTCTCATGAACAATAAATTTTACCTAACCCTAATATAATAATACC
Source organism: Flexamia atlantica (assembly GCA_035578135.1). NCBI lineage: Eukaryota > Metazoa > Arthropoda > Insecta > Hemiptera > Cicadellidae > Flexamia > Flexamia atlantica. The sequence continues at coordinate 38,811,866 of JAQJVK010000008.1, read as the reverse complement.
CCCGTTGCAGCAGACCTGCATACTCAGCGAATTTCAAGTGCAAAACAACATATTTCGATCAAACATATCGAGATTTGACATGTTTTTGTAAGCTCCATAAGAATAACATGGGGAATGAGTATGGAGGTTTGCTGCTACAGGTATATTAAAACTGGGTGGTTTTAATTCAATATTTAGTAGATCTGAACTAGAAGAAGCCATTTACCAAGTTTTATCAAGATATGTCGAGAAATAAGCGAGATATAGAATCTATATAATTAATACGCCAACACGAAATTTGTCTTATGAACTCCTCCGCCATTTCTTAACCGATTTTGATCATTGACAGCTCATTGGAAAGAGCGTGTCGCGTAGATTTGCAAACTGGCCTTACATTTTTGAAAAAGTCCCTTGGGCTCTGCCCCATTGGCTTTTAAAGTTCCCATGTTATCCTTATGAAGGATGAACATAATTGTTTACATTTTGATCAGCTGGATAATTTAATTGCTGTTATTTTTTAATTTGTGTAAACATAACCCTCAAGACGGATCGTGTTAGCATGATTGTGTTTTAAATTTGTCGTCATTTGAATTATCGCTCTGCTAGAGTAGCGCACGATTCCGTGCGCTCGGATCCACTAGTTTTACTTATTTCCCATAAGGTTAACATTGGGACAACGTACTGTGTTTACCACTTTCAATATCTCAATATCAACCAATATGGCAACCAATGGACATAGAGCCATGATTCAAAATACTAAATTGTTTGTTTTTTTGGGCTGAATTCAATGGTGCCAATAAAAATTTGAAAAATTTTATTTTTCTATGTAAAAATCTCAAAAAACCCATTTTTGGGGAGGTTTACCCCCCTTTACCCTCCCTTCCGGTGGTCCGATCGGGCTGGTTTACGAACTCGTAGTCCGAATAATTACATTAACTACTTTACACGTCTATGCCAAATTTCATTCCGATTGGACCATTTTTGCGCAAGTTATCGTGCTTAAAGACACATATATATATACATATATATATATATATATATATATTTATGAAAGTGAACGAATGGTGTTTTTGGCATCTGAGGACCTCAAAAAGAAAAATTGTGATGGTCTTGGGCTTAGGTCTTACCATGAGACCTACGGTAACAGCTTCTCCCCTATAGGGGAAATTCGCTAAAACTAAATTAAAAATAATAAAGCTTGTTAAAAACTAAATAAAACGTTAGGTACTATCATTAACTGACTGCACAACTTAGGTAAGTAGGCCTACCTTATTTCATCAGATGCCATCTTTTACTACTTTACTCTCGATAAATATAACTTATTTTCAAAGTAACAAAACAGGCAGCCGATAATAAATACAATGGAATCAGATGTCAAGTTCTGTCCAATAATAAGTATATCGAACTTCGACTAACTTATTGTTAGATCGTTTGATATTGGTTCCTTTGAAATTAGATGTTGAATCGTCTGCTATAGAAAGTAATGGCAAAAGATAAGATATGAAATTTGTACAGCAAATGTTCAGGTTTAGTAATTAAACATGGACGAAGTTCATTTCCACTAAATTGATTAATACAATGCAGTCATATATCGAGTGCTGCTCAACAAACTATAGCCTTATAGAAGTTGGGTAGGCCTACCTTAGATTGTTTGGTATTGTTTTCTTAAAAATCAGATATTGAGATATAGTTAAATTGTCTGCTTCAGAAATAAATGACAGAAGATCAGATATGAAACTTGTATCGTAAAAGTCTATTATGTAGCTTAACTTACATTTTCTTGTGGAGCCAGTCGTGGATCCTTGGTGAATTCAAAAAGTAGTCAGGTCCAAAAGTCCAAGTAGTCAGGTTCTGAATTAAAAAAATAGAAATCGCTAAAAGACTCTCTTTTACCTGGACACCTTTTAACCGGACTAGCCTAAGTTTACTCTCGGAGGAAGTAACATCTTTTTAACCGGAAAATTTTTGTCAAAACATTTTAATGGGACGTAATGGGCAGGAAATGGACGATATTATATCGACGATTCTTTCGAGATAATATAGACCAGTAATGACGTGTATAAATACTATGTTGGAGTGATTGTGGAACGATATCGACAATTCCCATAGGAAATAGGCTTTATAGTAGACAAATTCATGTCAAATATCTAATTTTAATTTTTAGATTTAATAATAATTTTAGGAAACATCGGTTTACCGGAAAACCGTGATTCAGACAGGCGTTGGTTAAGAGGGGTCTGGATAAGAGGGAGTCTGCTGTACAAGTAAAACCACCACAAATTAACCCGGGTAAAAGTGATAGGTGAGCTATATACTAATAACTTACTGGTACACAGTAAGTTCTCTCTTTTTGTAAACACCATCTTAACTGGTTTATACTCCTTCAAAAAAGTTACTCTTTCTTCTCCTGCCATTTTTGTCAGAGGTATCAGTCGACAGCAAATGACAGCCGAGTTTAATGATGGTGATGTTTTACATGCCAGAATCTTAAATTGCTTTTATTTAGAAATTTAACTTAAATGGAATTTGCTTCAGAATAGAATCTACATCTGAGATTTCTTTTATCAATTTATTAAATATTTGCTATATGCTAACAAAGTTGTGAATTAAGTTAGGCCTTCTAAGAATTTAAATTTTTTTCAGATTTGTACCTGAAAGAAAACTACTTATTGCCATCTAGAACAACAAAACACCTATAGGTCTAAGCATTGTTATAATCAAATGTTCGTGTTCAATTCTCATAACAAAGAAAACAAAACCCTTGGAAAGCCAAGTGATCATTATTATTTTAAAGATAAGTCAAAAAGAAATTATTTGTCTCAAAGATCAATAAAAAAGTCTTCAAATATCACAAGATCAAGACAAGAAAATTCATACAACTCGTACCAGGAAAGTAAGTTTAAAGGAGAGAAGGCACAACTAAACCAGTCATCTCTTACATCTTCAGTCTTGGAAGAAAAAAATAAAGTTAAGCAAAAGAATATTAAATTGAAACTGCGAAATCCTTTGTCAGTTAATGAAGAGCATTATCATAATACTTTAGTACACAAGTCAAATTTTAATTGTCAACAACCTCTGAAGAGAAGTGAAAATTTGAAGGTAAACAAGAGTGACCTAAAGTTAAAATCTCCACTTGTGAAACAAGCACTATTTTGTAAGTCAAAGAATAAAAAACATTTCAAATTTGAAAACTTAAGCTTTGATTTCTCTGAAGGAAAGGTAAATGAATTTCATAACACAAAAATTAATAGGACTGAAAGAGAAGCTTTTAACATTTTCAGATTCCCGAAGCAACAAACTGTTAAGTCTCGCCATCTGTCCGTCATAGGATCAATGGATAAGAAAAGTGTGCATGATGATAGGAAAAATTCAGAAATACATTCCTCATTATTCAAAAAGAATTTATCCTCTATGGTGATAAACCAAACAGAGACTGAAGGAACCTATTCAGCTGCAGGCAATTCAAATACAACTGAGATAAAAATTATGTCACAGTCAATTCCCGAAAATTCTCTTACAAATAACTGTCAGGCTAACTCCCCTTTACGAAATATGGGTTCTGTAGTGAGGTGGAATTCAAAAACTACTTCTCCTATATTAGATACAAAGAAGAACGAAACATCAGCATTTCATGTAGATTTTGTAAAGGCAGAAGAATCACTTTCTCCAATTTTAAGTTCAGATGTTTGCAGTTTTAAAAAAATAATTCAAAATATAAAAGTGAAAAATTTACATCTTAATGCATTTAACAGAAATCCAGACGTTTTCACACAGGAAAATGAGATGTTTTCTTGTCCGAATACTTCACCTGTTTTGGACTCCAGTCGACAAACAAAAGACACTGTAATGTATCCTTTTAAAACAGATTCTTGTGAGTCAAACATCAGATGCAAGATTGATCCAGATGCCTCCCCATCTCCAGTGTTAGATGCGAGCCAGTTAAAGAAACCTGTCGCTAAATTAAACAACATGTCAGTTGGAGAAAATGTTTTGAAAGATCATAAAGATATGAAAAAAGTAGAATATTCATCAAAATTAAATAGAGGGTTAGAAAAAGAGGTTAAACACAAAAGGAATAACTCCAATGTTTTATTGAGGCCTTTTTTAATAAAAGGATCAACAAACGAAGGTTATTCTATCGACCAATCAAAGTTAAATCCGCTGGAAAAATGTACTGAACCACTATCGCAGGTTTTAGACTCAAATCAAAGATACCATTACCAGTCAGAGGATTGCTGTTCAACCAATTCAAAATGGAATCGTCCCCTAAGGCCTGCCAGTTTACATATTGTTCCTGATCCTGTTGTGCATCATCCTCTAAGTACATTGAAGCTTACTAACACTGTCAGTTGTATGAAAAACAAAGAGGAAGAAAAAAATAATAGACCGCCTTTAGATAAATTAGATGTCATTAATTCACATGATGAACTAAAGGAATCCTGTTCTCCGGTTTTGGACTCAAGTCAGTTAAAAAAAAATTGTTCAGAAAAGCAAACAATAGCAGAAACTTCTAAATCTCCAGGAAACTGTTCAAAAACTAATATTTGTTCTCAATCACCAGAACTTAAAAACTACTGCAGTCGTCATTACAGTAACCTTTTGAAAGAAGGTTTACCTCCAACAAAACTAATAAATAGTTCAATTTCTTCATGTGAGTTGAAAAATAAAACTGTTGATTCTCTTACTTGCTGTAATCAGCTTAAAACTTCTAACAAAAAATATAACAGTCGCTCCTCAGATTTCACAACACTAGAACAGTTGACTGAATGTCAGCTGCCTAACTTGATTCCCAATTATTCCAAGAGATTACATTCTCCTATTGTAGGCTCTAAATTAAAATGTAAAAAACCAAAAACCAAAGCAGATCAGTTAGAAACGGAATATGAAGGTCCAATGTTAAGTTTGATTACACAATCTCCAGCTACTGATAATGGATTGTGTCCTATTGTATCACCTCAAGATCAATATGAAGATATAACCTGTTCACCTTCATTTAATTCAGATCTGGATATAAGAAAATTCCCGATAATGTTTTCAGGGGTGACTGATCAGTGCTCCCCTAAAGAGTCGGCTGAAAAAATAGGTCTATTAACTGATAAAAGCAGTGGAATCATCTTGCCATCTCAAAACCAAGCAAGAGAAAGCAAAGTAACAAAACATTTTAAATATTCATGCCAGGATGACTTGAAATCAAAAAATTATACCAATCCAAATAAAGTGCCAATGGCCAACAGTTACCTCAATGTTGAGTCTCCTTACAATCCATCAACTCATAATCCTGAAACAATGTCACCTATTTTATCAAAAAGCGATGCTTTTCAAAATCTAATATCATTAACAAGTAATAATCAAAGTGACTTGCAAAGCTTTGCTATTTTGGGAACAAAGGAAACTCATATGACTAACCAAAACCAATTCTCAGAAACAAATTGCAATCATGAATTTATCAAAAGTCAAGAAACTTCCAAAGGAAAGGTCAAGAAAAATCTGTCTTTATACTATGAAGAAAAAATACCTGTATCAAATTCACACAGCAAGATCTCTACAAATATGTGCAATGAGACTATAATAAGCCATACTAAAGATGATGAAGCATTAGAGGACAAAGTTTTGGCAAATTGCAGTCAGATTTCTGGAGTAGGAAAACTGCAAACATCACCTTGTGAACATGCTGATGGAGAAAAGGTTGGTACCTTAGATTAAAATTCACTTTATGTGAATTTTGTTTGCCTTTCTAGTCACATTTAGGAATAGGCGTTAACTTTTACAAGTGTTATATTTATTAATAACTTGTATCTACGAAATGTAGTTTTGGGTGTAGCCCGAAATATACCAACACACAACTCTTTTTTTATATATTGATTACCAAGTTCAAGAAGATGAAGTGAATCCTTTGAAAATTTGACCGTATAGCTATTGAATGTGAATTGTATCATGTGGTCTAGTGGAAGTAGTTGTTTCCCTCAATCGGGATAGCAGAATCTCTTTTGCTTTTTTGATAAATAATTATCTAATCAAGGTTGAAATGAAGAAGACATGCTTTCTTTGATGTTAAAAAACACCCTGTTTTATATGCATCTGTTAACAAGACAACGTTGTAGAATTGGTCCAATCTTCATGAAATTTTGTTTAGACGTGAATTTTGATCAGACCATATTTATATATATGGCAACTTTCATATGAGTTTAAAACTCAGCCTGATCAGACGATCACGAGGTTGAGAAGGGATGAACATCCCAAGATTATTGGTTTATTTAATTTTTTACATGAACAAATAAAAATATTTTTTTGCATGATTGAGTTTGGCTTAAAAAACAACTAATAATTTGGTATTCAAGCCAGATGGGCGAATCCATGGGTGAACCATCGACCACAAAGTACAATAAACGGAGCACAAGAAACTGTGACTTGAAGCCTAAATTTGCTTCTAGTCCCTTTGCATGGAAAAAACTAAGTACGTAAAAAATTACAAATATGGTATCAAATTAAAGGTCTGAATCTCAGAATCACTTTGGGATCAAATATAAATGGCTTACAGATAGTTTACACATTGTAAACACTGATAACCTAGAAGCTTATCCTGACATTTTTTGAAAGAAGCTGCCGCCACGGAATACACCTGTAACGTTCCTATGATGTGTAAACTGCTTCTAAACCATTTATAATTGGTACCATAGTAACTGTGAGATTCAGACCTTTAATTTGATACCACATTTTTTGTACTTTTTTTAGTCGACTATATTTTTGTAAACAACAGTTTAGGATTGACTTTGTTTTTATGCAGGCGCCACACCGATAAACTCTCACGCAGTAACTAAGTTAACAAAACCCTTGTCAACTAACTACGTCCAAAACCAACAACCAAACTGTCAGCTAATTTTTTCAAAAGATATGATTTAAAAAAATCAACTCTTAAGCAACAATTTCCACCATTTTTTATTTTACCTGACCAAAAAATAAGAAAATTAGCCGCCGACTACTTTTTTCATGTAATGTTTTAAAGTTGAACAAAAATTTCAACGGTTTTAGGCGCCGTTTTATGTTTCTATACCTAGACAATATGGCGACCCAGGCTTCACTAGCTGTAATGCAAGTAAGATAGCAATGCTCTGTCTATTTCTACTATGTGGTCGGGGTGAACCCAAGTGGATTGTGGAGTGTGAATCCCCCCCCAAAATTTGTGTTGATAACAACATATTTTCCTATATTCTGAAAACAAAAACATAACTCTGGGACAATGTTGGTAATTGATGTTTAAAATAAAAAAATATTGTCATGAGACCTTTATTTACCTTTATCAATTCAAACCCTAAAATCCCTTAATCATTTTAGATTTATTAAAAAAAACCCCATTGTCTTGTAATTTGTGATATGAAATTAAAATTGAAATATTACTTTTCAGCTCCTGATTGTATATGAAAACCCAAAGAAGAAAGAGCAAAAGCCACTAATGCTTGAAAATGATTTCTTAAATCACAAGAGTATTAATATAGTTGAGCCATTTATTTCAAATAAAAATTATCAAATTGTAAATGCTGTCAAACGAGTTAATGCTGAGGATAAACAGGAGATAAATTGGAAAAATAAGTCAGACATTTTTGATTGTACGGAAGATATTCGCATTGAAGATTTTGATGAGGAGAGTCCTGTAGACAAAGAAAACTTTGAAGTAACCATTGAAACTAGCAAACTTGAATCTGTGAAGAGAAACCTACATGACCATTTTGAAATTAGCCCCTCATGTTCAGTTACTAGAAAACAAACTGTCCCTGAAGTAAAACATCTCTTACGTAACTTTGAACCAGATAATCAAAGTAAAAACACACGTGAATACATATCACCTGAAGATGAAATTGAAATTGAGAATGAAGGTCGTGAAGTTGAAATTGAGGACTTCACTCAACGAACGTGTGAGAGATCTCCTGGTTTTAGGATTGAATACTCTGCAACCCCTACAGTGAAGTCCTCTGAGGTTGGTAGAAAATGTTTTAGCCATTATGTAATTTTGTTGTGATGTTTTTTCAAATTTAATTTTAACCTAAACTAATGCCTATCAAAAAGTCAGTAGCCTCAATACTTTTACACTTGTGGGTTGATTGCTATTTGAATTCTTCTTATATGGTGGCATGTTTTAAAATGCATGAACATAGATAACTAACAGTTTATTATCCTAAAATGTGATCCCCCATTTCTGAAGCACACAGTCAATAGTTCTCTGAGCTAGTCCTGAAGATTTGAATTGAATGAGCTTGACTGTTCTTCTTCACTATGAAGTTAGAACCATTCTTGTCTGCCTAGCAAAGCAAGGGAAAAAAGCTACACGTAAGGTACCTTGCAAGTGTATAATAATGCTGGAACTGAATTTGATTAAAAAGATCCTTAGGTATATTATTGTGGCACTTCGTTAAAAACTCAGATTGTTCCTTTTAGCCTGAAATAAATTGTTGCCGTAATTGTCTGTTCTTTTATTTTTAAATCTGATTTCAGGGAACTCAGAATGAAACTAGTTCAAATCCACTGTCTTTTCCACCTGCTTTGGATGTAAAAAATAATCCTTCATCTGAAGTTCTTGATTCTGCATGCAAAAACCAAAGGGCCAAAGTTAAAAGGTAAGACAATCGTAATAAAATTTAAAATTATTCTTTATAATTTTATTTTTTTACTTGTTAATGGTAGACGTTATATGTTATCTCTTTTTAAGTGATATGTACTAATACTTATCACTTTTCTGTTCTAAAGTAAATATTATGGAGGAATACCTAACTTAAAGGATGTAAGGCTCTTTCTTTGAGGCTGACTAGGCTGACCTTAATACATTTTGTGTCTTACAAAAGTTGAAACTGTCCTGAAAAAGTTGAAACAGCAACCCCTAAATTATTACTAAAATTGGTTCAAAACTGCAGTTCTGCTATTTAAAACTGTTTGAACAATCACTTTACCCCAACAGAGGCAGTGCCGTGGAGAGGTTACGCAGGCTGATCAGAGCTCAGCGGGCAGAGGTCAATATGTTCCATCACGAGGCCTCTTCCCAGGCTAGAGCTAGAGCTCGGGCTTGCTCACTGAGTGTGGTCTCGACTTTGCAGACTTGCTCTTTACTCGTTGTCAACTGTAGATACGTTGATGCTCAAAGATCAGGTTAGTAACCAGATGTTTTCATTAAAACACATGTTTTTGATTGTTTTTGCATGTTTTAGCGAATTTCCCCTATAGGGAAGAAGCTATTACTCATGGTAAGACCTAACTTTTTGTTTTGGGGCCCCCAGAAGCAAAAAACACCATTCGTTTGGATTTTTAGATATATATATATATACAGTAGAGTCCCGCAAACCCGGACTTCGATAACCCGGGATTCTGGATAACTCGGAAAGCCTGCCAGATCAATAAAGTGCATTGAGATTCAAGGCCAGAGCATGGTGTGACACATTTAAAACAGTTTTAGTTTTTCTTAAAGTTTTTTTTGTAACTAATACAGTTTTTATATTTTTTACTATGCAATAAATAAATGATTTCTTATAGAAATAACAGAAACTATTATTATTTTTTCTTATTTTTACTCATTTCCCGATAACTCGGAATTTTCACAAACCCGGACACCATTCGGTCCACAGTAGTCCGGGTTTGTGGGACTCTACTGTTATATATATCTATATATGTGTCTGTTAGCACGATAGCGGCCGTAAAAATGGTCCGATCTTTATGAAATTTGGTACAGATGTGTAAAGTTGTAATCAATTGGACGAGTTCGTAAACCAGCCGGATCGGACCACCGGAAGGGGGGGTAAAGGGGGATGAACCCCCCCAAAAATGGGTTTTTTGCGTTTTTCATATGGAAAAATTAAAGTGATCCAATTTAGGATTTCACCATTGAATTCAGCTTGAAAAAACAAACAATTTAGTATGTTTAATCATAGCTCTATGTCCATTGGTTACCGAGATAATGAAAGTGGTAAACACAGTACGTTGTCCCAATGTTATCCTTATGGGAAATAAGTAAAATTCTATATCTTGCTTAATTCTCAACATATCTTGATAAAACTTGGTAAATGGCTTCTTCTAGATCAGATCTACTAGATATTGAATTAAAACCACCCAGTTTTAATATACCAGTAGCAGCAAACCTGCATACTCATTCCCCATGTTATTCTTATGGAGCTTACAAAAACATGTCAAATCTCGCTATGGTGGATTGAAATATGTTGTTTTGCATTTGAAATTCGCTGAGTATGCAGGTCTGCTGCAACGGGGGCAAGGCCGTAGCCAATGGGGGGGGTTAGGGGGTCAGAACCCCCCCCGAAATAGTAGAAATACCATTGAAAACGTAGTCAATGGGGGTGAAAACCCCCTCCGAAATAGTCAAAACCCCTCGAGGAAACCTAGAGGGGCCCGGAATCAGGCGCAAAGGGTCCAAAATGAGAATAAAGACGCCGGAAAGCACACACGCGACTAAAAAAAAAAAGAAAAAAGGTCAGCACTTTTGCCGAGCTGGTAATTCGCCCGCCGGTCCTGTCCGAACCCTCCCTGAAAAAATTTCCTGGTTACGGCTTTGAACGGGGGTATTTGTAATTACGTTAGGGACCCTAAAATTAAAAAATTTAAAAAAACTTGGCGTTACCCCCGTGACAAAATTAAAAAAAAACTTGATGTTTTACCAAAATAATCTTGGTCTCTTGGTTTAGATCACAAGGACTCCTCATTGCTGTATTGAATGTGAAGCTAATGTGTTATATCCTAGTGGAGGTAATTGCAGTGAATTTGGATTGTGATTAAATTTTGGTCAGCCCAATAAAAAAATATGAAAATAAAATGCTTTCCTAAATAAAAATATCAACAACAAAATAAATTGGTTTCCTTAGATACCAGACTCTCAAAGTTTCCCAAACACAGTATTTTATCTTTTTATTTTGTTAATTTTAATTGAAGAATCAAAGTTGATGAATAATATCTGCATTTGGAATAAGAAGTGTTGAGGAAGAGACTGATACATCAAGCGTAAAAGTATAACAAATCTGAAGGAACCTTAAACCACAGTGACCAACTCTGCCTCAACTTATAGAATATTTATCATGCAAGCTTTGGAACATCTTGCATGATAAATATTCTCAGAGGGATTCATTGACAAGGATGCTACTAGATATTTAAGACTATTACTTCGTTATTTTCGGTAAACAACTGATGGTATTTATCAAGGTTAAGTAGAATATTTTTCAAGTAATCACCCGCAGGAGTTTTGTTAATAAATTTTTGTTGTGTTTTTTGGTAGTACGAGATATTTGTTTTTTGTTGTAGCGTCACAAGAGTTTGGATCTGGGGAGGAAGTGGTGGACCCTGAAGTTCACGTCTATGTGGATCCCTCCTACACCAAGAATATCTCGGCCGGGTCCATCTTAACTGTCTTCCCACCTTGGTAAGTTTTCGATTGATATTTTTTAATCTTTTCAAAAGAATTCCTATTCTTATTCTTTGATTACTTTTTCCCTAGATAATAACAAATATATCATAAATTTGTTTGGATGTAGGCCTATCAGTAGAATGGCTTGGTTTGGAAATAAAAACAAGAAAAAATTAATATATTCACAATTATGAATGAAGTTTCAAAACATAGATAAAGAAACTGAATTAAAATAGTTTTGATTTGGTATTCAAGAGAAAACTTAAATATATTATTATTTGTAATACAACTAAAAACATAAACAAAGAAGCAAAAGTGGTGTTGTGGCTGAATAAAGTAATAGTTTGCCTCCAAGAAATAATTGAAAACAATACCAGATAGATTTTCTGAAACAAAGTAGCTACAAAAACCGGCCAAAAAGAGATTGTTGCATAATGTGACTGAAAAATACTCTTTATTCCGCTTTTTTCATTATTTAATCTAAAAAATGTGGTTCATTAACCTTTTTAGTGCCGTAACAAATATTAAAAAAATGTATGAAAAGTGGTGAACCATTTTTCATTGCAACGTGCAGAAAGAGCTGGGACTTTTTAGCAAAAATGTAAGCATTCAGGAGAAATATCACAAAAACTTTATTTATTAACATTTTTTTTAAATATTTTTTTCTGTGTTTATAAATACTTGTATTATTTAATAATGACAAGAAGAAAGACAATTTCATGTTTTTGGTACAAATAAATGTTAATAAATTTTGAAAATGGTATGGTACATCATATTAATTTTTTATGTTTACACCATAAAGATTTAGGTTTTACAGTAGAGTCCCGTAAACCCGGACTTCGATAACCCGGAATTCTGGATAACCCGGAATTCTGGATAACTTGGAAAGCCTGCCAGAGCAATAAAGTGCACTGAGATTCAAGGCCAGAGCACGTTGTGACACATATAAAACAGTTTTGGTTTTTCTTTAAGTTTTTTTGTAACTGATAATGTAGTTTTTGTATTTCTTACAACTATGCAATAAATAAATGATTTCTTATAGAAATAACAGAAACTATACTTTTTTTTCTTATTTTTACTCAAATCCCGATAACTCGGAATTTTCACAAACCCGGACTCCGTTCGGTCCACATTAGTACGGGTTTGTGGGACTCTACTGTATGTTTATGCAATTTTTATTAGTTTTGTGTAAAACTACTTAAAAAAACAAGTAAACTCATATATAAAACATCAATTTACTTTAATAGGTTATGACAAACAAAAATAAAATAAAACAACAAAATAAAACAAAAACTTTGCAATAACGCAGAATTGACTAACAACAGCTGTTTGTATTTCGGTATGTCATTTCAGCTAACCATAAAGACAGTTCAAGAGAAAAGTCACTTGAAATGAAACATTGGTTCGTAGAAAAGCGTTTGGCACAAATTCCAGCCAATATAAATGTAAACGTCTCACTAGGAGGTCCCGGTATGTCATGCATTATGATCTAGAACCTCGCTACGAGATCCTTAGTACTAGCGGTACCTAGACAGCGCATCTCTCTACAAGATCCTCAGCACTAAAAGGCTTAACTAGTGGCTAGATTGGGCTAGTGGCCCCTAATCATAATAAAGGAAGATTTTAATCAAAACTATCTTTCTTTACTATAGTACAAAATACCTTCAAAGTATTCTGGCTATTAGGTATACCATATTTTAATGTCCAGACATGGTTTTTGAATCAAGAAACAGCACCATATAATGATTTAATGTAGACAAAGCAGATGTTTTTAGATCCTAAAGCTTTTCAAATGGCAGGTATTTTACATCATTTTTCATTTTATAATATATATTTTTAAATTTTTTTCATGCAGTATGACCCAAGATCTCGCTACGAGATCCTTGGTATCAGGGGTACCTAGACGGCACATCTTGCTACGAGATCCTCGGGACTAAAAGGGTTACAATCTAAACTGGCCAGTCAAAAGGACTAGTACTTTGACCAGAACTTAACTTACCTCCTCAAATGTTAGAAATCGCGGTCAAAACGAGAAGTTGTCTAATAATTTTTAGTGATTCTGTGAAATCAGATAAGAAAAAACAAAGGTAATTTCTCAGAATTACTTCCTATTGATATAAGTTGTTTGTCCTGACAGGCACAGTGTCTGGCATGAGCGCAGAGGAGTGGTGGTGATGTACTGTGTGACGAAACTGCAACTCACATCCACAAATCAGTCTTTGCCGGCGGGAAGGATAAGTTTGACCAGTTGCCCCATCCATGCTTGCAACACTCAGATGGAATTTAGCTGTCAGTTTCGTGGTAAGGGTTGCAATAGCAACAAGTGATCAGTTGATCTTGGTACATCCAGAGTTGATTCCTATACCTTCAGTACCCAAGGGGAAAAAATTACAACTAATTTTTCCCTAATGAGAATGAGGCAATTCTTTGATAACTACACTGAACGTTATCACTTCTAAGAGAGTAGTTCAGCATATCTTCTTCGCTTATGGGTCGCTGGCTGTGTGCTAGGCTTTAGTTTTTCGTGCAATTCGAAGTTGCAAGATTTTTCAGTTTGACGTGCTTAATGTTAATGGGAAAGAAAAGGAAAGTGTTAATAAAATATCAAACATGAATCAATATTATCGCATTAATTAGCAGTATCAAACACATTTTAAAGTGGCAACATTAAAATTTTTATCATTGTATGAACTCCTACATATTCTCCATTGTATGAGATGAGTACTAATAGTAAGGAAGTGGATTATTTTTAAATTAGGCCTAAGGAAATGATTATTGGTTTTCTTTACTTTTGTCTAACTCTCTTTAGAGGCCAACCTTTTTACTTAAAAAAATAACAACATATTGACAATTTGTTTTACTGCTCATATTTAATAAAATCCCATTTTTCTTTCTCACTTTGATCCCACTCCTTAAAGATTATATTTCATGTCCTTTACGCCTCTTCCATTACAATGATGCTGTGTTGAACAGATGATCACTGTAAGTGTCGCAGCCAGCTGGTCAGTCAGCTGTTCACAGCCCCGCCACAGTTGCGGAGGGTGCAGTCAGCTGGCGGGGTGGACGGGGCGATCACGTCGGCGCTGGCGGGGGGATGGTTCCCACAGAGGGTTAAGCTGGTCCTCACCGTGTTGCATAGTTTCCAGTCCAGGTAAGTGCTTGTTTATCTCCTCTAACTGTCAGAGAACTACTTCTAATGATTATATATGAAGATTTTTAAACTCACAGGTCAGGTTATTATATCTTTCACAGGTCAGGTTTCGCGTGAATGAGTTGTTGTGTAACTTTCAATTCAGGCCTGTAATACACAGGAATTAGAAAGTTATGTATGTACAATAGGTTTGAGTTCCGAGGCACCCCCTAATTCATTTCAATGCATTAAATAAAAAATCTTGCAATTTCCCTACCATGGGTTTTGTACCGTGGAATACTGTGTATCCTAGGCTCATATAGCTCAGGTAAAACCTGATAATTTGTAAAGTAAACAGCTAAGTGTAAAGGCCATTTTAGAGAATGTAACGTTGCATTAGTAGTTCACATGCGCTGTGTTTTTTTTATCCTCTGTAACTTTGTGGACAGATGATTTATTTATTAATAATATTATTTCAATTGGGAAAATTACATTCACTCTCATAGCAGTGACAGCTATACAGGGAAGAATGGGTTTTTTGGATTTGCCTCCTTGTTATTTTACATTATCTGGCAGGTTGGAAATGACTTAAAAAAAGTAAGAAATAAACTGTAAGATCATGGATTGAAGAAAAATTAATTTAAACATCATAAAGGTTAGTTTAATAATAAGTATATTCTGTTGTGTTAACAAACATTATAATGTTAACCAAAAACGATAATACTCTTTTCAGCCAATACATTATTGAAAGCTCAAGTCGAACAATCTCTTTTATAATCTCTTTCTAAACTTGCTGTAGAGATAAATTTAAATGTTATGATTTATGTGCTAGTGTAACTACATAAATTAAAAATGTGATACCGTTAAGGAAATATCTCCAATGAAGTAGTTGTTACTTGACCAACATGTTCTAATGATTAAATATAGATGGTCACAGTATTTGCATAGTCATTTGATATTTCATATCTTTCAGAAAAACATTGCCTCAAGTTTTATGTTTATTTCCTGAATCGTGGATAGTTATGATCGACGGCGGCTTGTGGACGTGGTGTTCCCTAGCGGGATTAACGTCACCACTGTTGAGTACTATGTTCATAAGACCGTCCTCATAATTAGATCAGTTCATAAATTGTAAACCAGGTGAAATTTTGGTTCAGATCTCATGTTAAAATGTAGGCCCCTTCGTTGCCATTGACTGTTGGACTGTTAATTAACAGTCCTGTCTAAGGAACATGTCAGCCTTGGTCAGTAACAAGACTACAAAATCGCGCCACAATCATCCTACACTCACCCTTCACTCATATTCGCCTTAAAATACCCTTATTGGTGGTCGGCGTCTTAATGGTAATGTAATGTAATATAGAATGAAGACGGTGGTGAATTCAGGAGCACAAAGTTGCTATTGCAAAGTATTTTCAGGAGTCCCTCAAGGCTCCATCCTGGGTCCCCTTCTTTTTCTGATATACTGCAATAACCTTCCTAACCTCACATCCAAGGCACAAATCTTGATGTGTGCAGATGATACCTCCATTGTCTCTTCTAGTGAAAACAAGTTTGTACTGCCCCGGACTCTGAATGATACCTTGGATAAATTTTTCTAATTATACTAACTGAAGAATGTTGTGGAGTTGTCCGTGCGCCGATCATACAAATTTCAACACTGTTAAAATCCGTCGACGGCGTCACTGTCGCACTTGAACGCGGACCTAGGTTTCGGCGGTTTGCCATCTTCAGCACTACTATTGTGAATCGTTGGGATCCTCGCTTATATAGGGGAGGTATTGTTTCCAGGCGTTTCTAGGTCCACGTTCAAGTGCGTCAGTGACGCCGTCGACGGATTTTAACAGTGTTGAAACTAATTATACTGATGGTGTGATGCAAATGGCCTAAAATTGAATCCAACCAAAACTAAATTTATGTAAGCATGGATCTAATATTACCAAATTTATCAACTATTTTTTATCCATACAAATCATAGCAAAAATCCTCTATCAGATGATTCTTATCTTCCATCTCATTTCAATTCAGTTGTTTCCACCAAATTTCTAGGACTTGAAATCGACTCAACTCTTTCCTGGCATCAGCACGTCGATTTTCTTCTTCTTCGGCTTAGTAAAGCATATTATGCCTTGCTAGCTATTTCCCAAGCAGTAGAATTTAAGGTACAAAGGCAGGTATATTTTTGGCTTACTTTCAACCCCCTGATTTCTTATGGACTGTTATTCTGGGGAAATCCAGATGAGGCAATCAGAGTTTTCAAGATGCAGAAAAGGGCCCAAGAGAATCTCTCTGGCCCAGGCCCAAGAGAATCTTGCGGGCAAACATTTAAAGATTTTCACATTCTTCCACTTCCATCCCTTCAGTCCCTTTATCCTTCAGTGTCTCTTATTTGTTAAATCAGACTTACAGAGTTTTTTTGATAATAATCATCAATATCAAAAATTCCACTAGAAATGTTGCAGTTTTACAATATCCAATTCACAAGACAACATTTTTTGAAAATTTACCATCATATTTCTGTTTAAAAATGTATAATATATGCCCCACTCACATTAAAAAGAGTCCGGTTTAAAAAGTTTGAAGTTGGGTACTGAATTCCTTCTTCAGAAGTGCTGCTACAGCATCTCAGAATATCTTGGTACAGATTGACTGGCACTCTGATTACAAATGTTTTCATGGTTGTAACCAGAGTAACTTTAAGTAAGATTGATAATTGACATTGTACTTTTTGACAAGTCTAATGCCCAGGCAATTAGTTGCATGTAAGGGCGAAAGTGGATGATTAAATAAAATAAATAAATAAATAAATCAAGCAGATTTTAAAATTATGTTTCAGAAGTTACCAGAATAAAGTACTGACAAGGCTGCTGTGTGTGGATGCTGGTGGCAACATTTGCCAAGTGAATTTCCGTTCCGAGCAAGGTAGTTTGTTATTGAAATAGTATAGGCTTTTGTTAAAATGTAACTTTTATAAATTTGAATTCAGCCTATAATTTTGAAGGTTTAAACTGTGTACTTGATAAGCATCCTCTTTTTAAAATTATATTTTTGAATGGATTTATTCAGTCCATTTCATTCCATCACCTATTTTAGACGACTTGGTTATTACATAAAGTCTCATGGTTATTAACAACTAAACACACTAACAACACTAAACACAACTAAACTGTTGTGTTGATTAGAAGCATTTAAAAATTTTTTTTAATTATTTAAAAGTATTCTTAATTTTTTTATGTGCTTAGTTTTTTCTTATTTGTGATATAATAATTTGATTACAGATGTATTGAAAATGGGGCCATTAAAAGACGCAATTAACAAACAGTTTGCTATGAAGAAGCTCACAGTGTGCAGTCGAATTTTTATTGACAGGTCGGTGCAAGTTCTTTAGAGTAGCATCTACATTAGCTTCAAGTTTGCGGAAAGTGTGTGTGTGTATACTTTTGATTGATCAAAAAAATTTGTCAAAACTTATTCATGCACCTCTGTATCTTAACACCTACATTTATTAAAATGTGTTTTCATGGTAAATGTGTTTTCATGTGTGCAAGATAGGTAGGCCTACTTGCAATCGTCGTTATACTAAATATTGCATTGCTCAATTTCTCAAACTTTGCTCACTGCCTGTTGCAGTAAGCAGCTCAGTAGCACCGCCAAATTGCCAGACTTATTTTGTGCATTAAATAAAAGGGGGGTGTCTTTTCTGCGGCACTGTTAAGTAATAGCTCCCATTAGTAATAGCTTCATGTAATAACTCCCATTTAAAACAATGCCCAAAATCATGTTCAGGTGATTCAGCGGCACTGCTTAGCTGCCTAGTGTAATAGGGGCTTTATTACTGGAAATACAGTTCCGAAGTGCACTAAACTGGATGTGTGTCAAAGCATAGATAATAAATTAACCCATCGGAGTTTAAATCAAGTGAAAATCAGCAGTTTAACTGTAGGTGGCTGAAGGTTATTGGATTACAAAGTTGTTCTTACTGTGGTGTGTTAAAGGGATAAAGGGATTCATGTTTATCATTTACAGGGTAAAAGATCACAGGAATGGCTTTGATGCTAATTTGAACAAACCAAAATAGTTAGAATATCAGGTGCAATTTGTTAAGATTTGGATTATATTTCGCTTTTGAAGATTAATGTCATTGCTCAACGTGTTATTTTCAGGTGTAAAGGGCTCAGGTCCTTTCTGACGTATCTGCATGCCGAATCAACCAATCAGCAGGTGCTGTACATAGCCACCCCCTCCAGTGATGACTGGTTGGCACAGCTGATAGATAGAACAGCTGATTCCAATACATCAGCTGATATTCACTCCAAGACCCACGATCAACATAGACTCCTGTCTCTACCTGTAAATGAGGTCAGTTATTTGTTTAAGACTTTGTTTGGTTTTAGAGTTTCCTTGCCTCCATATTTATCTTTGTATATCTAATGTTTTGTTGACATCAGAATCAGTCAAGCTTGATCTGTAACATTGCATTTGAAGAAGGTGATTTATGTCACTAAAACAATTCACAAATAAATCATTGAATCAGCAACAGTAACAAGTTTGTCTTTTATTCCAAAGTTTCGGTGTTGTTTCCTCAATAATTAATTTAACTTCTGTAGCAAGGAACATTTATTGTAATCTCAGTCGTGTTTAGGATGTTGAAGGTCGAGCAAAGGCAAGAGTGAAAGTAATGGCTGTTCGTCGGGATGAGTTATTTGCCTGGGATCCACTGCATGACTCTTATTTCAAACTAAACATCACTTCATCTGCAAAAATACCAAATTTTCCTGTACGATCTTGCTTGGATTTGGTCTACCTCTGGGCACATCAAGGTAATTACAGCTACTTAATAATAAATAATCAAGATGACTGACACTGTGATCTTGATTTTCTTATATGATAAAAATAGAATTCATATATGTACAATAAAGATATTGCATATTCTATAATAGACTTCAAACATAATCGTTAAACTTATGAGTATCATTTACACAATAACACTGTGGGAATCATGTGATGAATAAGAGGAGGATTGGATGAGTAATTACAAGACATGAAGATCATTACGGTAGACTCCCTTTTATTTGGACACCTCGGGACCGAGACCAGTCTGAATAACGGGGTTTTCAGTTAAACCAACAACACATCGTTCCCAAAAACACGTTAAATTACAACTCTAATCCATATTATGAAAGCCACTGGTCTCATTTAGACTTGTGATTACTGGTCTACAATCTTTCCCATCGATACAGTACTGTCCATTTCCTACCAATTACGTCTGGTTAAAAAAAAGAGTTTAAAAAGAAAAAAAGACGTCACTTCTGTGGAGTTTAGTCCAGTTAAACCGATGTCCAGTTAGAAGGAGTAGGGATAAGAGGGAGTCCTTTGTATTAGCTTTGAAAACTGAGGTGGGTTAAGTACCCAAGAATTATTCATAACACATTTGTATGGAATAGTAATATAAGAGTTAGTTATTCTTACCATCTGTTATGCTGAGTAGACTACTAAAAAATTCATCCTTAAAACTTACTGAAAATTAAGAAAACCTAGTAAATATTTTAACTAAGCTAGTTTAGGGTATATTTTAAACTTACCTCCAGTTCTTGAATTCAACTTAATTTACTTAACTATGCAAGTATCATGTGAATTTGACAATTTCTTTAATTTTTTACAAATAATATTGATTGGAGAAAAAATATATGGACAAACATAAGCGACCATGATGGGTTAAACATAATTTCCAGGAGAATTAACAATTGACAAGTTCACTGAGGTGTCGGTAGTAGAAGGTGAGGTTGGAGATTCACCCACCATTCCGCCGCTTGCTGTTGACTCAAACGAGGGGAGTTTGGTACTTCTTGACAGTAAGTTGAAAATTGATTCATCATAATAGTAGGCATTAAGTATTTAGTTAATTTATGTGTTCCAAATGGCATTTTTCATTCTTAAAACTTATTATTTTGAAATGAATGACAAATCTCAATTGCCTGAAGATAGAGTAAGGGTTTCAGGTTTTTAAATATAGTACTTTGATATAGTGTGTTTTAAAACTAAATTAATCTCAGAAAACAGGAAAAGTTTAAAAAGCCTGAAAATGTAAGAATTTTTTTATGATACCTTCAGAATTTCATGCTTCCCTACTCAAAAAGAATATAATACCTCAGTAACCGTAAACATGTTTTGGAGATTTTTTCAGTATAACTGTTAATAACTAGTACTTTTTCCAGAATCTGAAACACACAGAAAGAAACTTTCTTTGAAAAGAAGAAAGTAAATTACTATTAGTAAGTAAAAAAGGTAATGAAATCAAATTAGTTTCTCTTTCTTCTTTCTGGTTAAGGAAGTTTCTTCTTTGCTGCTGTCACCTGCCTCTCTTTTCATATTTGGTGAAAAAGTAATCGAATTTGATTATTTCTTTTGTATTTTATTTATCATTTTTATTTTAGTACAGGCTTATTGGGTTACTATTTCTGTCCAAAATCCCTATTTTGTATTATTTCCTTTTCCATATTTTTCTATTGTGATCAATTCAAGAAATATGTATTTGTTTTGTTCATGCTGATCCAATTGAATTTCCAAAGAGCTCACAGTTGTGTGTGGATGATTTGACAAATATTTTGGTTTGATTTACCTTTATACAGTGCTTGATTTGCGGCGGAACGCGGTAGAACGGCGTTCTGGGACCTCTTTCTGCCGCAAAAGTCTATCGTGTATAATCGACCGGAGTATTTTTTGCAAGAGACGATCGCGTGTAATCGGCCAGGGAATTTGCCGCAAAAGACGATCGCATGTATGATCGGTCAAAGAATTTGCCACATAAGACGATCGCGTATGATCGGTCGAAGAATTTGCCGCAGAAGACAATCGCGTGTAATCGGCCCGGGAATTTGCCGCAAATACGATCGCGTGTATGATCGGTCGAAGAATTTGCTGCAAAAGACGATCGTGTATGATCGGCCGGAGAATTCGCTGTAAGAGAGGATTATGTGTAACCGGCCGGAGTACCGAAAATGTACGGAAATTACGCGCGGAATTTCGGCCTGAAATTAGCGCTCTCTCTCCTAATGCTCTTTTTATTGAGCTAGGCCGAATCGAAAACGCCAAAAAGACCAGAATACTCTCACAAGGCGTCATAAAAAACTAGATGTTTTAGACAATTTATTTCTTGGTAAAATAATGCAATAATGCTTTGTTAGTTTTCAATTGACTATTGACTATTTACTTATCAAAAAATTTGAGTCGGATAAAATGTGACTTTTTAAAACGACCTAATTAATCACAAAGCCATAAACAATACTTTATTAAGGGAAAAAATTATAAAGGGGGGGGGTTATGTACAAATTGTCAAATTACAGTTCCGGTACCTCAAGTTTTACAAATCAAGCACTGCCTTTATATACCTCTTTACAACTGTATTGAATGCTGCTAGTAAAAATATTACATTATTTTATTTTTGAGTTATCAATTTTTTTAAACTTATTGTTGATTCAGTTTTCCTATCTAAGATTTTTTCCACCATTTATAATCATGTATATATATAATTTTAGCAGAAATTGTGGGTGTTTTGCACAGCGCAGGATGATGAGAGAGGACTCAAGGTCTTGATGTCAGGGGCTCGGGAATGATACTGGAATTTCTTTAATTTTACTATAAAATGAAAAATAATGTAAAATATCTGCCATTTGAAAGGAATCAAGATCTATAGTTGGTTTCAAAACATAAGGCCCGTGCTGTCCATAAGCCCAATGCTAAAATTGACATTAGTCTTACGGACGGACTGGGCTAATTCAAATTCAAATTCAAATACTTTATTTCACAAAACATTTGTATACAAAATATGTATCAAATTTGGTGAATTGTCATTCTTAATACTAACAACAAAATTTTTTTCTAATATAAAACACACTTGGGTCAACGTTTTATACTTTTAAGACATAGAAAACAACATTGGCAAGTTCAAAATTAATTTATCTAATTTTACAAAATTCTGACAAAGAATAAAATGCCTGTGTCACAAGCCAAGCTTTTAGAGCCCGTTTAAAAGCTGACAAGGAGTTAATTGCTCTTATGTTTCCTGGCAAATTATTGAAAAAGCGAATTCCTGAATAAGCCGGGCTTTTCTCAAATGATACTGTTCTATGGGGAGGAAAGCTCAGCATCGATCCCTGTCTTGTATTGAAACTATGAAAATCACCAACTTTACTTAATGATGACATATTTTTGAAAGTAAAAATCACAACATCCTGAATATAAAGTGAAAAGACTGTGAGGATATTGTTCTGTTGGAAGATCTGCCTAGGACAAAGACCAAAAATTACTCTCAAAATCTTTTTTTGGCATTTAAGCAATTTATCTAACAAATGGGAATTCCCCCAAATAGCAATGCCATAACGCAGTAAACTCTCACAGTAACCCCGGCACACCTCAATAAGCACCTCCTTGCTGCAGGTTGGTCGAAGAATCCTAATGACAAACAGAGCAGAATTTGTGCGACGTAAGAGATTTGATACATGAGTCTGCCATGAGAGGGTTTGGTCAAACGAGATTCCTAAAAACTTGATAGTGTCAGAAGACTGTAAATTAGGTATTTCCAGATCTGGTGAATCTCTTCTATTGAGTTTGAAATGTACAGAATTAGTTTTGGTCATGTTGAGTACTAGTCCATTGTCCTCAAACCAGATCTTAAACTTAGATAAAACATCTGTCGACCTATTTTCCAATTCATGAAGATCATTTCCAGTTACCAAAACAGACACGTCGTCAGCAAACATATTGAGATGACTATGATTGACTTCAGAAACATGAAGATCGTTTATGTACAAATGAATAATAATGGTGAGATTACACAGCCTTGAGGTACTCCAAGCTCAATGGATTTGTAAGAAAAAGAGAAAGAACCAGAGGAATTGTTTATCAAAACTCTTTGCTGCCTACCAGACAAAAATGATTGAAACCAGTCGAGTGCAACTCCTCTCACCCCATAATGAAATAGTTTATCTAGGAGAACCGCATGGCTTACACAGTCAAAAACTGGAGACAAGTCACAGAAAACACCCAAAGTCTTCTGCGACCCGTCCAGAGCCTGAAGTAAGCGATTTGAAAAGTCACACAATGCGCTGATGGTAGATTTCCCACTTTGGAAACCGTGTTGACTCTTGTTGATGACTTGATACCTATCTAGATGGTCAGTTAGACGAACTAGAACGATTTTCTCATAAACTTTAGAGAATGTGGAAACCAATGCAACCGGCCGATAATTTGAAACATCAGAATCGTCATCTTTTTTATGCAGAGGGTGGACTGATGTATACTTTAGTTTAGATGGGAAATATCCTAGTTGCAGTGACTGATTTATTAGAGTTGATAAAGGGGAGGCCAGTTCACTTAAACAGAATTTAAGCAAAGACGAGGAAATACCATCCCAGCCGGAAGAGTGTTTACTTTTGAGGGAGAAAACTACACTACTGACCTCTTCAACGCTAGTTGGAAAAAAGAACATTGAAGATGATACAGGAGGCATGAATCGACCAAGTTTTTCTTGGGCACCAGACAGACTCGGAGCGGGAGCTCTGGCAGAAGGCTCATTTATAAAAAAGTGATTGAAGTGTTCAGCAATTAACTCTTCATCTGTCACGATTTGATTGTTAATCTTAATTTTACTGATGACACATTTTTTTGATTCTTTTCCTGTTTCCTTCTTAACAATTTTCCATACTGTTTTAGATTTGTTTTGAGATTGACTTATCAATTTATCATTACACTTTTTTTTTGAAACTTGAATTACTTTACGAAGTAACTTAACATAAGCCTTATAATACAACAGAAAATTCCTGTCATTTGATTGCTTAGCTCTTACACTCATACTTTTTTTATTTTCTAGAGATTTTTTTATGCCAAGTGTCAACCAAGGTTTTTTCTTGATATACAGTTTAACAATTTTTTTTGGAAAATTCTCTTCAAAACCCATTATTACAACATTTAAAAAAGCATTAAAATTAATATCTATGTCCTTACTGGAGCTACTGGTGCCAATTAACTGTTCCCACTTTACATTTGCGAGACATTTTTTGTAATTCATTTTATTTTCCTCGGAAAATACCCGCTTCATTTTATAAACATTTTTGAGAGATTCATTTAAAGTACCAGATGGAAATGTTACGAGTTGAGCAGTATGATCAGAAAGTCCATACTCTAAGATTTCTACTTTTACATCACTTTTGTTCGTAACTACATAATCAATTCCTGATTTTGAGTTAGCTGTTATTCTTGTTGGGGATGATACGTGTGATGTCATGCCAAAGGAGTCAAAAAGATTAAATAAGTCTTGCCTAACCGGTTTATTCCCAAGCAAGTCCACATTAAAATCACCACAAAGAATAATTTCCTTTTGTTTAGTCTCTCTAATTAAAATTTCAAACATTTTCTCTAATTGAGTCAAAAACATAGTGCTATTTGAACCCGGAGGGTGGTACAAAGCTACAACTATTAATGGACGTGTTTTTGTTCTATTTATTTCAACTGCGGAACACTCAATAATATTTTCGATCGAAATGTCTTGAATATCGGCCCTTAAAATAGCATTTACATCCTGACGAACAGCCACAAAAGACCCACCCCTGATACTGTGAGTCCTCCCATAAAAAGATACAACTTTAAACCTTTCAATTCGATTCAGAACTGACTTATTATCCTCTGACAACCAGTGCTCTGTAACACAAAGAATATCAATGCGATTACTATCCATTTCGATATATGCCATCAACTCATCTAATTTACCAACAATACTTCTTATATTAATATGAAATAAACATGAATTAGTGCGATTTGAGTTACTATTTGAAAATAAATTATTACCCTTAGCTTTTATGTTTCTTGAAAGAGTTGTGAAGGGATCCCTAAAAAACTTATTTCATTACTACATATACTATCCATGTTTTGAGCGTCTGTGTTCACTGGCATCTTCAGTGGAGATCCAGGGCTGATTAAAAGTGATGTGGTGGTTGTTAGAGACGGATCATCCCATATTGACGCTGGCTTCGTTGGTAATGGTGGGAATTCATCCATTGAGAGCTTAAACGTATGAATATCACCCGAAGGAACTGCTCTGGAATCTAGAGGCTCATTGCGTGTTGGTGGAGATCCGATCGAGATATCAGTAGCGACGACCTCAATTGCATCTGGGTGGTAATTTGCAGGTGGGACTGATCGAGCATGCTTTAATATTGAGAGCAAAGAACATTGCTCAGTGATGGTTCCCCTGGTGGCTGCAGTGTCTGGACGATCTTGCCTGGGAGGGGTGACATTTTTGTTGATTGCCAATGTCACTAGATTGCAGATCAGTCTCTTCCCAGATTGATTAAGATGAAGGCCGTGACGGGTGTAGTTACTTCTGGTTAGGAACTCATTTGTGGGAATATGTTTTACGTTCAGCACTCCTTCGTAGTTCTGGATTGTACGCTTAATACTTTGGTTAATGAAGAAAATGTCATCATTCAGTGTGTGTGTGTCGTATCGATAAGGGATGTCAAACATAATCACATTAGTTGCGGTTTGTAGTGAAAGAAGATCTGTTAAGCCTTGGGAAACTGTCGGAAGTCCAGGATCAAACCTCCCTACATCATTAGTTCCAGCTAGTAAGACTAGATGATTTGTATTGGGCTATAAAAACATCTGCTTTGTGTACATTAACTCATTATATGGTGCTGTTGCTTGATTCAAAACCAGATTACTTTGAAGGTATTTTGTACTATAGTAAAGAAAGATAGTTTTGATTTAAATCTTCCTTTATTATGATTAAGGGCCACTAGCCCATTCAACCCACTAGTTAAGCCTTTTAGTGCCGAGGATCTCGTAGCGAGATGTGCCGTCTAGGTGCTGCTAGTACCAAGGATCTTGTAGCGAGATCCTGGGTCATACTGCATGAAATACCAGGATCTCCTAGCGTGACATTTACATTTTTAAAATATAAATATATATTTTCGCTTTTCCTGGCTGGAATTTGCGCAAAATGCTTTTCTACGAAAACCAATTTTCATTTTATGTGACTTTTCTCCTGATCTGTCTTTATGGGTAGCTGAAACGACATATTGAAATACAAACAGCTGTTGTTAGATACATAAACCATGTACAGGGTGTTTTTTTTAACGTAAACCATTTTTAAGATTGAATAATGCACATATAAATATAAAATGAGTATTTTTTGTTAACCTTCACATTTTATACAAACTATTATTTAAGTTTGATCAATCACATTTAGTTTACATTATGTGTTGAAACAAACCGCCATTGGCATTTGTACAAAACTGTGCTCTCTCCATCAAATTCCTGAACACCTGTTGCAAGATACGTCTTTGGATTTCTTGCATTAAATTTGTTATGTTTATTTTGAGGTGCTGAATATCCTGTGAATTATTTTTGAAGGTCTTACTTTTTATGTATCCCCCCAAAAAAACTATACAGTAGGGGTCAAATCCTGGGATATTGGGGACGAATAATCCTTCACTGATAAAATAAAGTTTTGGGTTGCGTTTAAAAAAACACCCTGTATTTCTTATGGGCAGCGATGCAACTATGTTTGAGCAATTTGTAGGCTATTTGGGTTATTATTGAAAAATAGTTTGCTTTTTTATTTAGTGAGTCTTTTTAATGTTAAATGATGTTTCTAGTGTAAAAATGGAATATGGATTCAGTTCAAAGTAGGATGCTCAGTGACTTTACACATTTTTAATACATGGTTTTTACTGTTTTTTCACATAGTTTCACACAAAACTTCTAAAAATTGCATAAGTGTAAAACCTAAGTATGTTTTTTTAGTGTAAACATAAAAAATTAATATGATATAAAATTTTTTACATTTATTTGTAGCAAAAATGTAAAATTTGCCTTTCTTCTTGCCATTATTAAATAATGTAAGTATTTAGAAACAAAGAAAACAAAGATTGTTAAAAAAATGTTAATAAACAAAGTTTTGGTGATATTTTCCCTGAATGCTTACATTTTTGCTTAAAAAAACTCCTAGCACTTTTCATACATATTTTTATTATTTGTTATGGCAAATAAAAAAAGTTAATAAACAATTTTCACCATAAAACTCAAGTTAAAGTCATTAGCTTTTTAACCTAGCTAACCATTAACTGCCTGCTGTTGGCCTTGTTCCTTTGTTAATATTTTATTTTTGATTATTTATTGAAAGGTTATGAGCTGTCTAAATTGTTGTTACTGTTTAGTATACAATGTTCATTATTGTTCAAATAGTATATTTTAAGATTACTAGGCCAAATATGAGTGATTATGTGACATGGTTGTATTCTAATGTGTGGCGTACTGCCATAGGCATCGTGACAAAGGTGAGCTCAGAAGCGTACCTGCGCTGGGAGGGCGTCTGCGGTCACAAGGTCCTGCGTGTTCAGAAGACGGGAATGTTCTTCTGCCTGACCTGCCGAGAGACTTCAGCTTTCAGTACGCAGAAAGTTGTCCTGGAGGTCTGCGTCGCTGTGGTGGACTTTCCATACCCAATCAGGGTGAAGGTAGACTGTGATTCACTGATAAGATAAGAAGGAAAGACTGACCAGTCATTTAAAGAGGTCTCAAGATACTGATAAGAATCAGCTTTGGCTTTGTCAGGGTGGCCAATATACCTAACCTCTTTCTTATTGTTAATGTTAGAGACTGGTTTTGAACTATTTGTTTTTTAACACAATTAACATACAATATAAAATCTACAGTACATATTAATGAAAAATTTTCTTGTATAATCCACATTTTAGAATGCTCTAGTGCAGTCTTTGAACCTACTTGATTAATTAATTACAGAAATCAAGTGTGTGAAGTGAGTTGTGGATTGATTTGATATCATAGACATGAAAAAGTTGTAGTTGAAGAATGTTTCTTTTCAAAATATACATATATTTTAGCTTTTTTAAAATTCACTCATTTAAGATATTACAATTGTTGTTTGAAGGTCAAAAGTGAGACTGCTCGAGTGCTTTTGGCAGATACAAGTGGTCAAATTTCATCTGAAAAGGTAATAATCGGTAGTTCATTTTGAATTTTACATCAAAATACTTGCTATGCTTCTCATTCGGTTGCATAATTTTTATGACAAATTTTTCTTTTATTTTGCATCTTCTTGAAATGGCTTTTGTCTGTGTACATAGATAATTCATACGAGGTTTTATCGACAATGTAGACTTCCAGGAACACGAGAAGGGCTTTCCAGTGCTGCATTACGGAAAGTTAGCTATACCCCCACTACCGATATGCCCTCCCCAGGAGTCGCACCAACTACTGTGAGACGAATTTTCCGCTGGCAGTCGCGCTAAATGACTACAAAAATTCATACCGGGAACTTTTTGACTGTACCTCGCATTTATTTATATTACGCAAGCGGTTTTATTTTCACAGTCAAACCTCAAAAACGGCTGGACAGATTTTTATGTTTTAGGTGTCAAATTAAAGAGATTTTTATATAGATTTGTCAGTACGTCTGACTTTTAACAAAGAAGGTAGTCACTAAAGAACAGTAAAGGGCTGAAGTTACAGACAGTGGCGCTATCCATCGACATTAGACCAACCTCAGATCACTTTATTTATAACTGAACATATGGTCATGCTTTCAAATAGTTCCATAGGTAAACCACAGATTGCAGTGTTTGTAAGAAAAGCTGCAAGCGAGTTATCCAGTACTAATTATTTCCCTCCAATCATCTCCACCTTATTCAACTAGAATGTTGTGTCGATTTAACTTCCTTTATTGATCAATTTTTAGGATTTACTAACTTGTTTAGGGTGATAGTACTTTTTTAGAATTTATTCTCATTCTCCAAAATACAACGAGACAAAAAGTTCCTTTTTCTGCCTTGTCATTATTATACTGAATGCTTGTTCAAACCATGATTGAATAGTGGGTTAATTAATTTTATGCTTTGAGTGAATGTCTGTTCAAAAACAACAATTAATTATTTGAGTATTTATTAATTTTATGCTTCAAAAGAGAGTACTCTATAGCAAGTGTTTTACTTACGTCTCCAATCCTTATTATTCAGCGGACGAATGCGTTTCAGCACTCAGACCATCTTCAGCATCCTATCCTGTACATCAAACTAACACATTCTTAGCTGCTTGTGTTGCGAAGCGAGCTGGGTCAAGTTTATAAAACAATTACACATAACGTTAAACATTGACACAAAAACATCAAATTAAAAACCGAGCCCGCTAAATTAAGTTCTGAGCCCGCTCCCGATCACGTGCGCACGTTTTTAATTTGATGTTTTCGTGTCCGTGTTTTGTATCAATGTTTAACGTTATGTGTAATTGTTTTATAAACTTGACCCAGCTCGCTTCGCAACACAAGCAGCTAAGAATGTGTTAGTTTGGTGTACAGGATAGGATGCTGAAGATGGCCTGAGTGCTGAAACGTGTTCGTCCGCTAAATAATAAGGATTGGAGACGAAAGTAAAACACTTGCTATTCGCAAAACCAATCCGTGCTACAAAATCACAAATTATAGTAGATTTATAGTATAGAACAATATAGTGTAGTAAATTTATACTCTTACCTCTCAAGTACAAATGGAAAAAGTATCTATAAATAAAGCCTCTTTTTCACCCAGGAACTTTAGAGTGATAATAATCTACCCCATATACTTAACTGACTAAGCAAATTGGAGGGAAAATATTAGTTTTTTGATAACATTTTCTCTAACTGTACAAATATAAAAGAAAACAACTGGTATTTTCAGATTTGACTTGGAAATAGAAATTTCAAGGCACAGCTAATAGTAAACAAGAGCTGCTAAGCAGCATGTGTCCTCTAGTTACAATAAATGTTAGTTTATATAAATTTTTAGATTATTATGGTTGCATTTTAATTTTTTCAGAGCTACAACATGATTGGGGTGATTGGCTCTCCTCTGAAATGTCTCACTCTCGTTTCAGAAGTTCTAAGAAACTCACTAGGTGATATAATTGAGTTTATTCTTGAAGAGCTTTAGCGAATAGAGCGGAAAAAGTGCCTTTTAATAATTGACCTGTCTAAACTTTATTACAATTAGTTAAAAACAAGTATCTTTTACCACAAATATTTTTAGTATAGTTTAAAGTAATTATAGTTCCAGCACTGCCAGTTTATAGTTAACTTTCATCATAGTTTGAGTAATGGAAATATGAATTAGGTATTTGACTGTATTTGACTCATCATTGACAATTTTTGACTTCTAATAATTTATTAATCATTGAAGAAATTTAGAGGATCTTTCATCAGAAAGTAAAGTCGACCATAGAATTTATTTCTAGCGGAACATATTTTGCACTGTACTGAATAATATAAACAGGCACACTATGAGTTTGTATTTAGTTTCAAAAATATTGTCTTAACTACAGACTTTTCTGCTTACAGCCATTATGTTTCCTTCGTTTTTATTCATTTTTAAGTGTTTTTAAATGGGCCAAACGTGTACTTTGACAGCTTCCCAATGATCCACACAGTGACTTGAGTCCCTCAAAAGGCATATTTAGATGTTAAGGCCAAACAACAAAGAAATATTCAAGATTGACCTAAAAGTTTGGTTGTTATCTTCTGCATAACAATTGCCTTATTCTTTCAATATAGATTTACTTTCCTCAACTATAAATTTAAACACAGTAGACTCTCTATTAGACTCTCTCTCTTGGGGGGGGGGGGGGGGGGTGTTGGACCCCTCGGGACCAACACTTGCTCAGATAACGGATTTTCCGATTAAACCAACGTTTCCTAAAATTAATGATGAAATTCAAACATTAACAATTCCATGTTTTATGACAGTTTTTCTATTACTTATCTCATGGGAATCGTCGATAGCATTCCTCAATCGCTCAAAAACTAATTCATTCATTCGTTTTACTTCAATTGAAGAGAGCATAGTATTTGGTCACGTCTCATTACTGGTCTTAAATATATTCCCACAAGAATCGTTGAGATAGCACCGACCATTTCCTGCCTATCACGTCTAGTCAAACCGATGTTTTGATAAAAATCGTCCGGTTCAAAAGACTTCCACCGAGAGTAGTCTGGTTAAACTGATGTCTGGTTAAAAGGTGTCCGGATAAGAGAGAGGTTATTGTAAAAGAAACCACTTCACATTTTGTTATTTTGTACCAAAAGTTTTTGTAGAGTTAATCGCATTTTGGTAATAACGTGCGTGCCTGAAGACTTCATAGAATGTTGACATGAATAGTGGGATAATTAGTTACGGTGTGTAAACAAACATTTAACCAAGATTTCGGAGAATTCATGGTTCAGTTGTTTTTCCAATAAAACTTAAAAAAGGTATTTGTGAATTTTTTAATTCCTGATCTGGCAAATCACACTTGATACTTCTAGCTTGAACTTAAAAAATGAAGTGATGTTATTAGGTAAGGATTGTAAGGAAAGAACCCGACCATAAACTTAACCAGTAGTTTGTTTTTAAATATTGTCCTATGGTCTTCCAATATTGTACCTACTTATGTTTAAAAGAAGTTAACAAAATTTAATGCTATTAATGCCAATATGAGTTTTTTTTAAATTTAGTTCTACTATTTTAATTTATATGATAAACGCGCGCGCGTGATGGTATTACGCTTTGTTTATTTTTGTCAAAATTTAGTATATTTTTAAACATGTAAGTATTTGGTAGGTAGTAGGTGCAATAAAAAAGTAATTTGTGATATTTAGTCGTAGTTTTGTATATATTCTTATGAAGCGGCTTGAGGAAATTTAGTGTTGACCTAGTATCCAAGAGAGGAACTAACCATTACTGTGCTTATGCCCGATTAAAATTTGTGATGGGTTAAATAGACCATCTTCATTCATTATGACCTCAACAAATATATAAAATGCTCTTTTCACTTTTACTTTTCAAACATGTGTTTTGATTTTAGGTAGAAAATTAAAATCACAAAGCGCTTCTGTGCATAAAGACTTGTCATAATTTTGTGGGTTATAACATCGTGTCATAGTAACTCATCCTGTTGTTATTTTTAAACGTAACGCGTGTTTTCTTGGCTGTGTAATTATTTATGAAATTTGAGTTAGAATAATTAATTTGTTAAGTGGAAAATAAAATGATGGCTAAACTCAACCTAGTAACTGAAGAGCAGATATGAGCTAATATTATCTGCAGGTTGTAGAGAAAATGGATCATAAGAAGGTGACGGTTATAAATGAAAACTTTAAGGAGCAAGCCACAGATCCCCAAAACAGGATTAAGCAGCTTGCTTATATTTTCAAGAACACTTATCACTATGGGCCATCAAGGTCCTCAAATCAAACGTTCCCTGGTGTAGCTTTCTCAAAGATGTAAAGTTATGCTTGTACAGCTTACAGAAAAAGAAATAAAACAATATTCAAGCGGCATCACCTAGGAAATGCTAAATGTCTCAAATGCTGTTGCTTCTCAAAAAATCATAATATACTCATTAATTTCAAAAGGCCAAAGTTCATCAAAATATATCAAAAGAGACATAAAAAAGAAATATTTGCTGAGATATACATGTGGTGAGAGATTTGGTAAAAAGGATGGTGAAGGCAGCATGAACAATCTTCAATCAAAGGAAAGTAGTGACAAAGAGGTAAACATCTATTCATCCACTACAGTACATTTAAACCTTTACAACGTTTACCGTACAATTACCAGCAATGCAACATGGAAACCAAAAGGAAATATTTTACTGATAATTCAGACGTACATAACCAAGTACAATCAAAGAAACTTAGGAGTGATGTATATCTCAATCCTACTATATATATATATATATATATATATATATTATTTTTTAACATTTCATTTAACATGTATTTAACAATACATTTAACTTTATTGATAAATATATATATATATATATATATATATATATATATATATAAGAGAACTATGATCTACACTTGGAATGGAATCTCCAATTGATAAGACTGTAAAGTTTTTATCCCAGCAATTTAATTTCTCTGAAGCTATTGCACTGCATAGTGTCCTGAAGTACCATATTGAGTTGACGAAGTTCTGAAAATTCATCGAAGTCCTGAAACTATGGAACCTCTCTGAAAAATAAGTGATTCAGCTTGTCTGATGTAAGTGTTGGAGTCTGTCATTATTGCTGAAAGTGACAATAATGCAGAAAATGAGCATAAAAAACTGCATGTCAAATTGAAAAAAAAAAACATTACAATATCAAGCTTTTACTTTTCAATATTCTTTCTTAGGATTAAAAGAGTGATTACTTGTTGGTTTTAGTCCAGTTTAAATTTTTAGGTCAGGAAAGTTAATACAGTATTAAAACCCTGATTTTAAAAGCCTAATGTTGAACAATAATTATTTTTCTAAATTGAAATATTTTACCTTAATAGCAGGCGCATGAACGTTTACGAGCGCTGATCAGCAACCAACCCCACATACGAGTCTAACTGCATTCACTGTGTGGAGACAACTATGAATGGAAAACAACACTGGGTCAGCCTCTGAATCGAAGTTGTATTTTGTTTGGTAAAAGTGGAAAACAGTATACCGATTTCAAGCAATTTGT
Source organism: Flexamia atlantica (assembly GCA_035578135.1). NCBI lineage: Eukaryota > Metazoa > Arthropoda > Insecta > Hemiptera > Cicadellidae > Flexamia > Flexamia atlantica. Next base: position 38,777,845 of record JAQJVK010000008.1, on the reverse strand, counting down.
ATATTCCCAAAGACCTATCGCATAAAGACAGTTTATTTACTATGTCATGCTACAGCGCAGAGTAATGGCTAGTTTCTTTCTCAGCCACTAAGTCGACACCCTAATTACTTTTAGCCTCCTCTTAATGCTTGACAACCTTTAAACAAAATAATGTGCTTTTTATTTTGTTATAAACAGTAGAGGTAGAGGTAAAGGGGTATTGTAATTAAAAATTAAAGCTACTTGTATAATGTTTTGTGCAGATTTTAATTATTATTTCAATTTGTGATATGAAACCTGTGAAGTGTAAATATTCATTATTTGGCAGTTGTTCATTGTTATCTACAAAAGTTTGTGTATTTTTTGTAAATATGCGTCTGTACCATTGTTTTAATAAATTCTGTTTGATGGATAAATGTTTAGTTTTTTCTTAGATCCATCTTTAAAAGCTGATTAACCACAAAAATATTGATTGGAAACAACTTTCCCCTGCAAACATTCAAGTAAAAGAGATACAAGGCGCAGTGAGGTACATGTTAGTAGAGATGGTGTTGATGTTAGTAGAGATGGTGTTTTTTTATAGGTACCTGCTTTGTAGCAGTACTGCATACTACAAATACTCAGCGAATTTCAAATGCTTAAAATTATATTTCATATCAAATCAAACCAAATAAACCTGCTATAAGCATATTTCAATCTGTCACAACCAACACAACACGCTCATCATAGAATATCATGGGGAATGATAGTGTAGCATTTAGGATTCATTAGAGGAAATAAGCAACCTTTTTTGTCATAGGGCTTATCAGAATTAAATTTTAAAATTGTCGTAGCGCAGAACCCCAATACTTGTGCCTCTTACAGAGATGGATTATGTTTTTACTAGTAAAGTACTAAGACAATCAAAATTTGTTTTATAAAAATATTTAATTCAGGTTTTAAATCTTTGAAAAATATGCATTTAACTGCCTAATAGAAACAAACTAATTGTTTGTTAACATATTACATGTCCTGAACATAAAAAAGGAACTTCTTATTTTGCTATAAGTTATACAATAAATAACCACAGTGCATCATGAGTACCCAGTTACCCGTTCAGAGGTATTAATGACATTTTATTTTCTGAAAAATACCTTATTCGGGACTATAATTATATCCAGAACTGAGATACCAACATGAAATGCACCTGAGGGATTATCATCAATTTTCTTCAGATGTAGATAGATAGATAAATTTTATTCAGCCAATTTACAATATTTGTTTACAAATACATCTGGCACGTCAATGTGACATGCTTAAAATATATACACAGTATTATGTGTAATCTATGTTAAAGTCTTTAGTTGTCCACTTGCTGTTAAGAAATTCTTCTATGGTATAAAATGCATTCCTTAACAAAAAATTAATAATACTTTTTTATATTTCAAAGACGGTAAAACTCTTACACCTAAAGGTAATTTATTATAAAACCTACTTGAAATCGTAAGCACATTACAATCACTTTTAACCAGTATTAAGACTGTAAGACTGTAAACCGAGTGCTATATTAATTAATAAACCATTGATTAGTTTAGCTTATCAGCATGTTTCAAAAGAAGTCTGTTGTTGATCCCAGTTGATGTAATTTATCTCATATCTAAAGCCTGGTATCAAAAACTCTCAATTAGCAAGCCATCAACATTTTTTTTGACTTTGGACTTGGTATTAATCGAGTAACACTTTGTTTATTGTTTGACATATTAAGTGTGAGAGAATGTTGGGAGGATACATTTTTGTCTTTATATTATCTATCATTCGTATTCATTATGCATTAGAATATCCCGTAGTGTATGTGAACCAAGGTGCATTACAAGGAGTGGAAGATCAAACAACCTTAGGGAAGAAAATTTACAAATTTTTAGGAGTACCTTATGCCAAACCCCCAGTCGGTAAGTACCGGTTCGAGGAACCCAAGCCTCTTCAGAGGTGGCCAGGAGTTTATCCAGCGACGCAGCACAGTGCTGTTTGTTTGCAACATATGTTGAACTATGACATTCCTGATCTGATTACGGGAGAAGAAGATTGCCTTTACTTGAATGTATATACACCAACAATATCGAACTCTTCAAAGCTTCCAGTAGTCGTTTATTTCCATGGTGGGGCTTTCATGTATGGAACTGGTCATATTTTTACTCCTCATTTTATCCTTGACAGAATCGACTTTGTGTATGTTTCTGTCAACTACCGATTAGGACCTTTCGGATTTTTGAGCACCGAAGATGAAGTAGTTCCTGGAAATAACGGACTTAAAGACCAAGCTTTGGCTTTGGAATGGGTGAATCAAAATATCGCTGCTTTTGGAGGGAACAGAGATGACGTGACTCTTACTGGACTTTCTGCCGGGGGAGCTAGTGTGCATTTGCACTATCTTTCCCCGCAGACTAGAGGTTTGTTTCAGCGAGGAATATCGATGAGTGGGTGTGCTTTAAACCCATGGGTTCTGGCTGAAAATTCTGCAGAGAAAGCAAGGGAACTGGCATTATCTGTAGGCTGTCCGACTGAGACTTCCAAACTAATGATCAACTGCCTGAAAAGAAGACCTGGACGAAAAATTCTCTCCCAATTGAAGTCCTTGTTCTGGCCTTGGTTGACCTTCCCATTCTCTCCTTTTGGCGTTGTGGTAGAGACCTCAGGAAATAACCCCTATCTGCCTGAACACCCTTTGAAACTCATAAAGGAAGGAAAAGTTGCGGATCTGCCTTGGTTAACGAGTGTTACTCGAGATGAAGGACTTTACCCGGCTGCCAGGATCATCGATAGAGAGGAACTTCTCAGTGAATTAAATGACAACTGGAACCAAATAGTGCCTCATATCTTAGACTACAACTTCACAATCCCCCAGAACGATATAAATAGAGTAAGTGAAAAAATTAGACATTTTTACTTTAACCCTGAACAAATTTCTATTCAAAATCGAAACAAACTGGTACAGTTGATAGGAGATAGGCTGTTCAAGGTGGATATGGAGAGAGGATCTCGATTACAAGCTGGGGTTACTCAATCGCCTGTTTACTTTTATGAATTTGCACACCAAGGAAAATACAGCATTTCTACTTTCATTTCCAAGTTCAATTTAACTTACGGAGTAAGTCATGGTGATGATTTGATTTACATCCTAAATCGACCAATTTTGACACCTTTTGAAACTGAAGAAGATAGAGAGGTTATGTTGAAAATGACTAATATTTGGGCTACTTTTATCCAATCTGGGAAACCTTCGGTTGACAATGTAGAATGGGAGCCTGTCTTGGGAAATGTGGATGATTCAATAGATTTTAAACATTTGTTGATTAACACCAGCAACGACATTAAAAGCCAGACTGTTCCAGAGATGGGTAAAAGGAGTTTTTGGGATTCAATCAGTTTTGATGAACTTGATTTGGCAATCCAAAATAATAGTGGGATAAGGGATGAACTATAATATACTTTTTGTATTCCAATTCAATAAACAAAAATAAAAAATGTACACGTTTTGTTTTTTTCTCTAAAATTCTATTAATAAAGTTCCCAGTAGTAAAAATCCTATTTTCTATGTTACATTGCATGTTTATTTCAGTGGTTCTGCATATTTACCTCCAGTTTTTACAAGATTCAGGGAATCAAATTTATGAGAATCAACTAATTTTAGTTTGGGATAGATTTTTTCAACAAACAAAATTTTTAAGAGCTAATTATTGCTATTTTCAAAAAAAACCTTGTGATTCTGTTGGTGGAATTTAAATGTGTAAATTTTGCAAGTCAATTTTACATCAATAAATCGAGTATGATTTAAATAGCCTCCATAAAAACTAAATAATTTCCAACAGTAAAAATATTGATTTGATAAAACATAAATTTTCAAATTAACTTGAAAAATTAAATCCACATTAACAGTAATTAGTTATTTAGTTGCCAGTAATGCAATCAACTGTTGATAATCTAACACAGTCAGATCAGATCTCATGTGATGACATGCTATCAATGAGATCTCTTGCACATTCATCTTCAAAACCCTCATTATGAGACATGTGGCTCTCATAAGTTGCCTCGTAGCTGTGGCATGGTGCTTCATCCCCACCTCTGTGTACCTCCAAGCTATTGACAGGATCATTCAAAAGTTATCGGACAATTTGGAACTAGAGGATTTTGACGTTCTATGTGAAAATGTGGAGTGTTACAACGAGCACGCAAGAGAGTTCTTACGGAAGCTTCAGGCAAAGGAACCTTCGTTTAGAAGCATCGCCATTGAACATTGCCGAGATGGGGAGCCCCAGTTTCCGAATCATGTCAACATTCATGCTTACCAACTCAACCTCGGGTGGAACGATACGCAGGCTGCGCTCATGTTCAAACTCTGCAGCGAATCTCGTCACTTGTGGATGGCTTTTGAGGAGACATGTCAAAAGCCGGAGTATGTGAAGTATCTTGATAAGTTCAGTGCTGATTTTTAATAAGCAATGAACTTTTACTATTTTTCAATACAATTTGAGATGTTCCGATATATTTCAGATAACAGATTGCGTTGAATATTCTACAGTAAAATTAAAATTTTAATTGAAATTTGTTTTGTAACAATTATTATGCAAGTTATTATATAAAGAAGTACTTGATTAACTAACTGAAATTTTAAATTTAAATCAAAGTACGGAAATTATTTAAGATTGTCATACACAAATGAAAATCAATAAGAGGCAAGTATGAATTTTTATATTATAATAGTTTTGCAATCATTCTTGAAAAATTCAGACACATCATCACAACATTACATAACTGTGAAACATTTTATAATCTACTTTCATAATTTTGTAATAAATTTAATTTTTTCAGTCACTTTTGACTCAATATTCTGTGCTTTATTTATGGTCTTTAAAAAATTAAAACGATAACATAATATGCCCTTTGTATGCTGTTATTGCTGTTGTGTTACAAATTTTCTCAACTCTTAGTGAAGAGTGATAATGGCAAAGCTAATTGTTTCACGTCGTTAATAGAAGTGGAATCAATGAGCAATGTGTCATGGAAGAAAACCTTTACTCTTTTGAATGACAATAGAGAGGTAAGATAATGAAGGTATAAAATTCAAATCAGCGAGTGTTTAATAAATAAAATTTTAATTTATTGACACTAATAGTAACAATACAGGATATAATATAATAAATGATATGAAATAAGTTATCATTATGATAACATTCGACAATAAAAGCTATATTTACTCGGCTATAAGCATAACAATAATAGACTAAAACAGAAAACACAACTATTCTATCCGTATAGAACAATCTGTTTCCACATTAACAATAACTTTGGCAACGGGCACTGCAGAGGCTTTGTACATCGTATTACTGTTTCCAAAAAGCGAACGCTTTCTGAAAGTTTTCACTTTTGCCAAAAAGTTTAGCGTCCTTTTGCAAAGCGGGGGAAGGCGCTTTGGCGGGCTCACCATCGAGTCTTAAGCTATTTGTCGTTCGTTTCTTGGCATCAGCTGAAACAACGGGTTTGCCGTTAACACCGGTCGGCGTCAGTTTGTTAATCACACCGTGCTCAGTTAGTCTACGACTACTGTCCTCGGGCTCCTCGCAGATCGAGTACTTGCTGCCGAGGAGGAGGGGGGTTGGGGGCGTGGCGCTGGTGTTGACGCTGCTGCAGTCGCTGATGCCACTGTCGCTGCGCTCGCTGCAGACGCGGCCCCGGCCCCTCGGCTCCTCGCCCAGGCTGGACAGGCGCGAGGCGGAGAGGGAGGGGCGGGGGGAGGGGGGGGAGCTGGAGCTCGAGTTGCGTCTGCTGGCAGCTGACAGGGTGGCCATCCGTCCCAGCGCGCGGATGGCGTTACCTGTCTTCTGCGAACCACACACGACACGACCATGCGGATTAGTGCACACAAAAGCAACAAAAACAAAAGTTATGAAATAAAGTAAAGTAAAAAAAACAAGGTTATTAAAGAAAAAAACAAGCGTTAAAGGGTAAAATCTAATTGGGTTTATCAAAGGAAAATCAAAAGCAAAACTAAAAGCAATATTAATTCTGATTTGGTGTTCAAACAGGGGTAGTCACACACATAAAACTCAATGAAAACAAAACAAACAACTATAATTCAGGTTTTGACACATAAATAAAGTAAATTGGTTTATATAAACATATTTAGTTCAAAAAATGTCTTCCATGTTAATTATTACTCATTTAGGAAAATCTTTGAATGAAATATTTTATATGTAAAAAAACAATGTAGCTTAAAATGCTCACCTATGAAACGAAGGATTCTAATTATATTGAGATTATAAAAATATAGGTACTTTTATATGTCCAGATACTGCATATGAATTTGCAGTAAACAAAAAGTGAATACCCCCGTTGCAGCAGACCTGCATACTCAGCGAATTTCAAATGCAAAACAACATATTTCAATCCAACATAGCGACATTTGACATGTTTTGGTAACCTCCATAAGAATAACATAGAGAATGAGTATGCAGGTTTGCTGCTACAGGTATATTAAAACTGGGTGGTTTTAATTCAATATTTAGTAGATATGAAGTAGAAGAAGCCTTTTACCAAATTTTATCAATATATGTTGAGAAATAAGCGAGATATAGAATTTTACTTATTTCCCATAAGGTTAACATAGGGACAATGTACTGTGTGTACCACTTTCAATATCTCGGTAACCAATGGACATAGAGCAGTGATTCAAGGTACTAAATTGTTTGTTTTTTTGAGCTGAATTCAATGGTGCCAACAAAAATTCTATAAATTTTATTTTTCTTAGTAAAAAACTCAAAAACCCATTTATGGGGTGGTTTATCCCCCTTTCTCCCCCCTTCCGATGGTCCGATCGGGCTAGTTCACGAACTCGTCCGAGCGATTACCACTTTACACGTCTGTACCAATTTTCATCAAGATCGGACCATTTTTATGGCCACTATCGTGCTATCAGCAGGGCCGCCGACAGACATTTCGAGGCCCGGGGCAAAGTTTGAAAGTGAGGCCCCTCAATACAAAAAAATCGTAAATAAAAAATACCTTTGTCTGTTAAATAGCTAGATTTGTAGAATTTGGTGATTATCTAAAAATGTTGAATATCTTAATTTGTTCAATACAGAACAACTACATCACAGGGCTGTAATAAACTTTTTATTTATGAATTTTAAAAATTCAGAAAATTACAAACAGTAAAAGTAAAGTAGGTAAAATACTTTTTAATACGACAACTAAATAACACACAAGTTTGAATTAAAAGCACTAGACTAAAAAATGTATGTTCCTAATAAGTCTGTACTTAAGAGACAGTTTTAAGTTATTATACAAATTATTCACGGACTACCTAAACCACTATACTCGTTTTCCTTCTGTTGTCCAACTCCCATAATGCCTGTGGAGCGTGTGACGTCACCAGGACACAATTTTTCCGACTGCGTGTATCCTAGCCCTAGCCAATTACTATATTGGGTAAACGTATAGCCTAAATCGAAGGTGTAGTAATAACTACTCTCTGATTGGCCAAGTTACTTTATTGTGCCAGCTTGAGGCTACAGACGAGCGCATTCATCAGTTTGCTCATGGCATCACGATCTGCTTAAGTTTTAGTACTGTGAGGAAACCTGTATTTATTTGGTCCTTGGTTCATACGTAGCTAAACTCAAACTCATAAACATAGGCGTCGCGTGAATCAAACTTGGGGGGGGGGCACAGTTGGCCGGGGGGTCTGGGGGTTATGGAGTACCCCCCAGCCTAGCGGGGGGTCCGGCGTCCTCCCCCGGAAAATGTTGGTTTTTTCGTACTTCAAAGTGGGTTTTAAGCCTTAAAAACTGTGAAATATACAGCACTAAAAAGCTGTAAACATTCTACTTAGACTTTTAACACGCGACTGATGAAGAATGTTTACTTAAAAACCATTGCAGTTAATGTTTTCTATGTTAAGAAAATAGGCGGTCGAAAAACAACTATTATTTCACAATTCCCCTACTTTCGTGGCTATTTCATTGCCATTAATGACATTCTCGTGGCATTCCGTCTGGTGCAGGTTAAACTCAAGGTCTTTAGAGAAGAAGAGAAGAGAATATCTCAAGTTATCTAAGACAGAATTGTAAAAAATCCGTGATTGTTTTTTAAAGACCAGAAACTTAGAGCGGCCGGTCTTTACAGACGTCTCGATTTGTCAGCCTTAAGCTGTGAGAAAAATAATCTTGACCAATCAGAGGAAGCATATAACCGACACCTCATTTGAGGCTATATTTTTACCCAATAGGCTTGCTTGTAACCGAATATTGGGTCTCCAATAAACGTCACAAGCTTTGGTTCCAGAGGCCTTACTCATCGGATTTAGGCACTCTGACAGTATAACAGTATTATTATTCTATTTTTTGAAGTAGGTGGCTGTAGAAACGGGTGGAGTGTTGTGGTAGGTTAGTGGATGACAGAATGACAGATACTATATGTGCACAGGGTACAGGGTGACCAACCTTCGCCCAGTCAAAGAACAAGCCTACTCAACGAATGTATAGGTCTTCATCCAACCTCTTTGTTTAGCCAAATGATTAATCTCATAAAAAATGAATGTAATAATGATTAAATATAAAATTAAAATGAATGTATGCGATTAATATGGTAAAATAAACATCTAACTTAAAAACAATTGGTTTCAATAACTTCAGAGTAGAGAAACAACTTTAGAGAATATTAATTTTATTTCGATTTTTAATGTTGGACATACCACCCTGTGCCCCCCCCCCCCCCCCCGGCGCGACCCATATGCTCATAAAAGAAACGAAGCTGAAGTTGTTAATCATTAGAAAAAAAAGTCATGTCACGTCTTCAGTCGTAAATGTTATTACTGTCATTATTTGTATTATTTTGTAAATATACACCATTATTTAAAGCTAGGAATCTTTTTCCTTGATCCATCGTAGGCCTGTACAAACAAGTTTTGTGATGAATTTTAGGGTGCAGACGATTGGTATTGGATGATTGCTGAGTTTGGTACAGATTTAGTTAACGTGAGGTCTGATGCCCCAATAACCTCGGGGGGCCCCAGACGAAACGTCAGAAAATCAAATGAAATTGTATCAAAATAATATAAATGAATAGTTAGGCAATTTTAATTTATATACCTTTTTTAAGTACTAAGTTTCTTATGTATCTTCTAATACATTTCATTCTAGTCTCCTTAATTTAACAACTCTAATATTTAATAGTCGTCAAAAATATTCTCAGCTCAAAATGTGGCCCCCTTCCTTTTGTGGCCCGGGACAATCTGCCCCCTTTGCCCCCCCCTCTCGGCGGCCCTGGCTATCAGACACATATATAGATATATATATCTAAAAATTTGAACAAATGGTGTTTTTTGCTTCTGGCGGCCCCAAAACAAAAAGTTATCATGGTCTCGGGCTTAGGTCTTCCCTATAGGGGAAATTCGCTAAAATGAATGGGGTCTAAATATTACAGTAATTTTTAATCTTGAAAATATATTATTCTCTAAGAGCCATCTTTTTCTAGATTGTGCTGTAAGATAAACATAGGTCTCAGAGGAACGAACCTGCCACTTCCTCCTGATGATGAACTTCTTGAGTTTGTCGGTGCACAGCTTGACACTGCTCATGGTTGTGTCGCTCTGCGTGAGCCACTTGTGCTTCAGGCACTCCTCGGCCGTCAGCCTCTTCCTACAACGCGACGGAACCATCGTCAGCGATACATTCATTATAAATAATTATCCTTTTTAGTAAACACTGATGATAATCAATGTTCAGAATTATCTTTCACAATAAAGCTAAAACAGTTAACCATGGGCATAATATTTGGAAAAAGCTTCAAAAGGTTCCTCATTAATCATTCATTTATTTATTTGATTTGAAACATCACAATGTTAGGTCAGCACCTTGGACATTTCATACTGGACACTGAAAAATACTAACAAATCTGTTAATAATTAGTTAAGTGCTAAGGTATTCATCAAATTAAAGACAAAACTCTGGGGAAAGTACAAATGGAGATTATAACTTTGACTTAACTTTGATAGTTATTTTAATCTTTTCAAACTAACATTTGAAAAAATCCAGTCTTGGCCAGTATTTTTGCTGAAATACTGTTTAAATAAGAAAATACAAATTTTTAATAAAAAAACCAAGTAAGTAGACTTTTTTAACTAACACAAATGATTTTTCAAAACGCTCTCAATATAAAAATTTGTGCATATTGTGGGAGCAGTGGAATTTGCAACTTTTGGGATACTGAACCCGGGTCTTGCTATATGGCAACTGTACGCAGTTTCAATCCTGGTCAGGATTCGAACTAGCAACCCTCAGGTTATGAGGTGAGCACTTTATCGCCTATTGTATTATCCAAGTTTTGGCCAGTACTATGGCCAAAGTGGCCAGCACCTGGTTAAGAATATTTTTCCACATGGTGATTGTGCTTCAAAGTGTACTTACTTAAACTTTTAACAGTTAAAATTTAACTTAACATTTTCATATTTTTTAAATTATTTTAAAGTCAACAAAGTAAATTCACTCACTCTTTTCTTTTGATAAGAAGAGAGCTGATAAAGTCCTTGGCGTCTTGCGAGATGGCCTCGAACGCTTCATCGTCAAAGTCAAAGTCGGCGCGAGTGATGTTGGCGAACGTCTCTGCGTCGTTGTCTCCCATGAACGGCGACAGACCCGACAGGCTGCGAAACGACCACAGTTCATTTAGTGTTCAAAGAGTTAATACTAATAGGGTGTATATAGTGTATAATATAATTTGTAAATAGTTCTATAGCACAATTACAATTATTACATATATAAAGATAATTAATTCCTTGAATAATAACACCTTGAATTATTCCCTGAATAATTCAAGGTGTTCAATGTGTTATTATTCAAGGAATTAATCATCTTTTAGCTTGACCATTAGCTTAAAGATAATTAATTAATAAGCTTTTGACAAGAAATTCAGGAACAATTACAATAAATATTGAATGTTAGTGTTTTTATTTCCATTTTCCAAATATCAAGGACTGATTGCAAGAGCCTCCCTCTCCTTAAACACTTTTAAGCCTGCCTGAAGCTTAAAACGCACGATAAAAAAAAACAAAGTTTCACTACTGACAGAATTTCAAAAAATTTTAAAAGTGGTTTTGTTCAATTGTTGAGCTGTAAACAAATACTCTGCGGAAATCTGAAAATAACAGCTGAATTACTAAAAATTGTTTATATATGTAGGCAGTTTATTAGTATAAAATTGACTTAAAGTTTAAATAAAAAAGAAGGTGAGGAAATTAAAACCGTGGAAAATATGAATAAATAGGGATATATTATGAGAAAAAAATGCAAAAACTGTCTATCTTGTGTGGTTTTATCACCTTTAGCAAATTCACACATGTAGCAATGTTATTTTCAACAGTAAATACTATTAACATAGAGAATTAAAAACAAATCGAACTGCCAGACGGACAGTGAGCACTCACAGCACGTAGCAGATGACGCCGACACTCCACATGTCGGACTCGACGCCGATGGGTTCGTAGTTGATTATCTCTGGTGGGATGAACTCCGGAGTTCCGAACAGCACTCGCACCGGAGTGTTGCTCTCGAGCCGCTGTGCCAGGCCGAAGTCTATGATCTTAACTCGGTGCGACGTGCGCGTGTGGCACATGATGTTCTCCGGCTGGTGACGAATTACATGAATAAATGATTGGAAAGTGTAGGTAGTATAATTTTTTATACAACAGAAAATAATCTGCATAGTGTTTGAAATACAACAAAAAATAAAATGTGTATGAAATAGGGAAGAGAAGATTCAGATAAACGATCCAAGGACAATTTAAACCACAGAATCCAAAAAATACCATTCGGAGAATTGAAAGAGCAAATACAAATTAATTACAGGTATATGGAATAACCACTAATGAGTCTTTATCCTATGAAGCCAATCTTCTCACGGTTGTGTGCATTTTTCAAATACAATAGGGATCATATTATTTAAAAAAAAAATAAATAAATAAATAACAGTGGTACTTAAAGGCCAGTTTAAATCGGTAAAGTAACTTGTCCGAGCCAACTCAGCTGAGTTGCTGGGATCAGCTGATTTCCTATTTTTTACATTTGGGTTTGCGAGTTGACTTGACCGTCACTCAAGTATTCATCTGTCTACACTTGGCGAGTTGGTTGTTCACTAACTCGCCTTTCTACTTGCTCTCCTATTTGTTCAATGTAAACTGGCCTTTACAAAGGATTCACAACAGTCCTACTACCAGTAACTACCCTCTATTCATTCTAAACAGATCTGCCATCAGCAACTCAAAGAATCCTTTGACTGAGGAAGAATGATTTATTCTCGTTAAAAGTATCTCATCCAGAAACTTTAAATTTGTAATCTTTGCTAAAGTTGCCAATTTACAAGATAAGAAAAAGATTCCATAAAATAATACTGGGTTCAGCATATTGTGCACAACCTTTCTGAATAGAAATCTTTATTTTTAAAAAGTTGTAATATATAGATCGAATATAGTGACATGGCTCAGTCTACCCATAAGACTAATAATTTTAATCTTAGCATTGAGCTTGTGGTCAGCCTGGGACACGTTATTTGACACAACCTTTACAATTTTGTTGGTGCAGCCCCTTCAGTTAGATTATTAGTAGAGGTCTGTGGGTAGTGATTTTTCAAGCCGGGTCGGATTCGGGTCGGGTAGTAGATTACCATCAATTTTCGGGTCGGGTCGGGTTCGGATATTGTAAGTGGAAAAAAATTCGGGTCGGGTTCGGGTATTTCAGTTAAAATTCGGGTCGGGTTCGGGTATCGTTTGTCAGCAAAACATTAATTTCATTAAATTTTGATGGGCCTACCAAGCAGTTACGAAGTAAAAATCTAACATAACATTCACATTGTTTACATATATACATACAAGATAAAATTACAGTTTGCATTAAGAAAATAACACGACACATGACCATGGGACAAGAAATATTGATTAATTGAAGCTAGACAACGAACAAGATATTCTAAAACACAAAGAACAATTACATACACAAATATGAAACTTTACAATAAGTTACCATCAAATATAAAAAAATTAAAAGATTTTTATTAATAAAACAAACAAAAATTAAAATTAAAGATTAATATTAATTAAAAAGACCAATTTAAAAAGTACATGAAGACATTCTTTACATATGATTGTATCTATGATACAAATGAATTTTTTAAGCTAAAATTTTAATAATGTTATAATATATATAATGAAAATTTTGTAAAACATTGTAATGCACCAAATGGTGCCATATACAACATACATTAACCAATACACTCAATAGATATTCATATTCATGACTAACCATTCATAATTTATCAATGAAATAGTATTTATATTTTATAACAACAATAATCAACAATAATTTATTTTCATCATAAAATTAGTTTTATTATAAAACTTCTATGAAGAAAATAATAGTTGGTTTAAGAAATTGAGTAGAGGAAGGGAGGAAAGAGAAGAGGGGAGAGAGAGAGAGCTAGAAAAAACAGCTTTCTCAGTCTCCTTATCAGTGGGAAGGGGGGAAGTGGGGGGGGTTTGTTTACTCATCAATTAGCCTGTCCGCCAGTCAGGTGTTATCTGCGTGCGTGCGTGCGTTCGTCTTTTCCCTACTACGAAATGCGAAAATCCAAACCATTTGTCCTACAACCACATATATGATGGCTCATACTTTTTGTCTAATTTTTTTAATATATTGTGGCAAAAGAAACTTTTATCTCTTGCCGTTCAAGAGAAAATCCATGATCAAACAAAAGACTGATGTATACTTTGTGGTTCTCCAAGGTCAACTAAATATAGCAGAAACTTTCCGAATTCCATCTAATTGGAGATATTACTTCATTTCACCTGTCAACTTCCTTTCCTTATCACTTGAGGGATAATTTTTTGTGTATGTTTTTCGTGGGAAGGACACGTCTTCCGGTTTAACGTGTCCAAAAATAGATCCGCAACAATTATCTTCTCGATAAGACCTCTCGTATCATAAGCTCTGCTAGAAATTCCAGCTTATTCAAAGCTATTTAGTGTTGGTACCTACGACTATTTCATTGCGTCGGTTCCCTGGTCCTTTAGGTTGCTAAACGAGGATACGATATTAAGCAGTAGGCGTACGATAATTTTGAGCCGGCAAGGAGACGGCTGGTTGTCTGAGTTGAGACGTATAGTGAAGACTGCTTCTAAGTTTGACATCGCGATCGCAACCATTTTTGTTCGTCACATTATAATATTGCGTGGACGCTGTAAGTCAAAAGCGTTGTGCGAATTAATTATTGTTGAACATTTATAAAGTTTCGGGTTTCTTTCGGGTAGTATGTGGTTTTAGAAACCGGCAACATTAATAACAGTAGAGTAGGCCCATTAACTAATTAATAATTAGTGGACACACGTTGCTCAGAAGCTTTAATTTTTCGTTTAGTCTGCTGATAAAGATATGGTTATTATAATCAGCTGTTCCTTGATATTTCTATCCCCATGTTTTGGATAAATACAAGACTTTAAGGGTGTCTAGGGCTCTTGTATACATTTTATTTCCTGCAGTTTCTCCCACTGAGCTCTAGCCAAAGACACATAAATTATCAAAATCGGTTCAGAACTGTAGGAGAAGTCTGATAACCCCTAAGGCAATGGACCCCTAATGTCAAAATAACTCCTATTGTAATGAATAAGTATATATATATATAGATTATTACCTTGAGGTCGAGATGGACCACGTGGCAGGTGTGCATGTACCTGACGCCTTCGCAGATCTGGCGCAGGAACAGAATGCAGTCTCGCTCAGTGAGCGTGAAGTCGTCGGCCACCACCCGCTCAAACAGCTCCCCACCGCTGATGCTGGGGGAAGAGGAAAATACACAATGATTTTAGTGCAAACATTCTTTTACAAAGAAAAAGACTAACTATTTTAAAATCCGTCTAATCTGCGCGAAGTGCTTGAAAATGATTTGGGTGGACCAAACTCTGGATTATTTAGTTATTCATTTGAATAATTTTCTGTTTGCTACATGCAAAGCTACAGTAATTTACATATTTACATACATTCAATCTATACTTCTTTGTATTCTAAGATGACAATCCAATATTATCTGTAGCTAGGTGCAAAAATTACTTTTAGCGGTCCCCAAAGTAAAAAAAACCCAGTTGTTTATTTTGAAACAAAGAAATCCGAATTAACCTTTTTCATAGTTCAGTAACAAAGCATTATGACTACTGAGAAGTTATCATCATCATTTGAGATGCTGACACAACAGCTACAAAAATGCATATGATTTGCCAATGTGTAATACTTTATCTGATCTTCCTTACCTTTTATTAGAACAATGCCTTCAGTCGTACTAAACATTAACAATTCAAAAGCTTTTTTGCCCTTTGTCCTTTGCATCAGACTGAATATTTGCCGCTATTCCTCAGTGATCGCACGGTCAGCTCTACTGGTCGCCGCCACTAGCACGCGGAAGTCGGATTTTTTCCAAAGCAGTTGTCCTAAACGATCAATCAACTAGCAGTGCTGGCCAACAGATAAACCTAACGAACACTTGGGCTTCCAGCAAGACTAGCCAGTAACAAATGTTTTTGTTTGTTTTTCTAATTTTGCATGATGCCTTTAGAGTGCTGCCACCTAGTGAGGAGTTATTTAACTCAATTATCTGTAGGCTTGCAAATTTGTACATAAAAATTGCGTATGCTAACATTGCAGGTTTTTGATGAAAACAATTCCAAACTGCCGGGAGTGAGACGCCATGATGAATGCCGAGGTGAAGCAAAGTGGGGCTTGGCCAGTGCAGCTGGCTGTCCGACCGTCGGAACCAAGGCATATGAAAATAATTTCGGCTGGCTGCTGACTGTGTTATGGCCACACCTGCTGGCCTTACGATCGCAAAGGGTTAATAATAATGAACCGTACAATATCCTCAACACAAACAAGCGGACACTCACTACTCCATGACCATGACCATGTCCTTGGGGTTGTCGAAGGCGGCGGCCAGCTGCAGCAGCTTGGGGTGTCGCAGGCAGTTCATGATGTCGATCTCCTCCTGCACCTTCTCCCGGTCCTGCTTCTTGATGCAGCGCACGAACTTGGCCGCCATCGTCTGTCCCGTCCGCAGGTCCGTCACCTGATCAAATCAAATAAAATATTCTTTATTCATCATCATAAATTTACAGCTATGTCGAGAAAAAAAATCACATGGGTCAAATGACCTGTGAATGATTGAGACGGAAGTCTCAATCCATCACCTGCACGGACAGAAGTGTTATTACGTTGTCTCTCTAAACTGACAAGCTTAAGGACTTGAGAGTTGATTTTTCTCTCAACTGAGAAACTTGAGGACTTAAAGAGTTGATTTGTGGTATTTTATGTAATGTTATCGATGCTGAATTTGGTTTCAGAGATGGTTAACTTTTTTTCTGTGAAATGAAACACAACCAACAGGTAGGTACAAACTGAATGCATTTTATTTCACAGAAACCAAAACTGTTAACTTGTTTAAAACTAAATTTTGCATTGATAACATTACATGAAATATCAAAGTTCAATTCTTTATGTCCTCCAGCTATTTAGTTTACGGAATCACACACTTCGATCTTAATGTATATAGTGGCCCTTTTGAAATAATACATAGAAAATTGAAACTAGATACTAAGGCCTGATTTCACCAACCTTTAAACCACCGTTAAGCCTCGGTTAGTTTAATTTTATCACCTTTTTAATACTATTTTCCTATCTTTAACGAACGGTTTACTAACCGACCCTTAACTGATGTTTGGTGAAATCAGGCCTAACTACTAATATAGTCTTATTTCATGTTCCAAGTTTGAAGTTGACGCTTCAAGCAATATAAAAGTAATGAAAAACTACACATAAAATCTTTGAAGAACATACATAGAAAAGATGATCCCAATGATTTGATGGTTTCTTTTTGGGATTCGTAAAAAGTAGAAACTATATACTAAGCACCAATTTAAGTTACCAATTTAATTTATGTTCCAAGTTTGAAGTTGATACCTCAAGAAATTCAAAAGTTATGCAAAACTATAGATACAATTTTTAAAGGTCGACGAAAGTATAACCAGTTATTTTTAGGATCCATGTTTATTGGAACCTCTTTCCTTTCATTTTTTCAGAGATATCTATTCCCAAAGTTTGTGGCCAACCTTGATGACTACCCTGTGTGACATGTAGTCAGTAGCCCCCTAGAAGCTCTTCCCCCCACCCCTCGGAATGAATGCTGTTCAGTTCATTCCAAAAACTAAAAACAACGATTAATTTTTTAATTTTTTTTTTAATACTGATAAGGAAATAAGTGTAGGTGCTGTTCTAAGACCAGAAGATTTAACACAACAGTTCCTTTACTTTCATTTGATAGCCCATTGTATATAGCTTAAGAATAATATATCAATACAGTGGAACCTGGATAGTTCGAACCTCAAGGGACCAGCTAAAAACTTCGAATTATCCATAAATTTGAATTAAAGAAGTTCTAAAGAATGGGGCCAAAACATTAAAACTCCACATTGTGAATTTAACCTCTTTATTAAATTGACACTCTTAAAGAATAAATTCATCATCAAACGCTAATTATAAATAAGGGTTAAAAAACTGTAATCATAAAACAAAAATAACTACCTTAAAGTATAAACTACGTACGACGCGACGTACGATAACACAAAGAAACATTACTGCTAGAAAAAATACAGTACGTTCTGCTACTTCTGAACTTGATACAAGCTAACTTCGTGTAACATTGACAATTGCACGCTCATTGACTTTCCGCTAAAGTGAGTGTTTTATAGGTCCGAGATTTTGTCGACATAGTCACTACACTCATTTAACGTTACGTAAAAACTTTTAAACACTTAAAAACAAGACACTGCACAAATAAAAAAAAAAACACTTTGTTTGAAGGACGATTGAAAATAACGGAATGCTGCACTTGAATTCGGAAGTTAGTTTGGTAGGTGGGGGGAGGGAAGGGGGTCGCAGTGTTGAGTAGCCTTTGTGTCGACACAGGAAACTGCGCATCAGGTCTGGCGCATGGTTCGTCTGCCGGGAGCCGTTCTACATGAAATCAAGCGCGAAAAGACTAGTGTCGCTGCCACGGCGAGCGCAACCCTTTCCGAACTCAGTCAGCGTTCTGTACTGTTTTAGTTTACATTATTGGTGTCGCGTTACAAGCGATGTTGGGGCAGGGTTGGAGGTGGAAGGAATGAGTCATTTGACCATAACCTCACACGATATAGGTCTGGTGTTAATTTTGTATTGAATGTCGTAGTAAAACGTGTTTTCCAATGAATTTGTAACTATTTCCAGTCGTGGAATGAAATTAATGTACCTTAATTTGGCACTTTAAAATTCGAATTATCCAAAATAAAATTCGAATTATCCACAATTGTTTAGCATTGTTTAGATACAAAATGCTAGGGACCAAGAAAAATATTCAAATTAAAGAAGATTTTGAATTGTACAAGTTCGAATTATCCAGGTTCCACTGTACTACTTGACATCAACATTCAATACCGCACCTTGTGAACAACTCCATACCGCCCCTTGCCAAGCTCCTCGTGTACAGAGTACCGCTCCAGAAACTGGTCTCCAGGCTCCAGTGTTACCACCTTGGGCTCCAGAACTGCGTCCGGCTCCATCTCCCCCTCCCCTTCTCCCTCCTCTTCTCTCAGGTCTAAGAAACAGAAAAGTCACATTAAAATCAAAATATGGTACATAAGTTGCCTGTTAATGACATGTAGGTTTGTGTTGGTTGATAATTTTGATACTATTTATTGATTGAAAAATGTTCTTATTCCTAAAGACCCTTTAAATAAAAGATATAATTATTATGAACATTGCTTGTATAAGTTTTCTAGTCTTGACTAGAGAGAACCATTAAGTTTGATGACAAAAGTGTCATGCTAAACAAATTAAATTAATGGTTTTTTCAATATTTTGGTTTCTCTTGGTCCTTGTTTTTCTCTTATTACTGCATGAAATAAAGAGATTTCGTCACACTGTTATTGTTTATGACCAAGGCTGTGTGAACCTCTTTTTCCCTAAAAAAAAGAGGATCCCCAAGCCAGTGGTGAGGTTGGCGTTCCTTTGGGGGCTTGAGCGTTCTTGCAACCAACAACCACCAGTCACAATTAATGGGTAAGTAGGAAGGAAGTCTTAAAATTAAAATATTACCTTGAATACAATGACTTGGCATATTTGGCCTAAAAGTGCACTTTATTAGAGTAAGTTCATTTGTATTTCAGTCCTTTTCTGGGCAGAAGGACGACTATGGAGAGCCACATTTTTCAAGATTGAAGGATAAGGGGTTATGTCCCCCTTAAAGTAAACCGTGAATAATAATATGACGGGAAAACTAACTTCTAATCTAGCTTTAGACTTCTAACCTAGCTTTAAGAGCAAACTAATAGTGGTCTGTGGCTTTTAGATAAGAGGTGAAACTACGACTTTATATAACTTCTATATCATAAAATGATCAATAGTTCAATAGTTCCATTTATAGCTATAAATGGAATCAGTGCTCATCTGGTAACACTAAAAGATACTTTAGATACCTTAGTTGAAATGGCGACCTACCCAGGTAGGTTTAAGCCAAGTATGAATGACAGATGACTGAAGGATGATTGTGGCACGATCTTGTAGTTTTGTTACTGACTAAGGCCGACATATTCCTTAGACAACCATTGAACAACAGCACTGCTGAGGAAAACCTAGTTTATTCCTGGTAACACTACTAGATAAACAATTGAACACCAACTTGAATTGAACTTAGATCAATTTTACTTGAGCTGGTACTGCTAAGGAAAAACTGGTTTATTCTAACAATTAAAGAACACCCAAGATCCTCCGTTGGAGACATCGACTCCTCCGTTGGAGACATCGACTGTCCGTTACACACCCGAGTTTGGCGACTGCAGCAGGAAGGGAAGGGACTCGGCACTGCTGTCGCTGGCGCCGTGGATGTTCTCGGCGCGGACGCGGAACAGATACGTCTGTCCTGGCGTCAGCCCACGCACCACGTGGGACAGCGAGTGACACCTGCGCACGTCACAACTTGTCGGCAATAGCTTTGACTATAAATAATTAACAGACCTCCCATTTTTATGGCCCAGCTGTAGCTTATTTTGGGTGACCCAGAATTAAAAATTTTCATAATTTGATTTGGTAATTACAAACAGAGGGTGCCTCTGTCAACCCCTAATTTTAGCTATTTACTCTTAACATTTTGTATTCTATATTTCATAAATCAATAATTGATTGACTATTTGTTTTCTGTGTCACTAAATAATATTTTACCTCCTCCTAATACCTAAATTAATTGGTAACATCAGTATACACTGTTGGGGATTCACTATAACTAGGAGCTCTTGTAATCCTGGATCACTCTAAAAACCTGGTACATATTTGATAGAATAACTGCTTCAGATTCAAAGTCAATGGCGATAGCAAAAATGTTGTGCACTAATATTTAATTATAACGGAAACACCTTTATCAGGTTTTTAGGGAACATGGGGTATATGACAAGTAAGGAGATTAGTGATAGTTGTATTTAACATTGATGGTAATATTGCCCTCGTATTTGGAGTATACAGGATCTAATAAGTACCGGTTTAAATGATTTAAAATCAATTTAAATAGACAATAATAGGTAAAAGAAGTAAAAGAACCCAGAGTTCCAGTGACATATATTTTAACAGTAATTTGTAAGCCACCATTTTATCAAAGTTACATGCACAAGTCATTGTGACCCATGTAATTAAGTTCTCTAAACTCACTACCGTATGTACTATGTACTACTGCAAATTTTTTGACTAATAAAAAATCTTCTATTTGATTCGATTTAGTTCATTTTAACTTTTGGTGATACAGGAGTTGATTTTAAAACTAGTAATTACCTATGCAGTAAAGGGGTTTAACTATCCAGTTGCCTTAATTTTATCGTGAAAAAAAAAATTGGGAAACCTTAAAAGTTTGATCGCAACTGAGGTACTATTCTCAAGGTGACTTTCAGGTGAGATGTCAGGAGTATTGGAGATAAAAATTTAGCATTGGTAATATCAGGACCTTAAAATAAGTGTTTACCTCCATCCACTGACTAATTCCCTAAACTAAGAATTCTTTTAAACCTCCAAACTTGGAAAGTGAACTAACCTGTCAGCCACAACGCTCCACTGGTGGGAGAGGGCCGTCCTCATCTCCACCCGGTAGCCCGTGATGACACAGCCTCCGTCGTACGGGGGGCTGGACCACGCGACCGTGACACAGCCCAGCCCCGCTGCGCTCACACTGGGGCGCGCGGCGGGGGCTTCTGGCGGACCTGCAACACAGAGGGGGGCATAATGACTGAGCACTTGGCATAGGAAAATATTATATGTGGGTATTGGAGAAACAGAGAGACCAATTTAGGAGTGTTGCTGGACCGGGCGAAGACTTCATCAAGGCAGTGACAACATCTCATATCCCATGGCGTTTCGTTGACCAGAGAGCAGTGTAGTACTTCTTGAATTGCCTAGCGTGGTTAGGGTAATCTTAGGCCTAGGTTAGATTATGTTGTGGGAAAAGGGACAGCTTGAAATTTTCATATAGTATAGAGGGTTATTACCATACTGTACTCCAGGTAGCTGTTATAAAAAATTGTTTACTTTACGTTAAAAGGGGGAGATTTTCTGAATGATTTTATTCACTTGGCAGAGCTTGGTAAAACGTATTGCCAATATAATCAGGTTTTTAGTCGAAATTGAGAGTTTGTGAGATTCAGAACAATTTCATTTGAATCTGGCTGACAGATAGGTGAGGGGAGCAGGGTCGGATTTACGGACCCCTAAGCTAATGAGGTGGTTCTTGTCCTGCTGCAGGAAAATCATGAATTTTTTCCAGCTGCGGGAATTTTTTTTACTAAATCTCATGTGGCGCGGGCCCCAGGGCGTGCGCCTATGGAGCCTATCTTATAAATCCAGCCCTTGCGGAGGGAGTACTTTTCCAAAAACATTTTTACACCAGCAATAACAGGCTGTCTGGTATTAATTTAGTCATCATCTGATTTCACTTCATGGAAAAGATGCCAACCAGCATATATTCTTGTTTCAATCTGACTATACATATCTCTGAATTGGCAGTAATGCAAATTATCATGTAAAAAACCTGATCCAAAAATAAATATAATATAGCTTACGTTAAAGTCAATCGACTGTGGTTAGCCGTGGGAGGAAAAGGAGATGCCCTTCAACCACACATGCATTAATTTCAGATTATAGCTGTTTGTGCCTTGATTGGTTGTAATGATATGAAGACAAATTTTCATGACCTTGAGTGTGAAGAATGAAGGCGCCACACTCAAATGTGGCACATAATTGCAGTTTAATGCTTGAAGATGTAAAGATGAAAAGTACGATCTAAAGTATAATACTGGCATCTTCAGTTTTAAATCAAATATATTTCATATTAAAATAATATAAATGTTCTAATCTGGAGTTACATGGATTTATAACTTTGTATCCCATGGATAGCAAAATAAAGCATATTTTGTAACTTTTTTACAACTGACAGGTAAATCTGTTCACAGGTGTGAAGAGGAAGTCAACCAGCCAAGCTGCATTATACAACGACTTACACACTGGTTTGTAGCAGAGCACAAGCCACTCGACGATGTTGCAGATATCTCTACCTTGTACTACATGCAGTCTGCCAAGCACAACACTGAACACTGCCTCATATAGATAGGCATACATCGACCCACAATAACTGGGGTGGGTTGGAAAATAACCCGACCTGGTCACTGTTCAAAACCAAGACAGGCAGAAAAAAATAAACACTTTTTTCTGCAAAATTAATAACTCTTATAACTTTTTTTACTCACGAAGGCTTTCCGTTAAAATTCTTTGAATAACTTATTCAAATTAGCTCTATGGAGGCAATATATCTGCAAACTGTTGAAAAATGGAAAAAAATAATATTCCATTTACTATTTACCCACAAAACTATAAAAAAATATGAAATATTCCTATTACAAAATTGGACATTTAATCCCCTTCAAAGAGTTCTGCTGTTTTTCATACTAGGAAAAAAAACACCATAGAGTTTAATAACCATAGCCTGGTAACCTAACATTTAAGTTATTGTAATAGGTTTGTGATAGAAAAAAATACAAAAATGTTCTTGGCTCAAAAACTCTAAAAAACCTGGTCCATTTCAATTTAAATTTAAAACATTTAAAAAAATAATAAGATTCAGAAATTTGTTAAAAAATATACAGTAGTATTGAAGTGTTGGTACTTTAGAGTATGGCTTGCTTTTATTTTGATGGAGGGGTTCAATATGTAAATCCATGGCTCAATAAAGAACATAAAAGTGTTATTTTATTTTTTTTAATACTTTAAAATGTAGCCTTTGTTACATGATATAAGTTATGCATATGGTACGACGGTAAAAATTGCATGTGGACAACAGTCTTTTAAGAGAAATCTTTTATTCCTTAATGCATTATGACGCGACAAATAGTAAAAGCCAAAGGGGAATGAATGAGAGGCATTCAGACAGCTGTTGGCAACAATGAACGCGACAGCTGTGAGTCAACTGTGACTGTGACGTCACCCGCAACAATCATGACGCACAATCAGCCTGATCGGTCAGCTGGGTCAACCCAAGCCGGAACCGGATCTCACCTTTGTGTTGTCAACTCATTATCGACCACCCATTGAGTAATTTGTAGTCTTATTTTGTCCGTCAGGAAATTTGCCGTGATAAAATCGTAGGGTAGGACTTGTTTTTATGCATTTTTAGTTCCTAATAAGGCCTAACATTTATTTTGATGTCGATGTAATCTTGTGACCGGTCGCAAGGTTAATCGAAATTAAATTGCGTTGATAGCAGAATCCCAAAAGCCAAAACAAAGTAGAACTAGTCTGAATTAGTCGATCCTGTTTATGAATCAGGAAACAAATGCTACCCAATGTGTTATATGGCGCAAGTACACTATCGCCGAGACACTTCGCCGGCATGTTCGTCGAGGATTTTGAAGCACGTAGCCTTAAGGGCAAAAAGAAAAGACCCGTGAAGAAAGCAGAACGAGCAGAGACGCGGCAATGAGCACACCTTGTACGCACACATCCTCTCTTGGACTTGCCTTGCCCGGCGGTTGTGTACTTACATCAGTCGAAATAGACAAATAAACAATGATTCAGAGTACGCAATACCGCTAATATAATATCAATAACGCAGCTATTTTTGGGAATTAAATAGAGAATAACAGAACAATCAATCTAACAGTACTGTAGTAGGCCTACTATTTTAATAATATGGATAAAAGCTAACAATTTGATTAGGCGAAAGGAATAAGTCAAGTCGGTTTCAAGTTTTGCTTATTCATTATGACAAAAAAATTATAAGAATAGTAAAATGCTTGTTTATTTAGTTTTTACATCGCCAAGGCTAAATTCCAGAATTTAGTTAACGCCATGTTGGCCGTCATTATTTATCGGTCGAATGGTTGTATTTGTAAACAAATATATAACACCAGGAATTTCTTTCTTTATCTCCATACTAAATATAGGTAAGAATACGCCCACTGAAGGCGTATCCATCTCATTTACTAGTAGATAAGATACGACTGCAATTGACAGAGAAATACCGACATGGTACTTGAAAATCAGTATCTCGCCGTTTATCGATTGAGTTTTCTAATGCAGTACGAAGCAATAGCTTGAAGTTTTGAACGAACTAATGTGTTTTAATAATTAAATTGTAGTTATTTATCCCATTTTTGAAAAAGTTTAGAGGATGAGTTTGATCATGTTTTGATTTTGATTTTTGCAGACATTTGCCATCACTGATTAGAAAAACAAGTTTCACGACGTTTCGGGATTTGGAATCTGATCCCGTATTTAGGTGGAAATTGTGGAAATCTACAACAAAATGAGATTAGTACGGTAACACACAGCCAGGATAACCTGGACAAAAACATAGCTAAAACAGAGAACTGTAAAAACAGTCACGAAAACACAGTCCTTACAGTTCTCTGTTTTAGCTATGTTTTTGTACAGATTATCCTGGCCGTGTGTTGCTAATCTTGTTATGTTCTAGGTTCTTTTCCACTTAAAGATTCCAGATCCCGAAACGTCGTGAAATGTATTTCACTATCAGTGCTGGCAAACGTCCGCAAAAATCAAAATAAAAAATAAAATCAATGTCACCAAAAATGTATTTCAAGCAAAGAGTTTGATCAAGTTCCGCTACACTAACACCAAAGAGAACCGACTATGACGGCCCGTTTTATGGAAGAGTCGATCCGTACAGGAGATCCAGTTAGGATGACGTGAAGGAATGTAGGCCTTAACTCGATCGTCCCCGATTAAACAAACTTCGAATCCAGACGGAGGGAGGAGCGATGTCAGTGAACGATGCAGCGGCGCCACGTCCACGCAGCTACAGCTGCAGCTGTCACAGACTTGTCGGACGTCGTTAAAAACCTATCAGGGAGTCAGGGAGATATAAAATAAGATAAAATAGCGGTCGTCTACCGGCCGATAGGTACTGGGATTGGGGCGAGGCAAACCAGCGAAAATATTGTGGGTGATGTATTGTGTATTGTGTAGCATGTTCATTATAATAATCTTTTTACATTAAAAAACTCCGCGGGAAGTCTTGCTTCCTACTAATAAGTATTTTAAGATGTCGCTACAAAACTGTCATTAAAATTGTTAAACCTTTGAAGCTTTAAAATTGTAGCATAGGTCTAGATTGTAACACAGCAGTTTCGTTTCAGTAGAAGGGAGTATAATTGCTATAAAAAACTAACGCGTAGATCTAAATCAGCAAAGACACGCTTGATCAAAATAAAAAATTAAAATAGATATATATATTTAAAACAATTAACATATCCAATAGGCCTAACTAAATAACTTTTACTTTTAAATTAAATATTCCTTGATATATTAGGTAACAATTATTATTAATACGATACAGCATTCTATTTTTGTGTGATTGAAAATTAAGCTTTAATAATCAATAAACCTTATAACTGATTATTGGGCGAGTTTTCGCCCAACCCGTACATAGTACATTGTAAAAATATACACTTTATAAGCAATCTTTACCTAGGTATTAAAAACTCTCTGTTCTTCTCATTACGACCAGTTCGCATTTCAAGGACGATCAAAAGAAACCAGTCTTTAATTAAAGCATCCGCTCTTACTAGTACGTTTTGACTAATTAGCTCTGGCCGGGGTTTCCTCTGACTTCGGCAACATCGTAATAGCCTTTTAACGACTATTAAATTTAACAAAAATATGAAGCAGAAATTCCTAACGCTCTAGTTCAGTCTGAGACGGTATGCATTTTCCAATTTCACTTTTAAATCGCTTTGCAGTCGATAAACAGTAAAAAATTAGTGACTAAGAAATTGTGTACGTGCGTGCAAGAGTCATTACCCCCCGCCAGTTTGTGTTGCGGCTAAGTGGGTATTGTATTGTTGTCACCGGAAGTGGCTGAGCGCTGCGTCTCCGCTATCTACATTGTTGTCATCCGCCGCTCACCGCTCCATTGTATTGGACACTGTTCACTCGACACGCGCGGCTGTGGGTGAAATTCTGTTTTGCAACGACTCCTGGTGATGTCGGCCAACGTACTACGTATTTGTAGAATTTTACCATTGACTTAATGCAAATAATTTGAACATAATTTATTTCGAAGAAACATAAAACATGTTTAACAATTATGAAAAAGAACATCAAGAAGCTGTGTTAAGGAAGCACTCTTCTTCCAGTTTGGGTCAAGGCAAAAGAATGTATAAATTTTAAAATGGGTCTCAGATGTCTGTTTTATGTGCATATTTTATTTGGTACTCACTGTCATCTTTTTTAATATAGAAATATGTGCTGATGACTCTTACAAGGAAGACCCTTACAGATTTTGAAAAAAAAGGTTTTTCCATTCATATGGCAATAGAACACTTTCATTTCTACAGAGATTGTAACAGTTATTAATTTTTTGGGGCAAGAAAATAGAACATTTCACAGCTAGTCGTGACGAAATAGGACGACTTTTGTGTTGAGTAGAAAAGGGTATTTTTCATCACTATGCATATATCGCACTTTTCATTATTGCATATGTTTGATCCTAAAGAACTAGCCTGTATCCTCAATTGTTGCAGTGTTTGAAGCACCGTCGCGTCGAGAAGAGTCGAAAATTGGTCCTTGTACAGTGCGTTGCACTTGCACGAGACGTTGCCCGGCCGTTCACAAGCTCATGATAAAATTAACAGACACATGACTGGTTCACCTCCCGCGCGTCGCGCTGTACACTGTACAGTCATGGCATGTTGGGTCACGACCTCAATCAACAGGGCATCTCATTCTCTACAGTCTGCCCAGTAAACGCCGGTGGTACGAGTGGTGCCGACGAATGATGTTTGTGTGTTCTCTGAAACAGTTTAACGTTCGCCCTTACACATCACCATCCGTAAAAATACGATAAACATTATCACATTGATAAAGCCTGCGTTAAAATTTAGGTAATTTTAAATTAGTCGCATGTTTTCCGTAACAAAATGCATAAATGTTACGGTATTAAGTGATGGGCCAAGAACGCAAGGTACATACAAAACAAATTAAATTAATCACACTTTGATATTTTTTCGAAGCTTATAATTAAAATGTATGTGAATAAATCAACATATAAGGGTCTGTCACACAAAATCATTCATTGGAATAATTAGTTAATATACATAACAATTAAAAAAAGTAAACAGTACAATCAACAGATTTTTATAAGTACAATGTTTAAAGGCTTAAAATATACCAATGAAATGTGATCTTTTAATTTTGTAATAAGTCAAATGTAATAAGTTTAATTTTGATTTACCTTATTGAATTTGTAAGAACAAGGCATTATTGTATTATTTTTAGTTCCTTTCAAGAATTTAGTTACCTATATATTTTTACCTATTTTCTTACATATGCTGCAATGAGTATTTCTAAATTTTATGCTTATTTTTATTTATTTATTTATTTTTTATTTTATGAGTTAGTTACTCGCCTGTTCATTTGATATGATGAAATGTTATAAACTTTATTGTATATGTTTATTCTATGTCTGTACCAGCTTGGTTGGAAATAAATTAATTCTTTCTTTCTTTCTTTCCACACCGATCTTCTTTTCTTCTTTTTTATGTCCGTTAATATTAACGGATTATTACATAAGGGAAACTTTAATTCTTAAAACATGTATGGAGCTTTTTAAAAGCCGAGTCTTTTAAATTATAAATCCTTAAAAGGAAGGTGAATGCTCACAAAACGTGATGCTTTGTGGCAGAGAGGGCGATCGAGGGCAGGCGGGTCTAACAGGATAAACAAACAAACACGACAAGCTGAGACGACACGCGCAGGTGAACAAACAAATGACGAACGACTGACTCGAGACCCATCCCCGAACGCAACAACTTGGAAGACGTTCTCTGACGAGTTAAAGGCATGCTGACTGTTTTACAGTTTTTAATTAGGTACGTATAAAGTATTTCTGGGTTAGAAAATAAATAAACACGTTCAGAAAAAATGGCAATCATACTTCAATGAATTATTTTTTCTATGATGAGTATTATTGTGTATTATTGGTATATGATAAATTTGAAAACTAAATAAAAAATTAGAATGAATGTGCTTGATTAGAAATTATCAAAGTGGTAATAAGTTTAAATATTCCTAAATACTGACACTGAGTAAAAAAAAAAATCATGAGATAACATTTATTTGTAAATGTAAATTCTTGGTTCTTGAATGATGATTATTAGTTAATTTCAATGGACATTTTGTTATTAATACACTTTATATTCAGATTTCATACAAAGTCTACCTCCATGCATTAATTAATCAATAATTCCTCTTTCCATGTTCAACTATTGTCAACTAATAAAATCAACAAAGTAAATCTACGGAATCTCCACACTGACGTACCGATGTAACGGCGAAAAGGCCCCATAATATCCTAGGACCGGGTGTATCGCTCAAATACGAGCATCTGCCCAACTAACACACGAACTGAACGAAACACTGGACTGAAGAAGACCGGACGGAGACGACAGAAACGCACTGAGCGCTCGACGCTCGACTGGCGGCGCGGCGAAGCGTGGCTTATCATCCAAGACCAAGACAGGTGTCCGTCGTTGGAGGGGGGAACATTATCGTAGTGATTATCTCCATACCTGTACCTCGGACTAGGTAGGCTAGACGGACGAAGCGGGATTCCTCAACCGGCCAACCGGCCTCAACACTCGACAGTATCTTTAGGCCTACAGCATCTGATTCTGTTGCTGCATTGTTACAAGTAATTAACACTTGATTGCTAACTATAATCACTCTAGACATACGACTCGTGTTGACGATATAATAGGGAATATAATTAAAATTCCTTAAGGTACTTCTTAGACGTTTTAGTTTGAAATTGCAACAAATTCAAATAAAAACAAAACTATACCAAATCAAAATAGATTGGTAGTTTTCTAAAAGTAAAAACATGGTTCATAAAAAACGAACTACATTATTGTTATGAGGCTTTATTTCTAAACTTCTCCAACTTACAATATTACTCACATAATTTTATCTTTGTAATTAGGCTAACTTTAATAACATTATTAATCACTTAATCACTTAATCACTTTAATAAGACAGGTACCTCATGGAGGACGTTACCCTGAATATGAGTGAAGGATGAGTGTGATGATCGTGATGATAGTGGCGCGATCTTGTAGCCTTGTTACTGACTAAGGTTGGCATGTTCCTTAGGCAGGATTGTTAATTAATATCCCAACAACCAATGGCAGCATTAGAATTGTCAAACACATTCCTTTTCCAACAGATTAGGTTTCAGTGATTTTTTTCTAAGAATTTAATAGTGAATATTAATTGGATGAATACCAAGTGGTAAATAAAGTTTTTCTTAAAGCAAACGAAGAATTAGTGAATAACACTATTGATTTTATCAGTATAAAATTAATCCATATTGTAATCTAACTGACATTTACAACATATGGACCCTTTGGCTTCACCCACATTCAAAATTTTAACAGCTGGTATTGCTCCTGCACTAATTTTTGTATCTGTCAATAGGGATTGGATTTTTTTGTTTACATTTGTCTACTCGGATGGGTACGTTGTTACACCTGACTTACATAATATGAAAACATTGTTTATTTACATCGATGACAAACATCTTTTATTTACATCAATGATGACAAATAAAATCAAACCTTCACACTTATAATATTAGAAGTACAGTACAATATTAATTAATTTTGTTTTGAAAATAAACTTAATAGCTAGTGGAATACTAATGATAAAATCTGAGAGTAGCCTATGTGCAATTTTGCGCAAACAACAACAATTGTAATCATTATCAAAAGACAGTTTTAACAAATACTTTTATTGAGATTCATGAGTTTTTTGTGGAGTTTGTAAAAAAGTAAACCTAAATTAACCTGATGGATTTAAAAAAATCAATTATGTTTGTGAAATAATTAGGTGTCTATTTATCGGTGCGTTTAAAGAATCTGGGTACTAGTTGTGCTTTATTCCCTTGATACACAACTAACTACTTTGTCCTTTGAGGCAAGTTATCCATCAGTTTTATTTTAGTTTGTTAATGGAATATCATTCACAATAGCCAATATGGTCAATACGAGCCTCAATAACATTTATTAGGAAAAGCTATGGCCCGAACTTAGTGAATAAATTAACATATAGGTAGTGCCTTATCTATATTACTAATTCTGTAAGCGATTTTTTAAAATCAAAATTGTGAGAGTTTGACAGCTCGCAGGATGATGGGAGAGGGCTCAAATTAAAGGTCTTGGTCCTAGGGGGTCGGGAAAAATATCAGATTATGTCCAAATCTACCAGAAAATGAGAAATAACGAAATATATCTTCCATTTAAAATGCATTGGGATTGAAAAACGTCTGCTTTGTTTACATTAAACATGTGGTGATTATGCTCGATTCAAAGCCATATGCTAGATATTGACATGTGGGGTTTTTCAAAATGCAGCTAACTATGCATGTTCATTGTACTATAAGAATTAAATATTTCAACTTAAAGATTTTCCGATTATATTGTTAGGGGGTTGAGTATATTCATTTAAAATTATAAAGGGTTAAGTTTGTTTGTTTTGTTTACGTTATAAGTTTACGGATTATAAAAAAATACGGTTTTAGCGAATTTCCCAAATAGGGAAGTAGCTATTTTACTTTAAAATCTCCCGCTTTTATAATTTAGGGACATTAACCTTCTCACCATTTAAAAAGCAAGGAGAATTAAATACGTCTGTTTTGTTTACATTTGTTTTGTTTACATTGGTCAACGGGAGACCATTATTTTCTGATTTCATCCTTACCTAATTGCCTATTAGATAAAAATGTAGCCTCAATTGGAGGTTTCCATAACAATTACCCTTTGTCTTTATCTGTCCGATATGTTCCGTTGTACATATTGCTATACACGGCATTTCTTCACATTTTTGTGTTAAAAGTCGCCTTTCCTTGGGAAATAAATTAAGCGCTGCAATCTGTGGTTTACCTTAAGAACTTCTTCCAGCTATATCCATTTGTTTACTTAAAACAAAGTGAAATGATTTTTTTTCAAGATCGTCGAATAGCGCCACTGTTCCAAAAAAATCAGCCCTTTACTATTCTGAATTAAGGCCCATTTTAGAATTCTGATACGTACTAGCGAATGTCAAAATATCTTTAATATTACGTTTGAAACGTTTAAATCCGCCAAACTGATTTGTGAGTGTGAAGGAAACATTAAATATCCAGCATTAGCATTTCATTTTCAAGGGCTTTTGCCCCTACCAGCCACTAGTTGTGACTAAATGTCTTGGGGAAAAGATCGAGGAGCTTGTACTAAATAGAGTGCTGAATTTATTTTAAAAACCACATGTATGGTGTTTAGTTAGTTACATCTTTAAAAATAACTATTGAACTCAGGGTGATTAATTTAAATAACATAGTATTTAATATAAATCACCTAATTCAAAGTTTGTGAGACCAATGAACCTGGGACTTTATTAACAGTGTTAGAGCTTATTAACCTTATTAACAAAATGATTGAGATGTATATTAAAAAACTGCCTTAGAAAATACAAAAAGAATTTAAAAGTACTAACAAAACTGTTATGAAGCTTATTAAAATCATTTTGGAATTAAAAAGTCTACAAGATAAGATGCATCCATAATCTGAATTAAGCAGCATTAACACGAGCAAATTATTTTAAAATGAGAGGGTGGGAACTCCGTAGGGTATCAAAGCTTCTACTGTTTTTCCAAACTTACATCACCTTACAATATTTCCTAAATATTTTTTCCATACTGGCTGAGTTGCAATTCTAAAACCCCTGTCATAAGGAATAAATGTAAAATTTTATGTAAAAACATTGCCAAGGGGGCGAAGCCCTTTCACCTTAGTTAATAATACATTATATACTTAGAATCCTGATGAAAACTCCTGTTATTTTACACCTCAATCATCAAAATTGTTTCATAATGAAGGCATGGGTAAGCTGACTAAAAATGATAACTTATGGTGATATTTTTACTTTTTCTTTTCTTTATTTCTTCCTTTTTTGTATTTTTACCTTTTTGACCTTTTTTAAAACATATATATTTTTATGCTAACTTTGTTCCACCTCGTATAAATTACAGTTTCACTAAAATAAAAATACTCTGTAAATTTATGTAGCTTTAAATTATGGTTTTTTTTTTTATTTGAGTACAAAGATGAATTTCAATTCCTACAGAAGACGACCTAA
Organism: Flexamia atlantica; assembly: GCA_035578135.1. Classification (NCBI taxonomy): domain Eukaryota; kingdom Metazoa; phylum Arthropoda; class Insecta; order Hemiptera; family Cicadellidae; genus Flexamia; species Flexamia atlantica. The sequence continues at coordinate 38,745,053 of JAQJVK010000008.1, read as the reverse complement.
ATTCAAGATGATGCTACAAATATCTCATTATCCCTATCCTTTACGGTGAAGTGAATGTGCTACGACCTGGTCAAAATTAGTTCATGCCTACAACACTCACTCACTGCCAACATTATGTATATAATAGTTTCCTACTTGGCAGCAGACTAATAGTATCCTACCGAGATAATGAGTGAAATTAGTTCTGGAGTAATTATCAGGCAATACCAAACATGGGTGTGTTTAATTACCTGCATAATAAATTTCATTCAAACACACAACTTCACACCAGAGTAATTATATGAAAGGGTGAAGGTTAAATAGCCTACATCATCATAAATTAGCCCACAATGCTCATTTAATTAACGATCTTAAGCCAGATCCAGCTGATTGTGGTGGTGGTGAGATATAACCATTATAAACACGTTTACTGCGCCGGAAATGTAGACTGACTTTTATTTTTGTGCATTGAAAGTAACATGAGTTTTGTATCTAATTTCTTGGATGCATTACAAAATAATAAATTATTACTTGACGAGCAGCGAGAGTAATAGTTCGAGTAGGATTTTTCAACTACAGGAACTTCGACAGCGGTACATAGTGAAAACTACCACATTTGATAATCACCTATAAGCTCAGAGAAATACTTACTGTCCTCATCATTTCATCACAAAAGGTACCCATTGCACACTCGTTTTGCACGCAACTGACTTAATGAGAAAAAATTGTTAATGATCATTCATTGTTATTGATCATTCTGTTTTAACTTATTGTAATTGTGCTGTTGCACAATGATCGGTCCAAAAATATATCTTCGTTATAGCTGGAGGACATGAGTATGAGGTGGACATGAAAGTACACAAGTAACCTAATTGAGCAGCACACAAAGAAGCAACTGTTTACAGAAAATTGAAATATAAAATATATACAAACATACATAGTATGGTATGAGCACCTGGATACTCGCTCTGATATTATTTAAATATTAATCCCTAAAAATAAAGAATTTTGAAGTACAATTTTTTCATCTGATAGCATTCAAATTCAATGAATAAAGAAAAAACACCACACTGGAGACTAAATCGTTGGTTTCCCAGCGTTTAATGAATTAAGAGAACATGAATAACCAGTAAGGTTGTGAACGTAATAAAATAAGGATAATGTCTAAAGTGCTGGGTGTTCCTAAAGCCCTGGAAATATTTAAATAGTTTATTTCTCGTCGAGATGGCTTGGTTATAGACATTTTATGTATATGTTTTAAAATTTAATATTATCAAGTTCTGTCTGGAATGATTGGTGACCTTATTAGCGAATTTCCCCTATAGGGAAGAAGCTTTACCGTAGGTCTCATTGTAAGACCTAAGCCCGAGACCATCATAACTTTTCTTTTTGAGGTCCCCAGATGCCAAGCTCCAGAGACGTCTCCAGAGACGAGAAGCTCCAGAGCCAGCGAAAATCAGGGCAAAAGCCCTGTCAACCGTTTATAATTATCACAAAAATCATAATTATCAAGGAAAAGATGAATAGTAGAATTTGCATGCGAAAATCCTATACCGAATTGCTTTTAAAAAAGTAGAACATTAATTCCCCAGACGAATCTGAGCACTCCTTATAGGCTTAAACAATCATAGGAAATCGGTTTTGCCACACCTATATATTTTAGTGCATAAACCAATGCTCAGTGACGGTAGCATAAACTCACACCAGAGTCACACGCAGTCATGGCGGGTGAGGATCGCAGCAATAAAGTCACCGCGTTGTAATAAAAGTTACCACAACTGATCGTAAACAAAGCTAACGTGGCCGATTGTATAGAGTATTATAAACTGAGTGACGTAAACTTCGATATGTCGACCGAGCATAGGCTGAAAATCAAGCTGGTCTACCGATTTCTCGTTTCTGCTGTGAACGTCAATACATCAACTGACAAGACTGGATGTGGACCTTTTATACATATTCCCTATAATAAAAAATTCTGGGAAAAATATTTAATGACTGATGTTAACTTTGACTGAGGCTAACAAAGCTCTAACTAATCTAGATCATACCATGGCTCGTGGATCGATTCTCTACAAAATTATAAAACCAATGAAAAAAATTTTAAAATAAATATTTGGGCAACAATAGCATATTTTATTACTAAGGCTAAAAGTGACCCTTCACGTAAGAGGTCAATTATTACCGAAAAATAGCTAAGAAAATCAGGTTTGATTGTTATGTCGACTATTTACATGCAATCGTGATGTCCTAACACCTTTACATGCAATTGTGATGTCCTAATACCATCAGCTGATATTTGCCTCTCTAGAGGGCAAAAGAAATTTCTTTTGCCACAAAATAAATGCAGTGAAAACTGCCGTATTTGCACTGGAATTACGGAAAATCTGTTTTGTAGATTTTATTATTAATTTAAGATTATGATTGAAAAGGCAGTGTAATCTTTAGACCAGTTAATATCTATGCTTAAAAAACAGCAGAAAAAGGGTAAAAGAACAACCAAATATCCATAAGTAATCATATTACTTAACAAAAGACCACAGAGGAAAGGTCTTCAACCGAAATAATAATCATTGCTTTCTGTTAACACTTAGCTTCTGTAATTTTCATGACTTGCTCTAGAAATTAAGTTCCTTTTTTAATTTGAGCCCTTACTTTCCTTTCACAATGAGAACTTCAGTTCCTCAACAATCTCCTTTTCTATAAACCAAGCTCCATCACCCACCTACAGTATACGACCCCCGACACACAAGTTAACAATTTACAGTCACAGCAATTGAAGAGGGATCGATTCACCACCGACAAATGAATACACAGTCACGTTTCCCAGCGGATAGGCCACCATTCCTCGTCGTGCCGCTCCGAAGGTCCACCGCCCACATTTTGACTTTTGTATCGTGGTATTTTGCAATTAATACCATAATTTAAATTTAGTTATGACATTGCAAGCAGCGATGAAAACAAGAGCAGACAGAATGCTCCAGACAAAACTTGATAAAAAAAAGCTTTAAAAAATATATGTAAAGTGAGTATATCCTAGCCACGTTTATGAGAAAAAACTATTAAAATGTTTCCAAGATTTTGGGACACTCGCTAGTTTCAGTCTGGCTACCAGATTTTAAATATCATACTCATGAAGCTGAATTCTGCGTGTAATGTGTTACAAAAAAAACCAAAACAAAAAACGATTGTACTCAGCAACCATGAGCAAAATTTAGTTTTGATTTTTTACCAATATATACAGTGCATATAAAAAGATGAAATTCCGATCAATAATTGAAGCTAGAAGCACAAAATGTTACATTTGTACTCCTCTTGTGTGCACCCAATGAGAAGGGATTTTTGTAATTCCCATAGGGCTGTGCCCTCAAAAGGATTTAAGTCTGGATCGGGATACTTTTCATTCGTTTAGACAGTTGTCTGCTATTTCATGTAAATTAAAAGCTGCTATTTCATGTAATTCCCCAGCTAAGCAAGGTGCCGTTGGTTTTTTTGAAATAGAATAATCTGAGAAAAATTGTAATTTTGCAGTATTATACAGGATTGGGATGAGTTGGATTAAACATGACATGTTGGACTCGACTCTTCCACACCAGATATCATTTGGGATTATTTGGTCTTGTAACTGATGTCACCTTTCACATCTGTTGCTGTAAGTGTCCCACTCACACTCCACGTTATTGAAATTGTATTTAGCGTTCAACACATCTTTCGACGTTCAAGCTTAAAGATTAAAACTTAGTTTTTAATTCACATAGCATTTCATTTGTTCGGTCCAGTGTTGTTCATTCACACTCGTTGACCACCCATTAAAGAATGTAAGTGTGGGTAATGTTCCTCCGTGGGCTTGCTAAGGGGTTGCTCCTTACACGCTTCTACACTATTAACTATGAGAACCTAGTTAGTTGTTCAAACATGACTCTTAATTTGACACAATTAAATAATCTTTTATGGCAGTCACAGTTACATGTCTTTGATTCACCTGCAAAAACATGATTGAAATGCCTAATAATTAAGTTATTTGAAAACCAGCTCAAACTCACATGATCAAGCGATTTTAATTTATTTAAATGCATTTGAAGGGACTAGTTTATTTTTATGTTTGCGCAAGCAAATCTGCTGAGAAAAAAATTCCATTACGCAAAAAAATTGCATTACATGAATGGAGTGCCATATTAAGCAGAAAACTAATTCCGTGATAATTAGTAGCAAGACAAGCAAAATGGGCATGAATGCCAACGGGGGAAAATCGGGTGAGTGAACAGTGGGCCGGTTGCCAAGACACCGTTACTATCCAACCAGCAACGGCAGACACAACATCTGCAGGGAGAAAGGGATGGCTCAGCCAATCCAATATGTTTTAAATATTTTAAACTCACTATAGAATTCACAATAATTTGTTGCTATTTAGAAGAAAAGTAATAAGTTTTCTGCAGAAAGGCATCAGTAAAAGGTTGTTAAAACATAAATGTAGTCATAGATAGACAACCACGAACAACACAATTTTTGTGAGTTGGTGGTCAAAAAACTTTTGGCCAGGTGGTCGACAGTTTGTCCTACTATGTGGTCCTACCATCAGTTAAAATCCGGACAGGCTAAAAATTTGACAAATTGACTCCCACTTTGCTATTGGGCAGAACACATTTTTGTTTTTGATGAATACATCACAAATCAATAGTCACTGGACAGGTAGAGTTTAAGTTCTGTACTAGTGAATATTAAATTCATACATAAGACCACTCACATAGTTAGACCAGTTCATTAGTGAAGTTGGAGAAATTGTGGTTCGGATCCCATGTTAAACTGTAGGTACCTTAGTTGCCATTGGCTGTTAGACTATTAACTAACAGTCCTGTCTAAGGAAAATGTTGGACTTAGTCAGTAACAAGACTACAAAATCGCACCACAATCATCCTACACTCACCTGTCATTCATACTTGGCTTAAAATAGCTACCTGGGTAGGTCATCATCTCATGTAATGTATAATTTATAAACGAATAAGAGAATCTCTACACTCCTTGAGGGGAGAGGAGGATGAATTTTTTCATGGAGCAGTAATGGATTGACCACAAGCCCCATCAAGCCCGGGCTTAGGACCACGCCCAGATAGGAGGGCCTCACGTGTAAAAAATAAGGTATCTTGAGTAAATCTGAAGGGGGATGATTAGGCTCCAGAACTTAATTTAGCTAATAGCGCATAAAACAGTGTTCAGTCACGGTAGCTTAAACTCACATAAGCGTCACACGTGGTCGTAGCGGGTGAGAAATTGCAGCAATAAAGAAACCGCGTTGTAATAAAAGTTACCACAACTGATCGTAAACAAAGCCAACATGACCGATTGTAAAGAGTACTATAAACTGAGTGACTTAGACTTCGATATGTCGACCGAGCATAGGCTGAAAATCAAGCTGATCGCTACAAAAACAGTCCACCGATTTATCGTTTCTGCTGTGATATATCGATATATGCTGATATATAGACTGTCAAGGCATGATGTGCAAACCATATCTTCCCGAAAATACAGGGTGTTATTTTTCAAATGCAACCCAAAACTTTTTTTTATCAGTGAAGGATTATTCTTCCAAGATCCCCAGTTTGACCCCACTATATTATTTTCTTTGGGGATACATAAAAAGTAAGGCCTACGAAAACAGTTCACGGGATATTTAGCACCTCAAAAAACCATAAAAAATTTAATACAAGTAATTCAAAGAGGTACTTTACAAAACATGTTCTAGAATTGGATGAAGGGAGCATAACTTTGTATAAATGGAAATGGAGGATTGTTTGATCTCATAATGTAAGCTATTTGTGAAACCTACCCAAAACTTAAATCACAGGTTTAAAAAAATTTATAAATTGACATCTTTATCTTTTCATCTTTATCTTTGACATTTCATCTTTATATATCAATTATTCAATCTTACAAATGGGTTGCATTAAAAAAAACACCTTGTAAAAGGTCACCACTTTTGACATTGCTCTCAGGTTAGTGGGCCGCATAGAAGTCTGGGCTTAAGGCTGCGGCAGCGATGTGTATCAAGGGTAACACTGTCAAGGAGGGAATGAACCTTTTAAGAAATAAAAACATCTTATCATCAAAGTGACGTACCTTCGACGGCGACGGAGGCAAAGTGGCAGTCGGCACCGTGGATGTTCTCCACGCTGACGACGTACTTGCCGCTGTCGTCGGCGTCGATGGCCGCAATGGTGAGGCACGAGACGCCGTCGCGCGAAGCGATCTGCACCCGGCCCTCGGAGCTCAGCTCTCGGCCCTGCGACACCACAGTGGCAACGTCAGACACTTCGTAGTTCAGTTATAAATATATTTTAAATGAAAGACTCCGGAGCATTTCATATTCTTAGGAAAAAAAAAATTGTGTAGAACATTTAAAATGTAAAATAATTTGAATTAAAAGCAATTAAGAAAACTTATAAAAATAGTTTCTATTGGGATTATTTTTTTATTTTATTATAAATAAATACTAAACAGTTGAGTATATAAAATACAAAACAAAGAAGAAACTTTCACACCATAGTCATATTAAAAAAAACCGCCAAATCAATCAACGAAGCAAAGATTAAGGTACCAAATCAAAAAGTTAAGAGTTGAATCTTTGACAATATATTATTAATAGACATCACATCCTTATGACCTCGCTGTAGCTAGTTTTGGGTGACCCAAAATTTAAATTTGACATAAGTTGATTAATTACTGGACAGAGGGTGCTTGTCGACCCCTTATTTCAGCTATTTACAATTTTATATACTCTACAATTCATAAATCAATAATTAATTGACTATTGTTTGTTTTCTGTAAGAAAGAATTACATATTACCTCCCCCTAATGCCAAAATTAACAGGTGACATCAGTACACTCTGTTGGTGATTCAACATAACTAAGTGCTCTTCTAATTCTGGGTCACTCAAAACCTGGTACACATTTGACAATGCGATGAAAGGTCTGAATGGTTGAACAAGTCCCTTCATAATCATTAATCAAATCCAAGCATAACATGTGAATTGAGATACTTATTGGCTAACAAGATCGCTATAATCAAGCAAGACTTGATTATAAATTCTTGAAGTTAGGGATAAATTTCCACCATGCCAAAAAATATGTTGATGGGTTTAGATTTATTTCCCCATAAAGCTTTTAAATCTCCTTGTCCAAAAGTAAAATAAAACGAAAATGTCCTATAATTTCTGTACCAACAGTAAAGTCCACTCACCGCCTTGAGCCAGCGCACAGTGGGCTCGGGGTCGCCCCGGTACGTCGCCTTGAGCAGCACTCGGTCGCCGCGCATCGCCGTGGTGTCACTGGGGCCCCGCAGCAACTCGGCGGGGGCACCCGGGCTTGGGTCCAGCCCCAGCGTCGTGTCGCAGCTGACCGTGGTCGGGGGCTCAGCGGGGCAGCAGACCCGCGCCGTGCAGACGACGGGACCCATGTCCGACCCGTGCACCTCGGCGATGCGAAGGATGCTGCAGTCCTCCTCCGTCGTCACCTGGCAGACAAAGCAACGAGGTAGAGAAGATGTTTTGGTAGGTAGTGTTATTGATGGAAAATGTAGTTAAATTACAGGTAGTTTATAGGCAATGATTGAAAGATTGTGTGGAGAGACTGGCACACGGGTCAGTTAAAATTAGTATTTCCACCCACTTTTCCCCGTGACTAATGTTAACCTTGAAATTCCATCCAGCTTCAACCGATCATCCAAAATTGTATATTCAGGGTTGCCACAGAATTTTTGAGGCCTTTTTTCCTGACTTTTCCTGACCAATCTGAGAGATTTTTCCTGACTTTTTGGAACCGCGGGGTTTTCAAATAAATAAACGAAAGCTCTGTACAAAAATACACAATCATGTCTGTAAAAAATGTAAAACCTGACCAAAAGTAACTTGGAATGTATTTAATAAAATAAAAATAAAATATAAGGATATATTTTTTAAATATCAATTAAAGAAGCCACAAGTAATTAATATTCTGAGAACTTAGTAATTATGAGGCTCCTTAATGGCAAAAATACAACAAAAAAATTAGTAATGTACTCCACAAGTAAATTAAATATCTATGCATAGTTCAAAAATAGCCACAGCTAAAAGATTTTCATCGAGAAGGCTTGGTAGCTAAGCATGTGACACCCTGCAATTTTATACTCTAGGGCTTCAGTCTTTCCAAAGTCTTAATTTTACTGATGAGCTTTTCATCCTCGATTTGAAAGATAAGCCTAACATTCTTCCTTTCATCCTCAAGTTTTTTTTTCATTTCCATTGTAATTTTCCTTTTAACTGCTGCTGCTTTTTCTTCTTCAGATCTCTTTTCTCTACTAACTTGCAGACCATCTTCATACCTCTTTCTGGCAGATCTCACAGATAATAACATTTTATTTGAAATATGAATGTTATGTCTACCTCTGTGATGAATAAAAACATCATAAACCTTCCTTTGAGCTACAAGAGTTTCTTCATGTTGGTTTTCAAACATAATCGATTTGTTAATTGAAAAACCCCCCTTCAACTGATGCATTTCCATGTGAAAATATAAGGCTCATTTTCACCACCTCCCAAATTTCTTTAGATTCTGGATCATTTGACAAAAAAGATGCATAGAAACTATTGAGTACTTTTTCTGAAGAATCTTTAACGGTACAAAAACTGATTTTAACTTCCGATTTGTGGGGGGGAAATCGAAAATCAAGATGGTCGGGTTGTGCCACTGCAAATTTTCCTGACTTTCGGCACTTTTTTCCTATTTTTCCTGACTTTCGGCACTTTTTCAAACATTTTCCTGACTTTTCCTGACCACAACCCAAAAATCCTGACTATTCCTGACTTTTCCTGACTTTTAATGTCTGTGGCAACCCTGTATATTACAACTCGTTCAAGAGAGCAGAGTTCAAATATCAAAATAAATTTCCAAAAATTTCAAATATCTAAAAATTTAATTGATTTAACGGTTTAACTGAATGAAATATTTAATCACCCTTTTACTAAAATAATAAATTACATTATATTTTTAACTTAACATTTTATTATGGAGTATAACCATATGGACAATAAAAAATTAAGAGTTATACTAGAGACCAAAGCTGATGTAGAAGGTGAGGTTAAGCATTTACCATTAGGGTAAAATGTTGGTTCCCTCAATATAAGCAAATACTAACCGTGAACCTGTCATTATTGTTGACGCTGTGTCCATTGACAGTCCATGTAAATGTTGTGTGTGATTCGGGCCGGCTTTGTAACCGAGCGCAGAAACTCGCTTGACCCCTCAGTCTTGCCAACACGGGGCTTGGCGTCTTGGTGAACATAATCTCAGGCTCAGTGCTGCCACTCTCACCTCCACTCATGTCTGCCAACAAAGAAACCAAAGTTGAAATCTCATGTTTTGAATATAGCACTATCTGATCAAACTATTAAATCCTACTTTACTGTAAAGACTTAGTAAAGGCTAAATATTACTGTTCTCGTTACTCAAAGTTATTGACAACTGCCTCGAGGTTTCAAAAAATGATTTTTGATAACATGATCTATAAAATACTCTCTCTAATAATACTCTAGTATTATTTGAAACCTCAAAGCTATATAGGAAAAAGGCAAAACAAATTTCAATAATATTTATTAAATAACAAGATGTCTCTGAACCAATTTAGTTCCATCTTACACCTACTGAGCTGATGTGAGAGAAGTGAATTGCAATCATTAAGTAATTCTGATTCTAATTCCAGTGTAAAAAGCAAGCGTAAAATAGTATTTTAATAAATTCAGGACTTGGATGATAAAGTCTTTACCATTAACAATGAGGTGGCCGGAGGTGATCGCGTCACCGTGGTCGTTGAACGCTTCGCAGTTGTAGATCCCGCCGTCGGCTACAAACACATCGGCGATACGCAGTCCGAACCTGCCATCGCCATAGTCCACGTGGCGCAGGTCCGGACAGTCCGGCACCTCCACTCCGTCCTTCACCCACACCACCTCCAGTGGGCTGCTGCCTGCGGACACACGACTGTCGGTTAAACATTTTAAAGGATACGACTACAAAAATCGCGGTTGAGACCTCTGACCAGGTATTGAAGTAGACATTTCCTCAAAGTTTTTTAAATGTACATTTTCTGAGCCAATTTGGAAAGAAAAGTTATTACAGTTAGTTACCAACAGGGTATACTTGTGTCATCTTATAATTACGATCCGAAGGACGTTACATAGCTTTTAGATGGTTACATAAATCGGCAGTTTATTATCAGTTGTTTCCTGGGCTGTAGACATTTTTAGAAAGTAAAAAAGCAACTGACAGGAGCACCCCTTGTTGGTAGTTTACCAAAACTATATCAATATCTCTTAGCGATTTAGATATAATCAAGTCCTCATCAAGTACTATTCAATGAAAATTTATGCCTTGTTAAGAATAAAATTTATTTTATTTATATTATTTGGTATTCATTTTGAATGCATGAGAAAAACTAAACTCTTGAGGTCCTTCAGTAGTTTCAATCTGAAAGTTCAAAATACCATTAAAAAATAACGTTTGTATTCATAGCACAAAATGACTAAAACAAGGCTAAAATGCCCTTGTGAGGTACTCAAGTGGTGCTCAACAAACTAATCATTAGTAATTTAAAATAAAATATCATGATGCTGATGGGTGACCAAGACCAACAAAAGAAAACACAAATACATAGTTAAACAAAAGCGGTTAGCTCGGTACCCACCTTGCAGCCGCACTTGCAGTTCGAACGGCTGGCCCTCGGCGGCGGTCTGCTCGGGCGGCAGTCCCTGCAGGAACACGGGCGGCTGCAGGTCCGCGTCGCTGGGGTCCGTCGTCTGCAGCACCCGCAGCTCTGCCGAGCACTGTGTCGTGCCCACCGCGTTCTCCGCCACACAGGTGTACACCCCTGCAACATCGCACTTGACTTGCACCCAGAAAACCTCACTTGGAACTAAATTTCTTTTATGGGGAAAACCAGCAAGGGTTACCTGAGCTATGGCATTAAAAAAGTAATTATAACCATATTATATGCCAAAAATGAAGAATGAGAGTCCGAGGGAAACGTAATCCAAAATTACCAAAGAGGGTCCATAGACAATTCAATCCCCTTTAGGGCACTTTTAGGGCATTAAAGTTAACCCAATTTTAGTTTGTAAGTTGCAGAAACAGAAGTTTCCTTTATTAATGGCGATTTTTCCCAACTTTATTGAGGAGAATGACTGGCATTAGCATATGATGCCAGGATGAACAGGAGCGTTAGTTACTACATATATGATGCAGGGATAAACAGCTCCCTCTAGCTGAGCAATCAGGCTGCCTTAGCCAGTATGCTTAGGTAAATGTCTGTCAAATCATTCTACATATCCAAATAGCTAACTGACATTTATTTTGCTTTCTCTGGATGAACATGTCAAAAAATACAATAGCCTTAGCCTGGTCATGTTAAAATGGAGCCTCCATTCCTTTCTGGTAGCCATACGAAACATAAATAGTTTTCACAGGATTTGTAATCTCAGACTTTCAAATCCCCAAGGATAAAAAAGTTCACTAAAAATATTAAAGGGACTTTTGGTGTCCCGAGCCTACCTGCGTCTTCAGGCTGTAAACCTCTCAGCTCTAACCTCGCCCTTCGTCCGTCCCAGCTGGGCTCGACACGCGGCGACCTCACCAGCATCTCTCCATTCCTGTCACCAACACACAGTGTGAAAAACTCTAAATATTTTTTTCCAGTTATACTGATTTCTCAATTACGGTCATGCAATTTACTACAGGTAATACGAGTTACTATATTTTTATTTTTAGATAAATAAAAGTTAAAGTAAATTGAAACTGAAATTTGTTGAGAAAAAACTTAGTTTACAATAAAATACAATGTGTAAGTGATACATATTACTTACAATAAAACAATATGTCTTTTTGCAGAGACATAGGTTGGCGGTTTAAAAGAACTTGATTAAATACAAAAATAATGACCAGTAGTCACTGGTGTTATGTAACTTACCCAGTTTCTAATACCCATCAATTTGAAAGACCTGAGAAACATAATATTTGCTTGAACAACTAAACGTAACATGTTATCCAGTGAAGGATAATCCATCTTGAAGTTATAAATTCTTTTAAAGAAGCGAAAAAAGGCTCTTTTACCCCTAAACAGAAAAGAATCTTACAGGATTGTTTTTTCAAACAACAAAGTTAAACAGAGTTTGATACCAACTTCATTTTTACTAACTCCACATTAAATGATCGTTTATGCTAAAATCACAGACTGTTTTCATAGTTCTATGAGCAATTAATTAATTATTCGTCAGTTAAAAAGATGAAACCAAACTTATCACTTTTTTCCAAAAGTATTGAAAGAGGTAAAATGCTAAGGAAAAAGAGGATGTTGCCGTACTTTTGGTATAAAAGTAATAACACCTCACTATTCATTATGTTTGATTTCATATCATTGCAAGCTTAGATTTGGTTATAGTGTTTGCACAATTTTAATGTAACTAAAAAGATTAGATAAAATTGTCATTGCTGTGTTGGGTGGGGGGGGGGGAGGGGTAAAGGTAACTGAGCAGATGTTTAAAGTGTAAGATTGTGATTATAAGATAATTTTAGTTTGGTCAATAAAGAGAGAGAGAGAGCAGCCTCTTTCACACAGTTTGACAGACACAAAGAAAACAACTCTCCCTCTGCTTCATTTGCGATTAAAAAAAAGCCAACTTGTCCACAACTCACCGGTACCACGAGGTGACGGGGGAGGGGGTGGCATGGACATCGCAGGTGAGGGTGAAGGTTCCCCCCACGCGGGCGGCCGAGCCGACCAGCCGGCGACCGAAGGTGGGGGACGAACGCACGCCGCTCCACGCCCGCACCGACCTGGTGCGCGACCCTTGCCGACCTGATAAGTCGGACAAAATTACTGAGCGCATGGGATTCTTTATAAGTTACAGACAAGGTTCTTATATGAATTATTCTTATATATAGATCTTATAATATGTAGGATTCTTATACAGTACGTAGGTCTAATGTAGAGCAGACTCAAAATCAGGTGTATACTTAAACTATATTAAAAAAGTTATCTTTTGAAGTAAAATAAAATTATTCAATTAAATGATGCACCAACAAGAATGAAAAGAATTTCATCATTCTGTTCATTAAAAATAATTATTAGCTTATCTTTACACTGTTTGTTGCTTTATTCCCGAATAACTTAAGTTTTTGGGGTGTTTGAATCCATGAAACATTCATCTTAACTTTGCGAGGGCCTGATTCATGTTTTTAATGTTTTGTGTTTGTTTGTGTGTGTATCTATATCCTTGCTTATGTTATCACTGACTTCAAAGACAGGACACAGAAATCATCTTAGTGAGAGAAGCCCAGGTTTATGAATTTGAAAACATTTAGCATTTTGTTATGATTGGATTTAAAATAATTTTTACACAAAGATTTATGCACTGTTCAAGGTGTCTAAAAATATTTTCATCTTTTTTTTGGTTGTAGATGTTAAAACATTTTTCAAAATTTCCTCTAGCAGCAAATATTTTTCACCATAGACTTTCCACGATGGATGTACACTACAACTTGGGTTGTTATACTTTATGTAGTAGTAACTGCAGGCTACTGACCGATGATGTCGAGCCGGGCAGTGGCCTCGACGCTGCCCATCTCGTTCTCCAGCGTGACGCGGTACAGGCCGGCATCCTCCACCGTCACCTCGCGCAGCTCCAGTGTTCGCAGGTCGTCACGCTCCGTCACACTCAGCCGCGACGACGGCGTCACTATGTGGCCATCCTGCGACAGACGAGTTTGGTTAGTAAATGATTTGTTCTCCAGCGTGACGCGGTACAGGCCGGCTTCCTCCACCGTCACCTCGCGCAGCTCCAGCGTCCGCAGGTCATCTCGCTCCGTCACACTCAGCCGCGACGACGGCGTCACTATGTGGCCATCCTGCGACAGACGAGTTTGGTTAGTAAATGATTTGTTCTCCAGCGTGACGCGGTACAGGCCGGCGTCCTCCACCGTCACCTCGCGCAGCTCCAGTGTCCGCAGGTCGTCACGCTCCGTCACACTCAGCCTCGACGACGGGGTCACTATGTGGCCATCCTGCGACAGACGAGTTTGGTTAGTAAATGATTTGTTCTCCAGCGTGTCGCGGTACAGGCCGGCGTCCTCCACCGTCACCTCGTGCAGCTCCAGCGTCCGCAGGTCGTCCCGCTCTGTCACACTCAGCCGCGACGACGGCATCACTATGTGGCCATCCTGCGACGGACGAGTTTGGTCAGTAAATAACTCAGCAATGTTCTACAAGTAATGAGTACCTAACTTAATCGTCATTTAAATTATTGACTGTGGTGTGGTGCATAAATTAGTAGGACTGGTAGGATTCCTGTTCATTGTAGCCGACCCATTAAGTACAAATAAAAACAAAATTCTGATCTGACAAACTACAAAGCACTACAATGAGGTGCAATGCTTTGCCAAGAGAGTGGATTTAATTGTATTTTTTATGTGTATTGTCAATTGTATCTTAAACAACGTCAGAAAAGAGGGTTATTTATTTTTACTAAGCCGTGCTTGGGTTGGAATTTTGGGAGAAATCCAGTACTGAGAAGTGACCCAGGCTGTGACGACTCATCGCCTGTCCCCTCCCTCTCAACACCTTACGATTACATTCATCTGTCCATTGTGAGTGGATGTGATTGAAGAGCATAGACCAGTTCAAAATACAACAAATCCATTTTAAAAATTTATAGCATTACCAAATAAATAAAAATGCTAGACAACTGCATGCCAAATTGGCAGTTTTTTTTACTGTACTTTTCTAGTAATTTCTATCTGGTGTATTTTTTATTCTCATCGCCCGTACCTTATCCCAGCTGGCCCAGGGCGTGGGGTGGCCCGCGACGGAGCACTGGAACCGCACGGTCTCGCCCTCCTCGGCGATGCGGTTATGTGGCACCGTGTAGAACTTGGGCGAGGACATCTTCACCCGCTTCGGGCGTGAGAATGACGGCGACGAGAACTCTCTGTACCCTGCGACAAGTGTGGGTGAATTAGCAGCAGGAGGCATGGTTTCCACTTTCAGGTAGCGATTATAAATTTTGATGTTGATAGATAAACTTTAAGAAAGAACAAAGATATAAGAAAATATTGTTGAAAATTTGTTTATTAGTTCATGTAAAAAAACCAAATACAGATTGAAGTGAATACAAAAAAAAAACTCATCATAAATACACCTAGAATACTGAAAAACGCAATATATAAAAAAGAGAAAAGTTATTTTACTTACTTTTCAAACTAATAACAATATTAACATTGTGCATAATGTAGTTTGCAAGCAAATAAAACAATAGTGTAACTGTAACGATATAATATGAAGAGGAATAAAGACTGCAACATTACTTAAAACTTTGTTCTTACCTGAAATATGCATACATCAGGAAGGGAATGTTGACCTTGTTATCTTGCTGTGGTTATTTATTTATTTATTTTTATTTTTTATTTTTTATTTTTTTTTTTGAAATTTTATGTTATTTTTGTTATTAAATTTTTAGAAATTTTATTTATGTTAACTTTGGTTATTGTTAAATATTTGAAATTTTATATATGTTATTTTTGTTATTGTTATTTTTTTAAATTTTATATATGTTGTTTTTTTATAAGTATATAAATATTGTTACCTTATAAATTATTGCAAATAAATAGGCTAATTAATTCTATTTTAATTAATTTTACTTCCATGCAAAATTGAAAATATGATCTACATGGACTGATAAGACCATAATAAACTCATTTGCTCACTGCTGGCTGTCATAATGTATGAATGTAAATTAATATTGTAATTTTTCTTCTCCCGCGCGCGCCATGTTAGGCGCATGGGAGCCTGTAATTAATATAATAATTTGCTTGAATAAAATGATTTTGACTTTGACTTTGACTTTGACTTTAAATTACACTGAATGAAACTATTGACAACCACTCAATCTTTGAGATTGATAGCTACACTGATTATGACAGAAAGTGTTTTAAAATGTGTGGACACTTAGCACACAGCACAAGCAAGCAAAAACGCCCATCATACAAAAAGAAGATGTAAGTAAAACATGTGAGGACTAATCAATAGGGATTTTTTGCCATCTAAATAAAGCAAGACGGTAAATGTTAAATGGTATTTTTAAAATTTAAAATCAGCTGATTTTATTTACTGTACTGGTTTACCGTAGGTTGTAAAAAATCCCTTATTATGTTAGTGGCTGTTTGGTCATGCGAAGTTTGCTACTCACGGGCGGGGGTGGGGGAGAGGCTGCGGGCGGGGGAGGGGGTGTGGCGGGGGGTGGAGCGGGGCGTGGACCTGGTGGACAACAGCCCCGGCGGCCGTGTCAGCTGCCGACTCAGCAGCGTCTCCTTCTCCTCTGGCACTGGGAAAAGTATGAGAAAGAGTGCTTAATTTTTGCATAGAAAATTTAAAATGTTTAATTTTATGATATTTAAAAAGAGCTAGAGTACTTTTTACCGGTACAACTAGATGGCTCCTAGAGGAATATCCATTAATAAATATTATTTTATAGAAACTTCTGACGAATGGCCTTAGCTCCGTTATCTGAGGCTGAAAACTTAAGAGAAAGATGGCTGGGGACTGTTGATATTCCATTCTCATCTCAATAGATTATTTCAAATAATGGTTTTCCTATGAAAAGGAAAATATACCAAAAATTAACAATACAATACATGTCATTTGATCATAAGTAACACAACTTTATTTCATAAAAAAATGTGAAGAACTTTAAATAATGCTTTATTGTAAATAATAATGATATTTATAACATCTTCCTGCTCATTGGCCGACATAATTTTAGGAATATTATTTAAATTTTTTATGAATGTTTTGAATTTGATTTAAAAATGACGTAAAAAAGAGATATTTATGCCATCTTTCTGCTGATTGGCCGACATAATTTTTTGGAATAATATAAAAATGTTGGTGTGAATGTTTTCAATTTGAGTTAAAAATGACATGAACAAAAGGAAGATAGGGTGGTTTACATTGAGACTTACCATCAACTACAAGGCAGGCGGAGGTGACTGCTCGCCCTAGGTTGTTGTAGGCGACACAACTGTACTGACCCTCATCTTCGGGGTACACCTGCAGTACACAAGGGAGTTAAAGAACACTTAACAGCTTTTTAGTGGTTAGGGGAGTAAAATGTACGTAGCGAGATAACAATCTACACATTAAATAATAGAGTGTAGTGATATGGTTTCTGTTCAGAAGATTTTTTCAGATGACGTACAATCACTAACATTAACCCAATAATTTGGATTGAATCTTCTGCACAAAAATCAAATCACTTAATCCTTTTAATATATAGATTATTAAACTGACTGCCCACATGTTACTCCCCTAACCAGTAAACAGTTGTTATCCAAATAATTAGGTCAATGTTTGGGATTTGTATATTGTCTGAAATAAAGTTCCTGTCATATAGATTTGCCTTTTAAGATTGTGAAGCTGTCGCTAGGAGCAAACTATTCTGCGAGAAACATGAGAGTCTAGTCACCATAACGCCCAATGATGTCTCTCCATAAACTTTGTTTTTAATTAAATCAAATAAAAACTGTTATTCTTACATATCTATTGGTTGAAACTACTGGGAAGGTAAGTTAACACGTTGTCAAAACAACTTTGGAACTATACATATATTAAAAAATATATGACTGGCTAAAGCTTTATAATTTTTAGTAAGTAATGAAAAATAGGCCAAGAATTGCACAGCTGATGTACATAACATGTGTATATGTTATGTACACACAAGCTGTGAGTCCTTAGTGATGTATTAAAAACCAATTTTGAAATAAATATGTTGAGTGGAAATAGATAATGCCTTAAATTAACATTCCAAAGGTTTTACAGATGTTACAATGAATAATTCTTAATAGCAGGCATATTTACAAATTTATTAAAATTGTAAACAATACATGGATAAACAATTTTTTTATCAACAATTTTGGCTGCACCTCCACACGATTAAACTCAGTGTAAGGACTTAAAATTCCTTGGCAAGCCCTTTAATTAATTTTTCGGCCATTTAAATATCATTGACAGCAAATCAAAAGAAAAAGAAGCTTAGCACCTGCAAAAAACAATTAGCTAACTAAATTTAATAAAACAATACTTCTGTAGCAAAATTAAAAAAAAAGGCTGCTCATATTGACTATCAAATTAAAGCAGATTTTGAAGCATCATGTCAAAAATCACCAACATTTTTGTAATTCAACTATTTTACTACTATTACCAGTTTTGAACATTTTAAAATGTTAATATAAAACTTAATTACCTTTAGATAATTACCTATAATTACCTTAATTATCTTTACGACAAAGCCTAAGAAATGAAGTAGTTTTAGAAGCACTTATTTTCAGGATCAAAACTTTACCATCATCCCGGCAGCATGATGAATAAGTACTTTAAAACTTTTGTTATTTAATCCAATATAAAGGCCTACTAAATATGTTTGATAAAAAAGGGAAACGTAGTAAAATAATTGAACTAAAGATATCAACTGAAATAATGATCCAATGTAATTACCTTTTTAATAGTGAGACGAGCAACTTCTCCGTCTAGTTCAGCCTCAATATCGTCTCCGAGTGGTAGAATCTGCAAAACAATTCAAGTTTAAAAAAATGGTAATTTTACTATCGAAACCTAATAGTTATTGATGATAAATAATAAAATGGCACACTTAAGAAGTTTAAACTCTTTATCTTGTGAAAGCCAGCTACTTAGTGAACAAACTATATGTACATATACACATGTGCATAGCACAGGTGTTAAAACAGACACAGAAGTGCGTCAGAACATAGTTGAAATACCAATAACCCTTTCCTGATTACTGAACTAGTACAATTAATGTTACGTTTACAAAATCATTGTTTTGGTAACATTATTTGATGAACTGTAATAAGCAGTTATTGAATAAAAATAATAAAATGGGGAACACCTGTGGCTTTGTTCTACCAATTATCATTTCTATTTTGAGTAGATTTTTCCGCTTTCCATGTTATTTTAAGTTAAATGGGTATATATCATTAAATAAGAGTTAAAAATTTTCCAAACATAATTTTGTGAACAAATTGCCCAGTTTTTTAACATTTTGCTCCCAAATAAAAGTTTTACGATGTTTATTCTTGTGAAAAACTCACAGAACACAGTTTTGAAAGTTTCCCCTTAGATAGCACAAAGTACTATGCAGTTTAAGATTAATTTGGTAGAACTAAATTGGGATTGGGAGGCATGAAGGGGCATCTTATGAATTGGATGGAATCTTTGTGATTTCTGGACAGCTATACAACGTACTTAACAAGATTAAATGGCTAGCACAAAGTGTGAATTGAAAATTTAAAACTGCCACATTTGAGGACAGAAATATTATACCTGTTATGAAGGTAAATTCAAATAGAGTGTATATACAGATACTGAACAAAAGAGAATGAACACACATTGCAGAGTGAAGGAAACCAATGCTGTTCTACGACGCTGTTATTTTGCTTATGATGTATGTTAAAGATTTTTTTCACCCTGTTACTGAAAACCCACCGAACACACAATTCAGGATAAAAGAAAAAAGTGTTGTTCTAAGACACTAATACTTAACTGATGATGCAAGTTACAGATTTTTTTTTATCCTGTTACTGAAAACCTACCAAACACAAGTTGCAGGGTGAAGGAAAAAAAAGTGGTGGTTCTAAGACACTGTTATATGACTGACGATGAATGTTATGAATTTTTTTCAACCTGTTATTGATCAAAAACCCAACACCATGATACATAAATATTGCCCAAAAGTATAAGCACAGCACCTTGCCGTCCTTCTCCCAGCGGACAGAGGGCAGCGGAGTGGCCGACACCAGACACTCCAGCGTCACCGAGTCCCCGTCACAGCAGCGCACGTCCTTCAGCTCTCGTTTGATCTCGGGCAGAGTCTCCACCTGTCTGCACCGACAAATAAAACTTCAAAGATATGTCTATAGTTAATCAAATTATACAACTCTATTCCTTTACATTTTAAATCATTGTCTCCAGTTAAATTTAAGTTAAGCCTTAAGAGTACATTAATATCCGAATGTCTTTATACCATAGATGATTTTTATTCAATTAACTGGAATTTGTATTATTAAGTATTTTAACGAGGCCTACAGGATGAGCTGTGATTTAGGATTAGGTCTTTGTTGTATTCTTTGTTTTATAACTAGCCCATTTATATATATATTGTATGCCTATTTTATGTACCTGTTTTATACACCATGTTCCTATTTTATGTAACTCTATTATGTATATATACCTTGTACCATTTTATGTATCCGTTTTATATATATCTTCTACCATAAGCTACTGACAAAGTCCATGTATTTTTATAATATCTATGACGAATAAAATCTATTGTCTATTGTCTATTGTCAACTACAGCCAAGGGGGGCTGATATCTCTTATCCAGACCCAGGGATGACAATAGACATGTACTACCCGACTGCTAGTGCAGGAAAGACATCGTTCTCGATCTATGCATTCCTCTCTAAATGTAATATTGTCATCTGTGAGAGAAGATTGAGATCAATGTTTAACACTGTGATAAGATGAACTTATACTTTCAAAATTATATAAAAACCATTGCTTAAAATTTCTCCAATAAAAATCCCCATTTTATCCTTTTTTTAAGAAATTTTGCATGCACTTTTAGGTAATTTAAATATTTTAAGTTATGAGACTCATTACATAGCTCTAAAAACTATACTTAAAACTACAACAAAAACTTCTAATATTAATATTAGATTAGTTACAACAAACAACCCCACTAATTTCACAAATATGAAATTAAAACAGAAAAAATGCAGCTCAGACAGACATTTATTAGGGAAATATAAAAGGCCAAATGAAGCATTTCAGAAATTTTCACATGTTATGTTTACATCATGCAAACTCTTATTCCATGAAAGACAACAGTAACTTCTGGTTCGAGCAGGCATCAACCGACTGGCCATAAATACAGCTCACCTAGATCAGGCCAGTTCAACACTTGATTCATATGCATGCATTATTGATGGTGTTTTAAACTGCCGCAACACCCACCTCCCGCCCCGCAGCTCCTGATTGGTCGGAATTGTGGCAAATTACTGCCGATATCCGCTTGTTAGGCGTTATTTGCTTTGTAATTGCTCTCTTTTGCATGACTAACTGCCTTTTAAGAGGTACGAGCCTTTGATTTTTCCCCCCCATTTTAAAATTTACAATCCCGATGACTGGCAATTCTGAAAGGTTATTGGTGTGGTTTGCACTTCGCAAATCATCATGACTGAAAGTTTTATAATGTGTGGGTGTGGTTGTTTTTTAAACTCATCTCGTACTGATCAAAGGATAATCAAGGTGGTTCTGGGGATCAAATTACCTCAGTTAGTGACTGTTTCATTCTATAACTCTTCCTTTTGTGAAACAATCAGACCTAGAAGCTGTTCGAGATAATAACTAAGTAATGGACGCAATTCGCATTTGTACAAAAATATTTACTAACACCAGAGAGATATTTAAGAGAAGAAAGAAATTGGTAAAAAACAGTGTGTGTTGATGTAATATATTGCAGTTACTGAGTGAAACAGCACTCTATGTAGTTTGTATTATTAATTTTAGTCCTAGTGGCACTGAAAATTTTTCACATTCAAAAAGGTATTCTACTGAAAATGTCCTTCTGATATTCATCCGAAGAATCTTCAATGGAGACAAAATACAAAAACGTATGAGCATGCATATTGTAACCGAGTCCTTTGCCTCCTAGTTAATTAGGAGTTATTCATCACCTTTTTTTTAATAACAATTAGAAATGAGAAATGATTATTCATTAGAGACAATGTATACATTACATGCAAATTATATTCAAAGTGGCAACATTCCAAATGACAGCCTTCAATATATTTGCATGGTAAAAGTAGCCGTGAAACTAAGTACAAAACATTACACTAGAAGGTAAGACATAAATTAAATCATTATTGGAACGGACAAAAACGAAAGGTAAAAAAGATCATAGCCAAAAGCTTTTCCTCCCAAAAGCAATTGAATAATCAAATGATCTTTACCTTATAGGCAAAAAATATGTTGATAGTCTGATAAAATCTGCTTACCCATGTTTCACATGGCCGGATACCATGGACGACTCTTTTCCCTGGCCTGCAAGCATACGAGATATTTCAAATAGCTGCAATTATCTAGTAATCAACCGCAACATTATAATAAAAATAAGTTACCTTAACAAGCTCTGAGTTTTTAATTACATATGAAAAACAAGACTAATCAATATCGGTAATCATAACATCTCGCGGGACAATGTTTTTCTGCTGTGAGCCACTTTTTGCTGCATAGCCAATAGTAGAAAGCGGTCTGGGGCTGCTCATGTATATGATAGCGGAAACTACTATCACATTAAATACTTAGTGGTAACATTTATTTCTGAGTAACAATGGCAGTTTTTATAACTTTATCGTTATCATTTATTATTAAATCCATACTTTCATTTAATACGCCTGGGGTTTTTTTTTTTTTAATCAAGACTTCTTCTACCGGTATGAACCTTAGAGTTTTGTATTTCTCAATAAGAATTAGCAATGGAATGGAAATTTCAAGTAAACAGCTGATTGGGGTGAACAAAGTTTTTCAGCAAAGCCACATATTTATTACTGGAGTTGTAAATAATAATGCAAACGAAGCTGCAACAGTAATCTAGTTTGTTTTAATATTAAAATTAACATTAAAAAGTTTATAAAATACAATGTCCAAAGACTGTTAACAATCAACATATACAGCCTTGAAGAAACAATAATTTGACATTTTTATAGACTTTGGTGGTGTTCAAAAAATAGTACAGGACTAAAGTAAACATTTACAAATAACTTAAACATTTTACTATTCAGTAAATAAATTCACTCTAATTGTAAGATTCTAACAATTAAACCTTTTTACAAACAACAAAAGTTGAACTAAAATAATCTGGCTTGCGTTTTTGTGTAATGCTATATTGCTTGGAGACCAAAACTTATTCAACTAATAATGTTCTCCAGATTAATTATATCCTTAAATAAAACATCTTGATAACAGGAATACAGTACAACTTTTGATCTGTTATCTACAGGGCCGCGACAAGGGCCATGCGAAACATGCGGCCGCATGGGGCGCCGACTGGGAGAGGGCGCCACCGGGTCTGGCGCGGTGTTGAGTCCGCAGCGGCGCCCGAGGAGTCTTTAAAGTGCTGAACATGTACTTTGGCGAACTTTGTTGACACACGGGTAGTATTTTACAATTTTGTTTAACGTGCAAAATATTCGTCTTGGGGGCGTTTTCCGGCGCCTGTGGAGCATTTTAAATTTGTTTAAGAGCTATATTAATTAATTGGTGTTTGCCGACTTCAGGGAGTCTATCAAAATTGTTCAACTTGCCAAATTTTAATTTATGTGGCGTTCTCCAACTACCGAGGCTCGTTGAGCATTTTTATATGGTTCAAAGTGTAAATCATGTAATTTTGCGAGTTTGGTTGGCTCCCGGGGGAGCATTTACAAATCGTTCAACGCGCTATAACATGATCGAGTTGTCGCCATTTTGGAGGTGTTAGCCAGCCCCGGCGCCTGGAGCCCTTTTGAAATTAATCGAGGTGCGTAATGTGAGTTTTGAAGGCGTTTGCCGGTGCCGGTGAAGACGTTTCAAACCATTCATAAAGAGCAAAATGCTTTTTTTGTTGGAGCATACTGGCACCTGTGGCGTCTTTTAAAAGCGTTTAAAACTCGCAAACATTTTAATTTGGTGGCCGTTTACCCACGCCCGTGGAGTAATCATTATTTTCAAATAACTCAAAATGTAAATTTTTGGGTATGTGAATTGTAGCTGCAGTAATGAAAAAAATAAATGTTAATTTGAAAAGAATGGGTGAAGTAAATGAGTTCCGTTTTCACCACAGTTTCATTTCAGCAATACCTTTAAAATTAAATTAAATTTGTAATTTGGTTTGCAAAATAAATTTCAAGATTCAAAACCATGACCCTGGCGAACTAAAAACTTCTAGAAAAACTCAACCCTCGTCCTCAGGGACTTTTGCAAGTGGTTCAAATGGGCCGGGTAACGAACAACTGTGATATATTTTAGCCGTTTAGTACATTCCTTAGGGCATATTCCTATTGGTCTAATTTGACTGGGCTCTAATGTTAATTTTTTTATTTTTAAGTTGAAGCAAGAATCGCCTGATTAGCGGTGTGCCTTTTCTTACTTAAGATAATTTAATTTGTCTTAATATATCCAGCAATACAAAACTGTAGTCTATCCATCAATAAAAAACCTTTAATTATGTGATGAATAAAATTCAACACAGTAACTTCAGAATATTCTATTTAATTTTGCAAATGATAGCTTAACCACCATGAGGGGTGGTGGGTAACTGATACCTAAATCTAGTGAAAGGGCGCCTATGTAGGCTCTCGCATGTCCCAGAAAAATCCCTTGTCGCGGCCCTGGTTATCTAGGTGCACAAGATCATTTCATTTTAATGTAGGGGACAAGTTTTGTGTCAAGAAAAAGTTCAGCAATGTCTTGAATTACTTTGAAGAAACAAAATCACGTATTGTTTGGTCAAATAGCCGCATGTAAATAGACAAATAAAAATCTCGCACAGTGTCTTAATAGAGCTGATGAAAGTGATAAATTTAACTCTTGGTCAGATGCAATAAGAAGTTTTTACAGTAGTTTTTAAAATACTTAACAAATTAAAAATTCAAATAAACTTGAGTTTACTTGATATATGATTGGTAAGGTATCAATCGATTGTAAGCTGGAAGTTTCACATGAACTGTTAAAAAAATGAGGAACTGTAAAAATCGTGTTAAATTAAATTACTGTACATTTAGCGAGACCAACCATTTTACATTTACAGCATAAAATTTAATGAGTTAAAAAAAATGAGAGTTAATAATGAAAGTATTTGAACTAGAATTGTCTATAAACTTTTTGAGTTCTAACCACAGGTTTATCGGTATGTGAGGGGCAGTTTATGGCAAATGATGCCATCCACACCTATATAACTACACTATATGTCATATCAGTTACCTTTAGCATATATCTGCAGCGATATTATCGCCTTGGCCTCGCCATGGGGGTTGCGCGCGATGACGCAGTAGGTGCCGGTGAAGTCTAGCTTGACCTGGGGGATCTCTAGGCTGTACTGCGAGCCTCCGCCCACCTGGCGGAACTGGGGCGCGTCCCTGTAGTAGCCGGGCTGCAACACACAATGGCGGTGATAAAACACACAACAAATAAGATATTTAAAGTTTGTAAGAAGTAATTACCTGAAATTTGATATCACGGAAAAATAGCTGATAGTTATCACTTATTTACATTCAATAAGTAGTGTATAGTATTGGGGGTTTAGAATTTAATTTGCATTTTTAAGAGGGATATTTTCAACATTCTGAACAATTTCCTGAGTTTATCGGAAAATATTCTAGTGTATTAAACAAAGTGTTTTTGTGGTGATCCATTTTAAAATGCAATAATATGCGCATGGGCGGATTTCCGTGGGTGCCAGGGGATACCCGGCACCCCCTGCGTTTGTGAACTTTTTGCATGGAAAAAATATTTCCAGCATAAAGTTTCGTAATTTGAATAGAGTAATACGATTTCCATCCAAGTTTATTTGGTTTTTGGTTTGATTTGATTTATTTATTTTTCATCCCATCCTTTTGTTACAAAATTGTAATTGTTGAAGTTTGTCTTAAAATAATACCACTTGATTGAATTCGTCCTGTTCATTTTTAACTCCGTATTTTTTCTGACAAACATAACTTTTCAAAACTGCTTTTAAGCTCAAATTGGCTTTCGAACTATTTGCTTTGAAAACAAATATGCATCTTTTAGAGACTCAAAATGCTTAAATTTCTTGCTGTGATCAATAATATTAATCTACACTTTTCATAATATAATTACAAAGATCGCTGATTTTCATGACTCAAATGACCTACAACAATAAATGAAAGGAGGTTGATGAAAAAAGGCTCTTGAAATATACCTTAAAATGAGTGATTTAGACTACGAGCATAAAGAACTCATACCCTCTAAGCCCATATGAGCTGGCATTCCCAAAGATTACAACCTAAATCCGCCTATGAATCTGTGATAGATCCCCAAAATGGCAATTATTCATTCCTGGAGCATAAGCAAGGAAGTAAGTGATATTGCATCAACGGATTGATGTTTGCTTAATTAACTCACAGACACAGGAAATAATACGGAAACAGCCCTCACAGACAGAGTCCTCACTTTTACGGAAAATAACACGCGCACTTCCTGGGAATAGCAAATAGACTTTTTTGGACTGTTTTAGCCTACCTAAATACTTAACTTCCGACATCCACGAACCTGGTCGTAACAAACCCTAGAGCGATCAGATACAAAGTGCAGAGAACATGATAGAATAAGTCAGTGCTGACAAGATCCACTTACAGATCAGATTTACGAGTGTTTGCAGCTGCCTTTGTTTAGATGACTCTCTGGCCACTTCCTCGGTAACGACCGAGGCAAGCGCACACGGGGCGAGGCCAATGCAGCCGGCACGACCGCACTTGGCACAATCATCGATAAACTCGCATCTGTTTATCTAATTGTGAGCTTGAGACTCTAGTGTTTATGTTGGCTCTCGTTAACGATGCAGCGCTTCCCACCTCTCCTTGTAACAAGGCTCTGCATAATATTATGAGAGCATAAAATCTTGAGGCCAGTATATAAATAGTATTCAACAAATATGACAAGAGCCTATATTTACTGCTCATCACATAAGAATGTGCAACAAATTATTTTTATGGAACTATGAGCGGAATTCTAAGACGCCACTCAAACGTACCCTCACTCAAACAACACTCAAACAACATTTACACAACGGATCGACTGTTGTTGTATTCAATGGTGTCACAGCTGTTTCTATCAATCAAAGTCTAAACAAAGAGTTTTTAAAGGTTATGTTTATTTCTATTGTTTACTATGAATTTATTGTATGGCTCTCAACTTCTCTTTTTCAGATTTATTTGTTATTTTTACTCCTTTTTTATATTCCTGAACATTATTTATTTGAGTATCTGATTTTTAATAGCCGTACAGTTATCATTTATCATGGAAATATTGGATGAAGTTTTAATTGAATGTATAGAGCATATCAACGATGATTTATTTTTAAAGATTGTTGTACCGAGGAAGAAATATTTGGATCAGTTTCTTTTGTTTAATGAAAGTGCATTTTTGAGACGGAATGGATTCCAGAAAGATACAGTGAGGAATCTCATTTTATCCTTGATATACGGGGATGATGACGACTCGTTCAGAGGACTTCCTATTCCTCGGGAAATTAAAGGGACTACGTTTAAGGCCATGTCGTACTGCTGTTGCGTCGCGTCCGTCTAGTATGCGGGTGGATGTTTAAAAAAGTCGCGAACCCTGTTATCAAATAGAAAAAGTCACACTGACGTAACCGACGTGGCGTCGCGTCCGTCTCGTCCGCCGACGCGACGTCCGCTCGAAGTTAGTTGCGGCTAATGCAACTCTTGAGGCCTTGTCGTCTTGTGCCTTAACGTTGTGTCCGTCCGTCCATCCACGTCCGATGCGACAGTCTCAAACACCGTCACACTGCCAGACGCGCGTCTGTAGACCACGCCACCTTTCCTACTAGGAAGGAGTAAGCTTAATACCTGGGGAGGCCCAGGCCGACGTCGGCGGACGTGACGGACGCGACGCTACGCCGGATACGTCAGTGTGACTTGTCCTATTTGACAACATGGTTAGCGACTTTTTAAAACGTCCATCCGCATACTAGACGGACGCGCAAAGAACTGCGGACGCGACGCGACGCCACGACAGTGTAGCATGGCCTTTACCAAATGTCCGCAGACGCGGACGGTGGCTCGCGCATGCGCATATACTACCTTCCCTGGTACTGAGATTGCTCCTTCCTAGAGATATGTGGCGTGGCCTACGGACGAGCGTCTGACAGTGTGACAAGGTTTGAGACCGTCGTTGCGGACATGGATGGACGTTAATGGGTGGACGGACGCGACGCCACGGCGCACAGCGAGCGCAGACCGGGCGACCAAATGATATCGGGAAGTGATTTTTTTTTAATTCTAAGGGAAAATTAAAAGTCAAAATCATTGCCCATCATAAATTACAATTAAATTTAGGTTATTTAACTTCTAATAGAATGATTGCAATCACAGATTTTTTGCTTTTGATCATAAGTTGACTGTGCGACCAAGACCCGCCGCACATTGTAGTGAGGCGATGCTCAGCATGGGCGGATTTAGGTAACAATATGTGGGGGTGACAGCTCACCTAATGTTTTAACTATTGTAGGCTCACATTCAAACATCAAACTCCCATTTCAATGGTCCGTTCCAAGGAGGTAGACTACTTATTTTATTTAACAACAACCATTTGTAATTTAAGCAAATATCTCGATCAAAGTTATGTCGAAAACATTTTCCCCCTTCACTGCCAACAAATCCACCTAATATCAGAGGGTGTCATTAGGTACCCACTGGCACCCCCAGAAATCCGCCCACATGATGCGCAGGCAAGGTATACTGGCTGGAGGGAGCGAGGACTTGGTAAAACAGACTGTTGTCACCCGTCACGGCATGACACTACTCTAAACCAGAATACTCTGATACGTAATATTACACAGTACGGACTCAGTCAGGAAAGGACAGAGCACGGCAGTCAAATACTGTCGTGCGGCGCCGGCGTCGCAATGTACGATTATCGTTAGCGTGTTGCAGCAAACAAATATTATCGTAATTGAATATATTTGCTCCTTAGACGGGCGCCGAACCTCAAAACGGTCGCCCCTGAGTTAAAAGTATTTTTAAGAGTATGAGCTACAATCGTTAAGAATTATGTTAATAAATCGTCATATGAAAATGTTAATAATAGTTTCATTAACATTTTTATATGACCTACCATGCACGTGGATCTAATTGACGTAGCTACGTTTTTCACGTGGTTATTCAAAAAAATTGGCTCAAAAGTGATTGCGTAACCTTTGATATTAAATACGGATTCAACGCGCGTTTTTTAGTTATTTTTACGTACCAAAATCGTTCGTTCCATTAACTTACAATAATATAATATCAGACAGTTCATTTTAACTAGATCAAATGTGTAAATAAGAATTAACACCTAAATGTAAATTTATTTGATTTCCCTTCCTTTCTTTCTTTTAATTAACTTTCTTTTGTTTATTTATACATATTTCAAGCGGTAAATCTACAACATGCTTTTTATCTAAAAGCCTTTGCATCACAACTTTATTTGGTTGCAATTTGAAATCAGCTGTGATACCATTCCCCGAACTACACTGAACATTGAATGAACAACGGATCGTGTTGTTTGAGTGTTGTTTGAGTGAGGGCTCGCTTGAGTGAGGTCTTAGAATTCCGCCCTATAACTATAGGCGTTTATATGACCAACAATATAGGAAGTAATAAAATGATACATGACCGGCGTAAATATGAAATAGTAACATTTTATTGAGGATGATAAATTAATGAAATGATTAAGCTAACTAAAACAGTGGTGCCATACAACTAAAAGTGATTATTGTAAGCAAAGGGGATTACTGTTGTTATTCATGTTTTTGTAAAATCTATAAAACCTTAAAGGAGTTTATTAAAAGTATTAAAAATCTTAAAAATGGAGAAAATACTCTATGTATTGCATTTCAGCAACAAGAGTATCTGTGTCTGATCAAGATTCTGCGTGTCACCTTCAAGGTCTTCATAAATTTATTTACTTTTGTTGTTATTAATAGATATCACGCTGTTTTTATTATTCCTTCAAACAGAGGACACAAGTAATAATGAAGTGAAGTTTCATATAGAAAATACACAAGAGAAATAAACCCCCTGAGAGAGCGTTAACCCATTGTAAATAACATTTTGGAAAACAAAGATTTAAAAATAAAATAAACTAATCACGGCTAAACAACTAATCATAGCTAATCCGTGCTCAACTCGACGCCAAAGTTAACGAAGTCTTACATAACGATTTGACATATCTGAGATATGCAGCAATTGAGCGTCCGAGGCAACGCCTAAATCACGGGTTTAAATCCAGCTGACGCTTGTTAAGACATACCTCTAGTCGTTAAAAATACATCTGAGACAGCACTCTAACAACGAGTTGTTTGCGTTTGATACCTTTTGTTCCTGAATAACAAAGGCTAACGGTTGTATGGTAACAAACGCGTCAAGAGGCGGTAAGCTTTTTTTTGGAGTTATTGTTTGTTTCTATAGAGGAAAGTAAGTTTAGATTTTGCTTCTCTACAATAAAATCATCGATGACGTGCCCTCCTTATGGCTCAAACAAAACTGGTCAATCATTCTTCCGTTAAAAATTACTACAAGGCAACATGAAATATGGTGCATATAACAATTTGTCATCAAAATTTAACTAAGCGAAAGAGGTGTGAACAAAATAATAAATCATGATTGAAAGAATAACGAAAGGTTATCAATGTTATCAAATGGCCTGTTAAGTCCGCCGACTACGCCGCTGAACCATTAACTGTAGATTTTATCAGATTAATTATAACGCCAGAGTATAGTTGCTGCACCGCCTTTCTTTCTATTAGAGATGTGTGTGATTTGCGACTAAATTTTCACGAGTAGGTCAATTGACACCAATAGGAAACTGCTTCCACTGACTTCTTACCATCAGTATTTTCCTGAAAAAATCGTTTGTTTCTTGTCATATAAGGTTTCTTGTCATACAAATTAATGTCTTGAGAAAAAATACGTTTTACACTTTGTAAAACCTTTGACAATTCTTAAAAAAGAGGTAAAACCGCTATTACTAAATTCTGGTCGATTTTTTAGTGAACGATGACTTGTAGTTTACTAAGATATATCTTTGATGTATCATAGATAAATCATTATCAAAATATCCTTGCATATACAGCCGGACATTAGGTAAGTGAATCGGTTGTTGATTATTAAACCAACGAGAACCATGCGCACATTATATCACGCGGGTAAATCGGTCACAGTGGTGGTGGTGGGTGGACCGGTCGGGTTGGTTATACAGTGGGTAAAACGGTTGTTGGTGTAATTACCATGCGGAGATACTCGGCTGTCACGGATGTTAGTGTCAATCATTGGCTGACTGACTGATGTCGCCAACAGAACGCTGCCGGACAGTAGGTAGATGTATCGGTTATTGCTGGTTATAATTACCATGCGGGGATACTCAGCTGTCACGGATATTAGTGTCAATCAGTGACTGACTGATGCCGCCAACAGAACACTGCCGGACAGTAGGTAGATGTATCGGTTGTTGCTGGTTATAATTACCATGCGGGGATACTCGGCTGTCACGGATATTAGTGTCAATCAGTGACTGACTAATGCCGCCAACAGAACACTGCCGGACAGTAGGTAGATGTATCGGTTATTGCTGGTTGTAATTACCACGCGGGGATACTCGTCTGTCACGGATATTAGTGTCAATCAGTGACTGACTGATGCCGCCAACAGAACACTGCCGGACAGTAGGTAGATGAATCGGTTGTTGCTGGTTATAATTACCATGCGGGGATACTCGTCTGTCACGGATATTAGTGTCAATCACTGACTGACTGATGCCGCCAACAGAACACTGCCGGACAGTAGGTAGATGTATCGGTTGTTGCTGGTTATAATTACCATACGGGGATACTCGTCTGTCACGGATATTAGTGTCAATCAGTGACTGACTGATGCCGCCAACAGAACAATGCCGGACAGTAGGTAGATGTATCGGTTGTTGCTGGTTATAATTACCATGCGGGGATACTCAGCTGTCACAGATATTAGTGTCAATCAGTGACTGACTGATGCCGCCAACAGAACACTGCCGGACAGTAGGTAAGTGTAGCGGTTGTTGCTGGTTGTAATTACCACGCGGGGATACTCGGCTGTCACGGATATTAGTGTCAATCACTGACTGACTGATGCCGCCAACAGAACGCTGCCGGACAGTGGGTAGATGTATCGGTTGTTGCTGGTTATAATTACCATGCGGGGATACTCGGCTGTCACGGATATAAGTGTCAATCACTGACTGACTGATGCCGCCAACAGAACACTGCCGGACAGTAGGTAGATGTATCGGTTGTTGCTGGTTATAATTACCATGCGGGGATACTCGGCTGTCACGGATATAAGTGTCAATCACTGACTGACTGATGTCGCCAACAGAACACTGCCGGACAGTAGGTAGATGTATCGGTTGTTGCTGGTTATAATTACCATGCGGGGATACTCGGCTGTCACGGATATTAGTGTCAATCACTGACTGACTAATGCCGCCAACAGAACACTGCCGGACAGTAGGTAGATGTATCGGTTGTTGCCGGTTATAATTACCATGCGGGGAGACTCGGCTGTCACGGATATTAGTGTCAATCACTGACTGACTAATGCCGCCAACAGAACACTGCCGGACAGTAGGTAGATGTATCGGTTGTTGCTGGTTATAATTACCATGCGGAGATACTCGGCTATCACGGATGTTAGTGTCAATCATAGGCTGACTGACTGATGTCGCCAACAGAACGCTGCCGGACAGTAGGTAGATGTATCGGTTATTGCTGGTTATAATTACCATGCGGGGATACTCAGCTGTCACGGATATTAGTGTCAATCAGTGACTGACTGATGCCGCCAACAGAACGCTGCCGGACAGTAGGTAGATGTATCGGTTGTTGCTGGTTATAATTACCATGCGGGGATACTCGTCTGTCACGGATATTAGAGTCAATCACTGATAGACTGATGCCGCCAATAGAACGCTGCCGGACAGTAGGTAGATGTATCGGTTGTTGCTGGTTATAATTACCATGCGGGGATACTCGGCTGTCACGGATATTAGTGTCAATCAGTGACTGACTGATGCCGCCAACAGAACATTGCCGGACAGTAGGTAGATGTATCGGTTGTTGCTGGTTATAATTACCACGCGGGGATACTCGTCTGTCACGGATATTAGTGTCAATCAGTGACTGACTGATGCCGCCAACAGAACACTGCCGGACAGTAGGTAGATGAATCGGTTGTTGCTGGTTATAATTACCATGCGGGGATACTCGTCTGTCACGGATATTAGTGTCAATCAGTGACTGACTGATGACGCCAACAGAACACTGCCGGACAGTAGGTAGATGTATCGGTTGTTGCTGGTTATAATTACCATGCGGGGATACTCAGCTGTCACGGATATTAGTGTCAATCACTGACTGACTGATGCCGCCAACAGAACGCTTCCGGACAGTAGGTAGATGTATCGGTTGTTGCTGGTTATAATTACCATGCGGGGATACTCGTCTGTCACGGATATCAGTGTCAATCACTGACTGACTGATGCCGCCAACAGAACGCTGCCGGACAGTAGGTAGATGTATCGGTTGTTGCTGGTTATAATTACCATGCGGGGATACTCGGCGGTCACGGATATCAGTGTCAATCACTGACTGACTGATGCCGCCAACAGAACGCTGCCGGACAGTAGGTAGATGTATCGGTTGTTGCTGGTTATAATTACCATGCGGGGATACTCGGCTGTCACGGATATTAGTGTCAATCACTGACTGACTGATGCCGCCAACAGAACGCTGCCGGACAGTAGGTAGATGTATCGGTTGTTGCTGGTTATAATTACCATGCGGGGATACTCGTCTGTCACGGATATCAGTGTCAATCACTGACTGACTGATGCCGCCAACAGAACACTGCCGGACAGTAGGTAGATGTATTGGTTGTTGCTGGTTATAATTACCATGCGGGGAGACTCGTCTGTCACGGATATCAGTGTCAATCACTGACTGACTGATGCCGCCAACAGAACGCTGCCGGACAGTAGGTAGATGTATCGGTTGTTGCTGGTTATAATTACCATACGGGGATACTCGTCTGTCACGGATATCAGTGTCAATCACTGACTGACTGATGCCGCCAACAGAACGCTGCCGGACAGTAGGTAGATGTATCGGTTGTTGCTGGTTATAATTACCATGCGGGGAGACTCGTCTGTCACGGATATCAGTGTCAATCACTGACTGACTGATGCCGCCAACAGAACGCTGCCGGACAGTAGGTAGATGTATCGGTTGTTGCTGGTTATAATTACCATGCGGGGATACTCGGCTGTCACGGATATAAGTGTCAATCACTGACTGACTGATGCCGCCAACAGAACACTGCCGGACAGTAGGTAGATATATCGGTTGTTGCTGGTTATAATTACCATGCGGGGAGACTCGTCTGTCACGGATATCAGTGTCAATCACTGACTGACTGATGCCGCCAACAGAACGCTGCCGGACAGTAGGTAGATGTATTGGTTGTTGCTGGTTATAATTACCATGCGGGGAGACTCGTCTGTCACGGATATCAGTGTCAATCACTGACTGACTGATGCCGCCAACAGAACGCTGCCGGACAGTAGGTAGATGTATCGGTTGTTGCTGGTTATAATTACCATGCGGGGAGACTCGTCTGTCACGGATATCAGTGTCAATCACTGACTGACTGATGCCGCCAACAGAACGCTGCCGGACAGTAGGTAGATGTATCGGTTGTTGCTGGTTATAATTACCATGCGGGGATACTCGTCTGTCACGGATATCAGTGTCAATCACTGACTGACTGATGCCGCCAACAAAACGCTGCCGGACAGTAGGTAGTTGTATCGGTTGTTGCTGGTTATAATTACCATACGGGGATACTCAGCTGTCACGGATATTAGTGTCAATCACTGACTGACTGATGCCGCCAACAGAACGCTGCCGGACAGTAGGTAGATATATCGGTTGTTGCTGGTTATAATTACCATGCGGGGATACTCGGCTGTCACGGATATAAGTGTCAATCACTGACTGACTGATGCCGCCAACAGAACACTGCCGGACAGTAGGTAGATGTATCGGTTGTTGCTAGTTATAATTACCATGCGGGGATACTCGGCTGTCACGGATATAAGTGTCAATCACTGACTGACTGATGTCGCCAACAGAACACTGCCGTACAGTAGGTAGATGTATCGGTTGTTGCTGGTTATAATTACCATGCGGGGATACTCGGCTGTCACGGATATTAGTGTCAATCACTGACTGACTAATGCCGCCAACAGAACACTGCCGGACGGTTGTTGCTGGTTATAATTACCATGCGGGGATACTCGTCTGTCACGGATATCAGTGTCAATCACTGACTGACTGATGCCGCCAACAGAACGCTGCCGGACAGTAGGTAGATGTATCGGTTGTTGCTGGTTATAATTACCATACGGGGATACTCAGCTGTCACGGATATTAGTGTCAATCACTGACTGACTGATGCCGCCAACAGAACGCTGCCGGACAGTAGGTAGATGTATCGGTTGTTGCTGGTTATAATTACCATGCGGGGATACTCGGCTGTCACGGATATAAGTGTCAATCACTGACTGACTGATGTCGCCAACAGAACACTGCCGGACAGTAGGTAGATGTATCGGTTGTTGCTGGTTATAATTACCATGCGGGGATACTCGGCTGTCACGGATATTAGTGTCAATCACTGACTGACTAATGCCGCCAACAGAACACTGCCGGACAGTAGGTAGATGTATCGGTTGTTGCCGGTTATAATTACCATGCGGGGAGACTCGGCTGTCACGGATATTAGTGTCAATCACTGACTGACTAATGCCGCCAACAGAACACTGCCGGACAGTAGGTAGATGTATCGGTTGTTGCTGGTTATAATTACCATGCGGGGATACTCGTCTGTCACGGATATTAGTGTCAATCACTGACTGACTGATGCCGCCAACAGAACACTGCCGGACAGTAGGTAGATGTATCGGTTGTTGCTGGTTATAATTACCATGCGGGGAGACTCGGCTTTCACGGATATTAGTGTCAATCACTGACTGACTGATGTCGCCAACAGAACACTGCCGGACAGTAGGTAGATGTATCGGTTGTTGCTGGTTATAATTACCATGCGGGGATACTCGGCTGTCACGGATATTAGTGTCAATCAGTGACTGACTGACTGATGCCGACTTGTTAGACTCCCGTTGCCAGTTAATTGTAATCCATCTCCGGTTATCCTACGCAAGCTTAGCCTGTCGGCATTAATTTGTTCTCAATGTAATCTGAGATAATGTATTCATTTAATCAGAGATTGAGTTGGAGTGGTTTTGTGGCTGTTTTTCTCATCCTCCTTCGTCAATTGTTTTGTTACGAACTGCTTATTAACGTTCAATGAATGATTTGTACGGGTGTTTGTAAGGTCAAGCAATTGAAAATTCAATGCAAAGGAAACTATATTTATTGTTTATTCTATGATTTACTTGACTAAAATTAGTAATATTGTTGATTGATGTGTATATCTATAATCAAAAGAGGACGACGCTATTTTGTTGGGCTTACAATTACGCTATCACGATTGCTAAATCTTTGAGGATGGAATATATCAATTAGACGGTGCATCTTATCCAAAATGAATTACCATGAATAAGATTTTGATTAAAATGGAGTCGTACTTCATATTTTTTAGCTAAATAAATAAGAATATGCTTAGGTAAATAAATATATGTATGGGTAAAGTCAAATTCATATTATTGTCGTAAGACAGTTAACTATAGTACTGACAATGGGTTATAACAATTTCAACTGGTGGCAACGCCAAAAAGCCTTAAAACTAAAACATGTCAACGAAATAAATAAAAAAAATTAAAATTAAAATTCTGAAGATATATTAATAATATTATTAAAATATATATGATAATATTATAAAGACACTATACACGACTATTATAAAATGCTTGGACACTATAATGTCAAATATTTTATCAAGAGCAGTTCCAATTTAGATTTTGATTTGCCAACACTGTTTTCTTTTTTAATTTTCATGAGGGAAACAATAAGTTTTATTGATGAATTTAGAGAGTCATGTGATAGACGACGAAGAGATACAGAATCCTCCCTCCTCGCTAGGATGGAAGTCCTGACTGCCTTACGTAAAAAGTGCATAAATACGTCATGCCTATACTATACTATAAATTATCATCACCATTATACGGTTTAATTGAACAAGCGTTACCAATTTGAATTGAAGTTTCCGATTCAGTAATTGTATAAGTAGTATTAAACGATTGCAATAATTTAAACAATGCTAAATTCAGCCTCATTCATACCCAAATTATAGTTACTCATAAGCAAGTGTTTTTCATGGTCGTACTCTCCAAAGTACCCACGTCATAGTGATTCGCTGCATTGCGTCATTGAGTCAATAAAACAAATCCCTTGATATTACATAATTTCAAAGGTAGCATATATTTTAAATTCATTTTTTCAGAATCGTAATATCTACTCTATATATTCAATGCTGCTATTAAGGAATAAACTGATTCCGTATATTGTGTATCATATGACAGTAATTTATCGCGATAGCAAGCTCTGAAACTCGCACAGATGCTCAATCGAGACCACTGACAATGAGAACCTCACTAGACAAACCAATGACCAACGCAGTTACAATAAATGTCAATTAGACAGAGACGCCTTTCCTTATCTGGATTGCTAGCCTATAATTTATGTAGATAGGTACTCTAATATAGTAATTGAAACATTCCAGCGAGTTTTAGCGCACATAAAGTGCACTCTAATTTTCAACTTTCTTGTACTTTTTAGTTAAATTAATTGATGATTCCATGCAGAGAGAGATTACGACAGTACTTTAAGGGCAAGATAACTAAATAACCGTAATCTGCCAAAACGTCCAAAACGACAGCACTATCTAAACAAAAACACAAAACTGCCCAACCAAATTCGACGTACAGCGTAATCACGCAGTCACGTCCGCGAGCACACAGCGACAAACTTGTGACAAGCTAGCGACCGCGACCACATGACAACCCTGACAACCGACAACTAATAAGCTGCAGCGGCCGCGGATGATCCAGCCGCCATTTATAGACACATCACAGCAGCTATGCCGCCCGAAGTGACGGACGGCATTCCTCCGCCAGGATCCAGCTGCAGCCCCCAGTGCGTCCGTCAGAGCGTGACGTAACGTGACGTAAACGTGACAGGAGGGGGCTGCGGCAATTACGCGGACCGTAATGAGAGTGAGGAATTGATTCCTCTGTCCCTCGCCGTCACGGTCTGTTGACCACTGCGGCTACTGCACTGTCTGCACTGCAGTGTGGGAAACTGCGGGGCTGATAGCGATCGGATACCGATGACTCGAGGTCTGGTCGTGCGTTTGAGTTCCTGACAAAATAAGTCAGGTATCAATGCAGAGCTTGACGACCTCATATATCAATGAATGAATGACACACTGTCCGTTGCGGTGTCTTTACTGTAAGGCCCCTTGTAACACCACCGCTGGTATCTTATCTCATAGTTGAGTTTAGCACTCCGTTACTCGTTAAATCCGACGAGAAACCGTGAAAGAAAAGGAAATCGATACTGTCAGCATTAATAAACAAATATCTTTCGCATGTTATCGTTGTTTTAAACGTAACATTGAGTCTGAATTCATTGGAAATGTTACGGATCCGGTCCTGCTACACATGCTTGACTAACCGTTGGCCTACTTTGACCAGCTGTCAAGAACAGAATCTCCCAAGAGCGTCTGGTACTACTGATTTAATTTCATGATAAATTTAAATTGTGGTTGTTTCAAATCTGTTGGATACACTGAAGCTGCAGACCCCTTGGTAGCTGTTTGCATGACGAACATCGAGATATAGTTGTCCAGCGACTGGACAAACAGCAGGTATATTTAACCCACTTATAAGATATGACCGCGAAGAAAGGCGCGGCGTCACATCGCTCCGGAACAATTATCTGATAGAATCAGCGGTTAATGGGTCAGCCCTCGCCATCTGGACCCGGGTTATCGCGCATATCTTAACCTATCGCCGTCCAATCAGCGCGCAGGCGTTACAGGCGTTCACGCGTCTTATCGCTGTTTTCACACTTGGCGGTGGGTAGACTACTGTTTCAGGGCAATGAGCGATCAAAGAGCAATCGAAGAGTCAAAGAAGAAAAATATTCTTACGAAAGGGAAAATTTACTTAGCCTAAGTGAAATTTTAACTCATTGCTAAAGCCACCAGAACAGCATGTTATGAACAGTAACACCCATCTTCATTGGACTACACACTTAAACTGTGCTCTGTAAAGCGATTAATCAATCGGATCAGTAAAATGTTATATGAATGTCCTCAAAAATATCGCTTCGTGAATATCAACCGACCTTGGGTCATCCAGCCTGCTTTGACAGAACATTTAAATTGATTCGAACTCTATGATGTCAAAGATAAATATAATACAAAATTCATCACTACTTAAAAGGAAGTTGGGAGAAAAAGTTGCTTGTTACTGTTCAAATCAGACTTAAGGTCGGGGTAGACTGGGGTAGAATTAAAATTTAATTTATCTGAATAGAGAATTGGGTTTGTAATTTGTAATTTATGTATGTTGTCATATAACAATTCTCTTTCTCTAAAGAGCAAATTAATTTAATTAAACCACGATCAATACGATTTCATAAATAAATACCATACCCACACAGCGGCAGGTGGATTTACACAATACAAGGGCGATAAGATAAGTTGATTTAGGTTCACTGAGGATCAGACGTTAATTCAATATTTGAACACAGACAAAGCTTTAGGCTCAAACTGCCACGGATGTTTGCGACCATCTCAAGTTAACAAATACTGATGATAAGTTGGGAAAAGTCAATACCACAAAATTATGCTCAGTGTTGGGTTGTTACATAAACATTAAATTAAAGAACACCTCACCTTTTTATACTCCATTTTCATAAGATCCAAGGAGATTATCTAGCCGATTTTTCGAGGCAGAAAAGCTCATAAACCGAATAGATTAGATCTCGCCTAAATTCAATCTTGCTTAACTACCGACCAAACTTTATATCCTACTTAACTTGAGAAACCTACACACCCCGGTGTGATTAAAATTGCTTATATTATGAGCTGTAATCTCTTTTAACTTCACCTAAGTGTCCCAAATCGTATAGGAGTGGTCAACAGGTGTGAAATATTCGTAGTTATCACTACATTACATCCAAATAAGGCAAATTACTGCTATTTCACGCACATTTTGATGCGGTGTTTCACAAAATGGATCAACCATTGGTATTCGAATTAACTATACCTCCTATTTTTTATTTTCATGGAAAATTTCAAGGCATCCAATCGGCAATAATATGCCATAACCACATCGCACTACCATGTTTCTCCCCTTACTATTTAGATTTTACGAACCCACTTGATTAGCTGAGCACGATAGGTTAACACTCTGTTGGCACCTAACTCGCCTGTTAGGCATATAAGGGCAACGCATAGGCGAGTTTATTGCTCCGTTCGCTAAAACGCGATCTAGTTAAGGGCAATAGAACGGCTTTAAAGATCCTATTAGCGCTGAACGCGAGATAATTGGATACCCAAACGAGACGAGAAGCTCCAGGGTCAGCGATAAATCAGGGCAAAAGCCCTGTCAACCCTTTATAATTATCACGAGATTTCGGCTGTTGCTAATCGTGTTACGTGATTATGATGGATACTT
This sequence comes from Flexamia atlantica, assembly GCA_035578135.1. Classification (NCBI taxonomy): domain Eukaryota; kingdom Metazoa; phylum Arthropoda; class Insecta; order Hemiptera; family Cicadellidae; genus Flexamia; species Flexamia atlantica. The sequence goes on along the minus strand of JAQJVK010000008.1, from coordinate 38,704,411 downwards.
TGTATAAATGAATAAAACGTTTGACGGCAGCTTGGAGTCTTTGTGGGGCTGTTAACATACTACTGAACTATGCTACATGAACTCCTCCAGTCGAAAGTTAAATTCTCCGCAGTAGTTGCAATTGATTTTGCTTATGTCATTAATTGCGGTGAGCACTTTTGATTTGCGCAGTGAGAAAGAAACGTTGAGAAAACGACACACCTCGGTGCAATTCAAGTTGCTACATTATGTGCTGTATTCTTCTTTTGACTTCATCGAAGAGTCCCAAATCGTATGGGAGTGTTTAGTAAGTGGTTATAGCTGTGCAATGTTCGTAATTATCATTACAGGATATCCATACTAAATATATTGTTCATGACTGAATCGTATTTCTTTTGAAAATAAGATAGACCTACAGTAACCCAGAATTACTGGAAAAATTTAAAAATCTGAAGTTCAATCTCAAACTGGCTACAATATAACTAACTGTCAATTGTATTTTACTTCTAACTTACATATAATTTGCTGCTACATTATATCTTCAAGCTTTTGAGATTTTTGAGTTTAGTAATGCATATATTAAAAGATTGCATTCCAAGGCTATCCAAATAAATGTACCAAGTGCAGTAGATGAACATCAAGAGTAATAATTTATGGTGATCCATGGATTAGGCGTGATCGTAACCTTAACAATCTTACTTTCAGCATTGTATATTCAATGCTTTCAGTTTGGGGGACGAAAGTGAATAAATTAAAATAACCGCATGGCGGAGGCTTACAAGAAGTCAGGGCTGCGAATCGAACCGAACGGCAGATTGATTAATTGTGTCCACTTATACGTGGCCCAGAAGCCCAGATTTGGTGATAAATAAACACCAGTTTCTGGACTGACTGCAGAATGACAAAATACTGGAACCAGACGGGCTCGAGCGAATCTCTACCAGTCTTGGCGAGGTTGCCGGGCGACTCTGAATATCACAAGCCCACCCAAGTAAAGAAATTCTGAATCCCTAATTATTCAATAATTTCTCACGGATTGAGTAAAAGTGTGAGTACTGAAACTCAAAAAAGGATTAAGGTGCTTCACCTTTTTACCGCACAATGTGAAGTTCATCACGACTTCAACAATCTCCTTTCCCTATAAAAAACGAATTCAAACTCCACCAGTATAACAACAGTAGCACACGTGGGGATGGTCACTTTATTATATTACGTGGCTTTACCTTATGGCGTCGTAAAATCAGCTATAGTCTGCTATAGTCTACAGGAAACTTAAGCATATGTATTTCTATAAAATATAAGAACATTATTGGATGAAAGAGCAGGTTTCACCTTAGCAATCTTTTATTTATATTAATGGAATCGATTTCGAATTAGAATGTTTATTTTTTTAGCAGACCTAGATCCTGAAAACAACAAATAAATCGGGGAATCCACAATTGATTTCATTGCTAGGATCAACATAAATACATAAGGATTGCTAAGATAAGGCCATATGCTCATTCCTACATATATTTGAGCAATCTAGTTGCAAAAAATGAACGAAGAGGCAAAAGAGGCCGCCACCCTCTTTTATCAAACAAAAAAAGAAGATAATTTTGACAAATGGAAATATATCTGTTTCAAGGAAAAGATGAGTTACACAATTTGATCACATACAAAAATCCTACACCGAATTACCGTTAAAAAAGTAGAATATTAATTCCCCCAAGGAATCTGAGCACTGGTTATAGGCTTAAACAATCGTAGGACATCGGTTTTGCCACACCTATAAATTATAGCATAGCGCACAAACCATTGCTCAGTCACGGTATCATAAACTCACACCAGCGGCACACGTGGTCGTGGCGGGTGAGAAATCCCAGCAATGAAGTAACCGCGTGGTAATAAAAGTTACCACAACTGATCGTAAACAAAGGCAACGTGGCCGATTGTACAGAGGGCTATAAACTGAGTGACGTAGACTTCGATATGTCGAACGAGCATAGGCTGAAAATCAAGCAGATCGCTACAAAAACAACCCACCGATTTATCGTTTCTGATGTGATCACCGATATATCCACTGACAAGGCAGGATGTGGAAACCATATCTTCCCGAAAATACAAAGTTCAAGGAATAACAAGTTATTTTATGATTTTATGTAAACTTTAATTGAGAAGAACGAAGTTCAAACAAAGCCATCTTCCTTCTTTTTAAGCAAAACAGCTTTTAAACCTGCGTAATTTGTGTTCGTGTTAGGTAAAGCTTATAACGGATAGATAGAACATTTCATATGTATTTTATTATTACTGAAACAACAACACTGAGAAATAAGCTTCAATCATCAATACTTCGTTACTATCGGGTTTTAGGCTACTCTCAATAACTTTGATTACTGTGTCGAATATTTACAATCGTGATATCAGTTGATTCTTTTACCTCCAAAAAGAGGAAAATACATTCTTTCGCCCCATAATGCATGCATTGAAAACTGCCGTATTCGCATTGGTGAGACGAAAAGCTAATTTGGGGGTAACACTGTATGAAATGTTAAATTGGAAAGCTCACATATCTAATCTTAAACAAAAAATAAATAACACACTCAGATTATTTTATTTCGTTCGAGGTATGTGTAAAGAGAATTTGATGAGATCACTTTACCTCTCGTTAGTACATAGCAGATTGGAATATGGAATAGTAAGTTGGGGAGGTACATATGTAACAAATTTAAAGGCAATATATACCATTCAAAAGCACTTCATTAGACTGGTAACAAAAAGTAATAAATTTGAAAGATCATTTCCAATTTTTTGTTCCTTGAAAGTACTTCCGTTAAGATACTTATATGTATACAAGGTTTTCAAGATTTTTTATGTAAAAAGTAGAAATTGTAGGGAAAATAAGGAATTCAAAGTTAAATTAAGAAATTTCAGAAATGTTTTTGTACCAAAGCCATCTAATACGTATTTTACCAAGTCCTACAGTTTTCTTGCACCAAGACTATAAATAAATTACCTGTTTACATTAAAGAATGTAATAATATAAATATTTTTCTAAAAATGCTGAGGATGTGGTTATTTACTGTACAGGACATTGAAGAACTGCTATTTCACATTGATGTCTGATACATGACTGTTGCTGGAACTTTATAGTATTTACAAGGATTTTGTTTGTTTTATTTTACTGTTTTTTATTGTGTGTCATTTTAGTAGTTTTTTTTGTTTGTTTCTATACTTTTAATAATATGGTTGTTTCTGTAGGGAAGAAATGTATTATTGTAAAAAGGCTCTCAGATTGTATATGATGAATATTTACTTTTTTTATCTTACTGATGTTACAATTTAGATAGTTTGGAAGAGTTGTAATTTAATTTTATGATTTATTTAGTTAATTGTGATTGTGACTTAGTATACTTTTATGTTAATGATAAGCAATTTTTGTTGTTGTTAAACAGCTGCCATTTAGATTTTATTAGTTGTTAAGTGCCAATAAAGCCTCCGAACAGGCTAAACGCCTTGGAGGAATAATTATTTCTCTGTTACATCTAGAAAGGTCAGACTTGGCATCTTAAAATGAATTTAACTGTAATTGTGATATTTAATTTGTACCTTTTGTATTTGTATCTATGAGCAAAAATGTAATGAACTGTAATTGGAGAAATAAATTCTTTCTTTCTTTCTTTTAAATTTTTTTTTATTAAAGGATTGCATAAAGAGAGAGCTATTGTAATCTGTAGCGCCAATAATTGCTGTGTATAACTAACAGCATAAAAAATACAAGAACAACTTTATATTCCTAAATTATCATTTTATTTCAAAAAAGGTCACTGACGAAAAATCGTTAAGGTAATTATTGACTTTCTATTGACTTCACTTCTGAAACCTTTTAGGTTTGCTCTATAAAATAAAGCTGTTTTGAATCCGAGCTCTTTCCTTCCACAAAGTGAACTTCACGCCCACAATGTGAACTTAGTTTTGTTCCTCAACAATCTCCTTTCCCTATCAAAAACGAATTCAAACTCCACCACCCACTAATATGTAGTATACCACCACCGACACAAGTTAACAATTTGCATTCGCAGCAATTGAAGGGGGATCGATTCACACCGACAAATGAATACACAGTCACGTTTCCAGCGGATAGGCCACCATCCTCGTCGTGCCGCTCCGAAGGTCCACCGCCCACAGTTTTGACTTTCGTATCGCGGTATTTTGCAATTCGTGCTCGCACCGACCGTTCGCGATTGGAAATCCTATAGAAGGAAGACTGATCGTCGGGGTGTGAGAAAACCGCGGCGGGAACGCGAGAAAATAAAAGGAGTGACTTGAACGTATCATTACGATGATTCCTTGGCGCTGTGAGTTACAAAATGCTCTTTCCACACTGGGTGAAGCGGCGGACTAAATTTGAAGATTTCACTGAAGCGATTTGGATTAGAATGTGTTTCCTGCATAACAGTCTGTTCTATCATTTGCTAAAACAATTAAATTGTTCACCTATCTCTGTATTTGACACTGATAGGAGGACAGTAAAGAAGATTTACTGGGAGAAAATAGCTGACAAGATTTTTTAGGAATATGTTTACAACATAAAAGTTTGTTCTATCGTTTCACTCGTTAAAGAAATAAACTTTTCAACCTATATCTGTTTTTGGCTTTAGAAGATCTGTAATAGCATACAGAAGACTTATTGAGGAAAAATCAATACAAAAGAAAATAATTTAAACTAGTCAAATTGCAAGATTATACAGTAATTAGTAGATCCTAAACTTTTAATATGAGCAAGGTTTGTTTGTATGTGTGCTTGTACAATTAACTCATAAACGGTTCTTTCCCAGTAAGTTATTTTCTCTAGTAATCACACAGTTCTTGTTTATACTTATCTACTATGTATTTGTCAAATACCACTGACCTATCATCGCACAGCCCAAACTATACGACCTAGGACATTGAAATTTTGCGTGGACGTTCCTTTCAGGGCGTAGGCATCCGCTAAGAACGGATTTTTCTAAATTCAAAGTTTTAAGGGGTTTTCAGCGAGGTCAAAGTTTTCAATTTTTTCCATATAAATGTATGTTGGGCCATTTTTTGTTTGCATTTTCAATGTTCATTCAATCAGTCAGCTGATAGTTAGCTTTACAAATGACGCTATTACAGATGCTAATAATTTAATTTCTTTCATAATGGTTTTGGTTTTTATAGTTTTTTGTTGATTTATTTTAAGTATATAATTATGTACTATATAAAAGTTACATTTCGTTTAGTTTAAGTATCTCATCTGTTTAAGAATAAAATCTGTATATGAGACACCCAGCGACCAAATAATAATATTAATAATATTATTATTTCGTCGCTGATGGCACCATCTTTATCTCGGCAGCTGGAGTTATCGTTTTTCCTTTCCTATACCGTACATTTGTCAAATACAACTGACCTATCCTCTTACAGCCCGAACTATTGGACTTCGAACCTTAAAATTTGCACGGACGTTCCTTTTATGGTGAAGGCATTCGCTAAGTATATATTTCCAAAATTCAAAGTTGTAAGTTGGTGGAGAAGAGGCTTAAAAACGTTCCCATATAAATGTTATTGTCGATCTTTTGTTTACATTTCCAATTTCATTCAAGCAAGCAGAGGGTAATTAGCTTGACAAACGGATACGTTGTTACGGCTGTTTAATAATTTAATTTTTTCATCATGGTTGTTTGGTTGATTTTTTTATGTTATACGTAGGCCTACTGTATAAAAGTTACCTTTTTTAGTTTATGTTTAATCCATAAATTAGTTTTTCTACCTTATCTGTTTAATCATGAACAAACTATGAGGCACCATCTTCATTTAGGCAGCGGGAGTTATAGTTTTTCTCTCATGGCGTCCTCAATGTATTACAATCATGCCCTAAAAAAATTTGGCGAATTCCTTTTTCATCCATTGATGTATAAACATCCGATTCGATGGTGTCCCGGCTTTGCACGGAAAAAAATATAAGTGCTGCAATCTGTGGTTAACCTTTAAAATTATTAATAACCCCCCATATATTACGTTGCAAACTAAGTAAAGCAAGTTTGAAACACTGCCGACTGATAGCGCTAGTGTTTCGAACTTTCATCGCTTTATTGTACTTAATTGATACTCTATTTGATAATTATGAGACGTATTGGCAAATATTCGACCAATTACCGTAAAATTGACACTTTAAACGTTAAAATCGGTCCAGCCGTTCTCGAGTTATGACTTTGAAAAGAAACCCGACATTATCCACTGTGACTGTCCACAGTGTGACATAAATGTTTTTAAGACCTACACAATGCCATAACAGCGTTATATTCATCTAAACAGACCTATTTATTTAAACAGCTATTCATATAAACATATTCTTTGATAAAAACCCTTTTTTAATTCAGGCCCTTCAGATTCGAGCTATCAAGGTTGGACTATAATTTTTATCGTGAGCGAAGCCACGGGAACTTCATGATTGAACAGCCTCTGAATCACTGTTAATAACCAAAGAAAGGTATAAAATTACCTGGTATACTGCCGAGTGATTTTCAATTGGTTTTTAACGACCAATGGTTTCGGACATCATGTGTCCATTTTCAAGTTTCCATCAAGTTAAAACATATTCCTCTTCAAGGTATAGTCATATAGTAATTGAAGAGACGTCACTACTACACTTAAAACACGAAAACATTTAAAAAAAAACGGACGAAAAATTACATGAACACAAAAACTGGCCAGTATTTACAAACCGCACATGTGCACATGTGCCGTGAACGGAAGGTGAATCATGACTCCTTTTTTTTCTTTTTTTCCCCTCCCTAAATTATCGTTCTTATCAGGTCCAGTCCTTTCGCTGCCAATGCCATCTAATATTTCTATTGCTTTATTGTATATAATATTTGATTCAAAAGAAAGTACATATTGTGGGGATTTTTTGGACCTACTAAGTAAAGCAAGTTTGAAACACTGCCGACTGATAGCGCTAGTGTTTCGAACATGATTCACCTTTCGGAGTCATGATTCACCTTCCGTTGACGGCACATGTGCGATTTGTAAATACTGGCCAGTTTTTGTGTTTATGTAATTTTTCGTCCGTTTTTTAAATGTTTTCGTGTTTTAAGTGTAGTAGTGACGTCTCTTCAATTACTATATGACTAACTTGATGGAAACTTGAAAATGGACACATGATGTCCGAAACCATTGGTCGTTAAAAACCAATTGAAAATCACTCGGCAGTATACCAGGTAATTTTATACCTTTCTTTGGCCACGGGAACTGCTAGTTATACATATCTATACTTATTTAATACACGAGCAGTTTTTTTGTTACAAAGACTCCTCCTAAACTACTGAGCCGATTTTCATGTTTTTGGTGTCATTGGAAAGAGCTTGGCGTGAAGTTTTGCAGGAAATAAAATTAAAAAAGGTTTGACTAAAGGGAAGAGCCCTAGACGCCCTTTAAGTTTCGTATTAGTTCATAATATTTAACATGGGAATAGAAATTTCAAATAAGGCAGCTGATTGGAGCAAACAAAGTTTTTCAGCAAAGCCATATGTTGTTAATGGAGTTGAAATCATTGCATGTAAAGCTGGAGGCATTTCAGTTTATGGAACATGTAAATAAATAAACTATTATCCTAATACATACTTAAGGTCAGAATTCAATTTTAAAAACATTTATTTGGAATCACATGTATGAAGATTTTAATATTTACATATGTTTATATTCCAAAGAAAAATACTAAAAGGAGAAATAAATTCTTATGTATAAATTCTATAAATATAAATATAAATAAAAGAAAAAGGAAAAAAGAAACAGACTTAACATTGATTATAAGTCGATTTATTGAACCATTTCAGTTCGGTTTGAGATTAAGACGGGTCATACGCTACTTATAGGGCCGTGAAACATGGACAACTCCTTTAAGATGACTGAGTATTCACAAAAAATTTAGTTTTAAAAACCTTTTGTAAAAAAAATTTTGTATAACAGGAAGTTCAACCATATTATTAATAAAATAATGGTTCTAGACTACTGAACCATAATTATTTTTATTTTGAAATCAATACATAACAATTAATTGCTCGATTTCGAGCAACAGGTTTAGGTGTGTTTAGTTATAAGTGCATATAAGTACTGTTTCTAATGCAACCTTTGCAACCCATGCGTTGTTTTACGACTAGTTTAGCAACCAAGAAACGTTGTTTTACGACTGTTTTACGCACTAAACGTTCTAGAGTAAGAGGTTATTAGCGTTTTATCCGCGAGAATCCTTGAAAGCGATAAAAGCGATCGTAAACTGAGGCCTCATACAATTTCCAGCTAATTGAAAAAGGCGCAAAAGAGAAGAAAGAGGAGTAATAAACATAAAACTTCTTGCCCATACAGTTAAAACATGTCTTATTTTTATAAGGTTTTTTACCCAGTTCAGCCAGCGTATATCTATCACATCAGGGACTCGGAGAACGACGGCATTCTCGAGAGGTTATGAGCGGTAGTATTTTTTGTAATTAAATAAAAGATGGAAGTTGAAGCTCCTCTGGATTGAAATTGCAATAGGCTATTAAACTCGGAGAAATGAAATAAAGCTTTCATCCGGAAATAAAAATTAAATTAAAATTTATCAACTAATATGTGAGTGATCTGATTGCACTAAGTATAAGATCCCATTTTTGATTTTTTATCCCTTTCTACTGAACACATTATTGGGTGAACGAAGCGAGGGAATCTATAAAAGTTATATTTCAAATAATGCGTTTGAAAAGTGAAAATATTTCGATGATATATTGGATCAAAACCCATCAAAAATGTTTGTTACAATTTCCATAGGGAAACTTAGAAAAAAATCACTCGCACCGTGACTTAGAGGTAAAAACAATGTCAAATTTAAAAGGAACTACTAATTATGCATTAAATTATTCTCTTAAAAAATACAATCATTCAACAATGTACGGTTATATTTAATTTTAATTTTATGTAATACTGTAAACCTAATACAGTGATAGTGCTCTTACCGCCCTATTAATAATCACTCACAAGATCCCCACTAGAGAGCCAGGTCTGATAAGTTTTTCAGGTTACGACTTTTGTTAACTCTATTATCAACAGACAGAAACGTTATAAGTTCTCTAAAGTTAATTCTGAATGCAGTCCCAGTAAAATCCTCGAGCCCAACCTCTCATTCCAGGGACCGAAGATGCCTCTAACTTCCAGTCCTATCGGGCTTAGATGGCTCTCTGACTGATCTATACCAATACAGAGGTAGTCAATGGCTACAGTAATTAGAAGCTGTCATTGTTGCGGTAAGTCTATTGGCTGTCCAGATTGATCAGCTTCCTGTTCACCTTGGTTCCTCATTGTCGCTTAGGGAACTTTGATTCCTAGCTGAGCTTGGATACCCAGTCAGGTCTGAGTCCTGTAGGGAGTTGTGGATCGTCCTGGCTTGCCCATCTGGGAGGGGATGAGGGACCCTTGTCCGACTCTTCTAAGCCTCTGCTAGTCTGGAGGACGAACCGACCTGGGTGAGACTCTTCACAACAAGGTGAGCTCCCAGGTGGAGGTCCTTGTCTGGGGATGCTTGGGAGGTCTCGGGTTAGAGGGAGAGTCTTCCCCTGAAGAGCCTGGAGGATGGGATGGAAATCTTTCCCTCTTCCTTCAGGGACGAGGCTGACTGGCCATATCGTACCAGTAAGCTGCACAACAACCCTATTAGACATGCCTATCTGGCAATGATGGGGCTTTCATTCCTCAAAAGTCTAACAGTTTAACCTCCGGCCCACCCGTCACATTACCGACCCCTCACGACTGACCGGCGCAATCCGTCACACAACGACACCCGGGCGCTACTACTGTACCCAAACAGGCCGCTATTGATTGGGTATTATCGCGCGTAACTTTAGCAATCAAATTAATAATTAGAGGTGACGCGGTGAGAGAGAGAGCGCGGCTTTCACCCCATATAGAGCTGTATTGTCCGGGCGGCGCGGCGCGGCGTCTCCAGCGCAGCCCGCGCCTCCGTCGCTCCCAGGCGCCGCGGTTGCTCAAGCGCCTCGTCTTTCAGACGGGGCTCCATCTGAGAAAAATATAGCTCTTCTGACTAAATTCCTTATAAGACCATTTATAACTTTCAAATTCCGTATACAGCCTCGCCCGTCCACCAAAAATTGATCATTTGTTGATTGTTGATTTTACAAAATCAAGAAATAAAAAATTTGAATGAGCAATTCGGTGATGGAAAACTATTGAAAAATCTAATAAATTACCAAAATATTCAATTATTGCATTTTTTTTAAACTAAACTAAAACTGACATATTATATTCTGCCCACAGAAATCACTGGAAGGTAATTACTTTTCAAATGAGCAATGAATCTGCAAGCACTTTGGATGATAAGTTGGAGCTGACGGGATTTGATATTTATTAAGGTTTTAAGAAAGAAGAAAGTAGTTACGTTGCTGGAGCCTTCAGGATCCGAATTTGGACATGAGAAAATATAGCGAGTTTTACGTAAAACAATGGATTTCCATAAAAATGATTTTTGCTTTAAAAAGTGTTCTGACACACCGGTTGATGCTCAACGTCATGTGCCTTGTCCCTCAGGATCTGAATTGATTGTGATATTACAAGGCAAAGGGATTCACATTGTCTGCTTCTCACTAAACCGAGTTTAATTGTGTTCCTTCTCTACGGGGCAAATGTTTGCAACTTCTCTATGAACAAAGCTAATTCTAAACAGTTATAACATTCAAGAACAACAAACAAAAAGAAAAAAGTATTTTTTAGTTTTACTTTTTACTAAAAGTATTTTTTATATTTTAGTTTAGTGTTTTTTAATTTCTCGGGTAAGTAAATGTAAGATAGACCTGAGGCAAGGTCAAAGTTTTAGCTGCTCTTTTGTAGAATTCCCATTGAAAACTAAGTACATTATAAATAATGTAATGTATTATAATGTAATACATTCATAATATATATAAATATATTAATTGAAATATCAATTTAATATCCAACAAAGTTAGTTAGATATAGTTAGTTAATATCAATACCAGAGATAGTTAATATCAATTTAACGACCAAAACAGAGGTAATTCCCAATCATCCTCCTCATAAAAAGGCACGAGTAAAATAAATTCCAGGGAAGTACATACACCTGGAAAACCAGTCTGGGATAGTGGTTATAGCTAAAAATATCTTTGCGCGCAGGAAGAAGAGGAAGAGGAGGAGGAGGAGGAGGAGTGCAGAGGAGTGGGATGAGGACCTTGCAAGGACGTCGAAGGACGTTGGCGACCGGGGGCCACTGACCCACGGTCCTGCAGGCTGCCAGCTGACATCTGCACAGCTGCAGCGGGAGTCTGCAAGGATGTTTCACACGGTCACCAACTTGTCAGGAATTCGCCATTCCACGACTGTGTTCTACATCAGCTTAATCTTGTAGATAGCTGGAAGCAATGACAGCTAGATATCTATCAGAGGTACAAAGCCAATGACGATTGAAACTATTAGGCTACTGTAATCTCCCGAACGTTTGATAAACTGGTATGTTGGACAGGCATCGATAGCAACTGTAGTAGTTATCTTGTCAAGACCTCGTACTGAAGCTTGAAACAATGTGAACACCTATCTTCCGAGTATTTTTATTAATTTCCTGCTAGCAACAGTCATATTCAAGATTCCCTACAGAATTACCTTGCTTGGGCTATGTGGCATTTTATTGGAGGCTATTAGTTTTGTAGCCTATTATTTTGAAGAACTTGATAGCTTATACAGAGGCACAACGACCCTGCAAGTTTAAACCCGGCCGTCGCGTCGCCTAATATGCGGGGTGTATAACTTACACGCTTATTAATTAACTAGTCTTAGCAAAACATTTATAGAATTTAAAAAACTTAGCATTTGTTTGGAGATTTTTTTTTATTACGGGAGTTTATACTAAAAAATGAAGGAATTGTGAATAAGTGTAAAAAATGTTGCGAAATCGTTCCATTGCCCTTTCTGTAAATATTTAGCGAATATGTCAACAATACCATATCATTTTTAATTATTTTGTGAGTAGGAAAAATTAAAAACAATCAAAAGGCAACAGAAACAGTTTTTACACATATTTAACGAAAAAGCAGATAACGTATGATACATATTTGATTTTGAGTTGGTTAAAATACAAAATAAACAGAAGAATTTCACCCTGAGGTTATCAGGACCGAAGCCTCATGTGTTTTACATTAAATAAAACGCAAAAACTACCGGAATGCTTGACCGGTTTTATTTGGGACACCACTTGACTAATTAAACAGCTTTTTCGTTCCCAATTCATTGTGAAATAACAAGAGGTGTAGTGAAATTCAAGCCTTGTCGCACCAGACATATGCTAAATTGTCTGTCAATTACAGTTTGTTATGGCCAGGGATTTTCACCAGAGAAGGTAGGGGGTGTAAATTTACGAATACAAGAAACCTCTTTGTAACATGTTAGATATCCTTCTTGGCAACATTTCAATCTACTCAACATTCTTATTGATTACACATATATCAGGTTTCGTTCAATAAATATCCAAGGTTAACTTGATTTGAGTTATTACACCCCGGGTTCCTTTAACAGGAAGCCACAGTTATTGATATTGTAGGATTCACTTTAGTATCCCACTATATTTTTTCAGCAACATGAAAATTGGGGGCACATAAACCAAATGTAATGGTGTCAATTTTATTAGACTTTTTTACAGTTTGATCACACCAGATAAATTTTAGTGACAAAATTTTCAGCTTTATTCATCAATAGCACCAAAGCTTTCGATACTACTGATCATGGAGTTTTATTATAAACTATGGATGGCAGGGATAAGAGGCCTATCACTGAAGTGGTTCAAGATTCCGTAACAATCATCCTTCACTCATCTGTCATTCATACTTGGCTTAAAATACCTACCTGGGTAGGTCGCCATTTCAAGTATTGTATCTAATGTATCTAAACAGTTACCTTTTAGATAGAGAACAAAGTGTTACAATAGGAAATTTTATTGGTAGTAATAATGGTTCAATTAAATGTGGTGTGCCCCAAGGATCGGTAATGGGACCCATTTTATTTTTAATTTGTATAATGGTCGCTTGGTTCCCTTCGCTGATGGCAGTGCTTTTATTATAGACGTTGAAATATTCATAAACTGCATCAATACATGTCTAAAGATCTGTTTTATTTAAGGATATGGTTTGATAAAAATTGTATCGTTCTCATTGAAAAAACCAAATACATGATTTTTAGCTTGAGGAATGATATCCGTTTTGACTATGCTTTAAGTTATCATGAACATAGTTGTGTTAGCTCCGGAATTTTAATTATAATTGCTTAAAACTAGAACAAGTAAGGTGTATTAAGTATTTAGGAATTGGTTATAGATTGCAATTTGCTGTGGGATGATCACGTTACTAAATTTTAAAAAGAGCTTTATGTTGGTATATAGAAATTATATATATTTAGTAACTTATGTCAAAAAAACTTTTGGTGTGACATTCTTTAGTATGATCTATCTCAGCTCTATGGAATTTCATGCTGTGGTGGTCTTATAGGTAAATCATTTATCCCTTAATAATTCTTCAAAACCTTTTATGAGAATAATTTCTAACAAGGAAAGGATGGAGCACACTTGGCCTATTTTTCTTGATTTTCGAGTTCTTCCCTTGCGGAATTTATGCTTTTATAAAGTCCTAAAAATGTTTTTCATTAGAAACACATCATTTTCTAAAAAAAAGATATTCCAAAAGGATTTCCAGTTAATATTCTTTTAAATATTCATCATTAAAACATATATGATCATATGCACAACATGATATGTTTAAGGGTAAGTATATGCAATTTATGTTATATTCGCATTCCAAAGACATCCGGTAAATTAACAGATTTCCCTGCCGGCCGTTCGAACACCCGCTCTCACCCACTAACTTGCACGTGTCATGCAACACGGCGGCGGCGGCGGGAATTAATTCCGAGACTAGAAGTGTTAAAACATTTCCAGACGCGGAGCTGGCCTGCTGCCTACACGGCCGCCGGGTTGTCCATGTAGAGACGCGGCGCGATACCGGGGCACGTACCACGTACCACGTACCACGTCCGGAGCGGTAGCCGCTTGTAGCCACGAGCCACGAGACATGACAACACGATAACTGGAGCACTGAACATGTACATATCATGCTCGACTGAGACGACTCCTAACCAGGGCCGGCGTCAGGGGGGAGGCAGGGGGGGCAAATGCATAGGGGCCCGGGCTCGCAGGGGGCCCGGAAACACCAAATACCCCCGTCGCAGCTGACCTGCGTACTCAGCGAATTTCCAATAAAAAACCAATCAATTATTAGAAAAAACATATAAAAAGTTATAAATTCATGTATTAAAATAAAACACAATAGTTTGTTTTGCATAGTAATTGTCAAAAATACTAATAAATAAGTTTAATTAAAAAGATGTATATTTCTTTTGAATAAATAGGCAACATCGTTATTTTTTTCATACACATACGAAATCCTCTTAAAAGTACTTTCGATAAACTCGTGAAAAACTCCGCAGGTTTCGTTGGACAACATTCTGCTGCTCTGATACTAAAAAAGATGACAAAAAACGTTGGACTTGGAGACCAGAGCCCTTAAAGCAACGGCTTATGATACCAAATTGTTGGGTTTTTCAAGCTGAATCCATTGGTGACAAAAAAAATTTGTTTACTTTAATTTTTCAATTTGAAAAAGCCAAAATAACCCATTTTGGTGTGTAAAAGTAGCCTTTTACCCCACTTTGGATGTGTCGATCTAGCCGGTTTAGGAACCCATCCAAATAACCTAGTTTTACATGTGTGTAGGACTACAAAATGTTGTCACCATCAGACGATTTTTACTAGAGTTGCCGTGCTAACAGACACTCAAAAATGAAAATTCTATTCCCATATAAGCCCATGTTAAATTTTGAAACAAATTGTGATTTTTGGAGGTAAAAATTCATTTCCGCAATAAACTCACTTGATATCCAAAAAGTAGACATAAAAAGCTATCAATTGATATAAAAATAAATATGATTGCTGAGATTACCCATCAGAACGGATATTTTTGTCCATTCTGTAAAAACGACGGTACTAGCTTATTTCTAAGGAAATTCGCTAAAATGAGCCCGAAACGCCTAAAAAAGGGCCCAAAAGCATACAAAACAGGTAAAAAAGGTCGCCAGGTCTCAGGGCCCGGGGTTGTATATTGCACAGGGGCCCGAAAATCCCGTCGCCGGGCCTGCTCCTAACTCCTGACCACGACTGAAACAGAGTCCAGTTGGCATTTATCGTCTCGGAATTATGAGACTGATGTCCAAGAAAAAGGTGGCCATTTGATGGTAACGCAAAATTTTACCAATCCGTGTTTGGACAGGAGCAGATTTGAGTCCTTGAGGGTGCAAAGATATTTAAAAATTTAGCTGTGAAATACTAATAAAATATAATTATACCTAGGGTAATTATAGTTAGATTAAAATTATACTGTTAATAAAGAGACTGGGACGGTGGCGAGTCATGTAATCCAGCATGACTTGAAGGTCACGAATTGTGGGTAGTTACGAGCGATGGCTTGTGAGCGCGGTGTTCCCTAGTGGAGATTAACGTCCGCACTATTGGGTGCTATGTTTACAAGACCGTCCTCATATAATTAGATCAGTTCGTAAAAATGCAAACCAGGCGAAATTATGGTTCGGATCCCACATTAATATGTAGGTCCCTTAGTTTTGATTGGCTGTTGGGCTATTGATTAACAGTCCTGTCTAAGGAACATGTCGGCCTTAGTCACTAACAAGACTACAAGATCGCGTCGCAATCATCCTTCACTCACATTCGCCATAAAATACCCGCTACTGATGGTCGGCGTCTCAATGCCAATCTAATCTAATTTACACCCAGGTCAAACCAGGTCAATTTCAAACAATTTTGAGGGGGGTGTTTTAAAATTGAACACATCTCAATAAAAATAAATGTTCCAACGATTCTTTACCCTGAACCCCCCCCCCACAAATCCTCCCATGTGTTTGCATTGTTCCCGAGAAATTCTGTAGTAGCCTCCGAGGTTTTCAAGTGCCCCAAAGTGACGACACAAACTTGGCAACCTCACCTTCGTCCCTCAGTAAGACACACCCTCTGTCCGTGGACCTAGCCTTCGACGAACGAATGACCATTCAGCTTACAACACACACGGTCGTACTGCGGTTTCCAGAGATGGCTAAATATATCGGGATATATCGGGAGTATATCGTTGTATCGATATTTTTGTTTCGATATCATCGATGTATCGGTGTTTCTTTTACGATACATATCGACTCAAGAAAACAGAGTTTTGATCGCATATTTCAAAGAGGCTTGTATTATTGAGGGCCTTATTTCAAAACAATATTCATTAATTAGTATTATATTTTTCTTTGAAACTGCTGGCAATCACTAATATTTTCCATGGTGTTAGTGTGTATGTAATAAATTTTGGTAGTGTCTTATTAATAGTAATTTGTAACTAGCACTTGTAAAACCCGTTCTGTAATAAGGTACAGACTATAAAAATGTGTTTAGTATAATATTTTCCGGTTTGAAATCTCCCCTGGATAAAAAAATCTTGAGTTCCGTGGAGGCAAACTCTGTTACTGAAAATAACTCAATCCCTCTTTGAAACTGCAAAATTAAGATATTTTTCTCCAGAAATATCAATTTTTTCTTGATATATCAGAAAAATCTATATTCGTCTCCCGATATATCGTATCAATCGATACTAAAGATTCCAATACATCGAAAAAGCGATATTTCGATATTTAAAAACAATTGCCACCCCTAGCGGTTTCTGTGCCTACACCGAGTTCAGCAGCGGCGCGGCGGGCGCGGGCGTCCGTGTGAGTGCTGCTACTCGCCACTCGCTCATTAGTGGGTATTTGTTATTGGAACTCTATCTCTATCTCATCTCCCCCTCACTCACGCCTCGTAGTTTATGGGTGTGCGAGATCCGGTGGCCAGATCCCTGACGGCAGCTTGGTTATCCTCCCTGGGTTCTGTTACTTCGGAGTTGTTTATCGGATTATAAATACCAACATGACACCGCCGAGGATTTCCGTTTTTCTGGAGAATGCCGCTTACACTGTATGAATGAAGGATTCGCTTGATTGGGCTGGTTTCAGGTTATTTTCCGACACAAGACCCAAATTATGAGACTCTGGGGGACTGTGTTTTGTTATTGCAATGTGGCAAAGTCTGTGATTTAATGGACTGGAAGAAAAAAAGCACACATTAACCTGTTTAAGGTGTAACGCCAAAAAAAGAAACACAAGTGATTCCCATACATAGGCCTACGCTTGAACTTTTATTTCGTTTTATTGGAATACAGTAAAGCATAGTCCTTCAATCATTACAGTAAGAATTGGCGCACATGGGCTCTCGGCACACAATTTTACTGCTTCAGGGGCTATAATTTATTTCCTTTCCTGATGGTTATCAGCTCTAGTGTCAAGAGCATAAATTAAAAACTATTGATCTTAAAAGTCTATTTTTGCCAAGGATGTAAATTATAAATTATATATGTGCTTATAAAAGTCAACTGTATATGGTGAAATTTTTTTCAACCATTTAACGCGTAGATAAATTTATCCAATTAAAGAGAGTTTTGCATCCACAGGTGGCGTTACTTCGTCTCACCTTGCAAATGTAATTAACCCTTTCAATTGATGAAGTCCAGATATCGACCATTTATAACCCGCAGTAAAATCGCTGCGAACAGATGTGCGGGGAAAGCGTGGGAAACGAGGCGTTTAGGCAGCTAGGAACGCGAGAAACGAGAAAACCGCTTGAAACCATGGCAACCGGCTGAGTGATTGGCAGATCACAATATTGGCGCGGAAACAGAAACGGAGGCGGCCATTAACTCGATACAGATGTAATAGGCGCCACAGAGCAACCTGCCGCTGCCACAGAGTAATGGACCCGACTACTCCTCAGAGCACATCACCATATTTATAACCGCGATACGGAACGCACCGATATAACTGATCGAGCCGCGTTCGAACCGTCTCTACGACTACGCTTTTCACTAGCAGGGGAATAAATCCCACTGCAGAAACCTTGATTAACCTACCTCTTTTTGTGTAAAAATGGGCGAAATGGCGTTGAAACAGACAAAACCTAAAGCTCGGAAAGAATTCCCTCTTGATTTATTGAGGTGGTAACTTACTATGGATAGATGAGTTAGTGCTGTGCAGTGGTTCTAAAAAGGAAGAACCAATGAAACGAAGAAATTTGTATCAAAATTATTTTTAGGTTGCGCCTAAGTCCAAAAAATATATACTATTTGAAAAAAAAAAATATATATATAAAATATATATATTATGTTATTAACAAGATTTCGAAAAATTAAGCCTGAATAAAGTGTCTTTAAGGGTACGTAAATCTTTACTCGAGCGCAAAATTGCTCTTATCATTATTAGTACAACTCTCTAACATTTAAAAAATTCTATAAACAGAATAAGTTTATTGGGTAAATACAACCAACGGTTGGAAGGTACAGTTCGCTGAAAGTTTTATTAGAGTAAAACTAAAAAATACAACCTGACATAATTAAGATATTTCCCTTCCGTAAAAAAAAATCAATTTCAATTCATTAGGTAAGGTACGGGCCGAATAAATCTCATTACCGAAAGGTTGATTGAAACACCACACATATGGCGGCTGGCATTTCCGCGCGGCGCGGCGCACCGGTGATTTTCGTCCGAATGACTCTCGGTTCGTGACGGCGGCGGCGGATTGGGCGCGTGATGGCCTCATAATTGGCGGGAACTTCGGGACTGATCCATTTATGGCGGGAATGGACTAATTTATGTGACTGACGGATGTGCTAATTAGTAGAATATTAATTTGAGATATAATTACAGTGTTTGTTTGGAGTCAAGATCGACTGGGAACTTTTAATTTGCTTGTAATTATTTGAAAACAATTAGGGCTATCAAGTTATCTTTTATAGGACCTAAAAATACGTGTTCTGCAACACACGTACCAACGAAAGTTTTTCAAACTACTATCATAAACTGTTCAAACTCTCCCCCTACGCCTACCAATAGAAAAATTGAAAACATATACTCAGCCACGAAAAATACTATAATGCTAGTGCTAGTATAATTATAAAAAAATTGAGTAAATCCTAAGAAAAAAATGGCTTTCCAGGACATTTTAAGCAAGAAGTAATTATTTAAACCCGTTATCATGTAAAACAGAGATGCTTCATTAATACCCGTGTATTAAAGTCTCCAAGTCCCCGGTGCACAGCTAAGCACTAAATGACCAGCTGATCAAACAGGTTTCAGCCGAGGAAAAATAGAATAACTTCCTTGGATTTAGGATTTCATTTTTCATACGCCCTGTTATGTTGGTCACGACAACATCATAACCATAGTTTAATTTTGAAACTTTGAAGAACCAAAAGGGTATATAACCCTAAGGGAATTTTGTAAAACCGATTGTTAGTGTGCTTCTATTAGGACTAGGCTTACCATAAATCTTCAGAGCCAACCCCGGACAGGGGGGACAAGGGAAATGAAATAGTGTGGTAAAGTTGGCCCGGTGTAATTCTAAGGGTCTCGGCAGATAAGCTACTTTGCTGTCGTTTTTGCGTGGCATTATCGTTTCTTGAATACTGATTGGTTAAAAAAAACAATGATGTAGGCCTTCCAAGCAGAAGACGCAGTTGTCGCGCAACGAATCAGCCCCCAAGACCCTTTTAGTGTGATATTAATGAATACAGATATAGTTTCTGTATCCATTGGTGATAACTGGTGAAATCATTAAATATCCCTTCGTTTAATTAAAAATTTATTTTGTTTTTACGAATATTCCTAAAAACTGGTTAAAACTAAATTACCGATTCATTTATTTCGGGCGTTTTCCTCTCTTTTTCACGCAGGCTGACTAAAACCCCGGACAAAATTCAACTCCAGACGTTTCCCCGGACGCAAGCCTGAAACCCGGACTGTCCGGGGAAATCCCTCAAGTCTAGTAAGCCTATAATTAGGACCCAAGAGGAACACTTGCCAAATTTCATTTCTATAGGTCTTTTAGATTTGGAGATTGGTTGTCCGTTGGGAAACCCCTTTCTTCTTTATATATATATATATATATATATATATATATATATTTATATATATATATATATATATATATATATATATATATACTACTGACGTATCACTGTACAGCCCATGCTGCTTGACCCTGAAACTTTGCAATTTGCTTGCCGTTTGATAACAAAGACGTAAATTAGATGTAAATTATATTAAATATAATTTTATAAACATAAATTTTATGTGTTACCTTAAAAAACTACGTTCTGATCGTACCATAAAATTACCACAATTCCCTTCCACTTCTATTCAATCAAATCTCCACGTGAGTTCCGCACTCCCCCGAGGCGTTTTCACACATGCAATCTGTCTCGGCGGCGAGGGGCGGGATACACTCGGCGTACACGGTGGTTCACCTGATATCTATTCACCAGAGTAACAGCAGGAACGGCAGAAATAAATGGTGTAGACGCGGGATCGGGGGAGATAGCCGAGGGCGTCGACAGCCATACACGGCGGGCAAGGCCTGCTACTGCCGCCGCAACACCCGCGGCCGATTAAAATTAGGCCGGTCGGCTTCTGCGGGCAGCACGGATTACATTAAGAAAGACCTGGGCGACGTATCCGCGTATAATATCACGACAAAGGAAAATGAGCTGAACTCGAAGGACGCACAATTATTTTAAGATAAAAAGAGTTGCTGATTTGCCAATGCAGAAGGGGGCGAACGTGTTAAGCTCAAATTTAAAATATTTATTTAAGTGTGATATTGTAACACTAAATGAGACGGACTTATTTCAAATGGGATTCTTTAAGATGTGACTGAAAAATGTAAATAGCTTGAGGTTAAGAAAATACATGCAGATGGAAATAAATGAATAAAGAAATAAATAGTTTATTTTCTCTTTTGAACATAGGCCCATAAGAACGATATAAAACATACAGGCTGCAATGTGACAACAAAATACAGGGTGTTTTTTAACGCAACCCAAAACTATTTTAACAGTGAAGGATTATTCCGTAACAAGATCCCCGGATTTGACCCCACTATATTATTTTCTTTGGGGATACAAAAAAAGGTAAGGCCTACATAAACAATTCACAGGATATTCAGCACCTCAAAACAAATATAACAAATTTAATACAAGACATTGAAAGAGGTACTTTGAAAAACGTGTTCAGGAATTTTATGGAGAGAGCACAACTGTATAAATTTCAATGGCGGACTGTTTGAACACGTAATATAGGCTAAATGTGATAAAACTCAAATAGGTTGTATAAAATGTAAAGTGGCTGGTTGGTGTAGTGGTTATAGTGCCCGCCTACAAACTTGTAGGTAGCCGGATCGATCCCGAGAAAAGTTAGTAGCTTTTTGAAGGGTTGTTTCTGGAGCCAGCTGCCTTTGGTTGTTGGGCTATTAATTAACAATCCTGTCTAAGGAACATGCCAACCTTAGTCAGTAACAAGGCTACAAGATCGCGCCACTATCATCACGATCATCACACTCATCCTTCACTCATATTCAGGGTAACGTCCTCCATGAGGTACCTGTCTTATTAAAGTGATTAAGTGATAAATAAAACAATAATCAGGATTTATACAGGACAATATTATAAATGAAACAAGGTGTATTTTCCAAGAGACCTTGGGACCTCCTCAGACCTCCCTCAGATATATGGTTTGAGAAACGATCTCCTCACCAATCGAGAGCTATTTAAACACCTAGACGTATATTTTAAATAAATGTCCAACAATATCTGTCACCTAACATACATATTCACCAGAAACGTTGACGATCCGCTTTAAACCCCACCTCCCCTCTCCTCAAGCCCTGATTACACACCGCCTGACGTCACGATGAAACCATCACCTTGTTAGCTGATTGTGTTGCCCGCCGCGTATTATAGCCAAATTGGCGAGCACACTCCGCACTGAGCTGGTTATCAACACGCCTTTCGCGGCCCGCAACACTATTATACGATCGGAGCCGGTGTTTAAACAAATCGTAACAGCTGAAAGGCTCAGCCTTGTGGGGACGGCGGACGTGCCCGGGTTGGGAACGCGGTGACTCAGCGGCCAGATATGGTCCAGGACCTGCAGCCACTCTCGCTCTTCCTGCCCCCGCCCGGCCGGAGATTGTAGTAGTTGTCCCTTTGACTCGTTCTGTACACAATAGTTTTGTCACCGGCCGCAGCCGCCAGTCGCAGCGACCGCCTTGACATTTTCAGAATCGAGAGCGCGGCGGTGTGATAGACGTTTGAGATGTTGAACTTTTTAAGGAACTTCGTTTTGGGGGAAAGATGCCACGATTGATCAAATTAGAAAATTTTGATGGAAGAAACAAGAAATCGGGCTTTTGTGGAGGCAATTAGAGATAACCGGACCAAATTTGGAGAGGTAGAGTTAAAAGCGAATACACATCACCAACGGTGCCCTTACTTTGCTTCCCTAAATTTTGTTATCTTCTCAAACCTTTCTTCTCTATTCTAGGTTGCGTACCTTTCAGTCAAACAGTTCACAAGTGTATTAAAAAAACTATGTACATTTCAGGAATAAAATCCCATCTTCAGGTTTTTGCAAAAACGTCAATACATAGCTTGTCAAATAATTAAATAATTAAAATTTTTACATTTAATTAATTAATAAATTAAATTAATTAATTTAATTATTTGACAAGATATGTATTGACGTTTTTGCAAAAACTTGAATATGGGATTTTAATCCTGAAATGTACATAGTTTTTTAATAAACTTTGTGAACTGTTTGACTGAAAGGTACGTAACCTAGAATATTTCAAAATAGCAGTTCAGGAGGCGAAAGAATAATGAATAAACTTACTTCTCTACTTAAAGAGTTTACCAACGTTCTACCTGTCGCAAATCTAGATACTTTGCTGCCTAATTGAGACATTCGGATGCACCTGACAAATATGCAAGTCATGGGAAATCCTCTGCGGTTTCTTTTTAAAATTACGGAAGTTCCGTATCGATCGTCTGAAACACATTGGCTCACTTCATAGAATGAACATCATCAGAAAAATAATTATGTTTTCATTCTGCAAGAGAAAGCTTGAAAAGTTTTGGTACTGGAACCAGTTGACGATTACCTAACATGGGGCTAGTCAAAAGGTGCTCAAAAGACGATAAGGAGAATAGGCTTTGATATGGTACAGGACCTGCAGCAACTCTCGCTCTTCCTGCCCAGCCCGGGCCGGAGATTGTAGTAGTTGTCCCTTTGACTCATTCTGTACACAATAGTTTTGTCACCGGCCGCAGCGACCGCCTTGACATTTTCAGGATCGACAGCGCGGCTCGGCGGTGTGATAGACGTTTGAGATGTTGATGTTGATATGTTATTTAAGAAACTCATTTTTGGGGAGAGGTGCAAGGATTGGTCGAATTACGAAATTTTGATGGAAGAGACAACCAAATAAGGCATATTTAGGTCATTTTAAGTGGATAAAGTGCTCACTGCTCAGCTCATAATTTGAGGGTCACTGGTTCGATCCCTGATCAGGATCGAAATTGGGTCCAATAATGATGCTATCGATGCCTATATAGTGCTATGCTATCAGTGAGTCGGTAATGCACTCGGCCCTGGTTCTGAGGCAGAAGCGTCGCAGGATCGAGTCCCGATGATGTCGCTTAATTTTAGCAGTGCTGTTCATCCGCGTACTGTACCGGCTCACTCCTTAATTTACTTGATAACTTTCACGTACAGGTCTAAGGTCCATGTGGGGGGGGGGCAAATGCAAGGTAAAAAAAAGGCTGCCAGGCCGCCATCTAAGAAAAGGTCGCCGTTAGATTGTAACAAACCCGGGTTTGGACAGTTCCCGATCAAAACGTTAAAAATACTGCTAGCGTAGAAATACAAAAATTTGAGCAAACCAGACGAACTGTGGATAGGAGGAGTTGAAAGTAAATACTTATTAAAGGCGCCATAGCTCGCGGTCCTTAGTTTTGTTATCTCCTCAAACCCTTCTTGGGGAGTTTACCAAAAGTTCAACCTGTTGCATATCTAAATACAGTGCTGCTTCATTGACATAGACATTCGAATGTACCTGTCTAATATACCAGTCATGAGAGATTTCTTTCTCTTCAGGTCTCTGCGGTTTTTTCAATCTGCAGAATTTGTGCAACGATCGTCTGAAACACGCGGGCTTACGTCAGAGAATAAATAAGTAGATGCATCAAGTAGATGGGCCAAATCCAACAGAAAGGTTTGTGAAGTTTCGATACTGGAACCAGTTGACATTTACTTGACATCGGGCTACGTCAAAAGGTGATAGATAATAACGAGAATACGGTGTTGACTTGACCGTTATTGAATTTCACTATGGAAATAATTGCAAGAAAACTGTGAAGAAGTGAAATAAAATGAACTATGCGGTCGCGTCTCCAATTTCAGTATCTGCGGCCGGAGGCGGGGCGGCGAGTTGAGCCCGACAATAAAGTCGGATTGTTAGGCGCGCGTCGCGGCCCGCAGTTTATCGGCTGAATTTGATAAGTCAAGTTGACTCTCGTAAACTCGGACGACGGATGGGCCGCGCGGCATCCTTGGACCACTTGCGACGCTCCGGCCTACTTACAACAACATATCTTTCTTTTCTTCACTTTTTTTGTGTAGTGTCCTACACCAACGGCATTTTTTACAATGTTACCACAATTTTTTTTTAACTATCAAAACAGTAAAATGTTAAAATATGACCCGTGCAACCGACGGATAATACCCCGCAGCACTGGGTTTCCGCATGATCTGAAACCGGCCAGTCTTTATTGAAATCAATATGTTGTTTAGTAAAGTCATGTTTACTGCCTACCTCAAGTTGGGCTTACTAAAAGAATCAAAAATACTGATAAAATATATGTACTATAGTAAAAAAACTAAAATTCTTAAATGAATAAGAATATGCAAGCGGAACTGCAACCGTTATAATTAATATAGCACCGTTTTATAGTCAATGGCAATACGCAGTAGCACGTTATCTTTTACAAAGTTGTAAAGTAACATTTACAAATTTTAAATTAATTAATCGGGTCTGCATAAGACAAAACACACAAACCGTACAGGTTTGTTCACCGATCACCCGAGTTCGTCCGACGTCGCTGTAACAACCAAACACCGTTCGGATAGGGATGGCAAAAGAATATCGATATAACGGTAGTATCGATATTTTCCGATATATCGCAAGAAAACATATCGATATTTTAGTTCCAATATTATCGGTGTATCGATATTTCTACTTCGACATTTATCAACTCAAGAAAACAGGGTTTTGATGACAGATTTGAAAGAGGTTAATATTTATTGAGGTTCTTTCCAGGTCTTATTTCAAAACTATATTCATTAATTAAAATCTGCGTAAGTCTGGCAACCACTAATATTTCCCGTAGTCTTAGTGTGTACGTAATAACATTTTTCATTGTGTCTTGTTACTTGTTAATAGTGATTTGTAACTAACACTTGTAAAACCCGTTTTGTAATAAATGGTAATAAGGTACAGACTATGAAAATGTGTACAGCTTGTTTTCCGGTTTGAAATCACTCCTAGATTTTAAAATAAAAACCAAGGTCCGTGGTGGCAAACCCTGTTTCTTTGAACTTGCAAAACTGTGATATTTTGTCTCCAGAAATATCTTTTTTCGATAAATAGGAAATTTCGATATTCGCTCTCGATATATCGTAAATATTGCTGTTAAAGGTTCCGATGAATCGAAAAACGAAATATCGATATTTTACAAATAATTGCCTTCCCTTCATACGGACGTGCTAACTCGACTCGTCCGGACGTAAAAATAAATTCGCCCGGTTCGTCGGCGTCGGGGGAAAGTGCGGGGAAGAGGTTTGGCTCTGGGGCCGCCGCCGCGAGGCCGCTGAGGTAATGGCTCATGTAAATGACTCCAATTAAAAACTGGCGGGCGGAGGACAGACTCGGTCCATATTTGGCGGGAACTGCCGCGGGCGGCGGACTGGGCCGTGATAACTACTCCCACGCCCGCCGATTGCAATTTCACTTCTGTGAAACGGCCGTTTCTAAGGTTAGGTTAGGATTCTGATAGTGTGCGTTCCGGAACTTGATGGATAACTCGAGCCTTTCCAGGGGTTCCAGTGCCGGTTCTGGATATACTGGAACGGTGTGAGTGGACGCGTGCGGGGATTATGAGTAGATAAGCTGAATGAAAACACGAATGTAAAAAAAATTTTGCAAAATATTTCAAAATGCAATTTTGACATTTTTTTGTATGTTACTGAGTAAGTTTGTGAACTCATTCGTCCTTCGCTTGTGCTATTTAAGATATAAAAATATAAATTATTATTCTATAAAAAAATAATTACAGTAATTTGTTTGAATCTCGAATAATCTAAACTTGCTGTTTTACATTTTTGCCAGTTAAAGAATAATGATAAAATTTATAATTTTTTTAACACAAAAGTTTTAATAATAAAAGTGTCCCTGTCCTGTGTTACCTGATGCGTCAATTGATCCTGCAGTAATCCGTTTAATGCTATCTGAGCACATCTTTAGGTTGATTGAAAAACGTTAGTTTAACACATCTCATCCACGATGAGGTTCTCAATATTCAATCTCTTCTGAACATACAAGAAAACGAGAAACACGCACAAATTCGACATCTATAACATTTAATACAAAAGGAAAGGCTAAGTAGTCCGTCACAAGGTGCCATACCTGAAGCTGATAACCGGTCAAATTTTTGGTTTGTATAAAATTTTCAATGTACTATTTTTGCATGTTTCGTGTTTTTTTCAGAAAATTTTTAATATTGACAACCTCATCGTGGATTAGTTGTGTTAAACTTAACGCTTTTAAATCAACCTATAAAGAGGCGTTCATGTAGCATGAAACAATTGCAGTTGTTTATTACTTTGCTGGGGCCATTTGACGCGACAGGTGACATAAACATTTCATTATTGCAATTTGCAACGAGAGGCTAACCCATCACAAAATGATTGTTTTTTCAGAGTTTTGTTTTTGATCTTTAAAACATGTTCCCATTTCTACATACTTTTGTTTTTCTAAGAAGAAGAATGATATTTTTACATGTCAATCAACCACCAAATTTCAACTAGAATGTATGTGTACATACCTGAAACGACAAATCTAGTGACTCAATGATATTGGTAGGTGTTTACCTGAAACAAAAGATTTTCCGTTAAAACAATTGACTATGCACTAAATAAATATACAGTAATCTAATATAATCTCCCAATAAACTGGATCATTGTACAGTGTATTTTACGTTGACAACTTCGTTGACGGAAATATTAATTTTTGTACGATAAAAATTCGTTCAAGAAATAATCTTAGTGACAATACTTAAATATGTCAACAGGTCGGAATAAGGTGCAACCGGCCAAACCTGAAACGGACTGAAACACTTAATTTGCAGAGTGATTATTTATGAAAAATCAGCTGTCTTCTCGCATATCAGACCGTAA
The DNA here is from genome assembly GCA_035578135.1 of Flexamia atlantica. Lineage (NCBI taxonomy): Eukaryota > Metazoa > Arthropoda > Insecta > Hemiptera > Cicadellidae > Flexamia > Flexamia atlantica. Next base: position 38,676,907 of record JAQJVK010000008.1, on the reverse strand, counting down.
ATCATCGATAATACACCGCGAGAAGCACGCCGATATATCGTGGCAGAGGGTGGAGCTGCTAGCTGCATCCATCTCACTGTGCGACAGCCCCTCTCTTTCCCTAGAGAGCCTCCTGGAGAGCCTCTCCTCGGTCTGTTCCTTCTGTTCGGTTGTCTATTACTAGTTTCGGTCAGTGAATTCAGTGGTCCGATATAATACAGTGCTTCTCTTATGACGAAAAACGCCTAAAGAAAATCAGACCGAGAGGGTCTGATTACAACTGATGTCCTAATCAGATGGAAGAGGAGCTAGAATTTTCTTTCTCAAGTCTAGTTTATATTTGAATCATATAAACTTTAAAGTTCGTTTAAAAACCTGGTAACTTTAAAGTCTTATATCGCGAAGCTTGTGAAACTTGGGGGAAGTCTTGAGTAAAATCTCTTTAGTTGGACTCTTAACTGTAAAAAATATTAATGTAAATAAGGTAATTTTGTAACCCACAAAAATCCTTAAAAAGTTGGTAAATAATAGGGCTGGATCCTAACATATGAAATAGAAACAATTGTGTTATAACTGTACAGGAATGTTGTATTAATGACGCTTAGCTGACGCCGCAAACCCGAATACTACGATAACGCTCTGCAAATAAATTACTCTAACAAAGAGTTGATTAATGCGTTTTGGAAGCGAATCAACTTCAATAATAGTTTGATTCTTAATCCTTTCTCGCCTAAATTTGTGATGAGACTGCTAATCCATATAAAGAAGAAAACGACAAAGGTAGACAATGTAGAGGAAAATCAGTCATTTACTTAAAAAGAATTTTATCGACGTAATCTTCTCTTATGAAAATCTGTATTACTTCTACAGTCTCGATAAAAGCACTATTCGTGACAAAACTCCTTAACTAGTTGTTACAAAGGTATGGACATTAATAAGGTCATTAATAACCGAAGACATTAATGGTTATTGATTTTTTATGGAGCCAGTATTCCTTCAAGGCAATTTTCATGCCTAGTCACCGTAAAACTGGTTACATTCTCTTCAGGTCAATAGGTTAAACGATCATAAAATGGTTAAAGTAGTGTTTCAGAAGAGAAAAAGAGTCTTGAAACAAAACCTACATGGTTGGTTTTACTAAGTAGAGTACAGTTATTCCTTTTCGTAAGTTAATGAACATAAATTAATGATCTGTGCATTAGGTAAAAATACTTGGAAGGAGCTGGTAGTAAAAAGTAAGCCATAAAACGTCCAACAATTAAAGATAACTTGTATGAGTACGTTTTCTATGATAATTATATTTTACGTTATTTAGAGGCGACAAAAACGAAATAGGGGATTTGGATTGTTTTTGCACAATATGTTGAACATAAGAATGCAATTCAAATTCAAGCTGACTGTTTGGCAGTAAGATACGTAATCAGCTACATAATAATATTTGATTCATACAGACGAATCATGTTCGACAAATAATTTAACTATAGCATTTAAACAAGTAACCAAACATAAATGCATAACTGATTTCAAAACTACACACAATACCGCGAACATAATCAAATCTTTAACCGCGACGAACCTGTTGAAACGTTATCCATTTTATTCCGAATAAATTTTTACATTTAGTTGCTGAATGAATTTCATATAGTGCACATCCTACATGACTAACAATTCCCAGCAAAATCAATTGCCAACAATTATTAGGGTTTCTACGATATCAAGAAAAAAACCATTTATCAGCCTATTCGGAAAACAAAAAATTTATAATGATAACATAACAAGGTAGTTAAAACCGAGCACGCAACACGGAGCGGCAGTTGGCAAGCTCGCCGCGTCTCGCCGCCACGCCGCGCCGCGCGGCGAGCGGGCGTCCATCACGCGGCTGAATAATTATCCACATCGCCGTGTTCTACTTAATTAATTCAGGCCGCGAGTGACTTGATCGAGTGTGTTCGCTCGTTGGAATCTGTCTTGGAACATCCTCACGGCTTCATACGCCCGTTGTCCTCTCCCAACGATCACAGAGATCGTTGTTGTAGTTCTCTCCAGAGAGTAAAAAGTGCACGGTACTTTTGAAGAATGGTCAATCATGATGGGGTTTTTGCAATAGTTATTCATTTCTACACTAGGCCTCCAATAATAATATCTGGCTTGAGTTGCTTGATGATAATTTTTTATGGTTTGTCATAGAGATTGCGAATAGAAACAAAAAGTTATATTTCTTGTTCAAGATAATTTATTTACATTGGACCATTAGTGACATGTAGCTCAGATTACTTGCCAGAATTTGTGAAATTCCTAAACCGTTTAAATAAATAATTAAAATAATAAATATTGATTAGGTGGGTGTTTTTTAACCGAAATTTGTAGACAAATATATTGTTTATATATCTTAAACGTACTCCTCTTTTGGAATTAAAACTGAAATCCGTATTTATTGTGAGGTTGTTACGAATGATCCATAGAACATTACCATAATTTTTCTAGGTAAACATTAGTAATAATTATTATATCAACCCCATGAAGTCCATCAATAACCATTGTTATATAGTGATGTATCACCGTGAATAAACCAAATGTAATTAAATTTGGTCTTTAGTGCCGGATATTTTTCTAGACCTGGAGTTGTTAAGGCACATAGGGCTTAGACCTACTAGGCTCCATAGCTTATCTCCAGACCGATAACCGAAGGCAGCACTTGGAAAGAGGCCCGCACCGAAAGCGTACTCCGCGCGATACAATCACTGGTCCGAAACAATCTCTCGTCCACTTTTCGCAGCCGTAAATGTCACGCCGCAGACGACACCCGGGCTTACATAACAATCGCCGCGCGGCGCGGACAGGGAGGGTGGCGGGTAACATTGGCCTAGTAAGGACAGGGATTTGAAGGCCCGGTGAGTCAAAGCTCCGCATAAGGACCGACAAGGCCGGGCCGAAGGCGCCGCCACATCCGAGCCGCCACTGCCGACACCGCCTCTGCCGCTGCGATGGTACAGTTACTATACCACCTTTTTCAAAATTGACAGTACACAAAAAAAGGTTGCCGGTTTGATTTTTGCAGTTTGACTTAATTCATAGAGAGGAAAACTGAGAAAATCCACATTGTGTAAACCGTCACGTGCAAAAATAATAAAGTTACCCCAAATCTGCGGTGATTACTTACAAACAATTTTAATTCCTAAGTCATTCGAGTCATGACACAGGTGAAATTGGACATCATTTTTTCAATAAATATCGTTTGGCATATTTTTTGTATTTTTATAGTTTTTAAAGTAGCGTTGAAAATAAAAATGGCCTCCATTTTTAATTTTTGTTTTTTTACAGTTTATAAAATAGCGTTGAAAACATTGGCCCCATTTTGAATTAATGCAATGTATAAAACTGATGTTCCCAATACAAAAAAAAACTTCATACATTGTGTACGAAGTTTTAGGTTGGTAATTTAAGGGTCTCGAAAGTTATGTTCAGATATTATTTGCTGTAAATACGCATAACGAATTACCAATAAATCGGATTTAAATACTGAACAATAAGATCTTTAGAAAATTGAAAAATCAAATGATACATTTTGACCAAACCCCGTTTTTCATGCACTGGTCGCAAACGGAGCATAGTATGGGCTGCGAAAAATTTACACTTGAATCAAGCGTTAAATGCAATAAAATAACAAGAGAATGCAATTACTATAGCCTATCAAATTATTTTCATTATCTTAACTGCAGGTGTTTAATGGCTGTATGAATGTTTCCGATCGCTATAAAAGAACAGGCAACGCAATATAAATTTATCCTCGTTCAGGTGGGCTATAACTTTTATGTGAGGGACGTATATTGAATTGATAATATGGCTCGTAATAACCCACAGTGGCAAATAAAGAACTGTGGGATTAATTTTTTATGAATGGATGAAGCTGAGGATGTACTTTGTGGTCAACAATTAATTGTGGTAAAAAGGATGATATGAGATTAATAATTTAAAACTATGGCTACTGGACAATATCTCTAAATAGTGATCGACAAATAGACGGCAGATAACCGAGAGTTATATATTTAAAAACGGATTGTTCTCGCTATAAGGTTGCTTACTTGCTATTGGTCTGTTCATGAAGTAGGGGTAAAAGTCGTTCAACTGTTTAAAATAACATTTTTATTTTGTTCTGAGCTGACCTTAAATGCGAACTCCCGCGTCGCGTCGCGCGGTTAACTCTCGTGGACTTTACACAGTTTAATAAATAATAACTTTATCTCTCTAACACATTAAATAGGAATATTTACATAAATACATTTTTAATTCTTATGGTGAAAGTGATACTTGCGAACAAAGTTCGCGTGTATTGTACTGTCACCACGTGTTCGACTCCGCTCTCCGCACCTCCGCCCTCAGCCCTGGTCCTGGCCCATAGAAGGACCTTTGCTGTGAGGTCCTATCTCCCACGCAGTGAGGCCCTTACACCCCCAAATGCTGCCCGCCACTTCGTCCAGGTGCTCTATAGGTGCTACATCTACAATATAAATTGGACCAAAGGTACTGGTTCTACAATCAATCATTTTTTATCTTTTTCGTTTTCGTAAACAAAAGTGCGTTTATGCCCACAAACTTGAATGTCCAAAATATCCGAAGTGCATGTACCGTGCAGTTAATTTAGATGCTGATTATGTTTACGCTGCTCAGGTAACAATTTCCGTGGGTCGCGCATTCAAGCAAGTTGAAAGGAGTGACAATTCCCTTTTGTGAGAAACGCGTTCCGTAACAACCAGATACAAATTAATGCCAAAAAAGAAAAAACATGTTATTCCTCGAGCTACTATATTAGTTCACATGCATGATTAAAATTGTTCATTGAACAATAGACCTCAAGAGGAGCATGTTGAAGCTTTAATTGGTGTTTAAAAACAATAGTAGTTTGAAGTGGATGTTATAGCTTGAAAGGACAACAAATGGTATAGTTCAACGAATTTTCATTAATTTAACGTGTTAATAAATTTTCTTCTTCCCCTAAAACCCAAAATTACAATTGAAACCCACATTTGTTTGTAGACATCCACGCTTTAACATGTTCCTCGCCAGGTATATACCATTTTGGGAAGGACACAGCAACAGCTTTCGTAACGGTGCACTGAGATAACTTCAAGAGCTTTCGTTACGATGCACTAAGATAACTTCAAGAGCTTTCGTCACAGTGCACTGAGATAACCTCACGAACTTTCGTTATAGTGTACTGAGATAACTTCAAGAGCTTTCGTTTTGGTGAATTGAGATAACTTCAAGAGCTTTCGTTTGGGTGCACTGAGATAACCTCACGAACTTTCGTTATAGTGCACTGAGATAACTTCAAGAGCTTTCGTTTTGGTGAACTGAGATAACTTCAAGAGCTTTCGTTACGGCGCACTGAGATAAATTCAAGAGCTTTCGTTATGGTGAACTGAGATAACTTCAAGAGCTTTCGTTACGGTGAACTGAGATAACTTCAAGAGCTTTCGTTACGGTGCACTGAGATGACTTCAAGAGAATTAAATTAGAATCGAATTTAACTGAACTATACATGCATACAAAGATATTTAACATGCATAAAAAGACAATAACAAAGAAATATCACATTCAGTTCACTAAATATTTCAGGGCAAATAAATTCCGAACCAAACATATTTACAGACTTTGTTGACAACACTGTCACGTTTCAACTACCAAAAACCTTCACAATAAAAAAACATCTCAACAAGGAACTTTCCTCTTTGCCAAGCTCGGACCCCTTTTGATCTTCACAAGGCGATTGAGCGGTCGGCCGCGGCTGCGTGACGCGGAGCGGCCGCTCGGCATCAGTTATGCTAATGAACAACATTCATTTATGAATGAGCGCTCGAGATTACACTCGCCTGTTATTAATATTCATCACGCTTATCCGTCTGGCAACGACAAACACCGTTCATCCGCCCCTCGCTTATCCGACTTTCTAGTTGATCAGCTGTTTTCATCCGGGGGTGAAGGATTTGGTATGAGAATGGCTAGATTTTTCGTGATTTTGTTAATTATTCTTATACTGATCGAGAATGACTTTGAACATTTCAGTTCAGTAAAAATGAAAATGTATTTTTTAAACATATGCGCACTAATTTATATGATAATTTATACTTAAAATTAGCCTGATATATCAGATTACTGAATTGCCACATTTTTACACCCGAAACCTGACCGGGAAATTCTAATACGACGTATAAATTTAAAAATTATGAGACTGAAGGGCAAAGGACACTTCCTTAATAGTTTTGGATGACTCGACTAAGGAATAACATAGGTTTCTAAATAGATTGAAACAAAGTATGGCCCTTACAGGATTTCGAAAGTGAAGGTAAGCTTTTGTTTTTTGAGTATGACAGAAACGCACTCGTATAAATTATTACACTTCTGTTCAATCCATTTGACAAAAGCAAAAAAAGGAAGAAAATCAAGGGAATCATTTTTTTGTGGGAATTGAACTGTAGGAATGCTCCTTAAAATGCTCCTTTTAATGTACATTTAAAAATTCTCCTTCCTCCGAGGAAAGAAACAACTTCCTCCGAAATTATATAGTTAACTAAAACGCATTAGCAATTATTTTTGATTCAAGTGGGGCGGACCCGCATCTAATTTAGACCAAATCAAACTCAATCGACCCAAGGGATTGGATGAATCTGAGAATTCAATCCTTCCCAATTTGATTCCGTCAAGAAAGCCAGGAAGATGAAGCCCAAAGTATAAGTGTACAGGTATAAGTGCAGTGAAAGATGTAGTTTATAAATAATTCTACGTTAAAAGATACAAAAGTGTAATATTTTTATATCCAACATGTTTTATGGAGACCTATTCTAGTGGTGATGGTAATTTCAGACATTCTAGCTAGACAAAATTAATCTACACAGACTTCGAGGAACCTTGCAGGTTTGTCAAAGGTTTTTTTTTGCAAAAAATCTGGATTGTTAATTAAAGTGCTCAATTATGTTAGAAACATTTTTAAATTTTCAGAAAAACCGATTTCATACAAGCGCATTTTTTACAATTTATAGTTTGAACACATTACAACAAAATAAGAGTCAGCACTCACTCAGCGGGACAAGTTTACCTCTTCATATCCACCTTTGCAAACGAACCAGAAACATTATATACAAAACACGACCTTATAAGGTTTACCGGAGCGATGCAGACGTTACTGTGGCCACACGTGGAAAGCTCGCCACAGAAAAGGATAAAGTAATCAAAACACAAGACGGGCGGACGCAGAATAAACAAGTCGGCGGCGCGTGGAGATCTAACAGAGCAGATACCCGGACTTTATTGGGCGCGTAAAACTACGATGCCAAAAAAGGAAGCGGGTTTCGCCACGAGTAGTTTGCAGCAGTTTGGGGGGAATCTGATAAATTCGCTTAAATACGAGGCTCATTAAGTATCGAAATTCCGCGATCTTAATCCCTTCCGTATAAGGGTTGGCCTAATGTAATGTCAGGATCACGAGCACGAGATAATGAGAACTTTCGTAAAGAAGTGATCTTACTGTCTGATGTGGAGGTACGCTGAAGGTTAACCGAGCTCAAATGATTATTTCATGAGAAATTGAAACATTTTTTTAGTACAATTAAAGTAATTGAAACAATAAATTTATTGAATTTATGTTTTTGGTAAAATAATAAAATAATATAATATAATATAATTAAAAAAATATATATAATATGTAGACACTAAACGTACAAAAACCAAACCAAATAGTTTCTTTGCTCTTAGACAATTTCATTAACTTGATGTTCTAATATAGGATAAAAAAGTATGGTAATAAAATAAAAAAACGTCTAATCTACTCTCAAGTATTGTTGGCTAATAAAATACAATACTCGAAAATCGTAAGCATCGCAAAATAACTTTAATACCTTCTTGAATTTAGTTATGTTAACGGGGTTTCGATCTTGGCACAAAAAATTTGAAGCAATATACAGTGTACAGCTTTTGAAGAGATCATAGAGATGCGTTCATGATCTCCACTGATCCACGGTGGTAAATCCATCTCTGTCATTAGGCCTACTTATTTTAATTATAACACTGCCAACCTAATCATACCTTCGAAAAAACTGAACCTAAAGGATTTTTACGGATTTGGAAAACGAGTGTTAGGAACACTAATAAAGATTATTATTAAAATTCAGGAAGGGTTTGATTATCCTAATCAATCACTTCAAACAAGTTCTACCTGATCAATTCACTGATAATAAAGCTAGTATGTTTTGAATGATAACTTTGTGTATTTTCTCTTTGGTGCTATATCCCAAATTCTTCTGGGCTTGCATAATCCTGACTGACAAACAGATTTCAACAATCCTGGTTACTTGCCCGGTAAAACTTACAGGACCTGTGACGTACGATACTTTCCATCATACTACTTAAAAAAAAATTTAATCATAACGCATTATTTCCATAAATTATTACGTTTCTCAATTCTTCAATCCTGGCCTATATAATAAACAAATACTTGTTACTTCGACCAGTGCTGCCACTGATGCATTCCTCTGAAGAAACCAATAAGCATACATTTAACGTCAGTTTGCTTCAATCAGCTGATTGTTTTGATAGTTGACTTCCGTTATTTCCGTTTCCTAGTGTACAGTAATTTTACGGTAAATTTACTGTGCATTGATCGACAAAGAGTAACTTTCCAGCCAAGAGTAAGGCACAGAAAACATATGTTTGTGTGTAGTATGATGTAAAACGTTATACCTACACTAGTACATCGCACAGCCCAAACTAGCCGTACGTATTTCTTCAACTCGAAATCACAATAGTCGGGGACGATCGGCGAAACAATGGCCAATAAAGAGTCGAGAGCAGACGTACCATTAATTTACGCAGAGCTGAAAAATGACCTCCAAGATTTACCGGCCACAGCCACGAGCCACGACCTTTCCCCGTATCATATTGCTGTCACTGGGCGCCGGTCCGGTCCCGTCCCGGATAACGTTTAGGTTAAGCTCTCGGCGGCAGCGGCTTTCCAGCAGTGAGGATTTGCTAAATATGGAATATCTCATAACTCACCGACAACCGGCTCGCGTTGACCGCCAGATGGTTCAATCCCCGCTGGTCCCCGGCGAACTGTGTGATTACTTCGTTGAGAAATGTTATGTTGCTGCCCCGCGCCGTACGGCTCTGAGCCGAGAGAGGTTAGTGGGCTGGGTCGGCTGAGAGAGGGTTATCGACTGATAGTAGGTCGGCTAGGAAATAAGCTAACTAAATTTACTATATCTGCCTACATTTTCACTGTAAAGCCTAATTAAACTCATGCAGTTCGCAATAGAACTTAACATGTTGAGCACTACATGGACAAACTAGATGCTTCGGTACTAATATTATAAGTTTATGTAATATGAGCTCGTTTGTATGTTTGTTTACTCATTTGTTCGTTAAACCACCACGCCTAAACTACAAAACCTTGATCTGTTATTTAGTTTGTAGATAGCAGACTCAATACGTTGGAGCATTATATCCCTTAAATATTCCCTGTAGTCTTCTAAAGATTCAAAGTTAACCTAGCAGAAAAAATTAATAGATTTACAAAATAAATAAATACAAACAGACAGCCATCTCTGAGATTTCAATGCCAGATATAATACACACTGTGCATAAGCAAAGTACCAGGGAATAAGTTTTAATTTCTATGTTTGAAACACGATGCAAATAATTTCACCCGAACGAAGAACGAGTGTTGTATCTAGTCCCATATATTTTCCCTTTTAATGATATAATGTGATTTTCTTGAAATCGCACACTATATTAACCTTCAGAATGTGAATTAAATGTCTCTGCGATAGATATTACATGCTTTGATATCTCTATAAATAGAAACTGAAACTGGAGGGAGATCGAGATGGAACCAAATAAACTTAATCGTGTACATGTTTTGTTTGTTTGCCCCTAGTATCTACATAAAAAAGCATCGCATTTTAAATTTTGAAACTCGTTTCGCTGTTTTAGTTATTTTATCCGGTTGAACGAATCAAATTATTACAAGATATATAAAAAAGGGTTATATTTAAAATACACATTAAAATTGCTGTAATCTGCTAAAGTAGGCCTAGTCTGGTAACGTTGATGATGAGTTTTATTCAAGGAAACTTAATTTTTCGTATACATTGAACATATAATAAAACTTATAATAAAACTATAATAAACTGCTCGGATGATCTATTCGCTCTCAATTGGCCGTATAATTGAATTGGTAGAGAGTTGACCGATGTCGATACCCTTTACCCTCTCTATCTCGATAGTCTCGCGGCCGACAATGGGCAACCCCGACTGCTAGATACGGCTTCAGAGACTATGGAGTCGGTTGACTTAAGAAAGAAGGTTATCGGCGAACAGTACAAGTCATACACCTGACAGATCTCTGGTTGCCACGATATATTTTGTTATAGCTAAAGCCTGATACAGTACGTACATGTTTCATACTATTTACGTGTTTTTTTTCGTTTAAAACTGTCTTAAAAACTCGGAGGTGTCAAAAACTGAAACAGTTTAAAATTTTAGAGCGATTTCCTAATTTAATCTAGATGGTAAAAGTTTAATCTACACATATTCTCAGTTAGGTGTCACTGGCATGCGTACACTCGACGATTGTGCCTCGTACGAAATAATTTCACAACAAAGGTAGGATACTGCACTTACAACAACACTAGGGAACACTTACAAGGGTGTTACATATACAATTTCACCATTCGTGATTCGAATGAGATATGCAAGACTACTAGCAGTATAGACGTTTTAAACCGCTGTCTTTTCGCTCGGTTCAATCTGAACCGAGGGAAAAGATTTACAGACGAGTAAACTATATACACTATACTATATACCCTGTACGAATCGAGCAAGAACTAATAAAAAGATCACCTCATCCAAGCGAGGTACAGTCGGGTGCACGAGATTAAGCCAGACCGTCCGTAAGCCATTGCAGAAAAGAGCGGACAGGCACATCTCGCGGTACCGACTGTACAGTTACACCACAAGTAAGTGCGGATCGCAGCCGCACGTGGCAGCCGCAATACGGTTTACGACGTCCGAAGTTACCGTAACCGCGCATCAGCCGCGTTTCACAATGGATGCAAGTTGCAGCGTCGGCAGCTGGCCGGTACAGTACACGCTGCGTGAGTAATACTCCAGACTGCAGCGATGTGCGCGGAATATAGTGCAAATTACATATCTCTGTGAGTTAAGTAATAAAACCTTTGGAGTTGGAAAACTATTTGATATGTTATTTTTATGAGGAATGTTATCTTAAGGTGTTCAAAACCGCCTGTGGAACTTTTGATCGAGGTGACAAATCCAAAGAGTTTTCCAAAAAACAAAATCACTGATAATATGGCAATGATTCTTTCTTCAAAATAATTTCATTTTAACAGACTGCTGCCTTGTGAAACCCAATGTTCTACCTAATATTCTAACCTAATTTTACAACGTCGGGCGTCTCTCTTATACAGAACAAACTGAATTTTCCAGAAAACGAAATTATTGATTATGCGGCAATGATTCTTTCGTCAAAATAATTTCATTTAAACAGACAGCTGCCTTGTGAAACCCAATATTATACCTAATATTCTAACCTCATTTTACAACGTCGAGCGTCTCACATACTGAATACAGAATCATTTGAGCTACTAACAGTAAAATATAGTATAAACGAACTCCTTTTTACACTAAATAAGCCTTCCTATTCAAAACAACCCAGTCGTGTATGAATATACGATTGTTTTTGCATCAGCATGGACTGAGGCGTCCTAACCGACGTAAACTATTACGAATTGACTTTATACTCAATGGAACTGAAGTAAAATTGCAGTAAAAGCTAAGAAACGTGTTAAACGGTGTGAAGCAGACATAAGTGTTACTGTACTGATTAGTATGCATATCATTCGACCAACGACCAATTAGTCCAAAGTTTCTTTCACAAGGTGCTAATAAAACATTCTCAACTGCCTTGGTGACTCATGTGGCTAAAACAACAAACAAAAACGCTTCGTTGCTGAGCCTCGAGGAGAGAAGGGTAATTGATCATTTGCTTATGTTTGAAACTGTCGTGTTATGTAAATTTGATAATAACGCTCTACACTACGCTTGCCCACACGCGTTTGTGGCTCTAAAATTGGTTCTGGGAAAGGAAAGGTTGATAATGATACATGGTTGGAGGTTGGATCCAGAGGAGGGTGCAAGCCCACCTTTTTGTTTCCATCTGTTTAAAAATGCAAAATTTAGATTAAATTTGCATGCAAAAGTCAAAAAGTTCTAGAACACTGGAACACTTTTCTGAAAAATTAATTTGATTTATTGTGCAGGATTTTTTTAACTACGGAAATTTATCGGTGCAATATATTTACACCGATCACAAGTAAAGGGAGGGTTGTAATTAAAAAACGTACTCTCTACGTCTGCAAATTTTATAGTTTATATCCACAAACAATTGTATGGCCTAAAGGAAAAAGAGGGGTTTTGTCAGTATTTAAATAGAAAATCCGACTTGTTATGTTTTTGTCGCTGAAGTCTACGTGATAAAATTGAAAAAAATCGCTATTGTTGTATGTAGCGTGGATATACAAGTATCTGGGAGATCTTTCACCACTCTTTTCCGGTAGAATTTTCATTATTGATAACCTTCGCGTCATCAAAGTATAATATGTCACTTTATCCAACTGCGTAAATGTCAAATGTCAGTAAATTGAAACTTTTAGAAGCACTGGTTTCAAGGCCATGCTTTAATATGCGATCTTAAATGTCCCAATTTCGTCATCAATAGAAAACATACTAGTACTTTATCATACTCTCTTCAACCCACAAGACTAAATGTCACACTACACATTAGCAACTTTCTTTAAGGCAAGAAATAACCATTTAACATTCCAAGTTAAATGATCCATTAACACTCCAGCATGTAAACCAACATTTTTCTATTTTTTTTAGTAAATTACAGGAAATAGTTAAACACGTTAAACAGCATGCATGCGATTTACCACATTTACGCAACTAGCCGGCCATCTGTGTTGATCGTACTTCATCTTTCCACATTTACATTATTACCTAGTTCTGCAACTTATTTCCACGATCCAGCGGAGAAGTAAAAGTAAAGTTCATTACGGGATCTAAATCAAGGAATTATACCTGCCATACGTTTGCCTATTCTTCATCCGCGAGGCTTTCTTGGGAGACTAACCCGTAAACAATATGGGAGGTATCGCCATATCGAGAAGGCTATCAATTTTAAAGTCGTCTGCAGGATTTAGGATTATTGCCGCGCTAATCTCCCGTCCCGACCCCGGGGTCGTGTTTCGGAGGGTCAATAGCTACAAGACCGCCTTACAAGGACACGGGGCACGGCAGTCAGTTCTTGGGTTACAATGGAATAAAACCAATCGCAGGGTTAAACTGCGATCATAACTGTTTCGTAGTTCACTTCTACAGACTGGTGTTATAATCGACGGTGGAGAAATCACAAAATAACTATAGGCATATGTTAAGTGTCGATTGTATCGGCGTTTAAATGCCAACAAACAAAACTACCATAGGATTTGCCTATATAAATATAAAAGAAAATCTACAATATTTTAGACATATTTTAGGTGAGCTTTATAAGTCGAAAACTAAATATTTGTGCAAAAAAAGGTCTGACATTTAATCGATTGTTGGAAAGGAATGACAGAACAGTGATATTTTGAAAAAAATGCCTATAAGCTATTTTAATTTATACACGTGTGATCTCATTTCCGAAAGGCGGTCGAGGGAATATGTACGGCTACTGAAAATAAAAATTTAGGATCCAGTGTGGCGGGTGACGGGCGTGTAGTTTGGTAGGCTATTAACAACTTCCAAACATGGAGAATTAGTTTAGGCCGGCGGGTGGCCTTGCGTTTGGGGGGAAGCGAGCGGCTTTGGGCGTTCACACTGTTGACAATTATAGTTATTATGCTCGATTATCGAACTACACTGGCATTACTGTCGTTAAATGGTAGCCAAAAAATACAAGGATTGATCAAGGAATTGGAAGTTAATACATAGTCAATGTAAATTGAACTCTCATATAGTTCTCAGACCAGTTTTCCATCACGAAATTGGCAAATGCGTCTTATACGTCAAACGCGTTTGTGAAAATGTATGAAAATAATTAAACACATTATGAGCTCAGAAACTATACCTCACAGTATCTTATAAATCCGGGTGTGGTCGGTATAATACGTAAGTACCGACTTTCATAATGAGAGAGAGACTCCTATGTTACTATAGAAAGCTCAAACAATAGCCCTACACAGGGTGAAAATGCAAAGCTATACAACTAAGAGAGCTTTAAAATGCAAGCTCTAACTGAGAAAGCTTTTTGGAGTTCAGAGTTCATTAAAGTTAGTTTTCACTGTTTTTAAACCCAACACAGACTAAGGTAACAATTTAATGATTTAATGATCTGCTTACACCTTTCTTTACAGTCTGATAATCCATCAAGAAGCTTCTATAGAATTCCGATCGTGGCCCTTTTTAACGAAAAAGTATGTTAGATGTGAAGTTCCTCGAGGCTCAACAAGATCACTTAACTCTTTGACATTAAAATGCCGAGCCTTGGTAGTAAAAGCCCAATAAATCCACACAGTGGCGCAGTGCTTAATAATGTGGATATATACCGCTCCAGACGTGCTACGAGCTGATAACAAAGATAAATAATTATTGTTTACGAGTTATCTCAATCAACCAAACTGCCAACTAGTGTCGTGCGGCATCGCACATTAGCGATAAATGAGCTCGACGTTCCAAAGGGCGTGACGTAACGTTGTGCATCTACCATGAATACATCGGGGACGCGGACAACACGCGTGCACGCACACAGGTATTCACACGCACACAAGTATTCACACACGCACACAAGCGCCCACTAATGTGTGCCGTCATTACCGCTGCGATATATTGATTAGCTCTTGTGGACAAACATTAATCATTCTTTTATTCAGCTAAATCTTATTATCAACGAGCATCCTTGTCCCACTTCGAGCTGTCAGATTCCATTGCGTTCGGGTCGATCTTCTTTCATCGTCGCGCCGGGTGAGATTTCTCTTATGTCTTGAATGTTACGATTTCGATGTTTACCGTTATGACAAAGGGGGTAAAAAGGAGGTTAAAGCGAAAAGTCTCGTAAGGACGTAATTCCCTAAGTGCCGACTAGGTGAAAGGAGACATAGGTCAGCTTCACATAACAAAAATAATAAGTACACTTCAGAAGGAATCATTTAAAGTAATAAGTATCACTTCAGAAGGAATAATTTAATTTAAATTGAAGAAACCACGATACCCTATGAAATAAACTGAATTTTAAACTCATCTTGGAAGTTATTGAATGTTAAATACACGATCCTAAACATGGGAATCCAGATCGATAACTTACTGCTACAGGTCTGGCGAGTAATAAAACAATCCCACCTCTTAAATTAACCAGTAGGCCTAACCGATTGGAAACTCAGAGACTTTGGATGGTTTAATGGACTTCGATTACCAATTAGTGGTTTTTGTCCTTACTCGAAAGATGCGTTGCATAGTTATTATGTCATCTCATAAGCAACATCCGGCCTACAAAAAAACATCCAGGCTTTATGTATCTGGTTATTATGTTGTTTCTCTGTAAGCCGACTCACAGAAAAACTACATAGACCAGCGATTGAACCGTCAACGTCGTCAAATAGACCGACTCTGCTCTGTCCCAGTATCATCCACGACGACGCCGAGGGTCGTCATCGAAGATTTCCCAGAGACAAACGGCACTGTGGTTGCACCAGGCTGTGATGACATAAGCCGCAGCCGCGGCCAGAGGTACAATGCACGCAGGCCAAGCCGCAGCCGCACGCAGCTGTGCACAGAGCCTACTGCGGTTACTTTATTGCGTGCATTGGCCACTACCATTGTCTTTCAGCGATAAAGCTCGACTCGTTCCACATGCGTGCAATGCAATATGATACGACTCAAACGTCTATTTTATGGCGAGGGTTTGGAGTTAAAAACTCTTAATTTAGAAGCTTAGATTGCAGATTACAGACCGGTTGCAAGATCCGCAATCCAGAATCTTGCAGTGGTAGCCAAAATGGTCATTCTAAGCCAGTAATTTTTAGGGTAACTGTAGGCAATGCGAAGAATGATTGGTGATTTTTCAAATGATCACAGGCGAAGGAAGTTTAAATGCCCATGGGTTAAGGTCATAACCCTACGAATAACATGACATCGAGTACTATCATTTTACAAAAATTCAAATGTTCTAGCCTATGTAAACACATTTTGGATGTATCATTTTTTACATTAAAAAACGAAAACATTACCCGGCGGAAACATCGTGCAGGGGCGGCGGCGTATACATCACACCAATAATCATTACTCATGTAAGTGATTGCCACTGTTCAATGTTGATGAATTAGCCCCTATTTTTCAGCACAAGGGAAATTATAAGAGCTTTAAAAACGTCCGCATCAAATGGTTAATAAATATTCCAACTGAAATTTGATTCAGTTTTTATTTTAACCTCTGCATGTAATTTTAACTTCCTGCATATTTTTTGTCAGCGATCAATCTTAATAACCTATGAGCGGTCAAAACATCGTTATCGTCTGTGGCGATGTCGTGCTGGTTGCAGCATAATGGGAGATCGCCTTGATGATGATATGATACAGTTGATATCATCGTCATCATCAGCATTTCGTTGTTGACTGCAGTGGCACGAACAGCCTTCAAACAATGGCATTTCCGCAGATCTGGCGATAATAGGATAACTGATACGTTTATAATTTATGCCAGAAATTCAAGATAACACTGAGGATTAAACTGTCGATTGTTCTTTGTTTGTATGCGATACGCACTATGTTTGGAAATCCTATTAAACATTATTACGAGATTTACTGCTGACGTTTGGACTGTCATAGTAGGTAATATTGTCTGAATCAACAATAGGAGAAATCATCATTTATACAATTATTTAGCTCAGTACGTGTTGTGTGGATAATGGAAAGACAAACTTACTTTTACGGTATACAAAAATAAGAATCTACACATATGGACATATGTAAAATGGACTTGTAAATATCAAATGGATGCTAAATAACCCAATTCAACGAAGGCTCTAATATACACGTATTCCATAATTCAGATTATACTCGTGCCTTCATACATTTATGTCTATTGGCTGTTATTCTACATTCAATTTAATATTTAATTAAAACCCAATTTTACGTTTTAAACGGAAGGAAATCAAGGTAATCCCGGAGATCTGACAGCTGTCTGAAACGTTTCCAGGTTAGTTAATCCAGCGTTCCAGCGGAGGTAAAAAGATTAAAATTTACATAAATTATCGATCAATCGAAATTTTAACTTAACGTTACAATAAAATCTGAAGATGTTTGACTGTTGCATGTTGCATCTTCTAATGAATATCTGCTTGTTCCATGTTTATAATTTGTTGTCAAGAACATCGTAAACTGACAACGCTTATTACTATGAACCAATTTCACAAAGTTGTGGGATAAGAAAGGAAAAATATTATCCATATGAATAGAATGGGAAGTGAGCAATCAGGTTTGCTGCAAAGGAAATGTGAAAGAGGAGTATGTTAGACTTTAATCCATTGGATTTCAACTAGAAAAAGTATCAAGCGTCATGAATGATGATAAATAAGCAAGCTGTAGAAAATGAATTTAAATTTAAGTTATGAAAGAGCCACAGGCAAAGTAAATTAGTAAGAGTTATGAAAATAAATATAAGGCCTAAGGTTTACACTAGGCTATTGCCAACGCTGAGATCAGCTGTTATGTAGTGGCTAGCAGTAGCGCTAGAAGAATCAACATCAATATAGGCTGTATTACAGGATACAGGACTGATGGAAACTGAACAATTGGGGATTTCAGGCCACATTCCAGTAGATCTCAACTATGGATGAAGCCTACGTACTATAAACTTATTAAAATATGTTCAGAAATAAGTTATACCTGTATGTAATTCCATTTGTTTCCAAAATGATAAAAATCCAAACACAATTTTAGTAATCTTTTATGTGTGTGCAATAATAATCAAGCAGCACAGCTAAACAATATTTGGCTCACAAATTTCTAAACACATTGGATTTATATTTGTTACACTGAACGATTTTAAATGAGAAATTTACAGATTTTCTAAATCATACGTAACGTTTGCATAAAAAATTCTTATGTTAACTCAATAAATGAACAAATGTAATTTAAAACACCTTTTTTTCATCCAAAATTGAAACTTCAGCACAATTTTTTTTCGAGAAGTGATGGGGTTTCAAAGGAACGCCTTGAAAAAGCCCCCCCTACCCCGATGAGCCATTCTTTTGAAAAATATTTGAAATGACTGGTCTTTAAATTGAAATTTAAAAACAGTTATCTAAAATTAGTTTTTCCACATTCTTGCACAAACTACTTTGCAGGTCCTACATTTCAAAAAAAAAAAAAATTCACAAAAAACAGCGAATGCCTAAAACGTTTTATGAGTACATGTTAAGTTAGTTTTATAGCTTGTGATACTTAGTTATAGTCACAAAACATTTACATGACGAGTCACGGTAGGCCACACCGACCGCTCACGTAGGTTACAGCAGTTACCTCCCTTGACCTCACGTCCCGCCGATTACCTCGCGATCTTCCATAGCTTCCAATCTCTCAGCGGCTAACGGCACTTTTTCTCCTAGAGTGATTCAGTTTCCCCACGTTATGTCCCAGTTTACACTCGTCCCTCCGTCCGTCTGTCTCTCTCTCTCGCGGTAAAAGCATTCCTACAGGATAATGATACCGGCCGATAGTTCATCTACTAATGGAGTCTTCCTGGTTGCCCGCGTGTTCCGCTACTGTTCGGTAGTTCGGTATGTCGGGGACGATAAGGCGAAACATTGATCGTCGCTGGCCTGTCTGGAGATAGGAGGAGCGAACTGTGGTGTTTCATTTTTTACGACGGTTCCCGTGTTTATATCTGTAATACGACAGCACAAAAAAAAACTCCAAAAAAGTTCGGAAATCTGTTTCAAAAAAGAAGAAATGCTTGTTACAACGTAAAATACGTAGGCCTATGCATTTTAAACATCATTCTGGTGCCACTGGTGTTGCCACTTTACCGTTCTTCGGTATTGGAAGAATACAGCAAACCTATTTAGATCCTGACAGTTTACGACGACATTTTTAATGCATCTTCAATCTTCTTAAGACATAATTGTTTACGTTTGCCATAAAATATAATGATTGTCTTTGAGTCTTAAAGTCAAAGATATATAATATTAATATTGTGCTAAAAAATTCAAAGTTTAAAAGATGACGTTTATACATTAAACGATACGATGGAAATAAAAATAAATTAACACATTTTCTTAATTTATACTTCAAGTTTAATTTTTTACAGACGGATACTCCCTCCCACTCCTCGGTCCATCCCTATTAAAACCTTTTTCTAAGACCGCCGGCGCCGGAGGCGTATAGTTCGAATCAAATTTTAAGGCCCACACCGTACGTATAAGCCCAATCCTAAAATTAACATTAGTCTTACGGACGGACTGGGCTTTGTTATTTGAATCGGCCTATACTGTTAGTGATTGATGAGGTCCAAGTGCATGCGTTGTCGATTGTAAAGAGAAGACAAGCGGATTTGACCAAAGTTTTGTATGATAATCCACACTGACAGTCAAAGGCTACTGAAAAATTGTAACACTGGAGAGTCGATTAATATTTAATTTGGGATTGTATGTTGGACACACCGATTTTGTTGTTCAGTTTTATCACGGATGGAACGCTGCATAAATATTAAGAAGTGCATTGTAAATTAATTTAGCAGTACTGTAGCACGATTATTATTTTTAAAGAAATAAAATCTCAGTAAAAATATAGGCTACTGGAGATGGACTAAGGATTTTTTGATGAAACCAAACTTAAGTTCACCAAAAAAATAAACAAAATCAATCAAAACTGAAGCTGTTTTAGATATGTAATTATAACGTTGAATAGCTTATTATTATATACTTACACTATAAAAGATTTGTAATCAAGATGTTCCAGCTGCACCAGAAAAAATTAATTTTGCAGTACAACCATTTTATTACTGATATCCTTAGTTAACACGTCTTCCTTGACGAATTCGATTATGGTAAAAAAATCTGCAAGGCCAAAATAAGAGAGTTGACGTTGGCGAACAAATCATTCTCATTATGCAGGTAGAGATTAGAGGACTACCATGTACCGCATCAACCTACCTCTACATTCTGGTTTGAATAAATTCAGGGCAATCTTCATCCAGGCACATAAATCGATGTAAATATCGCTGCAAGTGTGGCGAATCGGTAACCTCTTTTGATATCGTATCATGCGGGCTGTACATTCCCCACTTTACCCCCGTAACGAATGGAATACCTTCCTCGTCGCGGCAGAAAATCGGAACGGCGAATTATGCAGTAATGTCGCTCAGAACGGCGTTGAAGGGTCGTTTCTGAAGGCAATGGATTATTATATACGAGTGGATGCAAATCGAGAGACGGACACGCGGCGTAATTGGCAACCCTGACTGCGGTGTTGGTAGCCCTGCAAGATTTATATTGGCAGCCCTGATTGTCCTCTTGTCGGAAATAATAGCCAACTTGATGGCGCCGCAAACTAAAACAACTTTTTAAACCAAACAACGATAAAAAAAGTTTCAAACAAACAAATTTTTACAATTGTTAAAATTGTTACATTAATTCTCAAATAAGATTAGAACTTTTACGACTGTTAAATCAAATATTACTTAGTCACAGATGTTGATCATTTTTAGCACTTTGATACGGTGATCAATACTACGAAGTACATAATGTAAAGCTTTATGAAGAAACCTATCTCTAGAAATAATATTATAATTTATTGGGCCGCTCAAAAACTTATCATTTAAGATAGGAGGTAATAGGGGGGAGAGAGAGAGAGAGAGAGAGAGAGAGAGAGAGAGAGAGAGAGAGAGAGAGAGAGAGAGAGAGAGAGAGAGAGAGAAACTAGCATATTACACAATTGTTTTTACTTTACCGGTAAAGTCAAAATGAAACGCATGAATTTGGCAAGAGCCTCATAGTAATAGAAAAAAAACGCCTACGTAATTCTGGCTAGAAATTCATGTTTTCAATATTTTTTTTTAATTAGTGTTTTTCGTTCACCTAGACCGAAATCGCAGTGCGCAGTGGGGTGAGTTAATTTAGAATTAAAATTGTGTAGTTACATATCAAACGCCCTGTATTCTACCAAATAGTTTTGTATAAAATGATCGAACGATTGATGTATCTCAAGCAGTCGGCCGCGCTTGTCGGATACCCCTCATTCTTCCATCATCTCTGTTTTTCTGTCTCGAATCGTGCGGCGAATTGAAACCGCATCATACACAAGTCTTGACAAAAGCTTCATCAAGATCTCAGTCGGTAATGAATTCTTAGAAGCTTCAGATGTAGGTTGTGCCGATATATTTGTTAGTTGCATAATGAAATATTTACAGTATAAAAAACAGCTCATGCAGTAGTTAAGAAATCACATTGAAAATGATGTCTTGAGTAATTTTCATCTCACATCGATCATTAAGCTAGGGTTACTTTTATCATGTAATTTGAAGAACACTGGCGAAAAATTGCGTGTATTAAACCATGGAATACAAATAAAGATAATGTAAAATTAAATACAAAAGAAACGAACAATTAAATATGTGACAAATACGTTTTCCAAAAATAGGGCATCACGTGCTTTTTGGTTAACGATTTTACAGTTACTTAGAAAAAGGTTTCATAATTATTACTAGTGGGGACCCAAAATTCACACACGACAAAGCCAAAGGAAACGTTTTCCCAATGTTTTTTACATCATACTACACAGAAACATCCGTTTCCTGTGCCTTACTCTTGGCTGGAAAGTTAATTTTTACCGATTACTTTTGAAGTAAATAATCAAAACAATCAACTGATTGCAGCTAACTGATGTTTGTTTATTGGTTACTTCAGAGGAATGTGGTGGCAGCACAGACAGTGCAGTAGCAAGTGATTGTTTGTATATTATAGGTTAAGTTTGAAGAAGTGAGAAACACAATGGTTCATGCAAGGAATATGTTTTGATTATAAAATGGGTTTTTTCTGAGTAGTATGATGTAAAGTATCGCGCATAAGTACTTTGCAATGCACGGTAAATTTACCGTGCAGTGATCGGCAAAGAGTAATTTTTCAACCAAGAGTAAAGCATAAAAAACAGATGTTTCTGTGTGGTATGATGTAAAATAAATTTTGAAGAAGTGTCTGCAGTAACAATAACAATGAGAATATACATTGGTATAATAAGAAAACATCAAAAAACAATTAAATCATGAGTTATTCCAGTTAAGTTTTTTATTAGTTTTTGAACAATAATGTAAACCAAGTAGAACCTCATTGTCTATTTTTGTCTAATGCCAACAATAGATAATGAGCTGTATTTATGTTTCGTTTTGTCAATCTCGGCAATTATACATTTTGATTTCGATGTTTTGACATTCAAATCCGCCATTGTTGCGATGACGAATCGGTGTTTTAGCAGGAGCGAATGAATGGCACACGCATGTCACACGAGACTGGCACTTACAACAATGGCGGGCATGTTGACAAAGACTGAATCTATATAGAGGTCAAAGGTCTTGATCGGTATTGATTCGATTACATAGTAGATTCAGGAATATGCTTTAGTGTTATATTATTTTGTATGAGAAATTTACGTGCAACTACTATTTAAATAACTACTAATGTCATTAGGCTGGACTGGTAAAACATAATTTTAGCAAGCCAGGCTAGGTCCACCGGTTTCATTAATAAAACAACCTTTTATCAATAAAGAACGTCTAATCTGAGATAGAAATCAGCCGGAATTTAGTCTGAAACCGGACTGCCTAGGGAGCATTAGCAAACAAAGGAAGAAATTATCAATTCAAGGAGCAACTATATTAATCACTCGCGCAAAACTAATAACAAATAAGTTTTAATGGTTCATCCAATTTCCCTGCCGTACCAGTCAGTGCGGTATTACACTGGTAGTGTCCAACTGGAGATTTTATGTTAAACATATTAGTGTTTATTGCGCAGTATAATTGTAATTAATTTAGGATGTTTTCTTCTGTCCGTAAGGTTAATGTAATAGGCTGTCTTATACCACTGTACGTTTATTTAGTTTACAACACAGCGATTATCTTCTGCCCGAGTGCTACATTCCAGTGATCATACCTCGCAACAAACAACAGTGTGGGACCATACAAAAGTGAGTCACTTACCAACATAGCGCTATTTAATTGAGGACGCACCCCAGCAGAGGCGTACAATTACAAATCGGACATTGATTTCCAGCAATATGTTGCCGCGCACTTGGCAATTACTCGGCTGTAAAAGGGCTATACCGTGTAGCGGGCTGGGCGAGTGACGTGTGATGAGTCACCGCATTGTCACATTGTTGCCGCCAGATGGTTGTGACGTCACACGGTGTCACGGCAGTCAGCACTCGTCGGCAGTAGAGTGTTGCCAGATGTGGGGATTTTTCCCCACAGTGGCGATTTTCAACCAAGAGAATTGGTCGATGGGGATTTGGTGGGGATTTCAGCTTTGTAGGAATTTAAAAGGAGATTTTTTAATTAATTTTGGCGATTTTTGTTGGTTGAGCTTTATGACCGGTGAAGAAAGCGGGAAAAACCGCTCCGGGAATCGTGGTATATGACTGGTTTTTAATATAAGCATGCGCAATCGTATAATTCATAAGTAGTTAGAAATTACAGTATTATTTCTGTATTTTTAAGGTCCAGTGTTGTGGTTGTGGGTGCGTGAGGTTTCGTTCTGGTTCCTTAGGTATTTTTTTAATACCTCTTGTATAATTGGAAAGTTTTGTAAAGGAATAAACTAAGTGTTTTTGAATAAACTTTTAGTGTTTTAGCATGTTTGTTGTGTTTTTAGTGTTTTTGTATTAAATTGCAAATCGGTAAATTTTTACCTCAAATTAGAGAGTTTGTTTTTGTAAATATGATTAAAGTGGGGAAGTTTGGGGATTTTTCGTCTTTTCCGTATGTGGGGAAATGAGGGAAATTTCCGGTGGCACCAGTGGGGAATTGGTGAAAACATACTGAATTGGTGGGGAAACTGGCAAAACTGGAGCTGACGGTGAGGCTGCCTCCACAGACCAAATAACTACTTATCTAGGGTAGTTTTACAACTGCATGCTTATGGAGAAACACAAACTACAAGGTTTACGCAAACTTTTATTAATTGCTGGGATTTTAGTGTTCTGCCATGAGTTCCCAAATGCAAGCGCTAATATTAATTTACAAAACTACCATCAGAATTTTATTGTTGTAATAAAAACCTTGGAAATCAGTAATGAAGTTTTTATGGGTGACTTTTTAAGTTTTTGTATCCTACTTTAGGCGTTAAAGAAAGTAGCTCTGGCTTTTTGTCCATGAATTCCTGTATTGAATGATTGATCTTGATGACTATTTTGAGATGTATACAGATCTTACAATCTTCTCAAATAACAGTAAAAGTCCAAAATACTGAAACATTTCGCCTCCCAAGTCATGCATGCGTTCGAAGGAGGAGGTGCGTCAATTTCATTCATATCTTTTCTCCGTCTTATGACACTTCATTGGATGGACGGGTAAAAATCAAGAGGTTTCAAACTTAAAAGAAATGCAATTCTTACTTTGGTCAATAACGATTTAGAGAGCAATTGTCACAGAGAAAAATCAATGGTCGATTCAAACAGTGTAAATGGTTGCCATGTGGACAATTCATTTTATTGATGTTTTAACCGTTATACTTCATGAGTCAAAACACAAGGCCCATGCTGTCCATCAGCCCAATGCTAAAATTAACATTAGAATTAAGGACGGTCTTATGATTTGAATCGGCCTATAAAATTATCCATCAATAGATATACTAACAAAAATCAATTAATTGCTAAGTTTAACAATGTAAATGGTTGATATGTGGACGATTCATTAGATTGGTTGTTTTCACCATTATATAGATGGTAAAAATAACCTAAAAATAGTTATTAACAAATATTTATAATTGTAAAAAAAACAAACTTGTGAGTTGTCCATAATGTAGCAACCTTTACATAGTTCGATTCAACAATTAAGTTATCTCTGTGTGGAGTCCACAACCTAATAGGAAAAACGTCCATACTTTCTGGAAACGAAACCAGTCACACATAAAAGCACTCTAATAATTAAAATTTTACGACCGGTGTAAAAACGAATCGACATTACTTAGTAATATAATAATCGGTACTAAACCAAAACCACTCTAATGAGCTAATGACCACGTTCAAAAGTATACTATGTGAGATAAAGAACCTCCCGTGCCCGTTACGCGGACATTACGGGGAACTCACGACGTAAACGACTCATAAATTATCCCCGTGGGAACATCAGCAGGGCGTTTACGAGTTCATTTTGCCCGCGTATTTCCCATTATTTTACACCTGGCGCCGATTACCCCGTCATAAACAGTCGCCGACTTTGGCCGACCGAGCGGAACTTCTGCTGAGCGGAACTTATGCGGGCCTTGTGGAGCACAATTAGAAGCTTTAATGGGGAGATATTAAAAAATATAATCTTATTGCTAGAAGCCGCGGCATAAATCGATCAGAAGTTTGATATATATGTTGATTTTTTTTCAACCACACTTTGAATTAATGGTATTCTATCAATTCTGCCAAATAAGAGGATGTTCATATCCGAAATGAAAACACATCTGAGTAAGGCGATTTGCAGTTTAGATATTCAATCTATTTAATTCGCACAAAACAGGAAACTATTTAGAAACACCACGCTTATTTCAACTGTCGAGGAATTAGAGGAGTCATTTGTTCATGTTGATGAGTAAACGAATAACTTAAACACATCATTGGCAAATGTTCAACGTTGCGCAGCGCTATAAAACTCTCCAAATGAACAAACAAGTAATAGCATATACGAGGAATTTAGGACACATGTAAATGTAGAAATGGCGAGAAATAACCGTCGCTAAGTTAGGCGACTTTAAATATCTAAAACAATGTGTACAAATTACTTAGCATTTGTCGACCTAAAGCTGAGCGAAATGGTCTTACGCAAGGCACTCCCGGCTTGTGTACTTTGTATTACAAAGCCGCTGCGCCCTACTCTTGCTCGAGTACTAAACAGGAAATACAAAACAACTTCATATTCCAGATTCTCTTCACACTAACGGTCGAGAACACTACCACCAAGTACCAAGTAGCAGTTCGGAGCGGGTAAAAGAAATTTACTATTAAGATCATATTGAATCATTTCATTACTAGGGCCTAAAGTGAAGCTTTCATCTTGTTCTTGCCATTTGAAATAATCAGCTGATTGACTGTTTAATTTTGGTTGGACGGACAACAATTGGTGAAATGAGTGAGTTTCACACGCAGTAACTTGAACATCTATACGGTAAGTATCATAAACAATATGCGCAGTAGACCAGCCAATCAGCAACCGTTCTGCTGGTCGGTGGTGCGCACCAGCGACAGGACTACTTTTACACTTATTATTGCGCAAGTCGACGCACCAGCAAGTCTCACTGCAAGCCAGATTAGTACCAACCACAGACAGCTGATTTATTATTATAACATGTTTCTTAAGCTTCTAACTCATCATTTATCTCAAGATTAAATATTTATTTGTCAACAAATGAAGGCTATGTTTCATTCTAGTAATGAAAAATCTCAAGAGATTTGGCGTAGTTTCACGAGATTTGCACGTGAACTTGCTGAACCTTCTTTCAAGTGTTAGACTACCGTGACGTCACATCTTTTTCTTACTCTCACCTGCGCAAGATATCTACCGTATAAAGATATTCTAGGTACTGTGAGTTTCACTAATTAATACTACCATCAACAATGCAACAATGAATTGTAATTGATAATAATAACCAATTAATAACCACTCTCGATGCAATCGATAGCTCATCATCGACGCGCGACGCACACGTTTGCAGAATTGGTATATTATAAGCGAAAAGCTAACGTCCTCGACAACAGCTGATTCGTTTTCTCCCTAGGATAAGAGCTTCTTTAGAACCGCACTGCATGGAATGAAAACTGCCGTTTCCGCAGCTGTATAACAAAAAGGTCTTTTCAATTAACTTAATTTGCCGAATTACAAATAGTAATTAATAAAGCAATTGCTTAAAAACATTTAAATCTAACCCTCTACCTGACGACCCCATGAAACTTCAGAAAACGATAAATTATAAAACAATAAATTACACAACATTTGCCATGATGCAATTACTGCAAATATGGACACCTGTGATTAAAGGTGAAAAGATCTAAATCACGGCATTTACGACCAGAAATGCAATACCGCGCCTTTATGGCGGAATCACACGCAAAGGCCTTCAGTCGCTACAGCCAGGCAGAAATCGTGACCTCTTCTGGTCAAAGTGGGTTTAAAATAGACGAGTTTACATCCGCGATCTCTCTGTGCCATTTAAGAGGGTCATAAATGAATCCGTCAATAACCTAAACAATAGGAGGCTATACGGTTTTCCATTTGGCATGGCGTGTAAGGGATTAAGGAGACCCTTGCTCTCGCACGCACACTCACCGACGCGGAGCGGCCGGCCTCACCACCCTCTGACCGGCAGGTAGATGACTCATGCACTAGGGTCTTAAGTGAGTAATTGCATTTTTTTAAAACATCAATTTTATCTAATGATCATAACATATTTGAAATCTTCGTGAAATTACGAGAAAAACGATACCAAATAGGTACGTATATTGTTAAGCTAATAATTCATTAAAGTTGCGTGCTGTTACGACTCATGAAACATATAACCATAGATTAATCTATAAGTAAAAGTAGATTTATCCATTTTTCAAGTAAAAGAAAAATTTCGTGAACTTCCCATTTTGATAAAAAATAACTATTTATTTAATTCTTTCAGTTGCCTGAGGCGAGTCAGAGGAGTAATTTATTTTGGAAGTAAGCAATGAAACACATGGATACAGCACGGAAACAACGTATATGTAATAAATATTTCAAAGTCCTACAGAAAATTTTAGAGAAAATTTAAACTGCAAAAACTCCCTATTACAGATGACAAAAACTACCTATTAGACGAATAAAAATTCACATAATAAACTAATTTAAGAATGTTTTGAAATTACTTTAAGCTGAATATAAATATTGGTAACTTAGGGGTGTTTATTAACATGAAACAATTTTGCATCCTTTCTAAAAAATTACAAAATGATGATGTACACATTGTTAAAGACTTTTAATGTTCAAACTATTTTAAGGCCGTTGATTTTATTATTATTTGATAGCACTAAATAATATGTTATCACAAGTAGTATTATAAGACAAATACACATAATATTGATCAAATGCAGAACATTAACTGATTTTTTAAACACATAATGTAAGCTAAATGTGATCAAACTTAAAATAATAGGTTGTTTAAAATTTAAAGATTGACAAAACAATACCGTACTCATTTCATCTTTATATGTACTGTACATTACTCAATCTTAAAAATGGGTTAAAAACGCCCTGTATTATTGTCCAAGTTAAAAATCGCATTAATAATAAATAATGACAATAGTAATAGTTTTAGTTTTTTTCAAACATTATCCAAACCAAACAGATTTGTGGGCGTATTGCCTTAATATATCACCGTAACAGCACGAATTTGGTATCATTTTTCTCGTCATTGCACAGAGATTCCAGATATAATAACATAGATGGTCAAAACTGTAGTAAATAAAAAGGTGCCATTCAGTACTAGAGGCCCCAGTGCATGAGTCATCTACCTGCCGGGCGAGGTGGGGCGGGACGGACGGGGGGTAGCTGCGTTTGTGTGTCTGTGTGTGTAAGGGTCTCCTAATCCCTTACACGCCATGCCAAATGGAAAAGCCTATAGATAAATGTGTATTGATTTCATTTTTTGTAACTCATCAATCATTACTTTACTGATATTTGTTGATTCAGTAGAGGTTTTTCATTAAGACACAAATGTGTCATATTAGTGCTACTTTATATGTTAAATAAAGTAGCAATCAACGATAAGACCTTATCAATCTCATCATCTTGCGCAAAAGTGGACTAAGTCAAATCGTCACACAGAGCTGAATCTACTAAAAAAAGAACATCCATAAATTTCAAAAGGATCCGATGATAGTTGAGGAGAATTCCGTGCGTAGATTGTAAAATCTTCATCATTGTTGAATTACGTCGAACAGTTCCCATTTTTCTACTGTAATTCAGCTACTGTAAAATTCAGAGCAGAATATGGCAACGTGCCAAAACCACGGTCCTCCGTTCAACCGGACAGTGCGTTCGGCGGAACTCAACAGTGATGAAAAAAATTTCAATTTGGTAATTCAATTTAGATGATACATTGCAAAACTCGAAATGGTTTCAGTGAAGAGTTTGTGTGAGAGGCCAACAAATGAGAAACTATGACGACTTGTAAAGAATAATTTTAAAAATTCATGTTTTTTACTATATTAAATCGACTATTTGAACCAATCTCCTACTTTCTTGCCCAAACCTTTTGTCTTTATTGGAATGAAATCTATGAAATTGAAAATAAAAATATATTCAAACTTAAGGACTCTCTTGTTGAACGGTGTCCATACACATTAGATGATCTGTAATTCTTAGTTTTAATGGGACAACCCTACCATAACATATTTCCCTCTTTGGGGAGGTTTTGACTGATCTCATGCCATCAGAACGTGGTTAATCGGGACGACTCCTCAGGAGTAAGTGAACCCAAAAGTCTGGTTAAAAACTGCTTCCATCCGTTAACACCAAAGCTTCAAATTTTCCTCACAACACGATTCTCTGCTTTCGTTTACACAGGAGCGACACGGACGGGGAGGCGCCAACGAGACACCCGACACCCGGCTCTCGTCTCAAGGCGACTCCTGTATTGACTGCTGTTCCGGTCCTGACCACACTCCACACTCCACACACTCCGCACTCTGTATACTACAATGCGGGTCAGTTCTCTCCACGTCCGCGTCGGGCCAGCCGACTTTGTCCAAGGTTCCGCCAAGGGACGATTCTAACTTTGATTTAAACTTACGATGGAAAAGAGCGGACTGAACAACCAAACATTATGTGTCACTCGTGAAAGTGTTGACGTATGGTTTTTATTTGAAATTACATTAAACAGCAAAAACAGACAAATAATGGAATTACCTGAATCATATACCTCACCGACAAATATAAAGTCCTTTGGAAAGATCCATAACCTTTACTAAGAGGTTAGTAAGTAAACAAAACAATAATAAAACGTGTATTTAACGGTTGGATGTATACTGTTCGCTTGTGATTTTCCGAATTCAAAACCAGATTCTCATAGATTTTTCAAGTCCGTTCTTAATTCTAGTCCGTTAAATTTCAAACTGAGAGCATTTAAATCATTTAATATGCATCATGGTTTGATGGCGAGTCTTCGGTAGGAGTGAAGAGTTCGGTTTGCTAATTGCAAGATGTATCCATTAGTAAAATCTCCAATTTTGGCGTTTAAGCCCATAAGTATATAAGTAGAGTCTCCGTATGTTAGGTAAGTGTAAGTGTGTTAGGTTTTCTAGAGTTGAAACAAATAATAAAAATAATAAGCTGCACGTTACTTGGCCAACAAAACAGCCATAATCTACCCCATAATGCCATAATGCCATAATGCCTGCATAATCTAGAATCAAAAGATACTTAAAAAAAGCTCACAGGTTTAGAACACTGTCGCTGCTTTTCCGCAAGTTCTTCCCATTCGGATCACGGAGCAGGTGGCACAAAGTCAGGTCCGCCGAGCGATTCCTAGTATACCTGGTCTAGCGGTCGCCGTCGCCGGATCCGGCGATTTGCTAGGAAACGCATCAATCTGCCAATTACTGCATTTCTTTCTCGATGCCTCGGCCATCTGACCTCGCGTCATATGGATTCCTGGCGAGTCTCCGCTACCAGCACGGAGTAGAGAGATGAATTTTGAAGAAACGTCTATAGCATAGTAAGTAGCATAGTATCTTACTAATCTTACTGTGACTTTTACATGCTTGAAAACATACATTTTAAAAACTGCAAATCTGAGAAAAAGGTTTCCACTATGACCACCGCCCAAATTAAGTTCTTCTGAAGCTCTGATGGCCTCGTTGCGAGTTTAAAAAGAGCAACAAAGTTAAATTTAATGCTGCTGGAAAATATTATCAAGAATACCTTGTCATTAACTTGTAGCTACAATCATGGACAAATGTCAAACATATTTACAGAAATAATAAAAGATACAATGTACGTATATTATTCTTACATATAACATAAAAACAAATCCCTCCTAATTATCAGAAAGGTAATCCTGAACACTGTAACATTCCTTTGATAATAAAAAAACCGTAACTTTCTTTTGAACCTTACCTCGATTGATTCGCCTTTGATGGAATTTGGGAGGGAATTGAAAATTTTCACTACGATAAAAAAGGTCTGTTTTTCTAAAAATGTAGTTTTGTGTTGTGGAATGATTAAAGTCATGGAATGTGTAAGGTCGTAACTACTATTATTACGAAGTTGGAAAAAATGCTTGTTTTTAAAGAAAAAATAAGACATTTTCGATGCGGTACATAACGTGCCACAATTTACGACCCTTAAGATATTTGAAAATCAACTTACCTCTTTCTTTTATTTCGTACACACTTAATTACTTTCGCAAAACACTTTTTTTATTCTTTAACATTTCCCTCCACATCAAGATTAACGACCGAAATGCTTCATTATGCAGTCCGAATTCCTACGATTGCAGAGTGAAGGTACAACGCATTAAAAAATCGCACGAATGCCTTCCTTTTCGGTTCCCAGGAACAAAAACAACGGGGAAAGTATCATTAGTGAATAATTGGTTTTGGAATCGCGTCTGATTGGAAATTCTTGTGATTGAAAATGTGTTTTGCGGAATTCCAGCGCGCCGCCTGACGCTCTATATTTGGGAACGATCCGGCAAAACACGCTAGGCGAGTGGACGCGCGGCCCGTCCGACCGCCGGCTCTGGACTCTGGATAAATAAGAAATAAAATTTGCAAAAAAAAAGTATAATACAGCTAATATTTTGACCGGGGAGGAAAATTCTCTCCTTCAACAGGTTTCGAAGGGAATGACGTTAACAATTACATATTTTAAATGCGGATGTACAATTTCTGGCGGTAAATCTATGCTGGCAATGCGGCTGAACCCAGAATTAATTGCAATCTAAAGAAATAGAGTACAAATAGAGTACAGTGGACGAAACCCTTTGTCTAATCTTGTTAGTTTGTACTTTGTTTGTGTTATTTTATTAAGGGGATAAAGTATTAATTTTATACAACAATAAAAGTCTATTTTGTTAAATTAATAACAATGTTCTGAGTGAAAAGTAGTTTCATATCGCTAACGACTATGTATTAGATCGTATCGTATCGTACATGCACACGCGTCAACCCAACCAGAGGACAGGTCAACACGAATTTCCACGACTTCCAGAATGCCAGTATATTTTGCGTATTCTTTGAATTTTTTTTTTATTTCTCGATGCCTTTTACAGGTTACTGTTCAAGCGATGTTTCCTATCCAGATTTATTAGTAAGATAAATATTCAGGTTGTTTTATTTGTAGTATTTTTATATTCAGAGATTGTTGTAACTTGTTTTTATTTATCAGCTATGATACATGTTCTTGATAATCTCAATAATAACACGGCAGTTTTCAGCTCCAGGACTGCAGGTGGCTGGCTGGTCATCGCCTGCAAATTAGCGGCCGCCTCGATATAAAAACACAGATAAGTGAATGTACTTCGGAGCCAAATGGCACCTTTGATACAGCTATTAGTGCCGTGGCTTTTTGATTGGCTGCGTGTGGCTTCACTTCATGATTATTACGTGTCGAAAGGTTTTTTGACAAACGTTCAGAAACTGTATAACAAGAGTTAACTAGCCTTTTTTATGTGGTTATTAATATAGTTTAAATATTAAACGTGGCAAGAACGAAAAGATTCATGAAAGGAATAATGACAATCTTAAAGTAATGACAATGTTAAAGTTTCTCGTGTTTCAATCAACTTTCAACAATTTCGGAAGGGATAATGTCCAACAAGTGGATAAAAAAGATAACAGTGGTCCTATTCACAGCTTTTAAAGGTTGGTGAACAGGATAAAATAATAAGGTCTGTAAAATTATAAGAATCTGGACATTTCTGACATTATGTATCGTACTTAGAAGAATTTTCAACAAGTTAAACTTACATTTTTTTCTTTACTGGAGACATCAACGCACCAAATGCGTATTTTCGGGTGAATAAATATGTTTTCTTTCAAGTTCACAATAAGATAGTAGGTATTCCACGTCTGAAGCACAAATATGACATCTCAACTCCCTGAGAACATTTTTAATGCCTATGTGCAACGTCTGAACAATATTGTTGTTAGAATGTATGTAATCAAAATAATTGATTGTCTAGAGGTAGAGAAAGTTGGGTTAACCACAGTAATTGCTATCTGGAATGTAAATTTATGATTTACAGTATAGATCAAGAGGCGAGATCCTTCATGTTACAGCATTTCAATAACTTATACTGTGAAAACGATGAGAAAATCACATTCAAAATCACAAGAACACTAGTCATTCTGGTTCATGCGGTAGGATATGGCGGCAATTTAGTCAATCGTGGTTCATCAGACACCAGTAAAATACACACCTGGAGATTTGTCTTGCGCAACCTTCAGTGGCAGAGAAATTTTCCTTTGGCAATACTTCTGAGTACGAGAGAAAAACAAACGTTCGTAAATCTGTATCAAAAGGTCACTTCAGTGAAGTTAATTGAGGAAATGTTTTCCATGAATTTTAAACTTTAATCAAGTAAATTAGACGATAGCCTAATACCAGACCGCTTGAGAATATTTTTATGTATTACAGAAATTATATGGTTTATAAATCGCTTAAGCATTTCTGATAAATTTAATCTCGTTTATAATATAAGGTGATGCAAAGAGAACAGCGGGGCATACAATACACTGGAACCATGCTAGCAAGAATTGAAAATCCAGGACAAACTTAAAATAAGATTGCTCGGTTTATTATAACGATGACATTTATAATTCAAACCTAATGGACAAAAACTAATAAAAATTAAAGACAATTCAACACAATTTGTAATAACGGTTAAATTTATGATACAAACCTAACTAACAAGTTCGCAGTATTAGATTTCAAAAGTCTTCTCATAGGCTCTACAACGTTTCCTTTACTGGTTTACTCGCACAACTCATGGTGGCGGCAGTTCGAAAGCCATGGCAAAAGGAAGAAAACGTCTCACAGTTTACAGCGCACCAGTAACAAACCAGCGATCTCTATGTAACAAACTTATTCTTATACTTGTTACTTCCCCACACCACCTCCTACGAAGACGTAAAACGCATAGCCTACGCATCACGTGTACAAAGCCTTTGGATTGCACTGAAGACTAGTTAATTGGTTTCCTACTTTATATTTGCATTGTAAGGTAAGCGGTCAATTTCTCAGTGAACGTTTCAACTAGCAGAATAAAGTGAACAACTGAATTGATTTGAATGAGAACAAATAGAGGACTGTTACGGTCCCGTTCTAATTGATTCCTTTTGTGCAGGCCATTGTTTTCTGACGTTTTACAGCTCACCTCTTGCATCTAGACCGGGAGAATCGAGGAAAGAAAATTGTTGAATCACGGTCTCATTAAGAGCAAATTATGTCTCAAGTTCACCCTTATTGACGAAAACTGAGAGCCACAATCATCCCGTCGGAAGGCTGCAAAACACCTCTTTAAATTTCAATCAAAATACTATGGATAACAAAAAAATACTAATTGTAGCACCGAAAGTAAGACTGTTTGTTATTAATAGGTCATATAATCGTTACCTGTAGCCACTTATTCCGTCTGAAGCCTACAAAAACGCAACTGTAAATAAGAAACTAAATATCATGGATGACAAAAAAATACTACCTCGTTGCACCGAGAGTAATACTGTTGTTCATACTTCAATATCGACTGTCTTCATGTCATCAAGAAAATTAAGATCACAACCATATCATATCGTAGGAACTCGGCCGTATTAACAATAATCGGATTACTTCAGACAAGTCTGCTTACTGTAGGGTTTACATCGGCTTATTTTCTTGTGACTGAAAGAAAGGTGAATCACTCCCTAAGCTGTTCACTTCATGTACAATACTTCTTTTATTCGCCGAATAACTCAACAGTTATCATATTACCAGACAAATGCTGTATGGTGGTCAGTAAAGAATGCACAAATCATCTGCTGGCG
The DNA here is from genome assembly GCA_035578135.1 of Flexamia atlantica. Taxonomy (NCBI): domain Eukaryota; kingdom Metazoa; phylum Arthropoda; class Insecta; order Hemiptera; family Cicadellidae; genus Flexamia; species Flexamia atlantica. The sequence continues at coordinate 38,641,577 of JAQJVK010000008.1, read as the reverse complement.
AGTATCAAGTATCAATCAACAGGACTGTTCGCCATACGGCTTGAATCTACTTACGCTCAAACCTTAAACTGCCAACCAAATCAAGAACTAAAGACAACCCGAGCAGACGTCAGGTGCGATTAGTCCGCCGTCCACCGTGGTTCATTATCTGCGGGCCGAAGAGTCATTATAGGCGGTAAATTGCCCTTTGCTACTCCAGTTTGGCGGGATAAAAACATTGATAAGTGGTCTCCACCCATTACATGGCACCTCGGCCCTGTCGCTATTCGTCACTTGTTGAAACATCTCCAATATCTTGGCACATCATCAAAATCGCTAATCTCGCTTTGGAAGGTTGTTTTTTTATTACTTCCTGCTGAACGAATCTCGTTTAAGTATTTTATGAAATTAAAACCCAATCTGCAACTCATACATATTTAACTGTATTTCTTTTTAATAAATTTGATAATAGTGGACAATTTATTTATCTCTGCTGTAGCTAGAAATGCTCCGAGTGGCGAAGAACATCAAGTTCGACTTCTGTAAAAAACCATGCCTAAAAGACATGTTCACAAATACCATTTCTGGAACAAGCTTCTTAAGCATTATGTGAACTTAGAGCCAAGAAAAATCCTTACTGTATTTGTTACATAATAACTTACTGCATATCTTTCTTACCTAAAACAACATAGAAAAGGCTATTTTCCTTGTATAAAAAAATCTTCAAACACTTTCTCAAGATAACTCTCTGACTTGATGGATTAAGAAATCAACTTAGTCTTTGTAACGGTAATTGTACATACCTCATAACTATCACATTCTCTTCCAGTCCGAGAACTATTTCATGGCCAAAGCTTGGCCGCAAGAATGCTGGAAAGTAGTTTTTTTTATCTCCAATTTCGTCGGCCTTTTTGTGTACGTAATTGAGTCTTGACATTCCTCCTCCTCTCGCGCTTTACAAAATGTCAACAGTATATTTTACCAAAATCGCATATAAATCGCCATGACTCGTGAAACTGCGGGGAAGTTGAAACATTTTTTTCTTCGCGTTAGAAGGGTATTTCGGGAGAAAAAAGACCAAGGACAGTTAAATTTTAAATTGGAAAATAACATCTGGAAGTAAACAAAATTATGCTAATTAATTTCGCGATTCTGAACCTGGAAATTGATCCAGTCTTTGGGGGATAAACATATAAAAACGAGCCAACAGTTGTCCGTTCAACTCTGTTACAAATACTTAAAACATTTTAAAATGAAACTCAATCCAAACCACGATTGAAGGTAAAGGACAACTCAGACCGACAAACATGGACAAAAACAAAAAATTGTCGACTCCCATCGACCGTATGTATTTTAAATACCGCCAATGGAGAGTATAATATTCTTAGCGATTTGTTTGACCGGCGGTGAGATAATCCCGTGTCATGTAGAGATTAGGATCAGTATCTGGTACCAGAGGCCGCGCGGGCCCGACACGTGTACAATAAACCGTACAACCGGTGGGATGTCTTACATGGAAGCCCCTGCTAAACATGCCGCCGAATAATGGTTCAGTGGTGAATTTAAATACGGTTCTGGTGCAGACAATAGAGATAAATAATTTCAAATTGCTGCTTATACGTACTTACTTGTAAGATTGGAAATTAAGTAAATTTCGTGCGGAAACCTTTTCTGCCTTGAATTTTCAAGAGCTAGTGGTTTATTGTCTTCAAAATTTTAAAATTACTTCACAAGTTCACCTATGTTTGGCATGGATAAATAATTAAGTCAATGACTATAAATAAATAATTTGACTTTAGATTCAAAGTCAATGATATAGCTAGCTGTCCCGCCAAAACTTCCGGAAACGATATTTTTTGCCTGCTTTACTCGCGGAATCAATTTGTTGCGATCAAAGAATCTATACCCCGTGAAAAACATATTGGAGCTTGGGTGCTTATGAACAAAAGCGGTTTGAACCGCTAAGTTAAGTTTCTTTTGGTTTGGAAGGTCAACAAATGATTTAATTGAATCATGTTTGTTTATTTAACGAATTGATGGCTTTGAATGTCTTCCAGACAAAAAAATCCGGTTCTAAATCGCTTTTATTTGCAAGCACTCAAGATTTAACATTTTTTTCTCGAGGTTTATCTATCAAGGAATAAAGGCGTCAGATTCAACTGCTCAGAGTCAAGAACACAAAATGCGCCAACAACCCTTACGGCGTATTTTACGAGGAATACGATTAAAAATATTGTAGTATGCTGTATGCATGATGTGGCAGCTTTGTTCCTTGCTAAGTCCAGTTGCTAATTCTTATTCAACCCAATTAACACTGATAATTAGCTCCGGCACTCTGAAATCCAAGTAATAAGTAATCAAAAAGTTGTTGCCAGGATCAAACTGCTTGAGCTATATAACCACCCAGTCAACTTAATTCGACCCGACACGAGCATCGATCTCCCCACAAAGCTCGATCTTGCCCTTTCTTTCTCCGCGGTTTTAATGACCAGCTCCTTGAAACATTAGCCGCTATTATCCCCTGAAGCCCTGCAAGTCTGTGGCGTGATCTTGGACATTACGCGGCTTGGCCCAACCACAGGGGGTCAGTAGTGAAAAAGTTGTCCACCTAAATCGATCTTTCGCCAGATCAGATACAAAAATGTGTCAAACGAGTTTCAAATCCTTACCTCTGCAAAAATTAGCTAGGTACTACATAAATTACTTGATTGCCTCACTCTCAGAAGATTGTTAAATCAATATTGACTGAATCCTGAACAAAGTTCTGGTACGGTATTCAATACTGAATCCAGCCGATATTTTTGTCGAAACAAAGTTTGACCTTTAAAATAGTAACTTTCAGGCGAGTAAAAATTAACTGCTTAAGAATTTCAAAACTTCTATTTAAGTGACTTCTATTCTTGCGGATAAGCTTTTTCATGGAATTTCAACTGTGGATGAAATTTCAGGGTGGTATCACAATTTTTTTTTATCTCCTCCCACAGAAAACTTGAAAGTGTGCAACAAAATTTGGGTATCTATTTTAATCTGTCCGAATGCCCGTAAAGCCCTCCACTTTAGACGAAAAGTCGTTCGATAAAACATGAGTTTTTGACCAAACAGATTTTTTTAATAGTTTGACCTGAAGCAATCTTACTCAAATAATTAAAATACTTCAAACTAATATCTTAAAATATTACGTACTTTTGGGAAAAACGTGTGAACATTTGTAAATCTCCTTTTCAAAACCAACATGGCCTATACACTGGCGTGAGTTATACAAGCTGCCTACATCTCGAAGATAAAAACGGTCCGAGAACAAAATATTACGCAACGAAATATTACAACAAGCACACTTTGTTATCCGACTGGACATATCGTAATTACAGTATATTCGTGGTGATGGCCGGAGCCGGGTGGGGGTCTCCGGGTCCGATGCCCGTACATGGCGGGGTCAAAGGTTACCAGCTGCCCTCTCCGGCCGCGCCATCCATCCTCGCGGACCTAGATGCTAGATGCTAGATGCTAGATCGCTCCGTTATAGAGTCATCTGTTGCGCGCTCCGACTCCGCTGGAATCTCGTCTCATATGGCGAGATTATCGGGAATATCGTTCAACGCGGTCGGTCACGAGATGAGATATGTAGTAGTTGCTCACAATCGGGCGATTTTCCACAGCGTTGAGGCTGAAAAGTTATTATGTTTATTTAGTTTGTTGCAGAATTACGTTTAAAGTAACGTATTGCTGGTTTAACTATAAGAACAGAATACTGAAGGCTAAAACTTAAGATTAACCCGTTAATATAACACCTTCTATATTGTAGGGTTGTTTGCAAGTTAAGGTGATGTCCAATTCAACGGAATCAGAAGAATGGAAAAATGTAATGGAGTTTATTTTGTATTTTTTAATAGCCAGCTATACAAAAACATTCTTTACAAAATCCCTTAGTAAAAATCGAATTAAATTAGACCCACTTCCGCCGCACTTTAAAACATGTTATATGAAAAAGATGTCAGTAGTGAAGGAAAAAACTGTGTTATTAGTGAATAAAAAAGCTGTCATGTAAATAAGGGAGAATGTTTGGAGAAAAACTGACAAAATGGATAAGCACTATGTACAAGTATTATTCTGCATACAGCTTTGACCCAACTGAAATAATTATATACGGTATATTGATTACTCACGAGCCAATTCACAAATCGCGACCGCGAATGTGCCAGGTGTTGCCACTAAGTCATTCCCAGCTCCGCACGATCTAACGAGCAAATCACCCGACACAGGGGGCTGACACTCGCGAAATCCACAACCGCCATAAACTCAAGGGCGACAGGCACCAACCGACCGTCGTGTCGTACATAAAGGTCCCGATGGTTTATATACAGTTGCTGACGTAACGCGCGTATACGTACGTATTGGAGTTGCATCCACGACGCACGACACGACGGCGCACGCGCACAACATTGGTGGTCGTGGTCGGGGTGTACCCCAGGGGTCCGTCCTTGGACCACTTCTTTTTATTCATTGATACTGTCCCGCCATTGCCGATGTAATAAGTTCTAATGAGTTGCGAGCTTTTGAACCGCACGACGAGGTTATTTTGACTGTTCACGATCGACCGTAGACGGTGTTGTGAGCTCAGTGTCAAAATGGATTCAAAGGGCTCTGAACGTGCAATTTTAATTAGGCCAAATTAATAGTGCGCAGCTCTTGTCTGACCGTTACAGGCAAGTTTGCACGATAGTCGATCAATCATAACTGAATAATGATATCAGCCTTAAATAATTGCAGTGTTCTTATTTTATTAAATATGATTGGAAATTTAAATCCAAGAATTTAATGGAAATTGTGAAAGAGATTAATTAACCAACTGTAGTTTGTCCTTTTGTAATTCTATTGATAGTAAATTTTCTTTCTTAGCTAACAATTTACATAAAAAATCCTATTTGTCTTAATAAAACTAAGGATCGTTTATTTATCTCCCTTTCAGATATAAAAATAATTTCTAATTAACACCTATGCCAAACCACTACGCTAAGAAAATCGAAATTTTGCATATGGCACTTACTAATAAGGGATTTTTCATAGTCCCCTTAGGACTCTGTCTTATACATAGGGTAATAGTTTGTGTGTTTGGGTTTATAAAGAACTAGCTAAACCCGACAGACATTGTCATGCCTTTGACTTTAAACGAACGATCACCTGTTTCAACGTCATTAAAGGATTTGTAAATAATATATTTCCATAAGGTTAATTTGGGAACCCTTTTAGATCTCTGGGAAGGAACCAAAATTAAGTTAGGACAAAATGAACGGCTTAATAACCTTATTTGTGAAATTTTACTTACATATACCAAGTATCATGGAAAACGGTCTGACGGTGTCCGAGTACATAAACTCCAAATGTATACACAAACCAACATTCTTTTTTTGTATAAATAAAATAAAATAGATTTTTTGTTTGTATTTACAGTTGGCTGCTACCTATTTAAAACGTAAGTCAACAGATCTTATCTATTGTAAATAACCAGTGAAGCGGGGTTCAATCGTTACCATCAGATAGTAGATATATAAAGTCTCAAAATATTCGCCACGAGGAACCCCCTCATGTTATTTCGAAGCTCTGAACTTCATCAGCTATGACAGTGCGAACGTCACGTAATCACGACCCCTCGCTTACATCACGTAACGTGCGTTACAACCACCCAGCCACCCAGCCACCCAGCCACCCAGCCACCAGCCACCCAACGCCCGCGCGTGCAATCTCATTAAATCTTCAGCTGCATTAGCGTCCATCACTGCAACGCTAAAGCGTGTACGGCCTCTAATAGTCGAGTGTTTGCATCCTGAACCCGTCCGACCTTTCTGGCCGCGCGCCCGACGCCGGAGACATTTATTATTCCGAATATAATTGAATACAATAAAACCGCATGACCTATGGGGCGAACTGGGCAGTTTCTGCCCACGCGCCCTTTGTGTCGAGGCGCTAGATGACTGTTGTAGTTTGTAGTGCGGATTGAAATATTGGGACTTTGTATCGACGGGCGTCTGATAGTCTCTAGATAATTGTTGTAGTTTGCAGTGCGGATTGAAACATTGGGACTTTGTGACGAGGGGCGTCTGATAGGCGCTGGATAGTTGTTGTAGTTTGTAGTGCGGATTGAAACATCGGGACTTTATGACGAGGGGCGTCTGATAGGCGCTGGATAATTGTTGTAGTTTGTAGTGCGGATTGAAACATCGGGACTTTGTGACGAGGGGCGTCTGATAGGCGCTGGATAATTGTTGTAGTTTGTAGTGCGGATTGAAACATTGGGACTTTGTGACGAGGGGCGTCTGATAGGCGCTGGATAATTGTTGTAGTTTGTAGTGCGGATTGAAACATCGGGACTTTGTGACGAGGGGCGTCTGATAGGCGCTGGATAGTTGTTGTAGTTTGCAGTGCGGATTGAAACATCGGGACTTTGTGACGAGGGGCGTCTGATAGGCGCTGGATAGTTGTTGTAGTTTGCAGTGCGGATTGAAACATTGGGACTTTGTGACGAGGGGCGTCTGATAGGCGCTGGATAGTTGTTGTAGTTTGCAGTGCGGATTGAAACATCGGGACTTTGTGACGAGGGGCGTCTGATAGGCGCTGGATAGTTGTTGTAGTTTGCAGTGCGGATTGAAACATCGGGACTTTGTGACGAGGGGCGTCTGATAGGCGCTGGATAGTTGTTGTAGTTTGCAGTGCGGATTGAAACATTGGGACTTTGTGACGAGGGGCGTCTGATAGGCGCTGGATAGTTGTTGTAGTTTGTAGTGCGGATTGAAACATCGGGACTTTGTGACGAGGGGCGTCTGATAGGCGCTGGATAGTTGTTGTAGTTTGCAGTGCGGATTGAAACATCGGGACTTTGTGACGAGGGGCGTCTGATAGGCGCTGGATAGTTGTTGTAGTTTGCAGTGCGGATTGAAACATCGGGACATTGTGACGAGGGGTGTCTGATAGGCGCTGGATAGTTGTTGTAGTTTGCAGTGCGGATTGAAACGGGACTTAGTGACGAGGGGCGTCTGATAGGCGCTGGATAGTTGTTGTAGTTTGCAGTGCGGATTGAAACATTGGGACTTTGTGACGAGGGGCGTCTGATAGGTGCTAGATGATTGTTGTAGTTTGTACGGATTGAAACATTGGGACTTTGTGACAAGGGGCGTCTGATAGGTGCTAGATGATTGTTGTAGTTTGCACGGATTGAAACATTGGGACTTTGTGACAAGGGGCGTCTGATAGGTGCTAGATGATTGTTGTAGTTTGTACGGATTGAAACATTGGGACTTTGTGACGAGGGGCGTCTGATAGGTGCTAGATGATTGTTGTAGTTTGTACGGATTGAAACATTGGGACTTTGTGACGAGGGGCGTCTGATAGGTGCTAGATTATTGTTGCAGTTTGTACGGATTGAAACATTGGGACTTTGTGACAAGGGGCGTCTGATAGGTGCTAGATGATTGTTGTAGTTTGTACGGATTGAAACATTAGGACTTTGTGACGAGGGGCGTCTGAAAGGTGCTAGATGATTGTTGTAGTTTGTACGGATTGAAACATTGGGACTTAGTGACGAGGGGCGTCTGAAAGGTGCTAGATGATTGTTGTAGTTTGTAGTGCGGATTGAAACATTGGGACTTTGTGACAAGGGGCGTCTGATAGGTGCTAGATGATTGTTGTAGTTTGTACGGATTGAAACACTGGGACTTTGTGAGGAGGGGCGTCTGATAGGTGCTAGATGATTGTTGTAGTTTGTACGGATTGAAACATTGGGACTTTGTGACAAGGGGCGTCTGATAGGTGCTAGATGATTGTTGTAGTTTGCACGGATTGAAACATTGGGACTTTGTGACAAGGGGCGTCTGATAGGTGCTAGATGATTGTTGTAGTTTGTACGGATTGAAACATTGGGACTTTGTGGCGAGGGACGTGTGATAAGCGCTAGATGATTGTTGTAGTTTGTAGTGCGGATTGAAATATCGGGACTACGACAGGACGCGGGCGTTTATGAGATGGTTTATTCTCTCCAGAGTCTTGCATATTTATGACACTGAGGGCGAGGGCTGTAAAGTAGATTGTAAACATTATTGATAATGACATATGCTACATTTAATGTTCACAGTACAGAATATCTTAGATTCTACATACCGATATAGAATGCGTCAGAATTAGCGGAAACCGTTGATTTTGTAATCTCTGATATGAACATTTTACAAATTGAAAAATGTACAATTCAAATATGTTTATATTGAACTATTTAAGTCAGAGTCGGATAATTTTTTATTTATTTGTATTATATATAAAAAAAACTATAAAGAAAGGTTTATATGAACCTTTATTTAAAGGTTTCTTCAAAATTAAACAACCACCATATTTTATAAAAATAATCTTACCGTTCTAGTATTATTAGTCAAACAGTTCTATTGTTGTTTGTATAAAAAAACATAAAACAAACTCTGGACGAATTTAAGTCACAAATTGATTTGTAAAAATGTGCACTCAGTTGATTTGCGTTTCGTATAGTATACAAATAGGTACTCTGTAACTCAAATTTGCTGTAATTCCACTTGCTACAAAGGGCCTAATATACATAAATATCTCTGCACGACAAAAGAAATGGTTAAATTAAATTGACTATGTTAGTTGCTTGGATTAGTAATCATGTTTTATTATAAGAAATACTTCATCTTTTCATAACATTAATACGGTTAAATTGTTGTATGCATCCTTAGCCAGAAGTAGATTGGAATATGGTTGTGTTATATGGGATCCTTCACATAAAATTTACTGTCAAAAACTTGAAGTTTTACAGAATAACCTTCTACGCTATTTATATTTTAGAACTTTTAATCGGGGTGCCCCAAAAGATTTTCCTACAAGTATCCTTAGAGGTATGTTTCACTTTCAAAAGCTCTCAGATAGAAGAACAGTATTTTTGATGCAGTTTTTACATAAATTGTTGAACAATAGAATTGTTAGTATGCATCTTTTAAATAAATTAAATTTTCATGTTCCCAGAAGTAATTTAAGACTTTCTAAATTTTTTGTCATTCCTTGTTGCAATACTGAAAGTCATTTAAATTTTCCTTTCTTGAAAATGCCAAGAATTTATAATAGTAATCATACCAACTTGGATTGTTTTGCAGATACATATAGTTTATTTACCAAAAAATGTTTAGCCTATCTTTTTAATTACTTATAAATTTTCATATTCTGTGTTATAGTAACAATGTGCCATCGTAATCTTCATTTCTACTTTTATTGTGACCAGCATTTTTGTCAAAACTTTTTAATAATTTTTTTTCTTTTTTTAATTAATTCAAACGACTGCCACTGTTAATTTATTTATATATTTTGTACAATCTTTTTCTTGATATATGTATTTATTAATAGTATACATTTTTTGTCACGATAGCTGTTTTAGGATTACCCTGTAGCTGTCTTTTGTATTTTGAATTGTTATGCAATTATTGTAATGCATGTGTTTATTGAATAAATAAATAAATAAATAAATAAATATAATGTCTTTTTGTTGCTATTTAACTTCTCTATGATGTTTATTTTATGCATAGGCCTAATCTCTTAAAAATGTGTACTTTTTTACTGGGAAATAAAAGGTATATTTACTTTTGGGGTTAAATTGTTTTGTAGCTAAGTGATTTTGAATTGTATTTATTACAACAATAATGATGGTCCTGAATTGGTTTTAGTTAGTCTTTATCGTACACATTCAACATCGCGCATGGACCACTCTGTCGCACCAAGACGTTTGCACGAAATCGCAAGCATAATGATAGGGTTTGGTTTATTTTTCCAACTAAACATGCCCTTTGAGTTTAGTTAACAATGCCATTGTTAAACAATCAAATTATACCAATGAACAGTTTTCATTTTTTTTTTTTGATTAGGCATATACAGTGTCACAATAAAATCCGCTACTACATCTACATCAGGTGAAATTTCTACGCGAGAAAAAGTAAAGCTCGGCACCATAAAAAGAGATGACGTTTAAAAGTTAAAATCTTTTAACTACACTGCAATATTTTATAATATGAATCAACATTGCAAATTATTAATTACTTAAAAATATTATTTTATCATTATAACGAAAACAGTCGATTTTTATTCTCTAAATCGTTGGTACTGATACTAAAAGGTCAGCTGTGATTTTTTTTGGTACGCTAACTTAAAACATTGTTATTGTTTCATTCATTCATGTATACTGAATCTGTCGTTCGCAAGATGAAAACCGTTGTTTGTAAAGAACAGAAAAAAATTAAACAGTAAACAATGAACGCAGAGGGTTAAAAATGTACAAAAATCAAGCACAACGACCCTAATTGACAAATCCACCCGGTATTCATAACACATAACAAAGCAGTAAACTTCAAATAAATGACTTTTATCGATCATTATTTTCACGTTTCCTGGTTATAAATTACCACTTGATTTTTTCCACTTTTGCAATGTAAACAGTGCCGAAGGTCGAGATTGCGCGGGGCGGGATCTTTATTTATTGCGGCGATCTGTCAAACAAATGAGTCCAGTCTGAACAGTAACACAGCTTGACGTGTTCGTAGATATATCACAGGCGCAGCTTCAATGGATGCCAAGTGAAAAATTCAGAACATTTAAAAAGGAATTTTGAAGTTTTAAACATGTTCTAATAGTTTATATTCATTTTAAAATTACTAAAAAAATACATACGATGAAATAGGTTTAGTCAGATATGAAATACCATGTTGCAATTTGTACTGGGTCTTCAATAGTGTAATAAATTGTATGGCATGCAATTAAAAGCTATAGGCTTGAAATCTTAATTATAGATCATTAAACCCCGTTACTCCCCACTTACATTTAATTAGACCTATAATCATTGATATAGCTTACTCTAACTTATAGTTTATTACACCAATTTATTTTGCTGGCTAAAGCTGTATGTTTTAATTGTTATGACATGAACATTAAATTGATTGGCGTTCGTTTAGTAGCAATTTGAACCGAAAATACAATCAGTTTAAGTACAAAATAAATGGTATCTTGACATTGAATCGTTACATAAACGTATTAATTAAATTTAAAAAAGAAAATAAGTGAGATATAAATAAAGAATCGGCTGCGGACCGCTTCCCCTCATCAAAACATTACATTGTTTAATACCGAGCAAAGCTCGGTCCACCAGGTACTGATATATTAAAGCGAATACGTAATAGCAAGCAGCAGCTGTATTGAGCAAACTAACTGGCGGGGTGAGACCTGCGGGTAGGAGCAGACAGGAATTTCAACATTTTGTTTTATTGAAAATTACTTGACTACGACTAAACAGCGAAACGCTTAGCTATTTAAAGCTAGTTAATGTAATCACTTATGGGTCAACGATTAATTAATTGCAATTTTAATTAATTATTTTTAAACACATTGATTAGTATCTTCAAAAGATCAGAAGAATTTTAATCAAATTAGATTCTAATACGCATTGATTCTAATACTAGCACAATATTTCTCCCGCGGAAGGAGTACTTAATCAAATTTAAAAAAATGTCTATCAATTGTTTACGTAGCCTAATAACATAGTTTGTCTGCATTTAAGCATTATTTTTTCATTTGTCGTTGGTTCTTTCAACGACAACGTTGTTCGATTTTGTCTGCCAGCAGTAGGATGATTACCAGTAGTAATTAATTGTGAGTATAACACCATAGGCTGTATTGGTACTTTCATAATCAAACTTGTAGTAGTAGAAGCAGGCAAAAAATATTATAGCAAGTCAATGTTATGACAATGGTGATTACTATCCAATGATTGATTATCACATTATTGCAGTGAGAAGTTTATAAAGGTTATAACAAAATTCATAGCAAAAATCCAGATAATATCTAGGCCTAATATATATATTTTTTAAATCATGTTAGTCATTTAAGACAGTATTATTGTAAGTTCTCTTCTAGCATAGCTGCCCCCGTGAAATTTCCAGCATCTCTTTATTTGATAGAAATGTCAAAGGATAATTAAAGTAATTACAGTTCTCTGAAATATATTTCAATATCTAAGTGTGATAGTAGTGATTTTTGAAGTCGAGTCGATTTTGTAAATACTCACACGAATTTCAAGCTTTTTCGAGTTGAGTAATTTTCGTAACAAACATAATAGTTTTCCTATTTCTGCATAACCATAATGTAAAAAAATATTCAAATACAGTTTAATTTTGTAATGTTATTCAACTTAGAGGTGTTCTTGAGTTAAAAGCAAGTAAATGATATCAACAAAATTTTCTAATTTTCCAGACAATTTTCAATCAAGATCTCTTGAACTTGATTTGGCTAATCTGTGTTATCAAATAAAATGACAAACCCCAGGCCATCTGAAATATTTTTATTCAAACAGCCTAAATCAATGTTCGGTAAAAGTTGTAGCCTAGAAGCCTACCTGTTTTTCTTAGATTGACAAAAATAAGGAACGAGAAATAATTTCTAATTCTAGAAAAAGGTGTTAAATATGGTATATAAATTTATTAAAATCAACAAATTAAAAAAAAAACTCTTTATTAAAGTAAAACAAAGTATTTTTTACCAATGGCGGTCAAAGACGGGTCTGAAAAACGACCGTAAAAAAGACTGAACCTACTAAATATTTAGAGGAAACGGCGGGAGTAATTACTCGGATTGAACTTTTTAGAAACTTCCGAGTCGAGTCAAGTAGTGTAAACGCGGCGCGAAATCGAGTACTCGCACAAAATAAGTAATTAAAAATGCAATTACTGAATTGCATTTAGTTTCGTAATGAAAGTACCATTAGATATAGTTTATTGGACAGTTGATGCATTTACCGCTAAGGGTTATTAAGAAATAAATAATTTCCAAAATTAAGATGAAAAATTTCAATTGGTCACACAGAATCTGTACTTTTGACGTAATCTATTAAAATACTACCGTTCAAACCAAACTCCCGTCTTCGGTAAAATAAACATTCAACTGTTAACACATTTTTTACGACTTTACAACGAAACACCTGTTACAAGAAAATGTTCCCACAAGGGTAAAACTACTTTTTAACTCCTCCCCGTTGTATGATAATTTTTTTAATGCAATTAAAAATCCACCAGACAAAAATTAAATACCTGCTTGCTTCGGCGCAGTGGATCAATTGAATACGGAGCGATATCTGGCGGGCGAACACACAATCACAACCTACGCGATCGCGGCGCAGAGCCGTACAGATGCTGACTGTGACAGTGCCGCCCCTCCCGCCCCCACCATTCACTCTCTCTCTCTCTATCTCCCCCCTTTCTCTCTATCTCTCTCCCTCTCTTCAAGATGCAACCCGATCCTTAATAGTGTGTAATCGCTGACCGCTTCCCCCGACCCCGGCTGGGTTCCGGCTGGTTACTGACCATGCTGTCTTGAGGTAGGCACTCCCTGGAGTGACCTGGTCCAACTAAATTTCTGGAGTCTAGGAGGTCTAGTGAATAGGTAAAAAAATAAACAAATAACAAGTTTTTATGTTTACTGGAGGGAAATGATAATATTGACACCTCTACGTAGAATACCTTGGGAATATTCCCTTGAGTGACCTGGGCCACCAAACGGTCTTATGGGAGATCAACCGAAAAAAGGTAATAATGAAAAATACAAATATCATGCGATTTTTAGTGGAGCTTCCGAGCTTCCTCTGACGACTATTTGGGAGCGACAAGGTAGGTAGCTTGAGAGGTAGCTTCTCCCTATAGTGGCCTGGGCACCGAAATGTACATAATATGGTTAACCAAGGAAAAGAACCGTCGAAGATAAGAGATGAAGATGACTTTCAATCGAGTATATTAACGCATGATGCGTGAAAAAGCCTAAATAAAATTCAATGCATAGTCAGAATCCTGTTTTCCGAAGTTCATAAAAAATAAACCCAGAAGATTCTTCGTATACAATGTGCATTAACAACGAACGTCATGCTCGGTATTCGAGTTCGGATTTGAAAGAATTAATCGAAGACTAAATTTTAATCAACCGGTCTACTTTCAAAACTCCATATTTCAAAATAGCCCTGTTTATTCGGCTGACAAATAATTTGCACTGGCAGAGTATCAAGAGAGCATTAAACCGTTCACTTCAGACACTTGACAGAAAGGAGTCAAGAAAACAATTGGGGCTTCAAAGTCTCACGAGTTGGACGAGGAAATCAGCGGCCAGGTTGTTGAAGAGACAAATACGCTTGTGTTGGAACGTGAAGCAGGATAACGTATTGTTCGATATTATAAATGTCAGGGGCAAATTTTGGAGTGACACCTGGTGTGTTTCAAAGCGGCTTCTGTGCTGTTAAAGTCTCTCTTTGGAAATATTTCATGCTTTAGCCTCGACAATCAAGACTCGATTAACATGTCTAAAGGAGTCCACCAGTTTATTCTGATTAATTTCATTGAAACTTTCGTTGAGACTACTTACATACATATTTAATTTTTTAACGTACTTTATGAACTGATAGAAATGTTTATATTTCTGCAACAAATTAGATCTCCCCTCTGAAAATTAACCAAAATTATAAATGAATTTGGATTTGATAAAGAACATTGGGTTTGTTTGATAAAACAACGTGGACTTAACAATCGCAAACAATAAAAGTGACATACCAAAGGTGAGTATTCCATGAGAATAACGACAGGTTTACCTGAAAAAAACATAAAATGTGAGGTTAAAGTAATTCGTATTACAGAACACATAAATTTAAAAATTTACTATAAGTGATAGATGAAGTATTGTTAGTACTTTTCCTAATGATTCTGTACAATGACCACAAGTCTTGTGCAGGTATCCAAAAAACTCATGCCATAAGTGTGCACGTTTTATTCATAAAGTGGCTTTTACTTCCACAAACAAAAATAATATTGTGAAAGTGAAGTCACAGCCTTACACGGGGTTAAACTTAAATGCGTGTCGTCAGATGCACATTAGTCTCACGTCATAAATGTCTCTAACAATTTTTCGTTCCGCTCTCCACAGCTTCAACATTAACGATCGATGTACCGGGGAAAACTATAAAATCGTACTACTAAAAGGCTACAAACAACGCAAGTACCGCTAGCGAGTCCATAAAATACATCGACCGCTACTGCAGAGCACTCGACCGTACGAGCTTCTAGGCGTAAATCAAACTGCCTGATACCAACTGACGTGTAGAGCTCGCAGTAAACAGGGCAGGACAGACTGTTAGGAGCGAGAAAGAGGGAGAGAAAACGGCCAGAAACGGACAGCCCTCCGCCCTGAGGTTTTCCCGTGGATATACATAGAACACATGTATATAGTACAGCACAATATAGTACAGTTCAGTTCAGTTCAGTATATAGTATAGTATAGTACATGTTTTGTCTATGGGTACTACACGTGACCAATGGATTTATCTATGGAATAAATAGTTTCACATTGTTCATCAGTAGAGGCAACTTGTTCGTATTAAAGGAAAAGAAACAGTTTACTTCATACCAAACCTTAAGAGAAAAAAGCGTATCACATAAAATGTTCTCTCTTGCTTGCAAAGACAATCAAGCTAAGTCGTAACATCTCCGAACCAACAACTAAGAGACTACTATCATTGATTTTACATCTCTTGAGAGATGTAAAGTCAATGATACAATGAATACAACTAACGTAGAACCTCGATCAACCGTCACTCTTTTAACTATCACTCTCTATCATCCGTCACCACTTATGTACTTTTAATGAGTCGTAATAGACGCCGTAAAACATTGAAGAAGTAACACTTACAGTATAGCAGTTCTGTTTTACCCCTGTATGTTTATAATTTAATAATGACTAGAGAGTAATAGCTTTAATTTGATACCAAATATGTGCAGAAAAATTAATTTTTAGAGGTCGATATTCTCTGGACTAAATCCCAGGAATTCTTTTAATTTAATAATTATAATTTAATATTATCCGCTTATACAAGGAATAATTTTTTCAAAAATCTTTAAAATCTACACTTACTATACAGGTTTATAATGAAATTTCTGTTATCCGTCTATTCTCTTAACCACCACACTCTCAGTCCCAAGGGTGACGGTTAACAGGGGTTTACTCCAATAAATGTCAGCGTGCCAAGTACCTATGACTAAATAAAATAAATAAATAAATCAAATTTTATTGTCGTTAAGCATATACAATGCAATAGACAAAGTCAAGTCACATTAAAGTTACACAGATGTGACTTTAACAAAAACAAAAGATGTGACTTGGTAAAAGAAAGAAACTATTTTCGTCGCGGAACTAACTCTAGGTATATTTAATAATACTGCGTAGAAACGTAAAGCACACTGTTAAAAAATATACAGGAATATTTGAACCAATAATCAGTTATTTAAGTCTTTATTACAAGTTTCAAATATTTCCCCCTAATACTTTTTCACCTGATTGTAGTGAGAGTTGTATTTTTAATGACCCAAACTAAAAAAAATACATTTTTTACTTGGGATTTAGATTAGCTTTGCTTGGAAGCAGTTGAAAACAGGTCCTTAAGAGAACCGGAAGTCGACTTGCTTAGGAACAATGCGTCGAAAGTTGCGTGATGGAAAATATACAGATTATAAATCGCGATACAAATAAACGGAAAAGATATTCCATGATACATTTCTACAATCAAGTTCAAATTCGTATACATTCGTCAAGTAAGTTAGTAAAGCGTGAATAACAAAGAGTCAATTCTATTTTTTTTATAGAGCTTTAGCCTCCGTTAGATACAGTGGAGCTACCACGTGCTGACTGCGCATTGCGTGTTAGTGGCAACGCCTACAACATTAAACTACGCGAATTACCACCATCGCAGCCTTTAACGTTCTTTAACGCACCTGTGAAAAGGTTAACTTGTTCTATTGTTTGCATCGAGGAATTGCGCCAGTGTTACCTAGAATGAAAGGTGGACTTTCTCTCGTCCATTAAATTTCTGTTTAAGTTGATCGGAAAATTCAACGAAAGTGTAAGAAATAAATATGAGTGAAATATTGTCATGTTATATTAACGTATTTTTTGAACAACCTGAGTTTCACTTACTACATATACCACCGTATATATGTAAAGCCGTATATATGTAAGCTTGTTCTTGGTTGTTGGCCGTTTGTATATTTATAAAGTTTCAAGCTTTCAGATTTGTTGCTGCATAGGATGTTTCACAATATTGCACAATGGGATAGGGCAAACGTTTTTGAAACCCTTGAATTCAGATTTGATGAAATGTTCGAGTTTTGAAAAGTCTATTTACCTGTGGATCATACTATTTGCTTTCAAATCAGCTCGGTCCTCATCTTTCCTAATTCGTTTCCTCTAACAATTAGTTTTATTTTAGAAAGGAAGCATACTGCTAATAATCATGAGTATCATGACTCTGTATTTAAATTGAAACGATTGTATAACGTGACAGAAAGGGGGGGGGGTAGTCTAAAGAGGTAAAAAATAAGAGAAGAAATTATACTTTCACAACCCCTAATAATACCGTATGTAGAAACCCGGTGGATGAAAATCTTGCATCTTCCACCGTTCCACCGACAGTTCAGGTGTTGGCATTTTCCAACCAGACCAAACTTCAAACCACTAATGTGCACTTGAAAGACCTCGGTGTAATATTATACCCACCCGGTCTGTGTTCATTGAGAAGGTGGGTTACTTGCAAAAACGTTTACAAGAATATCTTAGCAGCATCCAACTTGCATGTGCAGCAAGTTCGCTGAACGCGAACTTGTGAACGTGTGAGTGATTTGCAATAATTGCAAAAGCAGATTCGCATCAAAAACAAAACCGAGTTTTTTTCGGAGGGATATTCACACACGCGCGTCTCAGGGGCCGAGTTTTATATGGGAGGTTAGGTTAGATGAACATCTATGGGTCTATAGATTGAATTTTAAGGTTAGAGCTTTGTTCGCTGAAAGAGTTCGGATTATTTCTCTCCGGTAATCAAATTAGGTTTACTCCTAAATGGAGAAACAAAGAAGGAAACGCTCGAGGTTAGAGTAATGTTTAAACCTATTTAGCTGATCAACTATCTGCACAGCTGAAAAAATGAAATTGATGTTGCCCCGCGGAACTAAAATAATCTCACTGAAAGAAATTTTGAAAATTAACTTCCAACAGGTTGAAAATGCGTTACAAATTTCCCTGTATAACTTCACATTCAGTTTGCTTCACCTATGAGGCAACGCAGTAGTCTACTTTTAATGAGACTTTCTCGCAGCAATACTCGATCCATTTCCGCTAATGAGCCGAGCAGAGGGCAGAGATAAGTGGCTCGGTTTCGGCAGCCTCGCTCCTGTTCGCGGCTCAGATACCAGCTCGGTGGTCCGCTTGTTTTGCATACGAATCTCCGCGGATCCGTTAATTTGGCAACACCTTCGACAGAGTTAATTTATAAGCGACCACTCGACGAGTTGCAGCACCTTGAATCAATTTGGAATTATCTACATGAATCTTTTGATCCTGTTCCGCCCGGTGGCCACTATTAAGGTCTGATTCAATTTGGCGTGTCGTCATTTTCACAGGCTAATTTGTTGAAGATAAAAGCGTCAGTACAGTCTGGGACAATAATGATGAATATAAGTTAAGAAAACCCCGTCGTTTGTCTGAGCAAGAAGGCCTGCTTTGACAACTGTTCAGGTAGACAGTAAAATATTGTTTGTCATACCACTGCAAAACAGCAATTTTCATTACATGCGTTGCGGTTGAAAAGAACCCGCCCTAGGGAGAAAAAAATCAACTGATACCGAGGACATAGCGATTGTAAATATTCGACAAAACAATACAATTCGTCTATGGGAAAACCCGATGGTATAGAATCGATTATTAAGTATTTTCCCTTTTTGCTATTCCATTAATCGATACACAATAGTCGATGAATATATCGTTAGCTTAACCTAGCAAAAATACAAAGCACGGATATAACAGCCGTTTGCTTCAAACAGTATGGACAAGATTAATCAATAATGAAGCGACCTCTTTAAAGTAAACTTGTCGTAACATATTTTTTTAAGTACAATATTTATCTTAGTACCGTATATTGAGCGGAATAACGAAAAATATAGTTCATAAAAGCAAACATGGGCCTAAAGTTGCTTTTTGTAACTCGGTCATTTTCCTACCTTGGCGTGACGCCTCTGCCGAAAAACTCTACCTCGTACGAAAAGCGTCACTTCTGGTCATAGTGACGAAATATAAGGTATATACTATTTATAACTTTGAGTCGATGCAATGTTAAAGATGAATATATCCCACTGCGGCTGACTATCTTGCATACGAGTCAAAAGACTGCCAAGATCTTGTCCTGATGAATCTTCAGGCATCAGTTTTGAAATATTAACAGTTAAAAAATACATCAAACACTTTCCAAGCATTTGTTGCGGTCTCCAAAAGGAATAAAGAAATTAAGTAAGTAAATCCTGATAAAATTTTAAAAATGTCCTCATTTTTTGCATGAACCTAGCACCCACGGGGAACGAAACCTCGGGTTGGACAAACTCATCTAGTCAGTTCTCGCCGACTCATTACGCAGTGCGGAACGTTCTCGTTTAATCGGATCGCCCTCGTTATGGCCGGCCGAGTTATGGTAATGGACATCGCATCTGGTGTGGGAGCCTCGCTGAGAACCGACCTTGGAACCCGCGACTGCGACATCCGACAACCGAGTTCCGGCGCGACGGCGACCGCGGACTGATGGACGAGCGTTCGGTGCAGTGGGTGGTCGGCAGTGCGACCCCCGGGATGACAACAATTCCCAACATATCGAGGTATCGGTTTTCCGATGTATCGAAAGAAAAGTATCGATATCTAATAAATATCAGTAAAAAATATCGATATATCAGATATATTGAGGTGCTCTCACATGAAAAAATATACCATTTGCAAGCTTAGACATCGAAATGACAGTATCTAAGCTGTTATAAATAATGAAAATGAAATGGTTAGAGGTTTTACTGGTTGATTTCAGTGTGACAGAAAGAATGATTCTTCATGATGGTTTTCTGAGTCAATTAAAAAAAAAATATCCAAACAAATCTGAATTGAAAATATACTCTTGTGCTATCGTAAATAATTATAGATAAACTGCATAGGCTAAGTTTGGAGTTGGAGTGGGGTAGCAGAATCAGTGATGAGAACCAACTATGTTTTCATAACAGCGGAAGGTATGAGAGATGGGATGGGATGAGTTTATTTCTTTTGTTTAGAGGAACTGTCTTACGCGAACATTCTCAGCACTCGATATTTCCATATCGCAAGTTCCAAACGTTCGCAATATTTACTGAAACTTGGTGAATTAAGAAAATTAAAAACTATTAAGCTTAACATTTCAATAGAAAACGTTTGATCTTTTTATCAGTTTTTAAAATTATAAAAATGCCGATATATCGGAGGATAAAAATAGATTTTTTCCGATTATATAGATTTTTTCCAAAATATCAATGATGATAAATCGATATATCAAGAGCAAAATATCGAATGTTCCGATGCATCGATATATCGTTGTCATCCCTACATCCAAGTTCCGGCAGCGCGACCGCGAACTGATGGACGACCGTTCGGTGGGTACGGTGGGTGGTCGGCCGGCAGTGCGTCCCACAACTCTGCACGAATCGGTTTAATTTACTGACGTAAAACAGCGTCTAATTTTCACTAAACGCTCTGTTGCTCTGAAATGGCTTGCTTTGGCGACTCAATAGTAAAATAGCCTACACTATGCATCATCATCACATGGCCTCAACATTCGATTGGGGGCCCTGTAACCAGGATTAGCCTCGGGCCCCCCTATGTTCATGTGCTATGGTATGTTTCAAAAATTACATGGTAATTTTTAACCCTTTACAAATTTGATTTGAACTGATACTTGTTAATAATGAATAATTAAGGCTATTAGTTCAACTAAAAACCAAACTTTATTAGCAAAACTATTACAAACATAAATTATTTGACCAAAAGTACATTTTCATTTTGAGATTGATTTCCCTTACTGACCAAGATTAAAATTCAGTTGGGGCCCGATTCCCGAGCTGTTATTGTATGGGACCCGAGCACGCTGTTGTATTCAAATATGCAAACAAACAGTCAATGGCACGTTGGCACCTAATTAAATAGTAACTAACTTCAAATATAGTATTAATATTATTTTACCTAACTTTTTAAAATGTATATATTTTATTTTGGATTATGGCATGAAATTGACGAAGAAGCATAGAAATTTCCGTAGAGGAATTAACAATGTCAATAATTAATTATATATCTAATGGGTATTACATAGATATGTATTACAAATAAGTTTCTCGCTACTCTATCCTCAAACATTGTTTTCGTTTCATGTTTCATTCATTTGTATATGCTGGTTCGGGATAATTACAGTTTTGCATTAAAAACAAGAAAGGAATGCTTAAACTTGAATAAATTTATAAAGCCATTACTTTTGTGTCGCACTGTACTTTACATAATAACGTCTTTTTTTGCGCATGAAAAATAAATAATCAAAATGAACTATAAACGTGACAAACAATACACGAAATGAAACTCGTGGCGAGAAATTCACTGAATAAATATTACGTGACACAGCCGATATGGCAAGTGATGATAAATAAGGCACGAAAACAATAACTGCAGCAAAAATGTGTTTTCATAACACGACTGCAATAACAAAGAACATAAAATATACCTGTAAAATAAAAGCGATAGCTTGAAGCTGTTTCATCAAGAATTTTATTTATTTTTCGATACCTAGAGAAATTATGTTCATAAAAAACCTGTAGATTAGTCGTCACATGCTCGTTATAATGTTTAATTTATGTTATGAAATGAACTGGCTGCATATCTACACTGTAATTCCAATGAAATTGAAGTTATTTAATGTATTTCAGTTCACCAATGAGTTGTCTTCTCCGAAAACGAGTAAGTCATGACAACGGTTAGGATTGGCATTTAACTCACAGATATGAACTATTTCTGTAATTGCAATCAACATAAAAATGTAACTGTTCAGCTTCATCATTAAGCTAAGCTGTTGTTTTATTATTTAATATAGGACCTTCATACTTTTCTTTTACAATACGCATACCCGGTCATAATCGTCTAGAGTACGAAGCCTACAAATGAGATGCTAATTATTTGTGCTTTGCTCACATGAAGTTAATTTTATTTGTTGCTTTTTGAAATAAGATGTGATCGTATTAGTAATGAAAAATTAAGCTGTGTGAGGAAGAAAAGTCCTAGTCTTAAATTGACATAAAATAATACAAGACGAGGCTCAGCGCTATATCTTTTTATTCTGCTTCTCTCCAAGGACCAAAACATTTTCTTCCATATTCATCTTACATTCCGCCGCTCATAGCTTTTTAGTTATCTAGTAAATGTATACCCCGTTAAAAGTGAAGCGGTACTAGCGATTAAAGCACAGCTTGGACATAAATTAATCCATGATGGGTCAATATAATTTCAAAGAAGGACCAGCGGTACAGAACCTTCCAGAACGCGGGGCGCTCGTGACTCCCCGGGTGTCCCCGCCACGCGCGGGCGTAACCGACACCGCATCCTCTCACGGTCCGCCGCATGACGGTCAAGGTCGCCTGCCCGCGCAACGCCACGTCGCTTGCCTCCACAGCACGTACCCTCCACGTACTACGGTCCGCGACCACGCATGCTACACCCGTTCTACACCACGTCGCTTACCTCTACAACACGTCCCACGGTCCGCTCAACACCAGGTCGCTTGCTTCCACATATCCTGCTACTAGCACGTACCCTCCACGTACCTCGGTCCGCGACCACACATGCTGTGCCAGCACAGTACTCAGCGAGGATCAGACTCAAAGGCATACTCAAAGGTCACCTCGAGTCCTCGAGTCTTATACTTGAGTTCGATTTTGCGGACCCTCAGATCTTAGTGGACACTTCTCAGAGCGATCGCAAGAGCTACAGCTGAAATTACAATTATAGAGCTACCTAGTGCGTTAAAAATTATATGTTCTATTCTCTTTTCAAGCCTCATGACGCCCTCCCCCTCAAATTTAGGAAATACCTCCCACACAAATTTGGCTAACCCCCCCCCCCTCCTCTTTGTTATCATCAATAAACTGAAACTGAGTATGCAGGTGTGATGCAACGGTGTTATTAAATATTTTAATATATAGTTTTTGCGGCTCTTCCTTGGATTACATTTAATATAATCAATTAAAATTTAATCTATAAAACACTAAATAGTTTCGTTTGCATAACATTGAATATTAGTAAATACCTCACGAAATAGATTTTTCTGAACCTTAATAAGGTATGAATTACATCTTTAAAATTTCAGTTTACAGTTAGAAAATCACGAAAAATCAGTTCTATAACATTTGATAACTGTGTAAAACAGTTATTACTTGATGTTCTTAAACACCTCTTTCTTAATTTCCTCATAACAATTATTTCTGCGTCTTTATTCTTTCAGTTCTCATCATTTTTATTGATGGAATCAATGGCCGAACCGCTTTGCAGCCGACCATCGCGGCTGATATTACGCGCAATTAATTGTCGCTCTTCATGGCGGCGTTCACATAGTTATTTCCGATGTTTTCGCATTCAGTAGACATCACAGAATGATTGTTTGAATAACAATAAATTTGTCAATATCATTAGTAGGTCTAATGGTCATCCTTCTGAACATACTTGAATTTTCAATTACTATGATTAAAAATTTCATACTTATTTATAGTTCAAAAAATCTCCCCCAAAATTTTTTTTCATGGCACCCTGGGCGCCAAATTCCCCCATTCTGGGAACCCCTGTATCACTTAGCAAAAAGAATCCTTTTGAGTCCCCAAGGTTTAGTTTCGAGACCAAGCAGTTAAACTGCCTTATACTTCTGCAAACTATTTCATTAATCGCATCCGCAACAAAATCTCTTCCTCGACTACTTTTCACGTTATCAACGACTTCATTAGCGGCAAAGCAAAGCAGGCAAATCACAAATACAGAACGATTCCATAAAACTAATCCACCGAGACAATGGTATAGGCAAAGGTCCCACGGCCCGGAGACACAACGCATGTAAATGAGCTTTCCTCTCAAATAAATACGCCGCTTCATTACAAAGCAGGCCGGGTCCAACCTCCGACGGCGGGCTTTTTGTTCCCTCAGATAGGGAAACACGAGAAGGCTCTAAAGTCGAGTAATGCCGGGTACAACGCTCAGCGACGTCTGGCCGGTTGACCGATTGGGAGTCGGTGCGGACTAACGGGGTCGGCGGGCGCTGATGGATTTTCCTCGGGATAAAAGATATCAAGAGGGTTTAACTGTTTCTCCTGTTACGGAAAATGTTTATTTATTCATACAATTTTTACAATGCTACAATACAGCCAAAGCAAATTACACTATAGCATTATAAGTTTACATTTAAAAAAAATATAGATACCCCCGTTGCAGCAGACCTGCATACTCAGCGAATTTCAATCGCAAAGTACATGTTTCAATCCAAAATAGCGAGATTTGAAACTTTTTATAAGCTCCATAAGAATAACATGGGGAATGAGTATGCAGGTTTGCTGCAACAGGTATTTTAAAACTGGGTGGTTTTAATTCAATGTTTAGTAGATCTGAACTAGAAGAAGCCATACACCAACTTTTATCAAGATATGTTAAGAAATAAGGAAGATATTGCATTTTTTTTTATTTCCCATAAGGTTAACATGGGGAATGAGTATGCAGGTTTGCTGCCATAAAAACGGAAATATCCGGGATTTTATACTAAAATACATTAGATCTCATCTATATGAAGCCACAAACCAAGTTTCATTAAGATATGTTGAGAAATAAGCGAGATATAGAATTTTACTTATTCCCCATAAGGTTAACATTGAGACAACGTACTGTGTTTACCACTTTCAGTATCTCGGTAACCAATGGACATAGAGCAATGATTCAAATTACTAAATTGTTTGTTTTTCGAGCTGAATTCAATGGTGCCAACCAAAATTCGATAAATTTTATTTTTCTATATAAAAAAACTCGAAAAACCCATTTTTGGAGGGGTTTTACCCGCTTTACCCCCCCTTCCGGTGGTCCGATCGGGCTGGTTCACGAACTCGTCCGAATAATTACTACTTTACACGCCTGTGCCAAATTTCATTCCGATCGGACCATTTTTGCGAGCGCTATCGTGCTTACAGACATATATATATATCTAGAAATTTGAACGAATTGTGTTTTTTGCTTCTGGGGGCCCCAAAACGAAAAGTTATTATGGTCTTGGGCTTAGGTCTTACCATGAGACCTACGGTAATAGCTTCTTCCCTATAGGGGAAATTCACTAAAAAACATGCACACAATTAATTATTCTTATGATTAAATGTTGATTATAAAGTGATATTATATCCTTAGCCTAGCACAAGAGATCAAACTCTTAACTCGAGACAATTGGCCATCATCATATTCGTACTAATAGTTTTTTTTGTGTCATCACTTCTTACTTTGGCAATCCAATAAGTATTGATAAGGTTATAATGATTGACAAAACTTACAAAAATAAAACAAAAGTACCAGTAGCTACCAAATCCCTATAAAGATTAACTCTACTTAAGGCTTGTTTTTAAGACTGCACTGTAATATTTTCCTAGGCTTACAATATGTTAATTTCGTTTGGTTTTTAGTAAATGTAATATTTATTGATCAAAAGTACCAAATTTCTTCGTATGAAAAGGGTTTGCTTATTTTAACTGCTTTAACGCGGCTTTGACGTGCTTTGGGTCTAATTTTTTCGTTATTCAACAGTCAATTCAGACTGTTGTTGTTGCTGTCAAATATAACACACAGCAACAACTAATTGGATATTGTTTTATTGTCTTCACTGTTTCGATAACCGTCAAAAAGCTAGTTCTATAATTAGTTTCAGACGGGGATCGAATTTATTTTTTTAATCGGAAATTTATTTTTTCTACAACCGCGCGTAAACTGTCAATTCAAGCTCTGAAAACCAATAGAAAAACACCAGGTTATTGAGGAGCCAGTTCGCTCGCCAGCTCATTGCATTGCATTGTTATTCTGCGCCTTTTAGCCAATCACAGTAGCTGGCTCCAGCGCTAACACTTCCGTTTTGATTCGACTGAGTGTTCGACTTGAGTGTTCGACTTGTTCTCAAAATCACAAAGGCGCACTTGGGTACAGTGGATGTGAGTGACTTATCGTCGACTTATGCGTATTTATCGTTTGGGAATCCAAAACTGCAGTTGTAAATCAAATTTTGTTGTTAGTACTTTTTTCGCTAATTTTTTTTTCGCTCCGCTACGCGTTACGCGGTAATTGTTTGGCTCAAGCGAGAAAGACCCAATTTACGCTCTTAAATACATAAATAACTAAATATTTTAGATAGTATTGCAATAATCTGTAATCAATCTCACTTTATAAATAAATTTAATTGAGTTCAATGTTCAATGGGCACAAAAATCGAACCGGTCTGACTTAGATGCCAGACTATCCATTGAAAAATGGTTCGATTCAGCTGTACCACATGGAACATGTTTATGCGAAGGTCACGACCGTGGATATGTGGATATGAGGAAGTTTGGGCGCCACGGCGCCAGTGCGGCGGAGTCGCGGGTCAAGGACAGTGGCAGCGCCAGTAACTGGCCGCCAGTCACTCGCACTGTCACTGTCCACCGCCCACTCGCACGATGATTAATGTAATCAGCGCGCTGAGTTACGCGCCAGTCGCTGTCCATTGTCACGACAGCTGCAGTTGCAAGTTGCAGCAGCTCAGTCTTGTTATTGTTTCATGTCAAACGTCGAGGAAACTGAGGTTATTCTGTTACAATACTGTACTACTGTACTGTTAACGGTGGCGAAAGGATTAGAGAGAAATTAGCCTTTGTAAACTGGGCTTAACTCACCGGGGCGATTACGTTACCTCAAGGTCATCTCATGCTCATGCTCATGCTCATCTTAATTGTCCAATTCCATGGCTGGCTGGCTGGCTGGCTGGCTAACCACATGGCTTTCATTTTTCAAAATGCTCTTTCGAAATCTTAATGATTAATGAATTGTAAGCAGGTCTTGAAGCAATGACATTAAGGGATTTGTTAGTGTGACACACTTCATCCATCTGGTAAAAAAGAGCTATCTGTTTGATATAATAATATAATAATATAATATAGTCCACTGCCTACAAGGTTTGAAGTTTATAGTCAAAGTTAAAAAAAATAACCTAGGAGATCATGGGGATTTCCTATTCACAAAGTTGAGATTAAATAAAAATATCTGTACGACATGCACTTGCTGTAATCTAAAATAATTATATCAGTTTTGAAGAAGAATAGGATTGCATTTACCAAATTCATTTATTTAGTCAGTCTTAAGTTCTGGTCAGCCGTATGGCGTGTGGCAAAAAAAGTGGAAACTCTCCAAATCGTCTGCTAAAACTCATGATGTGTTGAACCGTTAAAACGTTGTCTATGCTTTTAAGGCCCCGGCCCGTTGACAATACAAAATGTGTGCTGCAATAGGCTACTACGGTACCAAAACCAGTCTTGCACAAAACGAATCTGAAAACTGAGTATTAACTCCACAAATGAGAATATAAGCTCTTCTTAGATTCGCGAAAAGCTCAGTGAGAGCATTCACTGTCATGCATCGAGTATAAGTTTAATATAGATTGTGGAGTAACCTATAGTTTCGATTTAACATATTTATCGCATATGAGCTTAAAGCATAAACTTTCATATTGTGAATGCGTCTTTACTTAACATTAACTGGCTAGTTGGTGTAGTGGTTATAGTGCCCGCCTACAAACGTTTAGGTAGCCGGATCGATCCCTAGAAAAGTTAGTAGATTTTTGAAGGGTTGTTTCTGGAGCCAGCTGCCATTGGTTGTTGGGCTATTAATTAACAATCCTGTCTAAGGAACGTGCCAACCTAAGTCAGTAAGAAGGCTACAAGATCGCGCCATTATATCATCACGATCATCACACTCATCCTTCACTCATATTCAGGGTAACGTCCTCCATGAGGTACCTGTCTTTTAAGGATTGAATTGATTGAATTGTAACCATATGATTGATTGTCTATTCAAAACATACTAATTATGAATACAGCGCACACCAACACCAGTCGTCCGCCAATACGAATGGCCACAGCGATAGATTCCCAAAACGAATCTTAATCCCCGCATAAAGTTGAGAGCCCCGGTTACAGTTTTTAATCTACAACTAAATTTCTTCTGTCGAGATGTTGCAAACGTAATCCGACATATCCTGTAACACCCAGATGTCCACTGTTACCCGCACTCACAGCTGTTGACTGTTACGCTGTGTTAGGTCTGATGGCTGCAGCCGACAGGTGTTGGGGGCTGTCCCTTATCTCAATCTCACGATCAGCTGATAACATCTCGCCGCTGTTACGCCGATCTCGCGGTAATCGCATTGCGGCCGCAGTGTCGCGCGGTGGCGGCGCGGTCAGATCGCGTGCGGAGATACGCCTCCGTTAACGTACGCGGTTTGGCTACGCGTTTTAACGCTGGCAGGGATGAAGTGTGGTCGAAAAAGGTAGAAATTTTAAGTGAAAGAGGGAACCGAAATGGGAAACTTCGACGTTGTACCGGTAGTTGCTGGATTTATGATAGTCAATATGTCAAGTGAAGGTTTATTTTTGCCTCAAAACAATTCACTTCAAATTAGAGGGATTTAAAAAAAAATTTAATGTCACGTTGAGTACTTGTTCGATTGTTAGACGAGGATTGATTGATGACTGATTGCTAAATAAATGAGGATTCATTGCATAAAAGATGAAAAATGAAATCTGGTGTGACATTTCCCAGTGAAAGAGTTTGGTTCAAGCCCTGATGTACAAATGAAAGAAACTTCTTTTATAAGGGGCTATTGTCCTTAGTTTCTTCTTGAGTAAGGTCAGTCTTCATTACAATTTTTTTTCATATTTCAACGAAGATTTCCATTATGGCTGTTTTAACTCCTTTTAAAAGCAATATAAATATCAAGAATATGTAGAAATTAATCAGAACTTTAAAATAAAGATTTAAGGATACAGACAAAGATAAACTCAATAAAACTTTTAAAATAGTTTGATCAGAATATTAAAGATTATCCAAAAATGATATACAAACCAACCTAAACTCCTCCTACACTTTTACATTGATATTGTCTTGTTAACACATTCAACCTGCAAACCATCAGTTACAATATTAAAATTTATTTTGAATTTCATGTACGTTTAATTATGCCACAAGTTGCAGATTTGCAGATAAACTCCAAGTGCAGAATTGCAATGGTATTGAACCATTTCCTGAGAGGGTGACACAAGGTTCTCCTAAATAAATAAATATAAAGTTCACCAGAGAGATCAACCAAAGTCCTTATATAATTTTCTGAAAGTCCATCACCATTCTAATCCCACCTAATCACCATCGAGCAATTATTATGGATATCATAATCTATACATAAAACAATAAGTATGATCGAAGCTAGGGTTTGGACTGTTCTCTTCAAAGTGTAAATAAATGCCACCGAATAAAATCAAAACTTTACAATTCCGAGACTAAACCGTACTGACATTTAACAGGTCATAGATTCCAGCCCCTGACGCCGACAGCAGACAGCCTGTTGGGTTTGTTATGATCGTGGGCAGTCAAAAACACCACTACAACTGCCCACGGCCGTCAAGCATCGACAGTCTGATGAGGGAGATAACGTATGATAATGCAGATTCATCAGTTACAAAGCCTACTCATACTCAATGATTGAATTACGGGTTGGGAAAAGTGGTTTGAAGGTGGCGCCAATAGTGGTTTCAAGGGATGTATTGATCTAATTGGTGTTCCTCGATCATATGTTGTATGATTATCAGTTTTTCCAAGTACATGTTAGAGTTTTATGATCATTACTGAATTCATCCCTTTAAGACTAAGGCCCATTTTAGTGGCCGTGCTACATTACAGATTTTAGTGGCTCGGTGACTAGCAAATCACTGCTGTTGTATATTGGCTGCTGTGACTGGAAAGGAGCTGCATAGCAGCTTGAAGTTAGAAGAGGCTAGACAGATGATGTACTTTGTAAATGCCTATATCTGTACATAAATCAACTGGTATTGTTTATTTCTTACAAAATGGATGACTGTTTAGTTGCCCGGGTGGCAGTTTTTTTGTGACATTACTCAGCAACATAGCATGGTGTAAAGAAAAAAGTTTTATTACTATTGAGTAATAGCTTCCATTTAAATCAATGCCCAAAAAAAGCCTAGTGGTTCTCGAGTTAGCTCAGCCACCTGATGTAATGGGGGCCTAAAACTTACACTTTTACTCAAAGAATAATATGAGGGAATCTTAAATTCAAGGAGAAATTTATCTCTTTAAGCTTTCACTTTTGCCTCTAAGAGAAAGTGTTTATAAATGATTTCATGTTGCAAATTAAAATATTAGGACAGAACCATCATTTATACTGGAATCAACTAAATTAAAACACCTCCTGTCACTGACTCCAAAAATTAAACCTTGCAGGAAACATGTAACCTTTCCCATCATTAATTTACCTCTTTGTTTTGGAACAGAATTAAAGTATTAAATAGAAGGCCCGTTGACAGGATTTTCGGGGCCCTGCGCAATTGAGAAACTCAGGCCCCTACCCTGACGACCTTTTTTCTTTTTTTTTACTAATATCGTGTGATTCTGGCCCCCATTTTCACTCATCTCGAGCGGTTCCTCGCCCCCATTTTCACTCATCTCGTGTGGATCCAGGCCCCCTGTGAGTCCGGGCTCCTGTGCATTTGCCCCCCTGTAGCTGGCCTTGTTAAGTAGAAGTGTTTGTGCAGCTCAACTTTTCTTCAGATTTCTATAAAATGTGTGTGTTTTTTTTAGGAAATCACTTTGTTTTTTAAAAGGTCATAATTTTTTACTTTAAGAATGCTTTGATCTCATTATTGTGTTCAAACAATAACTTTAATTCAAAAGCAAATTATTTAATTTATATATGGGATGAGAGATATAACAACAAACATACCACTCAGCTTCAAGGCAGTCCTCAATTAATAATCAGAAATAACATAAAGCATTACTCAAAACTGCTGAGCGAGATTGTGAATTACTTAAGAATTTTTTTGGTAATAATAAAGAGCAACATTATAAATTTTTGCAAAATTACTACACTGACGATATTACAGTGTAGTATCTCTATTACAGTGTAGTTATTAATCTGAGATATCAGAAAATCAAAGTTAATACTTTATCCATTTTATCAAAACATTTTATATAACAAATCTAATTTTCCACTAAAGTTCAACTTTGGAACTTAAAACTTAGTTCAACTTCAGAAATTAGTATTTGTTTCATCAATACTTTTATTCTGAAACTTGATTACATGAGATTACAAAACGTATATACTCAGTGGAAATCAGATAAGCAATGTATGAATAGAGAACCTTTCTTCCCCTTTAGGCTATTTGCACACAAAGACCCGTTGTAAGGCCTCGGATGATTGCAGCAAATAGGAACAATGGTTAGGTGGGGTTAGCCTGAGGTATCTAGTGTCCACTAGAGATTGTGGGAAATTGAAATTGCCCTACAGAGAACGTAAGTATAGAAAATATAACACTGACCAATAAAAAATACATATATTAAATCAAACTTTTCTTCCACATATTACCCAGTTAAATTTTAAAAAGCGGCTGGTTGTAATTTAAAATGCAATTAAGAAAATCATATAAAATTTACATTAATACCGTATGACTTACTGGGCAAAAAAATACTGTACCTTTTTGGCAAATTTAAGTAAAAATACGGGCATGTTGAAAACACTGCTACAAAATGTTTTAATTACATCTAAAAAGTAATGCACCATTTAGATGCACTCACTGGTGAGACGCTTGCCACCATAGTCCGTAATGGCAAATCCAACGTATCTTGACAATCAACAATTCCACTTCCGTTCCACTATAAAAATTGTTTGTGTCCTATCACACTTTACAAAAAATTAACTATATTTTTTAAATATTGGGAACCAGGGGGCAGCAAATTCAGCTTTGCCCCCCTGACAAATCTCCTAGTTTTGGCCCTGACTGGACTCTGACTCCAACATGACCATGAGCCCAAGATAAGTAAAAGGGTTTTTAACACAACAAGACTTAAACCATGAATAAAAAACCAACCAAATTCCAATATAATATTCTTCATATTTTTCTTTGCTATAGCCAATGTAATCTATACAAATTACCAACCAGCTAGAAGATCCTGCTCTGATTTCACAACCTAAACCACTCCACACATTCAGCCATCGTAATAAAGATAAATAATTGGAACTACAAGGATAATAAAGCCATATGCAGTCCCACTCGTGTTGTACATTTAATACATACACGATCGTAAAATCCAGTTAACCTTCACCTCACCAGGTCATAAATATGCAGATTAACCGATCCCGATGACAATAAATAATGAATTTAATAAAGTGTCATATCAACATGTACAGTGGACCTAGATGCCGATGGATTTATAGACATGCCTCGAAGCATAAAAATGAAAACAAACCAATCTAGGTGATTTATCCGACAAGATTGTATCTGCGGTATAAATAGAGGTGTAGACTGACCGGGTACATGGCACAGGCAGTTGGCGCCAGAGAAAGTAGGGCCTCCGGTGTATCTCTGTCTCTCTCTCCCACTGATGGTGTGTCATATCGCCGTCTCTCTCTAATCACTGGGCGACAGTGTATTATCTGCCGTCCCTAACCACTGAGTAACAATGTTACGTTCGCTGTAACCGCAGATCATTGCATAGTACAAACCTGCCCACCTGCTGCTTGAGTGAGCGTTTTAGAAACCGTTATATTATCTACACTAAGAAATTAACTGTTGGGTTCAATTGTGTAATGTGACATTTGTTTTTTTTTATATAAATAAGGTATTTTTCTATGCATGTTTCTGTGCAAGTACAATGCTCAAATTTCATGCCATTAAATAAAAAAAAAATTAAATTTTGTGAAATTTGTAAAAAAATGCTTTTTTAATAAGAAGTCTACAATTATTAGTCTGTTTGGCATATTAAAAAAATTGCTGGCTGGCTGGTGATTCAGCCTTTACACCCAGGAGGTTAAATGTTAAAACTATTACAAACCATGTTCATTTGTTTAGTAGTAAACAAAGGGATTGACTAGAATTTGATCCAATGTTGTCAGATAGTTCTACAGCACCAAAGATTCAGCCTTTTTTATGAGTAAACTAATGCCTTTTATTAAAAGTGTCTTAGATGTATTAGCTAATATACATAAAATTACCTGTGATTTGATACCTCAAACATTTAAATCTGTCCAGCCGTTATTAAACCATGATTTTGAAAAGGAAACCTCTCGGGTATTGATATATAGATTGATGTGTATTTATCCGGTTAGATAACATAATGTTGTAATTTGAGAGTTGAAATTGAACTCTGTGCCATGTTTTCATTTTCAAGCATACATTTTACCTACAGGGGAGATTTTTCATACTGCTGAAAAGTTAGTACAAATAGTATAGTTTTATTAAAGAAATATTAGATAGTATAGAGTTGTTCTAAGTAAGGTTTTAAATTCTTAAAAAATAATAGGGTCATAAATTCTCCTTGATTGATGGTCCAAGAAAAAAAACACCTTACGAATCTACTGATATGCTATGCCATCTAATGCTATTTCCTTCATATTTACACAAAAAATCCTTTTTCTTTATACATGTCATATTTAAAAGTATAATTTTCACGACAATCTCCAGGCATTTTGGTAAGATGCTCCTGAAAAATTATCAAAAAATAACGGGAAAGATCTAAATGTGAATAATTTGGAATTTTGTTGTAGTTTTTTTTTTTTTAATCAAAACCTTAAACTGAACCACAGCTCAATTAAAAAAAAATCAGACAACTAAACAGTTAAATTAAAACAAATCAAATGAAGAATAAAAACTTGTACATGTATATGCAATAGTCTGGTGAACTTTTCTACAGCCATTTGTAGTCGGACCTGTCGCCAAAGCTGCCAAATAAAGCCTGACCGGGAGACGGAAGCCAAGGGTCAAGGCAGCCTCCAGACTGATGCTAGTCACCAGTGATTCACCGGTTTAATGTCAACCGAGACCACTCATGAACGATTTGCTTGAAGGTTGTTTGGTTAAGTTGAGAGGCTTACTCATATTGCAGCTTCATAAAGTTTGGAGATGAAGTGTGGTTTTGGAGAAATCTAAATTTTGAGACGGGATTATTTAGATTCACTTTAAAAAAAGTTTTCTACTGAATCAATCTTTTAGCTCAGTTCCTATATCAGTCCTAAATATTGAAGAGTGGCTATTTTTAATGAGACTTTAAAAGCATGACCAAATTACAAAAAACATTTGGGTAACACAAGGGGCTGTTTTAAGGACTAAATTTTCCCTTCAAATATATATAAATGACCAACAGAAAATTATGGCATCAAAGGTTTTCAAATCCAAAAATGTTTCTGATGCTTTAATATTGCATCCAGATGACTTAGCTGCAACCGTTCAGTAAAACCTTCATACTAAACCATTTATTCAAGTTAATGAGATTATTTAGGTGACTAAGGATCAATGGATTGAAAGTTGGCAATAAAACATAACTATTTGGGACCTACACTCTGATCTTTCCTTTAGTCATTGTATATAACAATAAGGATGACATAAACATTGGCAAAACTTTTTCTTTTTTTTAACGAAATAAAACATTTTGAACTTGTACATTAAGAAGTGAATGCATAGAATCCATGATCAACTAATTAATAACACATAATTTTCATATGCCATGTTCAAAATAATTCACTTCTCAATGACAAATAAATATAATACTCTAATTTAACTCCATTTTAATGTATTAATTTTGGGACTCTACCTTAAATTAAAAAAAATGATGACTTGAAACATGGTTATAAAAAATTGGAGATATTTACAACAAAAAAGGTTTATCTAGAGAGAGGAGAAGAAGTAAATTTGAAGAGGACGCCAGAGGCTTTAAAAGTATTCACTTCATTGTATCTTGTATTCATTTTTTTGTATTATGTTCCATTCAACCATCTAGGTAAGCCTGCTGATTTTCCTGTCCAACCTGCTCTATTTTCCATATAACGACAAAAACCTGTTTCCTCTTTTCATTACAGGTCAAATATTGAAATTTGAAATTATGTAAGTCTTACCATAATTATAGCATTTGCTGCTGAAGGTTTTTCAAAATTTTCATAATTCTGATACAAAAATGCCCGCGTACATTCCAATATGATACCAGATCTCATTTTCTATTGAATAAAAAAGCGAACCAAGTGAGAAGGGAAACCAAAATCATTGTTAAGACTGGTAAAACATACATACAATTTAAATGGTATGTGCAAGTACACTTTTCTAAAATTGCTGAAACTATTTTTAAGCAATGCATTGAGATTGAAATAACGTTACGAGTCCAAACGAATATGAGAAGGGCTGGTGTCTGAAGAAGACACAGACCTGTCGTCAGGGACAAATGTGGTAAGAGCAAACAAATATGATATATATCGAAGCAATGATCAAAACTGTAGAATATAGCATATGTCTAAAGTAAAAAAGAGAGATCACACAATTCAAATAGAGTTGATCCTATGGTAAAATTGTTTGAAGGACGAGCTGTTACAAAATTGTTTGCAAAGACAAATACACTTTGAATTAATACATAAACAAGTTTTTAAATAAGTAAAACTGACTAACCTTAAGCCAGTCGCGGAGCCACATGACTTCAGGCTGAGGATCGCCTACGACCTCGCAGGTGATGACCACCGTGTCTCCCTCCACCGCCTCACTGGAGCGCGGCTTGGTCACGAACTTGGGCTCTTTGGAGTATCTACAACAACAATAATAGTACAATAGTACTAATATTTTATAATTCATTTTAAATCCCTAGCCACAGATGAAGAACCATACAGATTGGCAACCCAATGTACTTTTTCGTGCCCGTTTTTTTTGGGCGGCATCAAGTTTGTTAGGTTGTTTTGTCGCCCATATTGCATTGGTATCAAGGATTATTTCATCAATTTCAAATCTTTAGGTCCAAAAGAACAGATATTAATAACTTTCATACCAGTGCAATTTGGGTGGCATAACAACAAACAACAAACTTCACACTGCTAAAAAAAAATGGGCACGGAAAAATGTCGCCTGTTCAATACGGAACAGATGTAAAAACTGTACCCATCTGCTGCGTCAGTGATTGTTGGGTGTTTTTATTACAACCCTGATAATTAGAAAATAATAATCTTTGTCCACACAAATCCTCATAAGTTTACCTTAAAGCGTAAAAAGAAAGGTATTCATGTCTACATAAGTAGTATCATTGCCATCTCAAGAAATAAGGCCATGGCCTTCAAACTGGCAATGTCGCTTTGCAGGGGTTTTATAAATAGCAAAAGTAACCTCTAGAGTCCACTGGTTTAAAGTTAACAACAGATGGTGCCATAAGGGATAATGTTATTTGAACCCTTAGGTGTGACATTGCCATTTACTAGCACTGTGGCCTTGTTACTAGAGACAGCTATGGAAGTATCCAAAGGCCACTGACAGTATTTAAAGCAGTAAAAGGTAAGCAGGCAATAAGGAGGGAGGGAGATGCTGAAAATGCAGTTCCTCATTTAGGTATCGTGTTACTCTCTTGGTATCTTTCAAACAAATTCTTACTAAAAGCTCAATGTATTTAAAAAAGCCTCAAAGAAACTTAGACAAGTCTAAACTACTTACGGTACATCAGATGTGATGATAGCAGGCACTTGAGCAGCGGCAGGGGTGCCACCTGTGACAAACACCTCGCAGGTTGTCTCAGCTCGGCCCACTGCGTTGGTAGCAGTGCACGTGTAGAGGCCGGCGTCCCGCACCGTCAGGTGTGCCAACGCGAGCTCCACACGGCCCTCCGGATCCAACGTCATCACCAGTCGTCTGCTAGGGCGAAGACGCACCCCGTCCCGTTGCCTGGAACAGTGGAGGGATTTATTTAGAGTATCTATAGGTTTAGCTTTGCATAGTTTTGCATTTAAGAAATTTAAAAAGGGAATTTTCAGCAGCAATCATTAGTAATGGTAAAAAATTACAATGATTAAAAAAAGAAAATGGTAAAAGATTAAAAAAGTGAGTCCTAGAAATTAATTTTACTGTGAAGTTGCAATTTTTCTGAGTGGCAAAAAGGTGGACCGCAGAAGAGAATTAATTAGTTGAGAATAGAGGAAAAATAAGCAGATATTCAACCAATGAAGTTAATAAGTAAGTTTTATAACTTACTTACAAATAAATTAAAAATAATTTAATATTATATGTATTTATATTATTTAATTATTTCTCACCATGAGATGCTGACAGTGGGGTAAGCTTCGACTTGAGCGAACAGCCGCAACTCTGCGTCTTCCTTCACTGTGACGGCCGGGCTCAGCTCTGAGGTGAACTCTGGTGAAATGTACGCTCGGATACCCTGCACAAATACAACTTGGAATGACTGCTACATCCAAACTAAGATATAATTAATTTACAAAAATATATATAGTTTGCAATCTAGGAAGTTAAGGGTGTCCAAGTCTAAAATGTTCCAATGGCTAACTTTTATTTATGCCTGACGGTAAACTTCTTATGGGGGCCCCTTTATTTTTTTATACTGCTTTTAGGTACCTATGAATTTTAAATTTTGAAATTTCCCATTATATTTCCAATAAGATGGACAATTTTGTTTTTCCTAAATGCACACCCTAACTTTTAAACTGTTTTTGTATTTTTTCCTAAAACCAGAAGATATGAACAGTTAAACTTTGATTTTTTCCTATTTTAAATATAGTTTAAATTAATAATGGAATCAATAACTATTTGTTTACCTTTAGAAAAACTGGAACAACAGTGAGTTAATTATTATTGATGAAAAAATTCAGTTGCTCAGAAGGCATCAGTTTTATGATTTTTATCAAGAAAAGAAATACCCAAAAAAGTCATCAACCAATTTAAAAAAGATCTATCTTAGTTTTGAACAAATTAGATTTAAACTGGAATTAATTCTTTGAATTTAGGACTATGAAGCTGAAAATTTGTTTAAATACAAACAAATATTTCAATAAATCTAGCTAAAAACAGCTATAAACCTCTTAGTGGTGGCAGGGTTAATGCATGGGACAGTTAATTTAACACATGACCAAAAGTCTCGAAGACTCAAAAGAGGACATTGTCAGTCAGTAACTCTCAAAAGGTGGACCCTAAATACTAAATTTTTATTCTATTTCCAATGACATGTAAAAGTAAAAATTATAATTTTAGTCAAAAGTTTTTACTACCATATTATTACCTTCCTCTTCATCGTTAACCCTCTTGTCGGGGGAATAGATTGCGTCAATGAAAACTCACAAAAAACAAAACCGACAAACTAACATGGCCATGGCAGGACATGTTGCACCTTATTTCTCAAACTTCAGGTTGTCCCCAAAAAATTACTCAACATGGTAATAAGGCTCTTTACTAGCAACCTTGAACTTCTTGCCGTCCAAGTATCTCACTGCTGCGGGCAGCTTGTTGAACAACTTTATAGCCATGGTGGGGAAGGACTTCTAAGTTCTGCTGAGCCTCGCCCGAGGAACGTCCAGATGCTGACGGTTACGGGTGTAGTAACAGTGGTAGTCACCCCTCGTACTGAGCACATGAACACTGCTCCTAATTTCGGTTGGACAGGCCAAGATGTAGTGGCTGAAGACTGTAAGTATGCCTAGTCTCTCGAAGATAGGTTTACAGTTTACAGTCCTCTCTGAATCCTAATGGTGATGAACTAAAAAGACACTGACTTGTGAGGCGTACCTTGTCGACGACGAGCTGGCAGCGGCAGGTGACGGCGCCCAGACAGTTGGAGGCCGTCGCCGTGTACTCGCCGCAGTCCTCGAGCTGCGTGCGGCAGATCTCCAGAGTGTGGAAGTGGTCGGCCTCCCGCACTATCTGGACACGATCTGCGGACACAGACATACAGCTGCAGCTGAAACCTTTCTTTACGGTACAGCTTTTGATGACTAAACTGTCAACATGCTGTCAGTAGTGATACATTTTGAATAGTCTACCTGGTACAAAAATATCAACCGCTTTAAATGTCACAAAAGTGGTTGTGCAATCTAAAGCTACTTCATTGGATGAACAGAGTGAATAATATACTCAGATTGAAATAACTCTTTGCGATTTTACATATTTTCAATGGTTAAATCTGTCATAAAAAGGTGACTATAGTTCAATTTGTTTTCTCATGGGAGAAAAAAAATTAATTTATTAATTCGTGCTCTATCAACGAGCAACAG
Source organism: Flexamia atlantica (assembly GCA_035578135.1). Taxonomy (NCBI): domain Eukaryota; kingdom Metazoa; phylum Arthropoda; class Insecta; order Hemiptera; family Cicadellidae; genus Flexamia; species Flexamia atlantica. Next base: position 38,602,333 of record JAQJVK010000008.1, on the reverse strand, counting down.
CTCAAGTAATTCAGAAAAAATTTAAGGGTGAAAACCAAGAAAACATGTATGGACACAATCAATTACTGGATGTAAATAAAAAGTCTTACAAAACTCAAAAATATATTTATACTTTTATACTGTATTTACATACAAGATGGTAAAAATACAAATATGGTGAAAAATGGCTTTAGTGGATAGTCTATCTCTCATTGGGCCTGATGATGATTAGTATGACCAATCGAAATCGATCGCCATTTTCCACCATTTTTGTATATTTACCAAACTGTATGTAAATGCAGTATAAGTGTAAATATATTCTTGAGTGTTGTAAGACGTTTTTTATTTACATCTAGTGAATACAACAACACATATCATGCTAGTCAAAAAATTATTTACAATCAATGAATCAATCGAGATAACCAGCTAAAAAAATCACGTATACCTACTCAGCTTAAATTTTAAAGCAACACAATCAGCAAAATCAATAATTTTCTAAAATGTTGCGATCAATAGATAGAACATTTGAAAGGGAATTTTCTATCTTTTACCCCAGGTTACATGATATTAGATGTTACATACAATCTCTAAACTCTGTTTACATACAAATGAACAAGGGTTGTACATGGTACAGTTTATATTACACTGTACTTCCAATACCTTTTAACACTAAAAATAAATAAGGTTTTTCCCTTTAAATAAGCCCTCGCAAACTTACCGTCAGCAGTGACAGGCTGGCCCTGACAGGCCCAGGTGACGTCGGGCGTCGGGCTGCCGAGGACTTGACACGAGAGCCTCACCGGGTACGACGCCTGCACTCGCCGGTCCCGCAGCCGCATGGTGAACTGTGGCGCCGACTCCTGCTGCTCCAACAGACTCCTGCGCAGAGGGTGCAGTATGAGTGTAAATTTTATTATATGAAGAGTAAAATTCAATTTTGTGTACCTTGATTTTGTAAAATTTTTAATGGATGGAGGCCACTAACTAATTGTCGCACCCCTCACATAAAAAGTTTGACACATTATGTTTTGTGAGCATGGTGGACCAAGGGCTAAGCTTGTCATATGAATGATGGGATTTTATACTTGAAAACTGGACAAGAACCTAATTGAAGCTGGGTGGGTGATAACTGAAAACTCAAATTCAAATTCAAATTCAAAACAGGTTTATTTAAAAATATATAGCATACAAATACAAAAAATTTGCAATAATACGAAATAATACCCCCGCATGGGCCAAAGCCTGTGTGCAGAGATAGAGCCATCAACGAGTCCATCTGATGTAACCACTTACTATTCCAAATGCACGTGCACATCACAAGGAAAAAAACACTTGGAATTACATGTGTTTATAAAGGTTTACATGTGTAAATTAAGCAAAATCCGTATTTAGATATCTTGCATAATTTAGTTCAATTGAAGCTACAACAGAAAGAATTTATCATGCCATTAATTAAATTAAAAATAAAATCAAACTCTTATCACTCAGCTAAAGCAAAATAAATAAATACATTAATTTATTCTGTGTGATAAGTATTTCAATTAGCAAGCTTTAGCAGTCAGAATTCAGTACCTGAGATAGGTATTTTAAGACAAATCAATGATACAACTGTATGGAAGATGAGATGACTTGTAACTCAAACAGAATAGCATTTCCATTGGCTAAGACTGTGACTCAAGATTTATTATACTGGTGAAAGAGAAACCCTACTTAAAGGAAGAGGTTTGTTTATAAAAGTATTCCCCACTCACTCTTTCAGTTTCCGGTCAGCGTCCAGCAGGCGTGGGTCGGTCACCACGAGCAGCCTCGCGTAGGTCGAGGCTCGGCCCAGCTTGTTGACCGCCTCGCACACGTAGCGGCCCGAGTCGTCCTCCGTCAGCTGTTTCACGACGAGCCGGTGAGTCAGCTGATCGTCCGACACAAACACCCGGCCCTTCAGTGTCGCCAACGTTCCCACATTGTGGCCATCCTTCAGCCACTGTATGGTGGGCGGCGGGTCCCCGCTGATCTGTTGAGGAGGTGGAAATGTAAATTACAACTTGTAAACTTATCTTAAAACTTATACAAATAGAAGAGGAAAAAGTTGGTAATTAAATAAGTAAATAAAAAAATTTAACAGATTTGTCTGACGATTAAGTGTGCCGCCAACAGTTATAAACGTAAAAAACTTTTTTAAGTTAAACCTATTTTCAATATTTCTAAGCTAAATTTATGGTTCAAGCAGTACAAAATTAATGAAAATCCTCAAAAGATTTTTTTAAACAATAACAGTGAAAAAAAATTCAGCGTCATGGTGGATAACAATAGATTAATAAAGTACCTAATTTAAAAGAAGGGATGACTACACATTTAGAGGATGGATCAATTGGAAGAAAATACATCATTAAACTATAGGAGATTTTTTTTTCTTTGGAATTTAAACACCGGATTTTCAAAGCATCATGCCAGTCAAAAAGGACAGTAACTTTGCCTACTGAGGTTTGGGTGAACCCTAGAAAAAATACATTGGGATTTTAAAAGTTAAAGTAAAATTCATGAAAATAATCGCTATTATTACTCAATAATCGCTGGGTGTCACTCAACGTACCTCACACTCCAGGGTGACACTGTCACCCTGCAGGGCCTTGAGTGGTCCGGGCAGGTCCTGCACAATGTCGGGCGGGAAGTTGGCAGCACTGCCCACGGCGATCGGCTCCGTCGTAGTCACGCTCTCGCCCCAGCCATAGCGGTTACGGGCGGTCACGCGGAACTGGTACTCTGACCCGGGCTTCAGGAAGAAAACGTCGAAACTGTTGATGGGAGTCATGCCGAGCTGCAAGAAAACCGAAAAAGGTAATTTATTTCCTTGAGGTAATTTATTTCCTTTATTTCCTTCTTTATTCCGAAAAAGGCAATCTATTTCCTTGAGTGTGACACTTTCATTATCCTAAAACAATAAATTTATAAAATGACTTTTAGACAACCATATTTTTAATAGCCATACATTATTTTTAAGGTTAGCCATATCCACTAGCAGGCACCACTCGGACCACTGTCAATCGAAATTTTTATTTTTATTCAGAAGAAGTAAATTTTTGAACTCGTGGTTTTAATTTACTACCTCAGTTTCTAAGTATAACGTTTGTAAATTCTAAAAACCTTGGTAACTTGACATCTTTCAAGGACCAATTAACAAAAAATTGTCAATTAAATTTAAATTTATGACACTATTTAAGTTGCTTTAGAAAACATAAGAAATTCAGTTGCTTACATTGTACAAAACAGATTTATAAACTTGCTTTAAATATAAATTTAGAATTAATTTTTACTTTGTATCTTTAAAATGTGATCTTAAAATGTAAGCTCCTTAGAACTGTTTTAATGGTACATTCTGTCACTTGATCAGTACAGTAAAAGGTGAATACAAAGGATATTTAGAAGTTCCTCTTTAAATGTCTGATTGATTGATTGATTGATTGATTGATTGATTGATTGGAGTACAGGAAATAGACTCAAAGGTCTCAGCAGTCAGCACATAGCTTAATGTGCTCCCCTAAGCTGCTAGATTGGCAGCCTTATTAGTGAGCCCTCAATCAGGCTCAAGAGCTATTTCCCAATGCTAGCATCTCCTTCGTCACCTGGTTGTCGGAGACCAAAGAGGGTTCTTCTTCTTGCCCGCAGTCTCTCACAATCCAACATAATATGCCTTGCCTAGTCTTGAAAAACCTGCCTTTAAAAGTCTACTGTCTATTAAACTATTTTCAAATCCATGATTTTAGCCCTTGAGCTGTAAATATGAAAACATATTCTAACTGAACAAGAAAATTATTGAGCTGTTAGATGTAAGTAATACAATCTTACAAGAAATTGGTTTTCATTTTTATGGAAACCAGACCGTTATACAAAACATTAGTCAATAGTCAATAATTTATTTTCATAAAACATTGCTAAAAATCAGCAGCATTGGCGAAATTGTCAAGTTGTAAACGAAGAACATACAAAGAAAAGTAATTTTAAAAGTGAAAATCAATGAAACAAGGTTAAAATTATATTAAACTGTCTGTTCATTTGTCGTATGTACATGCGTGTTTGTGTGATTTATTATTTTAACTGTAAGACAACTGTAGGAACAATGAGTTGTTGCAAGATCGTTACCTGTACTGAGCTTTGAAAATGGTATGGTATTATACCGAAACATGTCAGCATGAATTGACCAGAAGAATACAGATTTGAACTGCAGACGGATTAAGGTAAATTTAACCTTGTTTTGTTGCTATTTGCAGTTCAGGGGCTAGAAACATGAATTTTAGGTTTAAAACAATTACCTCAAAAAGTTTTTCGCTTACAATTATTATTTTAAACTTAGCGGTTTTCAGTAAACAGTTCTTCTACAACAACTACAACTCCCCGTGACGCACCTCGTTCCACTTGGCGCCGCCCTCGGTGCCAAGCAGCCAGGCCTCCACTCGGTACGCCAGCACCGGCGCCGCGCCGCGCAGTTCCGGCTTGCCCCACGACAGCGACAGCCAGTTCTTGCCGCAGTCCGACACCACCGGCGGACTGCTGATGGGGCCGGGCACATCTGGCGACATCGAGACACAGGGCGTGAGACGTTGTGGGGAAGTAAGTAGAAAATAATAATGTCCCTCTGTGATTGGATTTTTTTCACAATGTAAACATTTTTCGAAGCAAGTAATAGAAAAGTGTTAAAAAAGTAAAGCATGGAGATAGTAGGGTTAGGTAAAAAGGCTGTACTGCTAGTCACGTTTTTGAAGAAATTTTATACAGGCTCCCAATTGCCTAAATTTTACGTAGGAGGCTAACTGATCCAAAGACAGCAATAGCCTTATAATTTCTATGACAAGTAACCTCTACACTCTAGACTCTAAACTTTATGCAGGAGGCTAATCAATCCGCTGAAGGCAATAGACTTAAACGTTCTCAGGCAAGTACCCACTACACTCTAGACTCAAAAGTTTATGCAGGAAGCTAATCAATCCGCTGATGGCAATAGAATGAAACTTTCCCAGAGAAGTACTCACTACACTCTTGACTTTAAACTTTATGCAGGAGGCTAATCGATCCGCTGATGGCAATAGACTTAAACTTTCTCAGAGAAGTACCCACTACACTCTTGACTTTAAACTTCATGCAGGAGGCCAATCGATCCGCTTATGGCAATAGAGTTAAACTTTCTCAGAGAAGTACCCACTACACTCTTGACTTTAAACTTCATGCAGGAGGCCAATCGATCCGCTTATGGCAATAGACTTAAACTTTTTTAGACAAGTACCCACTACACTGTAGATACTAAACTTTATGCAGGAGGCTAATCAATCCGCTGATGGCAATAGACTGAAACTTTCTCAGACAAGTACCCACTACACTCTTGACTTTAAACTTTATGCAGGAGGCTAATCGATCCGCTGATGGCAATACTCTACTGATAATGTGATCATGACACAAAACGTGTTGAAACCTAGGTCGTAAAAACGGCTAAACATTGGACTGAGACGGAAACAGGTAACTTAAAACCATATATGATGGCAATAGAATTAAACTTTCTCAGACACGTACCCACTACACTCTTGACTTTAAACTTTATGCAGGAGGCTAATTGATCCACAGACGGCAATAGACTTAAACTTTCTCAGACAACTACCCACTACACTCTAGACTCTAAACTTTATGCAGGAAGCTAATCGATCCGCTGATGGCAATAGCCTTATTATTTCTAAGACAATTACCCTATACACTATAGCCTACCAATCATCATTCATCAGCTAGCGTATAGTCCAAAGGAAGGATACCCCTCATTGAAAATGAAGGGATGGAAGTAAAAAAGGAGTTTGTCATAGCAGTTACCCAAATTAAAGAAACATACTAATAAACATACATACTAATAAACATAACATACTAATAAACAAACTCACTTTGTTTCAGTGAGTTTGTTTATTGAGTTTGCAACCGATAAAGACTACTTTGAGTCATTAAATTAAGGTTGTAGGGGAGATGGGAGAAGAATTATTACAAGACATTAGGAGGATTCTTCTCTAATTCATAAAGAACATTTCTATGACAATAGTAATTAGATAATTTTTATTCATAAACATGGTTAAGGTAAAACTCTATATGGAGTGTAGTTTCCCTTTTTCATCACTGGATGGATTTTTTTAATCGTTACCTTTCCTTATTAAGTAATGCTATAAATAAAGACTTTGTATTTTCTGAATAAATAATTATCTAAATTCCTAAAATAAAAATGAGCCAAGAATATTTGATATGCATATTAATGACTATTCCCCAATTATGACCGTATGCCAATGATGACTGTTCCTATTTCTCTGTAAACTTATACATTTCATCTTTTAAGAAATAAAAACAAATATCCACAATTAAATCAGTTAAGAAGTAAAACTAACTATTTCTTATGTAAACTTCACTAAAGATTCAAACAGCAGAATCATCGTAGAAGAGGTGTTTCTCTCCATAACTTTTTTCATTGAGGTACAATAGAGAGATCCAGAGGGCATTGGCCTAGAGAGGAAACTAGATCTGATGATAATCCGGCCCATATTGTGACTCATAACAACTTTGGCTGACCCGTCAGATGCCAGAAATAACCGAGTTTGTGGACACACTCCATTTTGTACCTGACATACCACTTACACACCGTCTAACGAAAAGCCGCTGTATTTAAAATTCAGTTTAAACTTATATATTAAGGAATTTGGTGATCATTTATGTGGCTCATTCATATAAGTAAGTAAATATAATTCAACAAATTTTAGCACCTTTCCGCTCTTGTGACGATGGCAATATTTCAGAAGGATAAATTTAGATAACAATAAGGCAGCGAAGCACAACTGCCAAATATTGATGATTTATTGATTTACTTTAAATTCAAAAAAATGGGGTTCAAACCAAAAACTCAAATAAAATGTTTATAAAATAAATTAGCAAAAATGGGTTCCTAAAAATACTTATTATTTTGCAATTTTTCAATAGAAGTTTAATTAGATCCTAAAAAAATATACAAGGAAGGCATAATTACTTATTATTCAAAATTGTTATTCCTCAACTACTATAATACATGAATAACTTAAAATATAGTTTTTAACTTTTATTTATTTTCTACTTCTTAGCTGATACAAGACTGGATAAAATTCAAGCAGGAACTTAAATTTAAAAACACATATTTGTGTGTAAAACAAACACAAATATGTACCTTATTGATTTTTTTGTGTACCACTTATGTACCTTACATAAGTGGTAAACATTGTAAGGCCTGAACAAATCTTTTTGCAATTAAATTTTATTTTAGATTTTTTTTATGTAGAGGGTGTGCTGAATCTTCTATTAAATTCCTTAGACGGTATGTTTTGGACCCTAATTAAAACAATTTTACGTGCTTATACACTTAAACAAAACAAATTACATTTATCCATAAAAAAATAAAGTAAAGAAGTGTTAGGATTTAGGATAAAATGGTTTATTGGTCAACAATGAAAACAACCTTGATAACCAGTGAGGTATAGCAAAAAGTCACTGATAAGACACTCGCGCTGCGCCCAGGCGGCCCGAAGCGTTTGCAGGGGGTTATCGTCTCTCACCACCATCTCCGACCCTCCGCGCCGCGCCACACACTGTCACATACTGCGTAAATATAGCTCGGCATCCCCCCTCCCAGTGTTGGTAAACAATCTCTTCTCCCATTGTCATCCGGTTATTGTATGCTTAATGAGGCATCCGTTCATTTACAGATGTCAATTTTTATGACAAAGTTATTTATTGCTTTTTAGACCACCAGAAACAAGATAGTAAGACAGAGTACCAAATTTTTTTCATTCTTTTTCTATAAGATTTTTGAAAGTGATGATTTTATAAAAAACAATAACGTAGTACAGGAATTTTCCATTTAGGTATTATTGAATGAATATTTTTGGGCAAAGTAATATTTTCCTGATTGGTATCAATAATAAGTATCAAGATTTATAGTTCACATGTAGCTTTACGGCATCTAGAGACATATCCACTTTACTTTTATAGCTGTAGTTCTTGGTGTTGTTGTTCATGGGCGAAATACTACTCTGAGAAATGATATGACTAGCAAATATCAAGTAACATTATAATTCGTAGATTTTAACTGAGCACAGGAAAGGTAGTATCAAGCGATTTTTAAGTTTCATGCTTGATGTAAGTGTGTAGTAACATGTTGTATAATACAACAGACAAAGACTAAAAGGCAACTAAAAGGCAATACAAAATTAAGATTTTTTTAACGGACAATTTTTTACAAAAATATTGGCTAAAGTTTAGGGAACCAGATTTACTGACAGTATTATTTTTTGGGGATAGTAGTGAGAAAAGTTTGATTGGTTCTAACCAAATTTTTAATATGCCCATTACCACATAAAAAAATATATAGTTTATGATAAAAAAATTACAATAAGTTATTAAATAACCCTTTTAGTTGTTCAGTAAGCCTTGACTAAACTGCAATTTGATAAACTGGCAACCGAAAACTCGGTTTCAGATAAAACAATTACAAAACTTCAATGACAAGGGCGACTGTCAGGTATGTAAGTAAGATGAATGTCTTGGAATGTGTGAAGAGCACAGCTTGGCGCCACACATTGGCAAAGTCGAGAGGGGAGGGGCTCCAACATTCGTGTTCTAACTCTTGCCTCAACACGATACCCACACGGCCCATCTGGTCTTCTAAACTTAGCGACTTAGACCCACTAATAACACCCTCCAGAAATATCAACACTACTCATAGTGCTAAACTATTTCTTTGAACATTGTGTTTGAAAACCTTGGTTGTTTTGTAATAAATTGGAAACTTTCTTAGAACGCATATCATATGGCTACAAATAGTTTGTGTAGAAAATACTAAGAAAGTTGCTCAAGTAAATTTCAGCCTTAATAAATTAGAAGAGTTCATTACAGCAGTTTGCTATATTTCCAACAAAAAGTCCAGGTAAAAGATAAAGAATTCTTTTTAGATAAAAGTCATTATAGCAGTAAAAGGACAGGGTTATTTAGTGGGTATTTTTATGTTTACTAAAAAACAAAAAATGTAATTCAAACAAATTTTAATTGCTTTAGTAAGATTGTATTACTACAGTATTAAAATGCAACTAAAAAAATTATGTAAAACTTAAGTCCATGTGAAAATGAAGTTTTTTACAAATAACAGCATCGCAATAGTTTTTCCGATAACAAAAATATCAGTACTCTTAAAACTTCAGTAAAATAGGAGGATGGGATCAGACAACTTAATGTTTACAAATCAAAAACTAAACTAGGAATCTGTGTTCTTAATATGACACCTTATAACCTCAAAATCCTCTCACCAAATTCAATAAAATAAAACTAAATGTAAGTAAGTTCTTAGCTAAAATCCAAACTACCTGGAAATAATCTGGCTAAGATTCAAAATCATCACTCACTCTAAAAATGTCATGTTATTCTGAGGCTCAACAAAAGTGCCAGTTTCACTCGGGCAGCAGCTCAAGCTGTGTTTGAACTTAACAATATTCAAAATTTAAACCATATTTTTTAAAAACCATTAAAAGGTTAGAAAAATATAAACCCATAAAACCCATTGAGGAAGTTTTAGTTACTACCAATAAAACAAGCCTGAGTAATTTCAAATCAAATAAGCTTTACGTTTGTCATTTTTAATAGTAAATGTTATTTATAATTTAAACAAATACTCTGGACACAACCATACTTTTACTCAAAATACTTTAACTTGTTTCATATTTGTTTCAATAAGCTTTGAAGTTTTAAAATTGATTTGAACTCACTTTGTGGCTCAACAACAGCTTGGTAAAATAGGCTTTAGTTTCATGTTGGTTATGAATGGAGTTTTGCAGCATAAAAATACCTTTGCTATGAGAAAGTGTGTGAGTTTTTGTGATTTTTTAAAAATTGTCTAGACTAATTTTAGAGTTATAGCAGTGGAATAAATTGCCAGTAATTGAACTTCTCATCAGGGCAAGCTTTTACAAATAATTTAATACTTTAGACTTGAAAACTTCAATATCCCTTGAGCGGGCGCACGCGGAGTTTTCCTCCGCAAGTGTTTTTTATGTTAAAATAAACAGACATAATGGGTGTCGGCGGTCGTGTCCGGCTCTGTACTTTATGCCCCTCATTCCAGAAATTTCCTAAAGCTATTTATACCCCCCACCCCCCCCCTTGGTACCTCGTTATATGCAATTCAGAGATGCCGTCTCAGTTTGCAGAGCGCCCTCTCTCGTTACACAGACACTGATACCTAATTTAAAAATTCATAATAGCAATGGATTTGTAATTATTATTAATATTTTGGACATTTCCTTTTGCTTTCGAAAAAAAGAAGCGAAAGGAAAAGTCCAAAAACGTAAATAATAATTAATACATATTTTACACTAGAAAATTACTTACTATGTTAATTGAAATATTACACCTATTAAGTTGAACAATTAATTGAATCGACGATAAAATGTGATTCCTAATGACGTTTGTCAACATTTAAATACAAAATTTCGTTATAAAACAAGTAAAACGGGTTAAATTTGTGCAATCTAGTGTTGCGGAGTAAAACTCCGCATGCGCCCGCTCTTGTTTTGCCGGTGAAGCGCCCGCTCAAGGGAGGGTTTAAGAAATTCCTCAAATTATTTGAGAAGTTCATTTATTTCATCTGCTTTATAAGTCTATGTATACAATCTGCACTTTGAAAATTCAACAGTGCAACAACACTCATTTTGCATAAAATGGGGTTTAGATTACATGGTTAGTTTACATGATTGCTTTGCAAACCTTCATGTCACTGTTTTAGAGTTTTCTTTTCAAAAGTACTGAATGTTTTTATAAATTTTATACAACATCTACGTGTCAGTTTCTTGCATTCATCTTTGTCTTCAATGATCATAGGTCTTTACAATGAATGGTACAAAAATGGACAAACCACTGATCTACTGAAGAACTATCTCTAAATAACATTTATAAAATAGCCATTCACCGTAAAAACAAATTATTTAATGTTCATAACGGCCAAGGAATTAAATTTTCAAATTGACCCGCTTTTTGGTTTCACATCTTAAAGACATGTTTGGCAAATTTTTACCTAAGCAAATAACATAAATTTCTATGAAATTCCTTCATTAAGTAGGCTCATTGTCATTGATACATTTTAAAATTGAGTAAAATGGGCAGGTTATCCATTAACACTTCAATATACTTCGCATTCCAAGTACGTTTACAAAATACAGATTTTAAATTTACAATGTGTTTCAAAACTTGAATTTTCGTGGGTAATATTCAACTAATATTGATATTTTAAAATTGTAAACATTGAATCATGCTCAGTGTGCTGAAACATGTATCAATGTGTGTTCACTGTCAATAGTTTGTTAGAAAATCCCATCTCCAGAGCACCTTCTGAATTAATTATATTCATTTTTTAAGTTTCCTTTTTAAGGAAAGAAATACAGGAAATTAAGATGATTACAGACTGTTGGCCTTAGTTTCAAGAAGGCAAATACTCTTCCTTATTTTCTGTTGTGTGTTAAAAAAAGTCAATACCTTAAGAAATCAAAGTCATAATGTGGATGAATGTTAACTGACTTTCACTAGTTTTGCATTCTGTGGTATATCTCTGGAACTATTTATTTCAAATCTTGATCATCTGTTTTGTTACAAACATAAACTGTGAAACACTTTGTGAAATGTTAGAAAAAGTTCACAGGTTCTACCACAGATAATAAATAGCACTTTCACTGAAATTTCCAAAGCCTCCTGTGTGAAGGCTTTTCATGAAATATTTTCCAAACCCGCAAAAAGCACATCTAGAGAGTAATAGCTTTAATTTGATATCAAATATGTGTAGAAAAATTAATTTCTAAAGGTCAATATGCTCTGCACAAAAACCAAGAAATTCTTAATATAGATAGATAAAGTTTTAAAATATATTTGAATTTCTATTAGAATGACAACATTACTACATTTTCATCCTCTATTGCCTAACAAGTTATATTCTCGAATGAATACCAAACGGCTCAATTTTAAAACATGAAACCAAGAACGCAATGTTTGGTTGCAACTGAGAAAAAGCCTTCAGTTTCACTGTGACAAATATATCTTGTGAAAGCATAAAACAATTGTTCTTGCAGCCAAATAATGTTGGCATTGTAACAATAGTTTAAGAGTCAATGTCATATTGGAATTAAAGCGCCTTAAGCCAATGTAATTTATATAGGTTCTAACCCCCATTCAGAATAATTAACCCAATTTTATTTCAAGGCAATCACTAACATGTCCTATTGATGGTACTATTATTACCTTAGTATATTCCAAATATTTCATAATGTTCTCTTCTTTTGCGTAGGTGTCTTCTGTATGTTACTGAGTAACAATGGTTATCAAATGGGTAATATTCTTATTGATGTCAAGAAAAAATACAACTATCTGATATCTGATCAATTTAAAATCATCTGATATCAATTTAAAAACAAACCTATGATTTTGAAATAAACAAGTGCACAACGGAGTGGCCACATGGGTGTGTAAAACTATATTATTTCATTATTTATAGACCTTATGAAAACACAACTTGAAAAAATTTGTAGGAGTATTTTTTTCTCTCTTGTAAAAACTCAAAATCTCAAATTTTTTAGAGGTGTTATTGAAGTACTAGAACTAACTGATTGACTGGGTTACACCCCTGGTTTTTCACCATACAAAAACTTTCTTGGAACTTTATTAAATTGATTCCATATTGAGGTTACCGTTCCCCCAGTGGGATCCTAACTAGCTTTTGCTAGTTCAGTACCAATACTGGGTAGAGTAACGGAATTTGTCACGATTGGAGGCAGTGTTGAAGTTGTCTTTCAGAGAACAATTTCAGTTCCCCACCAGGGGAGGCTGGGCTTGACGGCAGGGTGAGTGGGGGTGTACTGTCGACCATGATAAATTGATAAGGGCCAATATGAGGGCCACCTGATCCCTTGAGGTCCTGTTCCAGCATCCACTGGATAAAGGCATATCTTTGCCCAGCCAGTCTAAGCTTGGCCGAACCTATTCCATCTACCAATTCATTTTTCCTTTTGCCTCCCTTGCATTAATCTACTAAAGGCTGTGAGCCTAAGGGATAATCGAAGGGAAGCTTCCTTTCCTTTCTGGAAGCCATACAATAAGGCAAAATAATGGCTGAAGTGCCCTCACAGGATTAACTTGTGGGGTGCGGAGACCCAGACTACCAAATCCCCCCTACAAAAAAAAGTTACCATGACAACCTCATAAGCTTTAAACATTCAAAGTTGGTGTATTCTGCAACCTTTGTCATTCTGAAATTTATTTGTGGGGATGTTTATTTGTTATTTCCTTAAGAAATTATCTTAACATAATGAGCTACCTGATTTTTAAAATTAAATTTTACAATAAATAATAAAATATTCTTTAACCTTCATATTCAATTCAATTAATAAAATTTCATAGGAGCATTAATAGGTTGCCCCAGTACTCATACTTGATATTTAATTTTCCCAAGCAGAGCTCAAGTGAAATGAATAAAAAGTAATGAATGCTTCTTTTTCACCAATTTAGGACTATTAACTTTTTTAGGAATAGTTTAACAAGTGAATAAAGTCAGAGGCTTGCATATACTCCAAATTTCAAGATTTTACTATCTCCTACTACTGTAATACTATCTCAGAGTAGTATTTGCTTCAAATTTTTTGATTTTGGTGTAAAGCAAGCTTTGTTTTCAGTAAATCTTCATCATAGGAACGAAGTATTCACAATGTTCATGGAAGTTATAGAGCACAAAGTTTATCATGATCGTCGACAAGAGAAAAGATAAACTAATTCTTCATTTTAAGGATTAAAAATGGATTTTTGTACAGGTGTCTTTTGTTAGATGTTGTAGAATTGCCCATTGGAGCTTTGTCTTAAGGGAAAAATCAGTAATTTGCATCCAGTCACTGATGATCCTTCTTCACAATGGAGTGATAGAAATTGTTGATGTTGATTGGTCAGGAGTTTGTGAAACCATCCAATAATACATTAAGTACTGAATTCATGTTGAAGAGCATTCAATATAATTTTCAAATCATGTCTATGAATCACACACAAAATGTGTGCAATACAGTTTTTGTGGCGAATCTGTTTTGAATATAGACAGTAATTGGTGCTCATGACAGTAAATAAATTGAATTTTCAAAATTATATCTGTCTCTGTGAGATGAATCTGTATGTGGGAAAGAGTATTATAAATGTGCAACCTACTTGAAAAATCTGCAAATCAAACATTTACAATCATTAGTCAATGTGCAATCAGGCAATGTTCATCATGCTAGACAGCGACTTACAACAATCAATGCATCTACTATGAGGACGTAGTAAGTACTTCACAATCCGAAGATTATCCATAGCTCTTGCTACCTAATAGTAGCAAATATTTATTCATATGGCTGATAAAGAACAAACTATGTAGTAAAGATACATAACATATACTACTATTTATTCACTTCAATCCCTGACAAGACATCACACCACACATCACACAGGACAAAAGGGAGGACCAAGGGTTTTTGGCGCAGGTTTGGTTATCTGAACAGCAGGCAAATTTTTTAGATGAGTGCAGCGTAACTAATGGTAATGAACTATAACTCAATTAAGTGTGAGAAAACCTTAAGATCATACTTTTTATAATAAATTTATACTTATACTTTTATATTTATTTTATTCCCTGAAACATGGTTGATTTCAAATGACACCACTACCACTGAGCATGCGTGGGGAATTAAATTTTCCCATACTCTTGCCCATGAAAGTACACAGCCAGTATATCAGACAGTGAAAGGAGAACAATTCGTCCATAGCTTCGTTTGTAATGGCCACATCCCACATGCTTTTTATTGGTGCATTTTGTTTCCTTATATCTCCACCAGGGTCGTAGAGTGGGAATCTGCCCCTTCTGCCCCTCTTCCTTCGGCATTTCCAAGTAAGTGGTTAAACAATGTTTCGACTGCAACCAGAGTTGTTCTGCTACCTATCATCCTCATTTAGAACTCCATAAAGAGATATCTTGCGACGCAAATTTGATTGTTTGTTATTCACCGTTATATTGCCCGGGATGACGGGGGACTGATGTTGCAGCATCTGGCGCAGGAATGGTGGTGGTAACAGATCTTTCAGCGCCTAGCAGCAAATGTATTTGAGCTGTTTAATAGTATATTTCAATACTAGGGCCTAAAGTGACGCTTTTTGTACAAGGTCAAGTTTTACGACCGTGGCTGTAAGCCGAGGTTAAAAATGGCCGAGTAACAAAAAGCAGCTTTAGGCCCGTGTGATGAACTATACTTATCGTCTTTTCGTTATATCGCTCAATACAACACGCAAACAGCTTTAGAAAACCAAAATGTTACAGCTTGTTTACCTTTAAAAATACCCCCCAAAGATGCTCTACCATCTTGTTCTTGCTATTAGAAGCAATCAGCTGATTGTCTGTTTCATTTGTGTTAAGTTAGACTGACAACAATGAACAAATATCGACGTATCGAACGCATGTAATAATCGATTGGTGAAATGAGCGAGTTTCACAAATTGATTAACAGACAACAATGCAACAATGAATGTTTCGATAATAACGATGAATGTTTTGATTATTTGTAATGGAATGAATATTGTTTGATTATTTACCTCGAATCAAAAGTATAATCAACAATGATCTTTTTGGTCCTAGGATAATAATAATCATCAATGATCTTTTTGGTCCTTGGATAATAACTATCCAAGGACTAAAAAGAACAACTTTTGAATCCCAACACAGGTGTCAAAAGCAGCTATTTTTGAAGCGGTATGACGAAAATCACATTTAGAATCGGGCAGTTTCCGTATGAACACTTTACATACAGCCACCTGGGACCTTAAGCCTAAGGGAGGAGTGTTGACGAGACTCACCATTGACCAGGGCGCGGGTGGACTCGTGGATGTCGCGCAGGATGGTTGAGGTGTCGGGGCCGCTCCAGATGGTGTTGCGGGTGGGGGTCAGTGACCGGGCGCGCTGCTTCACCTGCCAACACGGCGGGAGACGTCAGAAATCAGTTGAAACCCATTGCGCAAGGTTTGAAGGTTACGAAAATACTATTTTTTAAAATTGAACAACATATTGAGTAATACTGATTGCAAATATTCTTTATCACTATTTTGGAATTTCTGCATTGATTTGAGTAAAATTTTGAATGAATTTTGAATTTGAGTAAAATTTTTTTTTATATATACTTTTAAAGATGGTAATTACTAATTACAGTAAACTAAAATTTTGTGATAGTCATATGAAATAGCTTTTTCCTTGTGTATAAGGATACTTGTGAGCGTTGAGTTGACAAACTTAAATAATATTCAATAAAAATCTGTTATCCAGCACGAACAAGTCCGACCATAATAATCTTTCTGAGATTCGAACTGGTACTATATATATATACATGCTTTTATGTGACAGACAGTACATTCTCAGAACATTTAGATGAGTACTGAATGAAGTTTTTAAAATTCAAAGTATCTCATAATATATATTTGAATATATATGTCATAATATGTATTTGAACCATAGTGATGAATTAGAAGAATATTTTATCCGAAGCAAATGTGATTGTTAAGGTTCTCTTCATTTCACCAGCTACTGGTGCACAGTTACTATTCTGTGTCTTGTAAGTACGGCTGTATGTTGTTCTGAATATACAAGATGAGAACTCACCCTGACAGTAACAAACGCATGGTCGGCCCCATAGATGTTCTTAGCCATGATGAAGTATGTTCCTGCGTCCACCACTGTCGCATGTTTCAGGGTGAGGCGAACGTAGTCGTTAACAGTCTCCTTCAGAGTCCTGATATTGTTGGTGATGTCTTTCATTCCCTTCATCCATGTCACTGAAAGGCAAGCAACTCTTTTTATATACATGTAAAAAAAGCATATTGCAAGCAAAAGTTAGATCAGACATCAGTGATTAGTGTCTAGTGAATTATTAGTTTGAATATTAATAAAGCTCATTTATTTTATTTTTATGTACCCTCCCTTTATTTTCTAAAGCAATAATTTTTATCCACACTGGAAATACTTTTAATTTACGTTCAAAGGCTTGTTAATAATGGAAGATACATTACCACAATGACACTTTCACGATTACAACTCTTTACTTAAGACTACGGCCAGAAAATATGATAACACAATATTCATATTTATGTTTTGTTAATTTTATTTATTGAAGGATGGACAGTTATTTTATTTGATCTGATTAATCAAACTGAACAAGAAGCAACTTTCAAGAGGATTTGAAGTTTATTCTTTGTCTGTTTTAATACCAGACAAAAACAACCATTCAGCAACAGAAAAATTAAAAGTGGCTCATATGAAGACACACCTCTGGGCTTGGGGTCCCCACTGACGCGGAATGACAGCGTGATGTCTTCACCCACGGCTATCGCCATGCTGGTGTCGGGCCGGGAGACAAACATCGCGGGCTTGCCTCTCGCCGGGCCGGAGGCTCCGGACACTCCCACTACCTCCACGTTCACACTGGCAAAGTGAGCAAAAGAGGACGATGACACAAGCTCTCTGACATGTCACAACAATGCAAGCAAACAGCACAGATGCAGATTCAGATTCTGATTCTTTATTAAAATGAAGGGTTCAGCAACAATCTCTCAATTTACCTCTAATTTGGGACTCCCTCAAGAGTCTGGTAGCTTTAAGGACTGCAAATCAAATCAAATCAAATCAAAAACTTCTTTATTCAGACAGTAAAAGATGTACAGAATGGCGTCACAACAAGAATTCATAATAATATATACATACATGGTAATATATTCATAATAATATATACGTACATGGTTAGTAATATATAATGTAAGGATAAACAGAAGACAATGCAATAAAATAAACTACAGTATTTAAATTACTAGTTTACTCAAAAAACTCCTCTTTAGAATATAATGGCTTATTGATCATAAATGTTTTAAGCTTATTTTTGAATTTATAAAAGTCATTAATTTGTTTTAATTCCATGGGCAGGGCGTTAAAAAATTTCAAACCTGCATAAGTCGGTTTTTTTTCAAAAAGACGCAAGTGATGCTCAGGAAAACTAAAAACATTTTGATTTCTTGTATTGTATTTGTGATTTAAACCTAAGGTGGGTAGTTCAGCTGATTTTCTTTTTACTGCCAAGATAATTTCAAATATATATAAACTATAGACCGTCATAATACCCAAATTAGAAAAATGTATTTTAGCTGATTCAAAAAAGTTTAGCTTAAGCATAATTCTTATGGCCTGTTTTTGCAATATAAGTACTTTATTTAAATTGATATTAGAAGTACTGCATGTACTGCAAAGCATGTAAATGAATGCAAGCTACTGACTCTTCAATTTCACATTGTTTTAAGCATAGAGCATAGGATAATATTTATTTGTTTAGATAATTTTTACAGGAGATAAGATTTGATATTTATTTTGTACAGCTCCTGAACTCATTATAATTATTGAATTTTGTAAAGGAACCCCTAAACGGACACTATGTCTTAGGGGCCCTATTTTTCTGCATACTATTGTTTTGTAAAGATCAGCCTGGTTTTGTAGACTTGCTTATTTTTAATGTTATTTGTAATGTAATATACCAAAATATTGTGCAGAAAATAAAGATTTATTTATTTATTTATTTATTTATTTATTTTTTCCCAGTACCTTCTCTTTTTAAAGTGGCTCATTTTACAAATTATTTTACAACCAGTGGTTCATACCTTACAGGTACTTGTGGGGCTCCCCGTACACACTCATCACTAATTATACAATGAATAATTTCCCCGTTGAATCCTCTACTGAAATAATTTACCAGTGGTTCAGACTCCGACCACCAATACGGGGTATTTCAAGGCAAATTAAAATGAATATGAGAATTAATATGGTGATTTTTAAATCTATGTTGCTTTCACAGCAGGGAAATATTCAAATAGAGCCAAAGAAATCAAAAATATTGGGCCCTTCGTCAAAGAAATAGAAGGAAATATCAGTTATGAGGAGGTAATGTGAACACAGTTCTCACCTGGTGTCCCTGTACCCGTAGGCATTGCTGGCTCGGCAGGTGTAGGTGCCGGCCTCCCTAACGGAAGCATCAGTCATCACCAGGGAGTACACCCCGGCGTCCTCCAGGTAGCGGAACCGAGAGGATCGCTTGGGCAGCGGCTCCGACCCCCGGTACCACGTCACCTCTGCCCTGGGAGTGCCTGTAACGCGGCATTACCAGGATGTACCAACCGAACAAAGAATATCCTCTAAATATTTCTTAGTGAAGTTTTCAAAAATATTTTTACACTTAGATTTGCTATTTTTCATACAGCAGATAAATCCTTAAAAATGGAACAAATAAATGTTATTCTACAACTCGTAAAACGTTTGTGGGAAAATTTATAACTTAAAATGATGTACATGTTATAAATGTATATGTAGGTTTTATAAGCTAGCCAAGAAAAGTTTCAGTAGTCTCACAAACATAAATGATCATCTTTTTATTCCTCCCAGTAGGCTCCTTGCTGGCTTTTGTCAGTACTTTCACTACCAATAGTAAGTGGTTACGATACCACTTGGAAGTTAATGGAAGTTGAAAGTTGTCACGATTATAGGCAGTGTTGCCTTTCACTGAACAACTTCAGTTCCCATCAGATGAGGCTGTGCTTGAAAGGTATCAACATGAAGATGAAGATGAAGGGCCCATGTCCCAATCTTAAAAAATGGTTTAGGTTACCTTATCGTCAATTGATCCTATTTCAGTAGTCGAAACTACAGCTGTTTCGTACTGCTCATGGAGTACATCTTCAGGTAATAATTAAAAACGTTGAATTAAAACTTAATATTACTCATAGTTGAGTTTGTCGTCATGACCTGCTACTTACCGATGCCGCATCACACGTTCTCAATTAACAGTACTTAGCCAAGTTTTTTTAAATGTTTGTTTTTTCGTCTCCGTGTGCGTTTTGTTCGTGTCATGTGTTCGTGTCATCAATTGACAAACTCAACTATGAGTGATATTAAGTTTTAATTCGACGTTTTTAATTATTACCTGAAAATGTACTCCATGAGCAGTACGAAACAGCTGTAGTTTCGACTAATGAAATAGGATCAATTGGCGATAAGGTAACCTGAACCATTTTTTACTATTGCAATATTGATCCAGAGGCTAATCCATCATGAAAATGTCCCAATCTGAGGCCCAAATCCTCCAGTTTAAAATATATTCTGTCCTTCCAGTCTAAGTTTTACCAAACCTATTCCAACTGCCTCATCTGCTTTCCTAGTAATTCCTGTGTAAATATTTACTAAAAGTAGCTAGAGCCAAAAGGGTGATATAGGTAAAATTTCACTTGTGGTAGCCAAAAAAAGACAAGAGACATCATTCTCAGAACTCAGGCCTACCTAGACTTCCTTACCCTCCATAGAAAAAACTCTTAAATTTAAATCTAAAATTAAAGTTTGGAACAAAATGTTTCTTACCCTTGACAGCCACTTGTAATGCCACAGTTCCCCCCTCCCTCACCACAGTGTCTGATACAATGTTGGTAAACCTTGGTAACTTGGGGTCAGCCAGGCTTCTGCTCTCTGCTATGTACTTCTCTCTCCCTGCGAAAACAATAAACAAGCAAATTCAATTTCAGATTGAAGTTTTAAGCCCGGATTCCACTAGTCTAGTGGCGTAAGGCATTGAGCATCACAAAATAAAAATAAAAACCACTTTAGACTAATATTCATGATAAGTAAAAAAAAATTGAAATTGAACATTACACATGATTATACATACAAACAATAATAAAATAGGAATAGCCCATTAAAGACAAAAGATAAATTCTGGAAATTATTAGAACGATCTGCAGGCCTAAGAATGTTTTGTCTCAGTTTTTCCCCTCTTATCGCTTTACATTTACTTTTTCCACCACACTCATGCATTGTGCTATTACAGTCACAGACAAAATCTAAATTCCTAAAAATATACCTAAATTTCCTAAATCCTCCACCTACCTTTGGGACAATCTGTCTGGTTATAAAATTATAGGGAATTAAGGAGACCATTTCACTCAATAACTATTCTTGATACAAAAATGACCTGTGACTACCACTCTGATTGATATAATTGTTTCAAGTAGCTGAATTACTACTGATTTAATAAACATTTTTTTTCCAAATTTGGGCTGATATTTCTCGAAAATTATAATTAAACTCACCACTTCCCTCAATTACTATTTATTCTTGACACAAAAAAAAGAACTGTGACTACCATATTGATTAGTATAGTTGTTTCAGGTACCTGAATGACTACTGTTCAAACTTTTTTTTTCTACTAACTTGGACTGATATTTCTCAAACATTAAAAATAAACTATTGACAAAGCACTGATTTAATCTATTTAATTCTTCAAACGAAATCAAGAAAATAAAGACGGTTATAAGATTCACCGTGTCCCTCTCCCCAGAAACGCTAAAACAACCACTTTCCACCCGACCTTCTCGCTCACCTTCGAACACGACGTGCGCCGTCGTCTGTTCCGACCACACCGCATTCTCTGCCGTACACTTGTACAGTCCAGAGTCGGCCGGCTCGGGTCCGTGCACGACCAGACGACACGTGCCGTCCGTCAGCACGCTCTGTTCATACCGCGTCACCGGTCGCAGCGGCTGGCCATCCTTGTACCACGTCACCGTGGGCTGCGGGTGACCCTTGACCCGGCACTCGATTACCAACTCGTCTGACGTGCTCTTGTAGTGGTCTTGAAACGACAACAAAATCAATGTTTTAATGTTGGCTTGGCGGTTTGAGTAAGTCAGAAGGAATACAAGGTCCTCCTGAAGAAAAGGCGAGGAAGAAGAGAGGGAACTATGAAAAGAACAGAGAAGTTGAGTTGGGTTGAGATTTTATAGGAGACTGTAATTTCAGAAAGAGGAGAATAATTATTAGGATGTAGGAAAGAGTAGAGTGTGCTTCTTTACATCTGACTGATAAGTAAAAAACTTTACAGTATACTTGGAAGGTTTGAATACAAAATGGCTGGAAAGAGGAAACTTCTAACCTTTTTTCAGTTTCCACATCAACAGACATTATGTTACAAACTAGACACAACAAATAGCTTTTGTAGATTAACAGAAATCAACTGTACAGTTATGTAATAAATATCCACCTATTATAGATAACTAGAAGTTTATATCTTTATTAAACGTTTGGATTGAATAGAATACCAGATTTATTATAAAGTCTACCTTGTGTATTTTATTTTACGTGGAGTTTTATACTGATTCAAAATTGTTTCTATCCACATAATACTGTTAATACTGATTATCTAGCTTAAATTATAAAAAATTATAAAATCATTTGAAAAACATTTGTTATTGTCGCATTAAATGTTGAATAGTTGACAATAGCCTGTCGGGTCAGGGGTGACTATGAGGCTGTATTAATTAGGTATGTGATTCATCATCAATTTATGTAAAATCATTGACAGACTGAAACATAATCTTTCTTATTATGTTTACATAATTATGTAAACATAATAAACATAAGATGAAGAAGACTCACCCCGAATGGTCTGGGTGAAGACAGGAGCCTCAGGGGCGGACTCCAAGTAAGAGAACACTTTGATGTTGGCAGTCGTGGAGGCCTCGCCGTGAGTGTTGCGTGCCGTGCATGTGTACTTCCCAGAGTCTCCGACCTTCGCCTCTACGATCTCTAGACTGGCCAGCCCGTTGGACAGGCGGGTTCGAATCCTTGAAGGAAACACAAGTACAAGTTATTGTTGAGTTGCGCTTGGATGGACATCATCTTACCTCGTAATCAAATAGTTTAAAGAAAGCTTTGAGGTGAATGAAAAAGATCAAAAAGCCTTTTGTTTTTATAGTTTACTTGTACGATGGATGTGTGAGGGGTTCTTCTCTTTTCTCTGATCACAAAATCAACAGAAAGATTGAGACAAATTATGTGATTAGGCCTGCACAAGACCTTCTATCAGAAAAATCTGACAGCAAAGTGAATTGATTGCAATTTTGCAAAAGTTTGAAACTGGATCCAGCTGTTATCAATTATTGGACTATTAATTTATAATCCTGGAAAATGAATCTGCTGGTACCAAACCTTTATATCATGCATTATACACTCAACTTTAAATCATATTCACCTTGAAACACCACTTACTGGTGGTCGGCGTTTTACCTGGTATTGTAATTCACAAAGGCCTGTCAGCCACTAAATATCATCTGGAATCATCCAATACCTGGGATCGAACGAGGTGTCCACAGGGTGACCATCCTTGAACCACTGAACCGTGGGATCGGGAGACCCCGTCAGGCTACAGGTGACCTTGAGACGTGACCCTTGCGCCGCCGTACGATCCACCAGGCGACCGCAGAACAACGGCTTGCTGGTCGTCTAGAATACAGGGACATCACTGGCGGTCAAACACTATTCCTAATTCAAGAATGTTTTGTTCTCTGATAAAAATTAATAAAATACAAAATTAAGACAATTACGGCAGTAAAAGTCATCTAATTATCTTTTCAGCCCTGGGGAGAAAAAGAACATACCCTCAACACATTTGAAAGCAGATGTTTTGGTTACAGTAAACAGAACCCAATCACAAGACCCAGGATCCCGCGTGAGTTTAGGGCATATTAAATCTCAGGATTCTCAGACTCTATTCTGGGATTTTCGGTATCATCAAATTTAAGTGTATATTCAATGTTGAATTGTCTGATTAGTTATAGCTAGGAATCACTAGTTAAATGTCGTTGATGACCAAGTAGTCTTGAGTTGATGTGTTATTGCCGTATCATATCTATGTATGAGGATTTAAATTTATACTTTCCAACTTTTGAAAACATTTACAAGTAAATTTTAATGTTAAGTATATTATAATAAAATTGCCATCAAGTTTTATTACGATGCTCTTATGATTATTTTTTATTATTTTTGCCCGAGTACTAATTTTGTTCTACATCGTTCTAAGCAAGGATTTACTTTGTTTCGATTTTATTTGACTAAGTAACAAAATCTGTTTATATTTTGTTTTATGTTTCTTTAGTTAAATAGCTGAAGAAATATCTGTATGCTTCTTTTCCACATTTTATTATTAGATTGTAATTTGACAAATTACTGTTCTTAATGTTCATGAAATCATACTAATATTATAAAAATAAAAAACTTAAAAAAGATTCCTTATAATATGCTTCATTTTCACTTAACTCACGTTTATCATTCAGTGTTTTATGATGAGGCCGACCTTATCATAAGTATTTTAAACTTTCTCTTTTTGTTATTTTGAGAAAATATCAAATGTGTAATATTTAAAACTAAAGGTAAAACTGCTTTATGTACTGCAATAATTACAATACTAAGTATATATGCGAAACCGTACAATAACTTTCTTTTTATATTGACAACTACTAAGTTAGATCAATCCCAGGATCCCAGGATGAATGTTTTCAGTCCCGTACACCCAGGATTTGATATGACAACAAATATATTTCTTTACACATATATTATTTTTTCAGAAGTAGGTGGACTTTATTCAATCAAATTAACAATATTTCCACAGTAAAAAAAGAAGTTTTAATACTTGGATGTACCCTTAAAGAGTTATCGACAGTCAACGGGCGGCAGTATTGTTCTACACAGACTAAATTGAATGTTTTAAATGGTATCTACAACAGACTAAATGGTTTCAAAACTAATACAGGGATCTTCTTTGAACACTGATCAGACTGTAATGCATTGAAAAGTACTGTTTTAGGGGTAATGTCCTGTTGAGTATCATATATTTAAATTTTTAAGGTGAATCTTTGCGTCGAAATTCTGGGCATCAGGCAAGTCATAGAAAGATGGGAGATGGCTCAAATTAAAGGTTTCTATTTCGTGATGGTAGGAAGAATAAAGAAATTGGTTGAATTTCACCAGAAAACAAGAAATAATGCAAAATATCTGCTACTTAAAAACCATTGGGATCTAAAAACGTCTACTTTGTTTACGTAAAACATATGATGCTAATACTTGATTGAAAACCATGTGCTAGATTTTAATGTTGGATCTATGGCAGTGAAAGTATTTTGTACTATAATAAAGAGGGATCAGTTTGATTAATTAAAAAAAGTTCTCTTAATATGATTAGGGGCTTTTAGTCTCTTCAAGCCATTATTAAAAAATTAGTTTAGTTGGAAATAATTACAGTCAACATTTTTACATTGATAGAGTGTGTTGCTACATATATGAGTGCCTAAATCCAGAGTAAAAGCAAATCAAGAATTTAGGGAAAACCATAATTAGGTTTGAAGAAAGATTTTGCTTGACATAAAAGGTCCCCATGAAAATAGAGAAAATAACCAATCTTGCACAACTTGCACAACTAACTGATCTAAGTTGGAGTTTTTTCTTTTTAATTTAAAACTCTTTTATGTTAACACTACTATACAATTTTCTCTCAGTAAAACTTGACATGAATACTGACCTGTCTGCCAGGATATGAAATCTTTTCATACTCTGCCAAAGCTGTTCCTTCAGATTTCTTTTCTCTGACACGTTTGGGTGTTATTCTGGCTGATGATTCTTCTGCCTGAGACTTGTAATCATACACCCATTGTCTTGTATCATAACTTTGGCTCTTCTTGATTTGATATGATTCCGAATATGATTCTGATCCATAATCTGAAGTTGAGCTTTCATCTAGATAGACCTTGTGTTTACTTTCTTCAGTCTCTACAATAAACAGCTTTTCTTTACCTTCTGATTCTGCAGTGGTAGGCCTTTGATGAACATCTTTTTTGATATAATCTATACATGGTGTTTCTGTTTGTTTTTGCAAAGATTTCTTTTTAGAGATGACATCTTGATTTTTGCTTATTGTAGTTTCCTTCAGAACTGATTGATCTTGATCATCTTGGTTTTTAAACCTTAAAACTTCATATTCTATGGTTGATTTGCTTGAATCATCAAGTCGTCCTTCCAATTTATCAATTTCTTTTACTTCAATAGGTAATGCACTTTCAATGTTTTTAATTTTAATGATTTCACTTTTATTGCCTGACTCTGAAGTAGGGATTTCACTTAATTTTTCTTCAAGTTTTAACAAATTGTCTTCTTTAACTATTTTTACATCCTCTTTCGATTTCACTTCAACATCCTTTTTACCTTTCTTCAGAGCAGATTTTTTAACACTTTTTTCAATGCTCTCATCATCTTTTAACTTTTTAGTTCCTAATTCTGATTTTGGACTAATTTTATCCTGAACTTCACCATTGTCTTTTTTATCTTTACCTGGAGAACTTTCCTTCACCTCTGTTGACTTAAGCCTTCCTTCTTCAGTACCTTCCTTATTACTTTCCACCTCCATGTTTTCAGTTCCACTGACATCGTCATTAGATGTTAGATTTGACTTTTTGGTTTTAACTTTTGATGAAGTATCTGTAAAGGAAATCTCAGTAGCCTTCCCTTTAGGTTTGATTTCATCGTTTTCACCACCACTCTTAATATCTTCTTCCAGTTTACTTTTCTTTATCTCAGATTTTTTGGGGACATTAGATTCAGGCTCAGGCTGATCTTTTTTATTCCTGGCATCATCATTTTTTAACTTTTTGGATTCTAACTCAGATTGTGGAATAACTACATCCTTGGCTACTTTATCCTTCTTTGGCATTACTTCCGTTATCTCTGATGACTTAAGCTTAGTCTCCTCGCTTCTTTCTTTGATAATTGCCTCCTCCTCCTTTTTAATTCCACCCAAACCATCTTTTGTTTTTGTTTTAGACGTTTGAGTCTTTAATGTTTCAGATGAATTATCTTTTTCAGGAATATCACATACTTTCTCTTTGGGCTGGATTCCTTGGTTTTCTGCAACACCTTTTACATCCTCTTTCACATCCACATCAATTTTACCCTTATTTTCTTCAGCTTTTTTACCAGCCTTTGATTCAGACACATCCTGATCTTTGCCAGTATACTTTTCATCATCTTTAAACTTTTTGGTTTCTGGTTTAGATTTAGGAGTAACTTTACTCTCAGCTTGATCTTTGTCCAAACTATCTTCCTTCTTTACTAATTCCTTTACTTCTGGTGACTTGAGCTTAGTGTCTTGGCTTCCTTCCTTGAAAACTCCTTCCTCTGCCTGTTCAATTCCAATTTTACCATCATTTGATAATGAGCTTGACTTATTGGTCTTTACTTCGTCAAATGAACTCTCTGTTTTAGAACTTTCACTTACTTTCTCTTTGGGTCTGATTTCTTTGTTTTCCTTAACATCTTTAACCTCATCTTTCACCTTAACTTCAGCCTCCTTTTTACCTTTCATAACTTCAGCTATTTTAGCACCTTTCAATTCAGGCTTGTGTGGATCTTTTTCAGCACTATTGACACCATCTTTTACCTTGTTGCTTTCAGATTCAGATTTAGAACTGACATTTTCCTGAGCTTGGTCATCGTCTTTCTTACCTTCCTTCGGTACTACTTCCTTTACTTGTGGTGACTTGAGCTTAGCGTCTTCACTTTCTTCCTTGTTAACTCTTTCCTCCATCTGCTCAATTCCACTCTTACCACCATTTGATAGTGAGCTTGACTTTTTGGTCTTTGCTGTGTCAGATGAACTCTCTGTTTTAGTAACTTCGATTACTTTCTCTTGGGTTTTGATTTCTTTGTTTTCCTTCACATCTTTTACATCGTCTCTAACCTTAACTTCAACTACCTTTTTACCCTTCTTAACACCTGCTATTTCATTGTCTTTCTTATCTTTCTTTGGTATTATTTCCTTTACTTCATTTGACTTGAGCTGAGTGTCTGTAATTACTTCCTTAATTTCTCCCTCCTCCATCTTTTCGATTCCACTTAAACCGTCCTTTGTGGTAGTGATTGCCATTTCGGTAGTTACTGCCTCAGATAAATTTTCTGTTTTAGAAATATTAATTTCTTTCTCTTCAATTTCTATGTTTTCTTCAACAGCTTTAACATCCTTTTTCAATTCCATCTCTTTTTTATCATTCTTTCCTTCAGACTTTGTATCAGTTTTTGATTTAGACCTGTCTTTATCTTTTCCAGTAGTCTTGTCTTTATCTTTCACACTCTCGGTTTCCTGTTCTGATTTAGGACTGGCTTTCATCTTAGCTCGATCCTCCTCTATCTTATCTTTCTCCGGTATAGACTCCTTTACGTCTGTTGACTTGCCCTTAGTGTCTTCACTTCCTTCCTTAATTACTCCTTCCATCTGTTCAATCCCACTCTTACCTTGATTTATACATGACTTTTTGGTCTGTACTTTGTCAGATAGACCCTCAGTTTTGGAAATTTCACTTGCGTTTTCTTGAGGTTTGATTTCTTTACTTTCCATAGCATCTTTTAAGTCATCTTTAACTTCAGTTTCAGTTTCACTTTTCTTAGCTTCAGATATTTTAGCAGCTTTAAATTCAGACTTGTGTTGATCATTTTCAATGCCCTTATCATCATCTTTTGCCTTTATACTTTCAAATTCTGATTTTGGACTGACTTCATCCTTAGCTGGTTTTTCATCCCTCTTATCTTCTTTCTTTGGCAATGTTTCCTTTACTTCTGTTGACTTTGGTTTGGTATCTTCGGTTTCCTGTACAGATTTATGACTCATTTTATCTCTAGCTTGATCTTCCTCCATCTTATCTTTCTTTTGTACTGTTTCCTTTACTTCTATTGACTTGAACTTAATGTCTTCGCTTCCTTCCTTGATATTTCCTTCCACAATTTTTTCAAATCCACCCATATCATCACTTGATGTCACACCTGACTTTTTGATTTCTTTCATTTGCGATAAACTCTCTGTTTCTAAAATTTCACTTACGTTTTCTTCAGGTTTGGTCTTCTTTTTTTCTTCAACACCTTTTGAATCTTCTTTCACTTCAATTTTATTTTTACTAAACTTGTCTTCAGACATTTTAGAAACTTTTGATTCAGACATGTGCTGATCTTTTTCAGTGCTCCTGCCCTCATCTGCTACTTTCATGCTTTCTGATTCCAAACTTGGACTGGCTTCGGTCTTTCCTTCTGTTAGCTTTGGCTTTGCATCTTTACTTTCTCCCTTGAATTCTCTCTTTCCCATCTTTTCCAAGTCTATCATGCCATCATTTGATGATGTGCTAGATTTTTTAGAATTTTCTATTTCAGGTGTTGTCTCTTGCTCTTCATTTTTCTCAGTAGTTAGTCTATCTCTTTTAACTGACTTATCAATTTCTATTTGTTGTCCTGTTACTGATTCGTCCTGTTTGACTAATATGAAGGATGATTCTTCGCTTGCCTGTCCTCCAGTTTTAATTCCATCTTCTTCTTGATTCTTTTCATTTTTATCCATTACTTTTTGTATAGTTTTGCAGGATTCAGAGACACTCATATCATCCAGTGGTTTTGAAGTAGATTTGGATTCTAATGAAACACTTTCTTCTTGGGAAACATTTTCTTTTGTGCTTTTTTGTGATTTAGTATTTGCTTCTGTAATGACTGTAGATTCATCTGATTTTTCAGCCTTTCCTTTGCTCTCTTTTATTTCTGGGCTAATTATCTCTGCTGCCTGTTTTGATTTAATTTTCATTTTGTTATCCTTATTCAGATCTTTTACCTCCGTGTTTTCTGATGTTTCTTTTATTTCTGGTTCTCTAGTAGTGTCTATCTTAGAAACTGTGATTTTGTCATCTTTTGATTTTTTTGTAGCAGTGCTATCCTCTTCCGATAGGCTAATTGATATTTGTTTACCTTCATTTTTATCACCTACTTTTTTCAATTTTATTTCAGTCAGCTTTTCCTTTTCACTTTGTCGGTTTAACTGTTCAACTTTTGCACGAGAACCAGCTTTTACTTCCGCTTGTTCTTCGTTGTCTTCTAGCAATGGTTCAATTGCAGATTTAGTTTCTTTTGAAAAAATTTCTAAATTTTGTGTTGTAATTTCCATTCCACCTTTCTCTTCTCCTGTCTTTGTTTTCATATCTCTTATTGGTTCTTCTAGACAAGGTTTGGTTTCTATGCTGTCTTGTCTAGACTCTTTTTCCTCACCTGTTGCCTCTACTGTATCCTTTGTTTTGGTTTCAGTTACATCATCTTTTAAATCTTTAACTGTATCCATTGTTTCAGTAATTTCAGATTCAATTGTTACTTTTTTCTCATCTTCGTGTTTTACAGCAGTAGACTTCCCATATTCTGTGACCTCATCAACTTGCGCTGTAGCTACGGTAATATTAGAATCCAAACTTTGTTTAATGGTTTGAAATATAACTGCAGTAGACAGGATTTGTTGTAGTTCTGATTCAACGGCATTATACACTTTTAATTCACTGGTCAGTGTTGCTTCTACTACCTCTTTCAACTTTTCAAAATGTTTGCAGGCAAACAATACTTGCTGAATTTCAACCTCCGATGCCATTTTTATAGGAGTTTCTAATTTTTCTGAAACTTGAAGCATTTCCTTGGCAGTTTTAATGTCATTTACAATTGACAGAATTTCCTGGAATTCTTGTTGTGCTGCATAATTTATGGCAGGGTTGCTGAGGAGTTTAGCCTGTACAGTATTGACTGAATATGATAAATCTTCAACTGCAGTGACAAATTGCTCAATATGCGTCTCGATAGCTTGTTTACAAATTGATTCTTCAGCTGAAAATGCTTTTTCCTTGAGAGTTTTATCACTAGATGACAAATTGTCATTTTGAGCTTTAGCTCTTTTCTCATCACTTTCAAGGGGAATGTTTGTTGGGGGACCGTCATTTGGGGTTACAAGGACTTTTTCTAAAGACACAATATTTTCCATTTCTTTTTTAATTTCGGGTTGTTTTTGTGAAATTACTTCTACTGTCTCATTTAGATGTTTAACTTTCTCACAAGTTGATAAAACTTTATTCATATCTGGAAGTTCTACATCGACATTAGGATTCTCTGTAATGCTTGCTTGAATAGCTTCTTTTATTGAAATAACTTCTTCAGCACATTGTAATACCAGCTGTACTTCTTCTTTTGCGATTTCATTTACTGCATGTTCATGAGTAACTTTCACTTGCAACTCATTTTTCATTTCTTCAATTTGATCTACTACGGAGAAAAACTCTTGTACTTGTGTTTTTACTGCTACATTGATGTGGCTTTCTTCCAAGGCTACTGCTTGCGAATATTTTTCTGAAAATGATTCATTCATTAAAGTTTCAACATCAGATAAGGCCTGTTGGCATTCTACTTGGAGAGCACTCTGTAAGGATACTTCACCATAGTTAGCCGAATCACTGGGATACCTAACAGTTTTGATATCCTCCAAATTAGAAATTATCTGCTGCATTTCAGTTTCTGCTGCAACAATAGGAGTGTTTACAGAAAGACTTGCTTTATCTGAACTCATGTCCAGAGATGTTAAGTTAGTTTCCTTATCAAGCATTTGCAGTTTTTCATTCTGAATTGCTTCTTGAATATCTGTTTTAATTTCTGCTTCGCACAGTGTCTTTTCTGCTATTTCTAAATCTCCAACATTTGATAGAGCTTCTTGTATATCATTTATCTGAGGTTCAAATTTAAATGAAATGTCTTGGATACTTATACATTCTAAAGTGTCTTCCTCAGTTTCCAGGCTCTCTACATCAGCTAAGGATTGTTGAAGTTCTCCTTGAACTATACAAGGTGTTAAAGTCTCTGGTTCGATATCTGAAACGGGTACATCTTCATTACTTGTTAATTTTTCAACATTTGAAAGAGTTTCTTGTACTTCCACTTGAGGCGCAATATTTAATGATACCTCCTTCCCTAAAGCTAACTCCTCAACTGGTTTTCCTGGTGATAACTTTTCTAACTGAACTAAGGGTTCTTGCAATTCCGCCTGTACTCCAATATTTAGTGATTCTTCTGTAAGTTCAGCTAATTGTTCTGACCTGTCTTCAATCTCTGTTAAGGATTTTGCTACCGATAAAGCTTCATGCTCTTGCACTTGAATAGATGAGGCAACTTCCTGAATTTCAAGAGTTGCATTACTTAGCTTTATACTCCCAAATTCATTATCATCATTTTCATTTTTAATCTGGTTATCTAGTTCTATTAAAACTTGCTGCTGTTCAATAATACCTATATTACGATTGTCTTCTATTGCAGTCTGTGCCATCTGGGGGACAACGGTATCATGTTTAAATGACAGGCCATGTTCTACAGTCACTGTCTCACCAACACGTACTGCAGTATCATTTAACGTAACATCTGTCAGGTTTGCTAAAGTTGAAAATTCGGATATTGAAGAAATATCCATATTCCCTTCCTCAATACATTGCTGTTCATATATAACTGCAATTCCTTTGGAAATCTCCACTAAGGGTTTAGCTATTTCCTTGAGCATTGCTACACTGTTTTGGAGAGGCAACTCAGCACCAGTAGTTTCCAGGGCCATTTGGCTTTCGACCCATGCAATACTTTCTTGAAGGGTTTGTACAGGTTTAGCTAGAGCCAGTATATTTTCCTTCACAGATAATGACTCAACACCACTTTCCATGATTTGGTTAATTTCAATTGAAGCCAGTCTGTTTTGTAGCTCTTTTATAGGCTGGGCAATGGTCTTTAATAATGAGATGTCCTCAGACATAGATTGCACATCAGCCTCAAAAACTAGAGGTTGTTGCTCAACAATAGTTGTGAGCATCTTCTTAACTTCTTCAATTGGTGCTGCAAACGTCTGAAGAGACGATGCTCTTGTTTCCTCCGATAAAGGTTCAACATCTGGTTCCATAACAATCTGCTCTTGAATTAATGCCACACCACTTCTCAATTCTCTAATAGGTTTTGCTATTTCATACAGTATCCCAGCACATGACTTACCAGAAGGTGATTTTCCACTTGCATCTAGGGCAATTTGCTCCTGAATAAGGAGGACTCCTTCTTGAATCTCTCGAATAGGTTGAGCGAGAGTTTTTAACATGGATAAACTTGATTGTTCTGCAAGAGATTCAAATGAGTCAAAGACAGTGTGTTGCTCTTCTATTTTATTAATATAACACACCAACTCTTCTATCGGGTGTGCGAGTACATCAATATCAATATTTTTTAAACTAGAGAAATCTCCAGTTGAGTTCAACAAAGCATGTTCAAGCTTCATCAAGCCTAGTTCTAGGTCAGAGGCTGATTTTTCAAACTTTTCAAGGTACGATGAAACTGATTGAGTTTCTTCACTTCTGACATGAACCAGGTCTAAAGCTTTTGAAATACTATCTTTAAAATGTTTTAGGGGTCCACTCAAATTCTGTAGTATATA
The DNA here is from genome assembly GCA_035578135.1 of Flexamia atlantica. Classification (NCBI taxonomy): domain Eukaryota; kingdom Metazoa; phylum Arthropoda; class Insecta; order Hemiptera; family Cicadellidae; genus Flexamia; species Flexamia atlantica. The sequence continues at coordinate 38,569,088 of JAQJVK010000008.1, read as the reverse complement.
AACTTCTGAAATTTCTCCACTAAAGCTTAAATGCTCTTGAATAATTTCTAAAGAGTTTTTTAAATAGTTGGCAGCTTCAACAGCTTCTTCATTTCCAACTATAAACCTTTCAATTTTATGTAGCTGATTAATCATTAAGTTGAATGCATTAGTAAGAGTTTGTTTTTTACTCTCCTGATCCAATAAATTTGATTTGGACTTTGAACTTTCAATGATACTATTTTCTGTCGACCTTAATAACTCACAAAACGTTTTAACCTCTTTGTGTATGTTTTCCAGGGGAGTCTTATTGGAGGAAAGAATATTTACTGATTCAAGAGAAACTCTTGACTGGGTAACTTCCTCCATAATAGTATTTACGTCTTTTATAGTATCACTGGAAGACAAGAGGATAGATTCTTTATCACTACATTTATCCATATCTCTGATAAATTCTGAAAATTCATTGAAATTTTGTAAGAGTTTTTGGTAACATTGCAAACTGCATAAAGTTATTGATGGTTCATCTAACTTGCAGTTTTCCAAATCTATGGCAATTTCATTAAACTTGGTGATGAACTTTTCAGTTCCAGACTTCAGAAAATGTACGGGGTGCTTCACATCATTAATGGCTTTATTGGAAGCCAATATTATTTTGTTATTAAAGTTTGTAGCCTCCTGTGAGAATAAATTTACTGCTTCACACAGTTTATTGTACACATTAATGTCAGCTTTGCTCTCATTTGGACATATTAGATCAACCCTTCTTAAAGCATTCTCAAAATCTCTCAATAAACTAGTCAAATCCTGGAAAATTGGAAACATGTCTAAACTGTCTAAGGAATGTTTGTTAACGTAATTTTCTTCCACCATAATTGACGATAATTTTAGTTGCAGTTCATGGCTAACTTTGATAATGGAATGTATATTTTTATTTTCTTTGGAATATGAAGTTGACTGAGTTTTATCAACCATCAAGTCATCAAGTGCCATGAATTGTTGTTTCAGAGCATTCAATGGGTTTACCAAAGATTGCAATGTAACAATGTTTGATTCAATGGAGGCTGGTTCGTCTCCATATTCAAAAGATACCTGATCTTGAATTATTAAAATACTTCTCTGTAGCTCCTGAATTGGGTGCCTCAGTTCTGAACACATCCCTTGAGATATTGACTCAGACCCAAGTTTTTCATAAATATTTATCAGTGATTTTTGTAAACACTTGAAAGGCTCCGCCAGTGTTTTCAGGATATTAATATTTAAGGTATTTTTATCTTCTTCATGATCATGCTCAATTATTTTACAAAGTCCACTTTCCACTTGCAACAAAGGCTCTTCAATGGAACATAAAAGCTGTACGAATTGAAACTCAGGATGTCCAAGAGCAGTTAAGGAATGTTTACGCAACTCAGTTAGCACTCCGAGAAGTTCACTGGCAGACGAAGTCACAGCTGAAATTCCAACGTTTTGCCCTGAAAATGTTTTAACTTCTGATAGTGATTCCATAGCTTTAATAACACTTGTGTTCAATTGGTTGAGAGGCAGAATCAACTCATTCAGTGCAAATAATAAATACCTGGCGTACAAGGTTTCACTTGGTGACTTTGATAAAACAAACTCGGTACAAGTGAGAACACTTTTGTGCACTTGTTCCAGGGACTGATGAATAATATTTGTTGCTAATTCCAAACTATTACCTTGGCTAGGATCACATAAAAGTGACAAATGGCTGTACTGGTCAAGTTCAATTTCATGCTGAGCAATAGACAATTCAGTTCTAATGGCCTGTAGAGGCTTGCATAAATCCTGAGCCAAATTATAAATATCTGAGGTTGTTACTTGTTCTTGTGTTTTTATCTTATTTCCTATCATGTATAGGTTCTTTTGAAAGTCTGCCAATGGCTTTGTAAGAGAAGCTAATGTACTTAAGCTGCTTTGAGAGGATAAAGCTTTTGTCAATAAGGTTATTGATTTTGATAAAGTTCTGACTGTCTCATCTAATTCTTTCACAATAAAGCCTCCTTCTTCAGGAATATTTTCTGCAAAGCCCAATTTTGACGCTTCCAAATTTATAACAGATGCTGCTGATATGAGATTTTCTACTGGTGAAATAAGTAACTCTATAGATGTATGTTCAGACAAATTCTCTATGAGCTTCATGGTAGTTTTAAGTTCTTCTAAGGGAAATGACAGTTTGTAGAGGATTTTGATTCCAAGCCCTCTTACTTCTTTGCTTGATTTTGAATTGGCTACAGTTTCCAATAAATGGAGACATTTCCCTATAGCATGAACGGGGCTCTCTAAAGTTGCTTTCAATACCATGTTAGAAGATCGTACCTGAGGATCATTTGACTTATCATTGTCATCAACAAGTTTTAAGCACTTTTCAATTACAATTTTGAACTGCTCTAAAGGTGTAATAAGTTTTTCCAAGGATAGTAAAATGTCCTTTATTTCGCCATCAGCTGTATCTTCAGCATTTTTATTTAAATTGGTCAAACAGATTTTGAGTTTTTCAGAGTAAACAAGTAATTCACTGTGCAAATCAAAAGTTCCTTGTGTTGTTAGAGATATTGCCGTTTCAGCTAAACTCTCCTCAACATCTAAAACGGTTAAAGGAACAAGCAAATCATTTTGTTTTACATCCACAGCTTGTGAATCTCCTAATTCGTTTATACTACTTGGAGTTTGTTCAGTTTGTTGGGCATAAGTTCCCTGTGGCAATACTGTGACATCAGTCAAGTCCTCTATTTTACTTGTAAAATCTCGTTCTGTCTGTTCAACACCTCCTTGAACTACTAACAACGATGGTTTAAATGATTGCAACATATCTGAGAATGTTTCTTCGCCAGTTTCAATTACAGCTTGCTGCTGTATGAATGTAAGTTCTTTCTGCAACTCCTGCAGTGGATGGCTTACAGTGTCCAACAAGTTTTGACTTATTCGTTTTAGTAATGATTCATCTCCAGTTTCTGCAGTTTTTACTTTTTCAATCTCTGATAGATTTCTTCCTAGTTCCTGAATTGGTTCTTTCAGAGTTTCTAGGATCGAGCTAGGAGAATACTGTCCAGCCTCTGTCTCTTCTGCTTGTTTTTCAACTTCTATGAGGCTTCTTTGGATTTCATTAATTGGCTGGACCAAAGATTCAATGGCTGATAAGCTAGACTTTGCTGATTGGGGTTCATCTGTTGATTCAGAAATTACTCTCTCTTCCACAGCTGCCAAACCCTTTTTTATTTCCTTAATAGAGTGGGTCAAAGATTCCAGAACTGACATTTCACTTTTGTCATACGCACTATCCTCTGCTGTATCAAAATCAGCTGAGTGTTCTTCTTCCTCTTGAGCTCTTGATTTATCTCCGATGCTTTCAAGGTCAGAGGTACTTCTCATTCTGTCTAAATCGGAAGAGCTAACTACTTTTCTATTTTTAAGTGAGTCACGATCACAAGACTCTGCTTCTGAGGAGGGTGGTATTTCTACTCCTGTTTCTGGAGTGTCTGTTTTCTTCTCTGTAGAACTAGACTTTTTAAGTGACCTCTTCTTTCTTTTTCTTGACTGGTCTGATTGTTCACTCTTAATTGCAAATGCTTCATCTTTTTCAGATGAATCTGTTGAGATGCTTTTTGACAAAGATGCCTTTTGCCTATCTTGCTTTTCTATTTTTAAAGGCTTTTCACCCTTCCCATCACTAGTTACCTTCTTCTTTTCATATTCAATTAGTGAATCATCTTCCCTACCAGATGAATCAGACAGTTGTTTTTTCTGAGTTAATGATTTTGTTAAAGATGTGGTTTTGTTACCTTTATCAGACATCTGCAAGGACTTACGACTTTCAAATTCTTGTAAGGAATCATCTTCCTTTTCTGACTCTGATGACTTTATTCTGTCTTTTTGTGATAACGTTTTTTCATCTACCTTTTGATCCCTTTCAGCTTTTAAAGTTTTTTGCCTTTCAAATTCTCGGAGAGAGTCATCTTCTTTTTCCGAGTCTGATGATTTTCTTTTCTTCAATGGTCTCTTTGGCACTTTCTTATCTGAAGCTATGTCTGAAACATTCTCAACTAATTGAATCTCAGCAGACCTGGATCTGCTTCTTGATTTTTTCCTTGATTTCTTACTCTCTGTTGACTTATTGGCTGCACTTTGCAAACTAATATTTTCTGACTGCCCTGACCCTGGTGCTACTTCTACTTTGTCAGCTGACTTTTCTCTAACACCCTCTGCACCACCTTTAGCACTACTGAAACTGTCTTTTTGAGACTTATCTTTAATAGAACTAAGTGCATCTGCAAACTCACTACTTTCATCTTCAGGTGACAATTTTGCTTCTTTAAGGCTGTGGAATGAAGATTCACTATTATCTGCTTCACGTTTCCTTGGAGGTTTAACAGGAACTGCTTTCTGTTGCAATTGTGTGGTCCGCTCCAGGAAATCTGCCGTGAATTTTTCAAACGGCATTTCTTCTGGCGTAAGAACTTGAGGTGACATGAATCCATTATTATCTTCTGTGATTGAAAATTCATCAAGATCAGCTTCCGTGCGATCCTCTGCGGAAGCGTAATACTCTGGGCTGACATCAATAACAACAGCTTCCATCAGCAAATGGCCGGATTGAGAAGTTTCCTTCACAAATCTCATGGGAGGTAATTCCACTACATTGTGCTCTGAAAAAAAAACAAAAAAGTAATTATATTTTAATTTAAAATTGACAAAAAATCTGGAATAAGGTTTTCGCAAGAAATTATACAGGGTGTTCATAAAAACGCTTCAGGTTTTCGGGAGGTGATTCCTTACATGTAAATTAAGAAAAGTCTAAATGAAAGTATGTCCTAAATGCATATTTACCCAGGTATCCACCATTTTGTATTTTTCACAAAAAAAAACAGTTTCTTTATCTCTAAAGTTTTCAACCCAATTTTTTTAACTCGGTAAGGGCATATAGTTAGTCAAGGTCAGGAAATATTTAGTCTAGCCGTCTGGCCAGATTGGAAATAAAATATGCTAAAGATTATTATTTTTTGTAAAATGTACCTCTCTTCATATTTCCATTTAAAGGTCTTAAACAGCCACGATGTTGAAATTTAGCATTTGATTATATTGATGATTTTTTCATAAACTTACCTTGACCATGGATACATATTGAGTTTCAAAAAAATCAGATAAACAACTTCAGATAAAAAATAAAGTGAAAAATACAAAATGGCGGATATCTGGGTAAATAGTAAATATTAATTTTAGTACACACCTTTACACACACTTTTTTCTTAATTTAGATGTAAGGAATCACATCCTGAAATCCTGAAACGGTTACCCTGTATATGATACGGATGACTTGCCTAAAGAAAACCAAGAGCAATTTTTAAAATTATAAATAAGACAACAAACTTAAAGGTTAACTTAAAGGTTTATTTAAAGATTTGTAGGTTAAAGATTTGTAGCTACTGTTAAGGACAAACTATTCAACCAGGCGCAGGGCAGTCAAGTCTCCATAAGGCCCAATGTTATCTGCCCGCACACTTTGTATTTAAACCAACTCTGATTATAAATGTTATTTTTACAAATAAAGTATTAAGGCGATTCAAAGTTTATAAAACATTTAGATAATAAATATGCATTTTAACAAAATATTAACCATTATTTAGTAAAATATGACACATGTTGACTATGTCATATTTAGACATAAGTCTACATATAACTTATAACTTACTAATCATCTACCAATGTAAGTGTATTACTCTTGTATATCTTGGTGTAATACAATCATTGTAGAAATATATATGTTGACCTTGATGATCCAATTTTATTTGAGATTATAAAACGACTTTGAAACCAGTGTCAAGAGAGTTTTAAAATCAGGAGCAATAGAAAATGCTTTCCCAAACTGGCACTTTGGAGGTCAAAATAAACGTTGTAAATAAGGTGTGGTATTAATTATTTATATATTCATTAAAAGTAAAATATTAAAAAAAAATTTAAATGAAAGAAATTTAGGCTGGGGTCTCCTTCATTTCCATGCTTTTATTGGTGGTGTCAAATTTGAAAAGTATGACACCATTTTCCAAAATGGTGGACAATTAAAATTTTTCTTATAGAACACTCTTATTTGATAACACTTTTAGATTCTACAGGTTATTTTTAGACATTTTTACATTTGCTTAATTTTTTCCATAGTGAATAAATATAACATTGAGGAAAATACTTCTAATGTTTGTCTCTAACATTATTCAAATAGCGCGTATTCAAGTTTAAGATGTTAAGCGTACCTATAAGTTTTTGGAAAAAATACCTAACAGTAACCTTCCTTTTATTGGTATCTCCAAAAGTTTCTTAAAATAACCTGTAGAATCTAAAAACATCATCAAATACAGTGTTTCATAAGAAAAATTGAAGCTGCCTGCCATATTGGAAAAAGGCGGCTTATTTTTTATATTTGAAATTAACCCAAAAAAACAGCATAAAAAGGAAAGTCCCCCATTAAAAGTTTGTTAGCAGATTAATAGTTAAAAATCAGCTATTGGTTCACTTCAGTTGGGCCATCCAATATATTTCAATAAGAAAATAAATCAATGACATCAAATAAAAAGAACTGAGCACCTAAAATCATTTTCAGCTAGAATCAGTTGGAAAAGATGATATTTTCGGTGATAACAAAACACACCACCAACATAACAATAAAATAATCATTACATTTCTCCTAGTTGCAGGAGAAAAAAATGAAAAGCATGGTGCTATTTTCACACTCTTTTGGAGTTTAGCTCGTAGGTCTGTAGATCATACTGTACTGATGTGCTATTGAAAAAAAAACCAATATCAAATCTAGCAGATAAAATCTGACAGTCAAGTCTAAAAAACATAATGTTTTGACTGGATAAAACATACAAAGAATTTTTAAAACTATAGGAGTAAGCATTATGAAAGCAAAAAAATCAAAAGAATGGCAAAGAAACTCAACACAAAGTTAAAAAGAAATAAGCTAGAAAAAAAACTTGTAGTAAAGTTTTAAATTAAATGCGAAAAACAATCATAAGACTGATTTAAAAAGATCATGCAGAGGAAAATAAGTCAGTTTAACAATTTTAATTCCAACTATTTTGGAGTACGAAATAATTTTAATCTACATAGATTTTAAGAACTAAACATGAATTGAGTATAATTTTCAATAATTAATCAAATCATTAAAGTATTTAAAACTTTGAAACTTAAACCTTAGTATTGAATGAAATATGTGGTAAATATTCCTTTAATAGCTCAAGCAAGAGAAAACAAACTGATCTCACATCTTACTCATATTTTACTAAATAAATAAGTCAGACAAGTAATTATGTTTCAGAATAAATGTACAGTTGAAAAAGTGTGACTAAATTAATACAATCTATACGGACATGAGGAAATTTACAAACAATAGATTCAATGATATTCATTCCAAATTGAAGCCTAGACACCTATATCAATTAATTATGGATTTTTACCTTTGATGTTAGCCTTAAGGTGTCAATGATGCAGAAAAAAATTAAAAGCATGGGGCTATTTTCACACACTTTTGGATCATTGACACCTTAAGGCTACCATCAAAGGTAAAAATCCATAATCAATGATATTCATTTAGTAACACGTCGTTAGTAGATTTTGTCATATTTCATCTCAAACAAAGAGAGCCAGACTCAAAGGCTTTTCAAGAAATATATTTATTACGTCACTGACTATTACAATACCTAAGCTCTTCACTTCCTGAAGTCCTGAAATCATAATTTTCTTATGTCATTGACTTGCACTCCAATAAAAAAAAAAAATATGTAGGCCTATATATTGTTGAATCTGACATCCTAATATCTGCCAAACCAATCTGCATACACTAGTTAATTGAATTCCCATTCTCTTAAATATAGTTTTTTTTATATTTTTCCTTCCTGTTATGACTACAGTACACCTCCAATAACCCTGAAATACAGTTCCCCATTAAAAGTCCCCCAGAATCCTTTTCAATCAGCAAAAAATCCAGAACATCTGAGGAATACGGTATCTAAAGAGGGGCTTCATTAATTTTCTTTAAATCCTAGAGATGAGTTGGCTCTAAACATGTTTCTCAGGGTGAATCTTCTAAGCCCTCTACAACAGACTGTAGACAAACAACTTGACATACAAGAACAAAACAAAACATTTCCCTAATCAATACCCAAGGACAACACAAAAACATGTTGAAGTTTTAAAATACAGGGTGGTTTGAATCTCTGAGTTTTTAAGCGTAAACACATGTCATGTTAAACATAGGTTTGAAGCTTCAAACTAAAGGAACCATTTGGCGGAAAATGAACTTGTTTGTCATTATTAGTTTCAAAATTGCAGAAATATTTTGAAGAATATTGGTATTTACAAAGTACCCGTATCTCGATAACCAATACATTTTTTTTGAAAATTCTCAATCCTTATAAACTCAGCTTTAATTTGATATTCCACAAGTCAACATTTAGAAACTTTTAATCTCTTTTTTTATATTTAATATTTTGATTCTTGTGAATTTTGGGAAAATAATTCAAAAATTGCATGATGCAAAATACAAAGTCTAGGTAACAACAAGTTTTTGTACCTGAAATGTGTTCGGACAGTTCCTCTGCATACATTTCAACCACCTGAAGTGCTTCCTCTTCTGTAAGGTCTGGAGTTTCATAGAGAGAGACAGAGACCTCTTTGCCATCAAAAGAAAATGACACCTGGAAATCCCAGTTATTTTGATGATAAGTTTGAAATTGTTTTGTCATAAAATCTGGAGGTAATTAAAAAATAATAGAAAACTTAAAGAAACAAAGAAATTTGATCACAATGTTCTTTGTTTTGTGAATAGGTTATTAGAGGAGGCACAAATAAGTGTTCAATGATTTGACAATTGTAACCTTTGACTATAAACTCTGACTAAATTCCTAAATAAAGAATACATTAAAACATACGTCTGTATGTGCAGATTTGCAAACTGGCTTTAGATTTTTAATTAAGGCAATACCTACTTGAAAATCTGATTGGACTATTTGTTATAAAATAAAATTTGTTTTGACAGAAGCGAAAATGTAAACAAAAGGAGATCTGATCAGCTGTGCGGGATTCGGCACTGTTCCCCAGATTTGATAATGAAAAGGGGTGTATTCAAGTTTTACAGGCCCTATGTAGGCTATATATATACACAGTAGAGCGCCGATTATCCGAACTAATTGGGGACAAGGGGTGTTCGGATAACTGAATATTCGTATAATCGAACATGAAAAGACAACATTTTAAAATTATATAAGAAACGTAATTCTTAGTAGGAAAAAGGCTAAAAAATGATCAAACAAAAATTATTCACGTAATTTTATTATGAAATCTATCAGAATACATTGATATCCCGGCGCAACGGGAGTTTTGGTTGGCACGCAAATTTGAATTGCTTGAGAATCATGTTCAAAATATTAGACCGACGTTCGGATAATCGGCGCTCTACTGTAGTTAATAACAGACCTTTAAACAATAACACATCATCCATCAATCAAATTCATAAACATGAAATTGTTTAAATGCAATGAGCCAAACTATTACTTTCAGCCAGTGCAACTATTAGTTCTACAGTGAACGCTGTCATGTGCACAGTTGACTGAACTCTACAGTCAAGGTCTATAGAGTATAATAAATATTTTGAGGTAACCTTACTCCTAAAAGACCTTCAGAGCCAGAGTTGGTGATGTCAATGATGTACCCTTTTCCATATTCCAGCCCTTTTCCATGTCAGCTCTATTGTCTTAAAAAGCCCAAATCAAGGTGTTATTGATAAGAACCTTCAGATTGGCAAAGATGTTATTGTCCCAGCTAGTGGCTATAGACAAGCTGCATCCTTCCGGTTCATCTATGACGTTATTAATACTATTTGCTTACATTTTTATTGAGGAACCTTCATATCTCTATTGAACTTGCTCTACAGTTTTCCAAATAACCTCAATCACTCCACTGAAGTTGTTGAATCCTATTTACAAGAAATAGATTCGTTTGATTTATTAGCCTAATAAAAAAATTAACGTTTAAAAATTTTACTTTAGTAGGTATTTTAGACATTTTATTCAATCACTGAAACTTGAATTCAATGATAAATGGGTTTCATTTGGGAAAAGGAAAGAAGTTTTTTAATACAAAATTGGGCTGAGATGTTGCAGCCCTGGTCGGGGTTGATTGACATGACGCAAAGACAAGCAATCCACTTGGCTGTAGCCCATTTACTCCATGCCACCACATTTTTTGTAAATCCAATCTATTTTCTAAGTTCGGCCGAACCTATTTTATCTTGCTTTCTTATTTTCCTTTTACTTCCTGAGTTTTGACCTAAAGTAAAAGCTAGTAAAAGGCCTCTATAGCTAATGTAGGGCAAGCTTTCCCTTCCTCTTCTATGGCTAGCACAGAAAGACTAAATAAAAAAAGGCTTTAACAGAATTTTGTGTACAGGGGGTAACAAAGGCTACCTGATGCTCTTCAACAAAAAGTAAGTACCCCTAACTATCGCTTGACTTGTTCTCACCTCAGCCCGTTCGTCGCTGGTGACGGTGTCGTGCAGTTGCGAGGTCCGCTCCTCCAGGATGGTCGAGAGTGACGGGTGTCGCGTCAGAGCAGCTGGCGGCAGCGGACGCAGCGGCTCTGGCTGCGGCTTCACCTGCGCCCGGTCTGCACCGACCACACCAGATGTTAATATCAGTAAACAATCATTGTCATTTAAATTTGATATACTTACGTCTTCTTTGAAAACATGTAGATATTTCGTTTCCTCTCTGATTTAATAGAAAATTAGACCATACATGGACCTCTGACTGACTTATACAAGTCCAGAGGTTGGCAATGGGTACAGTAATTGAAAGCTGATGCCATTGTATAAGTCTATTGGGTATCCAGATTGACTAGCTTTCTAAGTCAAACTACAGGAACACAAGCAAACCTTAGTCTATTCTCCTTAGCCTGGAGTATGGGTTGGAAATGTTTTTCTTCCTTCAGAGGCAGGGCTGAATATTTATATCATATCTTTCCCATCTTGGCAATCCTTTCCTTCCGCAAGCTGCACAATGTCCCCAGGGAGACATGCCTAGTTGGCTATTCCTCTAAAGTACAGTCTAATAGTGAATTAAATGGCAATAGAAGTATTTTATAACACAAACAACGAGACGAATTCTCATAATTTCAGCCTCCGACGAGAGTGTTTACCTTCGAAGCCCAGCAAGGACGCGGAGCTGGCGACAGTGCTCATGCAGTTGATGGCCTCGCAGGTGTAGGTGCCGAGACAGCAGGTGCTGTCATGGCCGCTGATGATGCTTACCTATACAAGTTGTAATTTCCAACTCTGTCTCCAACGAGATGTGTTTACCTTCGAAGCCCAGCAGGGATGCGGAGCTGGCGACAGTGCCCATGCAGTTGGTGGCCTCGCAGGTGTAGGTGCCGAGACAGCAGGTGCCGTCCTGGCCGCTGATGATGCTTACCTATACAAGTTGTAATTTCCAACTCTGTCTCCAACGAGATGTGTTTACCTTCGAAGCCCAGCAGGGACGCGGAGCTGGCGACGGTGCCCATGCAGTTGGTGGCCTCGCAGGTGTAGGTGCCGAGACAGCAGGTGCCGTCATGGCCGCTGATGTTGCTTACCTATACAAGTTGTAATTTCCAACTCTGTCTCCAACAAGATGTGTTTACCTTCGAAGCCCAGCAGGGACGCGGAGCTGGCGACAGTGCCCATGCAGTTGGTGGCCTCGCAGGTGTAGGTGCCGAGACAGCAGGTGCCGTCCTGGCCGCTGATGATGCGATGGATGTCCCCGGGCTTCAGCTCCCGCCCGTCCTTGTACCACTTCAACGTCGGCTGCGGGACCCCGATAACCTGCGGAGAGGCCCATGGTCTCAGCGGAGTTTGTGATTGGACGATTGTCAAATGCCTGATATTTTAAGGGAGTTATATTCATATTCGTCATTTTAATAGTTAGTATAGATACAGTTCTCAACTGTTAAATTTCATGGAGAACAGTTTCCATTCTTTTGCAACAGAGAGTGGTTGCAATAACCCTGATTTGATTCTAAGGGTCTGTTTGGACTTTAAAATTATTGAAATTAAGGAGTAAAAAAATTAATAGTGAATTAACCTTATACTTATTAAAGACAAAATTTAGTTTGGCTTATGTTCCTTTTTTGATGCGGCTGCTGCCATTCAACAAGGAGCCGTGTGACCCACTGTTTTCTCAGTTTACCATGTGGATCATATAAAATTAGCGTATGACACACTTCCGTTTCATGTAAAAGTGCCCTTAAGATTATAAACAACTACAAATCACACGGCTCCTGGTTGAATGGCAAAAACCACTTGAAAATCGCATAGTGAGAAAGGGGCCTAAGAAGTAATAATAGAATGAGGTGATCTCAATTGAAACATCAGGGAAACAAAGACAAATGAGAAAGATGGGGTATGTCTGTCCCAAGCGATAATCAATATGTGAAACACTTTTCGTACCTTGTTCAGATTGGTATGGATTGATGCAACAGCAATGAATTGGATTAAGGTTAATCTCGCCTTAATTCATATTATCATGATAGGATAAGATTTTAACCTGACAAAAAATAAAGGTAAAGGCCTCATTGTGGCATAACCTCAACACTGTTCAACGAAGTTATTTTCACCAACCATTTTTAACTTACTTTTACAAGAATTTCTTGTCATTAACACGTTCCCTACTGCAGCTCCACCACCACCATGTACCAGGCACTGTGACGGTCGGTAGTCAATGTGCTAAACCACTTACCTTACACTCGAGATTGACAGCTCCCTCCTCGGATAGAACTGCCCTTAGGTTTTCTAGGAACCGAGGCTTCTTGTAGTGACGAGGCACTGACAGCTTCACAAAGCACGAGGTGACACTCTGGCCATAGTCATTGGTGGCTACACACTTCCACTCGGCCTTGACAAACAAACAAAAATATGATAAAAAATTGTGATAATAATATAAATTTGTAGATTGTTAAACAACAAACGGCATAAAGAAAGTATTTCTATTTTATCTAACACACGAGACTGTACAAATGTGACATAAGGATGACTACATAAAATTTGGAATCAATACTCTTATTGGGCGAATGAATTAATTATTGATGTAATATACAAATCACAAACACACATGACTCACTAATTTACCTCATATAATCAGCACTTACAAATGGATGAAAGAATTTAATTTCTCTAGGGTCATTAAAGAAATGAGTAAAACTACTTGGTCACTTTTAAAACAAACCATACAAAGAATCTCCAGACATAAACAACAGGAAAGTCATAGAATCTTAAGTTATACTTTTAGTAGTCACGCAGAAATTCAGGGACTGAATCTCTCTCTAATATTCCAGTAGGTTTCGCGTATGGCTTTAAAACTTTGTCGTTCTATTCCTTCTCCTTTTCACAAACCCTCGAGTGCATCAGCATGCTGTGATCACAAATCTCCTACCTGGTCCACAAGTTCCAGCCGCTTGATGCTGAGATGACAGAAGCCCTTCGTCTCCTGCTCCGGCTTGTACCTCTCTGATTCCTTGACTTGTTCATCGTCTCGGAACCACGCCACTGTCGGCTGTGGTGACACGCTCACTGCAACAGAGACAAGTGTGTTGACATTCTCAGTTGTGTAAGCTCTGTTGTCTAGGTTAGTAGGGGTAGGCCTTCCTGGGATGATACCAGGAAGGTATCACCCAAAAACAATCAGGTTATACCTCAAATAATAATCAGATAAGCAAATTTTTTCTGGATAGGCCTAAATTAATTTACAAAATACTTTATAAGTAAATTACTTTCATTGACAATCAATTGCGCTATGTGTACGTTACGCTATACATTAGGCTATATGTGTACGTTTTTCTTGTATGAAATAATTTTTCACAAAATCAATTTCTTGGTCAGCAAATTTTCAAAGACAATTCTTTTCAGCTCATATTGATATAGTTTTGATCAAGATCCATTCTTCGATAATGTAGGATACATTTTTATACATCCATCATCAATAACATTTCACAAGGCTAGATATAAAATGAGAAAGTGGTACAAACCACTCAGACTCTCTGAGGGCACACAGCTCTCACCTTGCACAGTGAGCCTGAGTGGGTCCATGATCTTAGCCTCCAGACTCTTCAGTCCCTGCAGGAAGGAGGGCGGCTGGTTGCGGCTGAACAGCTGCAGTCTCTCCTCGGCGCTCAGCTGGCTCTGTATGTCCTCCACAGTCAACTCCGCGGTGCTGCTGGTCTCTCCCATGCAGTTCCTGGCTATGCAGCAGTAGGACCCTGCGCCAACATATCGGGCTTGGTCAATTTTTTCATTTCACACATAAAACTGGCTTGGTTGGCTTTTGAGCGATCTAAAGACTTTGAAAGGTATTATATCAGTATTGGTCAGTCATGATCACTACCAGTCATGAACCTCGAGAGGAACATGAGGAGCTTGAGTGTTTACAAACAATAGCATTTTTGAACAGGATTTTTGAGTTTGGAGAAAAACAGAATACATTAATTTGTTAAATTAATGAAAATTCATTTTTTTAAGTCATACTTAGTCCTTCCAAACAAAAATATCCAAATCAAGCCACTTTTGTTTGGCAAACACCCAAGCTCTAACATGTTCCTCACTAGGTCATGCAGTCTAAAAGAGTTTATGCTTCTAAATCTGATCGAGTGTAGCCATTATTGACATTTGTATGAACTAGATATCCCAGCTTTGGTTTTAATATACCAAACAAAAACCAAAGCCCAGATTTTGTGGTGAGCTCTTGTTTGTGTGACTAAAATGATGTAACCCTTAGAGCATTCTGATAAAATATACTGACTGGCTGCAGCATGGCGTGCCTTCAAACCCTTGTGACACACTGATCAGCTCACATTAATAATTACTCTAGTTTAATTTACTACCACCTTTATATTTGCCCTCAAAGAAGTATAGCTAATTATTTCTTTAACTGAATGTATCAAGTTTTCAGCATTCATTGTTGATTATTGTTGGATTGATCTTTGGATTAATTAAGCCTTGTTAAGTATCAATACAGATCTTTGGCAAAATTAACGTATGCTCAATTATATAGACTTATAGGCTGTATAACAGACCTGTTAGAAAACTCAAAATTGCCACATTATGTTAACTGATGAACCAAGTAATGAACCAAATTTCAAAAATCTAACTAGCTACACCAGCATAGAGAGAGACATTCTCATTAGATAACACTATCACTGATGTCTTCCGTCTGCACGCACTTAATATCTACATTCTGTAGGACGCGCGTTTCGACTTTCGCCATCTTCAACTACAATACTGATGCTGGTTGTGCGAATGGGGGTTTATATAGTAGTGACTGAAATTCCAGAAAGTTCCACTGTCTTCGATTTCGGCGTTTCCAGGTATGCGGTGGGGACGAGGGCGAATTCCAGAGGTTGTTTACATCAGTGCGGCACGGTGTGTTGACTTCTCCATCGTTCTAGATTTTTCTTGAAATTTAATTTTATGATTTTCGTTTTTCCTATAGTGAATAGTTAATTTCTACGTATCAAATATTCATTAAAGATTTTAAATGTGTCCGTACCAAGAACATCAGACTGTTGGTTAAGAATATTACCTTTTAGTTTTTCTTTATAAATATATAAATTTTCAAATATATCTAATTTTGGTCCTTTTTCTAAAACTTTTAATATATCCATTGTGTCTTCAATTTTGCCGTATTCATGGTCCTCTTCAACAATGTGTGTAGCAAAATGTGACTTTGGAATATCTTGTTTTACAGAGTAAATATGTTCCTTAAACAGTTTTTTGAAGTTTCTTCCTGTTTGTCCTACGTATATTTTATTGCATGAGAGGCATTTCAATCTGTATACACCTGATTTTGAAAACCTGTCATCCTTTTCAATCTCATTGTGTAGTCTTCTTTTTAAGTTATTGTTCGTTCTGAATGCCACTTTAATGTTTCTTTTCTGGAAGATTTTAGCTAATTTATACATCTCCGGTCCAGTGTATGTAAAGCATATCCATTTTTCGTTGGTTTGTTTTTCATTGTGTTCATTTTTACTTTTGATTTGTGAATTTAACCTTTTTATTTGATTTTTAGAAAAACCATTGTTTACTGCTAGCATGTATACTGTATTAATTTCTTCATCATAGGCCTGTTTATCTAATGGCAAGCTATTTACCCTGTGTAACATGCTCCTGAAAGCTGCAATTTTGTGCTGATACGGGTGGTTCGATGAATTTCCAATTAAAACATCTGTTGTGGTTTCTTTACGGAATATTTTAAATTTTAAAGTTGGTACTTGCTTGATGATTTTCAGATCCAGGAAATTTATTTCATTATTTTCTTCTTTTTCAATGGTGAACTTGAGGTTTTTGTGCTAGTTGTTTAGAATATTTAGAATGTTTTCAAACTGTTTATTCGGATTATCACTTTGCACAATACAAAGACAATCGTCCACATACCTAAACCAAGCTTTTGCGTTATAATTCGCTACAATATGTGGGATAACTTTTTCCTCTATATTTTGCAAAAACACTTCACTTAAAATAGATGAAATTGGCGATCCCATCGCTAGGCCGTCACTTTGGCTGTATATTTTATTATTGAATTGAAAATAATTTTGTTTTAGGATCGTGTTCAGAATGTATTTGACCTGTTCAGCCTCATCATTGGGTTTTTTATCTTTTAAATTATTAAATGTAAAATAAAATTTCAAGAAAAATCTAGAACGATGGAGAAGTCAACACACCGTGCTGCACTGATGTAAACAACCTCTGGAATTCGCCCTCCTCCCCACCGTGTACCTGGAAACGCCGAAATCGAAGACAGTGGAACTTTCTGGAATTTCAGTCACTGCTATATAAACCCCCATTCGCACAACCAGCATCAGTATTGTAGTTGAAGATGGCGAAAGCCGAAACGCGCGTCCTACAGAATGTAGATATTAAGTGCGTGCAGACGGAAGACATCAGTGATAGTGTTATCTACGATTAATCCAGTGCCGCACGGATGGCAACAGAGACCATCGCTTCAAATTCTCATTAGGTTTACTAGTCGTATTTGGTAAACAATTAATTAACTCCATCAGCCAGAAAGTAGGTGAGAAATTGACTCTTCTTCATTTCAATTGGATTAACAATGAATTTAAAAGTATGTGTTAATAATCATTGATTTTTTTCAGTTTAAAATTAAAAATCCATCCCACATTTATTGTGTAAATTAGTTGTAGAATAGTTTATCCCACAAAAAATAATCTATCTTAAAAACTTACCAAGGGAATTGGTTCCAGTAAGCTGATAGACATCACCAGGCTTCAGTTCTTGGCCGTCTTTGAACCATCGCAACTGTGGTGTCGGGTAGCCAACAACTTTACACTCAAATGACACTAAACCTTCCTCTGTCAGTATGGCTTTCAGACTCTCCAGGAACTTTGGTTTCTTATAATTCTTTGGATCTAATAAGAAAAACAGATTATTATAAGAAACAGTAAACATCAAAAAATTTATAAAACATACATTATAAACATGGACAATCAAATTAATCATGACCAATACAATACGGTCAATTTTGCAGTGGTGTAGTGATCAGGTTTTCTTCGCACTAAAGATTGCAGGACAGTTAGTAAGTCCCCAAGAACTTATAAATATGTAGCAGAGATAAGTGAAAGAAAAATTAAACATCAGGAGCACCGCAATAGGGGTAGAGATAGGCTTTAAATATAACTTTGGGGACAAGAACTTTAAAGAAAATTTAAACACATGAGCTGCACTCTACTTTGAGCCTAAAGGCAAAAAATAATATACCAAAAAAGTTTTATATTTTGTTTCAAAAAATTGCCTCAGTTTAGGCTCAATGGCCCATGGCCCATGGTAATTTTGATCCTATTGGTTTGTCTACCAAGGACTTCGAAAAAATGTTAACAAAATTTTGCTTTGTCCAAAGAAAAGTGATTTACATTTATCATAGTTCTTGCACCCCTTCTACTGGGACAGAGCGCCAAATAGTGAGAAGAACCTGACTCACATGAAACATGTTTAAACATCAATGACTGCGGGAGGAGAGTAGTACTCACAAGATACAGAGACATCGCAGATAGATATGCCCTTCACTCCTTGGCTGCTGGTGGCCACACACTTCCACTCCCCCTCGTCACAGGCCTCCACTGGGTCGACCTGAGGTGAATAAATGAGAATACAGTACACCTCGGATAACCTGGATTGAAATGGTGTAACACCGATCCAGATAGCAAAAATCCGAGTTCATTACAATATCGCCTAAATAGCGAACACGTAACTTAGCCCCTACTAAATTGATGCTGTAAACGGTGTATCAAGACTGTACAGCATATTAATCTTTCATATTAGTCTTTCCACAAACCATTTTTCTAACTGCGCTCGATTCTTCTTCCAGTCATTTACTGTACTTGTCCCAACACCCAGTCCCTTAGCTAATTTTTTACCTGATTCTCCCGCATTAAGACTTTTGACAGCATTCAAATTCTGTTAAAACCACTTTTTTACTTTTACAACCACTCATTTTGAAACTCAATATCAATTCACACAAAGAGTTCACATCACAACTACAAACTCATCAAGTGACAGCAACAAACTAACTCGAAGAGTTTCCGCAGGCTTTGCCTTTGCTGATGGCCCAATCTGCTAGTGTCCCAAGTAGCAAACCAAAAAACTACATTCACAAAAATGCTGTGACGTACTGTTAAGCCAATAAGACTCTTTCAATTATCGTGATTATCACATTTTTGCCGTGATTTTAATTTTTTAATTTCTCGAATGGACCGGTACGGATAATGTGGTGTCCGGATAATCCGAGGTGTACTTTACATAAGTCTACGTTGATAATACAACATACAAAGCAATGGTGATTCCATGTTTTGTAAATTTAAGATGCATTAATGGAAACGGCCTTACAGTTATTACAGTGATGTGTAGAATTCCAACACAATTTTATGTTTTTAACAATAAGGAATTTGAAAATTTTTTGCAAGGCCTTTTTTTAAGTATAAAAGTTTAACTCTTGTAAGCAGAGTTTCTATTTTATAAATTCTGTACAAAATAAATGGTCTCGTATCACAAGAGGTATTGAGGTTTTATCCACCCAGTACTGATAAACAGACAATTCATTTCTAAATAAGTATTCTACAAGTATTCTATGTTTGTCAATATAAATGAAAATATTATTTCAATTTCATCCAATTGTATTTTTTTTTTTTTTTGGAAGAGAGAGCAAGAATTACCTTTGGCACAGATGAAGAACTATACATATTGGCTATCTAATGTACTTTTTCATGCCCGTTTTTTCGGGCGGCATCAAGTTTGTTAGGTTGTTTTGTCGCCCATATTGCATTGGTCTCAAGGATGATTTCGTGAATATCGAATCTTTAGGTCCAAAAGAACAGATTTAGCCAATCATAACTTTGATCATAACTGGATAATTCGAACTTGTATAATTCAAAATCTTCTTTAATTCGAATATTTTTCTTGGTCCCTGGCATTTTGTATCTAAACAATGCTAAAAAATCGTGGATAATTCAAATTTTATTTTGGATAATTCGAATTTTTTAAGTGCAAAATTAAGGTACAACAGGTTCATTCCACGACTGGAAATAGTTACAAAGTTATTCTAAAACACTGTTTTACTACGACGTTCAATAAAAATTTAACACCAGGCCGATGGCGTGTCAGGTTATGGTCAAATGACTCATCCCTTCCACCTCCCAGGTTTCCCACCCTGCTCCAACATCGCTTGTAACTAGACACCAATAATGTAAACTAAAACAGTACAGAACGCTGACTGAGTTCGGAAAAGGGTTGCGCTCGCCGTGGCAGCGCCACTAGTCTTTTCGCACTTGATTCTGTGTAGAACGGCTCCCGGCAGACGATCCATGCGCCAGACCTGATGCGCAGTTTTCTATGTCGACACAAAGGCTACTCAACACTGCGACCCCCTTTTCTCCCCCCACCAGCCAAACTAACTTTCGAATTCCAGTGCAGCGATCCGTTGTTTTCGATCGCCCTTCAAAAAGTTTTTTTTTTATTTGTGCAGTGTCTTGTTTTTAAGTGTTTAACGTTTTTACGTAACATTAAATAAGTGTAGTGATCATTTCGACAAAATCTCGGACCTATAAAACATTCACTTAAGCGGAAAGTCAATGAGCGTGCAATTGTCAATGTTACACGAAGTTAAGTTGGTAGCCTGAATTAAGTTCAGATGTAGCAGAACGTACTGTATTTTTTCTAGCAGAAATGTTTCTTTGTATTATCGTACGTTGCGTCGTACGTAGTTTATACTTTAGGGTAGTTATTTCTGTTTTATGATTACTGTTTTTGAACCCTTATAATTAGCATTTGTTGATGAATTTATTCTTTTAGAGTGTCAATTTGATAAAGAGGTTAAATTCACAATTTGAAGTTTTAATGTCTTGGCCTCATTCTTTAGAACTTCTTTAATTCGAATTTATGGATAATTCGAAGTTTTTAGCTGGTCCCTTGAGGTTCGAATTATCCAGGTTCCACTGTACCAGTGCAATTTGGGTGGCAAAACAGCCCAACAGCCGCTAGAAAAAACGGGCACAGAAAAATGCATTAGGTTGCCAATCTGTATAGTTCTTCATCTGTGGCTTTGGATTAATCGGCTTTTTTAATGCTTTTGTGAAAGAAGAAAAACCAAAATTTACTGTAAGGTTTAAATTTACCTCAACACTGTAGGCCCCTAAACCATCCTCAATAATGTGGTAGCGACCTCCATTTTCCACCAAACCTACTTTGTTAAACCATGTGATACTTTTGGGCCATGGCGGCACACTCACTGAAACAGATTTAACTTTGTAAACTGTCACCTTAACCAAATTGTAATTCAACACAAAGGTTTTACAGAAAACACAAGAAAATATAAGCCCCATAACATCTCCCGATGAAAAAATTTCATGTAATACATTATTATTTATGTTCAACAACTAATCACTCAATAGTGGTTATAGATTTGTTCAAAAACATTTTCTTAATTTCTACAGAACAAAGTAAAATAGTTTTTTTTACTTCCGCATCATGTACTGTGCTGAATGCACTCAAACTCCCAATTAATTTACCTAAAACAGTTGTTATTAACTTGGAAGAAAATTGCAGTATGAATTAGGGTGAATAACATAAAAATAAGGTTTCTAACTAAGGAATGGCCTAGTTCTTACTTACCTTTGCATGAAAGTATTAGTTTTTCTCCAATTTTCACTTTATCGTTTCGTAACTCTTTCGAAAAAACTGGTGCCGGTCCTTTGGGAACAAGACTGAAAAAATAAAAGGCAGTGTTTATAAACTGTAAGCTTAGAAAAAATAAAGTATGAAAATTAAATTTATTTTTAATATTCAAGGATTTACTAATAATGGAGATAAATATTAAATTATTCGATATAAGGAGTTGAAAATACTTATTGATATATTTGACTCAGTAATAGTTCAAACTAAAACCAACAGTACAGTTAACTCGTTTATTGGTAACAAAAAAGGGCTAAAAAAATTTATCAAAAAAAGTATGGATCAAACATTATTGCGATTTTTTATTAGACGAAAAAAAGATCATCTTTACAGAGATGATCTAATCCAGATACATCAGGACCAGTCTTGAGTTGATTAAACAAAAGTCTGGTCCATCAAATAGGCCTAGTAATAAACTTCAAAGAGCACCCATTAGGAAACTAAACAATCTCTGATGGGGATGCTAATCTGATTTGTGTTGATAAACAAGCCTATTTCTTAAATAACAAGCTGTTTGATAAACAAGCTGTTTCTTGCCTATTTTACACCGTAAAGAACTCTAATGAGGGCTTTTAGCCCATAATTTCTGGAGGTAAGATGTCACCAGGACCATTCACAGCCTGGCTTCTGAACTGTAGTAAGTCCTAAGTATGGGAGTAAATTTCATTGTGTAACAAAACGAGTGTTAAATTTATAATCTCTCCTAAGATACCAGACCATAAAATCAGACCTTTGCACTCGAAACAAAAACATGCATTAAAGTACTGCAACCTGAGTCAACTAGTTACCAAGTAATATATTTAAATTTTAAGGCAAGAGATTAGATTATAAATTAATAATGTAAAGACCTCCTAGTTTGAACTAATTGTGATAGGCTCATGTTCAGATTAGCGAGAAATTTGAAATAAGAAATAGAATGACCTGGTATTCTTTGCACCTGATATACCAAACTATTTGACATTTAAGGCAGAAATTATAAAATACCCCCGTTGCAGCAGACCTGCATACTCAGCGAATTTCAAATGCAAAACAATATATTATAATCTAACATAGCGAGATTTGACATGTTTTTGTAAGCTCCATAAGATTAACATGGGGAATGAGTATGCAGGTTTGCTGCTACAGGTATGTTTAAACTTGTTGGTTTTGATTCAATATTTAGTAGATCTGAACTAGAAGGAGCCATTTACCAAGTTTTATCAAGATTGATAAATTTTATTTTTCTATGTAAAAAGATCAAAAAACCCATTTTTGGGGGGGTTTATCCCCCTTTACCCCCCCTTCCGGTGGTCCGATCGGGCTGGTTCACGAACTCGTCCAATCGATTACCACTTTACATGTCTGTACCAAATTTCATCAAGATCGGACCATTTTTACGGCCGCTATCGTGCTAACAGACACATATATATATAGATATATATATATCTAAAAATTCGAACGAATGGTGTTTTTTGCTTCTGGGGGTTGCAAAACGAAAAGTTATCATGGTCTGGGGCTTAGGTCTTACCATGAGACCTACGGTAATAGCTTCTTCCCTATAGGGGAAATTCGCTAAAAGAGACCTGCTGACATAACCACGGTATATCTGACCAAATTTTAAAGATAATGATCTTCAATTGCAGTTGCAATTATTAAATATTATCATCAATAATACACTCAAGAATATAAGCTTTGTAATTGTCATTTACGATTGTAATGAAACGATGTGGTCGCCAATTACACCCACTGTGGCCCCAAAACGATATATGTTTTGCGATTGTTTTGTTTCTTGAGGACATATGTACTGTGGCAAATGCAGTCTGATTTCCAATTACACTGGATATGTGACTCACTGTGGATATGTGGAATAATATGTTTCACTGAATTGTGTTTGCAACAGGTTGATTTCTCTAAATAGCAGGATACAGATTAGCAGGACTTTGCTGTATTCAACAACCCAATGCCATTTAGTAATACTTTTTTAAATCGGTTATAAACAAATCACAATCCCCTGACGTCCGATCGGTCGGTGGGCAACTCACCTCTCTATGGGCTGCACCTTGCCGTCTTTGCTGAGCACGTGGACGCGGCTGGTGGAGTGGGCGCGGCCCATGCAGTTGGCCGCCTCGCAGGTGTACGTGCCCAGCGACGTGGCGTCCGCCGGGTCGGCGCTCAGCGCGAACACGTCCCCCGCCTTGATCTCCTGGTTGTCCTACGCAGCAAAGGAGGTATAATTTGATTGAGTTCATTGACTTGTTGACCCTGAGCTATGCTATCTGGACGGTAATCTCACTGTAGCGCAGAGGTAATGGATTTTTTGGTACTACTTTCAACTCTTGCTAACTCAAAATGCCATGGGACCATGATTTTACTTCGAGTTACGTATATATAGTTAGGTACAGTTCGAGCTGTAGAGGTAGTTCTTACTTAATTTCAACTTTCAGAGGTAATTCGAGGAAACTTTGACATATACTAAACTAAACTCAATGAAAATTTTAGTAAAAGAAGTAAAAAATAGTGATGCTGGACCGGATGTGACTCACAGTCACATTGCGACCTGTACGCCGGAGGTTCAATTTACAAAGGTCTTTAAAGTAAATCTCAAAATATAGAAGTACGGTAAACTTCAACTTATGGAGGCAAAGTACAAATTCAATCAGACTTATCTACTGATCAAACTTTGAGTCAAAAGGGTAGTTAACGTGTTGTTTTAGCTTACAGAGGAAAATATGACCTTAAAATTATTTTGAGTTTTACACATGGTTCATGTTTGACTTAGACAGGTTTTTACTAGGGAATCAAAAAATAATTCGAGATATCAAGGATTTTGAGTCACCAATGTTCGAGCTATCAAGAGTTTAGTGTTGCACCTATTAGAATTAGCTCAGTCATAAAACGTTGGCCCAGATAATCAGGTTTGAACTTAGCTGCAGCCAAATATTGTGAACAATTACCTGACTAGCATATGTGACTACGGCCAAGTACACTGTAGTATATCGCTCACTTCAGGCACAAATGAAGAACCATACAGATTAGCAACCTAATGCATTTTTTCATGCCCGTTTTCCTAGATTGCTGTTTTGCCACCCAAATTACACTGGTATCAAAGTGTATTAGATTCGCTATATCTGTTCTTTGGGACCTAAAAATTTACTACTGACAAAATCTCCTTTGATACCAATGCAATATGGGTGATAAAACAGACTGCCTGAAAAATTTGATGCCGCCTGAAAAAAATGTGCATGAAAAAATGCAATTAGTTGCTAATCTGTATGGTTCTACATCTGTCCGTTAGGCCAAACCATATGGTGAGTCTTATGGTCATGGGGTTGTGTAGGAGGAGGTTTAGAAAAAGTTAAAAATTAATTCTAATCGCTGAGGAGTTAGGTTTTCCCCCAAATTACTATTTAGGAAGATTAATTCTCGATGAAAAATTCCTATTACTATTCAATGGAGAATAACTTAATTTTTACTTTACCAAAATTACAAGACTACAAAAATTAAAATGTCTGTACCTTGAACCATCGCAGGGTGGGTGTTGGGACTCCGACCACCTTGCACTCCAGTGAGACAGTTCCCTGTTCTGTCAGAATGGCCACTAGTTCCTCGATGAAGTGGGGGGCTTTGTAAGCCTTCGGAACTGCAACAATGAGTTGTTATTTTAATAACAACCAATGATTTATGGAAATAACAATATATCTTGGTCAGAATAAAACTTGGAGTAAATAAATAATTAAATATTCTTTGTTAAATTATTAAATATTTAATTAATCACAGTGCCTTCACCTTCTATTTTACATTTTTTTCAAGAAGAATTTTACTTGAGAAACCGGTCTGAACTGAATCGTGTGATTCACTTTGCAACGGGATTCCTTGGTCCAGCTAGGTTTCCATGGGGCACTCACTGACGGGTGTTTTTAAACAAAAACTTCTAATATGTGCTGTCACTCAGAACTAGAGCACTGACCTCACAAACCAGTCATGGTATAGCATACATCTTAAATAGTTTATTTTCTAAACCTTAATATGACTGTTTCTACTACGGCTTTTTGCTTTACAAGCATGTAGGCCTAAACAAAGACAGGTGTGGTATGGTTAAAAAATAAAATAAAAAAATATCACGGTACATGGTTCTTTCTTACAGAAAACCTCTATTAGTATATACAGAAACAAAATATCTTACAACTCTTAAATAAACAAAAACTATTATTAATATATACCATTATTGATATAAATTATATACATTCAATGGAGGGAGGTCCTAAATCATACCACACTACTGCACTCATTAAAAATACCTAAACGTTTTGGTATGCAAGAAATCAAATGTAAATTTCAAAATTTAACTATAAGTCGGTCAGGAGAAATGACTTTGATAATAATCCAAATATTGTTTCCTGATTCAAATAATACATGGCCTATTAAACTAAACATATTATGGCAACAATTACGAACTAACTCACCCAAAACATTGAGGTGACAAAAGCAGGTGGCCGTTCCATTGGAATTGTGAGCTCGACATATCCATAATCCAGCGTCTTCTAATGTGACTGGTGCAACATCTACACAGAAGAAGTTGCCTTCGTGGAGCAGGTGGAATCTCTCACTCTCGACCACAGGCTTGCCCTCCTGCTCCCATGAAACCTGTGGACAAAATAATCAATAAATAAAACACTGAAAGAGATTGATAGCCATAACGGGAGCACATCATTTGTCCCAGGTTTCAAATGTCCCAGGTTGTTAAAAAATTAAAAATATTTAGTAAATCAAATGTCCCAGGTGTCAAATGTCCCAGGTTGGTTTAAATAATTATTACAAGTTTGTCAAATCATTTGTCCCAGGTTTCAAATGTCCCAGGTCTTTAAAATATTACACAAATTAATATAAAATCAAATGTCCCAGGTGTCAAATGTCCCAGGTTTGTTAAATTAAATAATAAATATAAGTTACATCATTTGTCCCAGGTTTCAAATGTCCCAGGTGTATTATTTTTAATAACAACGTATCGCGTCAAATGTCCCAGGTGTCAAATGTCCCAGGTATCACCGGCGCCAAAAGTCCGCGCAGCGCCGGCGCCGCGAACGCTTGTACAGTCCGCACAAGCAGCGTCTAGTGAGTGACTCTGGCTGTGGCGGCCGCGCCGCGCCGCGCACCGGTATCTTCTTTGTTTACACCATCCTGAACTTTCATTAAAAAATAAAACTTCGTCAAACCTTATATATTATTAATCTGCATTAATTGGCGAACATAACTGTGTAAATATTGTTTAATAAAATTATGTGAATAAATTGTAATAACAACAATTTAAAAGCATTATAATTTTTCTGTAATGAAAAAGTTAGTCGGCTACTACTTTTTTTGTTTTTTGGTCAGGTTTGTTTCGTCTGTGCGAAAGTTGTAGCTATTGAAATGAGCTATGCACTTTACATTTAACATTTTTTCCTAGCTGGTATAGTTTCCTCATAAAATTAGGTTGAACAGCGGTGAAGTTCAAACTCGAGCGCCCGTCGTTTCGCTGGCTGTCGCACTACATTATAACACAAAGTAACCGTTTGAATATTTAAATGGTTTTTTATGTAACAAGTTTATAATTTTGAGCACAACAATTTTTATATTTATGAATTCCAAATCCAACTACTTACAATTCTGTATTTTCCTTAATATTGAAGTAAGTTATATTTATCGAATTATATGATTGATATTCGACCAGAAAGTATTATGTGGGTGAATTAAAAAAAGGGTGTATTTGTTTTGAATAGTAAAGTAAAAAATATTAGAACATTAAAATAAGGATAAACAATTTCATGATTTAATATATTTTTAATACTGTTTTTGTTAAAGATAAGTTATTTGTATTTGGAAACCCAATAAGATAAATTTGTATTTGGAAACCCAATATATTTCCAACTGCATTATGATCATAATTGTATGAATGCTCACTTTTGTTGAGCTGTATGACATTTATATTTTTATGTATGGCAATAAAGTGGTTTATAGTAATTATAAATTAATTTCATTTTCATGTTCAATGATTTTCCATACTTTCCCTTTTCAAGATATTTTTTAACGAAAAACGATGAATCACGTATTTCATGAGGAATCCTTTCTAGTAAGCCTACTTTATCAAATAATTGTTTATAAAAATCAAATTCATTTTACTAATTGAACATTACAATAACTGTAGGGTTTAGCGGATGGTGGAAGCGCATGGTCAACGTAATACCATTGTGTACACAGTCGGCTAGTAATATAATAGAATAGCTATCTCCAATATGACCTGTACTAAAAGGTGATTGTGGAATCAAGTACAGAGGAAGGGAAATAATAATATCAGAAGATAAACTATGAATTTCTTGTGTCAATCATAAGTTACTAGTGGCTTGAAGGGGCTAAAAGCCCCTTATGAGGGAAAATTCAAACAATCCTTATTGATTATAATACAAAATAACTTCATAGCAAACCGACTCTACCTTAATTGAAATCTAGCCTACCACATGGTTTTCAATCAAAAATCAGCATCACATGGTTCATGAAAACAAAGCAAACAATTTTAGATCCCAATTCTTTTTAAATGGTAGATATTTTATACGCTATTTTTCGTTTTCTGGTGAATTTCAAGCAATTTTATTATTTTTCCCGCCATCACGGAATAGAGACCTTTAGTTTGAGCCCTCTCCCATCTTGTTACAACTTGCCTGACGCCCACAATTTTGACGCAAAGAATCGCCTTACGAAATTAAATATATGATATCTTCCTAAAGAAAAAAACCTTACACATGCTTATCCTATACTCTTATATGAGTAATGTTATCGTGCTTGCTTGTATGCTTGCTTGTATGCCTGCTTGCACATTTATCTCAAAAACGGCTCCGAGGATTTCCTTCAAAGTCTGGAAATAAGTAATTTATGACTCAAAAATGTCTTTTACGCAGATTACTTGGCCAGAGAAAATCTAATAACGTAATAAATCGAATTTTAAAGTTGTAAAAATTTAACATTGGCCTTATGGGTTGCCGTGATAGCAACGAAAATAAACAGGGAAAGTGTAAACAAATGAAGTAATCATAACAGCTGTTTGGAATCTACAGCCATCATGGAAAAAAACAGCAAATGGGATGAAGAGTCCATGGAGGAATAAAAAAGGTTTCTATTTATCAATTTTATGACATTGAAATATTCTATATAGTAACTGGATGAACTGGTAAACATGAAATAGCACCGAGCAAGGCTCGGTCCACCAGGTACTTGATTGTTATTCAAAGAGCAAACAATTGTCTCCAATATTAACTCACACTTGGTTTTGGTTTAGTATTTTTAACAGTAGCGTAACCACATATGGCTCTCTTTACTTCCACGTCATCGATGTTTTTCTCCCCTCCTTTGCCAAAACTTAAGACTTAAAAGCGTGAACATGTTCCTCACCATCTATATTTATTTAGATAGCAGACTAACAGCTGATTCGTTTAAAAAGATAGAATCGGAGTTATAAGACTAACGCTTTTTTTATATTTTAATAGTTTTTTATTATTGGAGTGTGAAGTTATGTTAATTGTTGTACAAATACAAACTTTTATAATTTTTGAAATTGCCGAACAATAATTCGTAGAATTGTATTTAACTAATTGAAAGAGAACATTACACTTCATACTCATGTATAAAATAACTTAACTAATGTATGTTCACTTTGGTATGTTACATAACCTAGCCAATGTAGGCCTATTTTTTCATACTAGATAACACGTAGCTCGAAATCGAGCAAAATCATATATTAAAAGAATGAAGAATAATCAGCCTACTTATATACTTTTAAAGTTTTCATTAACAAAATTATAGCTTAACAACTGAAACTTTCAAAGTTAATTTTATCTACCGCAGGAGTTTCCGGTATGAACGTTAACGACTGGGAACACCTTCATTTCCCCATGTCATCTTTTTCTGAAATGTATATTTCAACACCGGCAAAATATTGAACTCTACTTACAGCAACATGTAGCTGACCGAGAGCAAACACTGGCATGTAATGACTTCCTTTGTTTAGTGATTGCACCTTATTGATAATTATCGCCAAAACAGAGATTGTAAGGAACGGCTGTCTTTATATGCATAACCTTGTAAATTACGCACTATCTCTACCGGTCTTTTCATTCTTCAAATGCAACCCACCACAATGAAAACATTTTTAGTTCATTGGTCTGAGGTCGGAAGGAGCATCAAATGGTACATCGGAAGGGTGATGCCAACGGTTGCGATCGTGTTCGTTCCGAATCCTCCGACGGGTCAATTTTCGTCTTCTTCTTATCGGTGGCATTATAAATGCAACAAATCCAAAAATAGATAATGTAACTTCAAAAAACACGATGAGATATCGTAAACTACACTGTAAAACTGATAACTACAATGTTTAAGAGTTTAAAAACTTCATAAAATTACGTAATAAATCTTAAAAAAAAGAAAACTGTTGAAAACAAAGCCACACCAGCTGTAAAAATAAGTGTACCTGTAGAACTATTTCAGAGCTTGGCCATATGTTCAGTTTGTAAACAAAACTGATCTTGCTCAAATGTCGATGAATAGCGCCACTGTTCCGAAACTTCAGCCCTTTACTGTACTTTAGTGACGCCCTTTTTTAAAATTCTGAGAATTGTTGACAAATCTACATAAAATTCCCTTTAATTTGATACCTCAAACGTTAAAATCGGTCCAGCCGTTACAGCGGTTGGACTGTGAAAAGAAAACCGCTTGCGTATTAATATATAGATTATAACAGTATTTTTATTTTGTACAACAAAAATCAAATAAAACGACTTGCGGAATTAAACTCAATAACCATTTACGTTTCTTAAAAATTGTTTTGATTTTATGATGACGAGAGCCGAACTTTATACTGGGGTTTAACCACAATAAAACACGCACTTTTTATGATTTAACAGCATTTTAATACTTAGTTGAATTCCATAGTAAAATACAACTGACTGGCTAGGATCTTTACTCATAAGGTATTCATACATATAGATAGATAAAGTTACTATTAAAACCTAGTTAAAAAAACACTTATTATGCTAAAATAAATTAAACTAGTCATGGAATACAATAAAATTAGGCTAAAAAGCTTTACAAGAAAATACGGCGCGGAGAATCGCGCGAAGCCTATGATAGAGAACGACACGACGCGGGCGGTCCAGGCTACTTCTTGAGCGGACTGTACAAGTGTTCGCGACGCTGCGCGGACTTTTGGCGCCGTTGATACCTGGGACATTTGAAACCTGGGACAAATGATGTAACTTATAGTTATTATTTAATTTAACAAACCTGGGACATTTGACACCTGGAACATTTGATTTTATATTAATTAATGTAATATTTTAAAAACCTGGGACATTTGAAACCTGGGACAAATGATTTGACAAACTTTTAATAATTATTTAAACCAGCCTGGGACATTTGACACCTGGGACATTTGATTTACTTAATAATTTTAATCTTTTAACTACCTGGGACATTTGAAACCTGGGACAAATGAAACGCACCCGCCATAACACTAGGGCACTGACAAAAGAACAGCTGTTATAAAAAAATATATAAGTGTGAATGTGACATATCCTTCTATTCATGGCTCTTGCTTAAAAAATATCATTTTTAAAAATATACGTCAATACAGTGTAACATATTAAACACTAGGCCCCCCTTGGGGGAGGAGGGGGGTGGGAAATGGAAAGTTTTTGTTTTGAGAATTTCCCCTAACAGTTTGACCACCTAAGGAATATTCGTGCCAAATTTCAAGTTTCTAACTCATTAGGAAGTCAATTGGAATTTGTATCACTCAATTAATGAGTGAGTGAGTTACACAAGTGGCTGTATAGTTATAAAAAATGAAAAATGAAAAGACATGAAAGGAAATTCAAAAGGATCTAGAAATGGCTAAATGAGAACTCCAGTTTTCCTAAAGTGGGAATAATGTAATGAAGGCACGGTCAAAGGTGGAATGGTAGTTGCAGCTGTCAGGGTACCGTAACATTTAGTGTTTACGTTGTTGCATACATCAACACCCACTGTAAGTGTAGCTGCCAAATAAACTAACAGCCACTCTCTCCAACAAGCGGACTCGAGAAACATTTACAGTGTCTGAGGTTTATTTTAAATAGAGGTTTTGTTAACTTCTTCCTAATACATATGCAAAATGGGAAAAAGTTGATTCAAAACTCAACCAAAAAAAATCAGAGGCAGCTGGCTATGTGAATAAGACTATAGATTATCAACTTTAAAATCTTATGAAAAGGAGTAGGCCTATTAAAGAAGAATTAAGTTAGACTCTATTTCAATGTTGGCAATTCAGCTTGTTTTAAATGCTCTTTAATTGGTTTTGGACTATGCTATTTTATTTTTATGGACAAATTATTGATGATCGCAAAACCAGCCTCAAGTATACAGTCCTGTCTTGAAATCTCTTGGTTTTTCAAGTTTTAGTGACTTTTAAAATGATCAATGGTTATCAAGGTATTATTTGTTTACTTTTCAGCATCTCATTCTACTACCAAAAGTCATTAATGCAAATACTATGTAAAAAAACACTCCATGCTTTATTACATATGTGGGCTTGGATAACCTATACAAAACCTAATTAAGTAGATAACCATTACCAAATACACCCAGCCATATCAGCCTACCTTAACTTGTGTGGGACTTCGTATTTCTACCAGGAACCTTGTGCGTGTTCCCACTTTAACAGCAAGATCGTTGAGTCTCCGCAGGAAGACAGGGACATCGCCCGGTCGAGTGCGCACCTCCAACAGCAGGTCAGAATGTGCATGACCCGCGTCATTGCGAGCGGAGAGTGAGTATCGGCCAGAGTCACCAACTGTTGCGTTGCGCACGTTGAGGGTGACGGTGCCACGCTGGGTGACACTGGTGAACCTCTCTCCCACCAATTCCACATCTCCTCTGGTCCTATAAGTTAATTAAGTTATATAGTTTATCTTTCAGTGGATAGTTTCTAAAAAAATATCATTAGGCCTAACTAAAAAATAAACCCAGAGAACCAGTGTTACGATAAGCATATACTGAATAAAAAACACAAAGACATTTTTCCTGGTTGCTTTCTTAAACGGGGGAAGATTAATTATAATAGCCTGATAAAATTAAAACAGCTTTTTTAAAAAATTTAGGAAAATAGTACCTGTGATAGATATTGCATAACCCTGCCTAACCTCCTTCTCCTCTCACCAGGGGCATCAGTCATGGTCAGCCCCTGATATAAAAGCCGGCTTGTTTTTCATAATGCAAAAAACTGGTTTGGGATTAATAGCCCAATTTTCATTGGCAGCTGAGTCTGATCTTTTACAATATTTCCTTAGGGTCTTGAGAAAACGAAATGTTATCCAAATAACCTTTAAGAAAAAATTTCCTTTAACTTTCTTGAACATGAAAACTGCAGTTATATCTAAAGTATAAATATTTATTCATAAACTCTTTTCGGTGTAATTTAGAGCTTAGGATACTGACGGCTTAAAGTTCCGGCCAAATCATTAGGCGGGTGGCGAAAAATGGAAACTCCAGCTGTATAAATGGCTTGATGTTAAAGGCACCTCCGCTCCTCTACACAGTTAATTAGTTGAACATATTTCCGACAGAGAGAGGCACATTTACTTGGGTATGTTTGAAGAACTTACTCAGCTGATTTGGAGAACATAAACAAAGGGCATAACTGTCTATAACTTCAGGTGGGTAAATGATCGGGCAAAAATATATTTTGAATGCCAGCAGCGCACTCACTCACCCGCCTAATGATTTGGCCGGAACCATAACCATCTCTAGTACAAGGCCGCGGCGCTAGTAAATGGCAACATCGCGCCTAAGGGTTCAGCTGATTTGGTTATCCATACTATCTTATGGCACTAATTTTTGTTTAATTGAAACCAGCTGGCTCTGTAGGGGAAAGTCAATGGTTTTACGATGCAAAAAAACCCTTGAGAAGCGACGTTGCCAGGTCGAAGGCCGCGGCCTTATTACTAGAGATAGCTATGCTGGAACTCTAAACAAATTATACAGTACCAGCGTCTTCATTTAATTGAAGGGTCCCTTGGGAAGCACTATGGGTCCATTCTAAACTTGATAAATTTAATAGAAAAGTCTCTTTTGAAGTTATTGATGACCCAAAAACCTTTCACATAGTTTATGCATCTCTTATTTTATATTGACAAAATTTATAGCAAAGCCTATAATACTATATTATATTCATTCCAAAACGCCAAATTTAACAAGATAATAAACAACATAAACAAACAAACTTGAACAGACATCGCGCCACGGCACGGCCATAGAAACTGTCATTTTACAGCTGTTTAATTGGTAAACAGCTGGTATTGTTCAGTGTTGCCAGCCCTATGAAACTGAAACACCATTAATAGATGCAAGCGTACTGTATACATTGATTATAAAATTGAATTAAGGTGTGAAGTATATTAGTTTTTATGATTGAACATTCACAATTATACACTATACATACATCAGTCTTCCCGGCAAAACTGCTGACTGGGACCGGGCTCAAAACTATGCCTAAATTAGTTGCCATTTTTTGTTATTATATCAAACCAAAGGTCATCGTCAGGTAGATAAACGAGGTCTAGCCCTTTTGCGACTAAAACAGAAAATTCCATTTCTGTTGATATACACAGAATAAACATAGTAAACTGCTTGCACTATGTCCTTGACACATTTGTAATGTAAAGGACGTTATAGGTTTGTAAGCCTGTCTTTCATAAAAGCCCTCAAAAACTAATAACTAAAATCAAGGAACCACCGTATTGATATTTAAGTGTCGTATAACGAATTTATATGCCTAGATCAATGCATAAACGCAGTAGCCTTTGATATGGCTCAATCAACGAGTTTACAATAATTCCACTAGCAACTACTTGAATCATCAGAATCACCGTTTCCAGCGTCGCCGGCTGATGACGAACACGAGTATCCAGAAGGTCACGATCATCGCCTGCGGGAAGTCATGCTGATGATCGACCGCGAACTGCCAGTGAGCGTCAGTCGGCTGACTACATGATGGATCAGAAATAACGCGGGCTCCCAGCCAATCGGCGCTTGCCCTCGAGCGATGTCTTATTTATTTTCAAAGCACAGTTATTGGTTCACATAAACTTCATAGGTAATTGGCGTTGTGTTCTGTAGTAACTACAGCCGATTTATGACTCTTGCGGAAGGCCTATATTTTTAAGTTACCAAAAAGTATAAATTTTTTAAAGAAAATTAAAATTTGAATAATTTTATTTTGCCTTTTCCCCACCGTATTGAACATTCTTGAGATATTTAGCTTTAAATATATAAAAACTACCACACAAAAAAATTTAAGTTGATTCTTAATGTGGTTTAGATGTTAAGAGAAATTATATAAAACAAAAACGAAAAACACACTGATCGACAGCCTAAACGAAGCGAGATATTCCTATGAACTTTAAACTAATTTTTTATCTTAAAAACAAAATTAATCTGAAGTTAATCTACGCTCTTAAGAGACAATCTGTATAGACGTGACTTGATTAATGGCTATTCTGATTTAAAAAAATTAATTGTGTGGAGGCAAATTCTTCTGATGATAAAATGATCAATATCAAAGAAAAGCAAAAAGGTAGGATTACTTTGATTTGCCGTATTGAGGTTTATTTGTGCTTCTTTACCTCCCATAGCACCTCTAATAAAAAGTGTAAACTCTAATATTTTAGAAAATCACGATTTTTTTCAATTAGGTCCCGTTTTATGTTATAATATTTGGGGACCGAGCTTCGCTCGGAGAAAGCAGTGACATTTTCAAATATACATGTTTATATTGCTCCCCACAATCCAGAGCCCAAGCTATTAAATTAGCTTTGTAATTTGATTTACTGAGGTTTAAATTTTGTTCAGTTATTGACTTTATTCGGTCTTTGTTTTCTAATCGATGCCCTCACTGCTCGTTTCAGTGGCCAAGAGTTGTGAAGCACGTTAGTGTATATCTCATTGGTGTCTTCATAAATTGCTCGACACTGCCATTCGTTAACAGATTACAATATCACAGAAAATTCAAACTATGTGATTTTACTTTACAATTAATGATAATACATTTTCTGAGAATCTAAATTTTAAAGAACAAACTGAAGTTTGAGGTGGATTGAGTTGGATAAAATCACATTTTTTCTGAACCCTGTCCTCATAAAATA
Organism: Flexamia atlantica; assembly: GCA_035578135.1. Lineage (NCBI taxonomy): Eukaryota > Metazoa > Arthropoda > Insecta > Hemiptera > Cicadellidae > Flexamia > Flexamia atlantica. Next base: position 38,533,655 of record JAQJVK010000008.1, on the reverse strand, counting down.
AACCTGTTCTTCGTAGATTTTTGAGAATTTGCTCATCTACATTTCATAAATTGTATTTGCAAACTTTAAGAAACATTAAACTGATGATTTAAATTTAGTAAATCTAAAGCATATATTCACCTTTATGTAAACAAATACATCTTGTTGCTTTGATATTATATTTATTTCTAATTAACCTAAAACACAGCTGTTTGCCTGTTTGGGATTTTTAGATGGGGATAATACTCCATGAGCAATCTGTACTCAATTTTATTATTTCTGTTCTTTTCCACTCTACTCCAGTTAGCACAGAAAACTACTCTAAGTGGCTTGGTCATGAACAGCTGGATACCTAATTCTTTTGTTTACTTTTTTATGTAAACAAATACATCTTGTTGCTTTGATATTATGTTTATTTCTAATTAACCTAAAACACAGCTGTTTGCCTGTTTGGGATTTTTAGATGGGGATAATAATCCATGAGCAATCTGTACTCAATTTTATTATTTCTGTTCTTTTCCACTCTAGTCCAATTAGCACAGGAAACTACTCTAAGTGGCTTGGCCATGAACAGCTGGCTGATTCTTTTGTTACTTTTTCGTTGTTATTGGCAACTCATATGACCCCATGTTAAAAATTATTAACTTTAAATTTCATTTTTCTAAAAACATTTGCGTTTATACATCAAATTCAACCACTTACATGAACTTAATAATAAAAACTACACCTACATACAAAATTTTATCAAAATCGTTAGAGCCGTTTTCGAGATATGACTTATAAATATATATATATATACATTCATTGCTCATTTAAAGTAATAGGATACTTAACGATAAATGATTACTTAGAAGTGTAGTCATCGATTTCTTAAAGAACCTAGTTTCTTGGTGCATTTTCATTTGGTGGTACTATTAGTTTATTTGTGTTTTGAGTGAGTTAAGTACAACATTGTCTCTCGAGTGAAAATATTGGCGCCTGAGCTTGTCGAGGAAAAATGAGCTTCACGAGGGTGAAAATGTGCTTTGCTCTAGAAATACACACGACATTTTTCCAGTGAGCACAGAAAAATAAATTTTTCCCACACCTGCAATAATAAATTTATTCTGACCATTAACATTTATTTTATTAACCTAGTAAGAAATTAAAACAGCCAGTTTATTTTTTCCTTCTGCTATAAGCGCCAGCATCCGGGTAGCTGCAACCATTCATGCACCAGCAATGCAATGCACCAGCGATCAGCTAATTGTTGCAACGTTGCAACGTTCTTAAATGCTTAATTCTTAGCCACGCAGTCTCTCAGTTGATTGTCGTTAATGTTATTCTTCTTTGATTATTCCTGTCACTAATCAGCTGCTAGCGCCTGTATTCGTTGAGCTGCAACATATTTGCATGTGTGCGTGAAAATTTAAAGGCGCTTTGATATTTTTGAATTATTGAGTTCAATGTTATTCTCTTATGTTTACTTTCTCTCTCGCCGGGAGACAAAGTAATCACTTTATTCCCGCTAGGAAACAAATCATTATTTAACTCACTTATTACAAGGAGTAAAAAGCGTCTAAACATATCAGGTGGGGGAAAATATTTATTTGATGTAGCTTAGTCATTATGATATTACTCGAAACTAAAAGCTGTACATGCTTACCCTTCAAAACAAAGAACCACCATAAGCAATGTGTTTATTACTGAATGAGAACCGCTTGACGAGGTCTCCATGCTAGGCTTTAAGTGGAGGAATTATTGATGATTTTTATGGAACTTTTCCCTCAATTTCTTATCTTGTGTTAAGCTAGTGCTGAGTAACTATATATTATTTTTTATGTAATCTTTGGGAGTTTCAAAAGTGCTAAAAGGCAAAATAAGAATTCTTGTGTCGCCTATCATTAACTAAAAAACAATTTAATTTAGATACTTATACTTTGGGAGTTATAGGTACATGGTTAATTAAAATCATGGAAATTTAAAATAAATAAAATTTCTTCTTTTCTTCAAGGATTTTTATGTTTCCTGATTTAAAGTGTTTTAGCCTCGAAAATTGTTTCATTCTGAAGAGCAGATGATATAGCCTAAGCTTCTATTTCTCAAAGTTAAATTTTAATCTTTCAAACGTCTCCCTGGAAAGTTGCGCCAACAAACGGAATCTACACGTTCCGTAGATCATAAAAAAAAGATCATCAGATTGTCCTGTTTCCTGGCAGGATAGTTTGCCTAACAGTCACCGTACAACCTACAGATCATTGACACTAAACACTAGATTCTAGAGAGCGAAGAAGCAGTACCCATCGACCGAGTTCCGCGGAGTCTACGAGCGGCATGCAGACCACGCCTCGACACGACCTAGCCTCTGGGCAGGGGCCAAACTGACGGCAGTGACATTGTCAACGACGCCGCGACATTGTCAACTACGCCGCGACATTGTCAACGACGCCGCGACATTGTCAACTACGCCGCGACATTGTCAACTACGCCGCGACGGTGTGAATTAGATGACTGGGTGACCTTGAATACAGAAAGATGATTGAAAACTACTGGCAACTGTGACTATGTTTGATTCTTCCTTGAGGCCAAAGTAAACTGTTTGCTCTAATTATTTTTGGGGAATTTCCCCTGAAGGGAATACGCCATAGCAGGTATCATGGTGAGACCTAAGCCCCGATGGTACAGTAAATTTTCGTTTTGGGGACCACAGAAGCAAAAAAAAACCGGAACCATTTGTTTGGATTCATAAATGAGTTGTTAATAGTCTGTGTACAAATAGTTATTTTGCCCAATAATTGTAGTGAAAATAATTTAAACAACTAAAACTGGTATTTTAAAGTCAACGATGGTCAATACATCATATAGTATCAATTAAAATTCTATAACACATTTTATGAGAGGGGTTGTTTTAAACGCGTAATTATATAATCAATAACATTTAACAATGAGCCTGTATAAAACACAATTCACGAGACAAATTAAGACTGCAACGGGACAGAGAAGATGGAGTGAAGTTGTCATTTTGGCATTCACTAAAGGTCAACGTCTACATAAATCACAGATCACAGTCAATTGCTTCATGGATCAAGTCTAAATCGCTCGAAGACAACGTTAAGGCCAAATAACTTTTTGATCCTGCATGCGTCACAGAAGAAATAAAACTTGTTTAAATACTTACAAGAATTTGTTTCCGTCAGAACGTTTTGTGTTGGCTTCCCTCAAAATGTTATTGAATATGTAAAATGTCGAACATTATTGTTGTTAATTATAGTTCTGATTTTAAAATATCACACTCTAAATATGATAAAGATAAGTTTAATGTCTGGAAACGTGTTGTAAGTTAGGTTCCAGGTAGTCCGGAGAGGAGGGATTAAAAAATTGAATGTTAACCAATTATCGTAAATGGGAACACAGGTTGGATTATACTATTGAAGAGCTACTTTAATCGAAAAATGCTATAACTAAAAAGCTATTTATTTAAATAATATTCATTCTTAAAATCAAAGCTTAAGCCTTACATAACTTTTAGCATGTAAAGCGAAAACTCTAGCTATTTAACTGAAATTTCGAAGACTTTTGATTAATCGACGAAAGTTTATCGGTAACCCTAAAATATCCTCTAGAAACTGAACCACTAGAGTACGAGTAAGTAGTAGCACATGAAATGATTTCTTAAAATTCAAAGTGATGTGTGAAATTATCACACGAAAATGTAATCAGTGGAACCAAAAGAGGAGAGAGAAGTTTTCTAGTGTAGTAAACATTTTGTACGTAAAAGAATCGCAGTTGAATTAGTTTATTTCTTTTGGTGAGAAATTATAAAAAAAAACATACTGCGTTGCTCTACCGCAAAATAATTAGGCTAAACTAAATGAAAGTATTAAATTTGTTATTTAATTTATTTATTATAGAAAATCCTACTGAGATTTGGCCCCACCAAATTATAAAAACTTTTTGGTGGGGCCCAATAGTATAAATAAATAAACTAATTATTTAACCCTTATTTATAATATCTCAAAATTCACCAACCTTTGTTGTTCAGCAACTTATTTGTAAGAATGTGTTAATTTATTATTCCCTTAACAAATTATCTTTATATATAGTATATAATCAGGAAGAAAAAAGTAAATAAATATTTTTATTTAGTTATATTTCCTCTGTTGGCTTTCTTCATCTTAAAATTAGTTTAATGCTACATTTGACTGTATAATTATGATATTATAAAAATTATAATATTATAATTTTGTATTGCAAAGTAAATAATACACGGAAAAATATTTACTGTTTTTACAGAGTTATTTTCCAAGGGAATCGGAGATTTTTATCTTAAGACGCCCCAGTAGTTTATATCGATCAGACGCCAAGTTCTGGCGGTCTTTCAAATATTTTATTGCTTCCGTCTTTACTGCTTTGTAAACCCGCCCACTTATCCGGAGTCACAACAATCTCTCAATAATCCGGAAAATTATGAGAACAGCTGGCATACCAGTCGCTTGCTTAGCGGAAATACACTTGGCAAGAAACACGAGCCACTTGTATGCCGAACCGTCCAGGCTGAATGGTCGCGGTTGGGAGGAGAGAGCTAGCGATGTAAAGATGTAAGAGGGGGAGGGAGGGAGAGGAGGTGGGGGAGGGGATGTGCAGACATAATTATGTCGTAGACTGAATGAAACTAACGACACTAATGACTGCCGCCTAGTTATTACGAATATAATAGTTTGTTGGATAAAATTAATTAAGCCACTGCGATTCTCTGAATCTGTCATTATAAACCTCAAACTCATTTTAACACAAATTAATGATCTGAACTTTGATTTCGTTAACCTAAATATATAACGCGACCTCTGTACGTTTTTTAAAAACCACCTAGGCTGATATATTTTTTTTGCAGATCATTTTTTTTTAATTTCAATGCACGAAGGTTGTTTTTATGCTGGACTTCACAGTAGTTTACTCATGCAAATATTCAATCGTGAAAATTATTTTACTTATTTTGTGTTTCACTATGAAAGCGATAAAATCGGACTGATTTGATTAAAATAGTAACAATGCCTATATTTTTAGAGGACTCGGTAATAATCAATAAATTGTAATGGTGATAATTAAACTATCAAACCGACATCGGATACATTTTACGGGAATCCTCTTAATGTATATTCTCTGCTTAGGTCTAACCGGTCTTAAGAGTAATAAGAATAAAAAATAATTGAAGCCTAAGTAAGAATAATGTTGTATGTACTTAAAAATTAAGTTGACTTTACTTAGACAAATAAATATTGATTGTAACTTTGTGTGTTATCTTATCTATTAGTTTTTAATGCAAATCTGTTAAACTTTTTTTTTAAAGATCTATTTTTGAACTTAAAATAACAAATCAAGATTTGAATTAATGTAACGAATAAAAAGAACAAACCTTTTAAGTAACTTTGCCTCTAGCAGCTACCTTTTCATTCTCAGTTGGTGCTTCTGATAGCTCTTGACCGTTTTCAGAGCAATCGCTGGCTCAAAGGAAACACGCGGATTGCAAACAATAACATGTTATGATCTTTCAACGGAGCAAACATCAACACGCAAATACACGCTTTAAACAATTGAATTACAGAATCGCTTTTATCCACATTGTTTTTGAGATGTAAAGATGTAAGAGTGGGAAGGAGAGAGAAGAGGTGGGGGAGGGGATATGCAGACATAATTATGTTGTAGACTGAATGACTCTAATGAATGTCGCCTAGTTATTACGAGTATATAATAGTTGGTTGGAAGTAATTTAGATTCTCTGAATCTGTGATTATAAACCTTGAACTCATATTAACACAAATTAATGATCTGAACTTTGATTTCGTACTTTTTTGTACTGATTTGTTGTACTGATTTCGTACTGATTTTTGCAGGCCATCACTGATTAGTAAAAATAAGTTTCACGACATTTCGGGATCAATTCCCTTGTCCTTATCAAGGAAATTGATCCCGTCTTCAGGTGAAAAAGAACCTAGAAAATAACAAGATTAGTAACACACAGCCAGGAAGACCTGAAAAAATAGCTAAATCAGAACAACGAAAGTAATCAAATTTCATATCTTTAAACGTCGCGAAACTTGTTTTACTAATCAATGATAGCAAATGTGCGCAAAAATAAAAATCAAAACATACCTTACCATTACTAATAAATTAATTTCCACATTGTTGATGAGCCCAGAGCGAAAGGCAGACTTGGTAAGAAAGTTGAACCAACTAAACTAATTTCAACTTAAAAATTTCATTATGAACGCTTATCGTTAGGAATTATAATCTTAATTAATTTGATTGTTTTGAGTTGTCCTCACAGAAAACCTGACACTCACCACGGGCCTGAGGAGTTGGAGGAAGTAGATGTCAGATGTTTATTTTTCTTGTCGTTGGCGCACTTACAACAATTGCTGCCCATAATTCACTCACTACACTGTCCACAAGTGGTTGGGAAGTGTATCATCATATTACAAAACCTTTCGTTGGGCGTTGTAATGTTTTACACACAATTACCCTATAGCAATCAAAAACTAAAACCTCTTTTATTGATCGATAAGCAAAATACCTCAGAGTAAAGTAAGTTATCATTGCCCTAAATTCACTAGTTTAACTAAATAAACGAGGTTAAATATTCTCTAAATGAAGTAACATTTTAAACATGCTACAAAACTGAGCTTATAAGAAAATTGAAAATCTACAAAGAAGATAAATGGCCCGAGAAAATTAACTACCCAGCAACCTAATTATAGCCTTCCAAAAATACAGGCAAAACATTTATGTTTTTCATGGTTGGAAAAACTAGCGCTTGCCAGCTGATAGATGAACCTGTCAGCTGATAGACTAATGGACTCCCGCCATAGCGCGTTCCAATAATCCGCCCTGTAGCCTTGAACAGTATTCGCTTTAACATAATTAACCTACATTTTATGCCAAGTGTAATAATATTTTTCTCTATCAAAATATTCCTCTTAAATGGAATTTAACATTAAGATTTAGAGTGTAAGCTCAAAGCTGTGTTGTTTCTGTTATAATAATTATCGGTTTTACTCTCCCCTCCTTTAGAAAAATTGTGAGTAGCAAAAAATTTCTAAAAAATAATTGTAAGGAACCATCTCTGCTAAACGGAAGTAATAAAAAAATAATAAGACTTTAAAAAATTAAGTCCAAGACTACTTTTGTGGGTTTTCAAGCTTTTTACGATAAAATAAATTTGATATCATACAGAAATGGCACCCGTGAAGGGCTTTTGTCAAGGCTCCATGAAGTTTATTAGGTACTACTTGTTGGTGTATTAAACTGAATCAACTTTCGATCGGGACAAACTTTACAATCAAGAAATATTGCCTAATCATTTCCACCTAAGTTCCACAGTGAATTTTACAGCGACAGCGTTGAACTTTTTTAACTGTCTACAAATTATTCATGCTATTTGTGAATTTATAGAGCTAAGCATTTTTATAATTTGATTATAACCAGTTCTTTGAAACCATGATTATAAAATAAATATCACTGATACTGACGAGCAAACATAAATATAAGTGGAGCATAGATTAAGAAAGGAACATAACAAAACACATAGACAAATCTAGACTTTAACACTGCAGATCATGAGCCCATTGATTATCACCTGGAGATTATGAAAGTGCACAAAGATAGTATATGTCTGCGGTCACAGATGGGGCAGAAACACAATGGACTGCAGACTGCCAACTGGCGCGCCGGGAGATGACGCCGAGATGAACCAAGATTAGCCCAGCCTGCCCCAACCCAGCGGGCCTTTGGGAAAGTGAAATACCAAATACAAATCAAATACACAAAACAAAATTAAGTGAAAAATCGAAAAGATTTTGGACGAAATCGAATCCATTGGCAGCTTTCTTGAAACTCTACTTTGTTTGGTGACTCCCCTATCTGGTGTTAGGTGACCCAAAATTTTACAAACTGCTGAGTTATTTGTTTGTATCAAGAAGTTATAAAAAGGAGTGAAAGATGGTGGAAAGGCTATATTTTCCATGATTTGAGCACGTAAAACAAAACATTGTAATTTTTAGCAGGTGCATTAATTTGTAGGAGTTATCACATTGCGTTGAATCATATTTCAGAAATATAGCACTAGTGCATTACCGTGGTGTGGTGGCTGACTTGAAAATACACCAGTATTAGTGTAGGTTATACAAAATGTAGGATATACCATAGTTAATTTTAATCATTTCTTCTTTTAAGTGTATTTAACCAAAATATTTTGACCTCAATTAGAGAAAAAATTAGCTTTTTCAATCAGTTTAAATGATGTTCTTTGATTTTATTCATTTTTCCAGTAAATCTGTCATTAAGAGGCTGGTCTATAAAGTAAGTTATGTCAACCAAACAGACAGTGTCCAACGGACCATTGTTTGCAAGTTTTATAATCAATTAATAATATCAATAATATAATCAAACACATTGCAAGCCCATATTTAAAAAATTCAGAATCATGACACTGACATCAATTTATGTTCTTCAAAGTATTTTATTTGTAAGAAAACACATGAATTATTTTAACCATAATCTTAATATACACCAAAATTCAACAAGAAATCATTCAAAATTAACAATACCTTTTTGCAAATATTCAAGAAGTCAAATAAATTTACATACGTGCATCAAATTATACAATAGTATACTTGAAATATGGACTTTATTATCGAACAGAACATTTCAAGAAAAAATTAAAAGTATTCTTATTGAAAAATGTCCTTATAAAATGCAAGAAATCGAAGAAGAAAATTATTGGACATGATTAAAATTATTATAAAAGTTATCATTACAAATAAACTTAGTATTGTCATGTATTTTTATGATACCTAAGGCAATAAACGATTATTATTATTATTATTAATTGATAATGAAAGTTTAATATCTTATTTGTTTCCATTTGTATTTCTAATATGTTTTGAAACTAATAAATAAATACCCCCGTTGCAGCAGACCTGCATACTCAGCGAATTTCAAGTGCAAAACAACATATTTCGATCCAACATAGCGAGATTTGACATGTTTTTGTAAGCTCCATAAGAATAACATGGGGAATGAGTATGGAGGTTTGCTGCTACAGGTATATTAAAACTGGGTGGTTTTAATAATTCAATATTTAGTAGATCTGAACTAGAAGAAGCCATTTACCAAGTTTTATAAAGATGTGTTGAGAAATAAGCGAGATATAGAATTTTACTTATTTCCCATAAGGTTAACATTGGGACAACGTACTGTGTTTACCACTTTCAATATCTCGGCAACCAATGGACATAGAGCCATGATTCAAAATACTGAATTGTTTGTTTCTTTGGGCTGAATTCAATGGTGCCAATAAAAATTTGAAAAATTTTATTTTTCTATGTAAAAGTCTCAAAAAACCCATTTTTGGGGGGGTTTACCCCCCTTTACCCCCCCTTCCGGTGGTCCGATCGGGCTGGTTTACGAACTCGTCCGAATAATTACTACTTTACACGTCTATGCCAAATTTCATTCCGATTGGACCATTTTTGCGCAAGTTATCGTGCTTAAAGACACATATATATATATATATAGATATATATATAGATATATAGATATATATATATATATTTATGAAAGTGAACGAATGGTGTTTTTGGCATATGAGGACCTCAAAAAGAAAAGTTATGATGGTTTTAGGCTTAGGTCTTACCATGAGACCTACGGTAACAGCTTCTTCCCTATAGGGGAAATTCGCTAAAAACTCAAGTATTTCACTTAAAAACTAATTATTATACCTTCTCTTAGTAAACGATAATGATAACTGTTAATGTCATTCAAATACGAAATAATATAATAGACATAAATAAATAATAATGAGAAAAAAAGAATGATATCAATATAGAACATATTTATAAAAGAATCAAATATCCTACTTTGGAATTTAGTGTCTTATGAGTGCATAAAATCAAAAGACACCAAATTGGATTTGAGTAATGTAAAATAGTGTGAAAATTGTTTGGCAACGGAATGCTTTAAAATTTATACAAAAAACTACGATTTTAAAGTAACTACGTATTAGTAATTGGAAGGTACAAATACAACAAATTACTAGCGACTTGCAGGTGTGAAACTACATTTATCCTTCTCTTGAAGAGAAAGGAACCAACTATTAGTCAGCGGTGTAGAGGTTGTAAATCAGGCGTGACAGTTATAGGCGATCCGCTGTTTTCAGCTTAATCTTCGTTTCGGAGATAATATATCTGATTATATTTCAATGTCAACAGATTCATGTTTTAGACTAATAAACTTTAGGAAGATGTTTGGAATGTACTCGTCTTAATTTAGTTACATAAAACACTAATTCCTCTCGTGTTACATGTTTGGATTGAGCAAAGTGAATATTGAAAACGTAAATTCCAAAAAAATTTATCTGGAGTCTCAAAACAGGATAGGATTTGGTTTGCATCCGACAAGTTAAAGCATAATCCTGCATCTTCTATATCTGACATGATATGTCACATTGCTTGCGAAATCTGCCACCAACACGGCCAAAATACTGCCAGTCTGTCTGCACGGATAAACAACTCAAGGCGTTCAAATAAACCAGAACCAGAATCACCGAGCTAAATGTGTTTACTCAACTAAATGATGCAACAAAACGCTAATGTTCCTTGTGTACGAACTCATTCAAGTGCTTGTTCGGCTGATAAAATGTTTCCAAGCTCACGAATAATTGTTATTGCTAGTTGGTTTGTAAAATTATGATAAAAATAAAAAAATAAATGAATATTTTTTGTTTAAGAGTGGAAGTTAGGAATCCTAAGCCCTCTCTACCTTTTAACCTCTCAAACTGTAATCTGGGGCAGTGAGAAAGAACTCTGGGGTAACTAAGAACGATTGTTCAAGTTCAACATATTTGTTGTATTAATGATTGGGTATATTCCACGTATAGTTTTGGACAGCAGTCTTTCGTCATGGAAAATAAAGATAAAAATCAAACTTATGTCGTAAGCTATACTAAATAAATATAAGAAGCTGCCAATTATAATCCTAGTGGTATGAACAATCAAATTTAGTACGTAATAAAAATACTACTTCAATAATAATGTAAGTTAAGTGTATTAGTTTCAAAGTATTTCAAAGCACCCTGGCTTCTATGTTTGATTGGTTATTTCAAAGGGCGTGTGAGTAAAAAGTAGTTTAAATAGTCAATGGAGCAAATAAAATGAGAGTATCCGAAAATGAAGAAGTGGGTTAGAACTGGAACGCTTACTCGTATTCGAATAACTGGACATCACAATTTGACACGATCCTATAGGTACAAGGATGTTATAGCAAAATTGCTAGAACCCTTCCGCGTTTTCACTGATAAATACACGATCTCACTACAACCTAAGACATCATTACTGTAATTTTCCTTTCCTAAACATTCAAAAAACTGTTTATCTCGATTTTCAGACATTCAGGAAAGTCAGATTCCGTCCCTAACAAACGAGGCATAAATAAACTAATCTGACAGAAGAACACTAGAGCCGTTGCCAAAATAGAAAACAACATCCCATCAAGAAGTTGTTACGTAATATTGAATTCTTTTGAAGATCTTAGCGACATAGTTTTGCGAAGACCCATTTATTTTTAAATTAATGTGCTGTTGAATGTATTTCAAACAAATTTTGAGCCACCCGAAACAGTGTTTCCAATTATGTAAGGACTCTTGATGTGAAAAAATTTTTAAGCGATGCTTACTGTGCGATATGAGAAAAACCCAGTATTAACTGCAGGTTTTATTACATTTTTCCCTTAACAATCATGCAACAAAGTGTGTTACATTAATTGGGTTTACATGGACTATCAGAAAAGGTTTTCATGACAAAGTATGCTTCTTACAGTATCAGTGATATTTAACTCGTTATATTTGAGCATTTGAATAAAAATATACTATTCGCTTTTTGTAAAAGGAAAACACTAAACATAAGATACTGAGTAAAGAGGAATAGGCCAAAAAATCCCTGTTAGGTAAGACAACAATCACATCATATCAGATACTTAATGATTAGAGCTATGAATTAGCTCGACCGTTCAAAAAATAAATATTTGTACAGTAATAGCATTTTATGAAACCTTAGGGAGGAGGTACCACCACAACTAAACCGCACTAAGGCACTCCACCAGGTCACAGGGCTCACACACGCACGGCCACCAGCACGCCCGCACTCCGCGATTCGCTCGCCGACACTAGCGCGATATTTCGGGCGACCGAAGCCCTTACGTCACTTCCCTACGCCACTTGCTGTCGCTGTTGCCGAATTTTGGCGCCCCTCGAACTGAAAAACAATTGCACTCAGAGGGCCAAAGTATTGTCAGGTCCGTGTTGCAATCGGCCCTTGAAGAATGGTCGATTGTAGGACGCTATGTGCGGAACAGGTGGCAGAGTGGCAAGAGGGTGTTGTCGATTTGAAACGTATTTGCTCATAATATTATAACCTAAAAATTGTATCGATCTTTTGGAAAAATTCGGTGAGGATAGTAAAACTTATTCAAGTGGGGGGGGGGGGGGTTTCTTATGGAAACAATGACGTCATGTCTCCTGAAATATCAGAAGTGGATCTCAGAAATTTAGAGTTAATTTGGTTAATACTATGCTTTCCACCACATACATACATAAAGTGAATGTAAATTTAAGGAATGTAAGTGTAAGTGTAAGGAATGTAAGGAATGGTATTTAAGTCTTTAAACGACCTTAAAATATATTAACTAATAAATCTTACAGCCTTTTATAAATATGTTCCTTTTGTGTTCATATAAAGGGAATGAACTTTGCACAGCTTACAATGTGTATAGTTACTTCTTATCTTGTTAACTATTCTTAGTAGTAGGCATATAGTATTTTTAATTTTATAAGGTCTATTGGTAATAGTTATCTGATTTTTTAAATTCAACATTAGAAGTTATTGTTATTATGTGATATTTTGTGAAGAAAGACCTATTAGGTAGTGATGATTTATGAAAACATCTGCAAAAAAGTTCCAGACAGCGATTTGCAAAATATGAAATATAACATCAAGAATAACGGTGAAAAATAAATACAACGCCTTACCAATTATTGGAAATTCTAAGTTATCTCAGAAATGTTTATTGCGGAATTTATATTCAGGAATAATCTGTTTGGTTAATTTAAATTTTAAGCTGTTGGTTTACTATGAATTTCAAGGAAAATTAAAATAACCGTTTCTCTGTTTGCTTGAAAGGATTGTATGTAGTTTCTGGCGAAACAAAATCTTACAATACCATGTTATTTCCAAGTAAGAGTAATATTTGTATATGAGTTTAAAACACAATACGCAATTGGCGACAAAATCATAATCAATGAACAACAATTAATTGTTGATGAAATCAACACTCAGCAAAAAAACAAAGCCGGGAAACTACATGACTACTTCAATTTATAACATTCCAATAATTGTTACGATCAGAACTACGTTTTCTAGGTTTTGGGATCGTCATAATACATAAACTCGATATTGATATCATCCCGTATCACAAGTCGCAAAGGGGTTAAATTAATTCAAAACACAGTCAGAAATCCAAACACTGGAAAATATATGTTTGCAGTGAAATCAAACGTAGTTTAAAAGATAAAATATTCTTTTTTTGACTGAAGGGTCATTTTGAGATAATATCTGCTCTATTTAGTTATATATTCAACATTAAGTTTTGATTTATAATAGTTCATGATAACTTCAAGATATCAGATTAAACAGTGGATTCTTGAAAGTGTCAAAGAAACCAATTCTTACAATTTACGTATTGATTAATAACTTTTGATGGAATTGAATGGAATTATTTTAGTTTTTTCCTTGTTAAAGGAAAACGAACGTAACAGAGGAAGAAGACAAGAAAAGTGTACAAAGCTTTTAGACTGATTGGTTCAACGAGATGTCTGCTGCAAGCTTTACAAATACTTTGGGAATTTCCGGAAATCAACTTCAAGCACACTTCACTTAAGACTTGTTGTAAAATTAATTAACGCCGAAGGGGAGTTCATATCGCTCATATCCTCCGATTATAGAAGTAGGCCAAGCTCGGTTAGGTGACGTGCATGGTTAGGTGACATTGCATGTATCTGTATATTCTCTCTCCTTCTCTCAACCCTGCGATTTATTTGCGATGTGCTCATTCTGTTTGCACGATGTTTTTCATAAAAGATGTTTCATATCTACATCAATTACTGAATTATATTAAGAGATGACAATTTTATTTTGACAGCAGAAATTCATTAATTCATGGATGGCGATACATGTTTGTCTGCATGAATTTGGTACGGTTTCGATTAAGCGATTTGGATTTTTTTAAATTCTAAAACCTTAAACTCTACAAGAGTTTAAAATTAGCTACCAAAAAATTTTGAAACCAAAATGTGTTGAAAACGCTGCACTTTGATCTAAGCCATTAGGCCGAGAGACAATACTTAGAAATAGAGAAATCATTTTCGTAAATTAATTTAATTATTAAGAAAAATGATTATGAAAAACTGTAAATTGAAAGTTGTTTTATTTGTATACCTGCCACCGTAAAAAATAAAGAATAGTAACGATTGTAATTAATGTAACAAAATTGCAACTTTTGTATTTGTTAATTAGTTTTATTTTTTATTGAGCATTGTTAATTTTAAAAATAGGCCAACCAAGCCGAGAGTCTAAGACCTACAAAATCCGTAGCCAACCTCTCTATGTAGGAACATTAATTAGTTAAGCAAACACGTCTCTACAGTAATAGTTTAGGAATTTTAGACATAAAAATATTAATCAACCTAACAAATCCTGACCAAGTTGAAACTTCGTTCAGATGTAAAGTAAACCTCCCTAACTAATACCCAAAATTCTCCGGAAATCCCTGCTGTGTTCCAGCCACCATTTTGAAAAAGACAATTTCCGGCCCTTGTTTCTCTATAAATTTTGTCAATTTAGACTAAAACCATAGTAGATAAAAAATTATGGATGGCGTTTCATTAGAGGATAAGACTTATAATTAAATGAGTATAAACATGTACAAACAAGTTTTTAAATAACTGCTGATACTATCAATTATCCAAATTTTTAGCGAATTTCCCCTATAGGGAAAAAGCTATTAGCGTATAGGTCTCATGGTAAGACCTGAGCCCGAGACCATAATAACTTTTCGTTTTGGGGCCACCAGAAGCAAAAAACACCATTCGTTCAAATATATATACATGTATATAGATATATACAATATATCTATATATGTGTCTGTTAGCACGATAGCAGCCGTAAAAATGGTCCAATCTTAATGAAAATTGGTACAGACGTGTAAAGTGGTAATCGCTCGGACAAGTTCGTGAACTAGCCCGATCGGACCACCGGAAGGGGGGGTAAAGGGGGATAAACCCCCAAAAATGGGTTTTTGAGTTCTTTACAGAGAAAAATAAAATTTATCAAATTTTGGTGTGCACCATTGAATTCAGCTCAAAAAACAAACAATTTGGTATTTAAATCACTGCTCTATGTCCATTGGTTACCGAGATATTGAAAGTGGTAAATGCAGTATATTGTCCCAATGTTAACCTTATGGGAAATAAGTAAAATTCTATATCTCGGTTATTTCTCAACATATCTTGATAAAACTTGGTAAATAGCTTCTTCTAGTTCAGATCTACGAAATATTGAATTAAAACCACCCATATTTGATATACCTGTAGCAGCAAACCTGCGTACTCATTCCCCATGTTATTCTTATGGAGCTTACCAAAACATATCAAATCTCGCTATGTTGGATTGAAATATGTTGTTTTGCATTTGAAATTCGCTGAGTATGCAGGTCTACTGCAACGGGGGTTTTGTATTTCGAATACCCCTTCCATGAGGAATTATGTATAATTTGATGGACAGTATATTCCCAAGGGAACGAAGCCCCCTAGGTTTAACTTGTTTATTTATTTCTCTTTTTTGCTTATTTCTATAATTCCTCAAAATATCGTAGCTTATAAAGAATGATTGATCCAAAAGACCATGTGGAAACAATTTTCATTTTCAATGTTTCAATCATGTCGCAAAATAGCCTTTTTTATAATGGCTTAACATAATGGCTTGGTTCTAATTACTTAACCTAAAATGGCTTGGACACTATCTTAACCTAAAAACATAATTGAATTTTGTTTTAATAATTGTATATTTATAAATTTCTCAACCGGATTAAAATAAGCCCTATGGATACCATTGATTAAGAAATGTCAAGAAGAGAAGGTGGCATTAAGTGATGCATGGTTGAATGTAGCAGACACCTGCCACCTGGGACGAATTAAGCTGTTGACACTTAGTGTTACTTTCCAACATTGCTAAATATCTTGGCCAACTCATGATTTCAGTATGGTGCAATTCAGTGGTGAAAAATGGGTAGTTGGTTTTGAAACGGGTGTCAAAGGCAAGATCATAATACAAAAAAATTGTCGTCTTATAAAAGTGATTAGTTACTCTAAAAATACTTTTGTGTTTTTTTCATTTTTTATAAAATCTTAATGGAAGTCTAAGGATGTAAACTGTCAAGTAAAGCAATTTGTCCTTGGCGCCTTCACCTTTGCGAGTCACTCGCATTTGAGAAGCTATTTGGCAGACTATAACGCACTGTTTTCTAGCACAACGTTAAATAGCCCGTAAAATGAATTGTTACGCTCTTCTTTTAACAAATTCGGAAATATATTTTGAAACTAATTAAACTCACTTCTAAAAGATGACTTTTTATCTATAAAATTCAAATTCTTTGGATAGGCAATACATAAGTAGTATTCGATAAGATATGCTTTTTATTTTTTTAGCAGCTTTATGTTATGTAACATATATATCAAAAGCATTTTATTTGAAGTTATTTGACAGTAAAGTTCTCAGTAGGAAATATTACTTATAAACTTGTTTACTTTTTTTTATTTATACTCGAATACAAGTTTTTTAATATACCGTAAAGGGGAATTTAAATATATTTTGAAAAATAACATAGTAGATAATTGGTTTTTTCCTATACACACAATAAATTATCGTGTGTTTGAATGAGCAAGCTAAGCGAACAAGTGCTACCACTTTGAAGAGAAAATAAGTTCCTTAAACACATTTCTTCATGTAAAGCCACGAAAACCATGACACTGCACATCAACATGGTGGCAGACCATGGTGCTGCTGTCTTCATGTAGGCATTGCGAAAACCTATTTAATTAAAACAGAAATATCTCTTATAATAGCTCAAGGTCTTTAGGAAGTATTTTCTAAAGAGTGTAGAATAGATTATTCAAACTGTTAATGTATTTGAATTTCTATCACCTCCACATATTTGTGAATAATAACCATTTCAACAATTTTAGTGACCCAATACATCCCCTACTGTTTTAAAAACTAAAGAGCATTTTATTCATATAATTCCTTTTTTAAAGGTCCATTTCGCTGGCCCGGCCATGTTAGAATTTCAAAATTTCAAACATACCAGGAGTTAGTACTAGGTTAGTACTACATAGTACTAGAAAATTAAAGTTAGTACTCCTACCATTTACGAGTAATTAACAAAAACATTTTGCCGGGCCAGGGAAATGCGAGCCCGGCCGTTTTTGAATTTCCTAAAATAAACCATACCAAAAGTTAATACTAGGTTAATACAGCATAGTACCAAAACAATAAAGTTAGTACTATAGCCATTGCTTAGTTATAACCTTCTACATATTCCTCAGCAACTACACTTAAGCCCGGCCATGTTGGAATTTCAAAATTTCAAACATGCCAGGAGTTAATACTAGGTTAGTACTGCATAGTACCCAACTATTCAGGTTAGTACTCGAGCGGGTGCTGAATTATGAGCGTTTACTTTTTTGCTGAAGCATTTCGCTGGCCCAGCGATGTTGAAA
The DNA here is from genome assembly GCA_035578135.1 of Flexamia atlantica. Lineage (NCBI taxonomy): Eukaryota > Metazoa > Arthropoda > Insecta > Hemiptera > Cicadellidae > Flexamia > Flexamia atlantica. Next base: position 38,515,816 of record JAQJVK010000008.1, on the reverse strand, counting down.
TTTCAAGTATACCAAGAATTTTAAATGGCCAAGAGGTTATTATTTCGTATTACCTAAGTTAAATATTAAGTTCGATATTGGCATTAATCTATTTTGCTTTGCAATTTTGCTGGCCCTTCCTTCATGACTTAATATCAGGCTATTACTTGTACATAGGATAGTATGCAGGATTTTTACAGGATAGTATCGAGATAAAGACTGATAGTCCTTTAGATGTTTAATGCTATGAAATACAATGCATCACACTTATAAATACTTTACTGGTAGAAATTCAACAACTGTTGATAACTTTAAATTACAGTTACTTGTATTTACAAACAGTTATGGGGCAACATGCCCCCTTTTCCCCCCTCGTGGTGGCCTTGGTCCATCTAAACACTATATATTAACAGTTGCACTGCTACAACCCTCTCCCTCCCAATCCCTCTCACACGTAGCTGTGTATCGTCGTACACTTCCCAATTTTCATTTTGCCTTCTGCAAATTGCGTAATAGTGCCCAATATTTGAAACACTATTACGTCGTCCTGAGAATGCTATAGCACCCCTCAATTTTAAGCTGGTGTTTTCAATTGCCACTGTTACTGGGATGTCTTCTAACAGTACCTAAAAAGGACACACACATTTATAAGAATAAATTATTATAAAAGCGAGGAAATAAAATATGTTCTATTATAAAGTAAACTAAACGCTTGATTTTACTTCCATGAGCAAATAGTTGTGTTGGGTAACTTTACATCTGGTAGAATCTGAATCTGAGTCGGAATCGGTGTGCACTCAGGACGTACCGTAATGTTGACTAGTTGCCAGCCTGCGTGTAGGCTTCCACCTGTATTAGGTGTTATGTAAACTTAAATGAAAATAAATAAAAAAAACTAAAACAATGTTACAATTATGAAATGTGCTGGAATATTAATTATGAATATCAAGCCGCTTCCTTTGTTTTTCCCAGAGTATGCAGACTTGTAATAAAACTCATGTACTTATTTACTTTATTTCCCAAATTACATGTTATAAAACGCCCGTCTGTTACAATCAATGAAAAAAATCCTTTATCACAATACTTGGTCTTACATCGTATGCGAAGCAGGAAGCTGTGTATAGGTAGGTAGACGATACGTTTCGTATGCCTCAATGATTCAAAGAGTTTCGTCTATTGCAAGACAAACACGAGATTTAAGTTGCTGCTATACATACACGTCGCGTCACGTCACGTCACGTCGTGTCTAATTACGGTCAATTCGGCGATTCCATAGCGGGTGCTATACATATTCGCATCGATTCTCACCGATTCGCATCGATTATCGCATTTTCTAGTTTCTAAAAGCCAAATTGCCGATTGGACGTCGGTGTAAGCTATACATACACGTTACGTCATGTCACGTCACGTCGTGTCGCGTCCATTTTCGATGTGAATGAAACCTGTGTAATCAAATGGAACCGCTATACATACACGTCACGTCAGGTCACGTCACGTCAGGTCACGTCACGTCACGTCACGTCACGGCACGGCCCGACTCGAATGCTCTGAAGAGTATACACGGCCGAATTGGGACGCGACGCGCCTTGACGTGTCGTGTCGTGACGTGACGTTACGTGTATATATAGCTTAGACCGACGTCCACTCCGCCAGCAAAATGCCTCAGCAAAAAAGTAAACGCTCATAACTCAGCAACCACACGAGTACCAACCTTAATATTTGAGTACTATGCAGTACTAACCTGGTATTAACTCTTGGTATGTTTGAATTTTTGGCATTCCAACAAGGCCGGGCCAGCGAAATGCCTCAGCAAAAAAGTAAACGCTCATAGCTGAGCAACCACTCGAGTACCAACCTTAATATTTCAGTACTATGCAGTACTAACCTAGTATTAACTCTTGGTATGTTTGAATTTTTGGCATTCCAACATGGCCGGGCCAGCGAAATGCCTCAGCAAAAAAGTAAACGCTCATAGCTCATCAACCACTCAAGTACTAACCTTAATATTTGAGTATTATGCAGTACTAACCTAGTATTAATTCCTGGTATGTTTGAAATTTTTAAATGCCGTCATGGCCGGGCCAGCAAAATGCCTCAGCAAAAAACGAAACGCTCATAACTCAGCAACCACTCGAGTACCAACCTTAATATTTGAGTACTATGCAGTACTAACCTAGTATTAACTCCTGGCATGTTTGAAATTTTGAAATTCCAACATGACCGGGCTGACGTGTAGTTGCTGAGGAATATGTAGAAGGTTATAACTAAGCAATGGCTATAGTACTAACTTTAATGTTTTGGTACTATGCAGTATTAACCTAGTATTAACTTTTGGTATGGTTTATTTTAGGAAATTCAAAAACGGCCGGGCTCGCATTTCCCTGGCCCGGCAAAATGTTTTTGTTAATTACTCGTAAATGGTAGGAGTACTAACTTTAATTTTCGAGTACTATGCAGTACTAACCTAGTATTAACTCCTGGTATGTTTGAAATGTTGAAATTCTAACATGGCCGGGCCAGCGAAATGGACCTCTTTTTTAAGCGTGTTGTAGTTTTTTAAGTCAGTGAAGTTTAAAGCGAGAGAACGGTCCAAATCCCTGAATTTGTACTCTAATTTACATCTTTTAATAATAATCTTAAATTTACAGTCAAAAAACATAAGTTTATCCAAGTTTGATCAAAGACAAATTTCTAATGTATTTTTTTAAACCATACAGACGACCCTCTCTGATTATGCTGGGTCAAAGTAAGCTTAGAATTTAAAACTATTTCAACTTCATCCTGATCACAGGTTTCATTGCATCGGAATGTGAGTTATTTTATTGCCAAAAGTGGATTTTTATTACTATGCTATTGCGAAGGGAGAGTAAATGGAACTACTGGGTCAGACAGACGGGCATAAAAATAGCGCTGACTCATCAGGCGACACCGCGGCTTTCCTACCATCCTAACTGTCCATTTCTCTACTGTTGACTCATCAGGCGACACCACGGCTTTCCTACCATCCTAACTGTCCATTTCTCTACTGTTGACTCATCAGGCGACACCGCGGCTTTCCTACCATCCTAACTGTCCATTTCTCTACTGTTGACTCATCAGGCGACACCACAGCTTTCCTACCATCCTAACTGTCCATTTCTCTACTGTTGACTCATCAGGCGACTCCACGGCTTTCCTACCATCCTAACTGTCCATTTCTCTACTGTTGACTCATCAGGCGACACCACGGCTTTCCTACCATCCTAACTGTCCATTTCTCTACTGTTGACTCATCAGGCGACACCGCGGCTTTCCTACCATCCTAACTGTCCATTTCTCTACTGTTGACTCATCAGGCGACACCACGGCTTTCCTACCATCCTAACTGTCCATTTCTCTACTGCTTATTTTTTATTCGATCTAATTCCATATCTGAACATCAAACAAATTTATAAGAAAACGTGGTGCGTTTTGAGAACTTACTCCCAAAAGCGTTCACCATATCCCTCATACAAATACAGCCGTTACGGTAAAGCCAAAAAAAACCTCAGATCAAGTCATTTATGAATTAAAGTAAATCGAAAGTTGAATTTTACTGTACATTTGAAACTACTTTTTTTAGGACAATAGAAAAATTTTAATAAAACGTCTTTTTACTAAAATCGCGAAGTTTTCTTGTGGTGGATACTGAACTAAAAATATGTGTAATGAGTTTTGTTAGGCAAAACACTTCTGTCAATGTTGTATTTGTAAATTTCTTGATTAGCATGTTACGTGTTGTTTTATTCACTGAATGTAAATAAAATCTAACACTTAAAAATTTGTTAACTTATGGTATGTCATGATGATCTAAGAACTGCTTCCGAACTCCTGCAATCGGAACTGGATGATTTGTCTGAGTGGCTTGGAACTTGAAGAATCAAGGTCAATGAGGAAAAATCTGCTCATGTGCCTTTAACAAAGAGAACCGGCGACTGTCCACCTGTATTGCTGAATGATGTCCCACTTGCACAGACCAATGAAGTGGACTTGGGTATGTATCTTGACCGACAATTGACGTGGCGCTCAAATTCTGGCATAATAAATTTGAAGTATAGAAATTTGTCCTTGCTCTTAAACAAAAACTCAAAATTATCAGCAAAAAATAAATTACTAGTTTACAAAGTCATCTTGAAACCAGTTTGGACTTATGAAATCCAACTGTGGGGAATCACCAGTGACTCCAATATCAAATTCTACAAATATTCCAATCAAAAGTTCTTCGATCAATTAATTCTTCGAGCTCCATGGTATGTCAACAACACAACCATTCACATGCAATGGCACCAAAATTTCTTTCGTTGCAGAAGAAATTCAAAATTACAGCGAAAAATAACTGACAAAATTGGACAGTCACCCAAATTATTTGGCACTGAATCTGCTGGACATCAGTGAGCATATTTACCGACTAAAGCGATATAACATTCTAGATCTACCAAATTGTATCTAAATTTAGTACTATTTTTCCAATATTAAGTGGCATACTAATGTTTTACACGTGTCAGTTTTGTTGATGAACAAATTCTGATTCAAATTGCTCTAATTTATCATATTTACTTAAAATTCATGTTTCATATTCATATACTGACTTCATGTTTCTACACATACTGAAACAGATTGTAAATAAGGGTATTGTTACAAAAAAAACTTTTATTGTACAGATTAACAGACAGGGTGGTAAATGCAGTATAATTTTAAATAGATAGTGTTGTAAGACTTCTTTTTTATTTACATCCACTGCAAAAGATTATCATTCGTAAAATATATATCCGATGCAAACATTCTATTGTGTTTTGTTATGCATTGGAATTCACTCTTACAAAATATTATATTATAAATGTCAGTGCTATCAATAAACAGTAATTCTTGATAATCATATAAAAAATAAAACTTTTTTAACCTGTATTTTTATTGTTTTCTGGACATATGCAGGAGGTAAGATTTGTAAGCACAGCGCCGCGGTCGGTCTCTCTACGAGATTGCTAAGTGCGCCTGTTTAAAAACGTCAGCAATTTAGATACTGCATCTCCATTGCGTTCCAACATATGAAGGCGCTGCGCCGTCCGCCTCTGGTGCTAACCCATATTATACACTGTGGTGTACAGAGATACAACGCATTTAAAATGGCCATTTGGTGCGTAATTTCTTCTTAGATGGTTGGATATTTTTTAAAGGTTTTTATTCATACCGAGCAAACGGAAATAAGCATGAGTAAATCCCAGATGTAGAATAAGTTACAGGTACTTTTTACGTGAAAACCTACCATTTTGCAAAATGATTCAAGTGCATATAAAATTTCTATAAAATAAGAGAATCTGATTTTAGTTCTTTTTATTGATTCGAATTTTATCTATTTTCCAATATTTTTATCCTGAACAAATAACCACGCGTGGTGTGCCGAACACAGGGTTCTACTTTCATTGAGCGGTCCATCAATAATTGATTTGTAAAATTAAATAATTATTCAATCCTAAGATTTCGTTCAATTAACGTATATTTATTTTTACAATAATAAACTAATTTCACAACACTAGCAAGACATGTAGATTAATTTAATTGTTAAATATTTAAGTTCACTTAAATATCTAAAGTCACTAACCATTTGCTTATTTTGTAAATAAAATGAAGTGAAGCAGTTGAATCTCGCTAGCTGGCACCTCGATAGCCAGAAACTTTCGGTATCTCGAATTGCTTTCAATCCCCTATGCATAATGTGATGCCCAAGTCGAGAAAATACCTGGACAACTCGAAATAACTTTACGGTTTTATTTTACCTATATAAGTCCAAAGTACATTTACATCTATGTATCTTGGTTATTGGTCCCAGCAATGGTTGTCGATTGCCTTGTATATTCAACAAAACCTTTACCGACATTCACTGATGTAGTGCATTGTACAGCGCTGCGACCTGTCGGGCGCCGGAGTAACTGCCAGCTACGCAGTTGAGGAAGTATGCCAAATGCTACATCGGCTGCCAATTCTAATTTCACTCAATAATTTATAGGGATATTGAAAGGAACTATCGTCACCAACTGAGAATATTGTCCCTGATTATACTTATTTTTAATATGATTCCTAAAAATTTGTACTTTACTCGTAAACGTGGACCATGAATATGTTGATTTCATGAATCATATGATTTAATGATCATATGTTGATTTCATGAATGTGGATTCGGAATTGTAAGCCCATATCCTATACTCTTATATGAGCAATGTTATCGTCCGGCCGTGCGTGCTTGCTTGTATGCTTGCTTGTATGCTTGCTTGTATGCTTGCACATTTATCTCAAAAACGGCTCCGAGGATTTCTTTCAAAGTCTGGAAATAAGTAATTTATGACTCAAAAACGTCTTTTACGCAGATTACTTGGCCAGAGAAAATCTAATAACGTAATAAATCGAATTTTAAAGTTGTAAAATTTTAACATTGGCCTTATGGGTTGCCGTGATAGCAACGAAAATAAACAAGGAAAGTGTAAACAAATGAAGTAATAATAACAGCTGTTTGGAATCTACAGCTATCAAGGGAAAATACAGCAGGTGGGATGAAGAGTCCATGGAGCAATAAAAAAGGTTTATATTGATACATTTTATGACATTGAGATATTTTATAGTAACTGGATGAACTGGTAAACATGAAATAACACCGAGCAAGGCTCGGTCCACCAGGTACTTTTTACTTTAAGGGTGGTCTGTTCTTAATTATTGTAATGTTTGAAATAATAAAGCATAAAAATCAAACCCGTTGTTGTACAGTAGTATCTAACGGTCAAAGACAATCAACTAATCCTCTCGGACATAGTAGAAACAAGTCAAGTACCATGTTTTGAGATTATTTTTACTATGTTTACCGTTTGGATCTTTATAATTGTTTCTTTACACACGTCGTTTACAAATAGCCATGGCCCAGTGAAACACCTACTCAGTGAGGTATGCAGTCGCAGTATTGGTAATTTCGTTGACCGACATATCTGCACCTTGGTTATATTTTTCCTTCAGGAAAGTCTCTCCTTATATTTCACCCAGGCTGGTTCCGTATCCCGCGCCAGACTTCAACGTTTTATGGGGATATTTTAGACGTATATATTTATAGTATTATGTGGATTCTTATTGTTTCACTCGTTATCCTTGCAGTATCCCCCTTTCTTCATAGCACCACATCTACTCTTCCTGGTAAACAATATTGCAAAACAATACAAATAGGGCATTTGAACTCTGGAGCATCATAGCCCAAATCTGGCAATATACCCCATTAAAAATAATTAAAACTAAAATTGTAAAATCATCAACAACGGTAAATGATCGTCTTCTTAAGCTGTGCAACACCCGAAAAACCCGCCCGCTAACGTTAGAAGCGGCTATGGTTGTGCACCGCTATTCACCATTGTTGTTCAAGCCCCTTTATATTTGATTTATATTTTTCCCCTAAAGGATAATTATCTTTCTCATTCACCATCCTAAGTCAGTACATAATTTTGACTTTGATGTATTTGTTGCATGTATTTCTTAATGTATCTTTTGGCTATCGATTTTAACAATATAAGTTGCTTCGTATTTTCCATATCGTTGGTGAATTTGTTGCATGTGTTTAGCTGTTCTTGTTGTTATGTTAATTGATCCACAATGTTTTGCATAAAAATGCTATGGTAGCATACATATACAAGTAGCTCAATACTATTTCATTCTATTTATTTCTTTGAATGTATGTATGTATGTATGAGCTATCTATCTATCTATCTTCTATACTATTATAAAGAAGAGGTGGTTTCTGTATGTATGTATGTAGCAAGTGAACTCGAAAAGTTCTGAACTGACTGGGTTGAAATTTCACACAGAAGTAGATCTTGAACCCCGGAAACACACAGGTCTATTCACTTCCTTAAAATCCCCTCGGGCTACGCCCCGTGGGCTTCTTACGTTCATGTTTTATGCCAATTTATTGGGTTTTGACATAAGTTTTTATTTGGTTTCCATAGAAACCATTGTTTCTTTTTTCATTCTAAATCCGTGCGAAGAACGGATAGAACAGCTAGTTTGTAATAAATTGGGAAACCGTCAAAATAAATAAATAAATAATAAATAATTTGTATAAAATAAAATAAATAAATAATATATGCATTTATAAAATATCTGTTAATTAATTTAAAAAATTCAAATAAATAAATTAACTGATTTAAAAAAATAAACAGTAAATTAACCTTACTCACCAGGTGACGTGGGTGGGCAGGCCGCTGTGGGGCGCCAGGGGCACGGCGAGCGCCACGTCGTCGCCCTCCTGGGCCGCCACGCCGGGGGCGGGCGCGAGCTGGGGCGCCGCGACGCTCGGGGGCGCCGTCAGCGTCAGCGAGCTCACCTCTGCAGGGGGAAAACGCAAAGTCAACAGTCTTTGTCGTTGTAAGCAAGGAGGAAGGGATATGATAACGTCAGCACATAAGTAAAAAAAAAACATAAAACATAACATAAAATTATGTTATCTAAACACTGTCCACGTACAAATATATCATTCAGCAAACTGTCTGTTCAACAATGAAAGTGCAATGTGAATACTTTGTCACTTATGTTTTGTAATTTTATTTATTTCATTGTTAGTATTTTACATTATTTATTTATTTTATTCCATGATAAACCATTGCTAAAGAAAATAAAAAGAAGACATATTTCGTAGCCACTTGCTGTAATTGGGCACTTCATGAACTCGCGCCTGGGCACATAGTGTATCTCGATTATTTCGATCAAAATTACAGCATGTGCCCAACGAAACTAGACACTTCATGAAGTGCCCAACGCTCATTGGACACATGCTGTAACTATCGAAGCATTTTGGACAGTAGATTTGAAATCTTTGTTAAAGTTAATTTGTTTATATTAATTCCCAATGTCTGTGTTAAAGAAGCCAATGTTATTGTTTGCTATTAAACCTTTTAATATTTTTAAAATCTAAAAATTTTAATTTGGTTTTTAGTTTTTTGAAAATACAGTTAGTCTACGTTATGTTTGGTTTGGTGATTTTTTTGTTCTATAAGTTAAGTTCTGACTAAAATAAACAGTTAACTATCGCATAGTTAACCGAAGCTTATTGTGCTCCCCTAGTCTGCCAATCTAGCAGACTAGGGGAGCACAATAAGCTTCGGTTGACGTGCTGGGACCTCTTGAGTCTATCCCCACTGCCCAATCAATCAATCAATCAATCGCATAGTGTTCACAATAAAATTGTAACAATTTAGTCAAGAATAACCATGACCAAAGAAGGGACTTTGAGAAACGATTTCAAAGATTTTTACGACTGCTTTGCCAAAAGTTTGATTTGTTTTGAAAACCGACACGGTTTTAATCTTTAGTTTATAATCCTGGCCAACACAAAGGCCTGCCACAATCTTTAAGTTCCCTCAGACTTCTGCTCGTAGGATTTTTATTGTTAGGGCTATATTCTGTACTTATTTTGGGGATTTTGTTTATAGTTCTCATAGAAACTGTAGTTAATTTTCCAATTATATATAAAACCTTGAGAGGGACAGCGCACTAGAGCTAGTTAAACCTAAACAGACCCAAATAGTTCATCTTTTTATCTGCAAAATCAGTTAATGTTGGTTTTTTTGTTGCTGGGAACAATATGTGAATTATAATCTTTTGCAATACCTAGGTTTAAAATCTTTGATGGCGGCCCATCTTTTTATTTTAGTGAGTTATTTGAATATCTTTGTTATTTTATTATTTTAGTAATGAAGAAATGTGTGTATAGTGTACAGCTCAAACTCTAGTCGAATAAAAAACAAAACTCTCGCTTTAACTGACGAACTGAGTTGGACTATTCAAAACGGCGAATTTTCTACCTCAGGTAATGTATTACAGCTCTATAGAGTTGTGATCCGACTTCTGCAACTAAATCTATACCAGAATTTTGTACTCTGTTGTACCTTTTTGTTCCGCAAAAGAAAATATTCAGTCTCATCATCAAATAACAAAACCTGAAAAGTAATTTCAAAGTAACATTTATTAACCAACAACAAAATTACGTTTCATTATTATAACTGAAATGCAAACCGACAAAACTGTGGAAATATAACTAAATGGAGATAATTTATAAGCGTGGCAGTGTCGCAGGGGCCGTGACGTGTGGCAAGGTGAAGCTAGCGCGACGACAGCGAGTCGACAGCTGTCACGCTCAATGTGGGGGCTCGGGGGAACGAGGCCTCAGCTAATGCTTGATATTTCCTTTTCACATTTGATTAAAGGGGATTTTGTCGCTTAAATGGAACCATATTATTATAGCTTGATCAAATTTAATAATCCGTCTATATTTTCAATATTATAAAGAAGAGGTAGCTTCTGTCTGTCCGTTGTTAAGTAAACGCAAAAATACTGAACCAACTGAGCTGAAGTTTTACACAAGGGTAGATCATGATCCCGACCAACACAGAGGTCTGTCTATTCGCATCCCTTTATACAAGGGTAGATCATGATCCCGACCAACACAGAGGTCTGTCTATTCGCATCCCTTTACACAAGGGTAGATCATGATCCCGACCAACACAGAGGTCTGTCTATTCGCATCCCTTTACACAAGGGTAGATCATGATCCCGACCAACACAGAGGTCTGTCTATTCGCATCCCTTTACACAAGGGTAGATCATGATCCCGACCAACACAGAGGTCTGTCTATTCGCATCCCTTTACACAAGGGTAGATCATGATCCCGACCAACACAGAGGTCTGTCTATTCGCATCCCTTTACACAAGGGTAGATCATGATCCCGACCAACACAGAGGTCTGTCTATTCGCATCCCTTTACACGAGGGTAGATCATGAACTCGGCTATCACAGAGGTCTATTCATGTCCTTAAAATCCCCTCGGGCTTCGCCCTGTGGGCTAGTTATGCATGTATTTTGTACAGATTTTTGGGATTTCGATAGTATTTATTTGGTTTTCATAGAAACAAATAACTACTAACAACCGAAGAAACAACTAACAACTAGAAACAACTAACAACTAATAATAACAACAACTGACAACTAATAGTTGTTATAACTAATGGTTGTTATTTTTATTTACTAACACCTATTATTTATTTCTAGGTTAACCGATCGAAGAACGGGTAGACAGCATCTAATAATATTTTGAATCAAGTGGTATCGATGTATTTGTTTGTTTGTTGTTCTGTAAACGAAAAAACTACAGAACCGATTGGGTAGATACTGCACCAAAGCTAGATCATGATCCCATCCAACACATAGGCCTATTTACGTTCTATAAAATCTCATTAGGCTTCGTCCTGCAGGCTTTTGTACATATAGTTTGGACTGTTTTTAGGATTTAGGTGGGGTTTTATTATTTGGTTTCCATGGGATCTGTTGCTATTCAAGTTTTGACAAAAAACTAGTTTGTAATATCCGTGTTACGTAGCAACAAAAAACTGACTTTGCTACAAAACAATGAAAATGTTTTAATTACATGTTTTAAAGTTAAGCCAACTGAGAGGCTCGTTTTTAGATTTCAGTAGTTTACATACCTGCAAGTATTTAGGAGTTAGATAGACCGTCTGAAGAACGGGTACAACAGCTAAATAATTGGCAGGTAATCATTACCAATTTAAAAGATGATTGGTGGAAGTTAACGAACATTACGATTTTGTTACCATCCATTCAACATGAAGATACCTCTTTGAGACAGTTTGTAGGGAAGGGAAAATTGAAGGCCAAATGAATCCTTTTAATTAGTAATGAGGATAAAAAGAAAATTTGAATAGCACTACTGTAATAATAAAAGTATAAATAATGGTTTCAGGTAATGGTTTAAGGTTTTATTTTTAAATATGTTCAATATTTTTCTTTGCGGTCGCTATGGTTTTTGAACTAATCGACACGAATTTTTTGTGACAACAAAAAAGCATTGAAATAAAACCTTGAATTTTAAAATTGATCGAGGGCAAACAAAGAGCTATAGTAGGTATTGATTTACCAACTTACCAATTAACAACTTACAATATAAGAACTTTCAATTTTAACGAAATCGAGGAACTTAGAACTGAAATGTATATGGAAGGTTAAGTTTATATCGATATTTAGAAAGTTAAATTTGTTTTGTAATAACCTGTTTATGTGATTTCAGTTAATAGTTTTCAGCATCTTTTGCCGAAATCGTATATGGTAAAATTGTGCTACTTTATAAACTTAGTCATTTTCTTTCAGAACTAAAGGGAGAGAAATGCGACATAGATGATAAAACAGCAGTGATGCCGAGTAAAATATATTGTAGTAAGTTCTGTCAATATCATCTCAGAGCAATATAGTACATTAGTAGAACTCTGAAAAGATTCCTCAAGGGGATTCAGAAAAAAATCTTATCATGGGCATATTTTTACTGAGGTAGTTTACTGATCAAGATGCTTTGGCAATTTCAAGGGGATCTGAAAAGTGCACTAGTTACCATGATTTTGTTTGTTTTTAAGTGTCTTCAAAAAATGTTTTAAATATATACTTGATCCAATAGAGAAAAGTTTTAGGAAAAAGCATTATCATAACAAATTTATTATTTATGCAAATACAAGACATCTGCAACAAATACATTACCATCTGCGGTATGTTTAAACAAAACGTCATATTTTAACTAATTTATTGATCCTAGTTTCAGCCTAATTCTTAATGTGTATTCATGTGTATCAACAGGTTATAAATGAATTTAAATATGTTAAGATAAATTCATTGCGACGCATTGATGAGAAATAGGATAAAATTCATACCACAACAAAAATATATACTACTATTATTTGAATTTGTATGGGTTTTAAATATTTAAAATCCTAAGAAAATTTAAGTCAAAAGAGTAGGCCTATAACTACATTTAAATAAGTTTTAGCCTAACTACCTTCGGAGGAAAATCATAATCAACTAGGGTCGAGGAGTCCGTCTACAGTACTTATTTGTCTATGTAGCGTATTTTTATTATTGTTTATTTTTATTTATATTATTAATTACTCTTTTTTGTAAAAATAAATACCAATAAGTTTCTTTGTTTTATACACCATGCTTTATTTATATTGAATTGGAGAAAAGAAAGGGTAATAATAGAATTAGCTCAAGGCCATCAAAATGAAAAAAGTCGAAATCCGCCAGTCAGAAACTGTGAATGATGGAGCCAAACCACGATTTTCATAGCAAGGCCTAGTTTCATTACATAATGGTGGTATATGTGAGAGGTGAAGGGGGGGGGGCGCTCCAAAAATACCTTCAACTCCTACGAGTCGCGCCAAAATGGATTCCGAGAATCACCACGGTCCGTCGTGCTGCGATCTGTAATGGCTATTGGTGAAATCACCTTTTGTTTCGTCACGTCTACCTTTCTACTGTCTCTCTGTTGGTGGTTTCTCCTTCTTTATGTTTATCTAGCGGAATTAAAAAGTTAAACACTTATTTATAATAAATTTATTTTTGTTAAAGATTTGCATTGCAGTATTTTTTATACAGAGGTGGCGTTTTTTAATTTACAATAATGATAAGTGACAGAGAACTAAGTGGTCCTCTTAGTCAAATAACGAAATTATATTTTTTTATTTCAACAACATATAGTTAAGCTATCAACCTCCATCGCCTATAACATAAGTTTGAAGAAACTGTTCAACAAAATAAAACACTATTTGGCTAATCCATGTTAAGTGGGCATTTTGACGGGGTAGTATTGAGTTTAGACTGTGCATAAAGTTTTCATCATTGTAACAATAATAAATAAGTTGTTTTATATATCAACTAATTTTTATTTCTTATACTTTCTTAAGTCCGAAATCAGTATTAAACTTTGAGGAAATTAAAGCATTCAAACGTTTTGACACAACTTAAAAATATCCAATATAATCTTTATTTATTCTGCATGATTTTTATAATACACTTTATTTTTAATAGAATCATACGTAAATCATACACACATACATAGATACATACATACATAAATACATGCATACATACATACATACACATCCACTATATTCGTCAAATACTATTGACCTATCATCGCGCAGCCCTAACTACTTGACCCAGAACCTTGAAACTTTGCATGGACGTCCCTCCTACGGCGTAGGCATCCGCTAAAAACGGATTTTTCAAAATTTCCTCAGGGTTACGCCCTGTGGTACTTCAAAGTTTCAATGTTAAACTGTAGGGAGCTTATGAAGTTGTCATGACAACCTTATGAAATACGACAAATTAAAAGAAACATTAAATCCTGAATCCAAGGAAGTTTTCTCCACGGGTGAACCCGGGTTGATCAGCTAGTACATACATATAAATGACTGGATTTTCACTTTTTATTAAACTAAACCACAAACACAAATAAATACAACCATAACCATCTCTATTACTAGAGATGGCTATGATACAACCCATCAAATACAAAAATTAAATTAATCACTTACCGTTAAAACTAAACACCGTTAAAACATTTGTTTTACATGATTCAATAATATCCGCTATTATCCTACAGCATCAGCAGTTCAGGTGGATCAGATGAAGCGGCGTCCAAGGGCCGTTCAGACAATACAGTGGGTCTTTGTGTACCAAGACAAGTGCTGCCAACATAATGGTCACTGATTCAACCGTGTATTTATACCGAAGTACCCGTGTAAACCACGGTCAACCTGCTTTGGCACCGGTCCTGATGGAAGAGTCCTCTGGTACTCGATGGGAATATGAATGGAAATTGTTGAAGGAATTGAAGAGGTTTCCTAAATAATTGCTGTGATGAGTTTTCTAAGGTAAACGCCAAGTAAACGACACTGCTCCAACGCCTGACATTCTTGATTTATTTACCTTATAATGCGGTACCCTTACTCTTTTTTTTACCCAAGACTGAATATGTTAAAGGAAATAACTTTATTCTTAATATTTTCGTTACAAAATCTAAGTAATTTAGCTTATACTAAATATGACGATTGTTCGAAATTTTCATTACCCAAACGCATCGCTTTTCGGAGTTCTCCTTATCAGAATCGTTAAGGAGATAGATTTGGTTTTTATAATTTTAGCGATATTAAAAAATGGTATAAATGATTAGGTTCAATTTTCATAAAAATGAACCTTCATGGTGAGTTTACACACAAAATTATGGTTTTAAATATGGCGGGTTTAAAATCACCTTAGCCGTCAGACAACGCATCACGGACAAGGAATGAGTTAATAAAAAAGTATAACTATAAAAATACTATAAGCCCTTTATTACGATGATTTTGAAAGCGGAACTAAATTTAGAATTACTACAATCACCTATTTTTATTAAACCGGTTATTACCCATGGTTTCTTAAACTGTAAGACCCCTTGTACTTAATATTCTAAATACTCTGTTCCTATATCTCTACTTATAACATACACATTAGCTTAACTACAGGGTCTGCTTGAGTTTTTGTTGATCAAGACTCCTCCTGGAGTTCCAAACCTCTTGTGAATAAAAATACACCCGTTGCAGCAGACCTGCATCTCCAGCGAATTTCCATAAAACAAAATTTAATTATTATGCCCTAAGCATAGCAACGATTGTTCGAGTTATAAACTTCAGCATTGTTCTCGTACAATAAGTCATAGGAACGTCCTCATAATTAGACCAGTTCATAAATTGTAAACCAGGCAAAACTGTGGCTCCGATCCCACGTTAAAATGGAGGTCCCTTAGTTGAAATTGGCTGTTGCCCTGTTGGGCTATTTAAAAGTCCTGTATAAGGAACATGTCGGGTTTGGTCAGTAACAAGACTAAAAGATCGCGCCAAAATCATCCTTCATTCATCTTGTCATTCATACTTGGCAATACCTACCTGGGTAGGTCGCCATTTCAAGCAAATGTATAATGTGTAATATTTAAAGTATATTTAGCCTATGATATGCTAATTCATTTTTGACTTACAGTACAAAGCTTCTATCCATTTTTAGGATGGCTTAAAGTGTAAAATCCTAACATTCTTCGTATTAAAGGATAACAAAGACTTTCGAGTTGTAAAGTTAAAGTCTGGTAAAATATTTTTAAAGTATGATAAATTACTTTAATATTAATAAATTAATTGTGCTGTCATTAAGTGATGGGAATTTAGTTTTTTTTTAAGTTTCACAAGGTATATTTTCAGCCAATTCCTTGCCCTTGTCCTTTGGCAGCCTGCATTCCTACTGTCTGTCAATTTGTAAAACATAACTTAACCTCTAAAATGCAAAGTACCTACTAATTATGACTATTTAACGAAATAAATGCCTATGTTAACAAAAATCTTTATCTATTTTTGGTTATTATTTGTGTTCTATTTCTGTTGAAACTTTAAATAGTGTAATAATTTAGCATTGGTGGATGTTTGTGGTATAAGTTAATACATTCTGTCTGTTTGTAGAAGAATGCAGTTTTTATTTACTTAGTATCGTATTTTGGTATCATCAGTGACATAATGCGCATGAAGGTTGGTTTATATTACTTTATTTAACTAAGCCAACATAGTAATAAAGCCAACATAGTAATTTCATGTAGTGGGCAAGGCTTAGGCCTCACAATGTTTCAAAAGAACTAATTAGATATTGGAAAATGTTGAATCTTTCACATAATGATTACAAATAAATAAGCTATTTTGGTTCTAATCAGATTCTCACTCCCATTTCATGGAAGGATAGAAATCAACTGTTATGCCGTCAGGCCTATGCACTTGGTGCATTATGTCTTGAGCCATGGCCTAGGCCTAGTCTATTGGGGGAGCTGTAAGGTATTGTTTATTGTAAATAATATGGGACAATAAACAATGTATAAACAAATTTCAGCTTACTCTCACATCGTTAATTTGCAAATAGTCTTAAATTGACAGCTCTGGTGTCCCGATGACTTGCATTAGGCCTGGCAGCGCTATTTCTGTTGTAATACTGTTAGGCCCGCTAATTTTGTGAGCCCAACTATGTCATACCAGCTAACTATGCACACACTTTAATTTTTTCTTTACATCACGCATTTTCTTTACTTTAAATCAGATGACTTTATTTACCTAAAACAGTTTCCCAGTTTTATGAGTGTGGCCTTATTACAGTTTGCACATTATATCTCCGGCTATGACAGAGTCAGCTGGTTGCAAGGCGTGGGGGGAGAGGGGGAACTTTTCTGAAAACATTGTTCTACAGCCCTGCAGTGTTTACCAAAATCCTATGTTTAAAATATCATATGATACGGTTAGTAGCGTACTGGTCATAGCCAGAGATATAATGCGCGAACTCTACTTGAGATGGCCACGAATACATCAACAAATACCACATTGACTAATTTAGGCCTAGCTGATCAGTTTAAACATGAACTTGTATTGTCTTCGAACAAGTCGATTGGTCACCGCTAAAACATCTGCTAGTCTAGTCGTTGAAACTAGTAGGTAGAATAGGTTTTAATAAACCCAGTAGGCTATAATCCATTGGCGATAATATGAAAAAAATGACTGTCATTTTAAACGAATGGAGATGCAGTATACTATTGCAAACTTAAAAATCATGGAGACTACAATTTTTCTCCGAGTTGCATGTAGTTTGATTAAAACTAAAACAGCTCAAGTCATTTAGGACATTCTTGAATTAATTCGTCAAACAGAGGTGATTCGTGCTAAATTCAAGATCATAGTTCTATATCTATATAGTCTACCGATAACTTAATTGAAATATTTGAGTTAACCTTTAGGCCTATAGATAAAGAATAGTGATCCAGCCCAAGGCTGCACTAAAACACAGTCCATGCTACAGCAGTCCCAGCGCTGCGACATCTCACATCAGTATGCTGGGAACTAACAACCTATGTTTATTCATATCACTAAATGTTAAATTAATATTCCTTGTTTAATTAACGTACTTCCTTTGTATACATTTTATCACTGACTATCAAATACTATTTGTTTATTTAAATTTTCATGTTTTGTTTTGAGAGAAACTGATGAGCTGCACAGCTGTGTTTTCTGAGCAAGACTCTCAGCTGGCCTCCTGTTTTGACATCAAGAATTCTGAAGCAAGGCAAGGCCTCACTGAAAAGACAGGCCATGCTGCAGCGATCCAAGGCCCCACTAAAAATACAGGCCATGCTGCAGCGATCCCAGCGCTGCACCACGTCACACAAGTAGGCAGGGAACTAACATCTTATGTTTACATTTTATTGCTAAATGTCAAATATCCCTTGTTTGTTTACGTATTTTCTGTTTACATTTCATCACTAAACGTCAAAATTACTTGTTTGTTTACATTTTCTTGTTTTGATTTCAAAGGAATTGATGATCAGCACAGCTGTGAGTCCTGAGCCAGACTTTCAGACCGCCTACTTGTTTGACGTAATAAATCATGCAGTATGGCCTGCATTTGTAGTGTGTCCTTCAGCAAGGCCTGTTCTTTTAGTGAGGCCTTGCCTAAACCTAATGAATCACCGAAACATTGTAACCTGTACGCTTGGATATTATTATAAATAAATAAATAAATAAATATCGAATTGCAGAGGTCCATTGGGTAAACTTTGACATGTGAAGGTAGGGCCTAATACAAATTTAATTCGATTTAGCCTATAAACTGATCTTGTGTGATAGAGGTAATTTTAGGGCTGTTAAGTTTCTGAGATAATGTATAATCGGATGATAATTTAGGATTAGGCCTACATTGAACGAATTTAAATTAGATAGTTTTCATTAAAGTAATTTAGATTCCTATTTGATATAAATCATTACCTGAGGGAAATGGATGTATAAGCCTCACCTAGTTCGGCCGATTACTAGGGCTCGGTGCAATTCGGTGCGCTCGTTACTAGCGCTTAGGATGATTACAAAACAAACCAGTTAATACAACTCAATCAAAATATTTTGTATGGTCTTAGTTCTGCAGTCAAACCGCGAGATCCGCTAGTTTCTCGAGCCCAACTACATCATACGCTTGAACCAGCAACCTTCAGGCTATGAGGTGAGCAGTAACATTTTGTCCACTCAGCTCTCTAGTCAATGTGAGTTGTCAAGATTTTTTTTCTAGACGAGAGCCAGGCTTTGAAGTTTTCATGGACATGTACTGCAGCTTAAATAGCTATGCACCCTCGAGGTTACGGCATTATCACATAGCAAATTGCCATTCGTGATTGGCGGGTTTTGAACACAGATCTCGGGAGCTGAAGTCCCATGTTCTACTTCTACGCCAGGCCGCTCCTGAGTTAGGACGAGCTGATTCCCAATTGTTGAGAACAGTCAAATCGCGCACCATTCGACTTGTTTATCTGTTACTCTGGGAGAATTGACTGTTGTGTACTAACTTGCCTTCCTTCTAATACTTCTACTCTATAAACCTAAACCGATCATAAAATAATTCAAGCACCGATTTGGTGAGAGTTGATTGTGTAATTAAGGTTCATTTTCACCAAAATATTATTTTTAATAAAAAAGAATATTAATTGTTAAATGTTTGTAAATAAAATCCCAAGATGTTTAACAGAACAGCAGGGATGGGGTTATCTGTGCCATTTACAGCCAGCCGGCATTTTTTCCTTATATTTAAATCTTGGACTGGGCCACTGCAAGTCAAGTATAGTATCAAGGTGAAATGCAACATCCAAAGCTCAGGTTACCATATATATAGTTCAAGTTCATGTGAATTGCCAATATTTTTTAAAATTTATTTAAAGTATTTCTAAGCAAAATCTTGTTATCATTTTTTGTAGCTGGTTTTAAACTATATAATAATATCATATCTACACCTATTCTTTTCATTTACTTTTAAATTAACTGAATTTTTAATATAGTATGTACATTCTGCAAAATCTTGATCAATGAACTATTCAACATAAACACAAATGGAATATTAATCACCTGAAAATGTAGTCATATGTTCAGAATTGTATTTTTAAAATCTCTTAAATCAGGGAAGCTATACTTTTGGAGGGAAAACTAAAAATAATGTTGGACAACGTACTGTGTTTAGCACATCCAATACTATCCAATTTCTAAGCAACGGATTGACGTAGAATAATAATTCAAAATGCTAAATTGTTTGTTTTTTTAAGCTGAATCCAATTTTAACAATTAAATTTAAATAAAATTAATAAAAAGGTGTTAAATCTTGAAAATAAATTTTATTTTGTGATAAAAACCTTCTTAGAGTAAACCAATCTTGCTGGTTTTCGAACTCGAAGTCATGAATGTCGCTTTACACGTTTGTTCCAAATTTCATCAAGATCGGACCTTTTTTACAAAAGTTATCGCGCCTACGGACAGGTATATATATATATATATACATATATATGAAAATGAACGAACGGTGTTTTTGGGGTCTAGGGACCTCAAAATGAAAAGTTACGGTGGTCCCGCGCTTAAGTCTCACCGTGCCGCCTACGGTAATAGCTACTTCCCTATAGGGGGAAATTCGCTAAAAAGATCCAAACTTAGATGAAAAAAGTATGAAACATAATTTAGTACATACCCTTGTATAGCACGGGTTCCAGAACGTACCTTTATCTACGAACACTCTGTGTTATTGGTTGGGTAAGATAAGTTACCTAACCAATAAAACGAAGGAACAAAAATATAATGAAAATATCTAACGTATATAGAAAAATGGAACACATCAAACTAATCTGGACAAATAATGATTTGAAATATCAAGTGTTACTCAGCAACAGAAAGGTGGCAATAATAGCAACTCAAAGAACTATAATACTATTAGAAAAAAGCAAAAATAAACTTAACATTTGCTATGTGATAATGCCATAACCTCGAGGGTGCACAATAAGCTAAAATAAGCTGCAGTGCATGTCCATGGAATCTTCTAAGCCTAAAAAAACTGAAAATTTGCTATGTGAGAATGCCGTAACCTTGAAGGTACACAATAAGCTAAAATAGGCTGCAGTGCATATCCATGGAAACTTCTAAGCCTGGCCCTCGTCTAGAAAAAATATAGTCATAAAAGTTTTTGTAGTATAGTTCTTTGTGGAATTGACAAACTTGTTTTTTTTTTCAAGGGATTACTTGCAACAATTAGCTATACGTTTGCTTGTAATTTTGTGAGATATATTAAAATAATTTTACTATTTAATTTGTATAGTTATAGGTTAGTATAACCACCCTTAAAATCCCTTTTTCTCATTAAAACCTTTACATCATTTGCAAAACATTAACCTAAATAAATATCTTCTTCGTGATTTTTAAATTAAATTTCCCATAAATACTTGCATTAACTATAACCATACAACACGGTTACAGTTTCAATTATATTACATATAAATGACGTCTGCATTCGGGTGCAGTGTTTATCCTCGAAGCAAACGCAGGCATTAGAATATTCGAGGAAACAATAACTAATATCGTGCTTCACGAAGCAACAAATTGCAGCTCGTCACATTCTGGCCGCAGCACGAAGCCATTACGTTGCATGATTGCAAACTGTTGAAGGGTGATGCAGTTGCACGGGTTACCCCTGCATCTCTAGGTGATTTTACAGCCATATTTTCGTGTTATTACTTACACTGCTCCCCTTTTGAATTTCATTCTTATCCAATTTTGCGGACAGTGTAGAGAACCCAAATTAAAACAACATGGAGCTTATTTTTAATGTACATTGATAACTGATGACTGATACCTATTCATGTTTTCTAACAATTAATAAAATATGATGCATCCTTATGATGAAAGATCATTCAAAGTAACGTTGAAAATGCGCCAATGATGTTCCAATATGAATACCAGAATCTACAATATTGCAAAGATGTAAGAAATAACGATAGTGTATATAGGGCTCACTAAACTTCACCAAAACTGAGTTTATGCTATTTGTTGACCTCATGTTATTTTAAACATGGATGGTATAGAGCAAGTGGTTAAATGTAGACAAATTATATTATTTACTTTTATTTTTCATTTATTTTAGAGAAAGAGATAGAGATAGTTACAATCCAACCAAAATAACACCTGAAAATTAATTGTGGGCCAAAATGGTAATGTTTTTCAAAAGCCTAAAAATATCATGATTCTTAAAAAGTGTGTTAAGGTTAAAAAAACAACCCTAATTCTTAAAGGCCTCATTCTTGCTGCGATGCACTACCATAGTTACAAATTCATTACATTCTATAATATATATCCCAAAAAGGGCTATTAAATCATCTTGAACACATTTAACGTTTTAGTGAAATCAATTCGTCAAACATAACTATAAACTATAAAGTTTATTCTATAGTATCCAAATATATCTAGCTAACTCTAAAACTATTGCGTGATTTCATAAAATGAAACACAGCATTATACTAAAATCATAAAAATGTTTAAATACTCCAGATACCGTAACAAACAAACTATATTTTAAATTTTACCAGATCGGGTTGCTTTTTAAAAGATTAAAATTCAGTAGATTTAAAATTCTTTAAAAGATTTTCTGAAAAGTTAATTCAAGTCAAGTTAAAAGGGTTCCGTTCTAAAGAAGGGTAAAGAGCATTTAATATGGCGTCAAACAACAATCAATCGCCTTTGTTCCCGTACAATGGGACAGAAGCTCGGCGAGGCATCGCGCGTCATTGTTTTGTTTGCACGGTAGATGGCGTTGCCATCGCTTGCCTCAGGTGTGGTTGTGTATTTGTGAATTTATTTATGAATATTTTCACTCGAGCGTCGAGTTTCGAAATTGCTTAATGAAATCGTCCTTTAAAAATATGTTTCAATGTGGTTTGCATTCTGGATATTCGAGTGATCAATTGGGAAGAAATATTGACAGTAAATAACGCTTGAGGAGAGCATGGAAGTTCGTTGTAGAAGGGATAAAACTGTACTCATTTTTACATGCACGAGAGATTTTTCACTAAAGTAGAATTACGTAGAAAATTTTTCAAAATATAAGTGCTTACCTAAAGTTGATAATAATCTAAAAATCATTTTAATTTTTCATTACCTTTATAATATCAAAAAAGAATTAACGTTCTTATACGTTCTGAGAGATGGGACATTTTCTTTAAAGTAAAATCAATAATTTCATCATGCTCGTGTAAGTCGTCAAACGAAATAAAACCGACAAGGAACCAACGTTCATATACGTTCTGATAAATAAGGAATTTTCCTCTAAAGTAAAATCAATAATTTCATCCTGCTCGTGAAAGTCCTCAAACGAAATGAAACCATCGTGATCCATCGTCCGTATTATTTTGTAAAATCTAAAAGTTTAAAATGTTATTCTAATGTTAAAATAAGTTAATGTTTATATTTGTAAATCAATGTTTACAAATCATTTAACTTAATCCTAAAAGAAGATGCAATTTCAAAAATTAAGTGAAATATAAAAATTCATCTAAATATTTGAATGTACATTGGGAAATCATTTTGTACTTTTTATTGAACGGAGAAGCCAATAATATTTTTATAAGGCTTAAATATGTATCTAGGTCCCTCTTGCCTGTTAGGTACAGATAGACAGTAAACATAGCCATAGTAAGGTTTTTGCCCTTTGCATGCATCAAGGTGTATTATACTGTAACTAGGTCTGATGTGTTTGTGGTTTCATGAGAACAATTCATTATGGATTATTGTTATGGGGGACAGGCATGGATTATTTACACGATGATGACAGATTTTTTATTGTTGTGTCACAATTCTGTCATACCTTGGGCGCTGAAATGTCTTATGAATTGTATAACATCCATTTCCTGCTCAGAGTTCACTAATAACATTATTCAAATTCACTACCAAGTTTATACCGCAAATTAAATAGAGTACAAACAATAATCGTCAATTACTGACGGATCAAATCATAACTCCAGACCCCCGAAGAGAAATGAATTTAATTTTTGTTTGTTATAAACGTTAGTTGTGACTGATATACACCTTAAAGAACACGTATAGTATGGTTCTTACAATTTAATTTCAATTTGCAGGTAAATGTCATTTCCTTTAATGAAAATTAAAACGTTTTTAAACTACGAAAAAGTTGTTAATGCCGTTTTTATTAGTGTTAAAGTGAAGTTGGCTAGTATTATTTCCTAAACACAAACCCACAATATTCCAAAAAACTTTCGTCAAACTTATTTTTTTGCTGTAACATAAGAGTACAAGGCATTTTAAAACATTAAATTATAATTCAAATTCTTTATTGCACATAACGTTCAATATTACATTTGTAATAAAACAGGTACATTATCAAATAATATTTTCAGTAAAGATAAAATCGTACATGATAAATTTACATATGAATCAACAAAGAAACAAAGTCGTAACTAAACTAAAACCTAAACTAAAACTGAAACCAATATTGAAAATTGTCATTAAAAAATTCATCTATGCTGTAGTACAACTTGTTGAGCAAGAGAGACTTTAATTCTTTTGTGAATTTAGTTTTAGATAGTTCCTTAAAATTTTGTGGTATTTTATTGTAAATTTTGAGAACCATATATAAAGGACTATCTTCAAATTTTGACAAACGGTGAGCTGGATATTGAAACAGATGGTTATTCGTTGTATTATATTTATGTTGAAATGTGCAGTTAATAAAAATTTGTGGATGTTGATGAACAAAATTTGCTATTTCTAAAATGTAGAAACATGGCAGTGGGATCAGTATTAAATATAACTAGTGGATCCTCGCTGGCCATCAGCTGTCAGATAAACAAATAATTGTAGATAAAAACAAATACATCAGCTGTTCAGCCCTTTTATTCTTTTCCCCTTAGGGAAAATATAAAAAAAACTAATATTTTCCTTGAGATTTTCTCACCTAGACCTTTCATTCAAGTGTGGCGTTGATGGGTGTTTTAATTCAGATGACATATGGTTTTCTCGAAAAGTTACCGATAGTTTGGGCTTTATACAGGGTGTCTGTAAAGTCCGTCACCAAACTCCATAACTTGGTTTATTGGGTCAAAATAAGCAAAAAAGTTCCTGTGAAGGTATGTCCTAAAATGCATATTTACCCAGATATCCGCCATTTTGTATTTTTCACAAAATATTTTTTATCTCCGAAGTTTGTGAATCGATTTTTTTGAAACTTAGTATGTACCTATAACTAGTCAAGGTTAGTTAATGAAAAAATAATCAGCATGATCGAATGGTAAATTTCAAAATGGCGGCCGTTCAAAATCTTTAATTTGAAATACCGGAAAAAGGTTACGTAGTACAAAAAAATATGAAGAATAAACATTTTTAGAAAATTTAATTTCCAGTCTAATGACACCGGAATTACGAAAATCGGTTAATAAATAACTGAGTTATGGTCAAATTTATCTACTGAGGCAGCGTAATTGACCTATGTCAGCGCAAGACTCAATGCAACAATGGGCCATTCTCCTTCCAATTTATGCTGCCTCGTTGGATAAATTCAACCATAACTCAGTTATTTATAAACCGATTTTCGTAATTCTGGTGTCATTAGACTGGAAATTAAATTTTCTAAAACTTTTTATTCTTCATATGTTTTTGTACTACGTAACCTTTATCCGGTATTTCAAATTAAAGATTTTGAACGGCCGCCATTTTGAAATTTACCATTCGATCATGCTGATTATTTTTTCATTAACTAACCTTGACTAGTTATAGGTACATACTAAGTTTCAAAAAAATCTATTCACAAACTTCGGAGATAAAAAATATTTTGTGAAAAATACAAAATGGCGGATATCTAGGTAAATATGCATTTTAGGACATACCTTCACAGGAACTTTTTTGCTTATTTTGACCCAATAAACCAAGTTATGGAGTTTGGTGACGGACTTTACAGACACCCTGTATATAAAAAGCCGAGTCGATAGTTTGGGCTTTGAGTGTGGATAAAAAAAGATTTACTCAGCGATTGCAATTTTACTCCTTCAATATTTTGAGCTCTTTCCATAAGCCCATCGTAACGCCAATATATTTGCGGTAAATTAAATCGATGAGTGAAAGAAAGAGGCTGCATTAAACCCCTAAAACCACCATTCTTTTCAACCGTTTTGTTTTTGAGCACGAACGGTTCACATCACACAGTCAGATTTTAATTGTCTTTAAACAAAAAATCAGGTATAGCTAAGAACCAATCGCGAAGGGTTGAGAATTAACAAGAAACCACTCAAAACCATTCTACAACTGAGCAGTTATTGCTTTCTTCATAATAAGATTGCAAATAAACAAAAATTTCGCGTCGCTTGAACAATGCTCGGCTCGCTCAGCCATAAAACACCACTATCTTTAATACCCTCCTAACTAGATTTAGGAAAATCGCTGATGCCTCGATTTAGATTGGTATATCGTTGATACCCTTAAAAACACTTCCGACAGGTATTTTATAAAAAAAATCGGAAACTAAGAATAGCTTTGACATCATTAATGGCGATGGAATAGCTCGCGTACTAGCGAACATTCCACACCGCTGCAACCAATGACCCACGACAATGCTATAAATATCACTCCTCCATATCTCCGCTACTCAACACACAACACCGCAGCCCAGACCGCAGCCGATAAACTCTGTAGACTCACTCATTCATTCACTCAGGAGTTCATAAATAAAGTAATCCAATTACAATATTTAACTGCCTCGTGAGAGTCTCAAGTGCAAGTTTCGAGGAGATGAACATATTGGAAACTAATGTAACATTTAAAAGATATAATGTAAAACTTAAAAGATGCACAGTAACATATGAAGTAAATACATTACTCAGGTAACTCTGTCAAATAAAGGCATTTAAGGAGAAAGAAATTGTGGATTATAATGAAAGGTAAACTCTAGATATAAACATGACCAGGGGTTGAATGTTCACATTCAAGCTATAGTCGGAGGAAAATTTTATTAATACCTTTGAAGGAAATATAGAGCTCATAAATGATTTGATCAAAACTATTATATTTTGAAATTTTTAATAACTTGCAAAAGAAAATAATCAGATTTCAGTTCTTAAAATTGAGTTGACCAATATGTTTATCATGTATTTATAAGATATTGTTGATGATATGCCTTACTTATCATGTTTTACTGGCCCTCAACATTTCAAAACGTTTTTGGTTTTCTTCACCAGAACGTTAAGATTATGAAGGTTTGTTTATGTTTATATAACTTTAACTTTCTTATAAAGAAACCCATAGTGGTTTTGAAATGTTTGCGTTAAACGAGTCATGAAAAGTCAAACAGACAACAATTTCCAATAAATGTAATCAAGTTTAGATAAGCAACTATATAACCATAATAAATGAACTATAATCAAACTATTGACGCTATCAAACACCAAGCAGTTAAGGTAGTTTTATAAAATTCGACCTGTAAGAATTGTGCGCTCACCTTGCCAGCGTGTAAAGTTGAAACTGGGTAGGATTATTGCAATCAGTGATTTAATTATGACAAGTTGAAAATTATCACGGCTAACTCTATTATAAGAGGTGGCTATGACAATAATGATTCTAATTAACATTTTTTATCAAGGAAAATTATGCATAAAGCACTCAGAGAGAAAATTAAATACCGAATAGTGAAACATTGTGAACAGTTGATTATTGATTCAACAAATTAACAGGAGGGTATAACAGTTGAACAGCAATTAAAGATTTCTAAGTGATGCATTTTGTGATGCATTTTCTATACTGACCAACCAATGTACAAAAATAAAATGGTATGAAAAGTGACATAACTTCTAATCGGTGAAATACGAACAATATACCTAGGAAAGTCATGTTTGTTAACACGTATTGGTATGAATTATAAATATACTGGATTTAAATAAAAACGACTTATAACACTTAAAAGTATATGTACACTTATACAGTATTTACATACAAGACGGTTAATATACACAAATGGTGGAAAATGGCTCGTATACTTGCCTCTAATAATGTATGTTTACCGTAATCTCTGTAAATATAGTATAAGTGAAATATATTTTTAAATGTTGTAAGACGTCTTTTGTTTATATCCTGTAGACACAGCAACATGTACCTAGTTAATCAAGAAATTGCTTAATAAATAACCATGATAATTAATTATTTCTTGAATAATTAATAACCATTGAAAAAATAACATTATTTTCTATATTTATAAATTGAATTCTCCCTTGATTGTTAACGCCACCAAAAAAGTTGTTAGTTAAGCAAGAGTTCGTGTTTGTGCTCTAAATCATATTTTGTATCCAATCCCCCATAAACTATGCATTTGACTCTTCAGGTAGCCGGCGAATTATACTTCACGTGAGGTTCGCGTTGAAATATCAATATTGCAGGATTGGAAATGAATATTTTTCTGCAATTCGTTATTTAAAATAAATAATTGCTTTAAACATTTTCCTTTATTAACATGATTATTGTTTTGAAGGAATGAAATGTACGGGTTTTCAGATATGTGACCATCAGGAATAATAACATATAACCTAGGAATTTATTTACAACAGTTTTTAATCAAAAGTATAATGAGGTCTTTACTGGGTTCCATAATGATCGATTCAGTCTGTTAAAAATAGTTTGCTGCCTGTGTTGTAGTGCAAATAACGGGATACTACGTTTACATATAAGGATTGCGTTTTTTGTAATCCTTAAAAGTTTTATTTATTTTATAATAATCACTTTAATAAACGTGAATGCATTTTTAACGGTTAAAGAATTATGAAACCACGGATTGTGAACTAGCTCTGAACTTTAAACAGTTGTTTTCAGGCAAAACGCTAGAGGGTTAATGACAAATTAGGCAACGCGATTAAAATACAACAAATGTTAAAAATAATGGCAGTAGTAACAACAATTACATAAACATAAATTTAATTGTACAATGTAATATTACATACCCGAGTGAAGGGCCATGCCAGGGTATCACCAAACGAACATATCGGCTATAAGGTCGAGGTGGTGGTGTCTCAGCGCGCACTTGCCAAGCAAAACTGAGCCTAACGCTCGGCGGCGAGGCCCAGGTAGCGGCTATATGCGGCTTGGGCCTGCGCAGAGAATGTATTCGTTCCAGCGTAGCTTCCATGGCACATGCAGGAGGGCACAGCCTGGGTCGCGAAGAGAGGACACACTGGAGTGTGGTTAAAAATATTGAAAAGTAATAGATTACTTTCCAATTGAAACGTTGTTATGACGTTTCTGATTTTTTTCAAACTAAAACTTTATTTTCGTTGACTAAATTTAAAGTAAGAACAAAAAGCCATACAATAAATCATTTAAATCTTTCTTTAATTTATTTATCAGTACCTGGTGGACCGAGCCTTGCTCGGTGTTATTTCATGTTTACCAGTTCATCCAGTTACTATAAAATATTTCAATGTCATAAAATTGATAAATAGAAACCTTTTTTATTGCTCCATGGACTCTTCATCCCACTTGCTGTATTTTCCCTTAATGGCTGTAGATTCCAAACAGCTGTTATGATTACTTCATTTGTTTACACTTTCCTTGTTTATTTTTGTTGCTATCACGGCAACCCATAAGGCCAATGTTAAAATTTTACAACTTTAAAATTCGATTTATTACGATATTAGATTTTCTCTGGCCAAGTAATCTGCATAAAAGACGTTTTTGAGTCATAAATTACTTATTTCCAGACTTTGAAGAAAATCCTCGGAGCCGTTTTTGAGATCGTTGTACAAGCAAGCAAGCAAGCAAGCATACATACATACATACAAGATAACACTGCTCGTATAAGAGTATAGGAAGATTAATAAAGGTTCTTTATAAATGTCAACTATTTTTTTATCATAAAACTATATGTAGAGACGTAAAACAGAACAACTATTTCATTTTTATATAAGACTTGTCTGTTTTGACCTCTCGGAGAGTTATGAATGTCAATGTCCAGGAAGACAAAATGGACCCCTATTGCTTTTTACGATCTGAGTGATACAATGTGTTCATATAAACCACGTGCAAATTTACGTTCACGAAATAACTTAATCAATAATTATAAAAAAACGAATAATTTTGGATTAAACCTTGGAGTTAGTGGTTGGGATTCTTGCTGTTTTTTATGTTATGGTTAAGGGTAACAAATTATATTTATATAGGGTAGTAACTTCCACTAAGTAGTCTTTATAGCAATAATCTTTTTAACTGCACTGATTACAGATTAATCTAAAATTATTGCTTTTGTTAATAAATGTGTAAATAGAACAACAAATTGTTTAGGTTCTCTCTTGGATTATGGACGGGATGAACTTTAGAATTAAAACATACATTAGTTACTTCAAATTTATTGCGCTTAAGGGACCAAGTCTTCCCAAGCTCAGTGAAAATTTTAAAAATTGATTACTCGACTTTATGGGAAATTGTTACTATTCTTCCCTGAATACGGACAGATTGGCAAGGTTTCGTTACTATTTTCTTGTAACTTACTGTAAGTTAGTCTAGGAGTTTTAATAGAATGCACCTTGTGTAAGTACAGTAGTACTTACTGTAGTTTGAGAATAGGCCTTTTCATTAACTATACCTATATTTGTTTAGTTTAAAAAATGTAAATTCTGTTTGCTATTTCCATATAATGGTGGTTATTGTATTAGTTATAACAAATTGACACTGTTCTCAGGAATGTATGCTTAAGAAACTGTTCCTAATAAATAACATAGTATATCAAATAAGTTTTTTCTCTTGTCTTTTGATAACAACTTTGTAAGGGTGGTGTTATTTTCTTTTTCCTAAAAAAGATTATGCCTTTACTATTTATCTCGTTGTAAGTCTTGCCCAAGAGACTTACAACGAGATAAAGGAATATCTAGCTTAAAGGAATATGTATGACTTTCATACATATTCCTTTAAGCTAGGGTTTTACTCCACAATGGCAATCCCAGCAATAAAGTTGTTGAAGCTATTGTCAAGATAGTGTAGCAGCCAAACTCTACCATACTTCACAATATTTTGGTTTTATACAAAATGTTTTAAAGCAATTACAGATATTGTTTTTGGTTTTTAAATAAATTACGTGAATGTGGCATTAAATTCAGCTACAACTACAACTTGTAACAATTACAACTTGTAAAATTCACCATAATTTCTATGAAATATTATGTGCTCAACTTGGTTTGAAATATCATTCGTGAGGAACGGAAACTTATGCAACTGTAATTTTAACTTAGAGATATATAAGTTTGTTAGAGAGGGTTTACCACTGCATACAGAGCCTGTCTATACGCTGCAGTTATAATTAGTCTGCGAAATCTAAGATACATTTATTATAATTATCAATATAAACAGTGTGAAATGTTACATACCTCCTCCTTGAGTTTATAATCATAATTTTAACCATTGCTTTTATGACTTCAGTTTTTATGAACATTGTATAAATTTTATTTTACATGTGAACATATTAGGGATTTTCACTATGACAAAGGTACTGTACTTACAATTTTCACTTATAAGAATTTAAATCCTAAAGGCGAGTACAATCTTTTTGATCTTGTATTTTTTATACTCTAATTGATTTACCACCACCATTTAGTGGTTGTTTTTTATCACATTACAAATATTCAGTTGTACTAGATAACTTATGTGATGTAAAAAACCCCGAATTAACTCATTTTACTACTTAATAAAAAACATTAAAATGCTCTTAAGCTAAAAGTGTCTCCTTGGTTGGTTTCATTTTTGGAATTGCTTCTTTCATGAATGCTTGAAAAAAAGAAAACTATGTTTGGCCTGCGTTTCAGGAAAAAGTTAATTCGACAAGTCCAAGGTAGTCAATTATTCTTACTAAGATCGACAAATTTATAACTTCTTTATTTTTAAAATGTCTACAATTCTGAACACAAACACTTCAATTAATTGCATCCAGGTTTTTAAAACAACCTTCCAAGATCTAGTGAAAAAGTAAATCTGAACAGTTGATAATTTATTGGAATAATGAAAAACTTAAAATGAGTTTAAACATTTATTTAGAATAAAACGTAAAAAACACAAGGTTGTCACTGTGAAGAAAATGGAACATTATAATACAAACCAAGATACATTATTAAAAATATATAACTTAGCTATAATATCACTGAAGACATATTATACACTTACTTACAATTAATTTTGAGCAGACATGTTTGCATGTAAAAGTGCTTTAAACATAACATGCGAGTCATTTTTAACAGTTAAACCACGAGTAATGTAACAAATATTCATTTTACTTTGCATTTTATGTTTTACGTTTAAATCAATGTTTAGTTAAAAATATAAATAATAGATACTAAAAATATTCACTAAAATGACCGCATGAT
The DNA here is from genome assembly GCA_035578135.1 of Flexamia atlantica. NCBI lineage: Eukaryota > Metazoa > Arthropoda > Insecta > Hemiptera > Cicadellidae > Flexamia > Flexamia atlantica. The sequence continues at coordinate 38,483,707 of JAQJVK010000008.1, read as the reverse complement.
TAGGGTTAAAAAATGTTATTGAGGTAAAAAATAAAAATAAACATTTGAAAACATATTAAAGTTTCATACAAACTCCTCAATGTCTTTGTAAATGGAACATGGTTGCACACTTAAATAAATGTCAAAGACAACGAGAGAAAGTCTCATAGCGATTAGTTATTACATCCCAGTTTTTACTCCACTTCCAATATAACTATAACTACTGTTACAGATTAAAATTATAAGCAACATCATATAAATAATGTTACTGCAAATCTTTTTAATGTCTATAGAAATAAAATAATTATACTTTTAAGTTGAATTGGATTATCTGCGTAGACCTTAAGATATTTTTATTGTAATTTTTAGTTAACTTCTGTTTAGTTTTAGCTTACATTTTTTCGCTTCCAAAACATAAGACGTTTAGTTTTCTCTCTTAGAGCTTGCATCTTCCTTTGAAATGCTTCATTGGCCTGTCTGTATACCATTAAACACATAACAGGAATTGAAAGACGTTCATCCTTGAACAAATAAAGCCAACAAGCGAGAAGGAATAAAGAAAAGTCCATGAGAAAGTCGAAAAACGAATGGACTTTTTGCTCTGTATCTGTATATTTTCGTAGGGTCGTCGGAGAAGGCGTTCGAGCGATTTCAAATCCATCTTGAGCCGAAATATCTTCTCTTTGCTTTTTCGTTTTCCAAGGCGAAGGAGACCGTCTTTTATCGGGTGTAGGATATTTATGTGCATATTTAGACCTGTCTACTGACCTGTCTCGGCTGTCTACAGATCTGTCCCGTTTTTCTATTGTCTTGCCACGTCTATCAGTTGATCGATCACGCCTATCGACTGACGTATCACGTCTGTCCACGGATCTGTCACGTCTGTCGACAGATACATCTCGTTTCTTTACCGGTGCTTCACGCCTGTCAAGTGACGCATCACGTCTACTCACTGACACATCACGTCTACTAACTGAGGAATCACGTTTACTTACTGCCTTTTCACGTCTTTCAACTGAGACATCACGTTTGTTTATTGATGTATCACGCCTATCAACTGACCTGTCACGACTTTCTACTGACTTGTCACGCTTATCTAAAGACCTATCCCGTTTTCTAGGCACGTTTGATTCGAATTGTACATTGGGTTTTGGTGCTTCTTCTGTTATATTACGGGCTGGCATTACAGATTCTTCCTCCTCTTTTTTAGGTTTTTCAGTTTTAACCTTAGGTTCTTGTGATGTAGATTTGGGTTGAATTTCCTCTATAACCTCTTCAGGCTCCTTAACTTCTATTTCTTTAACTTCCACATCCTCATGAACAGGTGCTGTTTCAACAGTCTCCACTGGTTCATCAACTGTAATGTCTGGTATTGTAGGCATACTCTTCTCTTCTTCTTCAGCCGCTTTTTTCAGAGCTTCGTAGTCGAGGTATATTGGTTTATGAGGTCTCCTACCTTTACCATACTCTGCAACAATATCACTATAGTGGTCAATCAGAACTCGTGCTGCCTCTAATTCATCGTCTAATGACGCACCTCTCTTTCGCTCTAGGTCTTTCTGTGGTGGTTCCTTTGGTGAGATCTCCTTTTGTGGTGATACTTTTTGTGTTTCTTCTTTTTGCTGTACTTCTTCATGTACTTGTTCTTCTTTTGGTGGTGTAATGGACGTTTCTTCTTTTGTATCCAGTAGCATTCGAGACGCTGTTTCATCCGGCTCTTCAATTCTAACTTGTTTCTTTTTTCCACCCGATTCATAATCTGACCCTTCATCCAAATTGCTCCTACTAGATAGCAAATTTAATTCAGGCTCTACCTCTGCTACAGGAGCACCTTTCCGTTGAAAAACGGGTGATTGTCTCTCTTGAGAACGATCTCTTACTTTAAGAATTGGCTTTGGCATGATAGGACTAAAGTTTGGTTCAAAACGTTTTTCTGGTGATGCAAATGTATTGCTTTTGAGCTCTTCCATTGGCTTTTCAAGTTTTTCTCTCTCTTCAACCTCTGTTATTTTAGAGTTACTCTCACCTGAGGGCTTTTTCAGGATTGGCTTCAGCTTTATCTCAGCACTCATTGTTGGTTTTGATGATGAAGAACTTGGTTCAGGGGATTTTGATCTTAAAGAGGCCTCTGTTCTTTGAGGAGGAGTGGATAGAATTAAAGGACCCCTGCCTTCATAGGCAGATATCAACGAATCCTCGTTATACTTTACATTCACACTCATCGGGTGGTATGTTTCTTCTTCCAAAGTGTATGAGAACCTTTCGTCATCCGACTCTGAAGTATAAAGCGAGCCTCTTTTCCCATAAGTACTTAATTCTTCTTCCTCTTCTTCTTCATCGAGTTCTTCATCGATTTCTTCTTCGCCTTCCATCATAGATTCATCTTCCTCGTCGTACTCGTCCTCTTCTTCTTCATCAGTAGACGAAATTTCATACTCCATATCTTCTTCAGACGGTTGCTGTACCAGCGTCTTCTTTCTGTCTTCAATGGAAAGTACGCTGTCCATGCTGTCTCCCTTAAACGACATTCTTTCAGATTTCGTTATAGCTGTACTCGTTCCAGGTCGCTTATCCACCACTTCCGGTTGAGGATCAGGTTTTTTACCAGCTCCCTCGTTAAGTGACCTCATGGAAGACACGATATCCTGCAGGGACGCAGTTTTCTCGAGGATCTCTCGTGGCTTGGACCCGAAGCTCCTGCGCCTCTGGACGCTCGCTCGGCGACCCCCGGCCTCGGCCTCCTCCTTCTCCATGTCCTGGTAGAACCGCGCCATGGCTCGCTCGTGCAGCAGCTCCGTGGAGCTGAAGGCCGCCCGCACCCTGGGCATCTCCGGGGGCTCGCCGCTGCCCAGCTCGGGCGCCGACAGCGACATGGGCGGCGCCACATCCCCCTCCAGCGCCATGCTGCTCTCGAACAGCTCTTTCTTGGACTGTGTTGTCTCTGAAAAGTAGTAGATATTGAATTGGTTAAAAAAAAACATACATTTATTTTGATAGTTAAGTTTAATAAAAATAAAAACGAAAAATTATTTTAACCCACAAGAGAAGAAGTACGGAAATTACTCTTTACCATCGTATGAACATAGATCTGACTGTTTAAAAAACATAAAAAATTGTTGTAAAGTAAAGGATTGAAAATGTATCCAGAATTATTGGCATTCTTGCCAAAGACGCCATCAAAAAAACTGTCTTGACACATTAAAATGTACAAAATCACTTTACTGAGACGCTAACGGTTTGTAATTAAAACTATAATAATAACTGATGGGTTTTGAGTCCAAACCTCTCGATTCAACTTTTATAGACAGGGTGACGTTAGACCACTGTATTCACCTTAAAATTTAATCAAACTGAATTTTAATTGTTCACTAATAAACTGTAAAAATATTTAATTACAAATAACTGCATTGCAGTAGACATTTGAAGAACTGTTCTCGGTTAAATATTCTCACTAAGAACCATTTCGCAGAGTAATAAGCTTCAATAAGGTATGTTTTCCATTATTCCCAAAACTACTACAATTTACCCTAGAGTTTTCTCATATTTATTTATTGTCCTGTAATCACTGCTATGACTTAGTTTAGGTGTTGTGATTCGCTTTTCAGCTTTTTTTTACTCGTCAACATTTTTGCAGAATTTGAGGTCAGGTAAACGCACCATTAGCTGATACTATTCCAAAGTCTAACAACCTTAATTATTTGCCGTGCCAAGCGGTACTCTTATCATATTTTACATAAGATTGATTTCTTTAGAGAAAATATGTTTATTCTTAGTATTGAAAAAATCTGTATTATTTAGCTTACTGAAAAAGGTTGTTATTTAAAGTCTTCTCTACTCGATAGCATTGCTTTTGATCTTTTCCTTGTCATAATTGTTGAGGAGAAGGTTTTTTTTGTAATTTAAGCGATGTTCATAAGCAATACAAAAATATGAAGTTGAATATTTCATAAAAATACACCTTTATATATTAAAAATTATTATTGTAACTATGGTGGGATCAATATTTATCTATGTCGGGCAGTAAAACATGGACATGGGATGAATTAGTTTTAAAAAATTTGACTAAACATATTTAAAAACTGATAATTTTGGAAAAAACTAAATTAGGAATCACTTACAATCAATAATATTGGTTAGTTTCCTATTTGTACAAACACCACTGATTATTTAGTGCGCATGGTTCCTTAAACTGTCAGGCACCGGTGCGTTTACCTTACTTAACACAGTAATATAATAATTATCAAGTCTAAGGTAAAAATGTAATAGAAACCTCTTTATAATCATTGGGTGGTCATGTAACCATTATGTAATCCAGCTTGACCTAGCTATTACCATTATGTAATCATGTAAATGTAAAAATGGTAATCAGGAAATGGTAATTTTAATACATAAAAAGTTTTATAGATTTAAAACTCAGTTTTAAAATAAGATTAAGAAGTTTCGTTAATTAGATAGAAAATGCCTCTACCCCTTGTCTTTTCCCATCCAAAACGTAATTGCCTTATGGTTCACAGCGGCTCACCTCTCTCCTCCGTGGTGGCCCGACTGTGCGGCAGCAGTACCAACATGAGCTCGGAGCTGCCGTGGAAGCGATCTCTCTCCATCCGCGGCGACTGAGGTTCGATCTTCCTCATCTCCTTCTTCTTCTCTTCCTCCCTCTTCCGTTCTTCAGCTTTCTTCGCTTCCTCCATCTTCCTCGCCTCTTCAGCCTGCCGTTTCTCCTCCAATTTCTTGAACTCCTCTACTTTCCTTTTCTCTTCGAGCCGTCTAGCTGTTTCTTTTTCCTCGAGGATGTCTCGTTCGATCTTCTCAATCTTCCCCCGCCTCTTGGGAGGTGCGATGGGCGGATTCTCCGGCGTTCCCGGCGGAGACATGCTGTCCTCGCTGAGCAGCGAGTGTTTGTCCGAGGGAACCAGGAGGTCTCTCATGTTGGGGGAGGGCGACTGCGGCGGAACCATGGGACCTCTCTTCTTTTTTGTCTTCCTCTCTCCGTACTGCTCTTCTATTATCAGACTTGGTGATACAGGCCTCTTCTTGTCTTCTGTCCATATGTCCATGGCATCCTCTCCAGTATGTTCAGGGGGTTCTAGAAGTCTGTAAAAGATTAAATAAGTATTACTAGATGATTAATGCATACTCCGTTTTCAAACCGTAAAGAGTTTTATTTTCAAAAGTAACTGTAAAAAAAGTGCTAAACAAATAGGATTTAGTCATGGTAATGTAAAAATGGAGCAATTTGTGTTCTGAGCCACTAATTTTATCGTTTAAAAATGCTGCAATGTTTCTTCTTCATGAATCCTCATACAGCGTGGAACGAAATAAGTGTTAGGAATTGTTTTTTAGTAAACTACTTAGTACTAGAGAAAAAGGATACCTAAATGAGGGTATCAAAAAACGCCATAAACTATAAGGTGTTCCATAAGAAAAATCAAAGTTGTCCGTCATATTGGAAAATGGCAGCCATATTTTTAAGTTTTGAAGTGACTCCAAAAAGTAGCGTTAAAAATAAAGGGGGTCCCCAGTAAGAAGTTCTTTGTCAGATTTATAATAAAATACCCCCGTTGCAGCAGACCTGCATACTCAGCGAATTTCAATTATAAAGCACATATTTCAATCCAATATAGCGAGATTTGACACGTTTTTTAAGCTCCATAAGAATAACATGGGGAATGAGTATGCAGATTTGCTGCAACAGGTAATTTAAAACAGGGTGGTTTTAATTCAATGTTTAGTAGATCTGAACTAGAAGAAGCCATATACCAAGTTTTATCAAGATATGTTAAGAAATAAGGAAGATATTGCATTTTTTTTATTTCCCATAAGGATAACATGGGGAATGAGTATGCAGGTTTGCTGCCATAAAAACGGTAATATCCGGGATTTATACTAAAATACATTAGATCTCATCTATATGAAGCCACAAACCAAGTTTCATTATGATATGTTGTAAAATAAGCGAGATATAGAATTTTACTTATTCCCCATAAGGTTAACATTGAGACAACGTACTGTGTTTACCACTTTCAGTATCTCGGTAACCAATGGACATAGAGCAATGATTCAAATTACTAAATTTTTTTTTGAGCTGAATTCAATGGTGTTAACCAAAATTCGATAAATTTTATTTTTCTATATAAAAAACTCAAAAGACCCATTTTTGGGGGGGTTTACCCCGCCTTGCCCCCCCTTCCGGCGGTCCGATCGGGCTGGTTCAGGAACTCGTCCGAATAATTACTACTTTACACACCTGTGCCAAATTTCATTCCGATCGGACCATTTTTGCGAGCGCTATCGTGCTTACAGACACATATATATATCTAGAAATTTGAACTAATGGTGTTTTTTGCTTCTGGGGGCCCCAAAACGAAAAGTTATTATGGTCTTGGGCTTAGGTCTTACCATGAAACCTACGGTAATAGCTTCTTCCCTATAGGGGAAATTCGCTAAAAGCAAGCTATTTGTACACTTTAGGTGAGACACCCGGTATAAACATTAATAGTATGGAGCAAAACTTTATCAGGTTAATGCTAAATGTTACATGTAGCATGTCTTGCTTCACTGGGCAAACCCAGCTTTAGTATGAAATTACATTTACTGCAAATTCAATGGATTAAAGTTATCATCTGAAGTGTCTGATGTTATGTAAACATCTAAAACCTTGAACTTTTTGATCAGGACATCTAACTATTAATTAATAGTTCTGTGTCAGTACGTTGTACTTTTTTGTCCAGACATTAAAGACTTAAAAATATTACGTTAAGATATCACGTTATATAGATTTGAAACTTACTTTTCTGGAAATTTATATGGCAGTGTAGAGCTTTACTATAAGTTACATAACATAAAGTTTTACCACAAAACAACTTTTAAATGGAAATTTGAATAGAGAGCTGTAATTCAATTCCAGCAGCGTATCCTGTTTATCCACGCAAATTATGGAAGAGATATCAGAGCAATATTAGGTTTTTTTCATTGATTATCTACTCCCAAGTTTCAGTAGTGTACTTACTAAATGTGTACTTACTTTACGAGAGTAAAATCAATGCTTTTATACACAATATTAAGGCTTATTTAATGGAGAATTCAGTATTTTGATAATGTTTCACAAACTCTGAATCCTAATATAACATAAAACTATTGCGAAAAACGTAATTTTATTATCCTTAAATCACGTAATATACTACACAAAGCTGGGAAGGGCGTTTGCATGAGAATAAGAATAATTCTTGAGGTTTTTATCAGCATCCATTATAAATATTGCAATCGAAATCATCAAAACTTAATTTTTAATACAGTTGGAGCCATTTTTATAAGCAGTTGTATGTTTTTCTAAAGAAAATGCAGCTTTTACCGTCTAATGTTTAATAGATGAAAAATAAATCATTTAAATACTAGGTTTTTACACATGGTTTCTAGGTTCTTAAAGGGAGAGGTTTTTGACCATATTTAACACTTTCTACAGTCTACTGTAGGATAGAAATACTGCCGTTAAATCTTAAAAAAAATTAAACCCAATGTTTCAGCATTATTCTTATTAAAATTTTATGAGAACTTTGAAATGTAAATTAAATCCGTAAAAACTTTATTTAAATGCACTTCTTAACATACTACTTAAGATGTGGAAAAATGTGGAATTTTTTAAAATTTATTCACAGGGGTGCCATTTTATTCCAAGTAGTTTATTCCATACTTGGAATGAAGTGGCTAACATCAATTTCATTCTACCTTGAATTTTTATGGGTATCTCTTTCTCACCATAATACTCTTAGTAACTGTCTGTACCTCTGTACCTCTCTTAGAATTACAATTGGCTGAAAATTTAAAGCCAGTTGCACTGAATGGGTATTGAAAATTTGAAGCCAGTTGCATTTTGATGGGTGTCTCTTTCCCATCACAATACTCTTTTTCTCATTATAACCATTATAATACTCCCATCACTGGATGTAAATAAAAAACGTCTTAAAACACTTAAAAATATATTTACACTTATATTGTATTTACATACAAGATGGTATATGTACAAAAATGGTGGAAAATGGCGATCAATTTCGGTTGGTCACACCAACCATCATCAGGCCCAATGAGAGACTGGCAGATCCATCATGGCGTCCGTCCTTTTATCCTATTGACTGCCGGAAGTTCCGTCGAAAACAGGTTTTTGAACGTACCACCAGAGTCAAAGTTCACTTGCTCGATAACCAGTTTGTCTCTATCTTTACATTTTTATTAAAATATTTATAATTCTTCCCATGCGTTCATTACATTTCCCTTTTTACAACATTTCATTATCTTGAGATTTTCTTCTATATTTCCTATGTTATGTCCATCTTCTAGTAGGTGTTTGGCGATATTGGATCTTTCCGGTTTCTTGTTTTTCCAGGCTGATATATGGTTCTTATATCTTTCTACAAAATTGACTGTTTGGCCTATATAAAATTTATCACATTCATTGCAGCTAATTTTGTATATTCCAGCAGTATCAAATTTGTTGCATTTTTCAATTCTTGGGTGCAGAATTTTTCCGATTGTGTTCTGTGTCTTGAATGCTATAGAAACACCATACTTCATGAATCTGTTTGCAATTTGTTGAGTCCTCGTTCCATTGTAATTAAATATCGCATATTTCTTAGTTTGTTCTTTTCCTCCATCTAATGTTGTGGTTTCAGAAAGACGCTCTTGATTCTTGATTTTTCTCTTTATTTTCATTGAAATTTCTTCTATTGTTCTTGACTGGAAGCCATTACTTTTTGCTATTGCCTTTGTTATATTTATTTCTTTCTTTCTCTTATCTTCAGTCATTGGAATCTTGTATACTCAGTAAAGCATTGATCTGAAGGCGGCAGTCTTGTGGCTATTCGGGTGTATTGATTTATTATTTATTGTGGTGTTCGTCTGTGTGGGTTTCCTGTAGATGTCGAATTCTATGTGATCTTGTCTTCTTATTATTGTTAGATCTATAAAGGTTATCTTGTTTTCCTCTTCGTATTCATTTGTAAATTTCAGGTTCGGGTGGTGGCTGTTGAATTTTTCCATCATTTTGTCCTTTTCTTCTCGTTCTTTTTCGTTGAATATTATTAGGATGTCATCTACATATCTTGTATACTCCAGAACTTCGCGATCTTTCTTTAAATTTTCTAGTATTTTCTCTTCGTTATACTGTAGGAAAACTTCTGATTGTATAGCTGATAGTGGACTTCCCATAGCTAGGCCTTCGGTTTGTTCATAAAATATGCTGTTAAACCTAAAATAATTTTGTTTCAAACAAAATTTGAAAGAAGTTATTTATATTCAATTTCTAAATCTTCAGAGAGCTTTCTTGAGAATAATTTCGAAACATTGTATGTTGGGGCACATTGAAAGTTAACTAGAGGCCTAATAGGTACATCTTTCTTATATATCTTCGGGGTTCCCTTCATCACTGGTCCTTTTGGATTCGTAATGTTCATTATCTGTCTATATTATTCGGGTATCACTTTAGGACATTTTTTGATAGCTTTTGTGAGTTCTTTCTGGTATTTCTCGGTAGGATCTCTAGTAAGTTCCTTGAAATTAATTTCGTTTATGAAATTTTCTGTCTTCTTAAAGTATTCTTCCTTTTCAAGCAGTATTATTGCGTTGCTTTTGTCTGCCTTTAGAGCTAAAGAATTATTTTCTTCTAGTTTCTTCTTTAATCCAACACAAATCCTCAATTATTCTTTTCCGTCTTGGCTCTTGTATGCTTTCATCGTAGGAGGCATGTTCTTCGTGATTTCTTGTCGTACGGCACATAGATCAACATTTGGTGGTCTTACGTTCGCGTCGATGTCCGATGCAATTAAGTCGTCTTCAGTTTTCTTGCTGATGGAAAAATTGTGTTTCAAACCATATTCTAAGATAGTGTTTTCTTCTTTGGTTAACTGTATATTTGTTCGATTAATAACACTCTTCTTCCGGGGAACTTCCGGCAGCCAATATGATAAAAGGACGGACGCCATGATGGATCTACCAGCCTCTCATTGGGCCTGATGATGGTTTGTGTGACCAACCGAAATCGATCGGCCATTTTCCACTGTTTTTGTATATTTACCATCTTGTATGTAAATACAATATAAGGGTAAATATATTTTAAGTGTTGTAAGACGTTTTTTATTTACATCCAGTGAATACAACAACACGAATCATGCTAATCAAGAAGTTATTTAATACTCCCATCATATTACCTGTCTGTTCCTCTGTACCTCTCTTTTAATTACCATTGCTGAAAATTTAAAGCCAGTTGCATTGAATTAATTTGATATATCAAAGCATCGTTAACCATTTAACTATGGTAGGATTCTGGTTCTGGTTCCAAACCAGGACATCCTCCTGGTCTGTTGTTTTTTTGTAGCCCAAATTTACACGGGTGGTGCTTTTTTGACTTTGTTTATGCTGCTAGTAATTTAAACAAAGTCAAAAAATGCAAAAAAGTCTGTAAAATGTTTTCCATGAGTTCAATTAATATAAAAAAATATCCAAAATAACAAAAATCTCAACGTTTGCCTAGAATAATTTAATCATAAATTCACTAGCTGTAACAAATTCACTTGCTGTAATACTAGGTTTCACGATCAAAACTTTAGATGTTAAAATGATCAATAAATCTCTCGACCTATATTACAAAGGCCATGGCTGGTACCCACCCTCTCTTGGGGTCGGGGATGAAGACCCGGTCGCTCTCGGGGCTGGGGTCGCTGACGCCGTAGGGGTTCTCGGCCTTGACCCTGAACTTGTACTCCGACCCCTCGATGAGGTCGCCCAGGGTCGTGGTCAGCTGGCGGCACGTGGCGGCCTTCAGCCACATGTTCCACCCCACCTGGAGAGGGCACGTTGGAATGATGAAATATTGCAGAGATTTTGAGTTAACACGATTACAAATGTCATGTATAAATTTTCTATGTATTTGACCATAAGTTTGAAGAAGTCAAATACTCTGGTGATTTTAGGGTGGTTTTTAGCCCATCACCCTAAAATGGGCGAGTGGGCTAAACGTTTTAGGGAGTCACTGGGCGTATGAGGATTTAGGGGGAGTAAAATAAGGATATGAAAAAAATGCAAAATTTTGGTTTTACCATTAAATTTTGCTTTAACAGGGAAATTGAAATACGAGACGTTTGAATGAGTGAAATTCAGCAGTAAGTGCAAATAAAAGAGTTCTTTTATATTTCTGCATAAAGGTTTGGTGACTGCCGATTAAATAGGATTTTGTGTTCTCGTATTTAAGTTGGAAAAAGCTGATAAAAGAATTGCATATAGGGTCATAACCGGTGCTTAAGATCGATATATATATAAATAATAAATGAAGATTTTCCATGAAGCAAAGCAAGCGTTTCTAAAAGTTTCAATAAAATCAGAAAATACACGATATAGTCCAGGCAGTGAAAAGGTATAGAGGGAATGTTTTTGGAACACAATTTTTGACTTTGCTGCTTTGTTTGGACTAGTTAGGAGGTGAATGTATATAAAAAGTCCTCGTCCGCAGCCCTTGAGCGGGGGGAGGGAGGGTCTGAGTGGACCATTTTCTTTTTTTTCCTGAATATCTTGAAAAATATAAATTTTTTGTATTACCTATTAAATTTAAAAATTAAAGAAAATTAAATTTATCGTAAGAAAAGTGTATAGTATGTATATTTTGGTCCAACCATTTACAAGGTAAGCACTAATTGTTTTAGTATCTAAACAAATATCCCTTCAATAAGAAATACATGTAAATGTGTGGGGGTGGGTAACATACATGCCCAATGGGGCAATGCTTTTTTTCACGTAAAGGAAAATGAACAGCATTGAGGAAATATTGTTAAAATTTCCAGTAATTTGACACTTCAGTCATAAACATTGGTCTAAAATAAAGGTGTTGGCGAGCTCACAAAAAACATTATTTTTCGAGGAATTCTACATATTTGTAATGGGTATCAATGACATTAGTGCATAGCGTCAGTTCTTCACTGTCTTAAAATTGACCAATAGGTGAAATTATTAGGAAACCTATACCAAGTAAATAAGAATTTATAAAAACAGAATCTTTGGCCGTAAAAAAATTACACCTCTCGTTGTAAAAACAACTTTCCGAATAGTTATTGTAAAACTTTGTACTGTACATCACAACTGGGATGCCCAGCAAAATTTAATATGGTAACCATAAAATTTTCTTAAGCACGACATAAATCTCTAGTAATCACTTTTATAAAAATATCTTCTAATCAGACGCTAAAGAAGCGGGATTTCCGAAGTTTGTTCGGAAAATCTGATGCTCAGATGCAAATGAGCCAATCATCGTCAACCTTAATCCACTTTTCATCGATTCTGCCATCATCAGGTCGCGCAAACTAAATTTTGTTCTTCCTTTTAAATAAAATTTTAAACATATATGTCTTGTATTGTGTGGTAATTTTTTAACAAAATAAATAAATTCGCCCTGCCCTAACAAAAGTTTTGGTCTACTTATCAAGTAGTATAGGCCTACTTCAGTTTCACATAGAGTTGGCGTACAAAAATAAAAAATAATTAACGATTCTAAGAAGTCAGTTTTAAGTCGGATTTGATATGTTCCATCCAAATAAACATGAGTTGAATCTTAGCTGATTTATAAATAATTTTATCAGTCTAAAGTAAATAATTTCTGCATCGAATAGGTAGGACGAGAACTTTCACGCAACAACCTCGCCCAAGAATGAAGTAAGTACTTCAACCGTTAAATAAGTGGTGATTTGGACATCCTAGTAACCTTGTTCGTTATTTTACGACAGGCCAGGTATTGGTTCTTGGATAGATGAGTTTTTGGAAGGGATCTCTTTAACTTCCTCTATAAAGTACAATTCCATCTTAAAATAATACACTGTGTAAGATAGGTTCACCCACCCCTGTTCGTTGTCGACCTTACCCTGAAGTACTCGACGATGTAGTTGCCTATCTTGCAGCCGCCGTCGTCCTCGGGGGCGGACCACGAGAGCGTCACCGAGCGGCCCAGCGTCATCACCACCTTGGCTCTACCCGGCGGCATCGGTCTGTCTGCGGAACACAGCAATACAATCAGTAAACAACCGGAGGTGCTTCTTGCTGTCTTATGTCGGCTAAATACTTTAAGTATGTGTTGGCTTGTGTAAAATAGTCACAGTTCTAAAGGGTTTGTCATACTGACATTGACAAGTAAGAACATTTCCTTGGAAGTAAGTTTAATGTAAATGCCAATATTTCAATTTAGACTGATACTAACATTTTCTCATGAAAGTAATAAAAATTAATGCTGCAAGATTTTTATTTGTGAATTATATGCCATAACTGACTTCAAAACATTTTCGGATGACTCGTTCTAAATCATGTCATAATCAATAAACTTAATGTGAATGGTTCAAAGTGTAATTAAAGGAATTATTTTTCGTCGAACGGCCTTTTAAATTATATGCATACAATTACATAAAATTAACATTATATTGACTTCTTTTGGGCCTCTCCCTTACGGTTGGTTAAAAACTAACTGAAAGAGCATTAGAATAGTGTTAACTTGCAACTGAATATGCAAAGAATAAATCTTCCAAATTCTATTAAAATATATGGCTTAGACTTTTATAAACCAAATTTATTTAATACGTCCGATCCTCTTCATGAATATATCAGCAACGGAATGCGGCGAAAGCGTACAGTGTTATGAGGCTTCTAGCTGCACTCCCTGGACGATCGGGGTATCAACCACTCAAGGTTCTGCAGCCACCTACCAGCCACGGTGACCAGGAAGCTCGCCACGTCCTCCCCCAGGCGGTTACCTACCAGCCACGGTGACCAGGAAGCTCGCCACGTCCTCCCCCAGGCGGTTACCTACCAGCCACGGTAACCAGGAAGCTCGCCACGTTCTCCCCCAGGCGGTCACCTACCAGCCACGGTAACCAAGAAGCTCGCCACGTCCTCCCCCAGGCGGTCACCTACCAGCCACGGTAACCAGGAAGCTCGCCACGTTCTCCCCCAGGCGGTCACCTACCAGCCACGGTAACCAGGAAGCTCGCCACGTTCTCCCCCAGGCGGTCACCTACCAGCCACGGTGACCAGGAAGTTCGCCACGTTCTCCCCCAGGCGGTCACCTACCAGCCACGGTGACCAGGAAGCTCGCCACGTTCTCCCCCAGGCGGTCACCTACCAGCCACGGTGACCAGGAAGTTCGCCACGTCCTCCCCCAGGCGGTCACCTACCAGCCACGGTGACCAGGAAGCTCGCCACGTCCTCCCCCAGGCGGTTGACGGCGCGGACCTGGTACTCGCCGCGGTCCTCCCGCCGCGCCTCGCCCACCCGCAGCGTGGCGTAGCGCTCCGAGTGGCCCGCCTCGTAGCGGCCGCCCCCCGGCACCGGCTCGCCGTTCAGCAGCCACGACACCGTCGGCACCGGCCGGCCCGCCACCGACACCTGGGCAACGTTCGTGGTTATACATGTTATAATTATCATTACCAATCTCCGAATGGCAAAGGGTCAATTAAAAAACCCACCGACCCAGTCGATCTTGATTCGACTGGTAATTCGAATCAAGATAAAATTTGCTAAAACTTTTCAATGTTAATTATCTAAAATTACCACTGAATTTGAATACCGAAGGAGACCTCCCATCCTTATGGCCCAGCTGCCCAGCTGAACCTTTTTTTGTGGCAGCCACATAGATCTTTTTGCGATTGAAATGGAGATAGTTTTATAAATCAGCAATAGATAGAGGTGTTTTAAATTGTTTATTTCAGCTATCAAATAGAGTTTAAAAAAATGTCAGTGGAAAACAAGACAACATTACCTTATGTTTGAACCTAGAACAGAAAAAATATCGAAATATCTCATCCTGAAAGCGTAATTAATAGGTGTCAGCAGCGTGCTCTCTTGAAGAATACTGCAACTACGTGCGCTCTAAAATCCTGGCTGACACAAAAGCTGGTATACTTTTTACAATAGCAATGAAGACTCTCCTTCTGTGTTTAAAATTAATTATTTTGCTCAGATTAAAATTTAATTTTTGTACGGTTTACTTGTTATAATAAAAACTGAATCATTGAATACTGTTCCCGATGCAGTTATAGGACCGCTACCAATATTAAATTTATAAACCAATCCAAACAATTCAGTCCGATTTCTTACAATGGTTTCCTCAGTGAGACGAGATTTTAAAAGGAAAACACATTTATTTAAATTAAAGCTTTAGATTAATAATTTAAACGAATGCAGTTAAGTTGGGACTGCCTTAAAATTAGATAATGCCTGGTTTCAAATCAACAACTTACTTTCAATCTGATAACTTCGTCCTTCTCGAACAACAAACCCTCCTCGTACTGGCGGGGCAGGCGAATGCTGGGAGGCGCTGGAACACATCATCCGAGTGAGAAGATAAAGTGAAATTACAAAACTCAAAAGGAACGGCTGACGGTGTGAGAAGGAAGTGCAAAATGAAAAGTTAACTGAAACGTAAATGAAAGTAGGCGTTTATTTATTGACAAAAAGAGATGTCTTATTCCAGGAAACACTCTTGTTCTATCTGCTGGAGACAGCATTTAAAATATGCAGTAAAATTTTACTCACAGACCAATGTACTTTGTAATGTTATAAATAGCAGGAATATATCTCCCACATAGCTTTCATAATGAACTACGTCACTCTCATAAAACCTGAGTTTTTATTGTTGTGATTTATTTCAATTATCCTCAATAAAATCATCCTTAATGGAAGAACAATGCTAAAAGAATAAAATGTACTATTAATATATGATTGTAATTTGAACCTTGAAAGCTCGTAAAGCATTGTATTTCTGCCTACAACAGTTTTCTAAAAAATTGTCAATTCTTCCCAAAACGCAACGGGACTTGTTGGCACTTAAATATTTATTGTAACTGAACTGCTTTAGGCTGTAATAGATTGTTCACGAGACACATTGTTCAGGCTGTTGCAGATTGTATGCACAATACCTCAATATATGGAGGGTTTTCATAACGATGTGGGTCACTTGTTTTCATTTTTTCCTGTTATTTTTTTTCCTTTCAAGGGGAGCTGTTATAAAAACTTTCTTTATTGAATCACGGCTAAAGGTTCTCACGGCTGTTCTCATGCTCACTGTCTTCTTGCTGTTAGTGAAGAGCGTTGGTTTCAAGCATCCGCACAGTGTCATCAGGTCCTGCATATATGGCTTCTTTTTCTGCGTTTACATGTAGTTAAACCACAATAAGCTGTTTTAACAACGTATATCAGCTTGAAACTGTTCAGTGTCAATGAATATTTGAGTGCCGACAAATTCCCCTTATGTTGCGGGGACAGATTCGCAATTTCTTTTAATGCGAGAAATACTATAGGCCTAATAATAATAAGTTTATTGCCGTAATACAATATATAATTATTATATAGCAGAAGTCAGAGATATTCATTTAACTTATAAAATAAGTCTTTCTATACTCTCCACTCCTTTAATAAAAATAAACACACAATTATTCTTGATTCCAGAGTCCACTCCCACCCAGCCGGGCAATCTGGACGTCGCTTCATAACGAGCAGGAGCAATCACTCTGAGCGGGCTATAAACTCGTCCACCGTATAAAATCCCCCTTGAATCAAAATTGCTAGAGGCGAACCCTGAATTTCCTTCCATCTCCCTCCCACCGAATTTTCCGAACTATGCTGTGAGTTCTATTGATCTACAACTAAAATCGCCAAGTCTTAGTGAAATATCGTAATTTACTTCTTCCTACCATCTGCCATTAGAACAAAACCGCTGTTATAAACTCGTCTGACTTCCTTGTACTCCCTTATACCCTCCTCATACTTGAATACCCCTTACCCTCGATGGTGAGCCTGGCGCGGGTGACGGCGTACCCCACGCGGTTGGTGGCGCTGCACTTGACCTCGCCCTCGTCGCTGAGCGCCGCCTGGTGGATGACCAGGGTGCTGACCTCGCCGTCCGTCACTACGCGGTAGCCGCGGCTGCTGAATGTGCGGTACACTTACCCTCGATGGTGAGCTTGGCGCGGGTGACGGCGTACCCCACGCGGTTGGTGGCGCTGCACTTGACCTCGCCCTCGTCGCTGAGCGCCGCCTGGTGGATGACCAGGGTGCTGACCTCGCCGTCCGTCACCACGCGGTAGCTGCGGCTGCTGAATGTGCGGTACACTTACCCTCGATGGTGAGCTTGGCGCGGGTGACGGCGTACCCCACGCGGTTGGTGGCGCTGCACTTGACCTCGCCCTCGTCGCTGAGCGCCGCCTGGTGGATGACCAGGGTGCTGACCTCGCCGTCCGTCACCACGCGGTAGCTGCGGCTGCTGAATGTGCGGTACACTTACCCTCGATGGTGAGCTTGGCGCGGGTGACGGCGTACCCCACGCGGTTGGTGGCGCTGCACTTGACCTCGCCCTCGTCGCTGAGCGCCGCCTGGTGGATGACCAGGGTGCTGACCTCGCCGTCCGTCACCACGCGGTAGCTGCGGCTGCTGAAGATCTCCACCCCGTCCTTGAACCAGGCGACCGTGGGCGTCGGCGTGCCGCGGACCTGCACGCTCAGCTCGGCCTGGCAGGGAGAGAATGGGGTTTCAATGCAACATTTATTAAAAGGTATTAGACATCTTTACGTCGGTAAAGTTTGAGATGAGTAATATGGATTTGAACAATATTTTTTTCCATGTTTGGTTTTTGAACACAAGAATAAAAAGGGTTTTTAAAGTCAGTAAAAAATAAATGAAATTGAAGTTTGATAGAACACATTAAATATTTTCACTGTATTGGAAAAGGGCTATAAATAAAAAAAGAAGAAAAACGTTTACCGTTCAACATAAAGAAGCAACTTTTCTCTCCAAAGGTTGAGCCTGGCAAAGGTCTACTTAATTTTTGATGTTTCTTAGGTACTAGAATTGGCGTTGGAAAGTCAATGGTACTACAAAAGTTCACTCGACACTCAACACTTGATAACTCGACACTCAATAACTCGACACTTGATAATTCGACAATATGAGTAACTCGACACTTGAACAGCTGACAGAGAATCTTAAATTAAGCATTTTTTCCAGGACATTGACATTTCTTCAAAGATTTTGTACTCAATGTGTAAAAATACTTATGTAAGTAATAAATTTATACGTAAAACTAAAATTTGTTATTTGTTCACAGATTAAAACCCATGGAAAATCCCAATGTCCTGGATAACTCGACAACCGCAAAGATTCAAGTTAGTGAAGTTTAGTAGTTCAGACAAGATAGAATATCCCAGATGAAACAAGAATATTTTGGTAAGATTACAAAACCCGGAGTTTCTGTTCTTGATAAAAGTAGAGCCTTTTGTTTTTTTAGGATACTGATCATCCGCTCTCTTTGCCAGAGTGTAAAAATTGAATTCCGGTCCCTACAACCAATATTGGCGATATTGTGGTACAGATGCAACGTTGAAGTGAAGGTTCCTTTGTTTCCTTCTGTTATTAGGTTGTTCTGTTATTAATTAACAGTCTTGTCTAAGGAACATTCCGGCCTTAGAACAAGACTACGAAATTTCGCCACAATAACCCTACACTCCTCTCTCATCTATATTGAATTAAAATACCTATCTGAGTTGATCGCCATTTCAAGAAAGGTATAAAATCAAACCACCCAGCCGCTGAATCCCATCGATCACCTATGTTTTTTTGCCATGCGATAATGCCGTGATCCATTAATCCTAGCCCGAAGTAATGTGCAAAACAGTTCTGGACTAAGTCTAGCGTCGTAGGATGAGGAGGGAAGATTAAAAAAACTACCTTTTCATTCTCGAGAGCCACCGAGTCCTTCAGCTCCTTGACGAAGAAGGGCGCGGAGGCGGCAGTCCGCTGCAGCGTGACGGTGAGCAGGTCGGACAGCTCCCCGGGGTCGGAGAGGCCGGCGGCGTTCTGGGCGGAGACGCGGAACTGGTAGCGCCATCCGGGCTCCAAGCCGGCCAGGGTCAGCTCGGGGGTCGGCACCAGCTGCGGCGCGGACCGCACCCAGTGTGGCGACCCAGTGCGGCGGTGCTCCACCAGGTAGCCTGGACAGAACGTGGTGTGAGGTAGCGCCACCCGGCCAGGGTCGGCACCAGCTGCGGCGCGGACCGCACCCAGTGTGGCGACCCCGTGCGGCGGTGCTCCACCAGGTAGCCTGGACAGAACGTGGTGTGAGGTAGCGCCACCCGGCCAGGGTCGGCACCAGCTGCGGCGCGGACCGCACCCAGTGGGGCGACCCCGTGCGGCGGTGCTCCACCAGGTAGCCTGGACAGAACGTGGTGTGAGGTAGCGCCACCCGGCCAGGGTCGGCACCAGCTGCGGCGCGGACCGCACCCAGTGTGGCGACCCCGTGCGGCGGTGCTCCACCAGGTAGCCTGGACAGAACGTGGTGTGAGGTGGCGCCACCCGGCCAGGGTCGGCACCAGCTGCGGCGCGGACCGCACCCAGTGTGGCGACCCCGTGCGGCGGTGCTCCACCAGGTAGCCTGGACAGAACGTGGTGTGAGGTAGCGCCACTCGGGCTCCAGGCGGCCAGGGTCGGCACCAGCTGCGGCGCGGACCGCACCCAGTGTGGCGACCCCGTGCGGCGGTGCTCCACCAGGTAGCCTGGACAGAACGTGGTGTGAGGTAGCGCCACCCGGGCTCCAGGACGGCCAGGGTCGGCACCAGCTGCGGCGCGGACCGCACCCAGTGTGGCGACCCCGTGCGGCGGTGCTCCACCAGGTAGCCTGGACAGAACGTGGTGTGAGGTAGCGCCACCCGGCCAGGGTCGGCACCAGCTGCGGCGCGGACCGCACCCAGTGTGGCGACCCCGTGCGGCGGTGCTCCACCAGGTAGCCTGGACAGAACGTGGTGTGAGGTAGCGCCACTCGGGCTCCAGGCGGCCAGGGTCAGCTCGGGAGTCGGCACCAGCTGCGGCGCGGACCGCACCCAGTGTGGCGACCCCGTGCGGCGGTGCTCCACCAGGTAGCCTGGACAGAACGTGGTGTGAGTTAGCGCCACTCGGGCTCCAGGCGGCCAGGGTCAGCTCGGGGGTCGGCACCAGCTGCGGCGCGGACCGCACCCAGTGTGGCGACCCCGTGCGGCGGTGCTCCACCAGGTAGCCTGGACAGAACGTGATGTGAGGTAGCGCCACCCGGGCTCCAGGCCGGCCAGGGTCGGCACCAGCTGCGGCGCGGACCGCACCCAGTGTGGCGACCCCGTGCGGCGGTGCTCCACCAGGTAGCCTTGACAGAACGTGGTGTGAGGTAGCGCCACCCGGGCTCCAGGCCGGCCAGGGTCGGCACCAGCTGCGGCGCGGACCGCACCCAGTGTGGCGACCCCGTGCGGCGGTGCTCCACCAGGTAGCCTTGACAGAACGTGATGTGAGGTAGCGCCACCCGGGCTCCAGGCGGCCAGGGTCGGCACCAGCTGCGGCGCGGACCGCACCCAGTGTGGCGACCCCGTGCGGCGGTGCTCCACCAGGTAGCCTTGACAGAACGTGGTGTGAGGTAGCGCCACCCGGGCCCCAGGCCGGCCAGGGTCGGCACCAGCTGCGGCGCGGACCGCACCCAGTGTGGCGACCCCGTGCGGCGGTGCTCCACCAGGTAGCCTGGACAGAACGTGGTGTGAGGTAGCGCCACTCGGGCTCCAGGCGGCCAGGGTCAGCTCGGGAGTCGGCACAAGCTGCGGCGCGGACCGCACCCAGTGTGGCGACCCCGTGCGGCGGTGCTCCACCAGGTAGCCTGGACAGAACGTGGTGTGAGGTAGCGCCACCCGGCCAGGGTCGGCACCAGCTGCGGCGCGGACCGCACCCAGTGTGGCGACCCCGTGCGGCGGTGCTCCACCAGGTAGCCTGGACAGAACGTGGTGTGAGGTAGCGCCACTCGGGCTCCAGGCGGCCAGGGTCAGCTCGGGAGTCGGCACCAGCTGCGGCGCGGACCGCACCCAGTGTGGCGACCCCGTGCGGCGGTGCTCCGCCAGGTAGCCTGGACAGAACGTGGTGTGAGGTAGCGCCACCCGGCCAGGGTCGGCACCAGCTGCGGCGCGGACCGCACCCAGTGTGGCGACCCCGTGCGGCGGTGCTCCACCAGGTAGCCTGGACAGAACGTGGTGTGAGGTAGCGCCACCCGGCCAGGGTCGGCACCAGCTGCGGCGCGGACCGCACCCAGTGTGGCGACCCCGTGCGGCGGTGCTCCACCAGGTAGCATGGACAGAACGTGGTGTGAGGTAGCGCCACTCGGGCTCCAGGCGGCCAGGGTCAGCTCGGGAGTCGGCACCAGCTGCGGCGCGGACCGCACCCAGTGTGGCGACCCCGTGCGGCGGTGCTCCACCAGGTAGCCTGGACAGAACGTGGTGTGAGGTAGCGCCACCCGGGCTCCAGTACACAAAGAAGGAGTGTTTTATCTTTTACTTCCTGGTTTTGTCCTTAATACAAAACAGTTTTTGTAGTAAGCTTTATGAATGGCCCTCAATGTTTATTCTTTGCTAATTCCAATTATTTCACTTCCCCTCTAAATAATTATACAGTATTACTATTATTATAACCGTTTACGTACCTTGACGTCCGTAATTCCTTCGTACAACTGTTGACGAGTTTCGACTACCACAACAGAACGTTAAATTATTCCAGAACGCTATTAATGACTACGATAATGACTACGACGATGATAATGACTACGTGGTAGTCCAAACTAGTCAAAAGTTAAAGTTGTACGAAGGAATTAATTGAGAGCGTCGAGGTGCGTAACCTGTTATGTTGATACCAATTCCGGAAGGCTTCAACATGAATAAATTACAATTATTATTTTTTAGTACCTAGCTTATTTATGAGCTAGATTTAGTTTCAAGTACTATAATTTACAAAAGAGTAGAATTACGTTTAAAAAATATTAATTATGGAGTGAGATAACAAATCTAATTGTTATGGTAACCCGTCTTAGAGGAAGTGAAGGCACGTGGCTAGAGTGCTGATGGTAGCTGGTGTGACTGACAGGTCAGGTAGGGTACCAGAATCACCAGCGGGGGAAGCGGCCTGGTGCAGTGGTAGAACATTCGACTTCTGTCCTCAGGATCCCGGGTCCAAATACCGCAAATCACTAATGGAGTTTGTTATGCAATAACGCTGCAATCTAAAGGGTGCATAATGAGTCCATGAAAACCACTTAGCCTGGCCCTCTTTGGGTTCTCATCTAAAATGTTAAAATAACTCACCGGTGATGGGGGCGCCGCCATCGTCGAGCGGCGGCTCCCAGCGGATGGTGACGACGTCGGGCTCGGGGGAGCGCCGGTCGCTGGGCACCAGCAGCGGCTTGCCCGGGGGCCCGGGCCGCTCTGCAACACACAACGTGCAAAGTGATACGGAAACACCACTCGAAACTTGCTCATTTATCTCCCTCATGAAACTTTGCTTGGAAATATATGATCTTAAAAATTATATGGCTATGCATAAACCATAATACTACTTTATTTATACGAGAAGATCTCCGTCAAGGGATTAGCGCCCGCACTGTTGAGTACTAAGTTCATAAGACTGTCCTCGTTATTAGAACAGTTCTAAGTTGTAAATCAGGAAAAATATTGGTTCGGATACCACGTTGAAATGTAGGTCCCTTAGTTGCCATTGGCTGTTGGGCTATTAATTAACAGTCCTGTCTAAGGAACATGTCGACCTTAGTCAGTACCAAGACTACAACGCGCCACAATCGGCCTTAACTCATTTGTCATTCATACGTGGCTTAAAATACCTTCCAGGGAAGGTCACCATTTCAAGCAATGTGTAATGTATAATGTCATCATTTGAGGGTATTTAACTATGTTTTACGTACGTACAACTTATGTATATACCAGGTGTCCCCCCCCCAACTCTGTTCTATATATTTTTCAGATATCAATCCCCCACTACCCTTAAACTGGTTGGGATATAGTAATGAGTTTTTTTTGAAAAATGGTGTTGTTTAAGTATTGTT
Source organism: Flexamia atlantica (assembly GCA_035578135.1). Classification (NCBI taxonomy): domain Eukaryota; kingdom Metazoa; phylum Arthropoda; class Insecta; order Hemiptera; family Cicadellidae; genus Flexamia; species Flexamia atlantica. Next base: position 38,460,822 of record JAQJVK010000008.1, on the reverse strand, counting down.
TGACATTGAATGTAGCCACAGAGAATATTCAAATTTGATTCTTCTCTGTGAGTGTAGCGCAAAAAGTTTGTTTGAAATCATGGGTCACAATACCATCTCCATCATTGAAATAACTTACCCCATTTCAAAATGGAGAATCTAAGATGACGGCCAAAAAATTTCATTGGTGAATATGAAGTGGAAATAACTCATCAATGACTGGTGGTTCATCGTCATTATCTAGCATTATTTTTTGGTTATCGACCTATTTTATCAATTTGTAATCGTTAATATTGTTTGAAAATAAAAATAATAAAACGTACTCATACCTTCAGAACCAAGTGAGGTATTAAAAAACGGATCGCGATATTGTAATGAGTAAAAAATTGTTTGAAACAACAAAAATTTTATATTTGAAAAAATATTTTAGATCCAATATAGCGGATCCAAAATGGCGACCGAAATTAAGTACCCACTCAAAACGAAGGATTAACCGCCCAACAATTTTGAAACCTGATATATTATAGTTCTATGACTAACTTCATTGTCACCTCTAGTAAATAGGTGATTGTAAACGGCAACGTGACACTCCAGGCTGACAATACACTAGTTTGAATCATTATTCACTGTTTGGGTGGCTACTTGAAAACAGTTGGCCCAGTGGACGGTTTTTCTGAGTAAACAACCTTGTCAAAGCGTCGCGCGTCGTTACCTGTTCCAACGCCACGGTCGCGCTATTAGCGAACACTATTCCTTTTGAGCGAATGAATATTTTATATTTGAATATTGAAGGTTAAACATGGAATGAGGAAGAATGTTTAACTTATATTTTTGCAAAGTTTATACGTTGAAGTACAAAAAACATTTTGTCAAGCACTCATATATGACTAATTTAGGAAGTCTCTGAATACCGGTTTGGGCTACTAACAATAGGCCAGTTATTATAATTCGCAATGGCCTGCAAACTACGCGATCTGTCTTTGACTTATCAGAAAAAAGTAGAAATATTAGAAACTCTTATAAGGGCATTCTTCATTTATAAATTTGATAATCAAGGTACAAACAATCAATAATCTATCAATGAAAACGTCTAAAAGTTCAAAAGAAGCTAACGAGTTGCTTTAACCAATTACGATAGCAATTACTCGCGTCAGAGTCGAGGAAGTTCATCATTACCGGGAGGCCGATCGTAGCCATAACTCCCTCCCACAAAATGCTGCCCCCCCCACACGTTTACAGGCGAAACTTTAGAATCTGTTTCCACCGTTAAAATCAAATTTAAAAATCGACATCTTTCAATAACTAGGAGTACGCTTATTCTGCGCGTAATGGGATGAGTGAACTCAGATATTACCAAAGCATTATTTTGTTAATTTACGAGCAACGTGTGTTTGTATTGTTTCACAAGTTCTAAAAAAATGACAATTAGGCCGGCCACACACAGAGGCGACAAAATGTTTTTTGTGTTTTGTTGTTGAACAGCTGACGAAATGTTCAACAAGCCATGATGATTTAAATGTTTTTCCTATTAGAATTGAGCAAAACAAGCTCTACAAAACTATAAGCGACAAATAAATTATGTTTGCCGAAGGACATGAGAGGGCTTCGCATCCCACGCCCTCCCGCCCAAGCAGCTGTTTGAAAAGGACATGGGGGGCTTCGCCCCCCAACACTTTCCCCTTTACACTGCCCATGATTAAGAAGCCATGATAGTTTAAATGATTTTTACTGTGTAAATTAAGCTCTACAAGATTATGAGAAACTAATAACAGTTTCACGCCAAAGCAGCTGTTTCAAAAAGGCCATGGGGGAGCTTTGCCCCCCCACACCCCCCCTTTGAGCTGCCATGATGGTTCACATGCTTTTTCTCTTATAGTATTAAATAAACCTAGCAATACAAAACTATCAGCGACTAATTACAAGCCAAAGCAGTTGTTTGCAAAAAGAATATGGGGGCTTCGCCCCAAATATTCTCCCGAAAAAGCAGTTGTTTGCAAAAGGACATGGGGAGGCTTCGCCCCCCCACCCCCCTCTTTGCACTGCCCATGATTATAAAGCCATGATGGTTTAAATGCTTTTTTCTAATAGTATTAAATAGACTTAGGTCTACAAACCTATCGATGGCTCTAAATTACACGGCAGAGCAGTTGTTTGTAAAAGGACATGGGAGGGCTTCGCTCTCCACGCCCTCCCGCAAAGCAGTTGGATGTTAAAGGACATGGGGGGGGCTTCGCCCCCCACGCCATCCCACAAAGCAGATGTTTGCAAAAGGACATGGAGGGGCTTCGTCCCCCATACCTTCGCCATTACACTGCCCAACATTAAACATCCATGATAGTGTGAATGCTTTTTTTACTGTGTAAATCTAGATCTACAAGATTATGAGCGACTAATAAGAGTTACACGCTAAAGCAGTTGTTTGCAAATGGACATGGGGGGGCTTCGCCCCCCCACAACTCTCCTTTACACTGTCCATGATTATAAAGCCATGATGGTTTAAATGTTTTTTTCTATTAGCATTAAATAATGAACCTAGCTCTATAAAAATATCAGCAACTAATTACACGCCAAAGCAGTTGTTTTAAAAAGGACATGGGGGGCTTCGCCCCCACACCTCCCCCTTTAAACTGACCATGATTATAAAGCCATGATGGTTAACATGCTTTTCTAAAATAGTATTAAATAAACCTAGCTCTACAAAACTATCAGCGACTAATTACACGACAAAGCAGTTGTTTGTAAAAAGAACATGAAAGGGCTTCGCCCCCCCACGCCCTCCCGCCCAAGCAGTTGTTTTAAAAAGGACATGGGGGCTTCGCCCCCCACACTCCCCCTTTGCACTGCCAATGATTATAAAGCCATGATGGTTTAAATGCTTTTTTCTAATAGTATTAAATAGACTTAGGTCTACAAACCTATCGATGGCTCTAAATTACACGGCAGAGCAGTTGTTTGTAAAAGGACATGGGAGGGCTTCGCTCTCCACGCCCTCCCGCAAAGCAGTTGGATGTTAAAGGACATGGGGGGGGCTTCGCCCCCCACGCCATCCCACAAAGCAGATGTTTGCAAAAGGACATGGAGGGGCTTCGTCCCCCATACCTTCGCCATTACACTGCCCAACATTAAACATCCATGATAGTGTGAATGCTTTTTTTACTGTGTAAATCTAGATCTACAAGATTATGAGCGACTAATAAGAGTTACACGCTAAAGCAGTTGTTTGCAAATGGACATGGGGGGGCTTCGCCCCCCACAACTCTCCTTTACACTGTCCATGATTATAAAGCCATGATGGTTTAAATGTTTTTTTCTATTAGCATTAAATAATGAACCTAGCTCTATAAAAATATCAGCAACTAATTACACGCCAAAGCAGTTGTTTTAAAAAGGACATGGGGGGCTTCGCCCCCACACCTCCCCCTTTAAACTGACCATGATTATAAAGCCATGATGGTTAACATGCTTTTCTAAAATAGTATTAAATAAACCTAGCTCTACAAAACTATCAGCGACTAATTACACGCAAAAACAGTTGTTTGTAGGAACAACTTGGGGGGGGGGGGCGCCCACGCCAAAGCGGTTGTTTGCAAAAGGACATAAGGGGCTTCGCCCCCCCACACCCCACTCATTACACTGCCCACAATTATAAAGCCATGATGGTTTAAATGCTTTTTTTCTAATAGTTATAATAAACATAGCTTCGCCCCCCACGCCCTCCCGTCAAATCAGGTGTTTGCTAAAGGACTTGGGGGGAGATCGCCCCCCACATCCCCCCCCTTTGCACTGCCCATGATTATAAAGCCATGATGGTTTAAATATTTTTTTTATTTGCATTAAATGAACCTAGCTCTACAACATTATCAGCAATTAATTACACGCCAAAGCAGTTTTTTTAAAAAGGATATGGGGGGGCTTCGCCCCCCCACACCCCCCCTTTCGACTGCCCATGATTATAAAGCCATGATGGTTTACATGCATTTTTAATAATAGTATTTAAATAAACCTAGCTCTACAAACCTATCAGTGACTAATTACACGCCAAAGCAGTTGTTTATAAAAAGAAAATCGGGGTCTTCGCTCTCCACGCCCTCCCGCAAAGCAGTTGGATGTAAAAGGACATAGGGGGGCTTCGCCATCCCGCAAAGCAGATGTTTGGAAAAGGACATGAGTGGGCTTCGCCCCCCACACCTTCGCCTTTACACATTAATGATAGTTTGAACGCTTTTTTTACTATCTAGCTCTACAAGATTAAGAGGGACTAATTAGAGTTACACGCCAAAGCAGTTGTTTGTAAATGGACATGGGGGGGCTTGGCCCCCCTAAAACTCTCCTTTACACTGCCCATGATTATAAAGCCATGATGATTTGAATGTTTTTTTCTATTAGTATTAAATGAACCTAGCTCTACAAAATTATCAGCAATTAATTACAAGCCAAAGCAGTTGTTTTAAAAAGGACATGGGGGGGGCTTCGCCCCCCCCCCACACCCCCCCTTTAGACTGCCCATGATTATGAAGCCATGATGGTTTACATGCTTTTTTAATAATAGTATTTAAATAAACCTAGCTCTACAAACCTATCAGCGACTAATAAATGTTGGGGGTTGTTGGTTGTCGGAAGAATGATGTGAAAGGTTGTTGGAAATAGCCAAATATGGATCAAGCTGGAACAATATGGACCAGGGTGGATCTGAGGTACAATAAGGTAATCCTGTATTGTCAGGAAAGGATTGATCAGAGCAAATTTCTATAACTGTGAAAGTGAATAGGATAATTTATCTAGGTGGAAGGTTTACCCTGAGGCCGATCGTGCCCATTGCCATATGGTCACCTACAGGGGTGCCCATCCCCCCCAAGCCTCATGGCGCCCTACCCCCCAAATTTAGCCAATACCTCCCCCCCAAATTTGGCTAACCCCCCTCCTCTTCGTTATCATAAATAAAATTAAACTGAGTGTGCAGGTTTGCTAAAACTGTTTTATTTTTTTTAATAAATAGTTTTTGCGATACTTACTTGAATGAAAATTAATATAATAAATTATAAATTTATTCAATAAAAACTCTGATAGTTTCGTTTGCTTATCATAAAATATTTGTAAATCCTACATCACGAAATACAATTTTTCTGAACCTTAATAAGGTACAAATTATATCTTAAAAATTTCAGTTTACAGTTAGAAAATCACAAAAAAGTTCTATAACATTTGTTAAATGTGTAGAAAACAGTTAGGCCTATTTCTTGATCTTCTTAAACAACTATTTCTTAAACTTCATGACAATTATTTCTACGTCTTTATTTATTCAATTGATGGAATCAATGGCCGAACCATTTTGCAGCCGAACATCGCGGCCGATATTACGCGTGATTGTCGCTCTTCACAGTGTTCGCAAAGTTATTTCCGTTTTTTTTTCGCATTCAGTAGATATTCGAGTGTATATAGAGTATGTTGTGCGTGATATCACAGTTTCCAACAAATCAATACTAATAATTTATCAAATTTATTGTTGAAAATTGTTGATCAAATTTATTGTTTGAATAACAATAAATTTTAAAATATTATTAGTAGTAATGGTAATCTTTCTCAACATAATTGCATTTTTAATCACCATGATCACAAAATTCCATGCTTTTTCATAGTTCAAAAAATCCCCCCCAAAATTTTATTTGATGGCGCCCTGAGCGCCATATCCCCCTATTCTGGGCACCCCTGGTCACCTAAGCCAGCTTTGATGAACAATAATTAAGTAGTTAATTCCATGAACAACTATATCAAAAGCCAGAAGGCCCTACCTTGCATGTGACTGGCAATAACTATCTGAAATTAACTGCATAACTGTCCAATCGCTGATTACTATGATTCTCAATAAAGGTTAAATTAACTATTGAGCTAAGTAATTAATTGTTGGCCAGATAAATATGACAATCAATATTTCCTGATGAAGCTACATTTGTAATACCTTGAAGGGTCGCCTCTGAGAGGCGAAACCCACAGAAATTCACATCTTAGAAAAAAACCCCAACTAGAATTTTTCCCCCCGGCACCCCCAAACCAAGATAATTTAAAACATTATTGATTGATATCAATAATTTAAAGAAAGGAACCTAATTTTTAGCATTAATACTTATCGGATTTAACACTGATGTTTCTGGCAGGCTACTCCAGCTTGAAGTCGGAAGAGAGCAGGCCTTTCAAATCCTAAATTTCCCTCTGTCTTTCTAGAATGTTCAGGTGGACTGGCCTCTGTTCAGGCATTATGGCCAGTACCAAGGCCCCACTGAAAATACAGTCCATGCTGCAGCGATCCCAGCGCTGCGCCACGTCACACAAGTAGGCAGGGAACTAACATCCTATGTTTACATTTTATCGCTAAATGTCAAATATCCCTCGTTTGTTTACTTTTTTCTGTTTACATTTCATCAATAAACGTCAAAAATTAATTGTTTATTTACGTTTTCTTGTTTTGATTTCAAACTAACTGATGAACAGCACAGCTGCGAGTCCTGAGCCAGACTTTCAGACCGCCTTCTTGTTTGACGTCATAAATCCTGCAGCATGGCCTGTATATGTAGTGTGGCCTTGCCAGTACCTGGTTGGGCGCTATATATATAAAGGTGACGCACACGGCACACTAATTACACGCCAAAGCAGTTGTTTGTAAAAAGAAAATGGGGGGCTTCGCCCCCCACGTCCTCCCCCCAAAGCGGTTGTTTGCAAATGGACATGGGGGGCTTCGCCCCCCAACATCCCCCTCTTGATACTGCCCATAATTATAAAGCCATGATGGTTTAAATGTTTTTTTTTCTAATGGTATTAAATAAACATAGCTTCGCCCCCCACGCCCTCCCACCAAAGTGGTGTTTGCAAAAGGACTTGGGGGGGCTTCGCCCCCCACACCTTCCCCTTTACACTGCCCATGATTAAGAAGCCATGATAGTTTCAATGCTTTTTTCCTACTGTGTAAATCTATGGCTCTACAAGATTATGAGCGACTTAAAACAGTTACACGCCAAAGCAGTTGTTTGCTAAGAGTCATGGGGGGACTTCGCCCCCTCGAACCCCCCCTTTCCACTACCTATAATTATAAAGCCATGATGGTTTAAATGTTTTTTTTCTATTAGTATTAAATGAACCTAGCTCTACAAAAGTATCAGCAAATAATTACAAGCCAAAGCAGTTGTTTTAAAAAGGACATGGGGGGGCTTCGCCCCCCCACACCCCCCCCCTCCTTAAGCTGCCCATGATTAAAAAGCCATGATGGTTTACATGCTTTTTTACTAATAGTATTTAAATAAACCTAGCTCTAAAAACCTATCAGCGACTAATTACACGCCAAAGCAGTTGTTTGTAAAAAGAACATGGGGGGGCTTTGCCCCCCACGCCTTCCCGCCAAAGCTGTTGTTTGCAAAAGGACATGGAGGGGGCTTTGCCCCCCACGCCCTCCCACAAAAGCTGTTGTTTGCAAAAGGACATGGGGGGGCTTTGTCCCCCACGCCCTCCCGCCAAATCGGTTGTTTGCAAAAGAACATGGGGGGGCTTTGCCCCCCACGCCCTCCCGCCAAAGCAGTTGTTTGCAAAAGGACATGGGGGGGGGCTTCGCCCCCCACGTCCTCCCACCAAAGCAGTTGTTTGCAAAAGAACATGGGAGGGCTTAAAGCCATGATGATTTGATTGCTTCTTTTCTACAGTGTAAACCAGCATTTGTTTTTTAATTATGCGACAATTTTACTTTGGAAAAATACCATTTACATTTGTTTAATTTCTAAAATCACTGTAGGTTACTGTTTAGGGTACTTAAAGAAAGAAGTAAGCGAACCATCTAACCCCGTGAGCGTAGTCACGGACATATTCATCACCCAGGAGGCGGGGGACAATAAAGTAGTCATTGACATTGGATAAATCCACAGTAAACCTGGATCTGCCAGGGGCATATTTTCCGTCCAGCAAGGATAACAACACCATTCGTAATCAGTCTCGTATATACAATTTTAGTGGTGCAGAGATCCTTTTGGATCCTCGCCTTTTGGACCGCCTTTTTCGGTTTTATTAAGCTTCTGCTTATTCTTTGCCTTGGCTTACGGAAGCTCCTAGAGCTCTTGCTCGGGTTCTTGATCCGCTTGTGTAGTGCGGAATAACTGGTCACGAGGACGGCGCCAATGATGAGCCGTCCATTGATCCGCGACCTAATCCTCTTATTTTTGAATCTGGCTATCCTGACTTTATTGTTATAAAACTAATTATACTACTATATATGCAAAATTAATTATTATTTTTGTGAATTTCGTGCTTGATTATGTATAATAAAATTATGTAGGAAACAAATCATTAATCTACACATCTACAACATCCTACATCCTCAATTTAATTTCATACACATTTAATTTGTCTTAATATAACTAATCGCATGCATCCTTCTTGGTACAAAAGTTTGTTATTTATACGATTTGCGCTATAAAAATATATTTTTTATCGCAATTTTATACAAAAATTGCGTTTGCTGGGATAAAATTCACATTTGTTTCATCAACGTACTTTTATATATGCAATAGTATCTTTACTCATTGTTTTTTAACGTTTTATTACTTTTACCTAAAAGAAACAAACATTAAATATTTTCCCTTAAATATATGGAATCAGCTGATAGTAAAAAGAACATGACAATGTGTTCCTGTTGGTTCCATTTAGCGTCATTCATATAAAGTATCTCGACTACGGCAACAAAACAGAAATGATCGATCTGAATTTTTATATTTCTATGCTTTGGTTTTTTTACTAATAAACATTTTAACGTGGTCTAAAAAAATGACAATTGATAGGCATGTAGCATGTTATTCAAGTGCTTCGTGAAATAATTTTTTTTCTAAATTCCACTGTTATTTTCCTTTTATTTGGAAACAATTTTATTTGTATCCCGTAGTTTACTACAGTAAATTATTGCCCAATGTTAAACTTATGATGATTTTTTGCAAGTTAAAATATTAAATTACTCAAAAAATACTAAGCCTATATGCTTCATAATTTAATGGCATATTCCCTGTGAGATACTTAACGTTTGTGCGAAATTTGGAATTGATTAGTGTAGCGGTTTTTTAGTTACCGCGTTACGTACACACACACTCACACACTCACACACTCACACAGTGACGGACAACGAATCTTCAACTCCGCTGATACATAGACTCGTTCACTTCGTTCACTCATCGATTACAATCGTGACTATGTTAACCAAAACAACGTTCTGATATTATTATCGAAACGATAATTTAAAACAAAATATGTTTATCTGCATGGTAGTGTAGTAAATACAGTAGAGCGCCGATTATCCGAACTAATTGGGGACAAGGGGTGTTCGGATAACTGAATATTCGGATAATCGAACATGAAAAGACAACATTTTAAATTGTATATGTAACGTAATTCTTAGTAGTAAAGAGGCTAAAAAATTATCAGACAAAAATTATTCACGTAATTTTATTATGAAATCTATCAGAATACATTGATATCCCGACGCAACGGGAGTTTCGGTTGGCGCCGAATTTGAATTCCTTGAGAATCATGGTCAAAATATGAATTATTATAGTTATAGCAATTAGGTAAATATGAATTAAGGAAATGAATATATGAAATATGAAATATGAATAGAAATATGAATAATTCTAATAGTTATAGCAATTAGGTAAATAGGTAATTAAGGAAATGAAGGTAAATAGCAATAATTCTAAATAAAACATTAAAGATCACAATAATATGGTTAAAATTACTGTGTAAGTAAATAATCTTTAGCTGCACCTTCTAAACATTGAGAAATACACTTTGAAACAACACTTCGGTACCATGCTTCGGTACTGCCGAAAATTGCACGAGTCGAACATGTCCTTCCTTCTATTATATCATAGAAAAAAATTTAAAACTGGAAGTTATCTTCGATTATACTCTACAAAATATTTGAATTTTCGAACCATTTACCTTACATCCACGATCGGTTACACTGACGACTGACAATATATCCATCATTTCTAGAATCATTGTAATTCCACATGAAACTGAATAAGCTGACAAAGCAAATTTTTGCAATCTAGGACTGACTGTCTAACTCTAGGTTCATCAGTTTCTCTAATTTTAATGGAATAGTAAAAGATATAACTGAAAATGTCATTTTAATTAACGGTTAAAACAGTAATATAAATTGTTTATTTCAAAGAAGTTTCACATCAATAACAATAAAACATGTTTTTAAAGACAATCGATTATTTATAACAAATCGAAAAATATTTTCAACTTCGATTTTAACGGAGGAGACTGATTCTAAAGTTAAGCCATGCTGCCCATCCACAGGTTTACATCCCTTGCTTCTGTATGAAGCATTGCATTTCGAACGCTCCAACAACCAGTATGTGTCCGTCCCGAGCATAATGGCTGCAATAAAGGTTCTTTGTTATGTGTCATAAATAGCTCCTAGTCTAGCCGTTGCCAGACTGCGCTTACACGCACGATCCTATCATTCTCTAGCTAATTTACTCATCTCATTATTTTTGATCCATTAAGATTTCATTTAGTTATTCTACAAACGGTCGTGTTTTGTGTTAATAAAGATTTAAAGTAGGATTTTTATTTATTTTTTGTCTAAACCACAAAACAGTTTAAGTTTTGGATATTTGAGGATTTTGCCTTATGGATCTCTGAATTTCAACTGCTCGGCTGTATCCGTACCTCAGGAGGCGTTCGGAAGTAAAACATTTCTCCATGGAAGCTTCGGCCAATTAAATTATTCCAAACTGTTCGTTGTTTTTTTGTTTTTTTTTCAGTAATAAACCGTGCATTAAATAGCCGTTTTTAAGATAATTTGAAATAATACTTTAAGTTTTGTTCCGGTACTTAAACTTCAACCACATGGTAAGTGTATAAGTAACTTAGATGCCCATCGAAAATTCGTCAAAACCCTATCTCAGAGGATTATAAAAAATGAGAAAGTGCACTCTTCTAGATAATTTTCGTCGACAGAAGTCTATAAACAATAATAGACTTCATTCCTGATAATGTGGGTAACGTGTGGGTTACAATTGATGTCAGTAATGATAAATTTACTTGAGGGTTTGTTCGTTTTCACCTTTATATAACCACCACCATGCAAGTGGCTGAAAAGGTAAATATAGCAAACACTAAATGTAAAATGCCTTTAAAACGAAGATCATCAAAATCAAATCAATATTGATGGAGTTAAATTAGAAATAAGCATTGCTTCTTCAACAGGACTTCGTTACACAATCATTTTATTTCCAACCATCTTAACAGTTGAGCAAAAACATAATTAAAAACAATAAGAATGAGTTTGTTCCTTTTCATTTTCAATTTACGTTTAAGTCAGTTAAACGTTCATCACAGTACTCTGATAAGCGGCGTTAAATAATTTAAACTTCCTTCCCATCACTAAACTTCTCTGTAAATCGATATTACACCTGAGAGTTTGTTTAGTAAAACTTTATTCTCAGGACGGATTTCAACCCTGGTATTGCTTGCAAAGAGGGAGCAGCTTTTTGCCGATGCTACACAACCTTTTTAAAAGCTTTTATTTACAATTTAAAATAATGTTCTGTAATATCCTTCTATAATTGTTTGATTCGAAGGCTCTAAATACTGTATTGTGTTGGATCTACATTGATTAAATGTCGATGTAAATTTGAGGCTAAATATTTAATGTACACAAATCTTGTTTTTATAATATTTGAAAAAATAAATATTAAAGGATGAACAGAAAACTAAGCAAGATAGGACTATTATATAATAAATATTGTTTCTTTTGACCTATTCAACAACATTGGTAAAGTTTTGACTGGTTTCTGGATACCCTATAAATGCCAAAGCTTAGGATGAACTTAATTATGTAATCTGCTAAGTTTCCTGAGAAAAAACAACTATTATCTAAATAAGACTATTTTACTTTTTATTCAAGACATTCTTCATGGATGACATATCTTAACTTAAATAAGTAAGTTAAATAAGTTTAAAATAGGCGAATTACAGGTCCATGTCAAGTATTGAAGAGAAGGTGTGTATATCATGTCCTCCGCCGCGCTGTTTGGATTATGGGAAATGCCTCAAAGAATTTTTTTTCATTTTAAGACTTGTTATTTACAGGAAATTTTACAGGGCGCTCAGTAAGTTTATTAACATCTATAGGGAGTCCAGAAATAAAACCAGTTACAACAAGTAGTAAGAACAAGTAGTTACCAGAAATTCTTAATCCTATTTTATAAATTACCCCATTTTGATTGATCAAAGTGTTTTTATTTGTTTTTAAATATTTTTACGTAAAGTGCTGCCCTATACATCAATTTTCATTAAATTTGTCTCAAAAATGTTTAGATGGCCGCCATCTTAAAATATTTGAAGGAAGGAAAATAAAATATAGCACGGTTGTTTCCCGCTACGATACAGAATCGTAAACACAGAATCGATACAATCGTAAACACAGACGAGACAGAATCGTCGTTTTGTCCGTAAACAAAACTAAAATTAATATTTGTAAAAGAATACATATTGACGGATTGACCGAAAACAAAACTTGATATTGTATGATGAATCTCTTTTTATACCTATTTAACAGCATGGTAAAGTTTTGGCCATTTGTCGACTGAATAATCTGTCTATATCTAAAATAAAACATAAATAAAATGTTCTCAAGGTGTCGTACAATTGACTTCCTAATGGGATTCTGCTTGCTAAGTATCAATAGTGTCATTGAGTGCGAGATACCGGCTCACTTATATCTTGTGCTTCCTGCTTGATTTTTAGAGGGGGGTTTTAAAACTAGCCTCATTGTATTTCCCGTCATTATACTGGTTAATTAATTAAAAATATATAGTTTATTCTAATTGAATGCAAATTAAATACTGAAATTAAATTTAATAATGCGTTTTACAATTATTCGATTAAGGTTCTTTTTATTCATTTTCTTAATAAAAATAAAACCGTTCTTGTATTAGTTCATAAATTTAACCTCACCATTAAAAATTTTATTTTGAGTAGATTTAAAAAGAATATCCCCAGGTGAAAAGTTGCTATGTGATGGACTGTTTTCCCTCCCTCCCGTGTACATCACCTCGAGCGTAATGCATGTCAAGTGTTACACCAAACGAATTGAAGCTGCGTCAATTAGAATCAAATAAAAATCTCTCAAATAGCCTTCATTTTTTAAAGTTAGACACCTAAACTCATTAAGACCTAATATTTGCGTTGAATAGGTTTGCCATTCGTATTTAACGCGTTTTATTTTTAAACTCATTAAGTTCTTACTTCGCTAATAAGTTTTTCGTAATAAGTCAAGTATAAATGTTTAAAACGATACATTTATATTTTAATACCGACCTAAAAACCTTCATAAGCTGTTAAAAAGTCATCAACAGGAAAAACTAGTAAATTCGATAGGTATTTAAAAATAAAAAATTTAATATAAAACATCTTTCTATTGGTCTAATGTGAACAAAATGCAAGAATTTTTTAACATTACACATTTAAAAAACTTGCACTGCCATTTTTTGCGTATGCAATGAAATTTCATCATTTTAGGATTCGGTCTCCATCAAATCCACCCTCAAAAGGCCATTAGATTAGTCTTAATAGTCTGCGATTGGCCTATTTTGTTGGTTTCAAACACTGATTCTCCGTGAATTGATATATATTTCTGTACGCACGAAGACCTCCCTCGTCCCTCGTTCTTAAAAGCTTCCAGAACCCTTTATTTTCCTTTATTCACGGCTTATGTGTGGTCAGTAGCGATATATTCTTGATTCGTCTCGGACATCGACGGTAGCTAAGTTGGCACTGCTAGTTGGCATCGGACGCAAGAAGGCTTGTTTTGTCTTTATACTTTCTCTTTGCGGTAATAAGGTTTAACAGCACAGTAAAACTGGTGGACTAATTCGACTTCAACGACGGTAACGCTGGTAATCTGGTCGGTGCACGGCTGTATTATAAGTCGGTTATGCCTTGAGGACAAATTTGTAAGAACTCTTTACTTTTAAGCTATCAAGTTTTCTAGTTAGTTTTCTAGGCCAACCAGAAAGTTAATTATTAATTAACTAATCTTCCATGTTTTTTGTTTACTGAATAAATATTCTCATTAAAAACATTTGTTTGGTATTAGTATTTTGAAAATCGACATTCCAAAGGAAATATCACAATAAACTTTATCGAAATTCATTTTCCTACTACTGGATATTGATGCTTAAATCAGTGATATAAATAAATACCTTACAATATCCGGGATTTTCGTTTTCAATACTGCGACATGTTTCGTGGCAACAACCACATCTTCAGGCAGCGTCTTTGAGGACTTGCCATAGAATTAAAATAAAAACACCGAATGACATATGACACTTACATACAAACATCATAGTAATAAAACAAATAAGACCGGTCATTGATTAGGTTAGCTCCCGTCGCGGTGCGTGCACGCTAGGTCGAAGTAAAAAAATAACTAGACATAATTAGGTTTATCGCTGCTGACAATGGCTATGACCACACGATAGTAGATAAAACACTACAGAAAAAGAAGAAGGGAAAGATCAATAACAATAGCCATAAAAACAAAAGATATGTAACCTTAACATATGGAAATAATCTAAGCCAAAAAGTTTCAAACATATTAAAGAAACGTAACTACAAAATATCCTACAGAACCACCAACAAATTAGGAAACTTTCTAGGTCAAAAATCCTATAAAAAAGACAAATACGACTCCTGTGGCGTGTACAAAGTCCAATGCAGTGATTGCCCAAAGTTTTATATTGGCCAAACCAGACGCACTTTTAAGACCCGATTTAATGAACATTTGCCAAAGAATAAAATCACTCAGACATCCAACTATGCAGAACACTTGGTAAACAACCACCATAATTACTCCAAATCAGAAGACAATTTACAAATCCTTCACCAATGCAACAATAAAAATAAAAATAAAATTACTGCTCTGGAAAACTTTGAAATTTATAAGGCTGTTAAAAGAGGGCAACAATGTTTTGAATGACAAAGTAAATAGCCAAGCAAATGCATTGTTTGAAACCATTAATTAGAATAGATAAAAGCCAAGAACAGTTGACCACAGGTACACAACCCCGTCACGTGACCTTCAGAAATTCCCCAGTCGCTGCCGGTTCGACCTAGCGTGCACGCACCGCGACGGGAGCTAACCTAATCAATGACCGGTCTTATTTGTTCTATTACTATGATGTTTGTATGTAAGTGTCATGTGTCATTCGGTGTTTTTATTTTAATTCTATGACAAGTCCTCAAAGACGCTGCCTGAAGATGTGGTTGTTGCCACGAAACATGTCGCAGTAACGAAAACGAAAATCCCGGATATTGTAAGGTATTTATTTATATCACTGAATAAATTTTAGTTCCGTTTCTGTTTTCTTCAAATCAGATTAACTTTTGAATATAATTAATGACTGTGGTTGCTTTAAATACATCGCACTATGAAGAACTATTATTCCAGTAAAGAATTAATACATTGTATTGTATGAGAGGTTGGGTGGTTTTGAGTTTTGGACATGTTGTTAGTGTTGGGCTCGTAGCACAAAATATAAGTTTTCGACCTTCTGGTGCCCTGTGGCGCCACGGGACGCGCCACTTTCTGATAGTTTTTTCAAATGTTGAAAAATATTACTTGTTGATGAAACTTTCCCTTAGGAACACAAATAAAAATAGAATGGCTGAACAACTGTTTCATTTATTTTTATTTGTTTACTTTTTCCCAGCGAAGCAGGACACAATCAGAACCGAGTAAAGTATAAATTAAAATATATAAATCCTACAAAAACTAATCAAATTACAAATTTAAAGAAGAATGAATTCCCTACAGTTTAAGTGTTTTTGCAGCTCTGTAGCTTTAATTAATGGATCTGGAAATGTGGTCCTTCAAAGATAAACAAAATCCTTCCATTTGAAAATGGGAAATTTCGGGAATCTCTGAGGTCACGAGACCAGACCCCTCATTAGCTAGGACAAAATAAATAGGTTAATAATATTTTCCGTGCAAATTTACACGTACAGACGAAGGTTTATGTTAAACGGTCAAACTGTCTTCGAACCAATTAACTTAAAACATACTGTAGCGTTCAACATGTTTGCATGTACTCATAGTTGTAAGGGAAGATTGAGTTTGTTTGACGTCAATTGGCTGGAAAACTGTATGACCGTTTGCTATCAAACTTGGTGTACTTATACAAGTTTGCACGTAAAAAACAGTTCAAAACTCACAACTCATTTAATACCTTCTCATTTTTTTAGTTACTTTAGGTAGAGTTTACGCATTTAAAATGTTTAAATATTGGTTTTAGGATGTTTTAATCCAAATAACGAATTATCATTTAGGGATTAGAATTTAATATGTATCCTTTACGTCTAATGTGTTGTTATTTCAAATTTCAGTGTTTGATAAAGTGTTATTGCTAGGAAGAACTAAATAATAGACTTGCAACTTCGTTTTTCTCTGATGGTTATAAGTAAATAGATTGATTAATGGATTGTTTTGTTATGCTACAGTAACATCCGTAAATTAATAAACATTATTTTCATTTCAAATATCCATACCGTCCATTAACATATGTACATTTCAGGTTATTCAGTTAAAAAACCTCCAATACCGGGATTAAACTCCCATATTGATAGTTTTGTACGTATGCAGAATTTACTTGTACAGCAATAATTTACCTGTAGTATTTAAAGGGGTGAAATCAGCTCTCTTAAAATCATATGAAAATAAATCAACATAATTCTTCCTTGTAACTGATAAATTAAAATAATCATTTATATTTTAATTTAATACCTAAGCAATCTTTATAGCATTAGTTTTAACATATAAGTTCAGTGGCTTTACAGTGAAATAAACAACCAAGGCACCCAGATGCGCTATGTATGTATTCAAGGTTATTGAAAATAAAGTAACGATAACACGACTCGGGATCAGATTTCAGATCCCGAAACGTCGGGAAACCTTTTTTTACTAATCAATGATAGCAAATCAAAACAATAACAAGAGTATTAACATAGAAATACGCTATAACTAAACCTTGCGTCCTTCAGTACGATGTTGCATATTAAAGCAATGTGTAACAGCGTGAAAAACATCAATACTTAAAAATCTTAATAGTTTGGCTGATAGGTTCACATTAAAGCTAAAAAGTAAACCAGCGGGCATTATTATTAGAGGGAGTACTAGTGTTTCGACCCAATTGCAATTTCATTCGGTAAAATATACATGGATAGACTAATAATAGCCCGTGACTCACTCACACCGTGTTAACCGCCGCCATATTGTTTTGACAGGTGGTTTGTATCGAGGTCGATGACGTCGGGCGCCTTTGATGCTCACTCTCAAATCTGGCTCATCAATGGTTTGACACGAAGCATAAGGACTTTTGAGGAATATTTACAAGTAATAATGGAAATGGTAGTTTAAGCAGTGCGTTAATGATCAATGGGTTCTTGGATTGGTGGAATTCAATTTGTGGAATGTTTGGTATAAAAGGTAAGATCCGGTGACGTCAGGTTTTCAAGTCATGAACTTCACCCCATTAACCTATGCGGCGTTAGCTTTCATCGCACAAAGATTGTAAAGTTAAATGTTTTTGTTAGTTCCAAAAATATATAAATATAAAATTTAACAGTTTTCTAGTACAAAAAGTGAGAGCTGTGATTCTTTTGGTGGATAGCAAATAAACCCGTTTAAAGCTGAAAAAAGGCCTTATACTTCCCTTAGTCAACAATAGAGTATGTGTTATAGCTCGTTATAAAAAATTATTAAATTTAGAGTTAAAATATTGGATAGGCAATTACAGTTTATTTTCAAGTATCCTGAGGGAATACCTTCTGTAGAAAATATAGGTAATTATTTTGAATCAGCAGTTTGAAGGTGTAAATTCTTGTATATTTTAAATTGTATTCCTTTGACTTTAAAAGAAAGTAATCTGTAGTATCAATCTTTAACAGATGTTTAAAAAAAACCCCGTCTCCAAACACAAATTTCATCAAAGACAATATTTGCATCATAAAGTTGTGTCCTTAAATATCTGTATTGATCCAGTTCACAGTGCTAGTATTGATGTTAGTAATCCTCAATACTTAGTAACTCCACATCTTTTTACAATTAATCTACAAATGTTCATTGTTTAAATTAACCAGTATTTTTATTGATACTATTATTTTCGACCTACTACTTGCTAAAATTAATTTTATAATATTTATTATCCTTCTTATCAAGAATTGTTAACAAACTATTTACGAATTAAAAAGTGTTTGTGTCATGTATACCCACAGATAACTTTGACATTCACAACAACATCGTCACTAGGTGGCAGTGGTGGGGGTAACCAAGATGTCCGCCCAACCACCGTCTCGAGCACCGGCCACCACCGTTTCCGTCTCCTGTCCTGCACCGCTCTGTTCCGGTTCCGGCAGTTCCGGATCAGCTGTCCACCCCGATCAGCTGACGCACCCCCTGACTGACCCTGGACTGACCTGCTAGTTGGTTGTGCCTGTAGGATCTCGCCCGCGCCTTCGACTCCGCTCCTCCCATCCCATGTCTCGCGCGCGACTCGAGCGCTTGTGACCGATTTAGCCCGAGCGACTCTGGCGAGAGACCAACTCTAAATACCGCCGCACTCCCCTGCCGAGGGCGGCGGAGTGATTTACATCACAAAAAACTTTGACAATAGAGAAACTTATTGTCTAAACATAATTTAGATTACTTTTTTCTTTCTTTTTACTACATCTGCACAAGCGAGTACAAGCATTCCATTTTTTGATTTTGCTGGAACGTCTGGAGCAAATATTTGTTTATCAATCATTTGGAAAAAATATTTTTAAGACCATTTAATTTAAACAGAACAATCTGGCGCTTAACCAATGGTAGTGAATGGCTGAAGATGTCAAAAGTCTATCCCCTTCATAAAATAATAAAACAAGCTACCTCCGAAATTTCAGACCCATATCTCTTCTGTCAGTGTTCTCTAAAGTGACCAAAAAAATTGTTCTTATCAGGCCCCAAAATTACTTATTGACAAACAACCTTTTAACCGACAGACAACATGGGTTTCTTGCTGGGACATCTACCATTACTGCTCATACTGATTTGGTTGAGCATAT